>OY979718.1:29927481-31309981 GCA_963855995.1 Muricea muricata | reverse complement strand
CATGTCAAGCTTAGTGTGCAAACTGTAAGGCCACTACAAATTAGTCTTTAGTTTCTGGTCCGCCTTACTTTTGTTTGCGACGCGGGCGGGCGGGTGGTAAGGACTATAGAGCATAATGACAGTTGTGACTTTGCCCACACTTTTGTAGTCTTTACGATTAGGGGCTGATTATATGATCCCGCTTACCCGGGATCAAATGAAGCGTAAAATGATTTTGAGGTATTGAAATGAGTCATAGTTTATGATATTAAAAATGTCTAATTTCTGATTGCTCGAGATTTTTGTTTTGCCTAAATATGAAATAAACAAAATAGTGTCGGACATAAATTTTTGCAAAATATATCTTTTTCATTCATCAACACTGAAGGCATTCTAACTTTGGCTGTTTCGTAATTCATAAAATGACTTTTTTCAATACCTCAAGATCATTATACGCTTCATTTAATCCCCGGGTAAGCGGGATCATGTAATCAGCCCCTTAATCTCCCTCGCATAGTCTCCCTGCAAATAGAAGTGGGCCTTTCTTGTTCCTTTTTATGCTAATTGTATCAAAATATTATAAAACTTTACATATAAAAGTGCATTTACATAATTACATTGTTAAAAATCGACATGCCTGACAGATTAGAGCGGATTCCACACAACAACATCATCTATTCTTACCTCGTGATCTCCCGCAACATGGCCAAATGAGTCAAAGTGAGAACTCAGATCTATTAGGCAGCGGCTTCACCCTACGTACGAACGACGAAACTTCATTTTGATAGCTTAATTTAGCTCAATTAAATGTAAATTAAATATGTATCGTTCTGTAAAATTTGTTGCGTCTTGTTCATCTTTTTTGTATTTTTGTTTGAAGTTTGGTTGAAAGGTTCTTTGAAACTTCGCGCTAAAAATTTATTTAGTGCACCTCCGGTCTTTTGTTCTATAAAACATATCGTGTCGCGGTCCCTACTAAATATTCATACAAATTTTTGCCGAGACGTTGCACTATCCTTGGTGTTTATTTACTTCAAATATATATCATCTTCCTTCACTACTCAAAATCTAGGCACGCGATTGGTCAAAATCAATCATGTGTGTTTTGGTTAACTGGCAACAAGGAGTCGTTTGAGTGCTTTAATCGCAATAACGCACAGAAAACGGGCGTTATTCATTTAAAGGGGCAAAAATTGTGTAAAAATCGATGAAATGAAGACGAATTTAACTAGATGGAACACGAAGCATTTGCAAAAAGTACGAAAAGAGAAACAAAGTGGAGAATTGCAATTTTGCGAGGGAAGTAAACTAAGTAAATATGTAGGCGCACGGTATTTAAATTAGTGCAAGCAGCGAACTCCATAAACTCAAAATTTTCTTGACTTCACTCAGCCCCGGCGGCCTGAATCAAAAAGTTTGCGGCCGAGAGCTCTAAACACCATAAGAGCGGAAAATATCGCCTCGTTTTTAAATTTTGGATAAATTTGTAATTATATATACTTGTTAGTACACTTGTTATACTTATTAGTATTTTAGATTTTAGCATTTAAAACTGGTAACAAGTTTTAATTAATTTTTAATTGTAATCCAGGCTGTGGATCCTGAAATGGGGGAGAAGATTGACCGACTTATAGAAAAACTGAAGACGTATCAAAATGGGGATGCTCCATTTACGTTCGTCCTTGATGATATTTCCGGTAACAGCTTTGTGGAGGATCCTTACGCGCCTAATAAAGATGAAGCTATGACAATAACGAAATACAAAAGAACGAAAGAGCAAGATCAAGCCTTGGGATTTGACGAGACTCAGGGTAATTATTTGCAGTGATTGCATTTTAAACATTTTTTCTGCATGCATTGTGGATTTCCTGGGGAGTCTGAAATGAAGGTGGCTAGCCCATCGAAACTAGACTTCCCCAAATTTGCAGTTTAACAGTGGTTTTTATTAAGAACCTGAGGAAAGTGCTGCGGAAGAATTCAATTTTAATGAAGAGGTATGTTACGTTGAAAAATTTTAAAAGGTATTGAAGGTATATTAGGAAGCAAACATATAGGACATAATTTACTATATAAAAGATCATAAATTTATTGGCTACTAACTTCCTGATAAAGGACTTTCGCTCGAGATGTCGAAATTCCGTTTTTTAATTTTTTTAGATAAGGAAATAAACTGTGAGTGTGTCTAAACACGAGGAGTCGAATGCCTTTACATGTCATGGCGGTCGGACGTACTCTCAGAGTCACTTTTTTTTAGGGGCGGATTAGTGATTACATGGAGTTTTCCGGGCTAAGCGAGTTGACTCACTTTGCCGGGTTAACTTATGCATGAAGTGCGATTATACATTTACTGGGTTGTCTCGTTTAAACGAGTTGAATAAACGCAATGCCGCCTAAGGGGGCAACTCGTTTTCTATGTAATCACGTAATTGTAAAATAAAGGGGAATAATTATAGAAAGCATTATGTATTATATCATTTATAGAAGGTATTATACATGCAAACAAAATTTGGCCAATAAAATTAATGCTTCACATGCAGTAATTTCAAATTGCTTTCAAACAACTTTACCGAATTTAGTAGTCGGGGTAGCATACAGAAGGCAATTAATTGATTGGTTGAAACAAATAAGAGAACATTTGGGTTTGTTTGTGTTAGACCCCGTTTACACGATACCGGTATCAAACTCTGCCTGTTAAAAATCATTACGTTTTCAACTGTTCACACGGTACCGGTAGAGTTATACTTGTTACAACTTTTGTTCATTTCATTATTGAAATTCGCACGCTAAAATGTTTTGCATAACCGTAATAAAACTCTTACGGTTAGGCGTTCACACGGTAGTCTGACGGTTGAATTTCGTCCCGTTTTCAAAGTCTTACGGTACGTATACCGTTTTCAAACTCTTACGGTTAGCGTTACGGTTTCACACAATTTCATACCGGCACCGTGTGAACGCAACCCCTAAACGTAAGAATTTCATACCGTTTTCAAACTCTGCCGGTATCGTGTGAACGGGGTCTTATTCACCTTCTTTTTAGGTTTTGGAGTTTCCAACAGATTGTCCTTACTGTAAATGTCCAACAACGACAAACATGAAAGCTGTTGGTATCCTTTTTGTTTGTTTTATTTTACTTTGACATGTTCGCTATAAATAATTGCATGCAGCACCCTTTCGTCAGTCGTTCGCACGTCCCTCCACCAAATTGAACGGCTGCCACATGCAGGCTATTTCGTCTGAGGATCGTGTTTAACGATGTTCTATATAAATGAAAACAGATGATTAAAAACAATGCAATTCACCGATTACGTAATTAAACCTATACCTTACACCTAAGTAAAACTATAGCCCATTAAACCTATAGCTAATTAACTTGTAGCTAATTAACTTATAAATAATTAAACCTTTAAGAGTTGTTGTATGAAGTTTTTCTTAACTTTAAAGATATTCCATTTTTTAAACAAGTTATACTCATGGCCATCAATTGCTCAAACTGTGGCAGACGCTCGAATGAAGTAAAGTGTGGAGGTAATATAATGTGAGTTGTTTTTTTAACCTATCACTGGTAAATCCATGCATTAGGTATTTCAGTGACGTTGAAATGTTTCTCTAGCTATAGTCCTTGTAGAAAGTGGTGGAACACTTGTCCTATAATGTTATATATCTCCTCCCCCTTTTACAATGCTCGTTTTATCATACATAAAAAGTAAGCGAGCTTTTATACAATATTGAATGAGGAGATCGGGGAAATCACAAGATCAGTTTAGGATGCTGTTCAGCACATATTCAATGGTTGTGGGGAACAGTGTTGGATATCCCCGCCCCCCCCCCCCCCCCCACGATGTGAAATATCACTCACAGTTATTTTAAGCACAGAATATTGTTCTCTTGACTTCCGGCAAAAACATTACGTAATTATTTTTGCTATACCCGACACCCTTCCCCTATATGGCTTCGATAGAAACCAAATAGTTAAGCCAAAACATCTCTTTGTTCGTTGGATTTGATTCTTTTTAGATGGTTCAATAAACAGCAACTCATTAGATATATTCGAGCACTTATTTTTGTCCTTGGTCCTCCGCCATAAGTCAAATGTTCTCACTGGCGCATATCGCAGTATTTCTTTTCGGTGCGAATTCTTTTGCTTTAACGTTTAATCTGGTCTTAGGCTGGATGTCACATGGCAATTCCAGGGAATATAGGTGCTGAATGGGACGTTCTATGAACAATTTTTCCGATCTTATCTTCACCGCCTTGACTACGCCATTTTTTCCATTGATCATCTTTACCACCATGCCGAGTCTCCACTTTCCTCTGTTTTTTCGTCGCCATTAATAATCACCACATCACCTTGTTTAAGAGTAAGTTCTTTCGTCCGGTTTCAAGTTATGGCGTTCTGGCAAACCTCTCAGATATTCTGTCGACCATCTTGACCAAAGTGCGTTCTTGCATTTTTCGACATACTTTGGTCTCTTTCTTAGTGTAGCATCGTCGATATTCTGGACATATTCTTCGGAGATCACTCCAGGTTGTTCAAACATCAGGTTGACGGGAGTTAGCATTAACATTTGATGGTCTTCTTCGACGTAGCGTAACGGTCTGTTATTCAGCACGAGTTCAAAGTCTGATAATACTTGAAGTTCTTTCCATTGCAAACAGACGTTACTGATTTCATCAACTACTGCAGGGTGCTAGGAGTGCAACGTTTTTTTAGATGTTGATGGATTACTCCGCCGAGGAGGAATGGCGATGATGCCAAGCCAAAGAGGGCTCTGGTGAACCGCAAGGTTTGGATCTCATCAGAGTTTGTCTTTCAGCCAATGAAATCGGAGAACATCACTGCTACGAATTCTCACCTGGAGGAAAGCTTTACAAAGATCTCCGCTCGGGGAAACTGGGTGGAATCTTCCTCTTACGAGGAATGACCACAACTTGTTCTGCAGGGGTGGACCAACTTCGAGACATTCATTTAGAGTAGAGGACTCTTTCGAAGGTCGTACGGACGCGTCATAAATAATCCGTAATTTTGTACTCTCGCCGCACTCACGCTAAACTCCCTTTTTCATGAGTTGATTTTGTATGATATCGTTGTACACTTTCACCTTTCCCATATTCCTTAGCTTATTTACTAATGTTCGCAGTCTTCGTTTGCTATTCATTTCGTTCGTTCCGACCGGGCAGAGACCGGACTTCTGCGCAGCTGCTCTTTAAATTCCTCATATACTGACTCTTGATTTCCAATTGAAAAATCAGCTAAACCAAGTACATCCGTCCAGCAAAGCTGTTCGTATTTCACTGACGACGGCGTAAGAAGCATTTTTTACAAATCAACGACTTGACCAGGTGATACAAGGATCCATCGGGACTTCGTAAGTTCTACCACTGGTTCTCCTTGTACACCAACTTTCGGTCTTTAGACCGTCTTAATTTTTGCGTATTCACCAACAACCGAAACAAGATGTATTGGAAGCTGTTCTTTCGAATCATTGTCCGTAGTCGCCACTCCCTTTAGATGTTGACATTTTTGCAATAACTGGTCAGAGACAACAGTTGGTGTTTATCGACCTTCGTTACACTCGCTCCGAGGCGAGAGTTTACGTCAACAGCTTTGATGTCGATATGGAAAGTGTGTAGTTTCCTCGTTGCAGTTCTAAGGAACATTCAATGTTGCGAACGTCCGATTTTATTAGTTCAGCCTTAATACAATTCAGTAGACCGGCATTAGCACACGAGCTACCTGCTTCCGTATCTATTAGTGCTCTGCATTTCATCCATAGAAATAATAGATATAGAATGCGTACTCCTATCTTTTCTCTGTGAAAAACTTGTCGCCACAAAATGGCGGATTTATAAGGGCATTTGACTAGTTCCAGACTCCTGCAAGAGAGAATTTCGCGCGGTCGCAAGGAGTGCGATTTGTTTTTGTCAACCAGAGTTTACAAAAAAGACATAAATTCGAGACTTTGAATGGAAAAAAAGGTTTATAAAACGTTTCGAATAAAGGAAAACAGATTTTCTGAGACTTTTTACGTGAAAGATGGCACAAAGAAACAGGAGAGTGCGATAATGCAAATGATAAGAGCAGAAAATACAAGAAATTGTTTGCGGAGTTTTCAAGTTTGCTGTGACAAGACTAAAAAAATGATAAAAACTCACAGGTATGTTTTAGACTTTTAGCGTTTGAAAATACACATAATTATGTAATGCTCAACACTATTCTAAAAGCTCAAATGGTACCTTTGTTGTTTTAGTCGGAGTTCCTTACTGACCTTAGTTTTGAAAGGCAGTTTTGAGAATATTAAGCAATCGATATTTACAAACAATCACCTTGTTCGTGCACTGTTAAATATTGTAGTTTACATAACTTCTGTTATCTTAATGTCTTCTGATTTAGCTTCAAAAGTCAGTGAAAAAAGCGACAATTTGGTCACTTTTTTAACGAAATGTTTAGTTATATGCATGCAAAGCATTTTCAAAGTAAATCATGTTTACGCAGAACTAAAACCGTCTTTGTATTATAATACACAACTATTATTTACCATCAGTGTGTCACTGTCTTTATCTCATTGTTTCAAGAGAACTGTAATTAAGCTGTAAATTTGTCAAAAGACAATTTTCTATCCGGAACTGCTTTGTTTTACAGACTCTGACGTTTAACTCCTGGTCAAATCCAATATGGCGGATTTATAAGGGCAAATTATTTTAAATTTTAGGCACAGGCTAGGTTACCAAGCACGCATTCTATATCTATTATTTCTATGATTTCATCCCTTGCATTTCAACAATTACCACTGGCTAAAAAACTGCCTCGTTCGACATGGGTGCAGTCAACAATGGGTTTAATACCTTGTTGCAAATGGAGTTTCGGTGCCTTCGGTCACAATTTGCGCAGGTTGCTTTACTTTTGCAGTCCTCTGCAAGCTGTCTAGCACGGACACAACCTTGTCACCATCCTTCGATCGATGGTCCAGACTATTGCAATAGACACACGTTCTCTTTACTTCGTTTTGTTTCGCATGGTGTGCCCGATCACGTGACTCACCATGTTTCTCACTTTACTGAGCTAGCTTGCATCTTGTCTATTTTCACTGTCCTTGTTGCTTATCAGGTTTCTCTCTGTCCACAGAGTGCTTTGGGAAGTCCCATTCTTGCCAATCGCTGTCGTTTCAAAACAGGTCCTCTCTGATGTCTTCCAACTTGTCAAGGGTAGTGCGTACATAACCAGTAATTTTTCGCAGTTTTCCTAGTGTTTCAAGCGATTGAACTTTGTAAAGAAGTATTTCATAGAACTCATGCTCCTTTTTGGGCTGACTTCCAGTGATTGTGGGTAGACTAATAATGTTCTGAACATAAGCATCTACTGTTTCACAAGGTTTACCGTATTTAGATTTGAGTATGGATTTAGCTCTTTCATACGCTTAGGTAGAGAATGGAAGACCATCAATGGTGCTTCTCACCATGGGCTTAACTAATTCTTTGAGACTGGAAAACTTTGTGACAGATGCTACTTGTGATTTATCAATTTCTGCTTCAAACTGGTTCCAAAATCTAAGTCAGTTTTGGGGTTTACCATTGTGTAACTAAATTTGGAAGCTTAGCCGCTTTTTTCCCCACTCGATGACGTCATGGCTGCTTTCTGCCAGTCTCCTATTTTTGTTTCAAACTCTAGCTTTAGATCCATTTGTTTACGTTCAAATTCTAATTGTTCTTGTCTCGCAGTATGTGTCAGTCTACTTTGCTGCTGATGTCGTTGCGCTTTCTCCTCAAGACTTTTTTTTGACTAAATATTATATTACTTTACAATATTATATTATTTTACAATATTTATTTTTTGTTATGCATGGACCAAATTCCAAAGGTTACATTAGTTAATTTACTGTATACTTGTAAATATTGTTGAGTGTTTGTTTTGTAAATTGGTAAATTTTATAATAGTAAGCTCCCTAGATGAGCATGACCGTTGCTCTTGGGGCAAACTATTTTTCCAAATAAATATGTATTGAAACAAATCGTTTATTATTTTAGTTAAATCTGTCATCTTACTCTCAACTCCTTTGATTCGATCTTCGATATGCTTGCTCCATTCTCCGACATTTTCTTCGGTTCCGCCACTTGTAAATTTCGCTTCTTTGATTTCTCTTTTTAATGTTTAAATCGTATTTAACGTGGTACGCAACGTTTCCCGATGTCGTTCAAGTGCTGTTTTACTTCTCTTTTTCACTCTATTGTCTCCGTTTTGCTCAACGTAAAGTTCACTTTCCCCAGTCAATGTGCCGTCTTTGCTCTCCATATTGTTTTATTTTCCACTGAGTAGTAAAATCGCCGAATACTACGAGTTTCTTTCCAAAATAATTCCGTGAGGAGGTGCCACTGTATGCCCCCTCCCCCTCCCCACGATCTCAAATATCACTCACAAACTATGGTAACAGCATACGGCTTAACGCACTCGGAGCAAGTTGAAATTGGTTTTTTTTATGGTCAAAAAAATTAAGGCGCTCTTTCGGGCTATTAGTATGCGATATTTTGTTTTTAAAATTCAAAGGAATTTCATTCGACATTCAGCGTCAAAAAATATGTCGAGGATCTGTGCGTATCTTACTTTACCTACGTCCCAAATGTTTGAATATCTCGTGAGAATCAAAGATAAAACAAGAACTCACGGAAGAACAAAGGATCGTGCTGGTTGAAGGGAACAACCTGACGTGCGGCGTGTGGCTGGCTGAAAATCCACACCAGAACCCTATCGGAAGCCTCTGGATCACTTTGGGAATGTCAAGAACTGCAAGAACCCCGATACCAGAGACCAATCGATGACTGTTCAGGATGGATAGAAAACGTAAAGCAGAGTCTGGTGCATGAATGCTCTTTTGATGAAGGCCAATGTCTTGTTTTGTTTATCTCAGCAGCTGCTTCATTAAATGAATGCGTCGGCATTTGGTGAAGTAAAATCTGTAGAAAGATGATTAACTTCGTCTGCAAGAAATTTTACTTCAGGCGTGCCAGAGTGTTGATCAACGTACTGAACAAAACTGATCAGTTGCTCCTTATTTAAGGGATGAAGAACAAGAAATACTTAGTATATTGGTGGATAAACAATGTTAACTCGTTTCCAGGGTCTTTTTGAGTGAGGGAAAAGCCTCTGGCACCGACTGAAAAGAAAATTGTGGACAGTCATTCAATAAACAGATACTGTTTTCAACACATCCTCGTATTTGTTGACTACTAAAGTCTTCTGTCGCTCCATCTATATTACGGGTACTATAGACATTTAAGCAACATACCTTTAGAAACATACCTTTAGAAAACTGAAAGAAACTATAGATTTTGCATTAGGTAACGAGAGTTTAGAGATACTTTCAAGCATTAATTCAACACGATGTGCTTGTGGAGATAGTTTAACATTGATCATGCAACTATATGCTGGCAAGGTGACTTTATTATCCGACGACATAACAAACTACGTGATTTGGAGGCGGACCTGTGGAATATTGTTGCAGTTGTAATGTTGATATCGAGGTTGAACAAGATGATGGTAAAATTCTAAACTTGTGCCTCGATTGCAATGAAACAGGGAGAAAATGAAGTGAAATCAGAGCCCCGTCTTCTGGGACTGGGCAACGAACAAATAAGACACAGAACTGATATTAACATATACCGCACAATAAAACTAAAGCGTGGCAGCTTTTATAGTTTTCGCGGTAGTCAAACACCGATTTTGAGAAGATTAGACATAAAAGGGTAGGAGCTAGGCTTTTGGTAACGAGGAGCGACATGTTACAATAACGTGACAACCTCGTACCCTGGCGCTCTGTTGCTTTTATTAAGATCAGTCGCATTTAATTAATACCAAGCGCGCAAGGGTGCTCGGTCAACACGCGACTTGAAATTGTGGTCGCTGCTTTATAGGATACCTTCAATGTCAAAATATCGAGAGAGCGCTGTTACCTACCCAGTGCTCTCGATATTTCGACCTTCAAAGCATCCTACAAAGATGACCTTGAAATTATAGCTTCCTTCGTTGCTTGTTGACCTAGCACTTTTCCGCGCTTGGGGTTAACTAATTGCTACTGAATGTTGTAAAAACAATGGAGCGTCTGGATACTAGGAAGACAATGTCAGAACAAGTTAGGCAGAGCATATAAATATTCGTGACTCTGCACTGTTGTGCTCGAGTAAAGTACTATTTTATCTGTCCATTATTCTTGAGTATATTGTTTTTCAGCTGGGATTGAGGATAAAGGCAAAACGATCAAGTTAAGAATAACTGACCCCAGTGACCTCAACCGTGATGTGCTCAAGGTACTTTTGACAACATATGTTTGAGAGTATGAGAGCCTCAAAGACTATGAGTGGCAATTTTAGATTTGTCACATCTTGCTGAAAGCAACAAACTGCATATCAGCTAAACTGATTATCGCAGCTTCTAAACTAAAAATCGCAACTTGGTCTAGAAACTGTGTTCCAATTTCAGTTTTCTTCGGGGATCGAGATGACGCCAAAGAGAAATGTTTTCAGTGGATGATATTTTGCTTACTTTGCTCGCAATTTTTTTCTTTGCCCACACATAAAACATATCCAAAACACCTATTACAATTTAGTCCCTCCCCTGACCGAGTATTTTACAATTATCACACGCACGAGAGAAAATGTTGAATTCACAAAAATTTTGGACTATCGCTGCTTGTATTCCTTACTTAAAGTGCCTATGAAACGCAATTTTCTCCGACAATTTTCTTATTGCATTGGAAAGATCAGTTAAAATCACTGTATAACCTCTTTGATAGAATTTTTGTAACTGCCTTATTTTTCGAGATATTCAATTCTATTTGATTTGAAAATTACCTAACCAGTGACGTCATACTGCATAATGAGCGACTGTTAGATTGCTTATTTTGTAGCATATCATAGTGGAAAATAACTAAAACTACACTAACATGTCTGTAGGCTATGTTTAACATCCAGACCTGGATATTTAGGTGTTGTGTCTTGAGTACTTTTTAAATTAATTCAGCTTTTTTGAAAAGTGGTTATGCAGTATGACGTCACTGGTTAGGTAATTTTCAAACCGAATAAAATTGAATATCTCGAAAAGTAAGGCAGTAACAAAAATTCTATCAAAGAAGTTATACAGTGATTTTAACTGATCTTTTTAATGCAATAAGAAAATTGTTGGAGAAAATTTCGTTTCATAAGCACTTTAAGATTGATAGTCATTGTCATTGCGTTTGGGCAGATGCAAGAACTGAAATAATTTCTTTTGTTTAGTCTGACACCTGTACTCTTAAAATACCAGAACTGGACTTCGAAATGCAGAGTGGCACATTAGGAGGACGCTTTACTACTCTAGAAGGTCTTTTCGTTAATATCAAGGATAATGTAAGTCTATATCATATTTAAGAGGTACAAGATAAAAATTATAGCACGCGAGCACGCAATCAATGGTCAATAACTGTGTTTCTATTTAACAATTAGATTTCTGGAGCTGCCATATGGTAATACTAGCTCGAGATTCCAATGAGGGAAACACGAAAATTTCCCGTCTGTGTGTTGAGTACATAGAGAATATTAGACGGTTATGCGAAGATATGTGTTTTATCTTCGAGTGGCGAAAACAAATATTTTAAGAATGAGCGCAGCGAATGAGTAAAATATAGCTATATATTATGCCCAGAATACGTTCGGCTCGAAAGAAATGCATGGTTACTGTATGACTCATTCAACATGCTCTAATTTTTTTCTGGCAGAGCTAATCATTTCTTCGAAACTTATTATACGCACTATTGCTATGATATATTAAAATTTAGCACATTAATTAATAAAATCCTTTTCGACCGAAAAAAAATTCCATTGACGTCTTCACATTTAAGAATCGCATGAAAAACGATTCTACAGGGACCGTTATATACATCCTGTATTGTTTGTTGTGATCCTTAAAGTTTTGCATGCATGGTGTTATCAAATAATTCACACAATTTGAGGTTTTCACCATGTAATTACTTATTTAATCTTAAATAAATAAATAGATGACCAAAAACTCTAATTGTTTGAACTATTGTTCCCGTACTAATCAACTTTTTTTTGCCTTCATTTTAAGCTTGGAAACCAAAATCAATTTGTCAGTGGCGATGCGCCATCATTGCAAGAAGACAGCAAAATAATGAAGAATTTTTTTTCCAAACTGGACGAGGTACTGAGTAAGCGAAACATGTAATGTACTTAACATTGGTTGTTTCGTGATGCAATTGAATTTATTTGGTCATTTATGCTCAATGCATGGCGTTCCACATATTGTAGAAGCACCACGCAAAAACATAAATTTACGCGGTGTTTCCATAATATTATTCTTTGATAAGTGGAATTTTGTTCGAGTTTTAAATAAATTCAAACATCAATGACTATTTTCAACCCTCGTAATTAGATTGATAGTAGAAAATTCCCTGTAAGTTCTTATAAAAATGGTAAATAAGATTATACTGTTCGCGAGGGTGAGACTAAAGCCTAATTGAAACGTTGAATAAAATATCATTCCAAGTTACTGGGTGGGTTTTGTTTGTTTCCGATCGCTTAGTTCCCGTTATTCAAATACAGTTCAACCAATGGAAGGCGCATATTACTATAGACAGCTATTGGAGGTTTTTCACATAATTTCAAGTTAATTACAATAACCCGTTAAGATTTACTAAATAAATGGTATCAATTTATATTTGTTTTCAGGTAATAGCAGGCAAAGTCATGAATATACACTTGATTCTTGATGATCCCGCTGGCAATAGTTATCTGCAGGTTGGTATTATTATAGGTAACTATCAATTATTGGACGAGGTTGAGCAAAGTATCAAAATTTGTCGAAGGCGAGAAGCTCAATTATTTGCCGATGCTGAAAGCAAGGGCAAATAATTGATTTGCGAGCCACCGACAAATCACGATGTTTTGCGAGAACCGAGTTAAATAATTGTCAGTTTATCACTCTCTTATGGGACGCCGTTTGTTCATTTATTATTTAACACAAAAAAGCTTGCCTGATTCAATGATTTATCAAATAATCCAAATTAGTGGATTATTTAATAAAGAATCCAATTCGGCACGTCGATTATTTGTTAAATAATCCATTTCCAAAATGGATTATTTGTTATTATAATCCATTTCCAAAATGGATTATTTGGTAAATAATCCATTTCCAAAATGGATTGTTTGTTATATAATCCATTTTCAAAATGGTTTATTTGTTATATAATCCATTTCCAAAATGGATTGTTTGTTATATAATCCATTTTCAAAATGGATTATTTGTTATATAAACCATTTCGAAAATGGTTGTTTGTTATATAATCCGTTTTCAAATTGGATTGTTTGTTAAATAATCCATTTTCCAGAGGTATACTTCATGTCTCGACAACTATTGGGTTTATTTTCCTTCCAAAAAGGGAAAATTAAGGTTTAAATCAAAGATGGCGGCAGGGCGAATAAATAGCGTCGGCGATCCGTTAAGGATTCAAAGGATGACTCACCATGACATCGACCAGGGAGACCAACGTACTGACCAGGTAGACCAAGACACCGATCCGGTTGGTCAATATTGTGGTCAATATGTGTGAACATTGTTTTGCTGCAGTTTATTAAGAATTCAGAGACCATAACCATAAATCCTAGTTTTAAAGTCGAAATAAATTGAAAACACCGGATGTTTTGATCTGGGAAACAATGAAATGGCCATGGGAGAGGGAGGGGCTTGGGGTCCCCCTGCTTCTCATTCAGGGTCAGAATTAAGATTTGTGTAAGTCCAGTTAAAAGATATAGGGGTGGATGCAATGGACTCGTGTCGTTTGCTAGCTCTTTAAAGTAAAGATTAGTCATTAGTGAACACAGGAATATGGCATTAGCCATGTACCCTACCCCCCTTTTTTAGCAACATGTTATAGCTGCAGAGAAAAGCAAAACATTTTAACCAGATACCAAATTAGTGAACACACGAATATGCCTTAATGCCATATTCCTGTGTTCACTAATGACTAAACAGCTAGCAAAACGACGCAAGTCCATTGCATCCACCCCTTTATCTTTTAACTGGACTTAAGGCCGGCTCACACGCTGTAATATGTCGCATGCCATTCTGATTTTGACGTATGTTGCTGCGTAAATGTATGCAAAGATGTCACATTTTAAATTTTGCCTGAAACTGATAAACAGAAATAATGGCGCTAGCAGTAGTTTTCATACGCCAGAATGACAATCGCATGCAACATGTCGCATGGTGTGAGCGCGCCTTTACACAAATCTCAATTCTGACCCTGAATGAGAAGCAGGGGGACCCCAAGCCCCTCCCTCTCCCATGGCCATGTCATTGTTTCCCATATCAAAATATCCGGTGTTTTCAATTTATTTAATTTAGACTTTGAAACTAGGATTTATGGTTATGGCCAGGGTGGAATCCGTGTATGTCACGCCGAAGATCTTCGGCGTGGAGTTTGAAAATATTCGGCGCACTGGCGTGAGATTGTATATCTCAAAATCCTTGGCGTACTAGCGTGAGAAGCGCCGGCGCAAATTGTAATACCATTTGGCGTTTATTTGGCGTATTTTGGCACACATGCATAAATATTGATATTGATACATGTAGCCAGTGAACTGTTTATTCAGTTCACTGCATGTAGCAGAGTTGCATACCATGCATCATTCATGAATTTAGCGCGTGCGTTTTCAAAACCCTGACGTGACTTCGGCGTGAGGTTTACACGGATTCCACCCTGAGGTTATGGTCTCTATATTCTTAATAAACTGCAGCAAAACAATGTTCACACATATTGACCACAATATTGACCTACCGGATCGGTGTCTTGGTCTACCTGGTCAGTACGTTGGTCTCCCTGGTCGATGTCATGGTCAGTCATCCTTTGAATCCTTAACGGATCGCCGACGCTATTTGTTCGCCCTGCCGCCATCTTTGATTTAAACCTTCCCTTTTTGGTAGGAAAATAAACCCAATAGTTGTCGAGACATGAAGTATACCTATGGAACATTTTGTAAACGGATTATATAACAAACAATCCATTTTGGAAATGGATTATATAACAAATAATCCATTTTGAAAATGGATTATATAACAAACAATCCATTTTGGAAATGGATTATTTACCAAATAATCCATTTTGAAAATGGATTATATAACAAACAATCCATTTTGGAAATGGATTATTTACCAAATAATCCATTTTGGAAATGGAGTATATAACAAATAATCCATTTTGGAAATGGATTGTTAAACAAATAATCGACATGCCGAATTGGATTCTTTATTAAATAATCCACTAATTTGGATTATTTGATAAATCATTGAATCAGGCAAGCTTTTTTGTGTTAAATAATAAATGAACAAACGGCGCCCCATACTCACTTACAAAGCTTCTGATAAGACTTTATAACCACGAACAACAAGACGCTTTAACCTTTTTGAAATGCCCCCGATTTGTTGAGAGA
The DNA here is from genome assembly GCA_963855995.1 of Muricea muricata. Taxonomy (NCBI): domain Eukaryota; kingdom Metazoa; phylum Cnidaria; class Anthozoa; order Malacalcyonacea; family Plexauridae; genus Muricea; species Muricea muricata. Next base: position 31,294,531 of record OY979718.1, on the reverse strand, counting down.
CGAGAAAAGCTCTGCCTCAAAACGTTAGAAAACATTCCGGAAAGAAGTCCCCTATTTAACCATATCCCGGTACCGAGAGTTACTTGTTATGATTACAATTTAAGAAAATCTAATGAATTAACCGCGATCAAATGCAGAACGGAAAGGTACCGCCGCAGTTTCTTCCCGAGTACTGTGACTTTATTTAATAATAGCAGCATCAAGACTTGAATTTTAATTCCATGTTAACTGTTTCATTCTTGTAATTGTTGTAACTTTTTAATAGAGATATTTTATAAATGTTATAGTAATTATTGTAGCGAATTCAATTATTTGCGATGGTGGATATTTTTAAACATGAATAATAATAACAATAATAATAGTAATAATTTTTACAAAAACGTTTTTAATGTTCAGCAAAGCGAGCAGCCATTGTTCACAGATTTCGAAAGCAATGCGCATGCTCAGAGTATTATTTGTCCGTAGTTATTTGCAGCTAAATCCAAGCCAGTTTAAATCAGCCAAGTGTTTTGGAAGTCCATCTTGTAGAACAGCACATCGTTTGGGCGGACAAAACTGTTTGCGCGTTGTTAAAATATGCGTTAAAGGGTTATTATAGTTATCAAATTGTAAAAAGGTTTTCTGATTCAAATATATTAAAACCCCTCATCTTCGAACTTGGTGCGTCGTTGATCTTAAGCCACTCCTAACCCACTCCTCAGCCACCTGTCTGCTTACAGTGTTGCCAAGTGAATTTTTCTAAAATTCCCAGTTTAGTTATCGAAAAATCCCAAGATTCCGTGTTTTTTATCCTGATGTAGAATATTGGGAAATTTTTGTTGTATTATGCTGTGTCAGCTATGATTCGCTTTTACAATAATTAATTAGATTAACTGAGCCAACAAAAAATCCCTAGGTCTTATTTCTGAAGGTAAAATCCCAAAAATATCCCAATCGCTTCAGAAAATCCCAAGATCTTGGGATAAAATCCCAAAGTTGCCAACACTGCGTTGTTACAGTTTAATACTCGCCCCGGCGTTCGTACCGATTGAATTATCCCCCTATCTTCACTCAACTTCCCGACAGCAATCCGCACCACTTGAAAAAGGGACGAACTGTATCTATATTGTTTCTGTATAAGGGAATAATTAAATTCTTTTGAGATCCGGTACAACAGATTTCATTTTATATGTTATTTTGATTGTTTCTGTAGAATGTGTATGCACCTGATGAGGATCCGAACATGACGGTTGAACAGTACGAAAGAAGTAAAGAACAAAACGAAGAGTTGGGCATCAGTGAGGAAATGCTTGCAGAAGAAATGGAGAAGAAAGAAAAAACTCCAAACTGAATGTTCGAATAGCACAGCACAAATGAGAGTATGAGACTGGCATAGCACTAGAGTGAGATTTGTGCTCAAAACACATTGCTTAAAACCAATCAGAATACCTTTGATTTCAAAATAAATATAATAAAGATCAAAACAGGTTTTCAAATCTGACTGACCAGACCTGCATTACATTTACCAAGCAATTGGGAAACAGTTAAAATCAGGTAATTAAAATTAGAACGCTCGATGAAGTTATCAGCAGCCATTGCCTGCTCAGTTCATATCTCTCAACAAATGCAAGTTTCTTTTGGTCACGCGGTCTATTTTTCTTTTGGTCACATGGTCACACGCACGCATGCACGCACGCATGTACGCGCGCGCGCGCAAGTCTTATATTTCAAAGAAGTGTTATTTTTCTAGTGTTTAAGTCCTGTATTTCGATCAAGTGTTATGCTTTAAGACTTTTAACGAAGTGCTTTAATTTTATAGATAAGTTGTATGCATTTTGAATTGGTCTTATACTGGTTGTATCAAAATCACTTCTAAATTCAATATTTAAAAAATGACGGATACCAACTGCAACCAAGGGACGTTCATGTGTGCATCTCAGTCAATTTTGTTTTCACATGTTCAGTTTTGTAAGCTAGGGGAATTCAAAATGCTTAATTTTCCAGTGGCTTGTTCGCGAAAATTTTTAAACGAAAAGTGATTTTTTTCTCGCTGCCAGCAAATATAGAATGTTGTTATTAATCTGAGAAAATTTTAGAAAAGATGATAAGTATAATTTTTTCTAAAAATTTTCAGATTAATAACAGCGTTCCACATTAATAACAGCGCAAAAAATCATTCTTTTGTTTGAAAATTTTTGCGCGCAAGCCACTTGAAAATTAAGCATTTTGAACTCCCTTTGCTTACACAATTGAGTATATGAGAGCAAATTGACTGAGATGCACACGTGGGGCCAAAACTTTAGAAATTGAAACTACTATTGATCTAGACCAGATTTCTGAAAGAATATTTTAATTGTTATAAAAAAGCTGCTGGGAAACGTCTTTGAATTTTACATTAACCCAGGATTAATCTAACCGACTTTTGAGCAACTGGCCCCTGATGTCCTATTTTAGCCCTTAGATTCTGTTGGTATCCGTAATTTTCTAAATATCCCATTTAGAAGCGATTTTGATTTGGGACATTTTTGCATCCTGAATAATTTTAGAGAACTCTTTTTAACATAAATGCTAAAACATCTAAACCGCAAGAAGGTTTTACGTGCAAACATTCTCATGCAAAATGTTTTAAAACGACAAATTCTACTGCGAAACTTTACCGAGGAGCGATGTATCGCGGTGAAGTTTTGAGAGCGTGTTTCCGTCATTTTCTGTTGTGTTTCCACTTTTATTAAGAAATTTAGAAATTTCTACACAAGAATCAAACGCAAATTTTACTGAAATATCTCTATACAAAACACAATTTTTAACATGTAATAGTGGACAAAAAGGGACAGGAAAGTTCTTTATCGAAACATTGCTCCAGAAATGTTTTAAAACAGCTAATGTTGATAGACTCTATCACTCCATGATCAAGGAGTGAGTCTAGGAAATGTGTTCCTAATTCTAATCACGAAATATTCGTTGTGATTTCTTTTCTTGGTTTTCTATACCTATGTTGAGATGCTGATATTTCGTGCAAAATGATTAATTTGCTTGTGAGATCTCATACATTTATAAAAGAGGTAACAGACATTTAACATTGCAATTCCAGAAATACAAATGTTAGTCTAAAGTTCCCAACAAATTATATCGTGGAGACTTCAGGCAGTGTGCTATAGAATGGATTTAAATGATGCTATCAGGTTAATATGTTTATGTATTGTATACACTTTTAGTAAAATTTTCTTTACTTGCAACTACCTAAAAATAAAACAGCCATATGTTGGTGGTATTATGACAAAAGAATCTTGTTTAATATATGTACTATGAAATTCTTTAAATAGAGAATAATTCATGGGTGCGCGGAAATACCATATTTATTTCGAGTGTTGGACATGATATCTGGTTACGGTTACTGGTGAACGCTCTAGTTACAGCCTTGTGCCCATTTTCGTTTTGGCAGGCGGAGTGAACGCCTTAGCAGGCGTCTTGTTTAAATTAAAGACTTTCATAGTACATATATTAAACAAGATTCTTTTGTCATAATACCACCTACATATGGCTGTTTTATTTTTGGGTAGTTGCAAGCAAAGAAAATTTTACTAGAAGTGTCATCTAACCTGATAGCATCATTTAAATCAATTCTGTAGCACACTGCCTGGAGTCTCCACGATATAATTTGTTGTGAACTTTAGACTAACATATGTATTTCTGGAATTGGAATGTTAAATGTCTCTTACCTCTTATAAATGTATGAGATCCCACAAGCAAATAAATCATTTTGCCCGAAATATCAGCATCTCAACATAGGTATAGAAAACGAAGGAAAGAAATCACAACGAATACTTCGTGATTAGAATAAGGAACACATTTCCTGGACTCACTCCTTGATCATGGAATGATGAAGTCTATCAAAATTAGCCGTTTTAAAACATTTGTGGAGCAATGTTTTGATGTTTTGATAAAGAACCTTCCTGTCCCTTTTTGTTCACAACTACACGTTAAAAATTGTGTTTTGTTTATAGATATTTCAGTAGAATTTACTTTTGATTCTTGTGTAGAAATTTCTAAATTTCTTAAAAGTGGAAACACAACAGAAAAGACGGAAACAAGCTCTCAAAACGTCACCGCGCAACCGATCCGAACGTTGTATTCCAATAAAATTACTGGTTTCAACGTTTGATAATTCCAATAGTTACTGGAATTGTCATTTCATGCATATAAAATGAACCCTGACCCCAACCCTAACCCTAATAATCCCAATAATTTATTGGAGACAATAATTTTATTGGGATACAACGTTCGGATCGGATGCACCGCGATACATCGCTCCTCGGTAAAGTTTGGCGGTGAAATTTGCCATTTTAAAACATTTTGCACGAGAATCTTTTCACGTAAAACCTTCTTGCGGTTTAGATGTTCTAGCATGCATGTTAACATGCGTGTTTTGTTGACATATTCCGCTAGAAATTGAGTTTAAACCCCGTGTTTAGGTCGGCTCACGCGGCTTGTGCCCAGCGGTATCACCCATGAGCGTTGCACCAACTTGTGACACCGAAAAAAAAAAAGAACAGAAACGGGGCGAATTTAAAACTTCGCCTCGCCTACGGCAGGTGGAGTAATAAAACAATTATTGGATGAGGCAAATTCAGTCTGAATAACTTTTGATATCATACTCGAGCTCATCCAATAATTGTACATTAGTCGAATAATTTATCGAATTATATCTTATTGGATGTTTTGGTGTACAAATTCGCCGTATATTTTTACGAGTTCTGTATTTTGAGCGATTTTTAAAAAAAACATTGTCAGAGTGAGAAAATCACACAGAAACTTTTAAAAGATAAGTTATTCTTTGTTTGTTTTTGTTGATTCCTCTGTGTTAAGTCTATTTTTTAATGATTTTACATTAGTGAAATGTTTATTTTCAGAAAATATGTAGTATGCTTTTTGACCCTGATCAAGGCAGGAGTATGTGATAAACAGGATATCACACTCGGGACGAGGTGATGTCACTTTTGTCGCTCTCAGGACGATATCATAAATGCGATCAATCAAGCGATAAGTACTATAGGTTATCATATCAGAGGCGAGGTGATATCAGTTTTATCGCTCGAGAGACGATATCATGCACAATCTATGACAACGTTAACGACATTGACTCCGATAGGCCTTAAACTAATAACCATGAACTAATTACAAACAATACTAAAATACTGCAGTCACTTCATCACTCGAACTTTGATGTTTTGCCCTTCCTGGAAGCGCTTCACATAAAATTCCAAACTCCAGCGCTCAACAACGGTCTCAAAGCATCGAAGGAACTAGTGCTTTTTTGTGTAGTTTTCTAAGTTCACTGTCGCTTTTGTAAATAGTTCCTCTCAACTTACGTGGTTGTATCTCACCTGTATATGATCAGGAGCTGATTAACCATTGTTTTGCAGTTAAATAGTGATAAGGTTCAAGATACGTGGTTCTGATTGATTGACGTTGCTACTAATCATAGTTAACTTTGATCAACTTTATTTTTATTTTATTTAATAACTTAGCCATAATAACAACAATAATATATAATAAAATTATTGGGACAACTTGGCAGGGTCACCGCAACAGCTAAGGTTGCCAATTACAGTTAGAACATAACAAACAAACAAACAAACAAACAAACAAACAAACAAACAAACAAACAAACAAACAAACAAACAAACAAACAAACAAACAAACGCAAATACGTTACATTTACACATAAACACACAAACATATTACAAAATCTGAAAGGCTTATCTAATAGCAACACGATATCGGTTTCTCAAGGCTGCGCACCAGGTTGCACTTTAGGCATATAGATTTAAATGTTCGAGGATTTTCAGAGTCATAGTTGAGCGTTAAGGAATTATGATAGTAGCGTAGTAAGATTCTTTTGAAATAACTAATGTTTTAATTCGTCTACAAGAGCGTTCAATGAACGACAAGCTCTGATTATAAATGACTGCTGGTAGGTTGCGGTTTTACATCTTGGGATAACATATTTAGTATTATATATCGCGTTGCTATTAGATAAGCCTTTCAGATTTTTTAAAACTTATCATATTTAGTATTACTTGATGATGACCGTGTTGCTCTTTGTGCAGCATAGATAACAACATTAGTTATTTCAAAAGAATCTTACTACGCTACTATCATAATTCCTTAACGCTCAACTATGACTCTGAAAATCCTCGAACATTTAAATCTATATGCCTAAAGTGCAACCTGGTGCGCAGCCTTGAGAAACCGATATCGTGTTGCTATTAGTATTAGATAAGCCTTTCAGATTTTGTAAAACTTATCATATTTAGTATTACTTGATGATGACCGTGTTGCTCTTTGTGCAGCATAGATAACAGGAACAACCGATGTTTCTACCATGCCATGAGTGATTTTAAAGAAGAAGGTCATGTCAAGGTACTCAAGCCAGTAGGAAATAGGAAGGAGATACAGGGATTGTAATCTTGCATTGTAGTCAACGTTTGTCAAGAATGGAAAGTTTGGAATGTACTTAGTGGCGCGTCTCTGTGTTCTTTCTAGCATGCTTATAAGCTTTCTAGCATGCTTATTTAACTTCTAAGGATTTGCGAAGTAAAATCCTTTAGTCATGTTTATACAACTGGCCCCTGTTGTATATCTTGTAAATATTTAATTGGTTTGACAATGACTTTGGAATACAGTCGAAATATCACCAAATCTTGAGTTTACTAGATGATTTTCGGAGTTTGTTTCGTTCTATACCTTGTTATATGTAGTTACTGTCAACGTTCAATCTTTGTATATTGCGTCTAAACAAAAGCGTATCACGTGCCCGTCCGCAACACGCTGTGTTACTCCATTGTCTTGGCAACAAGGCAACCGGTCTATAACAATACATTTATTGACCAGTCAACAACAGAATGGGTGAACTGCGCATGCGCGTCAACTGCAAAGTTCTAAAGTTCAATTCTAAAGTTCATTCTTGGTTTCCTGTTTTTATTAAACATTTATCATGGCGTTCCATTTATCTGGTATTGCTTTCAAAGTTGACTCCAATTACCGGTGGGCAGTGAATTATTCATACTTTGACACATATATACTATATAACAAACACTGATTTACTGGAACCTCAGAAAACAGTTAGTTTTGTGGCCCTTCGAGGCTGTTGTCGAGCCGGGAAAACAAATCGCGACTTACTAAACAAACGTTACAGTTCTAAGGGGCTGTTCATATAAGCTGAGTTAACCCGCTTTGCCAGGCTGGCGCTATTTTGCCGGGCTCATGACGCTTCGCAGGCTATTTGCATATTATTTGGATATTTTGTTCATATGAGAGGCGGACCAGCTTGCCTTGTAGGGAGCTCGCTTGACAGTGACGAGATCTCGGCTTAGCCGGGCTCATGTGAATGCAGCAAGCGGGGCAGCTCGGCTAAGCCTAACTGAAAAACACATTATTACACGCTTCATCTCGCATAAAAAGCACTTTGAAAGTCTGAACAAAGATAAATTTCTGAAGCAGATTCTGGTCATTAAAACGCTATTTTGCGAAACTAAGACAATACTCATGGAGTTAAAAATGACCACAAAGGCTTAAAATATAACAACTTTATTGTTTACAACGTTTGGGAGTATTACTCCATCTTCAGGTAATAGATTGCCGTTAAAACCGTTAAAGATCCGCTTGCGCAATTTGTTCGCGCACGCATGCAAAAATGACGTGTCCGAGAAATTTAAATTACCTAGAAGAATTAGAATATAGTTTCTAGACTACTAAGGTGAAATTAATTAATTAAAAAGTCAATAATATTAACTTGTCCATTCAAGTCTGGTTTGAGTTTTTGGATGAGGACAGCTTCCGTGACTTTTCGTTCTAAAGAACCACTAGTCTTTTTCAGTATTTTGACCGTAAGTTTTGGTTTTTGGCCCTCGTGACATGCTTGATAATGTTTAGAAAAGGCCATGTTCTTATAAGACTTAGCGGTGGGATTCGTTGCAGATCTGTAGTGCTCTTGGAACCGTTTGGATAATGGTCGACTTGTCTCCCCAATATAGACACCGTCGTCGTCTTGGCAGAGGTCACATTTGATCGAATAGACAACATCTTTCTGCGAGCAATGGCTTGTAGGTGTTGACGGCGAATTCCGACAGACGGTGCATTTAGCAGTGTCCTTGCAGGCTTTGTCGTAAGGTCTTGATTCGACGAGGAGATTTTTCGACGACAAGCATAAATCAAAACCTAACCCTCCCAACCTCTCCAAACGACAAAGCCAAGCGTTATCCGAACTGGTGAAGATGAAGAAAAACCGGCAGGTGAGAATCTCGGTTAGCGACAAGGGCGGTGAGTTCGTGGTAATGAACAATAAACTCGACAACCAGTTGATGGAGAAACACCTCGGAAACGAATCACTCTATGAACCAACTACAGACCTCACCCAGCAGGCTGAAGACGAAATAAACGAAGTATGGGAGTATGTCGCAAAGAAAAATGACATAAAAGAAACAACCATCGCGAGACTAACAACTACCCACAGCCAATGTCCAGTGATCTATCTACTAACCAAGACACATAAATTCCACCACAACGTGCCAACTTCGGATCCTGATGCTATTAAAGTTCGACCGATCATCTCTGGTTGCGGTGGCCCAGCCGATAAAATATCATGGCTCATACAAGTAATATGTAACCCGCTACTCCAGTTCGTTAAAGCACATCTGCGCAACACAGAAGAACTGTTGAGAAATCTTCGCAGGGCGAGTAACGGAGAACTGAAGAACAAGATCCTTTTCAGCCTGGACGTGGTTTCTTTGTACCCCAGCATTAACAACGACGCAGCCATCGATACCCTACGCATGTATTTGGAAAAAGAAAAGAAAAATCTTCCGCTGTGTCACTTTCCTGTGTCAGACCTGCTTCTCCTCGTCAAATCCATCTTCAGAAATAACTACTTCTCTTGGAAAAGAAGATACTATCGCCAACTTCGGGGTCTAGCTATGGGCAACCGCTTAGCACCAATCCTCGCCATTCTCTACCTAGACAGAATTGAGAACCAAGCCATTTACGCAGACCTCACCCTCTCCCTCTTCTACCGCTACATTGATTATTGCATCACCCCCGCCAGCAACTCCGAGGAAGCTCACAAGATTCAAAATCACCTAAATTCTCAAGAGCCATCCATTCGCTATGAGATCGAACTACCTGGTAAAGACGGTTTCCTACCTTTCCTAAATACCAAGGTTAAAGTGAACGATTCTGGACTCGTAGAAACTGGTTGGTATACGAAACCAGCTACCAAAGGTTTGATGTTAAATGCGAAATCCCACCACCCTGAACACATCAAACGCGCTGTCATCAACAACACCATTAACACTTACACCTCCATATGCTCCAACAGCGTCTTACTTCAAGAAGCCGCTGAATCATTCAAGACAAGAGCCCAAAGGAACGGTTATAACCCAGAGTACCTCAACCACGTCAGGTCGAAACCAAAGAACACCCCTAAACATCAAAATGAGCCTCGACCCACTCTTACCATTCCCTATATCTCAAGTGCATTCACCAACGACATAAAGAAAGCGGTAAAACGATGCAACCTGGACATTCGTCTAATCCAACGTCCCCAAAATTCCCTAAAAAATCTTCTCGTCGAATCAAAACCTTACGACAAAGCCTGCAAGGACACTGCTAAATGCACCGTTTGTCGGAATTCGCCGTCAACACCTACAAGCCATTGCTCGCAGAAAGATGTTGTCTATTCGATCAAATGTGACCTCTGCCAAGACGACGACGGTGTCTATATTGGGGAGACAAGTCGACCATTATCCAAACGGTTCCAAGAGCACTACAGATCTGCAACGAATCCCACCGCTAAGTCTTATAAGAACATGGCCTTTTCTAAACATTATCAAGCATGTCACGAGGGCCAAAAACCAAAACTTCTGAGTCAAAATACTGAAAAAGACTAGTGGTTCTTTAGAACGAAAAGTCACGGAAGCTGTCCTCATCCAAAAACTCAAACCAGACTTGAATGGACAAGTTAATATTATTGACTTTTTAATTAATTAATTTCACCTTAGTAGTCTAGAAACTATATTCTAATTCTTTTAGTCAATTTAAATTTCTCGGACACGTCATTTTTGCATGCGTGCACGAACAAATTGCGCAAGCAGATCTTTAACGGTTTTAACGGCAATCTATTACCTGAAGATGGAGTAATACTCCGAAACGTTGTAAACAATAAAGTTGTTATATTTTAAGCCTTTGTGGTCATTTTTAACTCCATGAGAATTTTTAAAAATGAGGCTTAGAGAAAGTTCGATGATAAAACTATTAAGACAATACTGCATCCAGTCCCGTCATTAAGCGCATAATCTATTTATATACTTAACCTGGCCTCAGATCGGCGGCTTCGGTTGATAACGGCAAACTTCAGGCGTGGTCGTTCTTGGTCGCACCACACAGGATGCTATGAAAAACCTTGAATGTGATGTTAATGTGTCCACTTCGACGTAAAGCTTACCTGGCTATTGAAAATATTGGTTTTATATGCTGACCACGCCTCTAGAAAAACCATTGGCATATCCTAAGGTAATTAATAACTTTTTAAAAGCTGCTCCATTTCCATTGCTAAACCAACCGAGTGAAAAAGTGCATACGCAGTGCACTTACAGTGCGAACCATGGTATTAGTTTTATAAGATATTTATGCCGTACGTATTCAAAACGAGCAGTGTTATTCATGAAAACTTACGAACATCATAACAAAGTTGTGAGAAGATCCTGGCGATGTTGATTTTTGATGTTAGTCACATGACTGAAAATATATGGCGCTGTTCCATATTTGAGGTGGACCAAGCTATTAGTTTTAGAAATATGATAACACGATAGGACGTCGTTTTGAACTTAATTGGAAGTGGAAACGACATTCTTTAATCGAAAACAGCATAGGTAACAACAAGAGAATGTTTTAGTTAGAAAATAAACGAACTTGGTGTCATATTGAAGGATTTTTCAAAGATTTTGTGGAACGGTGGAAGAGGGATTCTGGATTTCTAAAATGGATAAGAATGGGAGGTATTAGGCGTTTGAAGGAGAACTGTTCGTAAATTGTCATGGTCAACGTCTATCAACATTCTGAGAAAGTTTGCTTTGCCATATATCTTTAAAACTAGCAATGATGGATTGCTGGTAAGCAATAATAATTCTAAAAGTACCTCCACTGGTGTGGTGGAATAAACGTTTGGAACTGGATTGAGGCAAAAAAATGCTTGAGAGCACAACAGAAGTTTGTCCTTTTGACGGGCAGACGAATCAGCATGATAAAGCTTGGAAAATGCATGCATGGGTTAGATTATTGATATTCAATGATGGTGTGTGATCGGCGAGGCTAAGGGGTCAACAAAAAAATGGTAAAGTAAACGAGTTCTGCTGGTAACAGTGGAAATAGGGATCAGAGGTTTCTTTTGCACATTTAGGCACATATGAAGACATGTTGGTTGCTAATAATACGCATCTAAATGGTCGTTCTACCACTTCTTTGGCAGGTACCTAAAACCTTTCATCAGAAGTTCCTTTTCCCAGCATTAGGGCATTATCATGTTGATCTCGACTTGTCTTTCTTGACTGTCCCGACTTGTTGTGCTTTCATGCACTTTTTGCATAATCCAGTTTCTTCCATGACAGTAGTTAAGGTATATTTTTAGAATTATTATTGCTTACCAGGAATCCATCATTGCTAGTTTTGAAGATATATGGCAAAGCAAACTTTCTCAAAATGTTGAAAAACGTTGATCACGATAATTTACGAACAGTTCTCCGTCAAACGCCTAATACCTCCCATTCTTAACCATTTTAGAAATCCAGAATCCCTCTTTTCCACCGTTCCACGTAATCTTTGAAAAATCCTTCAACTATGACACCAAGTTCGTCTATTTTCTAACCAAAACATTCTCTTGTTGTTACCTATGCTGTTTTTGATTAAAGAATGTTGTTTCCACTTCCAATTAAGTTAAAAACGACGTCCTATCGTGTTATGATATTTTTAAAACTAATAGCGCGGTCCTCCTCAATTATGGAACAGCGCCATATATTTTCAGTCATGTGACTAACATCAAACATCAACATCGCCAGGATCTTCTCACAACTTTGTTTTGATGTTTGTAAGTTTTAATGAATAGCAATGCTCATTTTGAATACGTGCGGCATAAATATCGTATAAAACTAATACCATGGTTCGCACTGTATACTTCGCCTTCAGGAAAGGTTACCTTGGTATGCTTGTAAGAAACAAACAGCTAGTTAAAAACACTCTAGAAAATCCAAATGCTAAACCGTTTACAGACTATTCAGATTACGCACAGCTACTGAAAAATTATCGCGAGGAACAATCCAAGGATTTAGCTTCCATTAAAATTCCAGGCGTGGTAAGAACTTTTTAATGTATTTGTCTATCATTGTATTCTTAAAAACAGTTTCGATAAGTGAGTTTGGGAAAAAATAGAACTTCTGTCAAACGGTAAAGCTTAGTGCTTTGCTTTCCAAAAATCACTCACCAATAGAGTAAGACAGCATTAATTGATTATCATTGAGGGAAAATGCAAAATGACTATTTTAATCCAAAAAAGCTCACTGCTATTCCATAATAGACATTTGACTGCTGATCGAATGATTAGGCAATTATACAAGGTCATGAGTAATGACTACATAGTTTTGTGAGCATTATTGACTAAGATTATGTTCACACGATGCCGTTGTAACAGGAAATATGCCCCCCCCAAAAAAAAGTTGTGGCAATTATTGGGGGGGGGGCATATTTCCTTTTACACCGGGCCGTGACCTCAGTGAAGGTCCCGTCCCGCCTCTTGTATAAACTGTCCTTTACTCGCCCAAAGCTCATAAGTGGTAATCATTATACTTTTAACGCTCTTCTTCGTCGCATTTTGTATGATTTTGACCAAGAAATTTTGATCTTCGAACCAATAAATTGGTCCCGATGAGCAGGAGGAAGTAAGAGCAAGTTACTACACAAGTTAACAGAACCCACTACCACAAAGAATACTGATCCTACCACGGGTATTTATACGTTAACAGGAACAACTAACAGTAACAGTTTTATTAGCCAAGACGTTTGCATCACAACAGGAATGACGTTGGGAAATGAATGGTCACCACGTGAAATCTACTGAATGCGGAAAAATATTACTAAATTCAAAAGGTAAATTGATTTACCATTTTTTTTCCAATCTGCCTGGACAATTGGAAATGTAAATCATATTTTAGTGATTAAACCCATAAAAATTTTGTGAGCAATTTCCTTGTTCAGCGACACGGATGGATGAAGACACACGGTTGCATAACTCGAAATGACTGATTCTTGTTAACCACATTTAACACAAAACCATAGCAGAATAGGTGCAGGTATAGAACACTTAGTCAGCACTTTTCATGGAGTTCTTACCCCTGTGAATTAGTTCCAAGGTCATCCGTGTGAGACAGGTGCGCGCGCATGTTGACCGGAAATACGCGTAAAACTAGAAAAAAAAAACTTGTCTATCTGGTTTTTAATGCAATACTATAAACGACGAACGAGATAATCAGAATTATGGAGTGTCTACATGGAAAGCCGGCGTCCTCTTCCAAAACTGAAAATGGTTTGCTTTTTTTTACTGTGGGCAAAAGCCTAGCTGTAATTTCTTTTGCCTCCAGAATGATTGCAGTTATTTTGAAAATGCTATTGCAATGTGGAGAAATTTGAACTCGTTACAGCCAAGATGCCACGATCACAAGAAATTGGCTAAAATGCGAGTTGTGAAGGACATTTTTAAACCTAGTTTTGGTCGCCCATTCTTCGTTTGCTCAGATAAAGAAAAACCATGTTAATTTTGGCAATGGGGCGACGTGATCAGACCCCTATGTTACCATGGTGAGCAATGCTCGACGAGAAAAGTTAAAAAAAAAGGGAATCAATCATGGCCGGTTGTTCTACGTTTGTTCGAAAGGTAAAGAGGAGTCGTGTGGTTACTTCGAATGGCGAGATACGGAGAGAAATGAAGATCCTTTTGATCCAATTTGCAAATTAAATTTTAGCATGCCGCCATCGTACGTGTATACGGTTAAAGAAACGGGCGAGCAATTCAAGAGTCATCATGAAAACTGCGAACAAGTTTACGCAGATTATTTGTCAATCAAAAACCTGGAAAACTGGTAAAACATGTTATAAATTTTAAAACTGTTAGAAAATGACATTGGTATGAACTTTATCAGTCTTGCATTAACTGTTGAACTGTCAAGCTGTGTTTAAAATGGCTGCGCGTAAGTCTGTCGAAGCTTACTTTACCTACTGATATCGGTCATGAAGAGAGATTTCTTAGTCACCGGCAGAGTCTCATACAAGAAAAGCTCTTAAAGTGTTATGCAGAAGAAATAGCATCTGCCATTTCAGTTCTGGTGGTTGAAAACTGCAATGGATGTATCATTGATCACCCCTCTCAGAGACAACATCCTTGTCTTATGATGGAGAACGAGGATAGGTTGTTAATGTACTTTGACATTGCGTGTTCGAGGGTATCTGAAGCAAGTGTTGTGGAAAAGTTTATGAACAGTTTGGGTGATATCAAACCGACGGTGAATGGGTTAGAGTTGTTGAAGTATACCTGTAATGACTGGAGAACTTTATTTTGTACAAATGAGAGACGGATGCTTCAACAGGAGACTTTAAAGCTTTTGTAATTTAAATTTTTCTTTAATAAATTCTTTTCTTGTATTATTTACGACGTATATCAATAAACATGTTTGTTCATATTCATACATTTGAAAAACGGGTTTGTCTGGTTTACATGACTTAAAAGAGACGAGATCATCATGATCACGTTAGTCTATTTAGTAAATGTGATCGTGTACAGTTGGTCTAAAGAACGTGAAGAGAATTATGGCACACCTGTTTAAACAAATTAATGTATGAGTGTGAAATTGACTTTGATGCCTTGACTGTTGAGAAACTAATAGATTTCGTGTTCACGGAGATGGTCTATCGTAACATTCAACAATTAGAAGAAGAAGCTGCACAGGCCAAACAAGATCAAGTTCGCTTTGAAAGCGCATTGAGGCCCTCGATGATGAAGAACGCTGGATATACTATGCTGAGCGAGCTCTTGATCTGCTAGACCCTGATGTTATGTGGAAAGGTGTCGTTGAAGCTTGCAAGATTTTGAAGTATCCTGAACCGTCAGGGATCCATAGGGATTACTTCGAGGCACTATTCGGTATGACATGTTTTGCTTGGTTTCAGAGGTATTCTGAATTCGAGAAAACAACATTTATCAACAATCTAATTGACTATGTTCTATGCGTGTGTAAATTAAAATATAACTACACAGTGTAATCTACGAAAGAAATAAATGATTTTAAAACGTACTGTTTCAGTTGTTTTTCTTCATTTTATTCGGTCTGCTTGCAAGGGGCAACATGGGAACTTGTCATAGCAAGAGTGATAAAATCAAAAGAGACAAAAATCATAACAGACAGAAAATGTTTAAATTTGGTGTAAGTTTTGGCCGTAACGATCTAAATTTGGAAGGTCACTTGCAAATGGGGTACAACAGTGAAACAATTATAAACTACGCCCTATTGACAAGCAGTTAAACCTACCAGAAAATACAACTTCGGCAGTAACTGAACCGAATGATTAATCTACCGGAGCAAAAAACTAATTTTCGCAACACTGGTACACTTTTTCGTATGTTTCATTAAAAAAGAAGACATGGACCAGTCAACAGTTGATGAGTACTTAAAAAGTGTTTATTATGATCCAAAACGTCCAAGAAGTTTTGGAGGAATTGAAAGTTTATACCGTGATGTAAAGCAAGAAGAAAAGTTTAAATTTAGTCGAAAACAAATTTCAGACTGGTTATTGAGTCAAGATACTTATACTTGACATAAACCAGCTCGTCGAAACTTTAGGAGGAATCGTGTAATTGTGGGAGGTATAGACGAAGAGTGGCAAATGGATTTAGCAGACATGCAGTCTTTAAAACAGTATAACAATGGATATAGATATTTGCTCGTCTGTATAGATGTATTCTCAAAGTACGTGTGGATAGTTGAAGCTTTTAAAGTCATTCTAGCTTCGGGGAGAAAACCCCAAAAGATCATGACAGACCAGGCAACAGAATTTTTCAACAAATCATTTCAAGCATTGTTGAAGAATGAAGATATTCAACTTTTCAATACGTTCAACGAGACAAAGGCCTCTATTGTGGAAAGGGTCATTCGTACATTTAAGTCAAAGATGTGGCGTTTTTTTACGGCAAAGAAAACGATGAGATATCTAGACATGTTACCCGACTTGGTCTATTCGTACAATCATAGTCGACATAGAAGTATAAAGATGAAACCCGCACTTGCCAACATAGAAAATAGGGACGATGTCTTTCATACGCTATACCGTAGCTTTTTTGATAACGTACAACCTGTAAAGTATAAGTTTAAGGTTGCAGACAAGGTACGAATAAGTAAACTTAAACGTAAATTTGAGAAATCTTATTTGCCAAACTTTTCTACCGAGATATTTGTTGTAAGCAAAAGATTACCAAGAGACCCTCCAGTTTACAAACTAAAAGACTATGACGAGGAGGAACTTAAAGAAACGTTTTACGATAAAGAGCTGCAAAAGTTTGTCAAAGACGATGATGTCTACGACGTGGAAAAAATCCTTAAAAAACGCGGGAGAGGAAGTAAAGTACAATATCTTGTAAAATGGTTAGATTATCCTAACATGTTTAATTCATGGGTAAATGCTTCTGAAATAAATGTTTTAAACTCTTGACGGTGTAGTTGTCATGTTATTCGCTTTACAACGCTGAATACAAAGTTTCAGAAGGGAGATAAAGGGGATATGGCGAATGCAAAAATGTATACATTTTTAGAGCAAAATATTGGTGGAAAGACGTTTCTTCGGTTGCGTAAATGATCACACAGATTAGCATTTGGAATATTATATTTTGTAAAGTATTAAGACTAGTATTGAATTAGAATTTCATGTCCCGCATAATTTTGCACGATGAGCAGATATGAGCACCTGCCCATAACTGATCACGAGCACTTGCTCATACGCTCATATGGCCTGATGTTACTCGCCAGGTTAGTATAGCTATATTTTGTTAGTCTTGTACAAGTTTATGCGATGAGCAGATGAGCACATGCTCATAACTGCTCATGAGCACATGCTCATACGCTCATAAGGCCCCATGTTGCCCGTTGGCGCCCGATGGCCCGGTCACATATGAAACATACCATTTTTAAATCTGATTGGTTCTCTGTTATCCAACCAACAGTAAAAAATATTAAATTTGAGTCAATAAGAGCATACTGCTTGCAACTTTCACGGAGATAAGACTTTTAGATGGCCAATTTGATGGAGGAGAACTTTTCGCGGTTACATGACTTAAACAAGCATGTCGCAGAGGCTAGAAAAAGAGTTGGGTATTTGAAGAAAAAGAGGACTGCTTTATACCTTCGCAAACGGAGGGTTGACGTACAAACCTGGATGTTAAACAGTTTGGTAGACGATGCATGTCACAACCTTAAAGAAATTAGAAGGCTTAGAAACAACCAGGGAAAGCTGTGCCAGAGTTTGTTATGTAGGAAGTTGGCCTTGTCTTTCGCACATGACATTTACCAAAACGTTTGTGAGAAGGAATTAATAGAACAAACATTATGAAACTTTTAAAAAATAGCTGTAGCATATAAAGGATATATACACCTGTTGGCATCGTTTTATTTGCATGTCCTCAATACATTCACCCCACATCGATGTCACATCGACTTCAAGACCCACATCGACCTCTGGTCAACCTCATATAAGCAAGTGCTCATAACAATAGTTGGGACCTACATACGTAGGCCATAACTGTCAATACCTAACAGGTAGGGCATTATCAACATTTGAGTACCTGCTCATGAGCACTATCTTCTTATGAGCACTTGCTCCATGCTCATAAAAATACAGTGCTGCTCAACGACAAGGCATTTCTACACAATCAGTTCTAGCGGAATGAGCTGCAAATTTTGCGGGAAACCATTTAATCGTAGTTTCAATCTACGTCGACACGAAAAAGAGTATTGTCCGCTGAAAAGCGAAGAGAGAGAAATGTCAGAAACAGAAAGTCATACAGTGGACTCAGAGGATGATGCTTCGAGTGTTGCAACTCACGGGTCAGAAAGTCCGATGACAACAGACAGTGAGACGCAAACTGAGGAGGAAGAAGCGAATCCTTGGCTGCCTATGGTAGAAGAAGCGATGCAAAAGCATAAGGTGGCTTTTCAGGAAATAAAGATGAATTTGACTCATAGTGGTCTGGATGAGCAAACCGTTGGAGAAACAGCTTACTCTAATATTCTGCTTGAGCTCCAAAAGGAATTGAGAAGTATCTACTTGCAGCGTCTCCAATGGATACAACAACTAAAGAAAGATCCAGTGCATAAGAACATAATGCAAACAAAAGATACTTTCGTGAACGATGATGATTTTGATCCAGAAGAGGCTATGGAAGCAGCGGTGAATAACAGAAAATTTCTTATTAACAGATATTTATATAAAAAACTACAATTTCACTGAGGCAGTGATGATGAACAAGATTATTAACTACATTAATATTTGTCATATTGTTCTTAATAAAATTATATATATATAAATATATATATATATATATATATATATATATATATATATATATATATATATATATATATATATATATATATATATAATGTGCTAGTTTTGGTTAGCGAAATACAAAAGAGTGCTCAATGACATGTAGACAGAGCGAAATGTATAATTGTGCAAAATACCTCAAAAACTTACCACTACAGTCTGTTTCATCCAAAGGGAATCTTCAGGTGGTAGACAAATTTCGAAAATGTGCGAGCTTCTTTTATGCTCAAGGCGGAAACGTGGGCGCGTGGGTGGTTGAATAGCATGCATTCCTTTCTTTGTTTAGGTTGTTTACCTGAAATCTGCTTTTGTGTTGGCAGGCCGAAACTATTTCCGATCTTTTGTTAAGCAAGCAATTGTTTTTTTCTTTCAAAATACTGATTTTTTCCTCCAAACATAAATTACATCTTTTGGATCCTCCCGTGTAAGAAATAGACTTTTTTATTATGGACCATTTTATGGTGAAATCTGTTTTCTTTTGCTTTAAGTGCCAAACGTGTTTCGAAAGTTCCGTCTCGTTCGAATATTTTTTGTGTGTGAAAGATTTGATATGATTCCTGTATCGCTCTTTGAATGTGTTTGAGGTCATGCCAATGTAGTGCTTTGTGTCCTGTGTGTTGCCTGTCAAAATTGTTGCTTTGTATACAATGTCCTTACTCATGCACTTGTTCTGCAATGGGCATGTGTGCTTGTTCCTACAGTTACAGTTCTCTGCGCTAATGTCTTGTGGTTGGCTTTTCCTAATTATGCGTGTGTTGTGACTTGTGATAATTGACTTAACGTTGTTCATGCAGCTGTAACTGACCTTAACTGTGTTCCTATTGAAAATCTTGTGTAACTTGTTGCCTATTGGAAAGTGCGTGTCTACAAGCTTGAGGAAACTGCGTGCGATGTTTGTCTTGACATTTTTGCTAAATGGAGGGTTAAACCAAATGATGTTGCGTTGCCTGTTCCTGCGTGGTTGCTGTGTTACATGTGGCATGTATTCCAGCTTGTGGCTGAAGTTGCTATGTCCTAGTGCGTTTTGATATGTTTGTGCTGCATCGTCAAATACTTGTTTGTCAGATGACAGCGTTGAAATGCGCTTGTTGATAGATGCTGGAAGTTGCCTTAAGATGCTGGGTGGGTGGTTAGAGTGCTTGTGTATGTATAACGGATCGTCATTGGGCTTCCTATAAGGTTTATATTTTCCGGTAGAAAGGTCGAATGTTACGTCTAGAAAGTTTACCACGTGTAAATTTGATTCTGCTGTTATTTTTAGGAAAATTTATAAAACCAGGAAAGAGCTACACAAAATTTTCGAACAGTTTGGCCTAAAAATAACAGCAGAATCAAATTTACACGTGGTAAACTTTCTAGACGTAACATTCGACCTTTCTACCGGAAAATATAAACCTTATAGGAAGCCCAATGACGATCCGTTATACATACACAAGCACTCTAACCACCCACCCAGCATCTTAAGGCAACTTCCAGCATCTATCAACAAGCGCATTTCAACGCTGTCATCTGACAAACAAGTATTTGACGATGCAGTACAAACATATCAAAACGCACTAGGACATAGCAACTTCAGCCACAAGCTGGAATACATGCCACATGTAACACAGCAACCACGCAGGAACAGGCAACGCAACATCATTTGGTTTAACCCTCCATTTAGCAAAAATGTCAAGACAAACATCGCACGCAGTTTCCTCAAGCTTGTAGACACGCACTTTCCAATAGGCAACAAGTTACACAAGATTTTCAATAGGAACACAGTTAAGGTCAGTTACAGCTGCATGAACAACGTTAAGTCAATTATCACAAGTCACAACACACGCATAATTAGGAAAAGCCAACCACAAGACATTAGCGCAGAGAACTGTAACTGTAGGAACAAGCACACATGCCCATTGCAGAACAAGTGCATGAGTAAGGACATTGTATACAAAGCAACAATTTTGACAGGCAACACACAGGACACAAAGCACTACATTGGCATGACCTCAAACACATTCAAAGAGCGATACAGGAATTATATCAAATCTTTCACACACAAAAAATATTCGAACGAGACGGAACTTTCGAAACACGTTTGGCACTTAAAGCAAAAGAAAACAGATTTCACCATAAAATGGTCCATAATAAAAAAGTCTATTTCTTACACGGGAGGATCCAAAAGATGTAATTTATGTTTGGAGGAAAAAATCAGTATTTTGAAAGAAAAAAACAATTGCTTGCTTAACAAAAGATCGGAAATAGTTTCGGCCTGCCAACACAAAAGCAGATTTCAGGTAAACAACCTAAACAAAGAAAGGAATGCATGCTATTCAACCACCCACGCGCCCACGTTTCCGCCTTGAGCATAAAAGAAGCTCGCACATTTTCGAAATTTGTCTACCACCTGAAGATTCCCTTTGGATGAAACAGACTGTAGTGGTAAGTTTTTGAGGTATTTTGCACAATTATATATATATATATATATATATATATATATATATATATATATATATATATATATATATATATATATATATATATATGTATATATATATATATATATATATATATATACATATATATATATATGTATATATATATATATATATATATATATATATATATATATATATATATATATATATATATATATATATATATATACATATCCGAGTTTGGTATTTTGGTATTTTAATATATGGGAGGGTTAATAACTGTCGAGCCATCGGGCCTTATGAGCGTATGAGCATGTGCTCATGAGCAGTTATGAGCAGATGCTCATCTGCTCATCATATAAACTTTTACAAGACTAACAAAATATAGCTATACTAACCTGGCAAGTCACGTCGGGCCATATGAGCGTATGAGCAAGTGCTCGTGAGCAGCTATGAGCAGGTGCTCATCTGCTCATCGCGTAAAATTGTACGGGCATGCCCATTCGTAGTACAATGTGCATTCAAAATCTTTTTATTTCCCGTAGATCAACAGTTTAAAAAAAAAATTAAAAACATTTCTTAAGTTGTACAAAGTGGGCATTTCATTGGTAAAAGCCTTGTAAAAATCGTTGTTGTCTTAATGAATCTGTGACCATTAAAGAATTTTAAATGGGGGAATTTATCGCATTACCTAAGCACACCCCTAACCATGTGCGTACAAATGCACCCCGCAGGCCAACACGATATCTGTGCTGGTCTCTCAAA
Organism: Muricea muricata; assembly: GCA_963855995.1. Taxonomy (NCBI): domain Eukaryota; kingdom Metazoa; phylum Cnidaria; class Anthozoa; order Malacalcyonacea; family Plexauridae; genus Muricea; species Muricea muricata. The sequence goes on along the minus strand of OY979718.1, from coordinate 31,272,677 downwards.
AAGCCCTGCGTTTTTATACTCTAGCGCAACATGCAAGCAAGTTTTACACCAGTCATCTCTGAGCTTGTTGGAGCACGTCTTGCATGGTAATATCCCGCGCTTCTGGTATGTGTCTTAGTTTGCGTGACACTGTAACAATATAGACCCAAACCAATGATCCCAGACCAATGGATGAAAAATCATAGTTTAAACGTTTACTGTATTGCTACAGATGTAAGACTCGTTAAATCAAGACAATCTACACTAAAACTCAACATTGCGTCATTTGCGTGAGTGCTGACGGTTAGTCATTGTATATACAGTATAATTAGCTGAATGCAATTGTCATCAAACTCTTCTTTGTATTTGTACATACAATTAATACACGTTTGTCTCAAAGTTCGTTCGTAAAGTACCCAGGTGATTATTTTAAAGTAAAACCAGAATCCACAGAAGTTTCAGGGAGGTCGGTAAAATTTCTGCTTTCACAAAACTGAGGTTTGATATTGTGCATGTTTTATATCTCGTTCATATTGGCCACACTTCAGTATTGAAAGATTTTAATTACCATCAGGCCGTCTATCAAAGCATATATATGTATGTTACACTGGCTAATACTGTACAATGGCATAAAAATCTTGGCGTCCATCGCTTCAATTTTCTCACTAACACAAAGCTTATACACAAACACCCAATATAATCAGTCTTAGTAGGTTATTAGGCAATTAGACACATGTCATTTAACACCAAAGCTAGTCTTTGTTCACAGAGAAAAATTATATCGGTGACACTGCTGAACTGACAAGTTTACTGCAGAAATGCCCTCGTCATCGAATTCTTCTTTATATATATAAATATATATATATATATATATATGTATATGTATATATATATATATATATATATATATATATATATATATATATATATATATATATATATATATATATATATATATATATATATATATATATATATATATATATATATATATATATATATATATATATATACAAGGAACAGACAAGTTTTTGCTGCTGTCGCTACCCAGGGTAGCGACAGCAGCAAAAACTTGTCTGTTCCTTGTGTTTTACGCTCTACTTTCTCCGGTATTGAGCGCTCTTTTAGTTCCAGTCATATATATGCTACTTTTCGTAACATATCTTATATATATATATATATATATATATATATATATATATATATATATATATATATATATATATATATATATATATATATATATATATATATATATATATATATACATATATATATATATTAAAAATATTAAAATTGTAACCAGGATTAGACATATTAGCGAAATATAAAAGATTTGACTCTGGTTTGATAAAAACGTTAAAGACTACGTTTATTTAAAATGATGTTAAGACGTTTCGACCAGTAACTTAGGTCTTCGTCAGTTAAAATGACTGATTAAATTCAAAACTGAATTATATATAAGGGTTCAAAGTTAATCAGCTAAGAAGTGTTTTGTGTACATCAGGTATCTCGATGTGGTCGTTTCCTGCGTTTTGGTCCTTGAGGGAATACCACGCCTCTAAAAACAACCGTTCACGATAGTTTTTTGTCTTATTGACAATGGAAGCATTGTTAAAGTCAATCCGGTGGTCGTATTGTTCAGCATGCTTAGCAATTTTAGAATACTGATCGAAATGAGAAACCGCTCTCTCGTGTTCTTTTAGTCTAGTCTTAAGTGCTTTGTCGGTTTGGCCATAATACACAAAGTCGCAATCGTAACGACAGATTTTGTAAACGACTCCGTTAGTCTGTTCAGGTGGAGATTTATCCTTTGGTTTGGTAAACTGTTGGGAAAGGGTAGTGGTGGGTTTATAACGCACTTTAATATTTTCTCTCCTTAACAATCAATCAATCAATCAATCAATCAATCAATCAATCAATCAGAACTTTATTTAAAAAACACACAATCTTTTCAACATTTGCTGATTTCCAAAAGAGGTGTGCACCAATCCCACTACCATAAAATTAATCCCTAACACCACCCCCCCCCCCCCTCCCCCTTAAATACTTATGTTAAATACATCATATATTAATATCAACTACCACACGAAAAGGTCGAGGAAGAAAGCTTTTGACAAAACGACTTATATGATGCCAAAGTTCTTATGTCTTCCGGAATATGATTCCAGACGTAGGCCCCATTATAGCTAAAACTTTTTTTCATAAATTCTGTTTTGGGTCTTGGAAGGCAAAGCCTAGTTGAAGACCCTCTTAAATCATAATCGTAAATTGTATTTGAATTTTGAAAAAGGTTACTTAGTCTTTCAGGAGCTAAGCTGTTAATCGATTTATACATAAGTTTTGCTTTTATATGTGCTCTGCGTTCTTCAAGGTTAATCCAACCAAGTGAATTACGTGCTAACAAGGATTGTCCTGATTCATTTTTGAAATTCATAATTATTCTAGCCGCCCTGTCTTGCAGTTTTTGAAGACGATCGCTAAGTGTTTTACCTAATACGTCCCAAACCTCACAACAGTAATCAAAGTGTGGCTGAACTAGAGCATTATAAATCAAAACCAGAGTGTTTCGGTCAACAAATTCCTTTGCTTTTTTTATAGCGCCAATTCCGGATGATATTTTACCAGCGATAAATTCAATATGTTTAGTCCAGGCTAAATGCTCGTCAACTTGAACCCCGAGCACTTTGGAATGTTTGACTCTTTTAACAGATTGTTTATCAATATTGATTGATGGTTGAATATCCAAACTGTTTATCCTATGTCGTGATCCAATTAAGACATACTCAGTTTTAGCAATATTCAAATTTAGTTTATTTGCAGATAGCCAGTTATGAACATTTCTCAGGTCTTCATTAGCCCTCTTCTCTACTTCACTCAATGTCTCTCCCGCAGCTGTTAAGCTGGTATCGTCAGCAAACATTCTAGGTGTTGTATGTTCAAGGCAATTTGGCAAATCGTTTAGAGACATTTTCTGTAACGCCTTTAACATACGGTAAGGTTACACAACAAGAAGCGACACAATCAGCGGGGTTTCCCCTGTTGTTGACACTAGTACGTGGTATGTGTACATTTGCATTCGTGTCATCAGTATGGCGGCGTTTTCTTTTATTGTCGTAAGACTTGATAAACGTAAAGGGGTAACCGTTGTCCCTCAAAACTTTTAATACGTGTTTTCGTTCTCTGCGTTTTCCTTTGTTGGACGAGGGAATTTTCTCGGCTCTGTCGAGGAGAGTGCTTAAGACCGACAATTTATGTTGTAGTGGATGATGTGAGTCGTGGTGCAAATACTTGTCTGTGTGAGTTAGTTTTCTATATATGTCGACTTCTATTTTGCCGTTAGAATGGATGGTCATAGTGTCCAGGAATGGTAGGCATCGATTTTCCTCCAATTCGATGGTGAATTGTAAGTGCGGGTTGATAGAATTAAGGTGGTCGTGAAATTCGTTGACCTGGGTTGTTTTCAGGCAGGAATGACTATCGTCAACATATCTGAACCACCACCGCGGGGGATGTGGTGCTGTAGAGATTGCAGTTTCTTCCACATGTTCCATGACTACGTCAGCCACTGTAGCGCTAATGGGTGATCTCATAGCACATCCTGAGATCTGTTGGTAATATTCGTTCTTGTATGTGGAGAAACTGTTCTGAAGGACGAAATCTAATAATTTGATGATATTAGTAATCGATATGTCCGTTCTTTGTGTCAACAATGTGTCTTGTTGTAGTCTTTGTTGGCTAAATTGGTAGGGATGGATGTGAACAAAGACACAACGTCGAATGATACCATGACTTCATCATCTGCAATGCATCGGTGTCTAACTTGTTGGGAAAAGACAGAACTGTTTTTAACTGTGTATTTTTCCTTGACAAGGGGGGATAACAAAGGATAAATCTCCACCTGAACAGACTAACGGAGTCGTTTACAAAATCTGTTGTTACGATTGCGACTTTGTGTATTATGGCCAAACCGACAAAGCACTTAAGACTAGACTAAAAGAACACGAGAGAGCGGTTTCTCATTTCGATCAGTATTCTAAAATTGCTAAGCATGCTCAACAATACGACCACCGGATTGACTTTAACAATGCTTTCATTGTCAATAAGACAAAAAACTATCGTGAACGGTTGTTTTTAGAGGCGTGGTATTCCCTCAAGGACCAAAACGCAGGAAACGACCACATCGAGATACCTGATGTATACAAAACACTTCTTAGCTGATTAACTTTGAACCCTTATATATAATTCAGTTTTGAATTTAATCAGTCATTTTAACTGACGAAGACCTAAGTTACTGGTCGAAACGTCTTAACATCATTTTAAATAAACTTGTAATATCATAATATCATATTTACCCGAGAACAACATCGCCTTTAGTATATATACTAAATGGATCTCCGTAATAGGATGGGCTCACCTTCTTGTAACGGCTGTGTGTCGGCAATAAATTTCTCCTCATGATGTATCGTTGGTTCGCCTGGGCACATTTTGGCGGTCGAGTCTCCCTCTCGTTTGTGACCAACAGGCCAAGTTTCTTCCATTCTAGATTGACGCCCATCTAACTTAAGTCGATTGCGATGTACCACCTTTGCCTTACCGTTTCCAGACACCGGCTTGATATGGTAGTTGACCCTGCCAAGTCTACCCAGTACGACGTAAGGCCCCGCCCACGGCAAATGGACCTTTCGACTCAAACCCTTTGGAACCGCTTTGTTGTTGAGCCACACACGGTCCCCCTTCTTTAACTCTGTGCAGTAGTCCACGTCATTACGCTCATCGTACCCCTTCTTCTGCTTACCTTGCGCCACGCTCAGGTTAGTTTTCATGTTGCAGTGTACATCCTTCAGTGTCTTCTCCAACTCATCGCAGTAGTTTGAGATACCTTGCTCCTTAACTCCAATTTGGGGGTGTATAAGTACCAGCGGTGTAGTGGCTTCGCGACCGTAGATTGCCTTGAACGGTGAAACTCCAGATGAAGAATGTACACTGCTACGATATGCAAACAGGGCCAGTGGCAAGTGGTCGTCCCAATCGTTGTGGTCCTTATTCACATAAGCCATCAGAATTCCTTTCAAAGTGCGATCCATTCTCTCCACCTGTCCATCAGTTTGGGGGTGGTACGGGGAAGTTCTGAGTTTCTGAACACCGAGAAGACTGAGCACTTGCTTCATAAGATCCGCCTCAAAGTTCCTTCCTTGGTCGGTTAGAAGTTTAGTTGGGACTCCGTGTCGAGTCACATCTTCATCAACGAAGGCTTTAGCTACCGTTTCGGCCATCTGATTGGGCATGGGCACTGCCTCTACCCATTTAGTGAAGTGATCGGACATGACCAAAATGTACTGGTTCCCCCGTGCCGTCATAGGGAGGGGTCCTAACACATCCATAGCCCACAGTTCCATCGGTTGTCCCACTTCTATGCTCTGCATGGGAGCCTTTCGAGATGGGCACGGTGTTTTACGCTGGTTACACTTTTCGCACTCGGCTATCCATAATTGTACTTCTGCCCCCATCCCTGGCCAATAATATTGTCGTTGCAGACGTTCTAAGCAGCGGTTTATCCCCATGTGTCCCGAACTTGGAACGTCATGGGCAAGCCTTAGAAGGTCTGCACGCATCTCTCGAGGGACGATCAAAACCAGTCGCTGTGATGGGGTGCCTTTACTACACAACGGTGTTGAACGCCATCTACCAATTCCAGTTGAGACCACAACTGTCTGTAGCGTCGTCGTTCTCCATTCTCCTCTGATTTTTCGGTATTTTCTCCTCCGCTTGGGGGATCATTGTCGCCGCTTAACTGCTGCAGTATTGTGGAAATACTTGGATCAGCCTGTTGTGCCTTTAGAATCTCCGCCCTGGACCATGCTGTGCACACTTCGGTCGCCTTTACCCCGACCATCAGGTCATCATCCGCGGCTTCGTTTGGAACCAGCGAGGGTGTTACTCGAGGAAATCGCGAGAGTGTCTGCGTTGCTGTGTTGTCGACCAGGGCGATGCTTGATTTCGAACTCGTACTCTTGTAAGGCGAGTATCCACCTGGCGAGGCGGCCCTTTGGTTCCTTCAATCCTTGCAGCCACGTCAAACTTTGATGGTCTGTCACTATGTCAAAGGCTTTCGCAAGTAAGTATGGTCGCCAATAGTTGACTGTCCATACAGTTGCTAAACACTCTTTCTCCGTGGTCGAGTAATTTCTCTCTGCAGGTGTAAGGGTTCGACTGGCATATGCGATTACTTTTTCGTTTTCGCCCCTTCGTTGGGACAAGACCGCGCCGAGCCCGAAATCACTGGCATCCGTGTGAATAGTGAAGGGAAGGGAAAAGTCTGGTAGGGACAGAATTGGTGCTGAACACAGACGGTTTTTCAGGTCATTGAATGCTTGATCAGCCGCAGATGTCCAGGAGAATTCTTGACCACCATTGGTGAGGTCGTGGAGGGGTGCCGCTATGTCAGCAAAGTTCTTAATAAATCGTCAAGGTGGCCCATCCTGCCACATTGATAACAAGGCCCACGCCTTCCCCTGGCTGAGCTTCGCGCTGACATGGCGTTGACATTCGCGACAGATACAGATAGCTCGCTTACTTTCCTGGTAAGGGTTTCCATGTTCTCCATCAACTAGGTAACCAGTGGCTGATTGGTCATTGTTGGCTGAAGACTGCCGCTGGCACTCGCCCAGTTGACTTGACCCCCCGTTTGGTGTGATGAAATCTGACTCGCTAGGTCGAGTTGCTGCGCAACCGAGACCGTTTCTCCATTTCTAAAACGGATAAGCATGGGAGGTATTATAGGCGTTTGAAGGAGAACTGTTCGTAAAGTATCATGATCAACGTCTATCAACATTTTGAAAAAGTTTGCTTTGCCATATATCTTCAAGACTAGCAATGATGGATTGCTGGTAAGCAATAATAATTCTAAAAGTACCTCCACTGGTGTGGTGGAATAAACGTTTGGAACTGGATTGAGGCAAAAAAATGCTTGACAGCCCAACAGAAGTTTGTCCTTTCGACGGGCAGCGACGAAGTCAGCATTATAAAGCTTGGAAAATGCATACATGGGTTAGATTATTGATATTCAATGATGGTATGTGACCGGCGAGGCTAAGGAGTAAACAAAAAAGTGGTAAAGTAAACGAGTTCTTCTAGTAACAGCGGAAATAGGGATCAGAGGTCTCTTTTGCACATTTTGGTACATATGAAGACATGTTGGTTGCTAATAATACGCATCTAAATGATCGTTCTACCACTTCACTGGCAGGTACCTAAAACCTTTCATCAGAAGTTCCTTTTCCCAGCATTAGGGCATTATCATGTTGATCTCGACTTGTCTCTCTTGTCTGTCTCGACTTGTTGTGCTTTCATACACTTTTCGCTTAATCCATTTTCTTCCATGACAGTAGTTAAGGTATATTTTTAGAATCATTATTGCTTACCAGGGATCCATCATTGCTGATTTTGAAGATATATGGCAAAGCAAACTTTCTCAAAATGTTGACAGACGTTGATCATCATAATTTACGAACAGTTCTCCTTCAAACGCCTGATAACTCCGACTCTCATCCATTTCAGAAATCCAGAATCCCTCTATTCCACCGTTCCACGTAATCTTTGAAAAATCCTTCAACTATGACACCAAGTTCGTTTATTTTCTAACTAAAACATTCTCTTGTTGTTACCTATGCTGTTTTTTGTTAAAGAATGTCGTTTCTACTTCCAATTAAGTTAAAAACGACGTCCTATCGTGTTATCACACTTTTAAAACTAATAGCGTGGTCCACCTCAAATATGGAACAGCGCCATATTTTTTCAGTCATGTGACTAACGTCAAATATCAACATCGCCAGGATCTTCTCACAACTTTGTTTTGATGTTCGTAAGTTTTAATAATGAATAGCAATTAATGCTCATTTTGAATACGTACGGCATAAATATCGTGGTTCGCGCTGCATACGAGTAAGCTCTGATATCCGAGTAACACAACTGTCATAAGCTCTCGTAAGTGAGCGTTAATTGGTCGCTCGCCAAAGAAAATCATTTCACTAATTTTACTAATCTTATTAATATAAACCTTCACATGAGAATAAACACAATTGTTATAAACCTTCGTGAGTAATCATTACACGGTCGGACGCCAGGGAAAAACATTTCACTACGAGTAAACTCTCATATAAGAATAAACACAATTATATTATAGCATTTGTAAATTCTGCACGCTGACTGGCTTAAAGCCGTGTTGATATAACTGTATGTCAAGAAGTGAAATTTGCGGCCACTCTTCTGTAATGCTGTATGTGCTATATTATAAAGGAAATATTAAAAACATTTTATCAGTATTGACACACAGTTATATTGACACTAGTGGCACTTGGAAAAACTCGAAATATACTTTTTTTCGTTTTTCCAAATTTCCATACGTGTTGATATAACTATATATCAACACGGAAAATGTTTTATGTTTCTTAAATATCATGTAAGCGATATTTAACTGGTCACTTGCCAAGGAAAATCAGAATATACATAATTGTCATATGCTCTCGAAAGTTATCAGTAATCGGCTGTATGCCGTGAAGAAAATAAAAGCGTTTTATACGCAAAGTCGCATCCACGGCTAAGTAAGCTGCCTAGATTGTGACATGTCATTAAAATACTAGAAAGAAAAGTGTAATGAAATTTTCCTTTAAATTGACCTGCTCTTGTCCTTAGATTGCGTTATTCTCGTCAACGGGCGCGGCCGGACGTTCGTCTATATATCTGCATGTAGCATATGAGGTTGATCCTCAAGCATGTCGTTGTAAATTCGCGGTGGTGTGTAAATTATTACTCACCTCTCTGGGTGCTCGATCAATTTGAAGTGAATGAATAAATGCAGTGGGAACTGTCCTATATATGTCTATACTATCTCCCTTGGCGCTCTACAGTAATTTTAAAGCTTTTATACCAGATAATTGGTCGTAATTTATTCTCGTGCTGTGTTTCGACCATTGCAAATAGAAGTAAAGCTTCAAGAAAAGCAAGGATATTGGTAGATTTAGTTTAAGTTTTAAAACTAAGTTTTCAATACGACCGAGAGGGAAGGTTTTCAGAAGAAAAGCGATGTCATTAAAAGTCGACAGAGCTGGTTTTGTTGGTTAGCTAGGTCAGCTGTGCGTGTTTACAATTTTAATGCTGGATAGGATAATTGATAAATTATTACTAAGTAAAAAATACAGGTTCCATAACAAAGGAACTACATAATTAAAGATAGTCTTAGAGAAGAGCTACAATGCCTAAGATCGTATATCCTCTCTTTGTTATGAATTGACCGGAAAGAATTGTCCGCAAAGTCCTAATTGGTGTCATAACAAGCAGGGGATCTTAGATGCATGTGAAAAAATATACAGAAGTGGAAAGATTACAATTTAAAAGAAATAACATTACAATAAGAAGGCATGTGAAATATAACATTGTGAAGGCATTTCACAATAAATTGCCCATTTGATTTAGCTATCATTTAGGAATATTTGCGGCGTCAGATCGAGACATATCCCAAGCACTTATGTATTTCCGTATAAAATCCAAGCAAAATTCCCTCGTGAGCAGGATCATAATAAAACTTGTCGTAAAAATGCCACAGAAAATTTGCTCTTGTATATAGGCCATATTAGTAATATATAATTATTAAAATAACCATAAACAGACAAGAAAACTTTATCTTAAAAGACAAATAAGACACAGTCGACTTACTTTCAGCTGAAACAGGGAAAATCAACCTTTCAAAAGAGACGATTTTTTAAATTTCTATTCATGCAACACAAGTTGTCAAGGCTGATTAATGACAGGCACCACATATAAAAGACACCACATATATATGCTTGCACCACATATATATGCTTGCACCACATATATATGCAGGCACCACATATATATGCTTGCGGTAATTATTTCTTTAATCGGTTTATAATGATTAATTTGATGCATGTATGGCTAGTTGTTCATTACTATTACAAAACTGGCATTTTTGCGCCTACGGACTTGATTGTACACAAAAAACATTCAAACCATATTTTATTATTTGTTTGCAATCGATCTCTCGGGATGCGGCAGACATGTCAACCACCCACGCCGGCTGTTTTCAACAATACATCTAATGATATATTCTTTTGTGTTATACCTCCAACATGGCCGCCTTGACGTTAACAATCAATTAGGGTGGAAAGAAACAAAATTTATATTTCAGTCAAAAGCCGCTGTAAATTGAGTACAAAACTCAGATCTTCAGCAAATAAACTTAAAGTTAGCACAGGATGTATGTTATTATTTCAGATTTGGATAAATATAATTATTACTAATATTAACATGCTATAAGACGCTGTTACATTATGCAATTTGTGCAGCAACTTGTCTCGCAATTTTGTAGCAGAAAATTGCGCGGTGTAACCATGCCTGCATGGCAATCAAAGTGTAACAGCGCCCATAAGATTTTTAAAGTTTTTAGATTAATTTAAAGTGAACTCTCCCCACCTGATTCAACGATGTCACGTCAGAGGAATGTTGGCGGCGTCAATGCCGCCAAGCGCATATCCCATACGCAAGTGACAAAAAGATATATATATAGATATAACTAAATTCAAGTGCGGAAGTACAGTTCAGCGAACTGTTATTTAATTGTATCGAATATCACCTTCACCTTGCATTTGTAATTCAGATAGAGATGGACAGCTCATGCTTTATCTATTACATAAACCCGAATAACCGAGACATTGCATTTTTTATGCCTCTTTTAAAAATGAATAAAGATGAAATAAGATATGATTGGTGTAGTATCGTAACCAAAAAAAAGGTAACCAGAAAAAAGTAACCAGAGATTTGCCAGGAGAGCAACAGCAACTAATTCTAATAACGAATACGAAAGCCCAACATATATCAATTTTTGATAAAGCCATCGAAGCATTACCAGTAAGATTTCAAAGTACTTTTAATTAATTAAAAGTTATATGTTGGGCTCTCATATTTGAATTTTGTAAATTAGGCCATTTGAAGTAGAGAAATGAAAGAGGGGAAATAAGAGCTGTATAATTATGCGAACTATTACAGTGCAATTATTTAAGCTAATATAATGATATTTGCAATTTATCACGATATGCATAAAGTAATATGTGATAAGTTGGCTTTCTTCAATAAACCACCTTGCTCTGTGTACAGTGTCTAAAAAAGGCAAGCGTTTTACAAGTGCTATCCTTTCAAAAGGCTGAAAATGACGCAAAAGTTGTGGGCAATGCAGTAATTTGCTAAGATGGGCGAATACAGTAATTGCTAAATGTATCGTGGCGAATTTACTATTTATGATAAATTAATGATATTACAAAGAGTGTTTGCATGTAGAAATTCATTTAGAAATTTATGCTTAAAAAAGTAGATCAGAGAGTACAAGCCTAATTATGGAAATGGAGAGGCTTTGTTTAAATTGAAACAGGGGAAGTTAACTTAAAAAAGATGTTTTGTATTCATGCTCGAGATAGTTAGGCTGATTAATGACGAACATTGTTATATAAAGCATTGGTTCGGTCACGAACCATCATTTGTGTCTCAGATGCAGCTGCAAAATTATAGTGTCAACTAATTGGGAACGGTCCAACATAAGTTCTTCAATGGAAAACCTTTTGATAATCCTGACTTTATTTTTAACTTGGCAAACGTAAGTTTCCATTACGAATATGTTTCCTTCTGTATCCTATTAACTATATCAAATGTTTATAGCTATTTTCCTATGACAAAATTGACATTTTCGAGGCAACTGATTTGCACTAGACAATTTATTGAACCGTATTTCAATTTGAAAGCAACTAAATTTCAATTGTAAGTGGAGTTTGTATATTGCCATATAATATCTTTGGTCATAAATTACTTGGCGATTTTTGAAACAGATGACAGCACCAATACGCATTGTAGCTTACTCAGTCCTGGCAAAAATTTTGAGGACAGTAAGCTATAAAGAGTTATATTTCCCTGCAAAATGCATTAGTTTTATTGGACAGAACGTTTTATCTGCGCCGGAATAACAGTTCATTTTACAGGTTATTTATAGATATCAAGCTTCGGTTGCCTAATTATGAACGTTTTGTGTATTAAAAGTATATCCCGTGAAAAGTACTGAAATTATGCCTTTACTTTAATTCAGCTACTAAAATATGCAATGCATATGAGCTTTACGCGTGACATACAGTAATACGAAATATATACTATGATTGGTCAGAATTCAGACGGTACACAGTTGTGTACCGTGTGTTTAAAGAATACATAGAGTCATAGTCAATTTATTTTTACCGTATAGTGTGTACCATTGAATTCTTTAAACTAATGCATAAAATATAAGCAATTTTAAATTTAGAATATATTTTATACAGCAATGAGGGGTTACCACATGTTACAATAAGATTTTGTTCATAATAATACGCAGAAACCTGTATTACTCTCACGGTACACAGTGTGTACGGTTCAACTTATTACGTAGCCACATGACGCCGTCGACTAACGTGCTGAACTGATTAGTCATTAGAGAATCTTCTGAAATCTTATCAGGCAATTGATACGATTATAAATGTACGAAAATTATGAAAAAACATTGTCCTAAGCCATTTCTATTCAGCTACATTAACAAAGCAAAATCGAGCACTTCATGCTTGTATCAATACGGCTTGCGCCACAACACGACTTGTACAACATATTATCAGGGCATGCTAAGAATTAAACAATCTATCAACATCATCCGATCATCGTAAATGTAATCTTCATTAAAATACATGTTAAACCGTCAAATTTTGGTATGTAATTCCTTTCAAATTAAGTGTTAGCAGGCGAGATGTTTTAAATATTCAGCAGTCAATTTAAAAATATGTTATGCGTGCAATTACCTAACTTGTACACGAACTACAGGAAAACTATCATTGTGCAAACCAACGTAAGTGTCATCACAAATTTAGCCTTTACTAATGTACTTCATAAAAATCATCAAAATTTGCTTTATAATGATCTTAAATAATGCGCAATTAAACTTTTCGCAATGGCGGTGATTTTCAGACAATCCTGGCAAAAATTATGTGGACAGTGAGCCTTCTAAGGACAGCATAACATCTGCCTGGCGCTGATCTTCACTTTAATAAATCCCCCCTCACCCCCTCCTCAATGCTGTTGAATGTAACTTGTTGTTGACTATGCCAACAACCAGTTTTCGTGATATTCAACATTGATTAGAGGAAAGAGGGAGGAGGAGAGATTTTTTTGACGAAGTTATAACAAGATGCGTGTAATTTGTGATCGCGTGCTGTCCACAGTAGTTTTTGCCAGGATTGTTACTTTCATACAGATTTATTAAGTTTCATTTACGTTCATGCAGTGTCATGTACTGTATTGGCTAGTTGCCTATCACGAACAATCTATCTGTATAGTTATATAGGTTACTAGAAATACATGCATGCATGAAAAACCCCTCGCCTTAGTATCAAAGATTCAACTAAATTTTCGGAACATGAAGTATTCGTAGGATTGTTGTCATAGCAACACGCTGACACGGTAGTTTTTGTGGGTAGCCGCGCATGCGCGGCTAACCACTATGTTATAGCTGAAAAGTGTCCGGTATGTCTACAATCTTCGGTCAAGAGTCGGACATAGCGAACATATGCGATCACGCGATCGTTATATCTTTCGGGAAATGTCGTAAAGCACAGGAATTGCTGAAAAAACCTTTCTTGTTTACAAGGAGCGAGCTTGGTCTGCTTGGAGACTTTTTGACAAATACCGTCGTGTTAAACTGAAGGTAAGTGCCATTTTGTCTTTGAAATAATGAGTTTTCTTATTCCAATCGTTGATTGTGTACTCTGATGGAATATTTTGATTTAATTTAAGAGCGTGCGAATAGAATCACACGGATCAAAATCTTATTTATGACCGTGCGAATAGAATCACACAGTTCTTGTTTAATATTGGCGTTATACGTGTACATTAAACTGTCCACATGTCTCATCATATTCGTATACAATCTGTATTTATTCAGTTCGAATCGTACCTTCATTTGTCTTTAATTTGATATTGTTTTGTTTTTAGGCTAGCTGCTGCCCATCTGTATGTCAGTGTTGTTGGGAGCATTAGATCAATGCGATATCAAATCGACGAAAAGACCACAAAGATGAACTATCGATATATTTGCCCTCAAACTTATTTGGTATTTTCATGCAGAATTATAAAATGTTCATTGGAACTAGAGATGCCAAACATGCAAGTGGCAAGTACTAAATAAGGGAAGCACCATTGAACAGCTTGACAGTTGACACATTGATACAGGACAAAGGGAGGAAAATAACAAAAATTTCTGGTAACTATTATTTGCAAATATGCTTTAGAAATGATGTGATTCAAATTACCTGATTCTCAGATTGATAAATGATGATAAGATATAACTATTAAATAAACCTTGCAAACAAGCTAGCATCCATTCTGGATGAGTGATCTCGTACTGTTATCTCCAAACAATTAGTGGTGATACAAGGGGATTCATACCAGCTCTTTGCTTTGTTTAAAGAGTTCACCACATCGTGTTTGCCAATAGCGAATAACTGAATGGTGCAAACAAGCTGTGCATTAATACTGTAGCTGTGGTGTCATTCATACCCGAAGATTTAACAACATCATGCCTGCTGTTGTTTCTTAAATCCAAGTTATTAAATATGGAAGAACAAATTTACAAATTAAAGCTATTGTTTGACATCATATGTAATAAATAGTTTGCTTATATTAGAATAAACTAGTTAGTAGCTGATTAATTGAGCAATCTTCCATTCAGTGCCAGACACTTCATGAAATATTGGGGGGGGGGCAAGTTCCAAAGGCCTCTTAAGATTTATATGTCCGTCCCATGGTAGGGGGATCTAGGGGCATGCTCCCACAGGAAAATTTTGAAAACTACTATCCTTGAAACACTTTTTCTAGCATTTGGGGATGGTATTTTACAGAATTCCAGAGGCTGTGAAGTATGTGGAAGACATGATTTTTTCATGGATTGTTCTCAACGGTAAAAGAATGGGAAAATTTAAACAGAAAGAGGGACATAAACTATTATGGAAATTTGGGGCTGTATTTTCTCCATACAACAATTGTCTTCAAGTCTAAAGAGCCAAATCTGACTTCAAGACTAAGCCCTGATGCACAATCTGGTTATATTATATATCTAAATTGTACTGAATAATAAGTAATGATTCCACTTATTGAAATAAAAACTTTTTTGTGCTTCCACTTTTTAAAACTAAAGCTTCAGTAAAAATTAATGGGGGGTCTTGCACCCTCCTTCACACCTCCCCCCCCTAGTGTCTGCCACTGCTTCCATTACCAATCAAAATTTAAAATTGGAAAACTTCTGAAAACTTATTGTTATTTCCATTAAATCCTGGCTTTAAGTCTATATATACTTTCATGTGTACCACCATCCTGGAATCTTAGTTATATTTTTTCCTTCTCTATTTTCTTCAATTCTGTATACTTGTGTTATAAAGGGAATGTTCAAAACATTCCCTTTATTTTTGATGTACCGGTACATATGTTGTCTGCATAGTATACTTGTACTTTATGTGACTAATTATGGTACTAATAAACTCTATTAGTTTAGCTTTGTGGAAATAGCCATGCAAATGTGCAAACTACTTTGTCATAACTGTGTCCAATATATATGTTTGCTAGTACACTTTTTTGGCAAGAGAGATTACAACACTGGAAATATATAATTAAGCATGAAAATTTGTCGCAATTAACCATTGAAATGCTTATGGTACGCCAGTTTTGAACATTAAGTTGCAATGTAATCTAGGAATTAATTTCGGTTTGTATCAATAGTGAACTTTGTTACATGAAACCCCCAGAAATCTACTTAGCGGGTGGTTTGAGCATAACCTGGAAAATTGTGAGAAAACAGGTTTTTAACACTCACAATAGACCATTTTCGAGATCTTGCCAGATAATATTGGAAACTATGGAATCCTCAAAAAAGGTAAATTTTCAGGTGAAACAATCAGAATGGTAAAAAAAATGCACTTGAAGTACATGTAGCGTCGCAAACTTCGAAATAACTAGTCTACTTCACTGATCTTTTTGCGGCTACCCACATGTACGCTACGCGTACCTATTTTTAATAATGCGATCTATATTTTTTAAATAACTGTGAAAATAATGAAAGAATTACCAGATTTAATGACAAAATACTTAATTTTTTAAATGTCTGTGGTCGGTATGTTATCATGCGTAGAGTGAACTTTGGTACGGTATGAAATACAATTTATTACACTACATTATTAAAACGTTTTGATGAATATTTATAAACTATTAACTCTTTAAAAACCTGCGTTTTGTTTTGATGCATATCTTGCATCCTCAAGATGTCTTTTTTCGGAATTTGCTTTTTGATTAAAATACCTATGGTGGTATTTTTACCAGTAAATTATTTTCATACTTGCAATAAAAGTACAGTCTTGCTTTTACAAAACAAAGAAACGTAAACTTCAAAATTAAAATGTGGAATCATTGCGGCTACTGAATAATCTGAATATGGCTTCCCTTTATGTACGTTCCGTTCTTGTTTCCTTCTGTTGGCGCGATTTTTCGTTATCTCTTCCGTATTTTTTATTTAGTTTTATTGTTTTTAAATGATTTCGAGTTGTTTCTTTACAGATTTCATGACATTTATTTTAAAAAGCCCTCGGAATTCAATGACGTCAGCTAAAAAGTCGAACGTCCGAACAAACCACAGCATCCCAGCGCACTTTACGTCATTGCAACATTATATAATAATGTATGCAATGACGTAACGTGCGCTGGGATGCCTGTGACCAAACCACAGAGCTTTAAAATTGAGTTCACTGATTACAACTGGAGAAAGCACGTGCCGCCAACTTTGAAGCCAATTTAATGACGGTGATTTGCAAAATTGGTTCCCGATTGGTTCCCGGCTATAGGTAGCTACCACTGACCCAAAATGCGATGTTATACATCCGGCAAAGTCCTTCGCTCCCCTGGTTTTTAACAAAAAATTGTTTACGAGATAGCGAGAAAAAGGAAATAATCTTAAAATATTTTGATTTCTTTGAATATATTTTTATGCTACATTTGCTTAACGGTGAAAAAAGGTGTTTGTCTCACTTTTCGGAGCAAGAATCTACTATAAATGCAGGGGAATTCCTCTTTCAGGTATGTTTCACACAACATATACTTTGTATTTTGAGTACGATTTTAATACAGATACGGCAGCACGCTTCGATGTTTGTCCTGTTTGATAATAAAGTGTTTTTAGATCTCACAAACCCTTAGATCTTATATACAAATGGTTAAAGATTATTGACATAGTTTTTTTTCTTTTGAGCATTTTTTTGCTAGCTTCGTTTTGTTTCGCTGAATGCTGTTGCATATCCATATGTTAGCCTGACATTTCAGGACTTAGCAGCATCTTTATGGAATTCTTTCCGGCTAAGCTGTTTATGTAGAAAGTAGATACTATACCAGGAGATTTAAAGAAAGTACACACTCGCTTTGTTTTAGGTTTGTACCTGCCAGTATGTGTAAATCAAATACCTGAGAAAAAAGTCAGCTATAGAAAAGGGAAAATATCCTGGACATGGCATAAGAGGTTTTGTTTTCCAAATGCATCAAGGTAACTCACACTTTACATTAACAATCAAAAGAAATTTAGAAGTGATAGGGTCCAGAAAACTGCATGTTTTCATTGTTAAGTTTTGTATTAGCCATTGATGCATTTTAAAGATACAATAGTTGATTGCATGTGCACAGAAAATTAGACATTTTAAGATCAAACACAGGGGGCCAGTATTGAATGGGGTCACTCTGTAAAAATAAACTTGTGTAATACTACAATATACTAATATACTTGTTAATGTTTTCTTATTTTGTAGGACCTATCTAATGTAAGAACCTCACCTCAACATGGCATAAAGCATACATACGTAAAACAGCAGAGGCAGAAATTTTATCATGTCATATCTATGATATGATGAATAATTTAATAAAATGTCAAATTCTATATTGTACAGTAGTCACTACTATTCTTAGCTATTCTTAAAGTTACATTGTTAATACTAAACTAGTAATGATACATGTACATGTAAAAAGCCAAATTAAAAAAGTTCAAAATTAGTCCTGCATTAATGCTATCTTCAATTTCCAACAGATACTTTGCATGTATTTTAAACATTCTCCTAGAATACAAAAACAATAGGTAAGAGTCCGCACAAACCAGGTGTCAACTTTACAGTGTTTACTAGAAACAAAAAAATAACATTGACAAGAAAGGATGTGAAATGATACACGTTGGCATCACCTAGGGGATGGTGGTTGGATATAGGATTCATGTAATCAGCAGAAAATTGTATTAGGAAAATGATGACTTTGACTCCTCTTCCTTAAAAAAGCATAGGACGCACAAATCAGGGCGAGATGTTTTTGCAGACATATGTGTCAATTTGTGCCAGAGTAGAAAATGTGTGTATTTTACTGTCTGATTGCATACAGGGTGGTTAGCTTTACAAACTGTGTGTCAATGTACCTGAATAAAAGAGCTAATTTGGTAGAAATATGAGATTTTTAGAGGGTCCTGAAAAGGGTAAACTGAGAGCTAGGAATTGCATATTTTTGCTGGAAAAATAGGACTCCTTGCCCTGGGACTTTCCACAAAACAATAGAAAGCTTTGTGCACTTGGACAACGGGATTAGTAGCCCTTCAGGACCCTGCTTTTATAATTTAAAGATACAAAATATACCAGAAGGCAATTTGAACTTCCTACATCCAACTGATCCAAGTTATACATAACATAAACCTATACATTCAATGTAATACTGTAGAGTATATTCAGGCGCCAAGCTTACAAATTTTTAATAGAACGACATTGAACATGAAAATTGAAAAAATAAACTTAAAAAAAAGAAACTCTAATTTTCAAATACCAGTTAAATACAAAAACTTCAAATAATTTAGGCTGGTGTTCCCCATCACCTCAAAAATCTTGCAGTTGTCGACATTTTCAAGACTTTATTAATTTTCCGAATTATATTATGAATAACTTGTACATCTTTATTTAAATAAACCGTAAAAGTCGCAAAAAAATCATCAAAATCATTCTCATTGACAAAAATAAAAATTTACTGCGAAAAAGATCAACATATCATCCAGGGGGGTGAGAAAACCACCGCGGGATCAAAACTGAGCCTGGCTAGCGGTTACTACCTTTAGCCGTTGCCATAGATATGGCATCAAATGGCGTGAGATGGCGTCAAATGGCGTGATGATTCGTCAGAAATCCGCCATCTTTTTGGCTTCAGCTGCTTGACTGAAGAGAGATTGGCGTGCTTTCTCCAGATGTAATAAAGCTCAGTCGATCAAACCAACACATAATGGCGGATGACTTTCGCACATAGAAATAATAGATATAGAATGCGTGCTTGGTAACCTAGCCGGTACCCAAATTGAAAAAAAAATTGCCCTTATAAATCCGCCATGTTGGATTTGTCCGAGGAGCGGTCTATGCGAATTACAGCGGGGCGAGTTTAATTTGCCCTTATAAATCGGCCATTTTGAATTTTAATGTGGCGCCATTTGTTTACCTGAAAATAGATAGGAGCGCGCATTCTATATCTTTTATTTCTATGCTTTCGCATCTCAGAATTAGTAACTCTCACCCCGGGCTTTGCCCGGCAGCGCTCCGCGCTGCGGCTCGAGAAATATTTGCAATTTATCATGATATGCACAAATTAATATGTAATGAGCATAGATAAGTTGGCTCTCGTTAATTATTTACCATGTTTACTTGCTATGTATACAGGATGCCTCAAAAAAAGGCAAGCGATTAACTCAATTAAGCAACTACTGTCAATTTACAGTCGCTATATGTTGCTATAATTTAACTGTGAACCCAACACCTAGGTGCCCGGGAAAATGTAATATACATATAATACTATTAATACATATTAACAGGCATAATATAGTACATAATTGTTTTCTTTGAATCAAGATTTAGTGCAACATTTTACCAAAAAGTAATCGCTTTTTAAAATTTTCTAGATGTTCAGGTTTTCTTTCCAATAAATTGAATGTGTGCAAGTACAAGAAAGAAGACAGCACAGCAGATAATGTGCTCTTCAAACGATCTGGATTATGTGACAAAAATGACAAGTATGAAATTGCTGTTGTTTTAAGAACTCGTTGTATTAAAGTTATACTTGTTTAAAGCAGATTTCTGTAGGCTGATTGATTTAATTCAAATTAACTATGGTCATGCAGTTAATTGTTTGATGAGGTTCAGCAAAATATCGGTATCGGCAGATAATTGATCTGCTTGCCACCTCCATATATCTTATCAAAGGTTATGTAGTTCGTTTTCGAAACACTTTGGCAAGAGTTTCTTTTGAGCTAAATGCTGTAGTATTGCAGTAAAAATTAGACACAAACACAGCAGGATTGACGAAGTCGTATATTAGATAATTAACAGTTATATTCTACAAACTCTGGTCGTATATAAGCTGATATCTGTCGCTCATATATTTATAACGAGAGCATTTTTTAGTTTATAATAATAGCGTTTCTCAATTATTTAATATCCTGTATTTTAATATATTAATAACGTATGTATCTCAGCCATTTATCCTTAGTTAGCATGTAAGTTTGAGCAAGCTCAACAATGACAACCTTTTGCCGAACGAAATCGTATTAACATATTGATATGTTGATGTTGTATCGACGTGAAAATTCTAACCTCGATTACGTTTGCGTTTCCAAACCTATTTTGACGTCTTTTTGAAGTCGCTGAACGACGTCGATTCAACGTCGAGATCACGACGTCGTTGTAACGACGATATTTCGATGTTGTATCGACGACGGAAAGCCAACGTCGATCCATTTGCGTTTTCGAATCTTTTTTGACGATTCTGTATGGGTGAGATTGCTTGCTGGGAAAAAATATCAATAATCAGTATTAATTCGTAAGATGTTTCCAACTTGTTTAGGTGACAATGAAATCAAGTATTAAAACCTTCACAAACTTGGTTTAAGTTTACGTGTTGTACTTGTTTTCTCTGCTAATAGGATATGAGCTATTATCCTACTAGTAGAGGAGCCAATCAGATTACAGAATACTTAATATCCGATAGCAGTCTATATAATAATGTTGGGTATTTTTGCCACCAATTTCCAATATCAGTTGTTTTATCCGCAGTGTTGACCATATAATCACTTGCACATACGTAGATCATCCACTTTCGGTCGATCCACTCTCGAACCTTCTCAATACAAGCTTTCATTGTTCATTGTTACAAACACGCACTTCTTTGTTTGTTATTGTCATTATTATTTATCCAGTATATATTAAGCTTAACTATGATCCCTTACAACAAACGTAACGCGGGTAGCAGAAACAATAATATAATACAATTGAATGATGTACTACCTTATACCGCACTATAGCTTACACTATAACTTTGAAACATTGATTTTATTCCCTAAAATTCAGAGATTGTCGAAGATTTTTTGGATTGTTCCCTCCTAAGCCAACGCACGTTGATGATGGATACTACGAAGACTGTTGTCCTGGTTTTACTAACAAAGGAAAATTTGGATGTCTGACAAGTACGTGCTTCAATTCATGTTCTTGACCTGTTCCACCAAATTAAATTCTATACTTGAGCAAAAAATAATAATGAGTCATAACTTCGTAAAAAAAATTGGCTTTATGCTTTAACCTACCTTTAAATGATGATTTAGATTATCATTAGCGCACTAAAGCTGTTTGCAGATATTTTCTATTATGCGTTTATTTCTCTCACGATTAATTGAAAGTTAGGATTGAGCAACTTACATATGATTTCGCTAAAATGTCATTTTTGACCTAATTAAAACGAGCAAAAATGAAATAAAAACAGCCTAAAACCTTGAAATGGATTGAAAATATAATTTGAGAGAGAATGTAAGAAATTTTTGTTTTAAGAGAAAAGAAAGTCGTTAGTCTATGTTTTGAAAAACTTTAAACACAGTTGCGGAAGGTAGTAAAATCTTTTGAATATTTTAAACAAATAATAAAACAATCATTGAATTCGAATTCAGTTTTTCATGATGTAAAAAAACATCAAGTCTTCAGTTTGCGCTATCAACCTCAGTCTTTAGGCTTCATAATTTTTTATCTGGAGGTCTCAAGCGGAGGTCGGGAATTTTCGAGTTAAGCCCTTCGAGTTAAGCTAATCCCCGATCACACCCTTTTATTCCCCGACTACGCCCTTTTTCAAAAAGGGCTTAACTCGACGAGCAAAACGCGATTCGAGTCATTCTAGTTAATCCCCGGGGCTTTTTATTATTATTATTATTAAATAATCTTTATACAGGATGAAAAACTTCAGTATTTACAAATATAAACGAGTTAGAAATGCAAAACTGCTATCCTTGTTTGTCCTGTATTTTGACCAAGATAATAAAACATGCACATTATGAATGAAATAAATATTAACTAAGAAATCTTTCTGAAAGTTAAGATTGAAAATGGTGAAAAATAAGTGACCTAAACGTTTTAAAATCTTTTGTTAATCTAATTTCAATTGGAAGGCTTTTAAAAATTTTTGCACCAGCAACATAAAAACTTTGCTTTGCAACCTCCAATTTTAGCAGTGGTATTTCAATCAAGGTATTGTTGTTCCTTGTTGCCCTTTCATAGCTCTGCGTACGAAAATAATTGTCAAAAATTTGACTATTTATTTGTTTTTCAAGACATTTCTTAACGAGTAAACAGATCTCTCGTTGAATCACATTTGTGATGCAATTTAGATGGTTATTTCCAGTAATAGACTTAGCTCTAAGATGGAGAGATACCAGTTGATCCGTCTGAGTTTTAGTATAAGCAGACTTAACTGGACCAGCATACGTTAGAATTGGAAGTATCATCAAAGTGTAAATCTTTGTGGCTGCATGAGTGGTCAGATAGCTCCTAACATTCTGCAATAGCCTCATACGACTACTAGCTCGTTTATAGGCTCGATTAAAGTTGGTATTCAAATTGAGTGAACTATCCAGCACATTTCCAAGATACTCATACTCCTTAACACAGGATATGATTGTCCCATTGTAATAAATTTTTAGCTTTCCCCCATTTTTACTCAATCTCCTAGCTGTCCTGAAAAGCATAGATTCGGTTTTTCCTTTCTTTGAATTTAACAAGAGTTCGTTATCACTACAATACGATCCCACCGCCTTCATTTCAGAATTAAGCACATTTTCAACAACGTTAACATCATCACTAGCACAGTAAATGACCATATCATCAACGTACATTATTACTTTTGAGTCCAAAATATCTACGAGGTCGTTGAAAAAAGTAATGAAAAGCAAGGGCCCCAAAATGGAGCCTTGCGGCACACCACAATTTACAGGCTCAGATTCAGAGTTGATTTATCCAAGAGCTACCACTTGTGTCCTTTGAAACACATAACTTGCAAACCACTGTAGTTCCTTACCCCTCACACCGTATGCACAAAGTTTGTTGAATAGTTGAGCATGTCCAATTGTGCCAAAGGCTTTTGACAGATCCAAATAAACTACTCCAACAAAATTTCCTTTATTTATTTCACTTCGTATATCATCACAAAGCAGAGTTGCAGCTAATTTTGTAAATCGTCGTTTTCGAAATCTAAATTGCGATTCAGATAACAGATTATTACTTTCAAGAAAGTCAATAAATTGACGATGAACAGCTTTTTCTAGGATTTTCGAGAGAACCGGTAGCACTGATACTGGTCGATAGCTCTCAGAAAGTTCATGGTTTCCGGACTTGAAAATCGGTGTTACTTTCGCAGCTTTCCACACACTCGGTACGGTACCACTTTCAATAGAAAGGTTGATTATGTGGCACAGCGGACCAAATATGTGAGCAGCGCAGTCCAATAATAATCCAGGGGGTAGCTCGTCAAGCCCGGTTGCTTTATTTCTGCGTAATGAACGAAGTTCTTTCTCAACAAAAACCTTCGGGATGGACTTTACAAAAAAATTTTTGTTGGTGCGGTTTGGTAACTTCTCGATAAATCGCCAGGTAAAATCTGTCAATGGCACTGACTTTTGCTTTAGCAGTGGAATTACATCCTTAAAGTAATCGCTGAATTTCTTTGTTTTATTTCTTTGTCTTAACTCGAAGTTTGACAAAAATTGTTGTTGCTTGAGTTAAGCCTGGACTTGTGTAGCATGTCAACGAGTGCGACATTTATCATTTATATACCCGGAGCGAAGGGGATTCGGTGAAATATTTCCTGAAGTGATGATATTTCCCGAGGGCTTTAGCCCAAGGGAAATATCATCACTGAAGGAAATATTTCGCCGAATCCTCCGAGCGGAGGGTCTATAAATGATATATTACACCGAAAATCAAAAACTTCCGTAAGAATAAACTTTTAAGTTCTTCAAGTTGAACATACCATCCTGAATATGATGCTTTAAAATACAAAATAGCCAGATCTTTGTTTATTTCTATAACGAAAAGTACAGAAAATTTCTTTTAATTTTTTAAATATTTGTGTTTTCATAGCCCTTGCCCTCCAAAATACTTTATAATTCTTCGTCAAGTTCATCAAACTTTTCGCACATTCCGCCATTTTTGTTTACGAAAACTTCCAATCTGTACTTGCGT
Source organism: Muricea muricata (assembly GCA_963855995.1). NCBI lineage: Eukaryota > Metazoa > Cnidaria > Anthozoa > Malacalcyonacea > Plexauridae > Muricea > Muricea muricata. The sequence continues at coordinate 31,248,027 of OY979718.1, read as the reverse complement.
GTACAAGCGTTGCCATGACAGCGTGAGATATTTACTGTATCTCACTATAAAAGTGAGATATTTACTGTATCTCACTTTAAAAGTGAGATACAGTGAGAAATCACCTCATCACGTGGTAGAAATACGATATTTTGATTGGACAATTTGAATTTGAGGTATAATATTAGTAAAATATCCACATGCAACAATTTCTCGCTGAGCTATTTCACATTGCATGCGCTACGTACAATTTGTTCTGCAAATATTCTCGTTTACAAGATAACTGAATCATGTGCTTGGCATCAAATCATGCGAATCTTCATGGCGAATCTTTTAGCGGACACTGAGCGCAGTGGCTTTGAAGCAGAGACAATGTGCTTCTGTACCTCAAGTCGTTTTACTAATTTTATATTTATCAATAGTTAATGATCATGTTGCATTAACGATTTACTAGTTCTCTTCGGAATCGCAGAAATTTCTGTGTTTTCGCCCGTTTGCATTATTCCAAAAAATTGACAATTTAACGCTCCACTCGTTGACATACTTGACAAGTCGGGGCTTAACTCGATCAACAACGATTATGTCAAACGTCGAGTCAAGCTCTGGAGCTAAACGCGGATGATTCAAATTGTGTTTCGTTATTCGAGTTAACACATTGCCGACAGGTCGGCCATTTTATTGCACTTGCGTACATCACCCCGGTCGAATTGAAAGTCAAATTTAGTCGTGATTATTTACATCTAATTACTACAAATAGTACCAATCGATTCCTCATTCGATAGGCTTTTTATTGGGAAGGCGCACTCGGACATCCAGCAAAGGTAGGTATATCTTCGGAAATTGTTTCTGAAGATAGATCTCCGACTTCCGAACGTCGCATTGCGTGTCACGGGTATTTTGCGTGGATAATGCAAACTTTGTTTTTTCTTAGTAATTATGGTGATTTTCACGTCAAAAAGTAAGTAAAATGATATTGTTACATTCACTAAATGACAATTTTATCCATCCTTGGAGTAGTACTCAAATTTATCTCATTTTAGTTAAAATTTTAAAGGCAAATATATGCACTGAGTTCGCTTAATATTATATATTTACATTTATGCATCAATATCACTTTACAAATATTTAAAGAATTGTTATGGTAAACATTCTGTAAAATGTTGTATTTAACTTGGCTACGTTAAGAAAGTAAACAAACCCATGAAAAGTTTTGTCTTCAAGACATATTAGTCTACACTTGGCCTAATTGTATAAACTGGCATTTCACAATCATTAGATTTGTGATTACATGATAGAACTTATGCAGTTTTTCCCAACACTATACTGTCACCAGCATTAGTGTTATAGATAGCTTGGTTGGTGGTAAAGGTAAGAACAATAGCGTTGAAAAAACCCAAATATGTGGTATTAATGTAATTAGATATAAAGATGGGTTATAAAATTGTCAAAAACTTTTGGTTACAAGCCCATCTTGTGATCACACAAAAAAGCCAGGGCTGGGGTTACTAAATATAAATCTAATTAACATAACATGAGCTGATAACATGTTTTGGATTCATATATGCTATTACTGTTGTAATTGGTAAAAATGTATATGTACCTGTTATCAACAAAAACTTTTTCATATAATTTACACTGTAAACAATTTCAATATTAGTTATGAATTATTATGTACAATGTTGATTTGATATCATACTGTTCCCCCTCATGGGAATAAAAGCTATCTCAGTGCTGGTATGAAAAATATCTTCATGCAAGTTTGGTCAAGCAAACTGAAATATGGTAACATCCACTTAGGGACCGTAAGTTACCATAAATAGATAAATGTTAACTGCAATACTATGGCTGCACTTTGACTTATAAAGTATAAGTTATGGTTTGCATTCTGAACACACCCACTTGACATTTTTAATGCGGAAAACTGAATCGGGCATTGTTGGAGAACACTTCTTGTGAAACCACTTCAAACATTTCTCACACTGTGTGCACCAGAGAAGATCTGGGTTGTCTAGGTCTTGCTTGTTCCATGGCATGCTACAGTTGCACGTTAATGACAATTTCATAGTTCGATGATCTTTTTTGACATTTTTCTGTTGAATTTTTGCCAGAGGAAAAAGAGTAAACTTATGTTGCTTCAGGCATTTTAACAAATGTGATCTCATTGTACCTTCACTGTATGTGAGAGTTGCTGGATCTTGATCGAAAAGTAAAGACACAAGGAAAGCACTGGCAAAAACTCCATGCCACAATCCACGCAATTAGGTTGGTAGTGTACGTGTGGGATGTTGATGGTGACTGAGGGCGATTGCTCAAAAAGCAGGCTAGCAATTTGCTTTTTAATTGACATACTGATTCTTCCGTTGTACATACTATCGTAGAGATTTATAGAAGCTGGCTCGCAGCCAATATTTGATACTAGTAGCCAATGATGGGTACCCGTGTGTAGAATTTGGGAAAATTCACCGCGATGCAGAGAAAAATTGAGAACTTGACCAAGTGTTGTGTTTTCTAAGCCAAGAGCAGCAGGAAATTGCTTATGCAAAACGGTATGAGCAGCTCCGATTATGTGGTCTGTAAGTTCCTTCCTGGTGATAATCAAGTTAACATCAACATCGCCAATCTTGAAATTACCTCGCTTTGGTGTTACCGTGTGAGCTACTTTTTCCAGTATTATTTCTTCTGACTTATCATGAGAAGATTTAGGTGGGGAGTGGGGTAATCCCTCAGTTATAATATTACTTTTAGCTCGGGGAATCTTTGTCGGTGACTCTTCAATTTGTTTCAAACTTGACACATAGCTTCGTTTTAGAGTAGCAGCTCTTTCACAACTCCGACCAGAGCCAGGATTTTTCTTTAATGGCCGTGGAATAGATTTGAAATGGGCAAGTGGCGAGGTTTTGTTATCAGATTGATTTGTACGTTTATCCGGTTTCTTTGTTTTAGGAACTTCTAATACCAAACCATTCGCTTCCGGGGAGGCATCTGTCAAAAGTTTGTAACACTTATCTAACATCTCCTTTACTTCTATTAGTACATTAGCGTTTTCCCACCCCTCTGCAACGTAAGTCAAATTTTTAATTTGACTGATTCTTTCTCGACATCTTGCTGCGTCTGTTCTGTGTGTAGTGGGCTTTTGCGGAAAGTGTGAAGAGGTAAATGCAGGGTCAGGTGGAGCATCACTTTCTTCAGAAATTTGACTTGCATCAGGTTGAGGTGGACTTGCATCATTATTTGAGAGTGTTTCAATATTTAAAGCTTGGAATCCGACTCGAACAACCGTGAGAAATTGGGAATCCGTGTATGACTTGGGTAATTTGTTGAATGACCATGCAGGATGGTTCCTAAATATTGCAAAAAAATGTTTGCCTGGTAATCTGTGTCTTTCCCAGTCATAACAATCGCAGCTAGGATGAGACACAACTGGAGAAGAATCAAGACCTTGTAGGATCGTCTTGACTGCGGACTTTAAACGTGCCGTTGTTTTCGTTCAGAATCTTGATATGATCTGGCAAAGTATCTTCGGGCGTCGACATTCTCTTCATGCAATGCTTAATCACAGAGTGTGGTCGCTCATGCAGGAATGATGGTACATCTACATTGTACCGGCGGTAGTTACTCTGCAACTTTGTGTTGAGTTCGACATATCTTGAAAAAGGGAAAACAAATAGTTAACTCATTTTACCTCTTTGTATAGTTTTTACTTTTTCGCAGAATTATTGAACTACTAAGTTTATTTTCAATCCTGTCAGGTTTTTTTACTGGAGGAAAATGTCTGCGAAAAGAATTGGTTGCTCAGTTATTGATTTACTTGTAAAGAGCTGTTTCTTCTCTCTTAGGAGCTACAATATATACTGTTTTTGTGATTTTCCTGTCTAGATGTGGCACTGCCGCATCTTAGCTTATCAGCACACTGTAAACGCAGACTTACTTGAAATACTGGTCAGGAAGAAAGTCTTCAATCAGCACCGTTAACATAACGCTCAAAGTAGAATGCTTATAGCCATTTAAATACCCGTATTTAAATGCTTTGTTCTGCCTTTCAACGCCATTGTTTGTGTTGATGATGGTTAGAAGTCGATCTTTTATTTCGAAATGCCCACGCCCACTTCTGCAAAAAAAGAATAATACTCACTTTAGAAAATCATTGTGTGTGTAAATGGAATTGAAAACATAAACAATCTTTTTTAAACTACACGTAGTAGCGTCTGTCAACCTTTACAGTAGTAACATCGTCATATAATTTAAAAATGACTTTCAAAATTGTACGTTTCCTACCTTGTATTGAGGCAGCCACGTGTTCCCAATCCAGTTGCGCAAGTTTTGGTTCGCTTTCCACTCTTCTGTTGACTTTAAATCTTCGACTTTCTCATTAAACTTTACTTCGGTTCTAGCTTTGGCGATCGATCGTAATTTTGCAAGGATTGCCTGCTTTGATGAAACGAGTCCATTGCTTGTTTTAGCGAGCCATCGCTCCCACGCCTGCTCTCTGTGGAAATCACAGATGTATGTCTGCCAATCTATGGACAGAAATACATGTACTAAATTTAGTCGTTGGAGATAAACGTTACGAGTATGAATATTTTTTAAGGTAGTTTTAAAGATATAGTAATTTTTTGTTGTGGTTTCTTTATATTTTTGATTTGTTGACGCTGAACATTAAAAAATTAAATGATCATGCTCCATTGTTTAAATTTAGGTCTGCAAGACTGGATAATCACTAAACAGGACTTGTGGTATATCATCTATATATTGATCATCCGTTCAACAAGAAAAGCCCTTCTTAAATTTTTCTCAAATGTGAGCACACACCTGGAAACAACCTTCTGATTGCAGACATTTCTTCTTCAGAATAATCTACCATGAAATAACCGGGATTCCACGCGGCATTCCAAGTCTTGATTATACCCAGAGATTCAGCAATAGCATCTGATGTTTCACTTTGCAAGACGAACGAACCAACTACTTGGTAATTTTACGTTTGTCTTCACCACAAGGAAAAACAAAGCAAGACTATACTTGGTGGTTTTGTACGTGGCGTCTAAAAGCGTACGTTCATTACCATATCTTTGGAGAAGACGTTTTTGATTGTTGGTTTGATGCACGAATAACAATTCGTTTGGAGCCTGTGGTAAAACTGCGTTTTTTTCATCGTCATCATCGTATTCATCGTCATCATCGTGATCGTCGTTTTGATCTTTGTCCGTTGGTAACTCTTCAGAATACTTGACAAGCGGACGAAAATAAAACGTTTCATCAGGGCATTTGGATTTCCAGCATTCAATTTTCTTTTGTAAGTTTTCTTGATCGAACTTCGAAAACCGTTCTTTTTACAACTGATTTGTAAATATGGCTGCGTATCGTTGTTTTGGAAGGATAAAACCGCTGATTAGACTTCGGTGGTGCCTGTGTGTCTTTGTAAAGATCTTGTTCAACGTAAATTTTAAGATGTCTCCTCACTTCCGTAACTGAACGGGCCCCACCCACAACCAGCTCCTGAATTTTAGAGACCAGCATTTTATCTATTTCTTGATGAATACCACCAGCCTGAACGAAAATATCTCGCGTTAAAAAGCGTACGTTAAGTGTGTCCATATGTTTTAGATTTTTCATATGAACAGCATATTAAATAAGACATGCAAACAGTTTTATTCCTTACAGTTCTAATTGGATGTGTATTGTGCTCAGAAAGACAAGGTAACAGAACATGAATCCAACGTTCTCCATTTCCACCCTCCTTAACAAAATCTCTTAATTTCTTGGACATTGTTTTTTGTCGCCATATCGACTTCTCTGTAATCTAAAATGCACATTAAAAATCAGTTTTTTGCTTTTTATTCGAGCTTGTTATGAGCTTATTTTTGCTATGTTTCAATCACCTTAAATTCTGGGAATTTAATGTACTCCCTCATGTGGACTTGAGCCGGACAATTTAACTTTCTTGTTGCCTGAACCATTTTTCGGTGCTTTTTGAATGAATGATCTCCACAGTTTGACTATGACAACGAAAAACAAGATAGGTGAAAAGATGCACACAAAAATAAATTAGTAGAAAATGTACATATATACTTACGGATTTCATCTTTTTCTTTTCGTGGGAATGTCTGTCTACCCCATGACGACAATCGTATACCTTATGGTTTACTTGAATGAATGGTTCATGATCAAAAGCAAGCTGGTCATCTTCCCAACGGACCTTGTGACTTTCACGTGTCAGCTCTGAATAATTTTTTTCAATAAAAGCATGGCAGGCATAGCGGCAACTTTCAAATGGAGGGACAGGGGGTGTAGAAACTAATCACGTTGATAGTTTAGCAAAGACAACGGGACGTCAACAACGACGTAAAAATAGCGTGAATAAAAATAGCGTCTATAAATGGTTATAGATGTGCCCACGCCATGTCCACGTCGATTTTGCGTCTTTTTTAGCGTGTCGTCTTTTCTCAACCTGCTGATCACCTAAAGGGAGGAGCCACGGCTACGGTATTTGTAAAACAACTTTGTATCGTATTTTAAATAGTCGTACCAGTCCAGTTTCAAATGCGATAGTATGGGAAAGGGAGGAAAAGGGTTATTCCATAAAATTTTCAATGCATCACTTAAATTTCTGAAAATTATGCTTTATATTCTTGAAGACAAGACATGTTAAGATTTTTCAGGTGACTAGCGAAGGTTTAAGAGGATAGGAGGGGAGGGCACTTGCCTTGCATCAAACCATAAAATTTTGAAATTTGGGCCCTTCAGATCGTTGAAAATTAATGAAATTATTTAAAGTCTTCTGGCAATTTTAATTTTAAGAACTCTAGGATTGCATTTCCAGCATTTTTGAAGACCACTTGCTAATAAGTACATACAAATTGCTCAAATTTTACCGCATTTAGCGCAAAATTTAGGAATATTGAATATTTTAGCCAAAATACCCTAACCCGGTATTGAATTGCACTCTTAACCCAAGTTCATTTTATGTACAGATAACGTGACCCAAGTTCATTTTATGTACAGGTGCGACCCCAAGATGTTACGCAATCTATTTTGCCTGGTTTTTGCAGGTAAAAAAGAATGTCAATGCCTGCAATGCAATGCAATCTGGGATAGTTTTGCTTTAATTTCATACTAAACATGCGAAAGTTGATGGATCTTTTATGAAATAAATTGGAATTTTCGTTGAGTAATATTTCGTATTTTATGACACTTGATATGGCTGAGCATATTTATGCTAATTGTTTGTCATGAAGTCGTAACTAACCCCCCCCCCCCGAATCCTGCATAGTAGAACTATAATTTTCAAAACTCATTTTTCTATAATCTTCATTTTGTAAGCTTTCAAAAAATGTATAGTCTGCCCTGCCTATGGTGATTAATATTTATGTTTTTCATTGTCAATGCGAAAAATATCCAGTAGTGCAAGAGTTAAATATTTCATGTTTTATTAATACTATTTTATATGAAAGTCAAATATGATACACATACCTGTGGCACCAGATCCTTTTTTCGCCTTGTTACAGAAAAAGTTTGTTGTGGTAGCCAATTCGTACTCTCGAAGAAGATTTTCTGCTGCTTTTACGTCGCGCACAAAGCCTGATCGCACTCCGACAACTTCATTTCAAGCAACGAAATTGCTGCTAAAATGTCAATGTTTTCCATTTTATGCATGCTATTTTGCCATGTTCTTAAACGAACAATCTTGCGGCGATGAAAAAATGAGCTTACAAGTAAAAAGGAATATAAATACAAGCAAGACAATCGAAGACACCAAAACATTTAAATTGTATTTACATTTTCCCGCGTTCCTTTAATTCCACGCAAACTACCCGCGACAAACCCGCGACACGCAATGCGACGTTCGGAAGTCGGAGATCTATCTTCGGAAACAATTTCCGAAGATACCTACCTTTGCTGGATGTCCGAGTGCGCCTTCCTTTTTATTGAGCTTTTATTTGCCGCCTAAGTGTCTAGATAAGTGAACTCAAAAAAGACTGGAACTATAACTTCGCCGCCATCTTTGAAGCCAAATTGAAAGCCGCCATGAAGGCCAAGCCACCAAAATATGACCTATTTCAAAAGCTCTTTTCGACCCTTTAACTTCGTGTTTTAGAGCCAGTTAGGTGCGAAATATTTTCTAGATATATTGAAATTTCATGCACCTCAACTTTCTAGGACGTCGAGTAAGATTTTAAAATATTTTTTGGCTGCTAAAAATGAAAAACAGTTTCGGCGAAAACTTTGTCACGAAATATCTTTGTTAAACAACTGATAACTTTCCAATTTTAACAATTAGATGGAAGAGGCTGCCAAGAACTATCCGTAACCGAAGTTTAAAGCTTTAAAACTAATGCTATCTGACGAAAAATATAAGTTTTATACGTAATTTTAAATCAACCATACAAATACACCACTTTGAAAACCTCGATTCACTCACGTTTTAGAAGGGATACAGCAAAGACTAAAAGCTCAAAATAGACAACGATACCTGGACTTTAGCACAAGATAAGTTTTGGAAGTGTTGAAATAGTTAAAGCAATATATTCTTGAGTTGAAGAGCGTAGTTTGCTTCGTAGTTTGCTTCGGCACGTTGAAACTTTCGTCATTTTCCAGAGTACAAAACTGATACCCCTCAATTTTTTCCGTAACTAAGTGTAGAACTGTCAGGACTATCCAGAAAACCAGGATCGAATCTTTAAAATTGAAGTCTTGTGATGAAAATTCTCATTTTTCATGTATATTTTCGCTCCAAAACAAACTTTTCACTCCTCGAAACTTTCCCAAGTCCTTTCGAACAAGCCATTTTCCTCGCGCGGTTCCCGCCTTTTGCTTCAAATTTGGCTTCATCCGATCATAGGACGAAAACATAGGAGTTATCGTTCCAGTTGTATTAGAGTTCACTGGTCTAGATTAATTCAAAATTAAAGCTTGCGACCTTGAACAAAACATAACTTGCCTTATAAACATGAACTCATTGGCTAATATCTCCTAATATATTTGACAGTTTCCTTCCGAAAAAAAATCAAAATCTTCCTTATGCTGCGTGTTATTATTCTTACAAGTTTGGTTGAAATTTGAGCATTTGTTTATCTGTGGCGGTCGTTTACGTAAGTCTCTTCGGATTTTCCCGTGCACTCGAGCACGTGCGCTAAGCTTCGAAAGCCGACGATCTAGCGATTGCGTTGGGGTAAATTCACGGGGAAAAAATGCCGCATAGTAAACTTTGACCTTTAGAATCGATTTCCGTTGTCGTTGTTGTCTAGGTAACACGCTTTCTTCAAAATAAAGCATCGAACATCTCACTTCCGGTTTGGAATGTTTTCGTGTCGGATTACGCGGCCGCTTAGAATCTCTTAGAATTATATTTTCCTTATAACTTTCTTGTTTTTCTCTGTATTGAGCTAAAACTTGGTGACTAAATAGTATTTTCAAAGGGCTATACATTGGTGTAAAGATAAAAAATAGCCGAGAAGCGGAGGCGATATTACGAGCCGTAAAACTTGGAGACATAAAAAATTTCAGACAGACATTATAATATATTCATACACAATTCTCACTTCCAGACAAGAATTTGCTTCAAATAATCAAATACCTCAAAAATGTTTTCAAAATGCAAGTAAATATACACTAAGTAGACAAACTTAATGCTGCTGATCTAATGGTGGTATTTTCATCGAAAAATCTCAACCACAAGTGAAGACTGAAGATATATGAATTTAAAAGTCGGGGCGATATCGTCCCCGGCGCTTAAGCCCGTTTTGAAAAAAAGGCCTGGTTGGAGGCCTACTCTGGGCCCCAATGTCGCCTCGATTACATGCGAAATCTGGCAATATTGGGCGATATCAGAAAAAAATCTTTAAAATACATGGCGATTTTAGGCGACACTGGGCGATATTAGGCGATATTGGGCGATATTGAGCAATATAGGTTATATTATTTGGGTATTAGCATGGGATACAATGATTACAGTTTCCACAGAATACCATTGTATACCATTAATTAAGACAATGTACTATCCACTTAGTATAAATATGTTCACTAGTTAATATCTAAGCATAATATAAATCAAATATTTATCCAATTCCAACTAAAATATATGGCAAGGCTTTGCATTTTTTCCAGCAAGTCGTTGACTTGCAAACTGTTAAGGGCAACCAACAACTTGCACATGCAACCAGTGGCATACCAGTGTCAATAATTAGAGTGTGAATATTGAAATGTTTATGTTTACAAACTTTAAAAACAACCAATTTCAAAAGAAATTAATAGCGCAGAACATATCGCCAACCCAACTGCATAACACTGACTACGCACTGCCTGCAAATGACTATGACTTGTAACACTCAAGCCTCAAAATTTATGCTTTTGTTTAAAATAAGAATGACTGCAAAAAATCAGCAAATACACGGTATTGTATGAAACGAGGTATGAAACATCAAAATGCTCCATATTTATCCGCAGTAAATGTTCAAAAACTAAAACTACGTAGAGATATTATATTAAGACTGTGTCACAAACCTCATACTGGCATATACAAACAACAGTAGGTCATTGCATAGTTACTAAGTGTTTTTCATGACTACAAAATGTTCAAGCACCATTTATCTCAAGCAATATGGACAGTTTTGTATATGATATAGACCACACCATATTAATTGAAGAAATGAACGCCTCCATATGGCCATACATAAATATTTCTTCCTCATTTGTTCCACGTAGCTAACTTGCCCTTTAGTATCCACCCAACCTGCTGGCAACTGTCTCCTGGAAACTCAAAGTATATACCACTGCCAGAAATTTCTTCTACATTTATAATTACATACTTTTATTTCATACTGCTTCTGTGAACGTATTGTTGTAGTTTCATAGAATGGGGCAGCTAAGTTGTGCAGATTACGTTTTAGTGGTGTTACTGTTGCTCAGTCAACAATAGACATGCAACTTTGCATGAACTGCGCTAGAAGATAACGATACGAAGGTCAAAGGTCGATGCCTAGTTTCCGGCTGAGTACACCCATGATGGCGCGCTCTAAAATCTTAATTTTTATATAAAAAGAAAAGGGATAAAAAAATTCTCTCAGTTGAAATAAACATGGCCCATCAATTGGGCATAACCGTAAAATATTTGAAACAGACAATTCATTTGAATCCAATGCATCAGTGTAATATAAAGCGCAACTTAATAGATCAGGTGAGTACTGTACATATTAATTAATAGCAGATCAAATTTTCGTTACTTTGTTTAAACATGCTTGATCAAAATGTCAAATATGAAATGCATTTCAAATAATAGATAAAATCAATTGCCTTGTTAACTTAACCTTTCGTTTTCTACTTGAAAACATGCAAAAATGATGCTTACAGCCCTGTTTTATAGTGATAACAAGACGCCTACTCAGGCGTTCACACTTCCCTCAGAACTTACGGAACTTAGGGTCCTTTTCAGGCTTTTCTCACACAAGGGGGCTGGTTGGGTTTAATTTTCAGGAACCTTGTAGTCCTGTGGAGGTATACACACGTAAAAGTCTCACAACTTGTAACAAGTCTGCAGACAAGCCGTCAACAAGATGCGTTCGCACTGCTTGTACCAAGGTTGTCAACAAGTTGTTCCAAACTTGTTGACAACTTGTAACAAGCTTTACGAAAATATCAGACTTGTGACAAGGTTGTTCTAACAACTCTGATACAATCCTGCTGTAGCAAGTTTGTTACAAGATTGACAACACAAGGCTGTAACAATATTGTTGTATCATGCTGTATCAGTCTTGTTGGAACAATCTTGTAACAGGTCTGATAGTCCCATCAAGCTTGTTACAATTTGTCAACAGCTTGTTCCAAACTTGTTCCAACAAATTCGAAACAAGCAGTGCGAATACATCTTGTCAACAACTTGTGAACAGACTTGTTACAACTTGTTTGCAGGTCTGTAGCAACTTGTGCGTTTTTACGTGTGTAGCAGGCATCTGTGGAGGGGAACACCTTTTTACAAAATATAAACTGCTGATTTTAATAAATACATAAACGAGCACAGCTCAGTTATTATTAACTCAAATTTAACAAACTTTTGTACACAGATACTACATTGCAAGATACATCCAAAAACATTTTTAACGCCGTTGCTATGGTAACACTGTCGTCCCCAGGCCCCGCACAGAATTTTTATAAAATAGCTGTATACTTGAACTGGTTATAACAACATGTTACGAGAGGTCTGTCTGCTATACATATGTATGCCTAAAGTTCAATGTGAAGATCATTGCTCGAAAAAAAATGTCCAGGTGGATAAATATAACAAGTTATAGAAATTTCGTATCAAGGGCATTGATCTGAATAATACTGGATCACGCATACATAATAAAATTTTGAAGTCATCGCCGCCATCTTGGTACTCCAGGTCCAGTGTTCTTTGCGGGTGTAAGAGTAATCTTTTAAGCAGAGTTTTCAATTTCCGTAAATTTCCTTAAAATAAGGAAGTTTATTTATCTATTGAAAATGCTGATTGTCCGCCATCTTGGTACTCCAAATTCGTCATTTCTGCTGGCTTCACTTGGTACATATGTATGCGTGATCCAGTATTATTCAGATCAATGATCAAGGGCCAAGGGACAGCAGTGTTACCTTGGCAACAAAATTAGAAACGTTTTTTGATGCGTCTTGTTATGTAGTATCCATGTGCAAAATTTTATTGAAATTAGACTGAATAATAACTGAGCTATGCTCGTTTATGTATTTAGTAAACAGCCAATCGGCCTACTTTTTCATGCTCTTTCACATAAAACAATAAAATTTTTTATTGCCAATGCCTGTTAATATAAATCTGGATAATGCTCATAACAGAAAAACACAGAAGTAAGATTTGCCAAATATACAGTATTGTTTATGAATTATGCAGTTCAATTATGCAAGTATTATTGAGATTGGTGATAGAGTTATGTCACGTCTCCCCTGATTGATTGTAACAGGTACTTCATTGTTGTGTTAGGTTTGTTAGTTGTTAACTGGTTTGTCAAGAAATTTTATTTGTGAAGGTGTCAAGATATTAAAATTGTTTAAGTGAAACAGGTTTTCAATACAAGACTGGCAGTTATTTTATTTACACAATTTCTATATTGGTCAATGGATGTGATCACGGTGTACAAGACATCTTTGACAAATTACTGGAACCAATAGTGTGCTATGTATATGTGGCTATGTTATTGTTTTATTTTACCACGTTTATATTTTACCACGAAAAAGAATTACTGTAGGCACTAGAGAAGACAAAACACAAACTAGACAAAGTGATTGTTCTTGTATATATATGATCTTTAGTGCTTTCATTATTAGAATGCATTTAGTTTTCACCAATATGCCGTGGCAGCATTACAAACACGAAGTAGTAAACATCTTGTTCTTATGAATATTGAGCATAGTGCCCTTGCATTTCAGCTGAATGACCTTTTTTGAAGAATAGGTATTGTTGCATAACCGATAACTGAACATTGCCATAACAACTAGTCAATAAAATAATGCCATATGAGAACCATATTTTGACAGCCTCAACAAAGAACATCATAGTACATTGTTAATTATTGACAGTTGCACAAATGACAATTCATACAATGGTGCTTTTATCATAACAGTACACACTGGCCTTAAATTTCATGTTATAATTCTGGTGGAAAAATAAGGTGTTCAGAGCTTTTGTTGGTCATGATTGACTGATTTGCCAGAAGTACAAAGTTGCAACCAGGCAAATTGTGAAGTTCCATAAATTAGTTGTAGCATCGTCTAATCAAGAAATGACTCTAAAAAATAAACACTGTGGCAAGTAAGGCACAACTCCAAGGCAGAACATTTGAGAGAATGTAGTAGTGTGTTAAACCCAACAGTTAAAGGTAGGTTACAGTCCCTTCTGCACATTGGTTCTGCTCATAACAATGGGGACCGACTGAAATTTTTTTTGAATCTAAACACTGGTTTACATTCATTTATGAGCAAAGCAAACCAGAACAGTACCAGGCATTCAGTTAGTAAATCATATTTCATAAATATAGCAGTTCAACATATAAACCAAGCATTTGTTTACATTATGGACTGCAACCTACCTTTAAATACTGTATATATTAATTGAGTTTCTGGAAAATGAAATACAGAAATATGTAATGAAATATCCATAATTCCTTACCAAATTAAAGGAAAATTCCATAGTTCCCTGTTTATTCAGATTTACCGCAAACAACAGTAATTTGCCCGAAATAGAGCTTTAGAAAGAAGTGAAACAAGAAAATTGCTGCTAACTCCTTGACGTCCGCCATATTGAAAATGAGCCCGCTGTCCAAAATGGAGAGTCATGCTTCCACGAAAAAAAAACGAAGAGAGAAAAAGGCCATTTTAAGACACTGGCTCTTTCAGTCCAGAGTGAAAAGTAACCAGAAAATACCAAAAACATCTATATATGTACATAGTGACCATGTATCCCAAAGTAAACGCAAGTAACTAGGAAATTCATAGAGGTTCAGACGTACAGGCTTTTGTAGATTGTTGACATGAAGTATCGCATTTTCTGAGCCCGCGTTGTCGCGATGGAAAGTCGATTTCTCGTTGACGAACGACGAAGGGGTGGATTTAAGACACTTACCCTTCGGGAAGTGTAATAAATTGGATATATATTACTGATATTAGGAATGCATGACAATCATACCTTGAGGCATGGTACCATATTTGATTGCAAAACCTGATTCTCTAGCTGTATTACTATGGTCTACTATTAGTATTGGTAATACAGCTAGATAACTTTTCAGACTCTGTCTATATAGTTGGTGTAACCAAAATTCAAATGTAATTGCTTTCACAAAAAATATGCAGCATAATTGGCAAGTCATGGGCCTTAATAGAGTGAAGAGAAATGTATGAAAAATGGTACTCCTTGTGGTAGTCATCATTGTGCTCTAAAAGAGAGACAGCTGCCTTAGCCAAGGTCTGAAAACAATTACACAACCATAGCAAAAAGAGTACTATTGACACAAGTGTTAGTATATTATCGTAATCCATAACCAAGTGACTGACCAACCTTCTCCACTCCCAAGTAACATAAGCAGTGTTAGGGGATGTCAGGTAATAATAGGCAATATTAGGCGATAATAGGCGATATTGGGCGACATTAGGCGATATTGGGCGATATTAGGCGATATTGGGCGATATTAGGCGATATTAGGCGACATTGGGGCCCAGAGTAGGCCTGGTTGGGGCCTAAAAGGACGTGATTGAGTCTTCACTCGAAATAGGCTTAACTCGAGGGGCTTAACTCGAAGATTCCCGATCTCGCTCAAGCGCGTTCAATAATGATTTAATGATGGAATCGTATCAGTTTACACTAACCTGTTTTATCGAATCATATAAAGCGGCATCCTACGTCATTCTGTTAGGTATGGCGTATTCAATTTCCCACATCCTAACTGAGACTTGTTTTTTAACATTCATGTACGAAATGTGGCGATAAGAATGTAAAAAGCAATTGCGCGTTAATTAAGAACTACAAATTTAGTAATTTTAACGAGATGTTATTCCATATGTGGCCTTGAGAAACTATAAAACTATGCCTATCTGTTATATTTTGCTAAGTTGTATAAACGTGCGTTATGTTTTATTTATCTAGGAACATGCATTGTGTTGCCACAGGATGCTATAAAAAACCAAATGTGTCCACTTCGACGTGCAGTTGACCTGGCTATAGAAAAAGGATTTTATAAGCTGACGACACCTCTAGAGAAACCACTAGCATATCCTAACGAGACTACCAACCTTTTGGAAGCTGTACCATTTCCATTGTTAAACCAACCGAGTGAAAAAGTGTTGGTACGCAGTGCACTTAAACTTCGCCTTCAGGAAACACAGTGGCTGATACGTTACGTGGGTTCGCTTGCAAGAAACAATCAGCTCGTTAAAAATACTCTAGAAAATCCAAATACTAAACCGTTTACAGACTATTCAGATTACACACAGTTATTGAAAAGTTATCGCGAAGAACAATCCAAGGATTTAGTTTCCATTAAAATTCCAGGCGTGGTAAGAACTTTTTAATGTATTTTTCTATCACTGTATTTTTAGAAAACAGTATCGGTCAGTAAGTAGTGAAAAAATTAGAACTTCTTTCAAGTGCCAAAGTGCTTTGCATTTAAAAAATCCGTCATCGACAGATATAGAGCTAACAGCGAAAGCTCACCGCCATTCCATTATGAAACATATTTGTATACATACACAATTGACCCATGAAAAATCTGATTGCTGATTGGACGACTATGCAATTATAGCTATAAGCAGTAGCGTAGCCAGCCCGACGATTTAGTCCCGCTATGCAAATTTCAAATCATTACAATTATTCATTTCTTTAGGAATTGTTGGTCCCGAGTAATGGCCGCATAGTTTTGTGTGTATTTGTGACTGAAAGATACTATAACAAATTTTGAAGGAAATGAAATGATATTTTCCAAAAGAAGCAAAAATGTCAAATTTTCAGAAAAATGTTACTAAAATACTCTGATACAGCAAACGAAACGGAAACATTAAATACAGTTAACCTATCCCTGATGAGAATATCCGTGAAAAAAGCAATGAATTTCGAGAGGCCTCGACTGAACATTCATTACTTTCGAAATAGTATCTTGAATGAAAGTAATAAACAATTGCTCTGTCCTAATGAACAATTGTTGTGTGGTAACGATTGCACGCTAAACAATTTTTCCTTGTGTGTAGTTGAATTCAAATAAATGAGACAGTAGTGTTTGATAATCGAGCAGTTGTCATCATCAAACACTAGTGTTTAAAAGCTTATTCACGTGACAAGATGAAATGATCTTATTAGTCAAAATGCTCATAATATTCATAAATTTGAGGAACCTAGTATATAAACATTTTTGACAAACCATTCTTTACAGCGTGTATCGTACTCTTTATAAGGAGTCGCTATCATTGTAGCCTGCGGTGCAGACGCGCATTTCCGCACCCGCGGAAAATTAGCGTCTGCGTACCCGAGTGAGGATTTCGTTTCCATGACGTAAGCCAATCGTCTTGGCCAAGCCAATCAAATGGCTTATTGTAAACACCTGAAATTGTCCACGCGTGGACGCGTGGATTAAAAAGGAATGCGATGGGCTCTGTGCGATGGGGGGTGTCATATTGTTATCGAAATTGCTTTACTCTGGTCATTTATTATTATGAACGAAACACCGAAAAAGTTGTCACATCGTCAAGAGTGTTGTTTTCTCTGCAAAAGTTTGTTAACTAATGATCGCGACAAGATCAGAGTGTTTGGAAAGAGTAATATAGACATCCCGTCCTTGATTTTGCGTGCAACAAAGCTTGATCTTGCTCATTATGTGGGATGCGACAAATTTGCGATTTGTCGCGTAAGTTGTTACAAACGACTGACGAGATATAAAAATAGGTACGCGTAGCGTACATGTGGGTAGCCTCAACGAAGTATTAAGCCAAGGCACTCCAAATTATAGTTGTACATTGCTAACCATAGTGACCATGTTAAACACGCTGCATGATCGCTATTTTGCAGGTTATGCTTAAACCCAGACTAACTGCAATGTATGCCAAAGGACTTCTTTTTGAAATAGGCGCATGCTAGTCTAGATTCGGTACAAAAAACCTCCACATATGGTATAAGGAATTAAAACTTTTGTAGTTAAGCTAGGCCACAATGCATTAATGCACTCTCCCAACAAAAGGTGCGCCAGTAAATATATACGTTGGACACAGTAAACGAACAGTTACACGAGTATATTTAAATACACCAATTAGATCATATGAAGTACACTATGTAGAGAACGTATCTACAACATCGTAGCTAATATCAATTTTACGAGTGTGATTTACACATATACACTATTCTTTACAAGAGAGAGAACATAGAGAAATGAAACGGAAACAAAATGGAAGAAGTAAACACAAAGACATAAACGACATGTTGGACAATACAATTTAACACACAAGAAAGGAGCAAGGCTCCAGGATAGCGGCACAAATGAACACATTTGAAGGATAAATTAATCAGCTACTATAGTTTGATATAAGTAAACTATTTGTCACTTATGTTGTTCAATAAAAGCCTTCGTAATTTTGTCATCCTTTTGTATATGGAATAACTTGGCTTTACGAAACATACATTCAGTCTGAACGCACGGCTTGTTTGGGTGGCTCATTCTTGAATTGTTTAGCACGAAGTTGCTTCGTCTTTGACAAGTATCGGTAAGCATGATGTAGATAGCTTTCCAAACGATACGATAAATCTGGTATGAATGAATTTGTTTGATTGACAATATCTGTACTATCATCAATTGGTTAAATACAGTACAATGGTACAAGATCATTAATCCCAAAGTGATGGAAGGTTGTTTGCAAAGTTTATTGACAATTATCACATTTGTCCATCTCAGAATCAGTTATTATTGAATCCCATCATACTTCATTTAAACCATGCTCAAGTGTCACATGTGGAGGACTATTTTCACTCATATGTAGTGCCCCTGAAAAGGAATTACTATATTGCAAATTAAAAGCATGGTTGTCTATGTCTACAAACTCTGGGACATCGGTTAATAATAAATAACTCTTATTTATACTTTGGCTGATAATACCATACAAACTGTTGCCACATATTAAAATTGAGTTTAGCATCAATCCATCTCAAATATTTACTGATTCAATTTCCTTGTACACAATTGCATACAATGACACACACTGTTTACTAGCATTCATACCAAACATTAATTCACTATCTTGATTAAAATCAACATGGACAGTATAAGTGGGATCAACTATATCATTTATAGCTCTAGGTCCTGGATTTTCCTCAACATCATTTGAAAGTCTAAGTAATAATGGCACATAAATAGCATGATAACGTACCATTTGTACATACCACTGGCATATTTCTCTGTTGCCTTTTTGCTTCTTTAATTGGCTTTTAAGATAAGGAAAATAGAATGTATTTAAGTATATAAAACATTAATAATATTTGATTCCAAAGTTTACCTTTAAGGCAATGTAGTCTATTACGACAATGTATAAAATTGTGGTGTGTCCAATCCTTGAGCGATATACTTCTATGCTTACACCCATATTTGTAAATCAGTCTGTTTATAATAATCAGTTTCAGTGGTACAATTGTCTATAATCTCGTCAGTTATGTATGTCCTGCAAGTTGGCAGGCAGTTTTGTTTTGATTCCAGCAACGTTGGGTAATATTTATTTGAATATACCAGCACAATGGCAAGGTCTAATATTGGTACGTGGCCTTTCACGTGAATGAGTGCCTGACCTAAGACCAGCGCGAGCAACAACGGCTCCTTTCTATTTGACTCTTGTGAGATACGCGAACACAACAGTGAACTCAATATAACTGGAAGGCTACCTGAGGCGGAAAATTTGAAGCCAAACATCACCAGGCCCCCACCAGAAAAAACATGCGCGGCCATCTAAGGAATGTATACAAAGCCATCCGATAACTGTCAAAAATGGGCTGAAACACTTCTAAAGTTGATGAACTTGTGGTTAACAAAGACATGATGGATTCTACCATTCAAAGCATGATCTCAGCTCAAGAACATCAGGAGCTACTCAATCGACAAGAACTAAATAATGAGGGCCGCTTTCCTCGTCGGTTTCCTGGATGCTCAAGGTCATTTAAATACAATGGAAAAACCCAGAAAAAAACATGAACTTAGCCATGACCCACCATTAAATGTTGTCAATTCTGAAACCACAGATGCTATGAGTATAAACTCTCCTACCTCTACTTCTGCATCAACAGATGCAGATGATGTATTTAACTACAATACCGCACTTCTTGCAGAAGGTCTGTTCTTCCTAAATTTTTTGGATTCAGTTTGTGAAGGTGATGGTGAAAGGATACTCAGACAGTACAAATAACTAATGTTATTGTGTAGGGCTGATGGTGCTCACAGCACTAAATATGCTCTTGAATGCCTGTACCAGTTACTTCTTGTGAATGGCTGCTTGAGTGAAAGTGAAGCTGAAGTTTTCACCTGGAATAGAACAGTAAATAATCGTGGTGCTGCAGGTAAAAATATTCCTTTTGACCTCGAGGTAGAACATAGCAATAATTACATCAAGCAAGGAATCAACTATTTGGGTGTAAATTTAACAGAAAGTACAGTGTCCAGAGTTGCCAAGGCTGAGAAACCAGTGAGGGAAATTATTTTCAAGACAGACAAGAGCATTCAGTTTGCTTGTCGATCTGGTTTTCATGTTGAACATTTTCGAAAAACTGATTTTGATGCAATTTTAAAGGAGTTAGTTGATATGAAGGTTTTTGAAAAAAGGGTCGCCATTACAGACATTTCAACAATTTCCCAAGGGATCCTCTGAAGAATTTGAATATGTCTCAAATGTATCAATGGATAAGCGAACATAAGAAAAAAATTTCTTCTGGTTCTAAGGCCAGATAATTTAAATGATAGAATCACTTTATTAACTAACTTTCTCAATAGAGGGGTATTGGGCTAACTTGGTATTATCACTTAATTAACTAGCTTTCATTACAGATGGGCACAGGTTAACTTGGTAGAATCACTTAATAGTTAATTAAGCTGTCTTTATAGAGGGGTATTGGCCTAACCTGCATTGCCACAACCATCTGTACTCTAAGATATTTCAGTACAAAAGCTGCCCATATGCAGTGTTGACAATAAATAATGCATCATGAAAGGGCACTGCTCACAAACATATGCAACCCTGCCCAAACACATGATGGAATTTTTTTGCTTAATAATTTTATGACTATTTCATGTATTAATAAACAGCATTCTGTGTAAGGTAGACTATTTATTGCTAGACTGCACATCCATGGGTGGTTTTTGTAATATTTTCATGCTTGCATAGCGATTCATAAGTTATTGAGCATCAACATCACTTAATGAATTTTTGTTTATTAAAGGTGTTTAAATTACATTATAGCTGTTGTACATGATTGTATTTTGTCAGATCAATTAAGTCCTAGTTTCTATTACAGAATACCAAATGTAAATAAATACTCCAGTAGAATGTAAATAGCAGAAAATAGTGAATTGGTCTATGTTTTTTATTGATTGAATAATGATAATACTTATCTGGATAACAAGGTGTATATGTCTCATAATACATAAGTTAAAATATGTCAGTCAAATATTTGCCTTTTCATCAATTTTCAAGTACAGCATCAAAGCTCAAGTTCATCAATGCACTAACAGCTTCATAAGGTATGTCTACATCATTTGTGCTGCACTCCAATGAATCGTTATTTGATTCACTTGTTTGGAAAAAACTCAGTTCATCAATTGCCATTAAGGCCAATTCTTCATCCAACCCTAGGTCACTCTAGTCATCTGGAAACAAGCAATCTTCTTCATCCAAAGACATTTCATCAACAGGACCACCAGTTGCTCCCTCCATGTCTCCAACAACTTCTGCATTATTTGATATACACTTTTGGCATGCTTTATATCCCAAATTTCAATGTAGCTGCAAATGTCATCAATTGTAAAAATTTTGGGAGCATGTGCAATACCCTGCAAAATCTGTATATCTGAAAATCCCAGCAGAAATTTGGGGTGATTAAAAACCTTCAACTTTCCACTTGCATCCCATTTTAATAAGTCTAGTAGTAATCCTTTGTAAAATTTGTAAAGTTCAACTTTCAGTTCTTGACACTTTTCAGATGTTATTTCACGTTTCTTGCCTGGCATTGAATCATTACTATGAGACTGTACCTGAGCAGCCGGATAAGAAAGTACTTTACAGTCTTCCAAACCACAATTACATATTAAAGAGCAATTATCACAACATAAATGGAGTGGAGCTATAGGGCAGAATGTCACGTCGAAAAAACTAAGCAAAAATGTTCGCCTACAGTCTTTTGAATTGATATAGGTCTTCATGTCCTTTTCCACATGTGCCAGTTGAAAACTCTGATAAAGCATATAGGCTGTACTCTGTGTACCATCTCTACCAGCTCGTCCACTTTCTTGCATGAAAGCTTCAACATTTTTAGCTGGTCCAAAATGTATTGTTCTATTAGCTTTCTTGCAATCCACACCCATACCAAATGCTATAGTTGCTACCAGGACTCGAATGCAGCCATCCTCCATTTGAAATGATTGTAAGATATTTTCTTTATTGGAACTTGGGGTACAAGAATGCAGCATCTCTAATAACACTCGCTGCGGATTTTTTTGTACAGGATCCTCATAAATGTTATCACCAAGAAGTTCTTTCAAAGTCCAGTAAACAACAGCACACTGCTTGATTGTCTGGCAATATATAATAGTTCTAGTTGATGCAGTTTTTTGTGTTATCATCTCATCAGCAAGCCATGAGAAATAGCTGGACAAGCTTGCACCCTTCTCCATATACTTCACGACATACGATATATTCTCTTTATGTGGACTTTGCATGATAAGACATGGCTCGTTCATCATCAAGGCATCAAAAATAGACATTCTGGTGTCTTTTGTGGCTGTTGCTGTAAGTGCAATAAAAGGAACACCAGGCAAGAGTGACCTGAATTCATGAAGCTCAGAAAACCACACTCGGAATGCTGTATGCTTGTTGCTTTTTGACAACCCCCTGGAAAGGATAACAATTTGGTAAGCCAGAGGTGAAGGGAGGAGGTGCTGGTAGTATGAATTCGTGATGTCTATACAAGACATCCATTTATATCTTATTTATATTTTGAAAAATACATTACGTACCAGTGTGAAATAATGTGTGCCTCATCCACAGCCACTGCTTTCACATTACTTCTGAAGACAGATCCAGAAACCATCTTTCTCCATCTTTCATCACCTAGCCATAGTTCAGGGGACCTATATAAAACAGAGTAATATCCACGTACAAGCTTTTCTTCAATACTATCTGATGCGATATCATTAAGGGCAATTGCACTGACCCCAAGAGAGTGAAGCCGAGTAACTTGATCTTTCTTGAGACTATTTAATGGTGAAACTACCAAAATAATATGTTTATTGGGCTGGGTGTCCTGACTTGGCAAATTTTGGCTTTGATCGACTCCGTCTCCATGGTGTGTCGAACTGAAAACAATCGGTAACGCTTGAAATATAATTGATTTTCCAAATCCAGTGGGCACATTCACGAATACATCTCTCTTTTCATCAACGATGCATTTTATGGCATCTTTCTGAAATTTTTTTTAAACTGGAGATGCCAAAAACTTTGCAAACATCCTGAAACGCGCTTTCCAGACTAACAGCCATATATGCTATTTATTTATTTTACGCGATTCCGTGTTTACCCTGCGTAAATCGCGCGAGTTAGTTCCCTGATAATAGGAGCTGAATTCTGATTGGTTCACGTCTTGGAAACGAAATCCTCGCTCGGGTACGCAGACGCTAATTTTCCGCGGGTGCGGAAATGCGCGTCTGCACCGCAGGCTACTATCATTGTTGACATGATGCACATTTACACCGTTTGCCCCTCATTAAGCGAGAAAAGAATGTCATTAAGATCATTTTACAGCTTCACGAGTACAAATCGGAATTTCAATTACACATTGTGTGAAAGTCAATAAGCGTGAAGGGATATTCAATAGCAACAATTGACGCAAGTATGCATAAAAATTGAAAGCCATTAATCAAAGATGGAAATTCAATAAGAATACAAAGAACATTCAAAAACACAAAAGAAGTTCTTGTTTGAATACAAGAAACGCTCAATTAGATAATTTTTATGTTCAATAAAAGCTAGATTTACTTTATAGCCACGCAATCATATTAACCCCCCAAAAAACAAATGCAACGTGTATTAGCAAGTTTTATCAGTCTAAGTTTGTATGTGGCGTTGCCATAACTCTGCTGTGCTTGCCACCCATCCTGTCCCAAGCCTTGCTTGCTTTCTACAGTGGTACACTGTACAATATTTCATTTCGTTTAGACACCTTTGTAACATTTCACGTTATTCAAAAACTTTTAAAACAATTCAGCACAGCCAAATCTTTGCTGGAATAAAGAATATTTTTCAAATAGCCCCTTTTCTTGTCTTTGAGCATGTTGCTGTTCCCATGACAACTTCATTGAAAATAATTTTTATGTAATTGAGCGTTTCTTGTATTCAAACAAGAACTTCTTTTGTGTTTTTGAATGTTCTTTGTATTCTTATTGAATTTCCATCTTTGATTGATGGATTTCAATTTTTTTTGCATACTCGCATCAATTGTTGTTATTGAATATCCCTTCACACTTATTGACTTGCACACAATGTGTAATTGAAATTCCGATTTGTACACGTGAAGCTGTAAAATGATCTTAATGACATTCTTTTTTCGCTTAATGAGGGGCAAATGGTGTATTACATGCACTCACGAGATTTATTTGACATACTTAAAATCAAAACAATATGCGTATATTTAACTAAATGGAAGCTGTATTTCTCAAAGTTTCGTAAAATCAACCTTAACGGGCGCAACCAAGGTTATATAGTTTAGTGTTGGGGGGGGGGGTTAAATGTGTCTTAATCTCGAGTGGAAATCATACACGTGCATATTGAAAGTGAGAATTCATCAAAATATAGGTCCTGCGCCACCAACTTTCTTTCAACTTTCATCAACTTTCTTTCATTCGCGAAACTGTTATAAATCGTAATCTCTTGCTTTGTGTTTTGCTTTTTTGTAAAGCGCTAAAAATTATATTGATCTCATTTCATGTTGCATGTCTATTAAACAGGATCAATCGTTTAACTTCATTTCCATGGAAAAATACATGAAGTATCCTTCGCAGGAAACACCATTTAAAAATATCACTTACAACAATACTTGGCAACATGATGACGTGTTTACACAGCAACGCCTAGCAGGACTGAATCCGATGTCTTTGAGAAAAATGACAAGTAAAGGTGAGTTAACAGTTAATAACTTAACCTTTTTTAAACCACAACATGCCATTTCCGGGTCTGCGTCGTTACCTTTCTAAATGGTACAACAAAGTAGTGGAGATTTTAAGATCAAAATTTGCAAATTCTACCCACATTTACGCTACACGTACTTATTTTAGTTGCGTTGCCTCCAATTATTTTTCTCTTTAAATGTTAAAATTTTGAGAACAGAGTTTTTGCAGAATGAAGGCAACTTCACTTCATACTAACTGCTTATAGAGTCAACTATAAAGTCAACTGAAGTTTGCTTTATAGTCGTGTTTTTTCATCTCGCTCTCCCTTGTGTTGTGCAACCAGGGAGGCCGGAACGGTAAAAGGATTGTTCTTGCGGCCCTCATTAAAACTGACTTCCTGTTTCTCGCCAGTAAGCCACTTTTCAAAGCACTAAAAAAATTCACAACGTCTTTTGTAATTTGTTTTTGTAATCTCTACGTTACAAAAAATTACAACTACCTTCTGGTTCTTAAAAGCAATTTGTTACAAGTTGACTTAATCGTCCACTTTAAGTAATGTAAGTATAATAACCATTCGTTAAAGCATGTTCATATAAATTAGGAAATATGAAATTCTATGTATGGTGTACTACAATATCTGAACAATCTGAACGGATGCGCAAGGGGGAATATATCATTAATATTTTCCAAAATATTTCATTCGCCTTTCATTTCTCCCAGGAAACTCGCGGGCGACTTGATCTACGTCAACCATACCGAGGTACTGTTTCTCAATTTTAGAAAACATAAAATTATTAAGAAGGTTACCTCCAGAGTTGGATGTCAACCACGTTTTTAAGCGACGCATGCAGCTGAATATACGTTCAGCTGAGGCAAGTGGTACAGAATAATGCAGCCTGATGAGCACCCCAAACACCCCTTTTTCCGCTTAGTCATTGCAGTATGAAGCACAAGTTTTGCAAAATGCCTTGTTCCTTTCTCTGTTAAAAGTCCACCGCTTATAAATTTTAAGCCATTCACGCTGAAAATATTGCTTCTTTCACTTTTTTTCCTTGTCGACGTTGGTAAAATCATTGTCATTTTCAACCCATGGGTCTTTAACGTGTACGGTCTCTTTACTCTGCTGCGTCGGGTTCTGGGATCCTTGCTGCTCGAGAAATGTTGGAATTGTTGTTTCCTTAGTATTTTTACCGTGATTTGTTCTAGCTGATGGTTAAACAGGTTCCCGTTGTACATCAAAGAGCGACGTCGCCTTAGCTGCCCAGGCTTTACGGCGGCTTCCGCCAACCCTTTAGTTGCACTCTCTTTATTTCTTTCTTGTCTTGGCATCACATTGTAGCTACATGTTGACTTTGTAGTTGGCTAGTTGCTCTAAATTTCGATGAGACGATAGTACAATAATTATAATATCGTTTAAACAAATATGTGCCCAAAAAAATTGAAATCGACAAATTTCCATAACTTGGAAACGTAAATAAAGCATCACCACTAAAATTAGCTTACTTTGACATTAGCTTGCTTTGTTATATGGCGTGCACGTAATTCGTAAAGTCACATAACCAACATGCCAAAGAGAATTAAGTAGCTTAATTTGTGGCCCGAAACAAAATCAATTTAATGCTAGGTTCTGAAGAAGCCATCAGTACATCAGTGTTTACAAGAAGCAGTGATATTGATACGGTGATAATAAAGCTACAATAACAACATGGACTACATGTAGGTAATTTTTAGGAGTCCAGTTATGTATGTTTCGATGGTTGGGCTTGTTGTTTTCATTGTGTTCATTGTTTTTTCACTGGTTGTGCTTGCTATGCACTTGCATTTTCTAGTATTTTTCTGTGATTCTAGTCTCCAGTAAAACCTGGAAGGTACGTATTTTGCCTTCTTGTACACATACTCTACCGTTCAAGGATTCCTTTAAATCGCCCAGCTTAAAATGAAGAGAACAAACCTTCGTCTTGTCATGGATTTAAAAAAAAGGTTCTTCGTCGCGTCTTATTGCATGACACCATTGTTTACGAGAGGTTTTATCTTTTGGAAAGTTGAAATACGAATCCTCCTCAACTCCTCTCACATTTTATTCAAAATAATTTTTAAAAATATCCCAACATAAGCAAAACCTGACTAGGCTCGCTTTTGTGTAACTTGCCCTAGATCTCTCAAGTTGCCAGCTCTCTTTTTCCAATCAGTGTATTGAGTAATTTCTTCTTAAACAGGGTGCATCAAAAAAAGGTAATCGCACTTTGTAATGCTCAGGTACTTTCCGTGTTTATATAGTCCACAGAAATTATTCTTTTACAGTCGGAAAGACCAGGCTTTTAGTTTTCAAATCTCACGATTTTTTGTGAAATTTGATGAAACATTACGATAATACAAATCAAGTTCATGAAAGTAGCCGGACAAAATCACATTTTCACCAGTGAGCATGATTGTGACAGCTAATAAGAAAAGAAAATTCTATTTATAATTGATCTGTTTTGGCACTACCTAAGCTAAAATTTATCAATTTCAACTCCTAAACTGGATCAAATTTCAACAGAATTTCAGTAAATTGCCAACGGTGAAAAAATTCATTCGTACGGCAATGTCTATCTGATTCGTATTTGCTCAATTTCTCTCTTTCAAATTTTACAAAGACGGCGAGTTTCCAAAGCTAAAAGCCCAGACTTTGCAACGGCGAAGGGTTTTCTTTGTGTATAGTCTTATGTTACTTTTTTTATACACGCTGTATATAGTACGAAAGTGCGTCGTCAAACTGTACAGGAACTTCAAAAACGAAAGTAACCATAATAATGTATTGAACATAATATTTGATGACCAAGGACGCCGGAAGCTGCATGAAAAGGTCTAGGTGAAAGGCAAACTTTTGTTAAAGGTCACCGACAAAATTTTAAGCATATTAAAGTCCTTATCCGAGAATATGGAGGGTCAGTTTTAAAGTCAAATATGAGTCCGATTTCGTCAATTTACAGAGCCACAGCGTGTTTTGTTATCACTAAGGCATCGTGAAAACTGACTGTTCAAAAACGAAAGGAAAAAAGAAGCTGAAACTCTGCTTTAATGTGTTATGTAGTAGCTATTCTTTATTCTTGCCTCTCCCAGCAAAAGGCAAGCGGAGCATCTGCCCCTCTCTCCCTCTCAAGTTCCGGCGTCTCTTTCATGACTTAGCTCTAATGACGGAATCCTTTTAGCCAATAAACGAACCTAAAATTTTAACTATTTAGACAATATAGGAGTTTTTTGAAGGTCCTCATAAGTAAGTTAAATGCTGCGAGGAAACTAGTACAAGGAGGAGTTAAACTTTAATCACATAATGGTCACCCAAGGGTGAGGTTCGATATTTCTAATTTCAAGATAAATTTTAATATATTTTAAAAAATTTTGATACATGGATTTATAAGATCCAAAACTAAACTGAAACAGAAATTCAAACCTAATTATAATTTAAGGTGTTGTAGGCACCTTTTTTTTCAGGGAATCGCTTTTTACAAGCCGGTCAATTATTTACGTTTTTACGAAAGGTTAAGTTGTGCCAATTTTCTCCCTGGCAGGTGGAGAAAAGGTCTTCTCCTTGTTGTTTCTAAAACAATGAATGATGAAACACTTTATAGGTATAAAGCACTTTATAATTTAATGTTTTAGATCAAGATTTAATGAATGAGACGTTTGATTGGGACGCAGCATTGCAACGAGCATCAGGGGAAGATTTGACGTTTTCCAAGGTAACTTTGAAAATCAAAGCTTTCATACTTAGTTATACTCCATCTATGTAGTTATTTATTGATGTACGAGGTATTCCATTAAATATATCATACCTTTATTAATGTGGTTTACATCCTCAATGCGCGATAAACTTCGCTGCTGTATTTCAAATAATAACACCATGTTTTCTTAATTCAACTCGAAGACATCTATGTCACGTGACCAGATTAACATTGTCCGAGAAATATCCAAAATACAAGGTAGACGACGTAAACCCTTAGCGCCAGGATCATCAACTAAAATAACCTTCAAACGGTAGCAGATTACTCGGCACATATGGGATCGGAAGTAATTAGTGTTCAAAACGGCGGCAGGTCTATATGGCGGCAAATTTATTCAAGATGGCAGCTTATAGCAGAAAATTTATTCAAGATGGCAGCGGGGTGCTGACGTCATCCACAGGGTGTGCGCACAGTGTGCGCTCAAAAGTCGGACGTCTGCGAAAGCATAGCGTACTGAAATATGATTGGTTTTCAATTATCCTGCCAACACTATAAAACGAGAATATTGAGTTGATGAGAGTATAGTAACTTTCACCGAGATAAGATTGACACTTTAGGATGAAGTGTTTACACGGAAAAGTGGCTGCTCATTCAACAACACAGACAGGCGCATGGTAACGTTATGGCTTATGGGGATAACGTTATGCCTAATATGGTTAGGTAAACATATAAAAGAGAACAGAAACATTGTTTCCACATATTTATTAAGATATAGCCTTCTCATTACAAGCATTTACTTGGGGCAATATTTTATCTTTGGCTCTGTAGTGTTTTCCATGGTTTCTTTGGCAATGGATTAGACGGTAGGATCATCGCTGTGTAAATTCACCCATTTGGTATGGCCTGTAGATCGGTGCTTTAATTTCACAGGCCAATAATTTTCGTCGTTGATTAACACACCTTTACGAACAGGCTGATAGTTTTCGTTGCGCGATGTGTTGTACATTTCAATGATAACATATCCTTCCGGAATCTTATGGACCTCCAGTGCTCCCAAGGTGTATTTTTGCCACACCTCGTTTGGAACATCCAACCAGGTGATTATCGGGTGATGTGCCGGGCTTGTTATCCACCAACAAGTATCCACACGGTTATTCGGTCTCCTTGTAATAAGCATTCATAAAGTGCACTCTGTTCTTCTCAAACATGCGTTCTGCTAATGCTGCTTCAATAATTCCCATTTGATTTCGATCGCTAGGACTTCGGAAGAGAGCCAAGTACCGCGCATTTCGGCTGATATCTGTATGATATTTCCCCTTAGGAAACATGTTTTGCAGCAATAAGATAACGCTGGCGTTTCGATGGCGGCCTTGTGTAAACAGTCGAGATACCACAGAACTGTCTGTCGCTTCAGCCATCAAATCGTCTAGAATGATGATGTTATTGTACCGTGCATTGATTTCACACAGATCGTCAGACAGTTCGGGCACACCTCTTTCAAATCGGATGCTTTTACCGAGAGACTTTTTTTAGCTTTTCGTAAAACTCTAGCACCAAAAAATGCGAATACTCTTTTGCTCTTCATACATGATACGATTGTGTTTTAATATTTGTTGGAGAAAATATGTTTTCCCACTTTGTGTAGGACCCACAACCAAAAGTGAGAATTTATGGCGGAAGTTGAATTCCGGACAGGATTTGGTGGCCAAAGATGTCGTACGCGCTGCTGTTCTTAATCTTTTTGCGGAGGGAAGGAAGGGGGGGGGGGGTGAATGTTCACTTTGTTTTACACCCTTTTGTCCAGGACATGGTTATATATGCGGAGACCTTTCGATGCGGGGCTGCCATGAAGACACCGTGGCTTGTTTAAGATAGGATTTTCTCTCCTCAGAAGATAAGCCGTGAACTTGTAAAAGATGTGTACTGATATTCTTCAAATCAGGTCGTCCGCAAACCGGACAGGTCCGGCGAAATAGTCTCTGCATGGCTGCTCCAGTAAATGATTCCAGTTTAGATAGAAACACGATTCAATATACTATTCCTTTGAGGCAGCAGTGGTCTGGAAATTCTCTAAAGCTTCTGTGAAGCTTCTGTTAAGCTTCTGTTAAGCTTCTGTTAAGCTTCTGTCTTGTTTTTGTGAATAAATAGTCATACATAACCAAAAATTCGCTTATTTTGCACTGACATTCGTAAGACAATGGACAGTCAGTACAGTGGAAGCCTCGTAGGCGATGACTACAGCAAAAATTTTATGAAAACTTTTGCCGAAGACGGTAGTAGCATTACGACAGAAGATGGAGATGAAAACAGTTCCGAAGAAGAACCAAACAGCATCACAACTAAAAACAGTTCTGAAGAGGAAATCGATCCCTGGTCTACATTGATCAACGACGCGGCGTCCAAGGTCCAGGATCAGTACGACGACATTTTGCAAGTGCTCTCATGGAGGGTCATGAGGAAAGCAAAGCGAAGGAGGAAGCCTTTGCACAAATTCTACCTGTTTTTCAAAAGAAATTGGGCGATGTCTACATGGATAACTTGGCATGGATGAAAGCGTTGAAAAAAGATCCCACCCACAAAAAGATCATGGCGACCCGAGATGATTATGTGAACAAAAATATGTTTGATCCGGATGAAGCTATAGCAGCGGCTGTAAAGAAGAGAAAGTTTTTGCTGAAACGGCTTTTAGAAGATCAAGGACGTTTTCCAGAGCAATGAATCCAAACACTATAGAGCCAAAGATAAACTATTGCCCTAAGTGAGTGCTTGTAATAAGAAGGCTATATCTTAACAAATATGTGGAAACTTTGTTTCTGTTCTCTTTTATATGTTTACTCAACCATATTAGGCATAACGTTATCCTCATAACGTTATCATGCGCTTTTCTGTGTTGTTGAATGAGCAGCCGGTTTCCGTGTAAACACTGTCAATCTGTGAAAGTTGTAAGCACTATGCTCTCATCAACTCAATATTCTCGTTTTATAGTGTTAGTAGGATAACTGAAAACCAGTCAGATTTCAGTACGCTATGCTTTCGCAGACGTCCGACTTTCGTGCGCACATTGTGCGCACACCCTGTGGATGACGTCAGCACTCCGCCGCATCTTGAATAAATTTTCTGCTATAAGCCGCCATCTTGAATAAATTTGCCGCCATATAGTCCAACCGCCATTTTGAATTCTAATTACTTCCGATCCCAAACGTGCGGGGTAATCTACTACTTGTCACAGTTATCAAATTCCAAAATTAAACTTTTCTTAAATTTTTTTTTTGAAATGTTTTGACACTGGGTCGCCGAGCTTGCCGCGTCGTCGTGATTAGATCGAAAAGACGAAGTGGTTGGAATACATTCTATCAAGCAAAATATCTTGTTAAATAGCTCGATAAATGGCTTGTCGAAATGGTCAAATGTGCGTACTCAAACTCAGACTCGTTTACACTATTTCGGAGCGAATAATGCCGGTAAAATTTACGTGCGTTTATACTACGCCGTTACCGTTTTTAACTTGTTCAAAAGCACTTATATAAACCAAAATTATTTTGAAGAGCAAAGAAATTTCAACAAAAAAAGCATTCGAGTTTGCTCTTTTAAGAACTGAGATGCTTCATTTACGAGCGTCACCAAAAAGAAGTGCGTTTGTGTTTACACAACGCCACGTAGCGCTCCGTTTTCGTTCGACCACTTTTACAAAGCGTGGTCGTGTTGCTACGGTAAAAGTGACGTTTTAGAACAAATCCCCTCCGGTGCGTTGTAAACGCAACCACGTTTTGTCATTTCTTGCGCCGTTTTTAAACTGATACGGAGGAGTGTAAACCTAGTCTCAAATGAATTTACCACGATTTAATAATTACAAATTTTCCCGATATTTTAATACATGTAGCTCGAAATATTATTGAATCATAAAAGTTAACGGTTATCATTAATTAGCAAACTAACTTATTTCTTCCGGATTCCCCGATGTCCGGATTTCTTGTTTAAAGATAGCCATGTTCTCGAAATGCGCAGATGTGACAGAGTAAAAAAGTAATACTGATGTCGTAACTGTTGACCCTGTCACATTTTAGAGAAAAAACACCAAATGATAAATTTTGTAATTACATGTTTAATAATTATATAACAGTGACGAACGTTCGTCGTACAACTCTGGGGGCAATTTATCTTGCCGCAGTTCAGTAGATCACGATTAAACTCATCGAATTTAATTTATTCATCGCGAAATGAATGAAGATTTCAGACGTATCCGAGAGAAAAACAAATTTATTACATGAAAATTTTCCAAAGAAGATAAAAGATTAACAATATCCTACAGTATGTCCTTTAATATGATTACTACACAATCATGACGCATGCTACAAGCATAATTAGCTCGTTCAGCCACATTCATCAACTGAGGTAATTGACAAGTTGTACCTTGTAAGAATCCCAGTAATGATTATATGGAGAAGTAAACATACACTAACCATGAATTTGTTTTTTATATCTTCAGATGGTTGACGCAGGCAGAGTATTTATTATCGACTTTCCGTATCTCCATGATATTACCAACGTCGAGGATTACACAGAACGAAACGCTACAGACAGACGAGAAATGAGAGGATCCCGAGCTCCGATCGGTACGTTTGTTTCGGCGAATGTGGGAGGAGCCAGAGAATTGAAACCTGTTGCAATTCAGACGGATTATTCTTCAGGTAAGCTTTCGTTTAACGTTTAAATTGTTCCTATGATGGTCAATACTTCGCATTCTTTGGTGTTGATGTTACGTGTTTTTTTTCTCGATTTGGCTTGAAATAGGACTTGCGCTCAACCTCTTTTTTCTTAAATGCAGATAAACTAACTATAGAAGCACTAGATTTCGCGTTGTTGGTGCGTCGACAGTTTGCATTCGACTCAAACTACTACTACCAGCTATGTCGACGACATCTGAACAGCTTCTTGAAGTAAATCAAACTTTCGCATTTCCATCATTCTTCTTCCCATAACTGGAGCAAAATACTAGTGAAGCTTCCATTAGACAGCCGCACTGGAATTTTTTGTTGCGCCTTAACTGATCGACAGCAAAATTTGTTGAGACATTTGTCAACAAAATTGAGAACAACTTTGTTTTGCATTGAAAAGAAATTTATATTAAATAGCGTTCGGAGGTAATAGTTTTTGTACAGATGTTTTGTGGATTGCACGCACGTGCACGATGGGTGAGCTGAACAAGGACTGTATTTTCATTTTATTCCTAAAAATTTTTGTTGAGATTTCAACTCAGTGAATTTATGCTCACAAGAGGCGAAATCGTCCAATTTTCAAGTTTTTACTTTTCTAGTGTAACTTTAAAGACCGGTTCACACAATGCGAGGTGTTGCATGCAATTCTTATTCTGGCGTATGTAATTGAGCAAATATGTGTAAGGATGTTAAATTTGAAATTTTGCCTCTTCCTGGCAAGCAAAAACAATGACGTTAACAGTTGTTTTAAGGTGGCTCGATACAGTTTTCAAAAAATTGAGCCATATCTTGCTTAACATCTTGGATTTTCAAATTATGACAGTTTTGATGACCCGTTGCTATAGCAACACTTGCGTATGAACTTTATTAAAAAAGATTTATCATGCTGCATAGTAAAAAAGAAACACGGTGACTTCCAATTTTTTCTTCTCATTATGTTTTAAACACCATAGACTAACATTGTGCAAAATTGAAATAATCTATATTGCCAATTTTCTTCAAACTGCGAAAATGATGTTTTTAAAAAACATTTTTTTTGGCATTATAATTTTTTTGTGTAATACAATATTTTTTGCAGCACAATACTGCATTAAAATATGAAAGTTGGTCAACGTGCAAAATAAGCGTGCCAATTAGAAAATCATTTTAACACAAATGAAAGCGACAATAAATTAATTCTATTTGAACGACGTTTCGATGTCATCTTTACATCATTTTCAAGTTCATTTAAAGTTCATTACGACTAGTGTGTTCATATGGCGAGCTCATGATTGCGTAAGCAAATAATTACATGAAAAGGGCGCGTGCAACTAAAACGCGGCAAAATTAAAGGCTTTAGGAATTACAATTATACTCTACAATATATATATATATATATATATATATATATATATATATATATATATATATATATATATATATATATATATATATATATATATATATATATATATATATATATATATATATATATATATATATATATACATGTTTGCCTATCGCTGAGTTACGGTTTTCGTCGATACGTTGGTGTAGATGGCGGCTTGTGTATCCGATACAATCCGCGTCGCACAGATCACATTCAAATTTGTAGACAACATTTTGTTTGTTGACTAACGGTGGTTTAACTTTGGAAACAGCGAGCTCCTTTCCAATTTTTCGTCTTGTATAAACGGGTTGGATTTTAGTACCGATTACATTCGACAGGTTTGCTAGTTGTTTCTTGACATCATCGGCTGATTTCTGGTCCTTGAAAGGCAAGGGAATTCGCAGAACTTTCTGTTTGCTGGATTCTAGATCTTGGTTGGTTGCTTTGTAGTGTTGATCAATGAAGGTTGAAATAACTGAGTCAACCAGGTGCGGGGGGTATTTAAGTCGATCAAAAAGCGTCTTCAATCGTTCACACTCGTTGCTAAAATGGTGCCAGGAAGAGGAGGGACCGTATGCCCTGTTAAGCATTGTTGTTATAAGCGATCGCTTATCAATCTCTTATCAACGTGGCTGTGATAATGGAGCAAGAGACCAGTGTTGGTTGGCTTGATGTGTACTTTGGTTTCCAATCGACCATCTTTCTTCGTTATCTCCGTTTATACAAGCCGAAAAATTGGAAATGACCTCGCTGTTTCCGAAGTTAAACCACCGTTAGTCAACAAACAAAATGTTGTCAACAAATTTGAATGTGATCTGTGCGACGCGGATTATATCGGATACACGAGCCGCCATCTACACCAACGCATGGACGAACACCGTAATTCAGCAATAGGGAGACATGTGAAAGAAAAGCATGGTGAGGGTGCTGAAAGGATCGTAAACTGTTTCTCAGTTTTAAGGAAGTGTCAGGGAAAGTATGATTGCTTACTGTATGAAATGCTGTACATTACACAACACAAGCCCAGTCTCAACACACAGTCTGACTCGATTCAGGCTAAAGTATTTGTTTAAGCAAAACTTTAATAGTTTAGCATGTTTGTATGTTATGTATGTGTTTAATTACTAATTACTATATATATATATATATATATATATATATATATATATATATATATATATATATATATATATATATATATATATATATATATATATATATATATATATATATATATATATATATATATGTATGTATATATATATATACATATATATATATTTCTGAACCTCATTAATAATTCATGAAAAACACAAAGGAAATCATAGCCGTGACTAGAGTCTATATATGAGATAAAACACATGTCGATTTTCACAAATCTTTTACTTCGATTTTCTCGGCTTATACAACATCTATATTGAAAATTCTTTTACATACAAACAGACAAGATGGGTATAAAATGAATCAATTTAGAAGTCATTTAAAACACTCGCAATTCGCGCTTTATCAGATATACAACGCTCGGCTTCGCCTTGCGTTGTATATCTGATAAAGCACTCCTGAGCGTGTTTTAAATATTACATATATAGAGATTACTTCATGGTTGGTGAGTGCGTACGATTTTTATTCACGAGTTGTGAAAGATCGTTAAACGAACGAGTGAGCGCAGCGAACGAGTGAGTTTAGCGATCCTTCACAACGAGTGAATAATAAAAATCGTACAAACGAACCAACCATGAAGTAAATTGTTTATTATAAGAGTGTAAAGATGAGTATAGAGATAGCAAATATTTGATATACTGACGGACAACAAAATACAAGCGAAATATAAAAACAAAATTTCTTACCATTTAACGATTTGTTTTCGTGCAGAAAATACAACCATGAGGTTTATTTCATGTTAATGAAACCACAAATGTATTTCTTCATGATCTTTCGAGATTTTTTGCAGACAAAATATCATAAATTTGTCTCCTCAGTAAATTGACAAAATCGGACTCCATGTTTACTTTAGCCTGCGAACAGGCGTTGAATTTTTGGGTAAGAAAATGTCAGCCAATCAAAACGCTCATACAACTTTTTCACATGTGAAAAAATATCGTACAACCAATCAAAACTCTCATACGACTTTTTTCACATGTGAAAAATATAGTATGCAGTGAAATACGAGTTTTATTTCAGCAGAATACTACACGTAAATCTTTATACTCATATAATAAATATATATATATATATATATATATATATATATATATATATATATATATATATATATATATATATATATATATATATATATATATATATATATATATATATATATATATACATATGTATGTATGTACGTAATATAATTGTAGAGTATAATTGTAGTTCCTAAAGTCTTTAATTTTGCCGCGTTTTAGTTGCACGCGCCCTTTTCATGTAATTATTTGCTTACGCAATCATGAACTCACCATATGAACACACTAGTCGTAATGAACTTTAAATGAGCTTGAAGATGATGTAAAGATGACATCAAAACGTCATTCAAATAAAATTAATTTACTATCACTTTCATTTGCGACAAAATGTATGTCGAAAGCTTTCCTAATCAAAATTAGAAAATCAACATGTAATTTTTACGCGCGAAATGCGGAAATGGTGTCAGCATCTCACATGAAATGCAATATTCGATGTTTTAGCTCACTGTAAACGTGATGTTTAAAGTGATTTGTGTAAAGGGCAATAAATTTGGCGCATGCGGCCTTTTTTTGTGAGCAGTACTATATTGAGTAACCTTAAAACGCAAGAATGACAATCGCATGGCTAGTCGCATCGTGTATTATATGATCCTTATTTTGCATTATTTTCTTCCAGATGCACCCGTATTTTCACCAGTCGATGGTTCTAAATGGTTGCTGGCAAAGCAAGAATTAAATCGGGCTGATGTCATGCATGCCGAACTCATCGAGCATCTGTTGAAAACGCATATTCTCATGGAACCTATATGTGTCATCATGCGACGTACGTTATCAATATATCATCCATTGCACCAGATTCTGAAATGGCATTGTAGAGGTCTGTTTGTTGTTAACAGTCTTGGACTAGAGGCTCTTTTAGCTCCTGAGGGACTTGTACACAAGTTGTTTGCAATTGGTCATGAGGGCGCAGTTGAATTTCTAAACAAAGCCTATCCTTACGTGTCATGGGCAGATACTGAGTTTGATAAGAACCTCGAGGTAACTGTTATATATTTTTATCCTAGATACCTTCAATATACTCTTTACAAGGTCCCTCTTAAATCTGAATACCAGCCTCGGCTGAGTTAATTTTTCACTCTCAGGTGGATGGAAAGCTGGGTTGCCACCTACATGGCAGATTTCATGATCAGAAGATTCGCAAATTTCTTTACAATCCCAAGCACCTCATACACATTCTCTGAAAAAGGATGAAAATGATTCTGATTCATGTGCATGTTAGGAGAAAACCCATGCTTTTTAAGAGAGGACCTTACTCTTGATTTCGTGTTTGAAAATTACTCTGATCCCTTAAAGTATGCTGGAAATATCTACATTTTGTTTTAAACACGATTTTGTAGAGACGTGGTGTTGACAGCAAAGACGAATTACCATATTTCCCTTACAGAGATGATGGTCTACTTATCTACCGTGAAGTTGCCGCTTTTGCTAGGGACTATGTTCATCTGTAAGAAACATGGCTGTTTTAATAGATTGGCTTAAAATGCATTAACTGCTGCAGTTGAATATATAAGCAACGCAACCGTAAAATATGGAAGCATGCTTTTTGCACCAGTAACCTTTTACAAAAAGTTCACAACAAGCAACAGCGCACCTTATGCAGTGATGCCTCTAGGGTGAGGGTGTATATGGGGGTTTCCTGAAAAAATCTAATATTTTCTGGTCACGTGAATCATGCTTGACTGCCATATGGATTAGGGGTGGACTATTGAATTACTTTTTCAGCATGTCCAAATTGTTGATCTTCAATTAACAGCGGATTAGGAATCTCGCTTGAACCTTTCGCACATGCATTGTTCTTATATGAATAAAATGCTAAACATAAACACGTATTTTGAACGACAATGAAAGTATGAGACTGTGTGATCCATAAATATTTCTTGAGCATTAGCTTTTGATATCGAAGTATAATAGACACAAGTTGTAATTCAAGTCCAAAATTTTCTGTTAATTGCAATTTAATTCAATTATTTCATAAAATCCAGCAACTTTTATTCACGTATGGAATAGTCAAAGGATCAATCGGGTTTCGGCAAATGCTTGAGAATCCTTAAAAATTGCCCCTCTCATTCACCAAGCGAATATTTAACATAATGGTCATCCATGGGCATTTCTGCTATGGCCTAAGTGTTTGTTATTACAAAATTATAGTTTTGCTACTTAACAACTATTTTCGTTCAAAACGCTTCTTTGCAGACCTTCAGTAAAAGTTTTATATATTCCTAGATACTATTCGAATAATGAGCGTGTGAAAGGAGATACAGAGCTAGAAAAATTTGCCAACCAACTCTCGGCAGTCGGAACGGGAACAGACGGTGGGATTGGAATGGTAAGATATGTTTTCAAGTTAGCAGCCGTACGTACTTTCGTCTTTCCAGCAATGCTATCAATTCCTACAATCTGGAGTGGAAATTTGCCCTATTTATAATATTATGTTCTATATAAAGCTAATTGCATTACAGTCGATTTTAAGCCAGTTTTCAAAGCCCAGTTCCAAAGTTGGTTTTGATTAATCCTAATTACCTGAACAGACAACTTCACGGAAATGTGACGTCCAAAACAGGCCTAATAATTCATCTCCCATATTTTCGTCATACTTTGCTATTTTAATTCAGCAATTTAGTTCGGCACTTCAGTACCTGATTGACCAACTTTTTAAAATGTTTGCTTTGATAAAGTGAAAGGTAAATGCCAAGCACCAAAAGTGCAATATGGGTATTGTTCTTTTTTCTCCACTCATCATTCTCATAAAATATGTTAATCAAGAAAACTCCTGTTTATTTCAGATATTTGCTGGTTCCTTGCATGAAACACCCTGCAAATAATTGAAAGTTTATTGCTAAACATCACTACACAACACCTCCGTGCATGCCACAGATGTACACTCAAATTGCAAGTTGCTATTTGTCTCAAACTGTCTTGTGCATAATTCGATATTATCAACTGAAAACGAGACGTTCATTAATTGTCTTTTCTCAAATTTCATGCTCCACTCATTTTAGAAAGTGATGTTAGTAACCTTATCTTTCCATAGCAAAGATGGAAAATACATCTGTAAACCCATAGATTATTGTAGATTGAATACATGTCCAGTTCACAAACTTCACCATATTCCTTACTAATGAAATATGCTGTTCTCTTACCTTTCAATGCCATAGATGGAAAACACATCTGTAATACGATACAGTAGATTACACCGCGTTGTCATGCAGAGCCGGACACGAAAACCAGGAAACCCTTTGGGAAAAATCCTGGAACGTTTTCATGGCTATCTCGCGTATTCATCATGTGGAAAACCGTGACAATAATGGCTAT
Source organism: Muricea muricata (assembly GCA_963855995.1). Classification (NCBI taxonomy): domain Eukaryota; kingdom Metazoa; phylum Cnidaria; class Anthozoa; order Malacalcyonacea; family Plexauridae; genus Muricea; species Muricea muricata. The sequence continues at coordinate 31,207,839 of OY979718.1, read as the reverse complement.
GATTTGTATAGGAATACGATAAAACTATCTGCATGCGACTGCTCTCTTGACCATAACCCATGGTACTTCCCGCGCTTGGCTTTTACCTATAACATAGTACAACCTCAATGCAATTAGCTATGTATAGTTTATTAAGTATAAAATGTTGGCTTTCTGTAATTTATTCACGAAAGAAAAAATTAAATTGTGTCTTTTTGTCTGTTTGCCATGATTCAGAAAGTGAATGAATGTCACAAATTAGTGAAAATGGTCAAGAAATTTAGCTGTAATCATATGAATCATAAAAATTTAATATAATGATATTAATCATTAATTCTTTTCAAAATTAGTTTAAAGGATTCCCAACCAAAATCGAAACACTGCCAGAACTTATCGATGTTGTCAAGCGAATTGTATTCATACCTGTCCAGCATCACACTGTTAACTATCCTGCAGCGTATTACTTTGGTTTTGTTCCAAATTTACCAACAAAACTTTACGATGATCCGCGAGTTCCACCTCAACAATTTGGATTCGACAATCTCCCACAATATCATGTTGCTGCGGTAAGAATAAGTCCATCAATAACACTTGACAAACATTTTAGCTTTAACATCACGGCTATACAACTTAAACATAAACATAAACAAGAACAACAAAATACCTTTATATTTAAGTCACTTATAAACATGTATCAGATACATAGATCCCCCCACCCCTCTTGCCAGCTGACATTTAGCTTTTATAACAGGAACAAGTTTCACTGTCCCTGAGCTTAGGGTCGATACGATACGATGTGCTGTTCGACTACGGCGAAAACCTGAGAGATGACCGTGCTAAAGCTGTCGTCAACAAATATTATGGTCGACTTTCTGGAATCATTACTGACGAAATTACTGCTAGAAATCAAAAGAGGTTACAGAATGGAAAGTTGAGTTATCCCTACCTTCTTCCAAAGTGGATGCCAAACAGTATTCACACATAATATTGTAGAGCTGGAAAATATCTTTAAGAATTTTTTTAAACTTAATTACAAAACAACTGTCAGTTAGATCTCGGAACGTGTGTATGTGTTTGAATTACAAAATACGGCAGATACATTATGAGGGGTGATCAGGGCCAAAATTCATTACCTCAATTATGCAGTTCATATGTGACATTATGCACTTAATATACGATGTTATGCAGTTCATATGTGACATTATGCAGTTCTGTTACGATGTTATGCAGTTCATATGTGACATTATGCAGTTCTGTTACGCTCTTGTGTTGTTCTATTGGGCACTTTTGATGCGTCATGCGCCCGCATTTTATCGGATAGCTATTTGCGAGCGGTACTTCATTTTACGTATCCCGACTACGTTTTGCCGCGCGTTTCTTCCAAAATGGCTGACATATCTGTACCTGCACCAACACCATCAGAACATGTTCCAGAATCAGGAACGGTAAGTTGATGACTGTTCTTACTTGATATCTTCTGTTAAAACAGGGTATTTATTTTTTGAATGTAAACTTGCCAAAGTTTTGCATTTCATACAAGTCATTGAATTTTACCATATATACGAAAGCCAGAGAATGATTATAAGATTGGGTACTTTACATTTTACCGTACCGAAATAACGTCAGTGTGCGATGGCGTGATTAGTTTCGCGTTCTTTTATAATATGTTTTGATGGCGTATGTATTTCGTAATTCCTAGAGTACTGAGTACGGTAAAGTGTAAAATTTCCGATTTTCAACTTTAAAAAGGAATGTGATGATGTCACATAATGGTGTCAATTTTTTATATATTTAGGCTACGGTGGTGAGGTAGTAATACAAATGCAATTCCAAAAATTGAGCGTTTGAAAACCATTGTTTGATTATTAAAAGTACAATTTAGATAGTTAAATTTTACTTAATTTAAACTATCTTCAGACTAAAGATTAACAAGGTACTGGGGTACACACTATTTAAGAAAATTAGCCAATCATCGTTCAGAATTTGCAAATGCTATATTATAAATAGATTTATTATTATTTAAATTCGTCATGTGAAAATAGTAATATAAGAACTTAGAATATAAAAGAAGAAATCTGGTCAAAAATATCTTCTTATAATAATATAAGAAGATGTAAAAAGAAATTATTTAAGATGATTGATTTTGCATCCCTGTACAAAGGGGCGAAAAGGTGAAAATCTCTATTTGATTCATCTGAAAATTTAAAATTAAAGAAAAAGAAAAACTTTTTCTGAAAAAATCTTCTTCTATCCAACCCTGGTTTGGTGTATATTTGAATACATATAGTCTATATAATGAAAAAAATGATGATGTAAGTATAATTTTTAGCAAGTAATATAAAGATTATAACTTTTTGGAAGACAATGTAATTTTTTAATTTTTCAATGTAATTTTTTAATTTTTGTCTTTTTTTACAAGCCTGATATCATCTCGTTACTTCAGGAGCATATAACAAGAGTAGTCAATGATCTTTTGCAACAAAATGTTGAAGATGTTGATTTCCTACTGTATCGTCTGGATTGCCTGACAAATTATGCCGCCAGGAGCGCCGCATTTTTCCATGTACCAAATGAAGTATTTCAATGTATTCAAAAGGCTCATAGCCTGATTGAGTCAGTGCAAAGTGAAGAAGGTGTGATGACAAGACCTGACATGGTTTTCACAGGGGAACGTGGCAGACCATCATACAACATTCCAAGAGAGAAATTACTGTTCTTTATTGAAAACAGATTCACAATTGCTGATATTGCAAGTATGTGTGGGGTCTCTGAAAGAACAATTAAAAGGCGATTGCAGGAGTTTGATCTATCTATTCTGTCCAGTTATTCCACATTAACAGATGAACAACTACAAGAAATTATCAAAGGCATCCTAGATGAGTTTCCAAATTGTGGTTACAAAAGAATGACTGGATTTTTGTTTTCTCGTGGTTTTCGTGTTCAGCAGGAACGAATACGAAGAGCAATGCGAATTGTTGACCCTGAAGGTGTTATCCTCAGAGCAATGCAACTGAACACAATACACCGTAGACATTATAGTGTATATAGTCCACTGGCATTATGGCATGTTGACACACATCACAAGTTGATCAGGTAGTCTACTCTACTCACTCTACCCTAGACCATACCCATTACCCAACCTTACAGTACCCTATACTACTCTATCTGTACTCTATGACTATTATGTTTAAGAATTGATATAATACAAAATGACAAAGTGGCAAACACAGTCATTGGAAATAGTCTCAATTAAAATGCATTCAAGTCAATGCACTAATACTATTTGTAAGGGTTTGAATATGGCAATTTTTTTTAAATTTGTATGGTCATGCAGTTGCCAGCAAATTGTATGGCCATACTGTATAGTCTTGCAGTTACCAGGATTAGTGTACTCACTGGTTTGAGTAAGGGAAGTATATTGGTATTAGCTATATATTATGCAGTTCTAAAATATGAAGTTCTGATTTATTCTACATAATATTAAGGTGGAGACTAATTACCCATGGTGGTATTGATGGCTTTAGTAGAATGATTCTATACCTACGTTGCCATAACAACAACAAAGCAGAGACTGCCTTTACAGAATTTTCTACCGCAATCAATGTATATGGCATGCCTTCACGAGTTCGTACAGACAAATGAATGGAAAATGCACAAATTGCCTGGTTTATGCTTCAAAGAAGAGGACCTGATCGTGGTAGTATCATTGCAGGACGGAGTGTGCACAACCAGAGAATTGAACGTTTATGGCGTGATGTTTTCACTGGTTGTGTGTCGCTCTTTTACCGGTTATTCTACTTCCTTGAAGAGCATGGATTATTAGATCCAACAGATGAGAAAGATTTATTTAGTCTTCATTATGTTTATTTACCAAGAATCAATAAACAGTTATCTCTGTTTCAACGTGCTTGGGATTGCAAACCATTATGAACTGAAAGAAATAAGACCCCTACACAACTGTGGATCAGTGGAATACTGAAAATTCAAAATTCTGATTACACTGTTGCAAGAGAGTTTTGTGAAAGTGAACCACCCACAGAGGTATCCAAAAGGCAATACACAGAAATGTGTGATTTTTGTATCTCCGAAGCAGATATATTGTTGTCGTCTGTCTGCGTGTAAGTGTAACTTTTAGCCATAGTGTACCAATACTGACAAAATTATGAAAGTAGTGGTAGAAATTATAAAAGGTTTCTACTTCATTTGTCCAGTTATACAGAAAATGAGCCAAATTATAAGGAATTGTCAAACAGACTTAGCATGACCAGCAAACTACTCACAGTTAACAGGTAGTAAAACTTTTGATTATTCAATTTTTATTCATTTCTCAGGATGCTGCACAGTTGTAGGCATTGACTGGGATGGGCCTATAGCAACTTGTGAGCAAGATGGGATTTCTGTGCCCGAAGTTTTATGTCCAATTACTCCAGCTCAGTTGGTATACCTAAAGGACACTGTAGATCCCTTAACTGATTGTCATTTTCATGGTGTTGAATTATACCTGAGGGTCAGATCTTTTGTAGAGGAAAACATGCATGAGTGATTTCACTACTATTTAGTATAACACAAACTTTGTTTGTAGCGAGAAAGATCTTCTAACACTGTTCAACAACTTCTTTTACTGTTTTCTATTTCCTTTAACTTGCAATATTTGTAGTGTGTGTAGGTTATTATAGTTTGTTTGAACTTTTCTTTTCAAAAATGTGACATCATGATGTATAAGCTCTCCTTTAACCTTATATTTTGTTTTTCAAGCAGTAGGTCATGCTAAAATTAAAATGCGTGTAATCATTAATGCTTCACGCCCATGTAACTCAATTTGGGTTGTTTAAACTTCCTAACAGCTACTATAATACGAATTTTTGAAAAATTTTAATATATTGTGACATCCCATTGTTTGCAAAAAAGTTTGCAAGTTCGAAAGGAAATGTAAAACTGCAAAAGAAGTTGTTATACAGTTCTAAAAGATCTTTCCAACTAGAGAATAAAAAATTTCATGTCATATACACTTTATATGTATTAGGTATATATGAATCACCAGTCTTTTGATTTTTGGCTTTACAGTGAACTTTCCAATTTGTGTTTCATTTGTTCCACTTTTTTAGATACTCAGGGTGGAAAATGTATAAGACCATGGGGCCATTGGTCATAGAAAACTCTGGTGTTTAATTTTTATAAAAAATAGGTTTTCTGACAATATATTTTACATTTAAGCGCACTAGTTTCTGTAACACTTGAAAGCAGAAAGTTTCTGTGAGTGATAGAAATGCCCAATTTACTGCAGCTTTGACGAGGGATAAAGAACGCTCACTATCGATAAAAAGAAAAATATTTCCATCCCTGTATAGACAGATATTGGTAGAAATGTTTTTAACCCATTATCTAAAATGGCACAATAGTACTAAAAAAAACTGAAATACATTGCAATAATATGCACTTTTAGCATTCATCAAGTTATAACAATGTGATTGTCAGACTTGTAGAGCTACGGTAACAGTCAAAATGAATTAAATGTTTTACTTAACCTAAATAACAATTTGAAGTACAACCATAAATAAATATGAATATAAAAATATGCATGAATATGATACCTTGTACATTTCGTTTGGTAACTTTAAGTGACAATCAATCCTTTGTTTATTGAATATGTTTATGATGTCAATGTCAATTAGAATTTACCATAATCTTGAGCTCCATATGTCAGGGATATTATGCAGGCCTTCCTAAAATCAGAATAGCTTTCGTGTATGATTGGAAAAACAACGCGATTAAAGCAGCTGTCTGCTTTCAACAGTCGATTTTCACCATCTTCATCAAATTTGATTTCGAATTACTCATCGTCTCCAGCCACAAATTTTGCCGTAATGAACATCATAAGGTGGTTAAGCACTGGCCTACCATCAACTTCAGCTGTACAAAAAAAAATTATATGCTCTGTTGATGTGTTCTAGAGTATTAGAGAGGTTCAGATTTGACTTCCTTTACCATTACCGCTACCTTTTCCCGATTCTTTAAACAATTTGATTGGTTAATCGGGTAGGTCTGGTACATCTGATAGGCTGAAAGATAGATTAAGGTAGCGGTAGAGGCATTGGGAGCCAAATCTGAACCTCTCTATTTACACAAGAGCGGCCGTATTGTATTGGTTATATGATTGTCTGCAACTGCGGATATTTGAGAACTATTTACCATAGTGTTTACTTTATAACAAGGAGAGAGACAGTTTTCGAAATTTCTAACCAATAATTTTAAAATTACTTACACAACATATTGGCAGAATCATCAAGAAATTTCATAAACCATTCGTACGCTTTTTTCCTTGCATCCGTATCAACTTCACCATCAACAGTAAAATTTGCTTTAACTAAAACTAGGTCGACATTCACATCAGTCGGGCTTGGTAAAATAACTTTTGATAACTCTGGAAACTGTCTGAGTAGGGAACCAATGCCAGTAGCATTCAATCCTTTGAAAAACATGTCCAGGGCATGTGTTCTTGTAACAACGATGTCAGCAACTAATAAATCAAGAACAGCTTTATCCTTGTTCAAATTTGTAAGGGGAATATCGGTCAAACCATGTCGCACCATAACATCTTCCACTTTCCCTATTTCTGAGGTAGTTGCTTCTGTTAGATCATCTTTTCCACTAATCTAGTTAAACAAAGTTACAGTATACACTCAGTTAACTAGTTAAGCTTTTTTTCAAAAAGGTATTAAGCAGCTACAGTAGCACACAGAATCTCTTATATGAAATCTGTTCAACTAAACTAACATCCTGAAAAGGTAAATTAGAAGGATTTTTATCGCAATTCACTTTATCGAGCATACACTGGAAAAGCACGTGTTGTTGCAAGTTGCAACACGCCTTTTGTCACGTAAAACAACACAATAAGTGGCGTTCATTGTACCGATACTGTATGTGCTAGATCATGCTAACTTTCGTTGCAACCTATGCAGTTAGAAATGTCAAGAAAATTTCAAAACACGTATGGAAAGATGTGAGCTTCTGTTATAGTATATTTTCGGACTGTTTTGAATCCACCACTGGTCCACAATCCTTACTCTTTGACTACATGTGTTCTCTGGCAGGGCTGTAGGTTCATGAAAGTGTTTTTGATAACCGTTCGTTAATAGGACTTAATTGTATTCTCACTTTACTTATGTACCTAACCTAATATTCCCACTTTAACTTCCTGACAACTGATCTTTAATGCTACAGCCTACAGTAATGAAGATTCATTCTCACCTTCGTTTTAAGAATTGTCTGTAATTCAATATTTTGCAAATCATCTACGGAAACAACATCACAACATTTATCAACAGAACCTGTTATGATGTAACGTTTCACAGCTTCTGCGAGACCAATAAGGCCATGGCAATTGTGGAAAACACTATGAGCCACAAGTCGTCCTGCCATTTTGAAACAGCCACCAGCGACTGCGTCTACACCATACAACGGAACCAAATGCCCATCTGAGCCACCAAGAAGTTGCAAGTTATATGCATTATCTACTTTGCTTAGTTAACCCTAAATTACCCAAATTGCACTTTTTGCTATAACTTCCAAACAATTACACCAATCACCACAAAATTTGGCTTCAAGTTAAAATTTGTAATTACATACATTTTGACTATACCAACAGTCACTTACACTTTATGGTTTCCATGGTAACAGCTAATAATCTCGACAGAGAGAGAAGCTCGAAACAGCAATATCTCAAGAAGAAAAATAGATATTGATTTCAAATTTGTTGTGGCTATTTCTCATGTTAGATACTATGCAACCAATAGGTAGATTTTAGTATTGACAAATCTTCTCATCTGGATCTTCAAAAAACACTTTTTCCATGGTAACGCAAGAAGTATCGCGAATTTTGAAAAATTGTCTATTCATTGCATAAAGTACTTTGAGATACACCTTCAGTCAAAAAATGGAGCTATTCTATCAAATTGTCTTTAGTTTAGAGCTGTTGCCAGTTTTACATTGCAAAACATTGATGTTTTGAGAAAATCAAAGTTAAACATACAGTAATAGTTTCTACTTATTTATAGTCTAGTATTAAACACAGATTTGCTCTGAACAGTCAACTAGCTTTCCAAGGGATACAGGCAAGATAGTAATGTGCTGTATATGAAGATTCCTGGTCTACAACTGTTACTAATTGAGTTTTAACATACCAGGATAAGTGTCAATTCATCCGTTTTTTCTTCCCAACAACTTCCATTGTTGGCATTACAAATTTGATGCTTGGTTCTACAGCTCTCTTTCTTTTCTTTTTATTTTCCTTCACTTGAACATCAGGCTGAGAGCTCAAACTGAACCCTCCAGGTAGATAGGAGTTCTTATCTCCCTTGGACTTTCGCATGGCACGAAGTTTCCTCCTCTGATCTTTATATTTCAGAGTAACCTTTTTTGCTGCAGTCAGTGCTCGCTCTCTGTCTTGCTTCCGAAGAGCCCTCATTGAATTCTCTCCAGGAGTAATGCCACACATTGTCATCACCATTGCTTTACTTGCAGCTCCTGTATTATAAACAGCCACAGTCTCACACACAGCAATTCTCACACGCCTTGCTCCGCAAAATTTGGTCTTGGGACATTTTGACCACAGTATACCATTTGCAGCTTCATTTTGATTCTGTGTCATTCCCTTCAAACACCTACTGAGAAGATCATGATTTGACAGTCTTGTAAATATTTGCTGCAATTGGTCCATGAATACATGGGACAAGTGATTATCCTCATTATATAGTGATGTTCCCTCATTTTCATCTTTCCAATACTTACACCATATATCGCTGGAATTCGGGCAGTACTTATGTTGCACATGCAAGGATACACCTTCATTCTTTATCATATGGTGTTGGATTGCCTTTATGCTGTTCTTCATGCCTTCAACATTACCTTTGTTCTCTCTGATAGCTTTTACATAAAAATTTTGCATTTTGTCTATTGTCTTGTCAGTCAGCTGCCCTTTCCCTCCTCTGGTAGCCAATGGGGTTTCCACACTACATGATGAACACTTTAAAAATAAAGACTCACACAAGCCTTCTCTTTCATTATTTCTTTGATAAAGTTCCAATTTTGACGATGCTTGGCGGCATGAACTACAAATTGCTGTGGTTGATATGCACTTGCTCAACAGAACAGCATCTTGAAACTTGAATCCAGAGGCAATTTCAACATTAGCTGGCGATCGAATTCCAATTTCTTTTGCTTGCTGGCGAGTTAAAATACTTTTACTGCTTTTTAGCTTTTCAAAAGAAGTGTTTAATAGTTTCTTGACGTAATACTGTCTATCGACTGTATATCGTAATACTGACACAATCGTTTGTACATTTAGCGACAGGGACATCAGAACAAGAAGGATTTTGATCAGTCACCGACGTGGCATTGGCCAAATCATTCTGAGCCTCGTGTGGCCGTTTACCAAAAAAGCCTCGTTTTTTCTTTCTTCTAAGCGCTCTAAACTTAGTTCCACCATTGTTCTTCATTATTATTACACAAAATCGCTTAAAAGAACCTTGTAGCGTGCACCAACGAAAGAGATTATATACTTTTTTCACACACTTCGAAATCGCTTTGTAATATTCACAGTAGATACACAATGAAAAGAAATCGCACGACTCATTGTAGAGGCATGGGTCGAGAAAACTGCTATAGGTGAAAGGAGGGGTGTTCCTTCGATATTTTAAAGGGGTTCCGAAAAAATCACAAATTCTGGGTGAAAAAAGCACATAGCAACCAAAGTAAACAATATGTCAAACACCGTTGCTATGCAAAATTTTTGAAAACCTTGTCAAAAAAAGGAATATCACAACAAAGGCATTCAACATAGCGGGGTAAAACCATCAGAAAGTAAAAATACAATAAATTTTACACTTATTAACGCAATAAATTTTTTTTTCAAAATTTGAGAATCGTTGTGATATTTTAGGGTTAACTACCACCTTAATCAGGCCATCCAACATGGAAATAATTACAGAGTTATTTTATAAAACAAATAATGGCTTTCCTATTTGGAGGCCTGATCCAAACACTTTAGGATATTGCTTGAGTGGAAAAAAGCTTGAAGAACCCTTGCCTGTGGCCCATGCTTTTAAAGCTTTTCTCAAACCTTGCAACATCCAAGGCATATTGGATCAAGCCATCCAAACATGGAACCATTAGGTATTTGTAGAGCTAGTACATATTACACAAAGTTAAAGACTTGGAAAATGGTGTCTTACCCTCCCTCTACCCATGAGGTAAATAAGATCTTACAACCCCTAGTGTCTTACCCCCTCCACCAATGATGTGATGGGAATGTCCCCCTCCCCTCAACGCATGATGTGAAGGCATCATATACAGGTATTAAGCAATTATTGGTGGTTGAGTACCCCTTTGTCAATCTGACTGTAATTAACAGTAATTCCAAACAATTATAGTACACAGAAAAGAATTTTTAAATTAATGTATTTAAATATGCATACAACTTGCTAACAAAATACAACAATTTATTTTAAATGTAATGAAAGTTTGTAAACATACATGTATTTCCAAATAATAAATATTGTTCATTATAAATAATTTAATTTTATTTATCATGTTTAATATATACTTATACTATTATTTATAATAATGCAATGAATTGAATAACATTTTTGCACACAACAGCTATACTTTCTTACGTATTAAGATTGTTTGAACTTATTCATAAACGTTTCAACTAGATTGAACATTGCCTTTTGTGATTCCTGCTGCATTTTCATTTGCTCTACCATTTGGTTTTGCATGTTTTGCTGCACATCCAATTTTTGTTTTTCCAACATAATTTCTTGCCCACGGATTTTCAGTTGTTTCTCGGTATTTTCCTTGTTGCTATCTTGTTTATATTTAAGGTATTCAAGAAACTCTGTGCTTTTTCTCTTTCTGCAGGGACCAGGAGTATCTTCAAGCTCATGCCTTTTTTTGTTTCGCCCAGTTTTTCGCATGCTTTCTTTCGCATTTCCTCTGCTGTCACCTTTTCCTTTTCTACTTTATCTTTTTTCAGTTGAAGTTCTTGTAGGAAACCATTTTCATATTCAACCATACGGCTGTGGATATCTATCAACAGTTGTGTCTTTTCGTCGAATTCTGTAGCAATGCCTGTTGCTCTTGCTTCTTGTGTTTCTTGTTTTTTGAACGATTCGACAAGTTCAAAAAACCTGGTTCGCACTGAACGTTGGTTGAGGCTTGGAGGGAAACCGGAGTTTGGTATCTCTGTCAAATTTACTGCTATATTTCTGAAGGCATCTCCTCGCTCCCGAGAGCCATGTTTCCATCTATACGGCTCGACTGAAATTACTTCGGTCAAAAGCTGAACATCATGCGTGGTTTTCCACCGAAACTTTGTTCATTTTTTAGCTGGTCTATAGGGAAAAAAACAATAGGTAAATGTAAGCCACATAAGATCATTACCTAATTTGATAAACCGTTTTCAAAATACATAGTACTTACGGACTATTTTGGTCAAAATTTTCTTCTTCAGCCAAATAAGCCAAGTCTATGTTGTTCATAGCACACTCGTCAAAAAGGCCTAAATTATAAGAAAAATGAAATAAAACAACTGAACAAAACCGAAGCGGAAAAATAACATAGAAAAACAAAATTTTTGTGTCTATTTAAAGAAAAAACAACTTGCCTTTCAAATGGTTCTCCCGACGACCATAAATCGCTTTGTTACAGTCCCAAAACGAAAACATGCAACGATTTCCTCCCACCCATGCACTTACTGCGCATGCGTAACAGACTTAAGGTAGCGGTAGTGGTAGAGGAAGTCAAATCTGAACCTGTCTAATGATCGAAATAATACCTCATCTCTTCGTTCTGCTTCAATTCTCGCCTGACGTCGTACTCCCACACTTCCACCACATTATAGCCCTGATGTTTCAAGTACTTGATCTTTTCTACGGTAGAACAATAAAGTTCCTGCATGGTTTTATGATTGTACACGTTGACGGTATCGCTTGCGTAACATTTCGGGCAACCGTGCCAAAAACAGCCCTGGACTTCGTACGCCGTATGCGTTTCTGCGTGATAACCGTCGAGGAAATAATCGCCGACGCGTTTCTCCCCGCCGTTGCGTGCGTGTTGAATATGAATTTGGCGCTTCTCGGCCGTATACGATAACCATTTGTGCGCAAACAAGGACTGCTTCTTCTTGGGGGTATATCGCATGGGTGGGATGATACCGATCGTATCTTTGGGAAGGTAGTTGGTGCGGTACACGAGATGGCAGGCCGAGGTGATGGTGAGCGTCGTGAACGGATCAATGTCGGTGACGTTGTAAAACAGTTCGCCAAACTCCAAACAACTACGGCGTAGAATATCAACGTCAGAACGGCAGTACGCGATGGTTTCTTCACGGAAATTGAACACATAGTTGCTTTCTCTCTTCGACGCGTGCCATGTCATAAACGCTTCTTTATCTTTTGGATTCATGCCGTCCGGGTTGTAGTAGGGCGCTGGCGGAATGGGTCCCACGTAATTCTCGTTTTCTTTCTTGTTGAAGAGATGAGGAAAGTGACCTTTGGCAAGTTCTTCGATCCCAAATGTTTTCGGGAGATTGGCGAGCTTCATCGGGAAAAAAATTGAGCGAATCGATGAAGCGGATGTTAAACATCTCCACCGTTAAACTCAGGACTTTTGCGCCGCGCATGATGACATCGTACTTAACGCCTTGCTCGCGTAGATATTGCAGAATGAAATAACTGTCGTACCTCAGAAAATTGTGCGCCATGACCGTACAGTTGGCATGTTCGTCCGTGAACAACCACTCGCAGAATTCGTCCCGGGTATTGTCGCCTTGAAAAATCCATTAATTCCTCGCCCGCCTCGTCCTGTACAATGCACAGGTTAGGTTCGTGATTCCCATCCTCTTGCCGGGACTCGATGTCGAAGAACAATAGTTCTTTCATGGATTCTTCGACCGTCTCGTCTTCTTCCTCCCGTTCACCCTGTCGACATTCCGTGTCGAAAAAGGCTGCCACGCCGTACCCGTCTTCGGGTATTTCTTCTTCTTCCACGGGATCTGGGTTTTTCTTCTTCTTTTTTGGTTTCGGGCTGAATATAGCAATGGTGCCGTTCAATTCGCACGTACTTGCCACAGATCCCACACTTTTTCTGTTCGCAACGATGTTTCTCAGGCACTTGTTTATACCGTCGAACGTGCTGACCGCATTTCGTACACTTGATTAAACGTGCACAAATGGGCGGGCGCCGCCTCTAGATTGCTTGTGCTGATCGTAACACCGCTGGCTCTTGAACTGTCGACGACAATCACGACACGATCGCCAAGACTCCTCGGGACAAATGGGAAAAAATCCGCAACACTTGCATTCGTTCGTGCAAACGTGGTTTTCAAGATGATCATAGACTTTCTTACACGCGTGACAATAGTAGCCGCGTGCAAAAATCCCAGTCATCTTGGTGATGACGTCATAGTGATTGTTGTGGTTGTAGAGGTAAATCTTCTTGTCTTTCTCAGGACCGGTGTAGATGATATTATTCTCATACTCTTTGGCCACGATATTGATTTGGTATTCGGTCAGGTACGCTTGAAACAGTTTGGCTTGCTCGATTCCGCACGGCTCGAGCGGCACGCCGGCATTTTGGGGAAGTTCCCGTGCCAAACGCGTTTGCATCGCCCAACGATTTATATATACATATGCTGAACTCACAAGAGCTGGAGCATTATTTTATACAAATTACCTGTGTAGCAAATTCCATTTATTTGGAATAATTAAAAACATATATATATATATATATATATATATATATATATATATATATATATATATATATATATATATATATATATATATATATATATATATATATATATATATATATATATATATATCTATATATATATATATATATTTCGTGTGATAATTTCTCGTTTTCAAGAATAAAGAGTGCTCAATACAAGACACAATTGTAGAGCATATGATAATAATAATAATTTAATACAATTTTTCAATTGAAGATGTTGCCTGAAGATTGCTTGTTGCATGAAACTTAAAGTAGCAACTTATTCAATTGAAAAATTGTATTAAATTATTATTATTATATATATATATATATATATATATATATATATATATATATATATATATATATATATATATCACTATATATATATATATATATATATATATATATATATATATATATATATATATATATATATTATATTTATATATATTATTATAAATATATATATATATATATATATATATATATATATATATATATATATATATATATAGTGATATATATATATATAGTGATATATATATATATATATATATATATATATATATATATATATATATATATATATATATATATATATATATATATATATATATATATATATATATACATATACATATATATATATATATATATATATATATATATATATATATATATATATATATATATATATATATATATATATATATATATATATATATTTATATATATATATTTATATATACATATGCTGAACTGCATGCTGAAAGCATGCTGGACTGATTAAATAGCAATGAACAAATATTTCAAAATGGCTAGGGTGGTCAGCTCTGTTTTCCGTATTACTAATGGTTTACGCATTTAGTTGTACTATAGAAGCTTTGTGGGAAGCTGCTGGTATTTGTCTGGCCCCATCCAGGTTTCCTGTACACCAGGTTTTTCCCGGCCACCCTGATGATCGAGCCGTATTAAAACCAATGGTATTGCCTAAACAGCAAGTCTTACCATTTCTTGCAAAAGCTCTCTTCTATATGACTACAGCTGTTGTGGGAGTTGGGTCCATTCGTCTATGGGGAATGCACATTTGTGCATTTGTGGGGATGAAGTCTCTAAAATGTCAACTTCAGCCCCATAGACTCTATACGTCACGTATATACATTATCTATCTGAGGACTGTCCATAGGGGCCTAGCGCCCCTTGGTCAGGTTAAGGACTGTTCATTGGAGTTTTTATGCTCCCTGGACAGGTTGGGGCCTAAGGACTGTCCAAGTGTTGTTATCTTGGTCAGGTTTCGTCAGGAATTGGCCAACCCCTGGCAGGGCTCTATTACAGAGCATTTTCAGTTTAGAATCAGTGCAGCATAGGATGTGACATGAGTGGGAATGAATCCACGCATTATAAAGTTGGAGTCTTCTTACCCCAGAACCCCTTTCCCACATAAACTTTGCATTCTTAAATCTTACTTTTATTCAACAGATTGTGTCATTAATTGAAACTAAACTAACAAATGTCACCTACTGGTCCATAAAGATTTGCACTGAGTCCATTTGGAGCAACGACCGACTGGAACTTAAGTGCATGGACTCGTTTGTGACCGTTTTTAACAACTCACTGCTGTTGGCAAGGATGAGAAATCGGTCTGACAATGTCATTTACAAAACCCCAGCAATTGGTTAATGCAGCTTCACGTTGATGAACTGCATTTGCATACTCCTCCAGACAATGGGGCGCAAGCCATGGCTGGTTCAATGCTCTCAACAAATATCCGTGAGAGGAGTAAGTAAATTCAATGATTTCAGATGATATCAAACTTAACTCGGGTTAAGAATAGAACGACCAAACCGAAGTATCAAGTCACCAAATCGACATGGGTATGCGAAACGGAATTTAATGGAGCACAATGGATTTTAAAGATAGATCAGGTTCACAGGCCTTCCACTAACTAGAGCTTGAAGAAACCAGCCATTACAACCTTCAGCACACATCTTGGCTTATTTCAATATAAACATTTAAATTATGGTACCAATGCCAAGATTTTCCAGTTTACCCTACAACAGCAACTACACGGTTTATTTGCCAGGAAAAATATACCCGATGACATGATAGTATATGAGCAGACAAGCGAAGAACACGATATGAATCTAGACAATTGTTTTCAACGTTTGTTCGATCGAGGGTCACGTCTCAACCAAGCGAAGTGCAGTTTCTTTAGCAGAACACTGAAGTTCTTTGGACAAATATTTTTAGCTAATAATACACAACCAGATCCAGTACGCGTAAAAGATCTACAAGATGCCCCTAAAGAGACTTAACAAAAAGGGATGCGAAGTTTGAGTATTCATCAACAAGCCTTTGACAAGCTTACTTATGCCTTATCATCGGCACAATGTATGGCGTATTTCGGCACCCAAAAGGACACCTACATCACCGTGGATCCGAGCCCAGTCGGTATATCCGTAATCCTGTCATAAAAGACTAAAGAAAAGGGCGATGACAAGGTAATTTCGTACGCAAGTCGAGCACTGACAACTGTGGAGAGAAGATGCTCTTAAACAGAAAAAGAGGTGCTTGCCATAATGAAGGGTGCAGAACATTTTCACTTGTACCAGAACGCCAATGAATTTACACTGATAACGGATCATAAGCCTTTCAAAGTAATTTATGGTGATAAGAAAGCCAAGTCGTCAGCACTCACTTTAAAAATATAAGAATAATCTGAAGCAAACATGGAAACTTATTGGTGCATTAAGTAAAGGGAGAACAAAAGGGCAAGCATTTCCAACTAGATTAGTTAGAATTGGGAAAACATATATGTCAAACAGCAGGGCATATCAAATCAGTTTAATGAGGATTTTATTAGTGTTGGACCATCGTTAGCTGAACTTGTTGAGAATACTGATATTGATGCAACATCATATATGAAGAAATCACCTTCTTCTAGTTTTATTATGTCACCAGCAAATGAGGCTGATGTATGTATACTTTTCTCTCAACTTAATCCCAGCAAATCCTCTTTGGATATTCCTAACAAGTTGGTAAGATTGGCTCGTCAACCCTTTGCAATACCATTTGCATCGTTATATAATGAATCTATTTTGTTTGTCATTGTTCCTGATGTATCGAAAATCTCAAAGATAGTCCCAGTTTATAAAGGTGGAATAATGACTGGAAACCTACAGACCAATATCAACTCTTTGCCCATTTAATAAGACTTTCGAACGCCTAATTTACAATCAATTGCTGTCGTTTGTTGAGAAACAGGACATTTTACATCAATTTCAGTTTGGATTCCAAAAAGGATATTCTACAGAAAAAGCTATTCTTGAAATTACTGACAACCTTAAAAAAGCACTAGATAATAAACTCGATACATGTGGAATATTTCTAGACTTTTCAAAAGCATTTCATGCTGTTAACCCCTAAATATTACTAAAAAACTTGAAAAATATGGTATAAGAGGATTACCCCTTCAATGGTTTTATAGCTACTTAACTAACAGAATTCAGTTTGTAGAGATAGGCAATGTCAAGTCAGATGTATTAACAGTAAAACGTGGTATACCACAAGGGTCAACCCTTGGCCCACTTCTCTTTCTTCTCTATATAGATGACTTGCCAAATTGCTCTGATATACTTCAATTTAGAATACTTGCTCATGATACAAATATATACTATTCATCAAAAAGCCCAAATATTCTACAAAGAGTTATAAGTGAAGAATTAAATGAAGTATACCAGTACTACAGTACTCAGCAAATATACTTTCAAATAATTTTAACAAAACGAATTATATGCTAATAACGTCAAAACTGAGGAATAACATTTTAATCCATATTCTTAATATTACTCATACGAGCTGTATAAAATATCTTGGTGTCTATATTGACGAGCAGCTTGACACGCATAATTTTGGGAAACTATACCTATATCCCTGAAACTACTTAAAATCTTTAAAAACGAATATAAGAAATTTCTACTCTGTAATCAAGAGTAATTTGCTAATTTAGAATTTATATCAATATTTGTTTAACTGATATTTAACTTTATTCTTTACTACTTAAACCAAATCTACTTCCTTAACATTCACATTACGACAACCAGCTCGAAAGCTCTGCTCCTCTGGTTGCCGCACACTATTCTTTTTGGAATAAAAGTTCAAATTATGTACATATATAACTACAGTGCGACTCACGATATTACTTGTATTAGATATTCATGCCGTACGTATTCAAAATGAGCATTGCTATTCATTAAAACTTACGAACATCAAAACAAAGTTATGAGAAGATCTTTACGATGTTGATATTTGATGTTAGTCACATGACTGAAAAAATATGGCGTTGTTCCATATTTGAGGCGGACCACGCTATTAGTTGGCACTGAATTGAGGCAAAAAAAATGCTTGAGAGCACAACAAGTCGAGACAGACAAGACAGACAAGTCGAGATCAACATGATAATTTCCTAATGCTGGAAAAGGAACTTCTGATGAAAGGTTTTAGGTACCTGCCAGAGAAGTGGTAGAACGATCATTTAGATCCGTATTATTAGCAACCAACATGTCTTCATATGTGCCTAAATGTGCAAAAGAGACCTCTGATCCCTATTTCCGCTGTTACCAGCAGAACTTGTTTATTTTACCACTTTTTTGTTGACTCCTTAGCCTCGCTGGTCACATACCATCATTGAATATAAATAATCTAACTCATGCATACATTTTCCAAGCTTTATCATGCTGATTTCATCTGCCCGTCAAAACGACAAACTTCTGTTGTGCTCTCAAGCATTTTTTTGCCTCAATCCAGTTTCAAACGTTTATTCCACGACACCAGTGGAGGTACTTTTAGAATTATTATTGCTTACCAGGAATCCATCATTGCTAGTTTTGAAGATATATGGCAAAGCAAACTTTTTCAAAATGTTGATAGACGTTGATCATGATAATTTTCGAACAGTTCTCCTTCAAACGCCTAATACCTCCGATTCTTATCCATTTTAGAAGTCCAGAATCCCTCTTTTCCACCGTTCCACGTAATCTTTGAAAAATCCTTCAACTATGACACCAAGTTCGTTTATTTTCTAGCTAAAACATTCTCTTGTTGTTACCTTTGCTGTTTTTGGCTAAAGAATGTCGTTTCCACTTCCAATTAAGTTAAAAACGACGTCCTGTCGTGTTATCATATTTTTAAAACTAATAGCGTGGTCCGCCTCAAATATGCAGCAACGCCATATTTTTTCAGTCATGTGACTAACATCAAATATCAACATCGTAAAGATCTTCTCACAACTTTGTTTTGATGTTCGTAAGTTCTAATGAATAGCAATGCTCATTTTGAATACGTACGGCATGAATATCTCATACAAGTAATATCGTGAGTCGCACTGAAGTATGTTGATATTTGTATGGGTGTGATGTGTTTTATTTTCCTTCCTTTAATGTAACTATGTAATTTGAACAAAATTGTGTGAATAAAATTTGAATTGAATTGAATTTGAAAATGAATTGTAGTAAATCGACTTGGAGCTACACACCCAGCTGATTATCTATCAAGGCATCCGATACAGACTAGTCGCAGACAAAAGAGCATGACAGAAGAGTGTGTCAACTTTATTGCTTTTAATAGCGTACCAAAAGCAATGACTATGGAGGAAATTGTTACTGCCACGGACTCGGACAAAGTTCTCAGGGAAGCGAGAGCTGCAATAAAGCTAAACAAGTGGGACTTTGACATTGTAAAACCTTACAAGGCAATTAAGACGAACTAACCGTAACATCAAAGGGCATCATTCTGCGTGGACCTCGCATTGTAATTCCACAATCGTTGCAACAAAGAGCGGTCGATATCGCACATGAATCCCACTTAGGACTTACATAGACCAAGGCACTACTGAGAGAAAAGATTTGGTTCCCATGTATTGATAGGCTAGTGAAAAGTACACTAGAGAAGTGTTTGCCATGTCAAGCAGTGGACGAACCGCAACAACCCAAACCGTGATCGACTGATATATAAGATTTCCAGAGGTGGAAATAGTGAGATCCAGCAAAGCAACTACAGTTATACCGAAGTTGGATAAAATATTTGCTACACGTGGAATACCTAGTGTAGTAAAATCGGACAATGGTCCATCATTTAAAACCGAAGAACAACGGAAATACCTAGAAGTACTTTGAATCAAACCAGCATTTTCAGCACCATATTGGCCGCAAGGAAATGCAGAGGCCATGCAGCCTCTTGGTAAAACACGAAAAACAGCGAAAATACAAGATCGTCCTTGGCAACAAGAATTGGGCCACTTCCTACTCCAGTACAGGACAACTTTTCACGTAACAACCGAGTACCACCTTCCGAGCTTCTCTTTAATCGGACAGTGAAGAGAATGCTGCCTGTGTTACAGAAACGCAATATCATCAACAAGCACAAGAGAGCCCGTGCAAAGTAGGTGACCAAGTACTTGTCCGACATCTGCGACAAAACAAGCTAACACCAAGATTCAATACTACGCGCTACACAGTCACAGAAAGAAACAAATCACAAGTAACGGCAAGAAGCAAGAACGGTGTCACATTTCAAACCAATCTCCCTGCAGCATGAAATGAATGCTGACACCGATGATGATGAAAGAAAAACTAACAACCACCATGACCGAGATCAAAATGCGGACGGTCACAACCAACTACCAGCAGCACCAACGAGAAGATGAGGTCGTAAAAGAAGACAACCGGAATGATACGGACAACCTTTGAGTTAGACACTATGTACAGAAAGAACTTAAAAAAGAGAGTGATATAGTATAGATAGTAATGCTAATATTTAACTGTTCATATTTTGAGTTGCAAACAAGTTGCCACATTTGAGATGCAGACATGCGAGCACGATGCAAGGAAATAAACAAATATACAATTTGGGTTGTAAAAAGGCGGTAAACGGATATAAATAAACAAATGTCTAAAAAGGGGGCATTACATAACCTTCAGAAACTTTGTCTAAGTTAATGTGTTGTACGTATGGCCAAGAAAGGCTGCCAAAATGCTCAAAACAAGATTTTTTGCGGTCGAAAAACTTTCGGCCGCCATCTTGTTTTCTTTACTAGCAGGATATCAGCTAGTATTCTACTAGCAGCGAGCCAATCAGATTACAGAATCTCTTTCATAGATCATTCATGCAGTGATAGTAACACGCGTGCAAAGCTTCTCCGGAAAATATTTTACACCCAGCAACCATATTGTTCACGGCTTTACTCAATGCTTGTAAATGGTTCTGTGCCTCGCTATTTTGATGATTTTCCAACAAAAAGAACTTTTTTTACCGCGGCAGCGGATGTGCTGTTGTGTATACACACATCACACAATTACTTTTTAATCCTTGTAAGTCGCCCTCCATTACACGATTTTTTAGCCTAGTGAAGCTTGTGACTTCCATTCTCGATTCACAATATTGAATTGCGAAGGAAATCACTTTCTAAGTAGAATGTGATAATTTAGTCGGATACACCAGCATTATAATGCAGGTTTATGTATCACAGAATACCACACAAAATCATATCATGACCTATTATCGTTCTCTTGTAGAAGCATATTGATTGATATTGATTTGACAGCAGTTTTTTCTCTGTAATTTTCCTTTTTACCGTGAAGACTTTTTCCTATGTGAAAATGCCTCAGTTTTTTGTAAAGAAAATGCGGCCATGCGGTTTGCAATGACGTAGAGAGGCACTCAATCTGGACGAACCTAAAACATAGTCGCAAACTTGAGCATGTCAGCAAAGGTTTATGCGTAGTCAGGTGGTAGGAATTGTGGCATGAATTGCTTCTACAAAATCATGTTTTCATATCGCTAGGAATTCGTAATTAAATTGGATAATTGTGAGCAATAGTCATGATCACAGCAGGGGCTGTTTAAAATTAACATGTTTATTGTAATACATGAAACTGGTGTTTACGTCTTAATAATGTCGAACGTGACACAAGATCAAAACTGCATTGGCTCACGTTTATATATTGTCATGGCTAAAGACTTGCCCCGTTGGTATCACGCTGATATAACAGGAGACGAAGCCACGAAAATTTTAACGAAATTCAGATCGCCTGGAGCTTTTCTCCTTCGTGACAGTCAAAATACGGAAGGAGCTTTCACTTTAACTGTGTCGTGGTATGTGCTCTTGGAGAACAGATTCAAATCTTGCGTATAGGGAAAAGTTTAGTTGATTCATCTCAATAAGGTTTTGGGTATGCCACTGAGTCAGCAGTGACAACTAAAGAAATGAGAAAAAATATTGTTAAGCAAATTCTTTCTAGAAAGAAAAATATAAAATTAGCTTAATTATGTCATGCAATGATGGTTCACATACTTGTGGGGTTATTGATATTTAAGTATGTACATAACTAATTTGATACGAAAATATTGCACTCGTGGCGAGAATTGAAACCTTGTGAATCAACTGACACAGTTATAATAGCTTAAAGCTTTGCTAACACTATCATTTGCGTATTTTATTTAAAACACGTTAGAACACATACAAAAACCTGTATTTTTGCCCCCTAGATAAATGTTGTGTGACTGACTGTACAGTGCGCATAAAAAAAGAAAAAAAGTAATCCAACGTTGAGGCGCTGTAGTACAAAAACTATTCGTTATATTCAATTTTTTTAACATTCTGAAAGATCAAACTTTTAGCTGCTAAATGACACCCCTTTAGCATCAAATGGACAAAAATTGGGCACATACGAGACCAAAAGAAAATGTTGGTCAAAATCGCATATTTTTATCTCTGAGAGTTGGGACTAAAGCCTTTGGAAATTAACTCCTTTTGGGATTCGAGTTGTTGACAAAATCGCTTCAGAATAAACTATGAAACTACCTGCAAGCACACATTATTAATTCCGAGCTATTGAATACAAATATGGTGCAACTTACAGTTGAGCAAAGAACATTTTTAGTCAAAATCATTTTTGAAACAGGAAGCTAGGAAGTAACACGCATGAGGTTTGCGAAACGTTTCCCCGAGCGGCGTCCGCTTGTGCTTAAAACGATTTGGGCGAATTTAGAAAGCTTTCTGCCCACGGCGCAACCTTGAATCGAAACAAGGGGAATTCAGGAAGACAATGCACGGGGGGGGGGATTCATATATTGGAGCTCTTTCCGAAAAACTTCTTTTGACATCAACTTTATTGTTATGTTAGAATTCAGGCTTTTATCGCAACTACGGCCTTAAATTTAAATCGTGCAGTGCTAGCTACAATGTTGGACAAATTTATTGAGACACATGTGCGATCATGTGTCATATTCCTAGATTCTAGATCTCTTTGTCCCATCCCACTCTTTCATGATGATGCGCACTCCCACTTCCCCATAGATGTTGATACCTATGGTTCGGACATAAGGCTTTCCGACCATGTCAACATTAGATCGTGAGAGGGAGTGTGTCAGAATAAAAATTGAGGTGAGCATGCGTATATCAACCTCAAAATTTCAATGAGTGTCTGAACAAGTTTGTCCTAGATTGTACAGGTACTATACAACTAGAATATGTGGGTATAAGCACAATTTGCGTTAATAAAATACTGTATCATAATACCTTAATAAAAAATGTATCAATCCTTACATATAGTCACGTTGAAGAAACTGGAAATTTTGTCGATGTGAAAAATTACAGGATACCCAAAGACCAGTTCAAAAACAAACACTTTTTCAAGGTATTTTACAAATTTTACAAGCTCATCCATGACTTAAACATGATCCAAATGAATTCCGAAAAGGTCATCGTTACCATTATTATATACTTGGTATGCCAAAGAAAGTGTCTATTTAATTGGAGGATTAAAATGACGAACAATCAGCATTTCCAACACATATAGGTGCGCATAGTTATTGGACGCCTTCCTTCACGAAGACCTTGACTGAACAAAATAATATAAGAAGTGAAACTCTACTATTCCTTTCCATTGATTAAAAAAAATCCATGATGAAAGCATTCTACTGCTAAAAATAGAAAAATGGCAGAAAAAGTATGATTTTTTTGCATTTAAGTAGTCATTTGCATCATATTCAAATATACGTACTGTAACTTACTGAAGTTGCATTTACTTATTGCATGCCAATGAAAAAACGTTTCTCTACTAATCAAATTTATTCATTAAACTTAATTTCGTGGAGCGCTAATTGCGGGTGGGGGGTTGTATATATTTACATATTCGATTCGTTTTCTCTCCGACTAAATTCTTTTAAAACCAACCCTAAGAAAAACTGATTTCAAATCAAAATTTTCGGACAAAACATAAGTACATGAATATGCACACTCTCTCCCCCAATTAACGCTCCAGTTATAGCCCTATCTCTAATACAACTTAATGTTGGTCGTTTTTTAAAGAAGTTGCGAAGGGATTGACCAGGTTAAAAATTTTCAGTTAATATCATTTAATACGAGAACAGACATACTAATGTAAACCTGCAATCATGGAGCTGGCACATTTCAGTTCACTCGGTTAATATTCATAAAATACAAAAAAATTCCGGTATTATCATGCAATTACATCAGCCAGAGTGGAAACTAGAAAACTCGAAATTGTGTGCAAACAGTAGTACTTCGCCCTGATATAGCATAAACAACTTTAATACTAGAGCGGTGAGATTTTCCGTGTTAACATATATAGAGGATATTACACGGCGGTGCAAAGATATGAATTTTATCTTCGAGTGGTTAAAACAATATTTTACGAACGAGCGCAGCGAGTGAGTAAAATATTGTTTTCACCACGAGAAGATAAAATTCATATCTTCAAACCGACGTGTAATGTTCTGTTTATTATATAGTTGTAAACAATTTAAGACCCAAGTCAGTAATATTAATTTTCGATCAATAATGCTAAAAACATGGCTTTATTTCAATATTATTTAAGCTAAAACAATACCTGTTCATCATTTTAGTGTTTTCTTGTATTATTTCCATTTTTTCGGCACAAACATGTAGTTTTTTTCTTCAAACAAAGGTGAAAATATGTTCGCTGCTCTTACAAATATCGCCATTTTGAAAATACAAAATTATTGGCGGGAAATGATCACGTGATCGATATCTTCACTACACACGTAAAAATCTCACAACTTGTAACAAGTCTGCAGACAAGCCGTCAACAAGATGTGTTCGCACTGCTTGTTCCAAAGTTGTCAACAAGTTGTTCCAAACTTGTTGACAACTTGTAACAAGCTTGACGAAAATATCAGACTTGTTACAAGGTTGTTCTAACAACTCTGATACAATCCTGTTGTAGCAAGTTTGTTACAAGATTGACAACACAAGGCTGCACCAATATTGTTGTATCATGTTGTATCAGTCTTGTTGGAACAATCTTGTACACACGTAAAAATCTCACAACTTGTAACAAGTCTGCAGACAAGCCGTCAACAAGATGTGTTCGCACTGCTTGTTCCAAAGTTGTCAACAAGTTGTTCCAAACTTGTTGACAACTTGTAACAAGCTTGACGAAAATATCAGACTTGTTGCAAGGTTGTTCTAACAACTCTGATACAATTCTGTTGTAGCAAGTTTGTTACAAGATTGATAACACAAGGCTGTAACAATATTGTTATATCATGCTATATCAGTCTTGTTGGAACAATCTTGTAACAGGTCTGATAGTCTTATCAAGCTTGTTACAACTTGTCAACAGCTTGTTCCAAACTTGTTCTAACAAATTCGGAACAAGCAGTGCGAATACATCTTGTCAACAACTTGTGAACAGACTTGTTACAACTTGTTTGCAGGTATGTAGCAACTTGTGCGTTTTTACGCGTGTACACACGTAAAAACGCACAAGTTGCTACAGACCTGCAAACAAGTTGTAACAAGTCTGTTCACAAGTTGTTGACAAGATGTATTCGCACTGCTTGTTCCGAATTTGTTAGAACAAGTTTGGAACAAGCTGTTGACAAATTGTAACAAGCTTGATGGGACTATCAGACCTGTTACAAGATTGTTCCAACAAGACTGATATAGCATGATATAACAATATTGTTACGGCCTTGTGTTATCTATCTTGTAACAAACTTGCTACAGCAGGATTGTATCAGAGTTGTTAGAACAACCTTGTAACAAGTCTGATATTTTCGTCAAGCTTGTTACAAGTTGTCAACAAGTTTGGAACAACTTGTTGACAACTTTGGAACAAGCAGTGCGAACACATCTTGTTGACGGCTTGTCTGCAGACTTGTTACAAGTTGTGAGATTTTTACGTGTGTAACAGGTCTGATAGTCCCATCAAGCTTGTTACAATTTGTCAACAGCTTGCTCCAAACGTGTTCCAACAAATTCGGAACAAGCAGTGCGAATACATCTTGTGAACAATTTGTGAACAGACTTGTTACAACTTGTTTGCAGGTCTGTAGCAACTTGTGCGTTCTTACGTGTGTACACACGTAAAAATCTCACAACTTGTAGCAAGTCTGCAGACAAGCCGTCAACAAGATGTGTTCGCACTGCTTGTACCAAAGTTGTCAACAAGTTGTTCCAAACTTGTTGAAAACTTGTAACAAGCTTGACGAAAATATCAGACTTGTTACAAGATTGTTCTAACAGCTCTGATACAATCCTGTTGTAGCAAGTTTGTTACAAGATAGATAACGCAAGGCTGTAACAATATTGTTATATCATGCTATATCAGTCTTGTTGGAACAATCTTGTAACAGGTCTGATAGTCCCATCAAGCTTGTTACAATTTGTCAACAGCTTGTTCCAAACTTGTTCTAACAAATTCGGAACAAGCAGTGCGAATACATCTTGTCAACAACTTGTGAACAGACTTGTTACAACTTGTTTGCAGGTCTGTAGCAACTTGTGCGTTTTTACGTGTGTACACACGTAAAAATCTCACAACTTGTTGACAAGTTGTTGAATTAACAAGCTTGTAGCAAGCTTGTTGACAACTTGTAACAAGCTTGTCAATTTCACAAGATGCAACAAGCTTGTTGTCACAAGCTTGTTACAACTTGTTGCGTTGCAGACTTGTAGCAACTTGTTGGAACAACTTGTACCAAGCTTGTTGACAACAAGTTGTAACAAGCCTGTTGAGACAGCTTGTTGACAAGTTGTTGGTAACACCAAGTTGTACACACGTAAAAATCTCACAACTTGTTGACAAGTTGTTGAATTAACAAGCTTGTAGCAAGCTTGTTGACAACTTGTAACAAGCTTGTCAATTTCACAAGTTGCAACAAGCTTGTTGTCACAAGCTTGTTGTCACAAGCTTGTTACAACTTGTTGCGTTGCAGACTTGTAGCAACTTGTTGGAACAACTTGTACCAAGCTTGTTGACAACAAGTTGTAACAAGCCTGTTGAAACAGCTTGTTGACAAGTTGTTGGTAACACCAAGTTGTTACACGTCTGTTTCAACAAGCCTGCAGCAAGCCTGCATAAACAAGCTTGCAGCAAGCCTGCATTAACAAGCCTGCAGAAAGCCTGTATTAACAAACCTGTACATTATTGCTAGAACAGGATGCACCAACAGTGCATAAAAGTGGCATGCATTTGAATAGTTTGGATTTGCCATTTTGTAAAAAATCCACCTTTTTTCTGATGAATGGATTATTAACAATATTGTAGCTTAATAATATTAATTAACAATATTGTAGCATAATTTTTTTTTATCTACGCTTGACGTCGAGGGTGAAGGGAGAAGCTCAAGAGGCGGGAAAGTTTTTAGAGAAAGCGGTGCAATGAACAGCCAATCAGAGACGCGTATTTTTCTTTGCGACCCCATATAAGGAAGCAAACGTTCAAATAGATAAAATTTCCACCAATCAAAAAAAATATGACTGAAATTAAAAAACGCAGCTGAATAACGGAATATATATACAATACAAATTCATAAAGCTATTAAACATTTTGCTTGCCTTTAAAAGCATTTTTCTAGCCATCAAGTGGTGTAAACAATGAAGAGAAGACGAACTGCAGTTAAGAGATGTGAGGAATGCGATAAATCATTTGAGTCCAACGAGGCGGGAGTGCGTCACTTCAAATCACGGAGTCATACGCAGAAAGTATTGGCACTAAAAAATGCCTTGTTGATGGATGTATATGAAGAAATTTGGGAAGAAAATGAATGTTTTGACGAAAATCAACAATGGGAGTCGGGGGACGATGATAGTTTAGCATATGATGATAGTCAGTACCTGAGTGAGGTCGAGCTAGATGAGGAAATCGAGCTGGATGAGGAAATCGAGCTGGATGAGGAAATCGAGCTGCAAGAGGAAATCGAGCTGGATGAGGAAATGTTTAGCGATGAGGGCGCAGAGGAGGAACCGTTATTCAACATGAACGAAATCGTCAGCGACGAGGCTGATGACGCTTTCTTTCCATTTCCAAGTGAAACATTTTTTTTGCTGTACTGCTACGCGCACAGTATTATGAGACCAAAGGTGAGAGACTATATAGGGTGGATAAAACGTCATGAAATGCTTGAATGTTATGTACGACGTTTTTTATTGAGATAAATTACAGCATTGTGTACTTATATGCCAGTATAATTTGTTAATCATACTTTATTTCATTTAGATTTGAGGCATTTAATTCTGTAATCAGAACCCTCAATATTTATTCAAATCGCCATGCAAGCAGTAAAGACATTGGAGAAAAACTTCTTAAGCACCAGATATTGCAATTTATAACAAATGGAGGGCATTGGGGAGCTGACAGAAAGTAAGGTGTAATCAATATGGGTTTCATATAGTGTTCATCAAGAACTAAATGTCTGACAGAAATTATTTAAATTATTCATTTTAGAACAACTGCTTCGAAAGAACTGATAAAATTAAGCCAACAGCCAGCAACACAAAAATTTATGTACTAACTTGATGCAAATAGCATTCAATGTAACAAACAAATTTACCAACCTGGTGTCCTTAGACTGGTAAAAATTGCATTGTCTTATAATAATAAAAATCAATTTTGACTTATAATCTATCAGCATTAGCTGGCAGGAACTGAATACTTATACATGTTTTTGGTATATATTTGGTATCCAATTCTTAGGGGGCTTACCATAATGGGAGACTAAAAAAACTCCAAACTGCTGCTGTGTTGCCTCTTGATGCTGTTCAAGATGACATAGAAGCTCACAGTATTAACATTGAGCAGAAATGTAACCAGTATAATGGCTGCATTGCACAAGATGGATCTCTTGTTCAACAAGGAGACACTATAGCATATAAAGGCAACAATAATCAGGTACTGGTACCTTACTCAATATATTACTGCTATTTCAATTTTTTTCATTTTTATTCTACAGTGAAATAAAGAAAAGTTGATTGTCAAATTTTGATTCCTTATTGTGGTAGAATTTACAATTGACTAACCTGCATGGATTTTAAAATTGAAAAATGACTCATTTTAGATATGCTTTGCAAAGCTCAGTACAGCTGTGGCATTATTAGATGGGGCAAACTGGGTCCTCACAACATCTTACAATGTCAGCTTAACAGATGATGGGCAGATTCTTTATGGGAAATACAATTCAGTAGTATTGGAAGAATCTGAGGAGAAGAAATTGTTGGTTGCATCACATATTCTTGAGAAGATTTGTCTTGTCCACAACTGTGATAATGGATGCTTGTTTGTAAATGAAGATCACCCAGTTGTTGAGGAAAGAGAAACTGTCAGAACAGAAAGGTGTGTCTTCACACATGATAGGACAAACAAGTTCTACCTCTTAAATCGCTACTATTTAGGGGAATCATGGAGACATTTTTAAGATAGGGAATAATCATTGTTACAAACTCTTGGCGTGGCAAACAATGGTTACTTGGTCAGATCACTGCACTGAAATTGTGGACACGGTTTCAATTCCTATTGGAGGATTCATTAGTAATTCATAAGCAAAATACAAAGACAAATCATGACCGGTATTGGCTCTATATATTTGATTGTTCTAAATTTCTTGATTGATTTTTACAGTTTAAATAACATCACTGTCTACAATTTCGATAATTTCGATGCCAGTGAGTGTGGGGAATAATTAAGAGGAGATTTTTTAGAAAGTCGCGTATTTCTTGCGAAAACCGCTCAAAACTTAGCGACCAAGCCTTCGCGAAAAAATGCTCTGGCGCCATCTTTTGTTTTGAAAGTTTTCTAAAAATATTTGCGAAGAAAAACAGAATTTTACTGGATTTTTGGTTATGTCATGGGGCAAAACATTGCTAAATATAAAGAAGGATAACGTGGTAAGTGTAATATCGTATTTAATAGACGTTGTTTGAATTATTATTATGTTAATATGCACACGTATCTGACTCAGGAGTGAGCATATTTTAGCGGCAAAATTATCTGCTACTTTAAATTATTAATAAAACTGATTGAAAGCCACTGCTTTCGTCCTCTGGATGATGACCAGCTTGTTCACAACTCGTTAATAACATAAGTACATGGAAAACGTTAAAGGATTTTGCATTTTTAAGGAAAATTTGAGTATTTGTAATTTTAAATCCCTTTACTCCAATTTACTGATTTTACAGGCATTCAGTTTTTTACTCATTTACAGGCATTCAGTATACAACTTCATGCCATACGCTATATAATCTGAAACGCCCTTTTTAGGAATGAAAATAAAATTTTCAGTCATATGTTTACAGTAAAGTTTTGAATTACACCAGCATCATGGATGCAACAATCTGGTAGGAAGGTTGCTGAACCAGGACTGGTCATAAATCAGGGCCTGACAGTCAACTGAGGCAGCATGCGTTACTAGTAAAGACACCAGACAGGCTCAAGGAGCCAAGCATGTTGACATCAAAACAAAATTGCCTATATGGTCATAAGGGCCAAATATTTTTTTTTCTTTGATAATTGCCTGAGGATTAACTCAGACCCCCCCCCCCCCCCCCAATAACCTGAAGTAAATCAATTCCTCTAGTAGTTAACCATGAAAGTATTTTTTTATAGATCTCTCTGACATTACTATTACAATCTTGAAGATATGATTACAGTATCTGAAAACATCAACCTCATTCTGTCAGTGCTGGGTGACAAAAACCAGCACATTGTGGAGTATTTTGTCTACAGTATAAAGTTATCAACATTTTCATTATATTCACACAAGAATAGATTGTATCATAAATAATAATCTGTGATTTAATAAATATTCATTTTCATCTTTCATTTTTTGTTTTCTTTAATAGCCTGCAAGAAAAGGTCTTCTTAGAAATTCTGATATTTTTGCACATTTATTATGATACACTGTATATGCATGATTTAAATTATGCCTGGCCTGGCAGAATTCTAATAATTAGGTCCCACCCACCCATGTGTCTATTTTCATGTGTTTAAAATGTGTTTTTATCATTTAAAATACAATGACCAAATTGATTTGAAAGAAACATGAGTCATGATTGTTGGTGTGGACAGTACCTGTTAATGGTAGCACTCAGACATACTATAATTTGGTTGGTTTTAAAAATCATAAAAAACGGGCCTTCGACCGCGCACTCAAATTTTGACCAAAACATATTTTTTGTACACTTACATACCCCTGGCTTAATGTGAAAGACAATTTAGCTTGTTCAGGTTTAGTTCTGGGGTTTATTTTAACCTGTGAAATTTAGGTAAAGCGGTATAAGGACAACCCCAATTTGACCAGATTCACTAACATGATATAAACATTTAGGATTCCATTAAAAATCTTTCAAAATCAAATATTCATGAGTTTGAACTTGAGAAAAATAGTTGAAAATGTGTTTATATCGTTTAAAATACAATGACTGAATTAATTTGAAAGGAACATCCCTGTTAATGGTAGCACCTGGACATAATTTGGTTGGTTTTAAAAATCATAAAAAACGGCCTTCGACCGCGCACTCAGATTTTGACCAAAACATATTTTTTGTAGACTTAAATACCTGTGGCTTAATGCGAAAAACAATTTAGCTTGTTCAGGTTTAGTTTTAGGGCTCATTTTAGCCTGTGAAGTTCAGGTTGAGCATTACAGAAATAACCCCAATTTGACCAGATACACTAACATGATAAAAACACCCAGGATTGCATTAAAAATCTTTCAAAATCAAATATTCATGAGTTTGAACTTGAGAAAAATAGTTGAGAATATGTTTATATTGTTTAAAATACAATGACTGAATTAATTTGAAAGGAACATGAATCATAAATGTTGGTGTGGACAGTACCTGTTAATGGTAACAGATATTGGACAGTCTTGAAAATCATGAAAAAGGCCTTCGACCGCACACTCAGATTTTGACCAAAACATATTTTTTATAGACTTACATACCCCTGGCTTAATGTGAAAGACAATTTAGCTTGTTCAGACAGGGTTATGGTGTAATTTTGAACGTTCAACTTTATTTTAGGACAACATACTATTGTTGTGTATTTGATGATTATGCAAATTTCACAAAAACAGCAAAAAGTAGTTTAAAGGCCATATGATGCGCAAATCTCAATTTTTGAACAATCAGGACATTTCCAAAGTGTTTAGAGATGAAATACTTTTACAGTATTAGCATATGAGCAAAAATCAGATTTTCTGAGATACAAATATTATGGTGGACAATTCTACAACGAAATTTATTAACATGCAAATATTGTTAATCACTTGGCCAATGACGTCCTCCAAACAGTGAATTTATCAGTTTTAATCTTTCAATAATTGTTCTGTGTCGTGAAAAAGTATTTTATGAACTTGATATCCAAGTGAAATAGGGATATAAATGTAATATTTTACCTTCCACGTTCCATACTACCATAAGTAAATCAAACTCGTATCTTTATGACGGCAACATTCACACCAGTAAGACTTGATTATTATCCATTCATATGAACGAAAAGCCTAATACTTTTTTACCATGGATTGTTAGTCATTTGTTCAAAACACTTCTCATTTTTTCCATCATTTGCCCATGTAAAAAGCACTCAAAAAACCTTCGAAAGGAACACGCCGCCATCTTGTAAATGCGCATACCAATCCGTGCGACCTGATTGGTTTTGAGCAAACAATACGCGATTCTGTAAAAAATCTCCTCTTAATTTTAGAGCTGACGAAACATGCAAACCTTGAAGTTCCATCTATATCAAATATATACACTCGGCTTCGCCCCGGGTAAATATAGACCTCCTTCGCGGTTTGTGTATATTATATATATACTTTTAAAGACTTTGAAAGTTTTATGGACGGACTTTGAAATTTTTAAAAACCATCCTTGAGACAGCTGACAGAAAAATCAATCCAGACGAACTGCACAGTACAGCAGTTTTCAACGGGATCTCGGGTTTGCAAGACCAAACTTTCATGAGTCATTCATGATCTACAAATATTCAACTATTCAAGTGGCAAAATTTACACAGAATTATAGAATGTCAAAGTCACTCATCCGTCTATAGAACCTTCAGGCCAGTGGCGGATCTAGCGTAAGTCAAAATAAATTACCACAGCTCATTCTAGGATATATTTACATTTTAAAATACCTTCAAAGCAACTTCATTGGTTAGATTTTATTCTTTTGAAATTCATAACCTATGACATTGTTATAAAGTTATTTTGAATTTAAAATTGAGCTAATATAATTTATTTTGACTTACCCTGGATCCGCCACTGCTTCAGGCTTTTACATACTATTGATATTAAAGAGTAATGAAATATAATAGTAATTAACTTACTTTATCACTTTGCTGTAAATCTTCTAAAATATTTATTATAAAATATGTTTATATAAAACATCGTGTCGTCGTCTATGAATTTCTTTAGCGCAAACGCTCCTCCCCCCCCCCCCGGTCTGTGCCTCGGTTAAACACGCGAAATGAAAATTACACGCGTGTTTATGAGGCAAGCGTGGGAATTTGTTTTGTCCGCCGTGTTTGCTACAAGATTGTTAAGGCGAGCTTGCTACAGATTTGTTTTAACAAGCTTGCTACAGCTCTGAATTAACAAGCTTGTGCCAAGTTGTTGACAATGCTGCTACAAGTCTGTGGACAACAAGGTTGCGACAGGTCTGACACGACAAGCTTGCTACAATATCGTCAACAAGTCGCTACAAGTCTGTTGTAACAAGCTGGGAACAACCCATGCGAACACATCCTGTTGACAACTTGTTGATGCAGAATTGCTACAAGTCTGCTGCAGGTTTGTTACAACTTGTGCGTTTTTACGTGTGTAACACGTCTGTTTCAACAAGTCTGCAGCAAGCCTGCATAAACAAGCTTGCAGCAAGCCTGCATAAACAAGCTTGCAGCAAGCCTGTATTAACAAACCTGTACATTATTGCTAGAACAGGATGCACCAACAGTGCATAAAAGTGGCATGCATTTGAATAGTTTGGATTTGCCATTTTGTAAAAAATCCACCTTTTTTCTGATGAATGGATTATTAACAATATTGTAGCTTAATAATATTAATGAACAATATTGTAGCATAATTTTTTTTATCTGCGCTTGACGTCGAGGGTGAAGAGAGAAGCTCAAGAGGCGGGAAAGTTTTTAGAGAAAGCGGTGCAATGAACAGCCAATCAGAGACGCGTATTTTTCTTTGCGACCCCATATAAGGAAGCAAACGTTCAAATAGATAAAATTTCCACCAATCAAAAAAAATATGACTGAAATTAAAAAACGCAGCCGAATAACGGAATATATATACAAATTCATAAAGCTATTAAACATTTTGCTTAACTTTAAAAGCATTTTTCTTGCCATCAAGCGGTGTAAACAATGAAGAGAAGACGAACTGCAGTTAAGAGATGTGAGGAATGCGATAAATCATTTGAGTCCAACGAGGCGGGAGTGCGTCACCTCAAATCACGGAGTCATACGCAGAAAGTATTGGCACTAAAAAATGCCTTGTTGATGGATGAATATGAAGAAATTTGGGAAGAAAATGACAGAGTTGCAAAAAGCGTTCAAACTTTTTCCGGGCAAAATTTTCTAAGGTTGCAAACCTTCCTCAAAATGTTGTAAAGTTGGGCTTTACAAACTGAAGATCAGAATTAGTCTTGCAAATGAATCACTATTTATTTTGGAAAGAAGGCATGTTTTCTGGAATGGATCATCATCTATTATTTTTTTGTTAGTTTAGTGTTTAGGATACATTATGTAGTGTGTTGACATGAAACCTTCCTCACTGACTGCCCATTTTGCAAACCTTCCTCACGGGTAATACCCGCATACCCGTGGCTTTTTTGCAACTCTGGAAAATGAATGTTTTGACGAAAATCAACAATGGGAGTCGGGGGACGATGATAGTTTAGCATATGATGATAGTCAGTACCTGAGTGAGGTCGAGCTAGATGAGGAAATCGAGCTGGATGAGGAAATCGAGCTGGAAGAGGAAATCGAGCTGGATGAGGAAATGTTTAGCGATGAGGGCGCAGAGGGGGAACCGTTATTCAACATGGACGAAATCGTCAGCGACGAGGCTGATGACGCTTTCTTTCCATTTCCAAGTGAAACATTTTTTTTGCTGTACTGCTACGCGCACAGTATTATGAGACCAAAGGTGAGAGGCTGTATAGGGTGGATAAAACGTCATGAAATGCTTGAATGTTATGTACGACGTTTTTTATTGAGATAAATTACAGCATTGTGTACTTATATGCCAGTATAATTTATTAATCATACTTTATTTCATTTAGATTTGAGGCATTTAATTCTGTAATCAGAACCCTCAATATTTATTCAAATCGCCATGCAAGCAGTAAAGACATTGGAGAAAAACTTCTTAAGCACCAGATATTTCAATTTATAACAAATGGAGGGCATTGGGGAGCTGACAGAAAGTAAAATGTAATCAATATGGGTTTCATATAGTGTTCATCAAGAACTAAATGTCTGACAGAAATTATTTAAATTATTCATTTTAGAACAACTGCTTCGAAAGAACTGATAAAATTAAGCCAACAGCCAGCAATACAAAAATTTATGTACCAACTTGATGCAAATAGCACCCAATGTAACAAACAAATTTACCAACCTGGTTGCCTTAGACTGGTAAAAATTGCACTGTCTTATAATAATAAAAATTAATTTTGACTTATAATGTATCAGCATTAGCTGGCAGGAACTGAATATTTATACATGTTTTTGGTATATATTTGGTATCCAATTCTTAGGGGGCTTACCATAATGGGAGACTAAAAAAACTCCAAACTGCTGCTGTGTTGCCTCTTGATGCTGTTCATAGAAGCTCACAGTATTAACATTGAGCAGAAATGTAACCAGTATAATGGCTGCATTGCACAAGATGGATCTCTTGTTCAACAAGGAGACACTATAGCATATAAAGGCAACAATAATCAGGTACTGGTACCTTACTCAATATATTACCGGTATTTCAAATTTTTTCATTTTTATTCTACAGTGAAATAAAGAAAAGGTGATTGTCAAATTTTGATTCCTTATTGTGGTAGAATTTACAATTGACTAACCTGCATGGATTTTAAAATTGAAAAATGACTCATTTTAGATATGCTTTGCAAAGTTCAGTACAGCTGTGGCATTATTAGATGGGGCAAACTGGGTCCTCACAACATCTTACAATGTCAGCTTAACAGATGATGGGCAGATTCTTTATGGGAAATACAATTCAGTAGTATTGGAAGAATCTGAGGAGAAGAAATTGTTGGTTGCATCACATATTCTTGAGAAGATTTGTCTTGTCCACAACTGTGATAATGGATGCTTGTTTGTAAATGAAGATCACCCAGTTGTTGAGGAAAGAGAAACTGTCAGAACAGAAAGGTGTGTCTTCACACATGATAGGACAAACAAGTTCTACCTCTTAAATCGCTACTATTTAGGGGAATCATGGAGGCATTTTTAAGATAGGGAATAATCATTGTTACAAACTCTTGGCAACTGCTTCAATGGTTACTTGGTCAGATCACTGCACTGAAATTGTGGACACAGTTTCAATTCCTATTGGAGGATTCATTAGTAATTCATAAGCAAAATACAAAGACAAATCATGACCGGTATTGGCTCTATATATTTGATTGTGCTAAATTTCTTGCTTGATTTTTACAGTTTAAATAACATCACTGTCTACAATTTCGATAATTTCGATGCCACTGAGTGTGGGGAATAATTCATTTTAGAGCTGAAGTAACATACAAACCTTGAAGTTCCGTCTATATCAAATATATACACTCGGCTTCGCCCCGGGTAAATATAGACCTCCTTCGCGGTTTGTGTATATTATATATATACTTTTAAAGAGTTTGAAAGTTTTATGGACGGACTTTGAAATTTTTAAAAAACATCCTTGAGACAGCTGACAGAAAAATCAATCCAGACGAACTGCACAGTACAGCAGTTTTCAACGAGATCTCGGGTTTGCAAGACCAAACTTTCATGAGTCATTCATGATTTACAAATATTCAACTATTCAAGTGGCAAAATTTACACAGAATTATAGAATGTCAAAGTCACTCATCCGTCTATAGAACCTTCAGGCTTTTGCATACTATTGATATTAAAGAGTAATGAAATATAATAGTAATTAACTTGCTTTATCACTTTGCTGTAAATCTTCTAAAATATTTATTATAAAAGATGTTTATATAAAACATCGTGTCGTCGTCTGTGAATTTCTTTAGCGCAAACGCTCCTCCCCCCCCCCCGGTCTGTGCCTCGGTTAAACACGCGAAATGAAAATTACACGCGTGTTTATGAGGCAAGCGTGGGAATTTGTTTTGTCCGTCGTGTTTGCTAC
The DNA here is from genome assembly GCA_963855995.1 of Muricea muricata. NCBI lineage: Eukaryota > Metazoa > Cnidaria > Anthozoa > Malacalcyonacea > Plexauridae > Muricea > Muricea muricata. The sequence goes on along the minus strand of OY979718.1, from coordinate 31,170,390 downwards.
AAGATTGTTAAGGCGAGCTTGCTACAGATTTGTTTTAACAAGCTTGCTACAGCTCTGAATTAACAAGCTTGTGCCAAGTTGTTGACAATGCTGCTACAAGTCTGTGGACAACAAGGTTGCGACAGGTCTGACACGACAAGCTTGCTACAATATCGTCAACAAGTCGCTACAAGTCTGTTGTAACAAGCTGGGAACAACCCATGCGAACACATCCTGTTGACAACTTGTTGATGCAGAATTGCTACAAGTCTGCTGCAGGTTTGTTACAACTTGTGCGTTTTTACGTGTGTAACACGTCTGTTTCAACAAGTCTGCAGCAAGCCTGCATAAACAAGCTTGCAGCAAGCCTGCATAAACAAGCTTGCAGCAAGCCTGTATTAACAAACCTGTACATTATTGCTAGAACAGGATGCACCAACAGTGCATAAAAGTGGCATGCATTTGAATAGTTTGGATTTGCCATTTTGTAAAAAATCCACCTTTTTTCTGATGAATGGATTATTAACAATATTGTAGCTTAATAATATTAATGAACAATATTGTAGCATAATTTTTTTTATCTGCGCTTGACGTCGAGGGTGAAGAGAGAAGCTCAAGAGGCGGGAAAGTTTTTAGAGAAAGCGGTGCAATGAACAGCCAATCAGAGACGCGTATTTTTCTTTGCGACCCCATATAAGGAAGCAAACGTTCAAATAGATAAAATTTCCACCAATCAAAAAAAATATGACTGAAATTAAAAAACGCAGCCGAATAACGGAATATATATACAAATTCATAAAGCTATTAAACATTTTGCTTAACTTTAAAAGCATTTTTCTTGCCATCAAGCGGTGTAAACAATGAAGAGAAGACGAACTGCAGTTAAGAGATGTGAGGAATGCGATAAATCATTTGAGTCCAACGAGGCGGGAGTGCGTCACCTCAAATCACGGAGTCATACGCAGAAAGTATTGGCACTAAAAAATGCCTTGTTGATGGATGAATATGAAGAAATTTGGGAAGAAAATGACAGAGTTGCAAAAAGCGTTCAAACTTTTTCCGGGCAAAATTTTCTAAGGTTGCAAACCTTCCTCAAAATGTTGTAAAGTTGGGCTTTACAAACTGAAGATCAGAATTAGTCTTGCAAATGAATCACTATTTATTTTGGAAAGAAGGCATGTTTTCTGGAATGGATCATCATCTATTATTTTTTTGTTAGTTTAGTGTTTAGGATACATTATGTAGTGTGTTGACATGAAACCTTCCTCACTGACTGCCCATTTTGCAAACCTTCCTCACGGGTAATACCCGCATACCCGTGGCTTTTTTGCAACTCTGGAAAATGAATGTTTTGACGAAAATCAACAATGGGAGTCGGGGGACGATGATAGTTTAGCATATGATGATAGTCAGTACCTGAGTGAGGTCGAGCTAGATGAGGAAATCGAGCTGGATGAGGAAATCGAGCTGGAAGAGGAAATCGAGCTGGATGAGGAAATGTTTAGCGATGAGGGCGCAGAGGGGGAACCGTTATTCAACATGGACGAAATCGTCAGCGACGAGGCTGATGACGCTTTCTTTCCATTTCCAAGTGAAACATTTTTTTTGCTGTACTGCTACGCGCACAGTATTATGAGACCAAAGGTGAGAGGCTGTATAGGGTGGATAAAACGTCATGAAATGCTTGAATGTTATGTACGACGTTTTTTATTGAGATAAATTACAGCATTGTGTACTTATATGCCAGTATAATTTATTAATCATACTTTATTTCATTTAGATTTGAGGCATTTAATTCTGTAATCAGAACCCTCAATATTTATTCAAATCGCCATGCAAGCAGTAAAGACATTGGAGAAAAACTTCTTAAGCACCAGATATTTCAATTTATAACAAATGGAGGGCATTGGGGAGCTGACAGAAAGTAAAATGTAATCAATATGGGTTTCATATAGTGTTCATCAAGAACTAAATGTCTGACAGAAATTATTTAAATTATTCATTTTAGAACAACTGCTTCGAAAGAACTGATAAAATTAAGCCAACAGCCAGCAATACAAAAATTTATGTACCAACTTGATGCAAATAGCACCCAATGTAACAAACAAATTTACCAACCTGGTTGCCTTAGACTGGTAAAAATTGCACTGTCTTATAATAATAAAAATTAATTTTGACTTATAATGTATCAGCATTAGCTGGCAGGAACTGAATATTTATACATGTTTTTGGTATATATTTGGTATCCAATTCTTAGGGGGCTTACCATAATGGGAGACTAAAAAAACTCCAAACTGCTGCTGTGTTGCCTCTTGATGCTGTTCATAGAAGCTCACAGTATTAACATTGAGCAGAAATGTAACCAGTATAATGGCTGCATTGCACAAGATGGATCTCTTGTTCAACAAGGAGACACTATAGCATATAAAGGCAACAATAATCAGGTACTGGTACCTTACTCAATATATTACCGGTATTTCAAATTTTTTCATTTTTATTCTACAGTGAAATAAAGAAAAGGTGATTGTCAAATTTTGATTCCTTATTGTGGTAGAATTTACAATTGACTAACCTGCATGGATTTTAAAATTGAAAAATGACTCATTTTAGATATGCTTTGCAAAGTTCAGTACAGCTGTGGCATTATTAGATGGGGCAAACTGGGTCCTCACAACATCTTACAATGTCAGCTTAACAGATGATGGGCAGATTCTTTATGGGAAATACAATTCAGTAGTATTGGAAGAATCTGAGGAGAAGAAATTGTTGGTTGCATCACATATTCTTGAGAAGATTTGTCTTGTCCACAACTGTGATAATGGATGCTTGTTTGTAAATGAAGATCACCCAGTTGTTGAGGAAAGAGAAACTGTCAGAACAGAAAGGTGTGTCTTCACACATGATAGGACAAACAAGTTCTACCTCTTAAATCGCTACTATTTAGGGGAATCATGGAGGCATTTTTAAGATAGGGAATAATCATTGTTACAAACTCTTGGCAACTGCTTCAATGGTTACTTGGTCAGATCACTGCACTGAAATTGTGGACACAGTTTCAATTCCTATTGGAGGATTCATTAGTAATTCATAAGCAAAATACAAAGACAAATCATGACCGGTATTGGCTCTATATATTTGATTGTGCTAAATTTCTTGCTTGATTTTTACAGTTTAAATAACATCACTGTCTACAATTTCGATAATTTCGATGCCACTGAGTGTGGGGAATAATTCATTTTAGAGCTGAAGTAACATACAAACCTTGAAGTTCCGTCTATATCAAATATATACACTCGGCTTCGCCCCGGGTAAATATAGACCTCCTTCGCGGTTTGTGTATATTATATATATACTTTTAAAGAGTTTGAAAGTTTTATGGACGGACTTTGAAATTTTTAAAAAACATCCTTGAGACAGCTGACAGAAAAATCAATCCAGACGAACTGCACAGTACAGCAGTTTTCAACGAGATCTCGGGTTTGCAAGACCAAACTTTCATGAGTCATTCATGATTTACAAATATTCAACTATTCAAGTGGCAAAATTTACACAGAATTATAGAATGTCAAAGTCACTCATCCGTCTATAGAACCTTCAGGCTTTTGCATACTATTGATATTAAAGAGTAATGAAATATAATAGTAATTAACTTGCTTTATCACTTTGCTGTAAATCTTCTAAAATATTTATTATAAAAGATGTTTATATAAAACATCGTGTCGTCGTCTGTGAATTTCTTTAGCGCAAACGCTCCTCCCCCCCCCCGGTCTGTGCCTCGGTTAAACACGCGAAATGAAAATTACACGCGTGTTTATGAGGCAAGCGTGGGAATTTGTTTTGTCCGTCGTGTTTGCTACAAGATTGTTAAGGCGAGCTTGCTACAGATTTGTTTTAACAAGCTTGCTACAGCTCTGAATTAACAAGCTTGAGCCAAGTTGTTGACAATGCTGCTACAAGTCTGTGGACAACAAGGTTGCGACAGGTCTGACACGACAAGCTTGCTACAATATCGTCAACAAGTCGCTACAAGTCTGTTGTAACAAGCTGGGAACAACCCGTGCGAACACATCCTGTTGACAACTTGTTGATGCAGAATTGCTACCAGTCTGCTGCAGGTTTGTTACAACTTGTGCGTTTTTACGTGTGTAGTGAAGATATGGAAAATATCTTACGGTGTATTTTCAGTATCTTACTGTCAACTATATAATAAAGAGTTATATCAAGACGGCTCTTAGGCAATCACTGTCTAGAATTTACAAATGCTATATTACAATACACATTCACATCCCGAACGTCCTTTGCGTCGATCAAAAGTTTGAAGTACATGCCATATATTTCCACACAAGAAAAAACAATTTTCCTAACATCTTAACAATTTTTTTTTGTGAAAAAAGTGTTCTATTTAGAAAATTTTTGTTAAAATGTCATTTTCCTCTTAAAACAATTTAAGACATCGTGGTCATGCAGAATTTGAATCAGCTAGGCCGGTTCCCATGTCGCAACAGGGGAATGTTATGCCCCATTATTATAATATAGCATTTGTGAATCCTGAACGCTGGTTGGTTAAGAGCCGTGTTTACATAACTCAATGTAAACACGCAAAAATTTCCCGCCACTTGTAAACACGGAAGTTTCTCGTATTCTTCGGGCTTTTGACATTGCTATATTATAAAACAAATATAAAACATTTTTTCCATAGTGATATACAGTTATATCAACACTCGTGGAAGTCAGGAATATTCGAAATTGTATGAAAACACTCCGCCCTTTGGCGTCGTGTTTCCATACAATTTCTCGTTTTCCCAATTCCACTCGTGTTGATATAACTGTATATCAACATGGAAAATGTTTTATATTTGTTAAATATCAGAGCAAAACTAACGAAAATGGCTTTTCTTCCTTTAAAACAACTTTTTTAAAGCAAACTTGAAATTTTCATCATCTTTTCGCTCTATTTCTATTTTCTTCTTTTTAGACTGGTAAAAAGAATTTTCCCTCCATGAAAGATTTACAGAAATATGTAGAGCAACACGGGAAAAAACATGGCGAAGTCCCCCCAAGTCTCATTAAGCCAGTCGAAATATCAAGTATGTTATAATGTCATTATGCAGTTGTGGGTTATAGAATTTATTGCAATTTTAATGAAAATTTTATTCATGTTTTATATCTAAAATATGTCTTATAGGATAAACTATTTTTTTGAAAAAACCCAAGAATCACGAGCCTGAAGGCAAACGCATGCTGTAAGATGATAATACGATTATAATGCCACATACAGACTGTATCAATGTACAGGCTTGTTTACAATGCTACATACAGACTGTATCAATGTACAGGCTTGTTTACAACTAGTTTGTCCTGTAATTTCTTCTGCAATTTGCCTACTACACACGTAAAAACGCACAAGTTGTAACAAACCTGCAGCAGACTTGTAGCAATTCTGCATCAACAAGTTGTCAACAGGATGTGTTCGCACGGGTTGTTCCCAGCTTGTTACAAAAGACTTGTAGCGACTTGTTCACGATATTGTAGCAAGCTTGTCGTGTCAGACCTGTCGCAACCTTGTTGTCCACAGACTTGTAGCAGCATTGTCAACAACTGGCACAAGCTTGTTAATTCAGAGCTGTAGCAAGCATGTTAATTCACAGGTCACCCGGAATGCGTACAGTGCTAATATAGCGTTCAGTGGGACAGCATCTGTTACATAATGTATATATTAACACAAAGGTTGGCAAGTAAATACAAATTTGAACACTCGTACAAAATTTAAACCACAAAAAAATCTGCAAAAAGACTTTGATATTCATTTAAAAACATACACATATTGAGAAGACATAACTGAAAAGCATATACGTTGTATTTTTGTGTCAATTCAACAATTTTTACCCGACGAAATTCGCGAAAAGTCATCAAATTTTTAGCTGATTTTCGCTAAAACTATGCGCGATGCCGGCTGCCTGCCTTACGTCACAGGAAAAAGCTCCCTGATTGGCTGATGAAAACTCAAATTTTTAACCGCTAAAGCAAAACCGGGGGGAGAAATGTTAGAATTTTCAAAGAGCTACGCTGACGCTGCGGAGGGAAATTTGAAGTGAAAGCTTTTTTAAAAACAACAACTCAGTAACAAATGCAAACAACTGCGAAAAATTTTAAACTGAAGTGCTAAAGATGTGAAGAGGTGCAAAAGAAGAAGCATTGTATATTCATTGTGTATTACGTAGCCCCCCGGTTTTGCTTTAGCGGTTAAAAATTTGAGTTTTCATCAGCCAATCAGGGAGCTTTTTCCTGTGACGTAAGGCAGGCAGCCGGCATCGCGCATAGTTTTAGCGAAAATCAGCTAAAAATTTGATGACTTTTCGCGAATTTCGTCGGGTAAAAATTGTTGAATTGACACAAAAATACAACGTATATGCTTTTCAGTTATGTCTTCTCAATATGTGTATGTTTTTAAATGAATATCGAAGTCTTTTTGCAGATTTTTTTGAGGTTTAAATTTTGTACGAGTGTTCAAATTTGTATTTACTTGCCAACCTTTGTGTTAATATATACATTATGTAACAGATGCTGTCCCACTGAACGCTATATTAGCACTGTACGCATTCCGGGTGACCTGTGGTTAATTCAGAGCTGTAGCAAGCTTGTTAAAACAAATCTGTAGCAAGCTCGCCTTAACAATCTTGTAGCAAACACGACGGACAAAACAAATTCCCACGCTTGCCTCATAAACACGCGTGTAATTTTCATTTCGCGTGTTTAACCGAGGCACAGACCGGGGGGGGGGAGGAGCGTTTGCGCTAAAGAAATTCACAGACGACGACACGATGTTTTATATAAACATCTTTTATAATAAATATTTTAGAAGATTTACAGCAAAGTGATAAAGTAAGTTAATTACTATTATATTTCATTACTCTTTAATATCAATAGTATGTAAAAGCCTGAAGGTTCTATAGACGGATGAGTGACTTTGACATTCTATAATTCTGTGTAAATTTTGCCACTTGAATAGTTGAATATTTGTAGATCATGAATGACTCATGAAAGTTTGGTCTTGCAAACCCGAGATCTCGTTGAAAACTGCTGTACTGTGCAGTTCGTCTGGATTGATTTTTCTGTCAGCTGTCTCAAGGATGTTTTTTAAAAATTTCAAAGTCCGTCCATAAAACTTTCAAACTCTTTAAAAGTATATATATAATATACACAAACCGCGAAGGAGGTCTATATTTACCCGGGGCGAAGCCGAGTGTATATATTTGATATAGACGGAACTTCAAGGTTTGTATGTTACTTCAGCTCTAAAATGAATTATTCCCCACACTCAGTGGCATCGAAATTATCGAAATTGTAGACAGTGATGTTATTTAAACTGTAAAAATCAAACAACAAATTTAGCACAATCAAATATATAGAGCCAATACCGGTCATAATTTGTCTTTGTATTTTGCATATAATGAATCCTCCAATAGGAATTGAAACTGTGTCCACAATTTCAGTGCAGTGATCTGACCAAGTAACCATTGTTTGCCAAGCCAAGAGTTTGTAACAATGGTTATTCCCTATCTTAAAAATGCCTCCATGATTCCCCTAAATAGTAGCGATTTAAGAGGTAGAACTTGTTTGTCCTATCATGTGTGAAGACACACCTTTCTGTTCTGACAGTTTCTCTTTCCTCAACAACTGGGTGATCTTCATTTACAAACAAGCATCCATTATCACAGTTGTGGACAAGACAAATCTTCTCAAGAATATGTGATGCAACCAACAATTTCTTCTCCTCAGATTCTTCCAATACTACTGAATTGTATTTCCCATAAAGAATCTGCCCATCATCTGTTAAGCTGACATTGTAAGATGTTGTGAGGACCCAGTTTGCCCCATCTAATAATGCCACAGCTGTACTGAACTTTGCAAAGCATATCTAAAATGAGTCATTTTTCAATTTTAAAATCCATGCAGGTTAGTCAATTGTAAATTCTACCACAATAAGGAATCAAAATTTGACAATCACCTTTTCTTTATTTCACTGTAGAATAAAAATGAAAAAATTTGAAATACCGGTAATATATTGAGTAAGGTACCAGTACCTGATTATTGTTGCCTTTATATGCTATAGTGTCTCCTTGTTGAACAAGAGATCCATCTTGTGCAATGCAGCCATTATACTGGTTACATTTCTGCTCAATGTTAATACTGTGAGCTTCTATGAACAGCATCAAGAGGCAACACAGCAGCAGTTTGGAGTTTTTTTAGTCTCCCATTATGGTAAGCCCCCTAAGAATTGGATACCAAATATATACCAAAAACATGTATAAATATTCAGTTCCTGCCAGCTAATGCTGATACATTATAAGTCAAAATTAATTTTTATTATTATAAGACAGTGCAATTTTTACCAGTCTAAGGCAACCAGGTTGGTAAATTTGTTTGTTACATTGGGTGCTATTTGCATCAAGTTGGTACATAAATTTTTGTATTGCTGGCTGTTGGCTTAATTTTATCAGTTCTTTCGAAGCAGTTGTTCTAAAATGAATAATTTAAATAATTTCTGTCAGACATTTAGTTCTTGATGAACACTATATGAAACCCATATTGATTACATTTTACTTTCTGTCAGCTCCCCAATGCCCTCCATTTGTTATAAATTGAAATATCTGGTGCTTAAGAAGTTTTTCTCCAATGTCTTTACTGCTTGCATGGCGATTTGAATAAATATTGAGGGTTCTGATTACAGAATTAAATGCCTCAAATCTAAATGAAATAAAGTATGATTAATAAATTATACTGGCATATAAGTACACAATGCTGTAATTTATTGTATATAATTATAATGAAATGACCACCATGCAGTCCAACCTTTCTGTACTAAAGCCGACAGGAGGCCCATAGTTAAGCATATCATCTTGTAAATGAAGTAACATATGGAACTTCTGTTTTTGTAGCAGTTCTGGATGCACTTCACTCAAACATTGAATCATCTGCTCAGTGAGGTTAGAAATATTGTCGTTGTTTTCTTTGTCCACCTCTGAACCATAAGCCATCGCAAATGTCTAGATGTAAAGAGTGATTAAACAATCGTTATTCAAAAACTTAATACACCTTTTTTATTATTACGTCAATTAGCATTGAAGTCTCGTTTTCGTGAATTTTTAACCAGTCACATTTCATTGTACTTGACGCAGCTTTATTGACAGCGAGACTCCCTTGCTTTAAAAGTATTCATGACTTATTAATTTCTGAAAAGACCTAACATGATTGAAAAAAGTAAGTATCTAAGCACCAGTAACTCTATATTTTTTACGCCCGTTCCTATTTTAATAGCACATGAGCACAGGAAGGAAACTTTTACGGTACTGAAGGCTATTAGAGAGGTCCAGATTTCGCTTCCGATACCTCTACCGCTACCTCAATCAACTTTCAGCCAATCAGATGTGCCGGACATGCCCGATTAACCAATCAAATTGTTTAAAAATCGAGAAAAGGCAGCGGCAGTGGTAGAGGAATTCAAATCTGAACCTCTCTATTATATAAAAGTAATGTTCTGCGTGTAGGTATTTATTATGTCGCCTTACCTCACATAGATAAAACCACACCGAAACTTCCCTATCTGAAATTAAGCCGTCAAGAATGAAGACGGCAATTTGGGCCCAGAGTTTAAAGTCACGCCCAACGCTGGAACCATAATTCTTTATAAAGGTACTGGACAATCGTCTGGGAAACGCGGAAAAGTCGAACGCCTCGATCTTTGCTTTTACCTTTCGCTTGTCTGCGGCGCTAAGGTTTTGAAATGTTTTCTTTACCAGATACTTTACAGGACCAAGAAGAATCGTATGAAGGATCTCCACTGGTGTCTGTCTGTAAAAAACACATATGCACATGTTTATGATTGATTTACTGAAAAAGTTGATTAGAGCGGCGCTCGAGCGTTATTTGAGGGGGGTTAAAATTAACGTTATTGTTAAGTTCCCAGTGCAGCGCCGCCAGTTTTCTCGATTGCTGTTGCTGCTTCTACTTCATGTAAATATGTAAATAGTTAATAGTAAAATGATTATCTTGTAATTCAATATAGTTAATAATTAGGGTAGGGTATTATAAACTACGTCACAGGACTGAGTAGAATAAAATCGTGTATAGTGAAACTTGATCACTGTTGACCTGAGGTCGTAGAGAAAGGATCGTTGCTCACGCACGCTGTAAATACAATGAATACAAAATAAAATAATTGATAGAATACAGTCCCCTGATTGTTGAATGGTTAGTGAACCAGTGTGGCGGAGATCTTGTTAGGTTCTGCAACAGTTATAGCATTGCGTCTGATAAAAAACCCTTCGCACATGACGTCACACTGGGCATCTGGAGGACAAATAACATTATATACTTTTGTATAAATGTTCAAATAATGTAAATTTCAATAAAATGTTGAAAAATTGACTATCGGATAACTGTTACTTTATTTGTTGTTTTGGTAAGCTATATAGACCTTTATTTAACGCTTTGGTATCATTGTTGCTGGAAAGTATCTGTAGAACAAGTGGACAACTTCATACAATGATTATGAACTACTGCCATGCTTACTTGACCGTTTCATAGTTTGATAATATATCGAATTGCCCACCACGCTCTGTATTTCCAGTTGCCTTTCTTATTTCTCTTTTTTCACTTTCATTTCTACAAATATAAGAAAAGGCATATCGTCACTACCCTAAACCCGGCCTCGTCACAGGGGCTTTTACCTGGGCGTAGCAAAGTACCCCAGAGATTTAAATTATAACATAGTTGCCTGCTAAATGTATTCTTTTTTGATAAAACTGAATCACCACCTTTCACTGGTGAAGCGTAATTTTTTTTCGCGAACCGAAAATTCACTTTAATGAATTATTCGTGTGCAACCATCCGTATTTCGCATTATAAGTTTCTTGCGACGAATTTCGCTGTCGTGGAATAAGGGCTTAAAGTTTAATTTTACCCTGCCGCATTTATGCGTTCAATAGTTCTTCTTATCCTGTTTGTTGTTCGCGGCATGCCAACATGTGCGGCGGTTTCTTTTGATGCCTATAAGACAATGGTTTAATTGTTTTGAATTGTTCTGAGTAATTCGAGCTTAGGATGAAGACGTGTTTAATAACACAGAGGTTAATCGGGAGTCATTTAAACGTTTTTATTAATCACGATTCTGCTTTCCGTCTTTAACGCGCTCTCGATGTCAAAAACGTCGTCATCTCAAGCTATAAATTGCTTAAACTCTTTATCATGTGGGTTGAAAAATAACTGCTATAGTTCCTAGTCGGCCGGCCAAGTTTTGAAATACATCGTTTGATGGCAACTTTGTGTTACAAAAGTACATTCGCGATATTTGTCTTTGTATTGCTTGTGCGATATAGGGTTGGGGTGTTACCAAGTCTAATTCGGGATTTTTATGGGAAAATCGAGAGACTGTGGCTATCTACTATTAAATCGTATTACAGCAAAAAATGTAAAATTTATATTTAACAATAGTAAAAACAACTGCTAGCATCAGAAAGATCAGAAAAAACTGCTATAAGACTCTTAAACCGTTTTTTTATTCTCCAAATATAGTTCTCAAGTTATTTGTTCTCAAACCCTCATTTTTAAGCTAGTTCCCAGTTTTTATTGCGCGATTTCGGGTCAATTTTCCCCTTTAAAACACAAATAACACGAAAACTATTTGAAGGATAAAAAAACTGTTTAAGAGTCTTATATGCAGGTTTTTGTTCTCTTTCTGATGATGCCAGTCGTTTTTTCTTATCGTTGAGCACGAAATTTCATATTTTTTACTGTAATACAATTTAATAGTAGATCGTCACAATCTCTCGATTTCCTCCATAAAAATCCCGAATCAGCCTTGGTAACAACCCAAACCTTGCTAACTAGACTATAACCTATATCTTTCCACTTGTTACCGGCTTCTAACACGAAGTTGCCATCAAGCTATTTTAGAAGCACTTTTTGATATCGTGGCCGGTCGACTATCCCTAGAGTGTATCTAAAAGTCGAGAGTCGAGTGTAAACGTCGAAAGTCGAGGGTAAACGTCGAGAGTCGAGAGTAAAAAGTCGAGAGTCGAGAGTAAATGTCGAGAGTCGAGAGGAAAAAGTCGAGAGTCGAGAGTAAAAAGTCGAGAGTCGAGAGTAAATGTCGAGAGTCGAGAGGAAAAAGTCGAGAGTCGAGAGTAAAAAGTCGAGAGTCGAGAGTAAATGTCGAGAGTCGAGAGGAAAAAGTCGAGAGTCGAGAGTAAAAAGTCGAGAGTCGAGAGTAAAAAGTCGAGAGTAAAAAGTCGAGAGTCGAGGGTAAAAAATCGAGAGTAATTGTCGAGAGTGGACAAATGTCTCAGGAACAACAAAGTAGATATATTTTTAACAAAATATGCAGAAGAATCCGCTTTTTATTGGGCTCGTATATATAAACTCAGAATTGTATGGTTCGTTAGATTGTGCTCAACGTACAAAACTGCATGAACTTTCGTTTAAAATAGACGTACGTTAAATGAAAAAAGTGAGGTTTTTCAATGCTTCATGTTCTACCCATAATTATTCTTTTATTCGGAGCAGCTATGGAATCTAAATTTGCGAAATAGATAAACTTGAAATTCAGGGGATCGCGGAGGCGTTTATATGTTAGTTTCGGGTTCCCCTTTATTTGGTAAATCTATAAAAAGGAAATTTATATTTAGCTTATACCAGCGTTATTATGGTTGACTGCGTGATAACTATTTTCATGTGAAAGATTGTGTTTCAATTAAATTGTACTGTTTCAAATATTGTACGGATATTGTTTCCTTGATTGTTTACGCTTTATTTTCTCGTGCATGTATATCCAGGAAGTGAAATTATTTATATTTATATTAATTATATTATAAAAATATATCTACTTTGTTGTTCCTGAGACATTTATCCACTCTCGACTTTTTACTCTCGATTTTTACTCTCGACTCTCGACTTTTTACTCTCCACTCTCGACTTTTTACTCTCGACTCTCGACGTTTACTCTCGACTCTCGACATTTACTCTCGACTTTTTACTCTCGACTCTCGACATTTACTCTCGACTCTCGACCCTCGACTTTTAGATACACTCCTATCCCTACAAAGTAATTGTACAATAAGGTTTGACGTTACAATTTCACATACTTCACATGTTCGGCAAAAATGGAGAGCTGAACTTCCCATGTGGTGAGCAAATTCCGATGCCCGTGGGTTGTCGCATGCTACTAAAAGTACTGGACACTGGACGAGAACTTCACCACCAGTCATTGCATCATACGTGAAGATGCCTTCTTCAAGAACTAAAAAAGTTAGGGAACTCGAGCTATTATTTTGTTTTCGATTTTTTCATCTTACAACCGCGTGCATGTACTGATAAATCTATGATACAATACATACTCTTCAGATCATTCGCTATTTCTTTTCCCAGCGTTGCAGAATCTACCAAGTTTGATGCACAAATAAAATGGATGTTACTAAATTTTGTAACATCTTTTCTTGGCAGACCTGCAAGGAACATAGAATAAGTTTCCAGCTGGTTACATTTCTTACTCCTATTCCCGCTGGTCTCATCCGAGAATATTACTAAAGGAACCGTTAACGTTGGTCTACCATCGGAAACGATCTTTGTTTTATGTGGACGATTTGTGTTTTCTCTTTCCTGAAAAATATGTTGAATATGTTTTAAGCATGTAAATTAAACCAAGCATTATATTATGTAATTATACCCTCGGACATGTTAGATGGCCAAGAAAACCCCGTTGAAGATACGATGCTCTGAAAAAAATTACTTGAAACTTTACATTAAAACATTTGCTGACATGAACATTTACCTCAACAGATAACTGAATAATTTCGCCGTTTAATTCTTTGAAAGTAATTACATAAGTCGAATTACCCACGATTTCAGTCACAGGTATTTCGTCGACTTCTTCACTTATTGCCAGTGATTGAAACTCGGCGTTTAGCACCTTCGTTTTCGTTAGTTGGCAAAAATGTTGCAGAGAGTTGTTGATGTTCTGTCAATGTTACAAAGGAAAGTTTTACATCCATATAACCGCTAATTATGTTCTATAAATTTAATTATGATATAGCATTTATAAATTTTGAAGGCTCATTGGCTAAGAGCCGTGTTGCTGTAACTCTATGTCATCACGGAAAATTTCCCATCGTTCTTTGTGTACCCAATTTCTCGTTTTTCCAAATTCGAAGTATTTCTCAAATTCGACAGCCTTACCTTCATGTAAAATCCTTTGATCTTCCCATGGCAAATTATTCCAGTCTTCCTATACATCACGAGATCGTTCAAGTAAAACGTCTTTGCTTCTACAGTTACTGATGACGTTTGAAGTTGATCTTCGATTTGCCATTTTCTTCCCTTATAATATATAGATATGTTTAGTATATAAAAACATGTGCTTTAAGACATTCTTTCGGCTTTTTGACTTTAATTGACCGTAATGATTAAACAATAAATTCAACCTACTTGGAAAAGTTCGTTTATGAAACGATCAGTTATTTCAGGATAACGCGCCAACCGTTCGGAAATTTTTGGCGTCGCTAGCTGCAATCTTATTATATTTGAAGGTGGGATCCAGTAAAAAGGGTGTCCATTTCCGTAACTCTGGAAAATATGATCGAATTCTTAACGAAAATTATAGTTTTGAGAGAAGGTGCGATAATAAAAGCGGAACCCAGTATCTCTATTAAATTATTTCTTTGAAACAGCACCGAGGACACATAGAAAAATCGCGACGGCAAATTTACTTGTTACAAAGGTATCTAAATAAACAACAAGCCATCATATGCCTATTTGTGCGCTTATAGTTCAAAGATTACACTTTTGGAAGGCAACCTTAATTGAAATACAATACCTTTTTCAATGAAATACAGTTATCCAACCCTCCAATTTTAAACGATAGAATTGACGACAACGGCGAAACCTTGACTCCAAAACGTCTCAGCATCATCCAAAGAAACTCAAGGTTCGATCTTGACTGCATAGATGTTTAAACGCACATAGTTTGAAATAATTGAAACTAAGGTGAATGATATTTACGACAACTTTATAACTAGAAAATCATAACTTCTTACTTTCGAGTTATCAGGTAGAAAATGTGTTAGGTGTTGTATTGCTGTTGGTAATGCTTTACAAAATTTCTAGAAATTTGCTTGAGTTTAAACCCGTGCAAACCTATATTTTTCTTAATAAGAATCGCTTTTTCTTAAGAAAGGCTCTAATTTTAATTAAATGCCATTTAGGAGTTGTATGCAAACGTTGCAAGAGTTGTATGGCAAACGCATAAAACGTGCACAAGGCTGATTTTCCTCAAAATATAGAAGTTTACGCGATGTTTTGAACGGGTTATACTCATGCAAATTTCCTGAAATTTTGAACAGCAATACGACACACGACAAATTTCCCATCCACCGTGTCAAACGTACTTTAAATTGTCATGCGCAAGTCAATTGACTTATGTGACTATTTGACTGTAAAAGACCCAACTCCCTTCCCCCGGGCATTGAACTCTTAAATTTGTCATTTTTTCCTCTCCTATTCTACATTATAAGTACCCAAGCAATTTATCTCAATAAAAAACGTCGTACATAACATTCAAGCATTTCATGACGTTTTATCCACCCTATATAGCCTCTCACCTTTGGTCTCATAATAGTGTGCGCGTAGCAGTACAGCAAAAAAAATGTTTCACTTGGAAATGGAAAGAAAGCGTCATCCGCCTCGTCGCTGACGATTTCGTCCATGTTGAATAACGGTTCCTCCTCTGCGCCCTCATCGCTAAACATTTCCTCATCCAGCTCGGTTTCCTCTTCCAGCTCGATTTCCTCATCCAGCTCGATTTCCTCATCCAGCTCGATTTCCTCATCTAGCTCGACCTCACTCAGGTACTGACTATCATCATATGCTAAACTATCATCGTCCCCCGACTCCCATTGTTGATTTTCGTCAAAACATTCATTTTCTTCCCAAATTTCTTCATATTCATCCATCAACAAGGCATTTTTTAGTGCCAATACTTTCTGCGTATGACTCCGTGATTTGAAGTGACGCACTCCCGCCTCGCTGGACTCAAATGATTTATCGCATTCCTCACATCTCTTAACTGCAGTTCGTCTTCTCTTTATTGTTTACACCACTTGATGGCTAGAAAAATGCTTTTAAAGGCAAGCAAAATGTTTAATAGCTTTATGAATTTGTATATATATTCCGTTATTCGGCTGCGTTTTTTAATTTCAGTCATATTTTTTTTGATTGGTGGAAATTTTATCTATTTGAACGTTTGCTTCCTTATATGGGGTCGCAAAGAAAAATACGCGTCTCTGATTGGCTGTTCATTGCACCGCTTTCTCTAAAAACTTTCCCGCCTCTTGAGCTTCTCCCTTCACCCTCAACGTCAAGCGCAGATAAAAAAAAATTATGTATCGTCAACCTTTTCGGGGCCGAGTTTCAAGAGCTAACGAAATAGACCAGGACGCTGAGACACAGGACATGTGAGTATCAATAGTTTTGAACATTATCCTTGAACACAGTCCATTTTTCCTTAGGTTAAGTTCAATATATTTTACAGCCGTCTGTATATTTAACGCAGTCAACGCTGTGAGACTCGCAAGAACAAAATGATATTCCAGAGACTCCACGACCTTCAACCGGTGGTAAATATAAGCTGCTTTTTTAAAACATGAACTTAAAATAATTCACGGGCACTATTTTTTTAATGAAATTTATTTTATTCTATTTTATTCTATTTGATGGGAAATGTAGGAAGAGTCATCCCACGCAGAATATTGCCTTCGGCAGCCTTACGGCCACCGTCCAATCAACCAGGTTAAATAGCAGTAAAGTTTATTTGCGCTAGCTACAGTCGGTCATGCTCGTTTATGTATTTATTAAAGGGGCAATGTCACGGCGCTGATTGGCTTAAATGGGCGGCGCATAGTCCTTATGATCAGCAGATGGTTTGGCCAATACTTTGTGTAACTCAAAATTGCGTTGCTTTTCTCAATTACTTTAAAGAATTGTATAGTTCACTGGTTTTACGCCGATTACGCGAGCCTGTTTATGTCTTCGTCTACGAATGAAAAGGTAAATTTTCTTTCATTTAATTTTGTCCGTGTTATTTTCGGGAAAAGACTAATTACTGCAGAATTTTTTGTCAGTTGTCAGACTGCAAATGCAGAAATACGTGCTCAAGGAAAGATGGTGAAAAGAAGAAGGGTTGTCCCTGCAGAACAGCTAATTGTTACTGTTCTGAGTTATGTGTATGTGGAAGTAAAGGGAAACCATGCATAAACAAGGTAGGTTCCAATACTATGTTTCGCGAGTTCGCCTACTTTGCATAACAAACTTCCGAAATGCACTAATGCAATATGTATGCATATTTATGTCATACATTTTGTATTACAGTATACATAATTATAATTTTATATAAGCTCTGCTCTGCACGCGTAGTTTACTTTTTTTATTGTTGTTTCTGTTATATATTTTATCGCTACGAAGGAAGGATATGTTCCGCCACCAAAAAAGAGCAAACGTAAAGGGCAATCTACTGACCAAAATGGCCACAATGACCAGACAGACCAGTCAACATCTGCTTTAAGACGGTCAGAGGATGATGAAAACAGACTGGAAAACAATGCAGTTAAGGTAAGAAATAAATTTATGTTGAAAAGTGTAATTGGTCATTGAGTCAGTTATATTGAACATAAACACAAACCAGTGCTGGGAAATCAACCTTTTATATTAAATATATCAAGCAATTTTATTTTATAAAATTTTGCAAAGCAGAAATCTATCTACTTGATTTTGAGTCGTTTCTAAAATTAAATCACCCCTTACATAAGTTTGAAGGCCGAACCAAGTTACAGTCATGATATTTTTGCAAGTTACATGTTACCATGGTAAAATTTTGAAAAATGTAACCCATAATTATGGTACATTTTTTCAAATCATTAGGCATTTCTTGATACTTTGGATGCTGATATGATCAAACACCTTGCACTATGTGTCCTGCAAAAGGGGGTTGGTAGTATGGATTATGTTCATAGCATGATGATTGTCATGTATGACCGTGATGAGGACCAAGTGCCACCTGTACGACAGAATGTTCAGGAAGCACCCTCTCCATCAAACGACAATGAAAGACAAGAACCAGTTCCTGATTGGTGCAAATGTGGACGTTGTTTTGTCATGCCCCAAGCAATTGAAAATAAGTGCTGTAAGCATAAGAAGTGTGTTACAAGTACAAGAAGTTTTAGAAAACTATGTCTTGACCCAGAATTTTTGTTACTTAGCAGCCGTAATGTTGGTGATATCCGGAATGACCCAAATGACAATAGCACCAGGGCATTTAGAAAACAGGCATATCGACATTATATTTTAGATACACATGGATACTTAGGTAAAGGAAATAGAAAAGTGGCTCCATCATGTGTGGTGATGTGCATTAGAAGGCATTATCCATCTCCAACTGGTGTATATATGGGATACCGAGAACATTGAGAATGGCCGGATTATGCATGTGTTATCAATATTTTTATTCATTAAACAGTCAGTTTCACAATAATCAATATAGTGTAATGTTTCATCAAAAGTCATTAATTCTGGAACCTGCTCACTTTTCTTTTGTGAAGTGTTCTTGAATCTTCTGGGGTAACCGTTGCAATTGTTGCACTTATTTTTCTGGGATCATCATCACTTAATGGAAGTCTCCGTTTCACGCTCTTGTTGTCAACCATCCTACAGTCAAGTATTTTTGCTACCATCAAGGTGATATATGTATAGTCCTTTGCTTTTTTAATAATCTTTGAGTCCCATGACTTTGTCCTTTGGTTGTATTTTCGGCTCACCATCACCTCTCCAGGATGAGTATCTGATTCATTTGCAAGTCCTTATGATAATTCCAATCTATGGCTGCCAACTGTTTTCCAGCAGTAAACACTGGAAATCTGCAACATAGCAAATAAAAAAAAATAAAGCATGTAAAGATATTAATTAAACTGCTTATCATTGAACTGTCAACTGTATAAATCAGGAAGCTAAAAAATACTGTACTTACTTAAATGAGCATCTCTTCGGACAGTATGCCAGTGACAAGTTACTAGCACATTCTATGCTACCTGTGTGTCTGAAAAAGAAAAAGTGCAATACCTTAAAATGTCATTAATAAAACTGTTCAATACTTTCAAATGCAATGTGTTTATGGGTGAATCTTGGGAAAAGTAATGGATTTACTAGTGATAGAATTTCTACCCTATCCCATGGCAACCAGCAAGCACCCCCTCCCTATCAATTCACGCATGATCTATCAGTGATT
Organism: Muricea muricata; assembly: GCA_963855995.1. Classification (NCBI taxonomy): domain Eukaryota; kingdom Metazoa; phylum Cnidaria; class Anthozoa; order Malacalcyonacea; family Plexauridae; genus Muricea; species Muricea muricata. Next base: position 31,151,084 of record OY979718.1, on the reverse strand, counting down.
GCATATGACAAAACCACATACAACATTTACCTGAAACGAGTATAAAATCTGAAGGTGTCAAGTAGTTTTTGATTTGTAATGATTTTCTGAAGAGTTTTGAATACCTCCTCTCTCCTATCAAAGCATTCCAGATTTCTTTCCTCAGGCAACTCTCCATGACCACACTTTCCTCCTAGCCAGGTATGTGTATTACATACATGATAAAGCAGACCAAACTACTTATCCTACCAATAAAATTGATCAAAATAAAATGATTATGCACCCATTTTGATCTCAAACATCATCAGGCACTTTTGCCACTTCTGTAAGCATCCTGCCAACATTCAGCACTAAGAGATCTGCCTATTGTGCAATGCCTAATGTGCATGCCTCAATGCTAATGACAATGTAAAAAAAACTCAGAGATGAACATTAATATACTTTCATTTCCTTCAAAGCTTCATCTTGAGTCATTCCATTCTTGGAGGCAACTTCACAACAGTACCAAAAGTGTGTAATGATTTCATCACACCAATCCATAATTTTTCTGTTTTCCTTTGATTTTGCAATCTATAAAATACATGTAAACTACAGTGCGTTCACCTTGATTATGCACAACCACGTTTATACAATAACTTTGTTTATAGTTACCCGTTTTCAAAACTGTGACTGGACGTAGTTATAACTCCATCGTTCAAAAAGTTGATAGGTCTAAATATTAAAATATTTGAACAAACAAATTTTAATCATCATTTTGTTAAATAATGTAAGGGGATGGCGTTCACTTTGATTATGCAAATTGCTCCTTTTCCGATATTTCAAGGTCTATGAAATACAACAAATGGCTGCAAAATTCTTTATTAGTTAGAACAATAAGCCCACAACAACATGCGAAATTAAAAATACACATTGAAAATAACTGTCAAGTGAACACAACGAAATGTCATCTCATTATGCACGAACATGACCTCCATTCTTCCTTAGGATTGTAACAAGGCGCTGGTCAACCGAATTGGTAAGATTTGATATTTCAGTAGGTGTGATTGATCCTGAGACGTCTTTAATAGCATTCCAGAGCTCATTAAACTTTGTAAATTGCCTTCCATTGCTGTATACTCTTCTCTTGATGATGGCCCACAAGTTCTCAATGGGATTTACATCTGGGCTATTTGGCGGCCATTCCATCACTCTCTCGTTATTAAAACCAGCTTTCTTAAGCCAGTCAGAGATATACGCCGACCTATGTGCGGGGGCATTATCTTGCTGGAAAATCATAGTTCTCCAGAGAGACAGCGGCTGTTCCTCCAACCATGGCGTGAGATACTTGTTAAGGAGCTCACAGTAGGATTCTGAATCAATTTTGACCCCTGCTTCGACTTTGAAAGGTCCAATAATGGTATCTCCTTTGATTCCTGCCCAAAACATTACCCCTCCGCCACCTTGCTGACGACGAATCCTAACTCCCGGTTGCCGACCATGAAGTATCCAACCGGAGGACCAACCATCTGGTCGGTCGAGGGTGGCACGGCACTCGTCTGTGAATAAAACGTTCCGGAAATCCGTCTTCATATACTTGCGAGCCCATTCTACCCTTTTGGTTTTGTGACGCTTGCTTAATGGAGGTTGTTTTATGGGTTTAATTACTTTGGCAAAACTTTTCAGGGTTTGGCATCGGGCTGTTTTCGCCATTTTTGGGACGCCTGCGTTCTCAAAAATTGATTTACTCGTTGCATAAGGTGTCTTTGCCGTCTCAACCTTTAATTTGCGAATGTCTCTAGGGGATAGCCTCCTCAAATGGCATCTTTTTGGAGTTTTCCTTTTGGTTTGACCAGAAATTACAAATCTCTTAATAGTTCGATGGTCGCGATTCATATTTTTCGCTATTTCCAGCGTAGACTTGCCATAGCCTAACATAGAAGTAATTTTTAACCGATCAGCATCAGTGAGATCCCTCTTCTTGCCCAAGTTTGTGTCAAGTACCTCAACTTGCATAATAAAGCCGAACGCCTTCACACGTAGCTTATGTGGTTTTCATGCATATCACTGTTTGCTCATATCCTATTTTAGCGCTAATATATTCATTAGACTATTAATAACTTCCTTTACTACGTAGATATGATTTTCACATTTATTTGTACGGTCATTTGTATTGTATTGCTAAAATATTGATTTGCGTAATCACGATGAACGCACTGTATATAGCACTTGACTTTGCCAACGTGTTCTGCTATTGATTGTATGTAAGCTCTCCAATTGCATAAATAAATTTGTACAACGTTATAGAATATAAATTTAATAAGCACATTCAAGCAGATATTCAGTTGTCTTCACTCAGGATTTAAGCTTGCAGGCCAGGCAGCATTTTTTCATTCCATTTTCCAATTGTTATTCTTGCATGGAATATGAACATTCTTAGTTTGCATAAATTTTTGCAAAAACTACTGGTTCACAGTTTTGTGATATATTCCGCATACATTGTATGCAGAATACATAGACTTAGACAGACAAAAAGAAAGTGTGAACACACCTCCTGGCAAAGCAAGTGAATTTGTGCTAAAATTGTATGGATGAAAAAGAAAATTGTTATTGGCATCCATATGACCATATCACATGGTAATGTTGACACATACCTTAATAATTGACTTTCTAATATTCTTAGACTTATGCCAAACGTCTAATGAGTGGAAGATGTTCTCAAATTTATCCTCTACATAAAACAAATTAAGATGAATTTCAGCAACCTAATGTTAGTAACTCATGTCATAAGCACTAAGCTATGGCAAAGCCAGCTCATTTTCTGGTTACACAATGAATGCAAGTATTATTTCAGTGATAGAATGGCAATTCAGCAATGAATAATGATTACAAATTTGTTGGACTGGCTTTGCCACAGGCAATTATTTTAATAAGTAATACCAAAAAAATAACACATTTACCTAACAGCTTGATTATACTAGATGAGGCATCTGTGACAACCTCTCCAATGTCCAAGACATTTTCTAACCGATTTAAAATAATTTTCAGAGCTTCACGTTCCATATTGGTTGATTTTAGATCAGTTTGCCTTTTATCAGCAACATGAAGGTCAATAATGAAATCTGTTTCCATTTCCATTAGAAAGTAGCAAAGGTTCTTTGCTGAGTAACCTGGAGAGTCACACTGACCATCTCCAGACACCACAATTTTCTTCCCTTTCAGTTTGTTTTGCAGTAAACCTTTCTGCCATTCCCACCATTCATTAATGACTGGCAAGCAATAAAGCCTTTGAAAACGAAAAAATGTCGAACTTGAGATAAACGACAATCCTAAAAATCTTGCGAACTTCTCCATTTTATAGAAATTGTTCCCCGATAATAAAATGGATGCTGCAGTTTGTAGATTTGTTGCAGCTAATTTGTTACAATCATAAGAAGAATAGAACTTTCCAGCATGACCACTATGGCATTTCCATTCAATCATCACACATGTTCCAATTAAAGTGTGTTTTGTATACACCTTGTCATTACATGTTGGATGCCTACATTTCTCTTGGAAGATATCAAGCAACAGATCAAGCGTGCAAATTATTTTGGTTGATTTAGCAAGTTTCATCTGGTCTTGGTGCTTTACATTATGTTCTTCCCTGTTCAGTTCATGTGATCTTGGTTTAACATTGGGAGCCAAGAACGTTTTTGGTGGAGATGGCTTGGGTTGCTCAGGCACAAAATAAGAATCAACCATACCAGGAAGGAGAGATTGTTGCACTATTTCAGCTGTTGGCTCAGATGTTTTATCTTGCTCATTTTCCTCTTCAATTTCAAAGAATCTGCAAATGCAAAAACATTTCAGGGGAATACTGTAGTTTTTGTTTATTACAATCAAAAAAATGAGATGGAGGTGGACAGTGGAAGGATCCTTTAAGATACAAAAAGCAAACAATTGAAACAATATTGTGTGTCCACACCAAAAAGGAAAATTTCAAGAGAAAGTCAACAACCTCTATAAGTTGCTACCATTTCTGACAAACTGAGGAGATCCTATCATTCATACAAACTACTAACAATATATATATATATATATACATGTATATTTATATATATATATATTTATATATATGACTCACATACGTTATGTTGCCATCACTTGAGTCACCGTCGTTATCACTGTCTTCATCACTTGATGCCATGCTTGATGAGTCCATGTCTGAATCACTCCCTTCATCACTTGAACTGCTCCCTGATGATGATGAACGATATACAGATACTGTGCCATCCAATATGCTGTAACTTTTGCTTAGGTTATCTGAACTTTGCAATGAGCTGGTACCAGTAATGTTTAAAATCTCATCTCCTTCTGACCTTTATGTAAATATAATGTGTTTAATGAACACTTGTTGACTGTGCCTGAGAGAAACAGTATGTTTTGTCGACTTGAGACTGCTGATGCTGATGTTGCCAGTCCACAGAACATACTGTTTCCCAAAGGGGCACAGTCAGTAAGTATTTTATTATAACCTCATTTAGTGTCAGAATATACAAACAGATATAATATATCTCTAAACCTAATCCTTTTTTAATTAAAATTCATTAGTTAACTAACTTACTTGTTGGAATAGCTGACAAATAACTCCTGATGTTTTGATTTTATCGGTGTCGAATAAAATATAGGTTCCACGTCAGCTGCAGAAGTAAATACGACACGTAGAGCAGTTAGTCAACAAAAAGCTACAATCAGTCAACAAAAATAAAAAAACCTTGAGAAATAAATGCTTGTTCCTTCTAGTCAAACTACATACTAGCTCCTATTACCAACCTAATAAGAATACGTCTGGCAAAACTTTACAACGATAAAAAAATTAAACACCCACATTGTTCACTCTCCATATTCACATCCATGAAATCAATCTTTTCAGTCATGCTGGGCAAAACACTTGGCTTCGACTTAGTAGGTCGTTGCTTTCCCTTACATTTGGTTCGCGTATTCTTTATACTGCTCCTTAAATTAAACGAATAACATTTTCATGTGTAATGCTAAACAATCAAACCATAAAATAATAAAATTTAGATATCTGCTTATTTACATACTTGCTTTGTCTCCTCAGTTCCAATGACAACAAATGCTTAGCGAATGCAGTGTCACTCTTGTATTTGCATAATCTTTTCATATTTTTCCAACTTTCGTGTACTGTAATTTCTAAAGAAATTCTTCGGTGATTGGAACACCACTTTTCCTTGTACAATTTGCGTTTTGCTTCGCTTTTCTTGAAAGAATTCGGCGATAATAAAGGTCGTCCGCTTCGTACACGTTTACCTCCATGATTTGATGCTGTCGGGTTCATGCTCTTATGCTGTGAGCTGTAATTCTATCCCCAATGCAAATAGCTAGCAAATAATGCTAAAAGATTGTGCAAGAAGTAGCAGCCTTTAATTTATTAAATATTTAAAGCACGGATGTCTTATATAACGAACGTCAAAGGCCGGATTGTAAACAATATCGTGTTTCACCCCTAACTTGATTAATTGTTGGCAGACAGTATTTCAAGTTCGCGCATATTCTGGATGCGCAGTAGCACCGTGACATTGCCCCTTTAAACCTACTTACCCAACTAGTGACGTCACAACTTTTGCTGAATCAGCAGTTTATATTTTGCACATTTTTGCGAATAACTTCGAAACTAAAAGAGATCTACTATCTATCTATCTTACAGTAAACGGCCAATTAGCTTATTTTTTCATGCTCTTTCGCATGAAACAATAAAAATTTTTATTGCCAATGCCCTTTAAAAATAATTAATAAAAACTTTTATTATCCGTTTTCAACATGGCGCCGATATACTTCTGAAATAACATTTGTCTATTTTTCAACTTTGTTTTCTGTTGCCGCTATATTGATTATATTTTAATAACGATTAAGTACTTAACAAAATCCTTTATTGTTTCTTTTGTAGATAAAGTTGAAACATTACAAGCAGATGTGTCGTCATTGAAAAGGACAGTGACGAGTATGGCGCAAACCCAGCAAGAAATACTAACCCTGGTCAAAAAATTAAAAAAGGGGATGGAGAGCGAAAAATTTGAAATGGGAAATTGTTCCCATACCGTGAGTATAAACCCTAGTCATGATTTCTTTGTCATACATTGAAATTTTAATAACTGTTCTTTTAAATGAAAACTTGTACTGTACTGTTTTGCAGGAAAACATTATACAACTACTTGGAAGGTATTATGCATCAAAAGGTCGATTCCCTGTCGAATTTCAAGAAAAGGAGGTGATGAAAAATACTAATCAAGCGACTTGAATAGACTAAATTTATAATGCACAGCAATAAAAATCGATACATTCAAATTATTCAATATATATACATGTACCGGTATTTTACCAATATATATACACCATACATGTACCAATGTATCATCAGACAACAAGGATTTAACACTGTTAAAGGGCTGCACTATGTACTGTCAATAATATTGAAACATTGTATATCTTCAGCGAGCTTTTAAACACGAATTAAAAACTCACCAAGCGGCCTGACAACAGAAGAGCTGTTGCTGCGTTTAAAAAAGTTTGAAAACTCCAAAATGTCCTATTGGCGGAGTGAGGAGCGAAGAAGGGTAAGACCACTATTTGTAATTAGTGACTGCCCCCCTCATATGAAAGTGGCATGAAAGGCACTCCTTAGAACTGAGTGATGTATATACCTGAGAAGGGTACATGATCTATAATTATCCCACGAAAATGCCCCAATTGGTCTAGTTAAAGGGCATTGGCAGTAAAAATTTTTATTGTTTCATGTGAAAGAGCATGAAAAAGTAAGCTGATTGGCCGTTTACTGTAATAGACTATCTCTTTTACTTCCGAAGTTATTCGCAAAAATGTACAAAATATAAACTGCTGATTCAGCAAAAGTTGTGACGTCACAACTTGGGTAAGCAGGTTTAATAAATACACAAACGAACACAGCTCAGTTATTATTCTGTCAAACTCAATAAGATTTTGTACATGGATACTACATAACAAGACGCATAAAAAAAAATTTCTAATTTTGTTGCCAAAGTAACACTACCGTCCTTAGGTCCCTGATACGAAATTTCTATAACTTGTTATATTTATCCACGTTGAAATTTTTTTCGAACAATGATCTTCCCATTGAATTTTAGGCATGCATATGTATAGCAGGCAAAGTTCTGATATCATGTTATCATAGCCAGTTCCAGTATACAGCTATTTTATAAAAATTCTTTGCGAAGCCTGGGGACGATAGTGTTACCATAGCAACAACGTTAGAAATGTTTTTGGTTGTATCTTGCAATTTAGTATCTGTGTACAAAAGTTTATTGAATTTGAGTAATAATAACTGAGCTGTGTCCCTTTATGTATTTATTAAACCTACTTACCCAAGTTGTGACGTCACAACTTTTGCTGAATCAGCAGTTTATATTTTGTACATTTTTGCAAATAACTTCGGAACTAAAAGAGATAGTCTATTACAGTAAACGGCCAATCAGCTTACTTTTTCATGCTCTTTTACATGAAGCAATAAAAAAATTGACTGCCAATGCCCTTAAGCTAAGTCAAGATAACACTCCAAATTGTCAGGTCATTTTAATGAAATTATTGGTCAAATTTTCACAATTTCTCCACTTCCTGTTAACAAGCATTTGCACAGCTTGTTTCAAGTTGTTGGAGAAAGTATGGAACGTTTTGTTGACAACTTGTAACAAGCTAGCTGGATGGGACTGTTAGACAATATTGTTCCAATTGTCAATCTGTCAATCTTGTTACATTACTGGTATTTATCAGAGTTATTTAGACAATCTTGCAAAAAGTCTGATTTGCCTATCAAACTTGCTACAACTTGACAAATTGGAACATGCAGTGCAGACACAACTCATTAACAGCTATAAGTTGGAAGATTTTTTACATATGTAGAATTGTAGATGGAAGCCCAATTGCCCAAACCTGTAAATTAGCATGTGACTGATATACTTTGGTTAACATAATTAACCTCTAATTTTTAGTTGCTTGGTATTGCCGGATATGACGGATTGTTAACAGCACCAAGTGATTTTGTAACAGGAAAGGTGTTACAACTGCTGGGCCAGACGCATGCAAGTGGCTGCATTAGGGCCCAATTGCTTGATGAAGTTATTCTTGCAGTGAGTTAAACAGCTGATGTATCTATCCCCTGTGCAACATTGTTGATCTGATGTTAATTTTCTGTTTTGCCAACTCCTCAGGACCCATTCATGAAGGATGTCTGGCAAATTGTTATTTTTATCCCTGTCCCTGTTATTTTTATCCCTATCCCTGTCCCAATTGATTTTTTACCCCTGTCCCCATTGTCCAAATTTGGAGTTCCCCCCTCTCCCCCTTAGCTATCTAGCATGTCATTAAAAATGTACTGAATCATAAATTTGTTGTCATTATAATTGCACTAATCTTCCTTAAAACCTATTTAGTTCACTTTTAATAATGTCAATGAAAAAATTATAACAATCAGGCATGAATTGTTAACAATGTATATGTATATGTATATGTATATGTATATGTATATGTATATGTATATGTATATGTATATGTATATGTATATGTATATGTATATGTATATGTATATGTATATGTATATGTATATGTATATGTATATGTATATGTATATGTATATGTATATGTATATGTATATGTATATGTATATGTATATGTATATGTATATGTATATGTATATGTATATGTATATGTATATGTATATGTATATGTATATGTATATGTATATGTATATGTATATGTATATGTATATGTATATGTATATGTATATGTATATGTATATGTATATGTATATGTATATGTATATGTATATGTATATGTATATGTATATGTATATGTATATGTATATGTATATGTATATGTATATGTATATGTATATGTATATGTATATGTATATGTATATGTATATGTATATTACTTGTATATCTATATGTGTATCTATATGCATGTCTATATCTATATGTATATCTATATGTATATCTATATGCTATTTAGGCTATATGTATATCTATAGGTATATCTACTAGGTATATATAGGTATAGGTATATCTATTAGGTATATCTATATGTATATCTATATGTATATCTATATGTATATCTATATGTATATCTATATCTATATCTATATGTATATCTATATGTATATGTATATCTATATGTATATGTATATGTATATGTTTATGTATATCTATATGTATATCTATATGTATATCTATCTCTATATGTATATCTATATGTATATCTATATGTATATCTATATGTATATCTATATGTATATAGTTCTGGAAATGGTAATTGAATAACTGTTTTCCATTTTTGCAGAGAAAATACATAAGAGAAATCACAGTTGCAAGGGCAAAAAAGAAATCCAGCTTCTGGGAGGCCTTCTACAAGTGGAAGACCCAAAATTGGCCAAATGGCATTGATGTTGATGAATGGCATATTATAAGAAATGAGGACAGTGTTGCCTATGAGGAATAAATATTACAAGAGATGTTAAACAAATAAAAATAGATGTTATTTTTTGTGTAAATCTATTCTTTTTATTCTTTTTAAATGAATAAAAATTAAAACCAGACATTTAAGCTACACTATTGTTAATAATCCATTCATCAGAAACAAGGTGGATTTTTACAAAATGGCAAATCCAAACTATTTAAATGCATGCCACTTTTATGCACTGTTGGTAGATCCTGTTCTAGCAATAATGTACAGGTTTGTTAATACAGGCTTTCTGCAGGCTTGTTAATGCAGGCTTGCTGCAAGCTTGTTTATGCAGGCTTGCTGCAGGCTTGTTGAAACAGACGTGTTACAACTTGATGTTACCAACAACTTGTCAACAAGCTGTCTCAACAGGCTTGTTACAACTTGTTGTCAACAAGCTTGGTACAAGTTGTTCCAACAAGTTGCTACAAGTCTGCAACGCAACAAGTTGTAGCAAGCTTGTGACAACAAGCTTGTTGCAACTTGTGAAATTGACAAGCTTGTTACAAGTTGTCAACAAGCTTGCTACAAGCTTGTTAATTCAACAACTTGTCAACAAGTTGTGAGATTTTTACGTGTGTATGATTGGCGAGGAACTCCATGCATGCTCTCATGTAGTAATATAGGGACCGATCGAGCCTTTTTTGAGATGCTGTACGAGGCATGAGGTAGTGTGAGGGGGGGGGGGGAAGACGAGGCTGCCCACCCGCAATAAAATACTGTGCTCTTTTTGGTGAGAAGGGCCTTTTCTTACGCCATAACCGCTGCATATAGAGTATCGCAACACGATTCTAATTATGCATCACGTTTTCTAACGTATCGTATTTTAAAACCCCATAGCTGTTCACGTTTTCTAACGCTATTCTTGGTTTGCACATGACGTCATTTCGTGTCATTGGGCGCCATCTTGGTTGACTCTGCAGATTACTTCAGCTGTTTACAGCGAAGAACTTGTGTCAATTTACTATCTCATCGTTAGTTTTAACGTATTATGAATGATACCTTTAAAATGTATGGCTCGATAGGATCAGAAACAATGAATATCTAGTTTGTGGTTGCCATGTGTTCCAAACGTCAACCAAGATGGCGTCGATTGCAAACGATCAATAGACTAGTCTTCCTCTGGTTGGTTGATGGCCGTCAAGATATATAGGACTATGTAAGCTCATTGTCGATGCATACACGCTACAATCATTGGAAGTCTTGATAAAAACTTTAAAAACTCATTAACAACTCATGAGCAAAACAAATGAAATCAAGAATTTTTTGGCTTATACAACATCTATATATGGAACAGTTTCATTCAGATTTATTAAAAGTGACGTTTCGTCTTAACATAAGACATCTTCAGACTAAATACAAGATACATTAGCATGCAATATTTGAATATATAAGTCTAAGTGTTATGTTACAGAGTGTCAAATTAATAAGGACAATTACATTTGACTAGGACAACATAGCACAGTGTGATATAATTAGGACGACAAGGACATTTACGCACAAAGACAGTCGAACTAGAAAAGGTTAAGAGGAATCGAGCTGCCTTGGACATTAAGAGTAGGTTTGTATTCATTTATGAGGAGCCTATCGTGTATCATTAACTCATACGAATCAGAACAACAAGAAAGGATTTTGAAATCGTCAAAGTCCACTTTGTGACCGGAAAGCACACTGGACTTAGTGGGGCTAGAAGTATGTTTTCCCGTAATAGGAGAGATACCCAGGTGCTCTGGTATTCTAGTGTGTAAATGGCGTGTGGTTTGACCCACATACGACGCGGAACAGCATCGACACTTAAAAAGGTAAACAACACTAGATCTCAGGTACTTGGGAACTTTATCCTTAAAAGGGAAAAAAGAAGCGATTCGTCTGGAGGAGCGGAAAACAAACCGAGTATCGAGATGAGGGAAAGCGGCATTACAAAAGCGATTGATTTGGGTGCGGATTTGAAGAGAATGTATTCCTGGGAATAGAAGGCAGAAATAGATTATTTTCTTGGGAACCGTCTGGACTGAAGGTTTAGGATCGAAGGGATTGTCCAAAATCTACGAGTAATGCGTTCAAACATGTGAGAAGGGAAACCATTGAGTTTGAATAGATTTCTAGCAATTTCAAGTTGGATGTGGAAGTTTTCATAGCACGAGCAGAGATTGAATATGCGATGAATAAGGCAAGATACTAAACATCGTTTGTACATGAGTGGGATAAAGCTATGGAAGTTGGTGAAAAGGCCGGTAAACGTAGGTTTGCGGTAAACAGATGTACTGAATTTACCCTGGGAACGAGATATGTCTATGACGAGGAACTTCAGTTTCCCGTCACGCTCAACCTCAGAAGTGAACGTTATATTGGGGTGCTGTTGGTTGAGATATTTAAGGAAAAGAGGTACGTGGTTCAGGGATCGGAATAGAAGAAAGCAGTCATCAACATATCGTTGGTAGAGTACAGGCTTGAAAGAAGAAGGACAGTTCTGGGGCCAGATTTGTTCATGGAAGGACATGAATACAATGCCAAAGAGTGGACCTAATGGACTATCCATTGCCACGCCGTCAACTTGTTGGTATAAGAGGCCATTGAAAATAAAGTGGCAGTTATCACAGACAGCGACAGAAGTTTGTGAAACTCAGAGCGATCAAGACCATTAAAGAACTGGCAATTAGAAAACAAAGAATTAGAGATTACATCAATGGTTTCATTCACAGGAATATTGGTGAACAAGGAAGTGATGTCAAAACCAGCCATGACTACATTGGACAATACCTTTGATCCTAAACCTTCAGTCTTTTCTGCCTTCCATTCACAGGAATACATTCTCTCCAAATCCGCCCCCAAATCAATCGCCTTTGTAATGCCGCTATCCCTCATCTCGATACTAGATTTGTTTTCCGTTCCTCCAGACGAATCGCTTCTTTTTTCCCTTTTAAGGATAAAGTTCCCAAGTATCTGAGATCTAGTGTTGTTTACCTTTTAAGTGTCGATGCTGCTCCGCGTCGTATGTGGGTCAAACTACACGCCATTTACACACTAGAATATCAGAACACCTGGGCATCTCTCCTGTTACGGGAACACATACTTCTAACCCCACTAAGTCCAGTGTGCTTTCCGGTCACAAAGTGGACTTTGACGATTTCAAAATCCTTTTTTTGCTGTTCTGATTCGTATGAGCTAATGATACACGAGAGCCTCCTCATAAATAGATACAAACCTGCTTTAATGTCCAAGGCAGCTCGATTCCTCTTAACCTTTTCTAGTTCGACTGTCTTTGTGAGTAAATGTCCTTGTTGTCCTAAGTGTATCACACTGTCCTATGTTGTCCTAGTCAAATCTAATTGCCCCCTGTAATTTGACACTCTGTAACATAACACTTAAACTTATCTATTCAAATATTGCATGCTAATGTAACTTGTATTTAGTCTGAAGATGTCTTATGTTAAGAAGAAACGTCACTTTTAATGAATATATATAACCTTATGAAACTGCGAATTCGATTTCCGCCCGGCAGTTCTATCGCCACAACATCTATATTAAGAAATTCTTCCTGAACAAACTGACATTAACATGCATATGGAATTGATCATTTTTGAAGCCATTTAAAATACTTTCGTGAGAAAGTGCTTAATATACTCCTGCTCGTGTTTTACATCTTACTGAAGGATAACAATGTTTATTGTGTAGACTGCCAACGGATATTAAGTATTTTGTAATCTGATTGCTCCTCTAACAGTAGCATGATAGCTCATATCCTACTACATGCGTAAAAACGCACAATTTGTTACAAGTCTGCAAACAAATTGTAACAAGTCTGTTCACAAGTTGTCAACAAGTTGTGTTCGCACTGCTTGTTTCTACACACGTAAAAATCTCACAACTTGTAACAAGTCTGCAGACAAGCCGTCAACAACATGTGTTCGCACTGCTTGCTCCAAAGTTGTCAACAAGTTGTTCCAAACTTGTTGACAACTTGTAACAAGCTTGACGAAAATATCAGACTTGTTGCAAGGTTGTTCTAACAACTCTGATACAATTCTGTTGTAGCAAGTTTGTTGCAAGATTGATAACACAAGGCTGTAACAATATTGTTATATCATGCTATATCAGTCTTGTTGGAACAATGTTGTAACAGGTCTGATAGTCTCATCAAGCTTGTTACAACTTGTCAACAGCTTGTTCCAAACTTGTTCTAACAAATTCGGAACAAGCAGTGCGAATACATCTTGTCAACAACTTGTGAACAGAGTTGTTACAACTTGTTTGCAGGTATGTAGCAACTTGTGCGTTTTTACGCGTGTACACACGTAAAAACGCACAAGTTGTTACAAACCTGCAAACAAGTTGTAACAAGTCTGTTCACAAGTTGTTGACAAGATGTATTCGCACTGCTTGTTCCGAATTTGTTGGAACAAGTTTGGAACAAGCTGTTGACAAATTGTAACAAGGTTGATGGGACTGTCAGACCTGTTACAAGATTGTTCCAACAAGACTGATACAGCATGATATAACAATATTGTTACAGCCTTGTGTTGTCAATCTTGTAACAAACTTACTACAACAGGATTGTATCAGAGTTGTTAGAACAACCTTGTAACAAGTCTGATATTTTCGTCAGGCTTGTTACAAGTTGTCAACAAGTTTGGAACAACTTGTTGACAAACTTGGTACAAGCAGTGCGAACACATCTTGTTGACGGCTTGTCTGCAGACTTGTTACAAGTTGTGATATTTTTACGTGTGTAGTTTGTCGTGACAAGTTTGGAGTCAGTTGTTAACAACTTGTAACAGGCTTGATGGCATTATCAGACTTGTTACAAGGTTGTTGTAGCAAGTCTGATATACACACGTAAAAATCTCACAACTTGTAACAAGTCTGCAGACAAGCCGTCAACAAGATGTGTTCGCACTGCTTGTTCCAAAGTTGTCAACAAGTTGTTCCAAACTTGTTGACAACTTGTAACAAGCTTGACGAAAATATCCGACTTGTTACAAGGTTGTTCTAACAACTCTGATACAATCCTGTTGTAGCAAGTTTGTTACAAGATTGATAACACAAGGCTGTAACAATATTGTTATATCATGCTGTATCAGTCTTGTTGGAACAATCTTGTAACAGGTCTGATAGTCCCATCAAGCTTGTTACAATTTGTCAACAGCTTGTTCCAAACTTGTTCTAACAAATTCGGAACAAGCAGTGCGAATACATTTTGTCAACAACTTGTGAACAGACTTGTTACAACTTGTTTGCAGGTCTGTAGCAACTTGCGCGTTTTTACGTGTGTAGACATGATACAGCAAGAATGTTACAACGTTGACGACACAAGGTTGTAGCAATATCGTTATATCATGATTGTAACAGGCTTGTTGGAACAATCTTGTAACAAGTCTGACAATATCAACAAGGTTGTTACAAGTTGTTAACAGCTTGCTCCAAACTTGTTGACAACTTGTAACCTGCCGTGCGAACACAACTTGTTGACGGCTTGTTTGCAGACTTGCTACAAGTTGTGAGACTTTTACGTGTGTAGTAGAAAAGCCAAGATGGCGGCTGAAAGTTTCTGGATCGCAAAAATTATATTTTGAGTATTTTGCCAGCCTTTCTTGGCCATGCGTACAGCATATAAACCCAGATAGAGTTTTTAAAGGTTAGTACTTGTTTTAAATGTTACCTGAACAAGTGATAAAATACAGTTTTTTACGAATTAATACTGAATAAGTCTCCCAAAAACTGGAAAATATTATAATTGTTTTGAATTGCTATTATAACAAAAACTATGCTGAACGCTTCTTTTACCCAAAACATTTATATTTTCTTAAGAATTAAAAATTATTATTTAAGAATTATTTTTTTAAGAATGAAGCTTTTGGCAAAATTTGTCAAAACATTCTTTTTAGAGAATGATAAGTGCTATTTTATACGGTATAAGCTCAAGTTGTTAAACATTACTAAACTGACTATATTTTAGTAAAATATAAGTGCACTGGAAAGTTTTTTTGTAGCAGTTCTCAATGCAAAGAACAGTTATTCTACTCACTCTTGTCGATGCTACTGATTTTCGCTCATATGCGACTCGAGTTCGTAGTATAACTGTTAAATAACGGACGCTCGATGATGAGACAAACTCGTTTTTGTATGTTTTGTAATAATCAAGACAATGTGAACGAAATCTCAGATCGGAAAGTATTGCCACTAAAGGATACATGCAAGAGTCTGTGAATAATGTGTTGTTGTTGCAAGACTGATCACTCAAGTCAGAGACAACATGATCATCTATTCTGTGTTTTCCTAATGAATTATTTAAAATGAGTTTTTGATTGATGTTAATTGATTACTTCCTGTCACATTTTGCACAAATGACCTACATCATCCAAATCTTTAGAAAGAGACTGCCATACCAGCAGTATTACAGGCCTATTTTAACTTTCTATTTGTAGTTGTGAAATTTATAAATGGATCGCCGATTAGGTAAAGAAAGAGATCGGAATATTGCAAATCGTCTAATATAATATGATGAAAAATAATATTCGATCTAAAACCAAATAATACATAATTGTTGATAATAGCTAATGTAGTAGCATGCATTGTCTCATTGTCCCTTATTCAAATACTATCATAATCATACAAATTTAACTTACTTCTGTGGCAATATCCAATCTTTACATTAAAACATCTGGTTAGCAAGTTTTTACTGTCCGGAGAGCCTCAGATTAGCGTAACTCTTATGAATTATAGTAATTCCCGTTTACTGTGAATACAGTCTTCCTATCAACGATATACTCATGCAAACATGTGTTCGTAATTCGACACTAAGAGTCTAAGTATTTAAAAGCTAAGTGTCAATCAAAGTTAAATCAATTCCCAAACTAAAGTAATACAGTAAAGTTAATGAATGTAAATTGAGTCAAACGAAACATCCCCCCCCCCCCCCCCGCAATAAAGATACAATTCTTATTCTTCGTTGTCGTGTCCCTATGCTGGATAAATGACGGCAATCTTCGTCACTGGTCTGTTATATTCTCCTGTAGCTGTCTTGACTCTCACGTTTCTTGTTTTTCCATCTTCGCCGGGGTATGCCTCGATTATCCTACCAAGCGTCCACTTTCCTCGTACCGCGCTGTCCTCAGCATACATCACCATATCGTTTACTTGCACGTTGCGTCGATCTGCACGCCACTTTTTTCGTGGTACCAGGGATGGGAAAACCTCTCGACGCCATCGCTTCCCGAATGAATCGACCAATCTTTGAACAAATTCCACTCTGTTACGGGGATTCTTTGTCGGCTTAAAAGGATCTTGCGGAACTTAAGAGGTCGATCGTCCGTCTGGTTCCTAATAGCCTTGAAGCTGTCTCATTAGAGATTAAACAAGCAAATAGTCAGTCATTTATCATTTCAACTATTTACAGACCACCAAATTCTAAAACTGAAGATCTTTTAAAAATAGAAAGGCTTATCCAACTATCGGATAATGAAAACAAAGAGGTCTATATATTAGGAGATTTAAATATTAATTTGCTTGTACAGAATGTATGTACTTGTAAAAAGCTTCAAGAAATAATGGAACTATATCAGTTGACACAAATAATCAATGACCCAACTCGAATTACTGAATCTACTAGGTCGCTACTAGATGTATGTATTACGTTGTCACCTGAGAAAATTATTTCGTCGGGCGTAATACATCTAGGTGTTAGCGATCACAGTCTTATTTATGCAATAAGGAAATTGAATTATGTTCCTAAAATTGGAGCACGGAATTTAATAGAGTACAGAAATTTCAAATACTTCAATGCCGAAAGTTTTCTTAATGATTTGTACATATTACCTTGGATCGAAATTGATAAAAAGGAAAATGTCGATAAAATGTGGGAATGCTGGAAATCCTTATTTGTTCAAGTATTAGATAAACACGCTCCATTGAAAACTAAGAGAGTAAGGAAAAGGGGTTGTGTTCCTTGGATGAATAAGGATCTCAGAACAAAGTTATTTGAAAGAGATTTTTTAAAGCGCAAAGCGATAAAAACGAATGAACAAAATGACTGGAATAAGTACAAGTCTTCTAGAAACTCAGCTAATATTGCCTTGCGTCAAGCAAAAAGAGAATACTATACAACAAAATTTCAAAATCCCAAAACTAATCCAAAACAAGCTTGGCAAACAATTAATGATATTTTAGGACGGAACAACAATCAAAGTATTATTCATGAAATTAAATATTCGGGAAAATCTGTCACTTCCAATGAAGAGTTAAAAGAGATCTTTAATGAATATTTCACAAATATAGGTCCTAAGCTTGCCCAAACAATTGAGCATGAACAGTGCTTGTAATTTTGAGGACTTTCTTACCAAACATGAGTCCGTTAATGAATTTTGTTTTGAAGCTGTAAACGAATTATTGGTTTACACGCTTATTATGAAATTACCTATCTCAAAATCTGTAGGTCTTGACAAAATCTCTACAAAACTTCTTCAGATTGCAGCTCCCGCTATTACACAACCTTTGACAAAAATTTTCAATACAGCAATTGATTTAGGTCAGTTTCCTTTAGAATGGAAAGCTGCACGAGTAATTCCAATTTTTAAAAAGGGTCAGCGAAACATACTTGATAATTATAGGCCAATTTCAATTTTGCCAGTTGTTAGCAAACTAATGGAACGTATTTTATATAATCAATTATCCAAGTATTTGGAAAAAGAAAGTATTTTATCTGCGTATCAGTTTGGATTTAGGTCTCGCCATTCAACGACTACTACTTTAATAGATTGTTCAAATGAATGGTATGTCAATATGGACCGCGGGCACTATAATTTGGTTGTTTTCATTGATATTAAAAAAGCGTTTGATACCGTGAACCACGACATTCTTTTAAAGAAGCTTGAAATGTATGGTCTTGGAGATTTGGCACTTGCACTACTGCGTAGCTATTTAACAGATCGAACTCAAAAGTGCCAGCTCCAAGATATGCTTTCTAAACAAAGGAAAATAATTTGTGGCATCCCCCAAGGAAGTATACTTGGCCCACTTCTCTTTACTCTATATATAAACGATTTGCCAAATTGCCTAGAACATACAACACCTAGAATGTTTGCTGACGATACCAGCTTAACAGCTACGGGAGAGACATTGAGTGAAGTAGAGAAGAGGGCTAATGAAGACCTGAGAAATGTTCACAACTGGCTATCTGCAAATAAACTAAATTTGAATATTGCTAAAACTGAGTATGTCTTAATTGGATCACGACATAGGATAAACAGTTTGGATATTCAACCATCAATCAATATTGATAAACAATCTGTTAAAAGAGTCAAACATTCCAAAGTGCTCGGGGTTCAAGTTGACGAGCATTTAGCCTGGACTAAACATATTGAATTTATCGCTGGTAAAATATCATCCGGAATTGGCGCTATAAAAAAAGCAAAGGAATTTGTTGACCGAAACACTCTGGTTTTGATTTATAATGCTCTAGTTCAGCCACACTTTGATTACTGTTGTGAGGTTTGGGACGTATTAGGTAAAACACTTAGCGATCGTCTTCAAAAACTGCAAGACAGGGCGGCTAGAATAATTATGAATTTCAAAAATGAATCAGGACAATCCTTGTTAGCACGTAATTCACTTGGTTGGATTAACCTTGAAGAACGCAGAGCACATATAAAAGCTAAACTTATGTATAAATCGATTAACAACTTAGCTCCTGAAAGACTAAGTAACCTTTTTCAAAATTCAAATACAATTTACGATTATGATTTAAGAGGGTCTTCAACTAGGCTTTGCCTTCCAAGACCCAAAACAGAATTTATGAAAAAAAGTTTTAGCTATAATGGGGCCTACGTCTGGAATCATATTCCGGAAGACATAAGAACTTCGGCATCATATAAGTCGTTTTGTCAAAAGCTTTCTTCCTCGACCTTTTCGTGTGGTAGTTGATATTAATATATGATGTATTTAACATAAGTATTTAAGGGGGAGGGGGGGGGGGGGTGTTGTTAGGGATTAATTTTATGGTAGTGGGATTGGTGCACACCTCTTTTGGAAATCAGCAAATGTTGAAAAGATTGTGCGCCTTTTAAATAAAGTTCTGATTGATTGATTGTTTGGGTCGTTGGGAATTCTGCTAATAGGACGTTGATTGACCAAGTTGGCAACTTCTGACAAATAGGTGTATAGCTCGAATGGTATCAATACTTGCTTACCAATGGCTGTCTTCAACGCTTTCTTGCAACTTTTCACAAGGGCTTCGGCACATCCATTGTGATGCGGAGCTGCTGGAGTTGTAACTCTCCATTTCATGCCTTTATCGGCGTAGAACTCACGAAGTTCGTCTTTGTTTCAACCGGTTATCATTTCGCGGAGTTCTGGCTCTGCACCAACGAATTGAGTTCCATTGTCGCTCATAATCATTGCGGTTTGACGTCGAATTGGCAAGAATCTTCGAAGAACTTGTCAGAACTCTAAAGTGAAACAGACTAAAGCTAATCCCAGGTGAACTTCTCTTGTTTTTAAGCATGAAAGAGAACTCCGTAGTGCTCTGTGGTCTTATTGCGCCCAATTTTAACGATATACGGTCTGAAGTAATCGCATGACGTGTAATGAAATGGCGGGGTGTATAGTGCAAGACGAAACGGTGGTAAACCTGACATCAGTCAAGACTCTAGTTTACGTGCCAAAGAATATGCAGCGGAACTTGACTGACTTTGCGAGGTCATTGACCAGTAGAATCCATACTTTCTCTTTGTCTTTGCTGCCACGTCATTGTGACCAAACTGGTGAATTTGACGTGTGATGAATACTGAGATCCAGTGTTCCCGGGGAAGTAATACGGGCTACTGGCAATCATAATACACTACGGCTTTGGAGACTCGTCCTCCTACTCTAATTATTCCATTCTCATCTTGAAACGGGCTGAGCGACTGGAATTCTCCTTCTGATAAGCGGTCATGTAAGCTTTTCTGTGCTTCCTTAATCCATAAGAATTCGGCTTCTTGCAACTCTGCCGGTGACAGAGGACTCTGGGTGGACAAATTGCTGACAATCTTGTTATTTTCGTTATCTGGAGCTTGCTGTCGTATGTTTACTTTCTGACAAAATCTGCTTACGCGAGCAGTAACCCTGAAAAGCTTTCTCCAATTAGAAAACTTCTTAGGCGGTATTGCTTCCTCTACCTTGGCCAGTGTCACAGTACAGACAATCTTTGGATTTCGTCGCTCTTTCTTTGTTTCTTGCAAGTCATCTACGGATGGTTCAGGTTCCTGTGGCCACTTCTCTTCTGGCAACTGAGGGAATTCTGGGCCATGTTTCCAACTTCCATTTAGCTTTTTCACTGTGATACCACGAGATACATCATCTGCTACGTTGTGGATTCCTGGTATATGTTTCCCCTGGGAAGGATCGGAGTTGTTTCGAATTTCTCCAACTCTTGCTGACACGAAAGGCTTGTAAACCCTGACTTGGCGGTGTATCCATGCTAATACAATTCGATTACTGTCCGTGAAGTATATGACCTTCTTGAACCGTATACATGCGTCTTCGTAAATGCTTCTTCCCAAGCGTGCAGCTAAAACAGCGGCTTGTAATTCGAGACGGGGAATTGTTAATTCCTCAAGTGGAGCGACTCTTGATTTTGAGGCTACAAATCTTGCTTCATATCTACCATTTTTTTGTTAGCCATCTTACGTACAGGTATGGACATGCACCGAAAGCTTGCCTTGAGGCATCAGAGAACACACATAGCATATGCAAAACCAACTGCATCCACAGGAGTTAAACAACGAGGGAATGTCACTTTATTTAATTCTTCTAGCTCTTCAAACAGTTCGATCAACGTTTTGGGGGGCAATGCCTGATCCAAATCGTATCCCATCTCCCTTAGTTGCTGCATACTAATTTTTGCTCGTACAATGATCGCTGCAGCAAACCCAATGGGATCATATATTTTTGCAACCTGATTCTCAGGGTCTTCATCTCCGCTACCCGCGCTACGGCGAAGACCCTGATACAGGCTGGTCACGTGGCACCCAGATTTTGGGTGCCACGTGGAGCGGCTAAACGTGGGAGGGGTGGGAAAGGATCTTTTGTTTATAGACGCGTTAATTATTAGTTGCTTGTAAGATGTTCGGATCGGAGGAATAAATGATACGCCTTTTAATTTTAGATTTTAACAATCAGCAGATTTTAGATTAGAACAGCCTGATGCAAACACAAAAGAAAGCAAAGATACGGTCTTGGCTATGCGGTCTTAAGCCCGGCCCGTTTTCCACTTCAACCGTATCGCAGCGAAACGTAGCGTATTCTATTGTGTCCATATCATTAGTTCTGCCTGAGTGTTCACGAAACAATGAAATACGCTACGTTTTGTTACGATACGGATGAAGTGGAAAACGGGCTTTAGAGTCAGATGACTTCCCGCTTCGTCGGCCTCCATTGTTGTTTGACAATAATTTGTGATAACGCGTTTTTACCCACGCCTGCTAAGTACGAATGTCAAGCACCCAGAATCTGGGTGCCACGTGACCAGCCTGTGTCAGGGTCTTCACCGTAGCGCGGGTAGCGGAGGTAAAGACCCTGAGAATCAGGTTGATATTTTCGCGATTCGACTGAGTACCGTTCGCTTTGTCAATTGTGGTTTACTCTCGCTATTGTGGTTCTTTGATACTTGTCGTTTTGAACGTGTTAGCTTCGACGTTGAATGAAAACGTGTCCGTTTTAGTATTCCATTGTAATCCAAGCAGTTTTTTTTCGACTTCTCCTTGAAGTATTCTGAGCTCGCTTAATTCATTACTGTTGCTTCGTTCCTCTAAGACTTTATTTGAAGTCCGACCTTTAATCTTGAAACTTCCCTTTTCCAACACTGCGCCGATATCATTGGTTTGTCTGCGTGCATCCTTCACTGAGTCCACTGAATCACAAATGTCATTCATGTAAGAGTTATCCATAATTGCCTTGGCCGCTTCAGGGTGAGAACTTTGACTTTCCTTTGCTGTTTTCTGTCGGGCTATTTGAGTCATTGCTGGGGCAGGTTTGTCTCCGAAAGTAAGCACTGTTTTTACATAAACATCAGGGTCTCGGCTTGTCTCAAAGTTTCTCCATACATAACGGTGGACATGTTGATCTCTCTCGGGAATTAGGACACGATGGTACATTTCGGAAATGTCCCCGCTTATAGCTACCTCCTTTTCTCTAAAGCGTAGGACGACGCCAAACAGGTTATTTAACAGATCAGGGCCTTTCTTCCAGTAATCATTTAATTCGTGTCCTTGGTAAACCGACGAGGAATTAAATACGATGCGAACTGGAGTACTCTTTTTTTTCTGGTCGTACCACTGCGTGGTGTGAAATGTAGTGAACAGGACCCTTGTTGTTCTCCATTTCTTGTTCAGACAACTTTCGTGCAAATTTTAAGGTTTCCATTTCTTTCACTGTCGTACGCTGTCGCTTGATCAGGTTTTTTCACAAGCTGGCGTTCCATTAACTCCAACCGTTTTACTGCTTGATACTTATTATCTGGTAATGACTTTGGATTTTTCTCCCATGGATACGGAGTCATCCATTGATCACCCACCTTCTTAGCAGACTCTTCTATCAAGGCTTTCCCTTCTCGTTCGATTCGGCTCAGTTTATCAAATCCACGAACGCACGGTTTAACTTCAACGCCCATAGTCTCGGTCGTCCAGAAGTCCGTTAAACTAACAGGTACTTCGTACTTTACGTGAACGACTCGGGTTGCGTCACCAGCTGATACGGCTCCAGGTAAAGAACCAAAGAACACCCATCGCAAAGGTGATTTTCTTGCTACGAAGTGATCTATTTGTTTTGTCAAGCCAGTATGCATGTTAGCATGATCAATTCCAATCAACAGATCGACTAGTCATTTTCCACGCCAAACTTTTTCGTTGCATAAATTAAACCGCTCGATAATACCTGCTACATGGATGTTTGCAATTTCGTCGCTGATGCAAGGAATACAAATCGCTCTCAATGAGTGTCATTTCTGGTTGTCTATTGCTGTAACTGGGACCTTGTATACCTATGTGTTGATTTTTTCTTCTTCTCCACCGACTTTTGTGACATTCACGGAGATATCTCTTCCATTCAACCCCAGGTTGTGTGCAGTTTCGCTACGAATTAGACTTTCGGTTTTTCCATTTGGAAACCACAGGATTTCGAGTGATAAACTGTTCCTACTTCAGTTTTATTTTCAATGTTTTTAACATTTAGATCATGATTTGTTTCATTTGGTTGAGACGTGATAATCATAATCTCTTAAGCACTATTCTCAGTAGCATTGTTACTCGCGTCAATCGCGGTTTCCCGACTCATGTTATCGACGTCAACACTCTCAGTCTGACTTGTATTACTTAAGCTCGCGTCTTTTGCGTTCTGCATTCCAATCATCCTTGAAACGCTTGACTCGCCT
Source organism: Muricea muricata (assembly GCA_963855995.1). Taxonomy (NCBI): domain Eukaryota; kingdom Metazoa; phylum Cnidaria; class Anthozoa; order Malacalcyonacea; family Plexauridae; genus Muricea; species Muricea muricata. The sequence goes on along the minus strand of OY979718.1, from coordinate 31,127,194 downwards.
AATTCTAATTTATTGCTTGCTTGAGCAGTAAACTTACACTTTCTATTTAACCCTTTGCATCAATGTCTAACTTCAAATAATAGCTTTGGCTTTCTTCGAGCCATGACTCCTCTTTATTGAACTCTTCATCGTCAATCAATAAGTTTGAATACAATTCATGTTTTTTGACGAGGTTTTCAAATGCATTATTTACTTTTATCAAGCCATCTCTTACCTCGCTTGCTGGTGGTTTGTGCTCTACAAGGTGTGTTAGAGCTCTTCCACATCGCGTAAGTGCAGCCTTTGCGGCGCGTCGGTTGATTTTTGCCAGTTTAACATTTTCTGCTTCTTCGGTCATATTTATTTTATGAGTGAATTTGGAATGATATAAGCAAATTTTAGCATGATTAATTTAGTGCATTTTTAATTTATCTATTTACTTAATTTGCATACAACTCCCAAGGGACATTTAATTAAAATTGGAACATTTCTTAAGAAAAACGATTCTTATGGAGAAAAATATACGTTCGCACGACGTTTTGAATGGCTTAAATTCAATCAAATTTCTTGAAATTTTGAACAGCAATAAAAAACCTAACGTATTCTCTACCTACCAACTCTAAATTACTTTTAAGCATTTAAATTTCGCGCGCAAGCCATTTTAAATGTGTCTCAAAATACGCACACCCCCTGGTTTCAAACATTTAAATTTCAGAATATTTTTATTTAGTATTTTTGCACAAGTGAACATAATTAAGAAATCCGACCTTGTGATTGGTCCAATATGACGTGACATTCCTTTATATTCATCTACAGGTGAATATAACAGTAAAAACAAGTTTACAAAATGGCGACTAGCCGCCGTTTTGTACAAATTACGGGCAAAGAAATAAACAAAATTAAAATAACTTTTGTAAAAATACTAAAACAATTATTCTCCTCAGGCTCGGTGATTTTCGGGAAATATTCACCTCGACTTCGTCTCGGTGAATATTCCCCGATAATCACCTCGCCTTCGGCGAATAATTGTTAATTATTCTACACCGTAAGTAGCCAAGCAATGTGTGCTAATAAAAAACTTGATACTTCAAGCCGCTTTGCGAGGTTGAGAGCCGTTTGAAAATTGTCTACTTTTCTTTATAAACCCTGTATATTACCTTGACTCTTTTAAATGATTTATCTGGTATCTCATTCAGGAATAACACTATTTTGAATTTAAAATTCTAACCAGGGACCTTTAATTAAAAAGCATATGGTTTCTAGAAGGTTCCTAGACTAATTATTGTAAATATTTGCATTTTTGTCTGTGTAATATATTTCGGGCGAACAAATTACTTACATAAATAAATAAATAAACAAACAAACGAACAAGTCATCTAAAATGTTCGTGCTTTAGTGATTAAAGAGTGGAATGAAACAGATGCTGACTGGCGTCGAAATATTAAAGTGAAAGACAAAAAAAGCCACAGTCAAGTCAAGGATTCGGGTAAATATGGCAGAGATGGAAAAACATATAAAGATTGCAAAAATCGTTTGAGAAAGGGAAAATTGCGTTACATAATGCCTAAAAACAAACACCAATCATGAAATGCTAGCGAGAACGGGCCATGTTACACCAGAAAATCGTAGAATACTTTAAATATAATACTCTATGTTGCTGAATAAATAGTTCATCTTTTAAAAAATCTTGTTTCCACTTACAATTCTCAACTTCATATACAATGCTTTACTTCCAATATGTAGCAGCACTGCAAAATTTTAAATAATGCACCTTGAAAAAAATATGAAGGAAACGAGGCCAGGTTAGCTACGAAGTACAAAGAAAAATGTAGTTTTAAAATGTTTCCAGATGTTAAAGTATTAAAGCATATGAAACGATCGGGATTCATCTATACGCAAACGAAAAATATAAATGCTTTTGTCAAGTTGATTGTAGTATGCCTTTTTTATATACCTTTTTATATTTTCAGAAAGGAACTCAAGAAATTAGCACAAGAAACAAGTGCATACCTAAACTTAGTAAATGACGAAAAGAACTTTGAAGAAGATGCTGTTGCAGAAGACGCACCAAAGTCTGCTAGTTATGACGATAATTTACTCGAGCCAAAGCCTGAAAAAGATAGTGAAATTAGTGGCATTCACAAAACAAAAGATAAGGACGGTAATCCTACTATAAAAATAGCACTTGCACAAAAACTTAAACACGTAACTAAATTTAATGAAAAAAATATGGCTTCTCTGCAATAGTGAATTAGATAAAAAATTACGAACGAATGTTCTGGTTTTATTTCAAATACGCAGCCGGGATCCCACCTCAGGCGGGACGATTTTTGAAGCATAGAAATGCTCCATCTCGCCTTCCCAGGACAAACAGAATTTTTCATTCCTGTCTTCTATTAGTGTTCAGTGCAGTAGAATTGGAGTAATGATAATTATAAACATCAGGTTAGTCTAATATACTAACCTGATGTTTATAACTATTTTGCAATATTTTACTATTATTTCGCCTCTCATATAACCGGAAACTCAACCTGGGATGAGAAACATCCCTTCTCGGTTAACGTCCCGTCCTGCCTCTCATGTTAACTGGCCCATACTCACCCATTACCCATAACTGTTAATCATTATAGTTTTAACGCTGTCATTCGTCGCATATATTTATTAATGATTTAGACCAAGAAAAGAGTTCGTCGAACCAAGATATTGGTAAACAGGAAGAAGAAAAAACAAGCAACGACAGTGGCAATAACACGTTAACAGAACCTACTACAACAAGGAATACTGATGTTAACATGGGTATTTATACGTTGACAGGAATTTCAAAAAGTCAGAGTAATAAAAATTGCAAATGGTATTTTAGTGATAAAACCTATAAATGTGTCTTGTTTCAAGATTTACAGTCCTCATTTCTTTGCTTATCTCTTAAACTTTTATTTAATTCTCAACGAAAACACTTGATATTTAAAGGCAGGCTGACCAGCTGCATTGGACACAATGTATAGCTATATTTCATGTACTTAAGGCATGAAGAGATTCGGCAACAAGATGAATTAATATTCATAAAACAGCACATACTGTATTTGAACAAGGTGAAACCGCATGGTGTCTACACTAACAAGGTGTGCATAAAAAGTTTATGATAAATATTTTTTGTCAGTTAATTCAGTCAATTAGAAAGAAAGGTTGACAAAACATTTTTCATCGTTTTTTCTAAAGTTTTTTAAAAACCTACACATCGCCTTGCATTTCCTAGAGCGTGATCTTTCTGCTCTACAGGACTTGTATTCAATCAAGATGTAACAGTACATTGTTCCACTCTATTACCCAATTAGTATACAAGATGTACCAAAAAAGTTAATGGAACTTTGAAGAGCTGTGAACAGGGCCGTTGTTAGAGCGTTAATACGGGAGAGGGGTATGTTCATATATTCGCGTTCTGCATGGCCGACGAGGTTTTTTCAAGTCAAATTTGAGTTGATCGATTTGAGAGAAGAAAGAAACTTGTCGGGCAGAGCATGAATATATAAACATATACCCCCTCCCCCAATAAACGGTCTAGCTACCACCCTGGCTGTGAGACATTCATTATTTTAAACTACAAAAATTATTCTTTCATAGCTGTAGAACCTGGGGCTCGTTAAAAAAGTGATAAAATTACAAAACATAACTATGATTAGTCCAATCAAAACCACGTATTTTGCACTTAATCACTATTTAATTACAAAACAGTGATTAAAAAAGTGATTAAGAGTTTTACCAACCGGCCACAGGCTTTTATCGCTTTCGATTGTCACCTTTTGAGCAAATACGAATGGAGTGCACAAAATAACCTGCCGAAATCGCACATTGTCCTAAAAAAGTAAATTCCATTCATCTTACTAATTTACCTGTCATGAGAAATAATTCGTTGTTAATTAGATAGATGCATTAATTTTACTAATTGATTTATCTAAGCATATTTGCATTTGCTCATTTTTTTCAAATTTTACAATAACGGGGACATTTAAAAACTGGTCTTCTGAACTGTGAAAGAAGTTAAACATTGAGCGTCCTGTATATAACTCTCAAACTGCGATTACTTTTTTGGGTAATTAGTCAAGCTCAATTACTTCGTATTGTTTTTGTAGATCTATATTTTCATTAGTCTGATAAACAAAAATCAAAATATTGAGTTTTTCACGTAATGACATATTTTATAGACTTAGACCAAAAAAATACTTCAAACCAGGACATTGGTGTTCACAAACAGATATCGGAAAACTTCAAGGAGTCGACAAATCCAGTTGTCAGAAAGAATGTTGATCAGAACAATACTTATCTACTAAAAAGTTCATCTGATGGTATTTATATGGTAAGCACAAGACAAAATGAAGTACAAGATGATCAAGCATCCAAGAGCAATGGTATTTACATGGCTGGAATGTTGTCAAGAAATAAAATAGCACGGCCTCATGAAGATGGAGCGATCCATACTCAGCAAGAAAAGATGCCATTATCGTTAGCGCCGAAACCAGAAGGTAAATAGAAAGATGGAACTAAATTGTTCCACTGATCGGGGACGAAATGTTTAGATGGTTTGGCATTTAGCCAATATTCATTGTGATATTCAAGCCATATAAAACACTTTCTGTGCTAATATGCCGTGTTGAGTGAAAATTGGGGGAAAAACGAGAAATTTCATCAAACCCGAAGTCCACGACATTATACTGTACTGTAATTAATGATTGTAAGGGCAATAGTAGGAAAGCTTTCACCATGCAGAGTTAAAGTTGGAAGTTCCATTTCAACGAAGTGAGAGCCGATGTAAATAGACCATGCCATCATTCACTGGCGGAAATATCCTTACCTTTGAACAAAAAATAAATTATTTGATTCAAAGACACAAAAAATGTAAAAAATATGACCGGAATAATATTAATTTAGAGGTGTTCATTCATATAATTTTTCGCGTTCTGCCCGACGAATTTCTTTAGAAATCTATTCGATTTCAGAACAAATCCATCTGGCAGAACGCGAATATGTGAATAGACACCTCCTTATTAACACTCTAGTTACGCCTTCCATTGGACAAGTGAATTGATTTAAATAAAGTGTTGTGAGACTAGACAGTATAGTACAAGTATATACGAGTATTTTAAATATTAAAAGCTAATCAGAAAATCACAGTGCATTTTTGTATCGTAACAAAGGTTTAAAGTTTTAACAAAAGTATAAAATGGAACTTTGTGTCTATTTTCTTCTCGCCAAGCATAGTGAACGCCTTAGTAGGCGTCTTGTTTATTAAAAATATTTATTTAACAATCGGTTAATTAATCTAACAATCACACTTTCACCTAAAATTTATCACTAAGATCTTTAGTGCGCTTAGATTTTACAAATGTCTTATTTAAATTTAATTCAACGAGCAATAGAACTGAAATCGTGTTTTCCTCATAATTTGCCCAAGAGTGCTCTTTTCTTTGTTGTGATCAAAATTTGACTGAGACTAGACGGAGTGTGCAATGAAAGAACGGTACATTCATACGCCATACATAAGGATCAAACCAACAATAGTGAGGTTCCGTGTACTGCGGTAATTCTTAGTTTGAATTATAAAATTTTTCTTATTTCTTTAAATTTTCCCAAATTCTGTAATGCATGGCTGTTTGTGTTACACTTGGGCTTGAGGCAAAGTTAAATGAGATACCGCACGATGCGATAATTTATGTTCATGTCTTGGTAGGTTATATTCGCCAACAACAAGATTTTAGCTACGGGATTTACATGTCATCAATGAAGGCGAAAAGCGTGAAGACTGAAGATCCAACATCTCAAGAAGCCGCGGTTGATAGCAGCACTACGCAAGCGAAGGACGGTGGCATCTATATGACCAGCTTCGCATATAAGAGAGCCTGAACGACCACATTGATAAACCCCCCCCCCTCATAAAAAACAGTACTACCTTTACTATACCTTATAATTCAGTGATTATTTTAATACCTATTTCAGCAATCGTTGCATAAATTGTTTTCAAATCCAACTCGCCATAAACAATTGATTATTTAGTTTTGTTAAACGACCCTTTTCATATCGATAACCAGTAAGCGGGATCGTCGGCTGTTCTGGGGGAATAGCCTATCTGTCTTTTTAAAGTCACTTGGATGCCAGACTAAACACACTTCACGATATTAACGTTTACTTCACTTCACGAATTTAACATTTGTTTCACTGAAATCCATGTGCTGACGGCCGAAAACTGCGAAAAATGATTTCGCACTTGGTAATATCGCAATTTTCAAGGTGGAAAGAAAGTTTTTGGCAGCTCCATTCAACAAGTTTTTTTCTTTAATTCGAAGCCCTGTACGCTGAAAATATTATTTTAAACCATGAAACATCGCAATTTTCCCGTCAGAACGAAAGTTCTAAGTCGGTGATTTTGACAGTGGCGAAGCCAGATGTCCTGCTTGTCCTGCTGAGCATGACATAGAAAATTTCAAATGATGAATTTTTTCACCCACATATTTTTTAAAAGAAAACACATTTACCCAGCTTTACACATTTTCTTATATTTTCTTAATTTCAATACGTTGCGCAGAAATTATAACCACAGAAATACATTATGAACGTTATTTAATAACTTATTTTGAATTAATAGATCAATTGCTTTTCGGTATGAAATAGATTGTCCGTTAAAAACACACAAAGAATAACGCAATGTTTATGTGGGAGAAATGGGTCATGGTGATGAAGTACTCCAATATAAAAGAACTATTACATAGCATTACTTATGATTGGGATTGAGATTCCCATCAGGCAATGTTAAAGGGGTTAAGATCCCCCCTAACATTAACCTGTCCAAGGGGTTAAGATCCCCTTGGACAGTCCCTAGAATTTGAACAAGGGGTTAAGATCCCCATAAGACAATGTTAGAGGGGTTAAGATCCCCTCTAACATTAACCTGCCCAAGGGGTTAAGATCCCCTTGGACAGTCCTTAGAACTATTTACACATATTGTAGTAACATTAAAGATGTGAGTCTATGGCCTGAACGTGATAATGAAAGCACTTCATCCCATAACCATATATATTTACTAGCCGTACAACTAACTTACAACCTGATAAAATACTATATGTATTATGTTAACCCAGTTCCATTTTAGTAACTTGTTGGCACATTTAAATTGTGTCCTTGAATAACGTTTATATTCTTCTTGGTGTCCGTGCAGTCCGGTGCATCTTACCATCATCTTCATGCCATATGTGACGTGGTGGGTGGGTGGGAAAATTATTGTAGCAGCTCCTATCTCTTGAGAGCTTTTACACAAATTAAAGATATGACTGGCGAGCATGCATTGTTATCCTTACAAACGGACGGTTTTTATTGGCCGATCAGATCTCGGTCATATTATTCAGAATTCTCATTGGTTATTTAAGACAAGCTGGCATTGATGTGCACGTGCCCACAGCATGCATTGAGCATGATTATTGAGCTGATGTTAAACAGCGATAACCTTTGATCCATGCGTGAAATATTCAAATCACACCTAACAGAAACATGAGAACTTAGCACAGCCAATATGACTGCGTGAACAATATTCGAGGGACTTCCCTGCAATTATTCGCATTGCTCTATTAACTTTAATTTACAATTTTGGTATTATAAATTGGCTTTAATAGATCAATTGCTTTTCGGTATGAAATAGATTGTCCGTTAAAAACACACAAAGAATAACGCAATGTTTATGTGGGAGAAATGGGTCATGGTGATGAAGTACTCCAATATAAAAGAACTATTACATAGCATTACTTATGTAATCATAGACTCGTATACAGTAACCAGCGGGGTGCATATAGGCCCGCTTGTAAGCTGAGTGCCCTTGGGATTAAGATTCCCATCAGGCAATGTTAAAGGGGTTAAGATCCCCTCTAACATTAACCTGTCCAAGGGGTTAAGATCCCCTTGGACAGTCCCTAGAATTTGAACAAGGGGTTAAGATCCCCATAAGACAATGTTAGAGGGGTTAAGATTCCCTCTAACATTAACCTGCCCAAGGGGTTAAGATCCCCTTGGACAGTCCTTAGAACTATTTACACATATTGTAGTAACATTAAAGATGTGAGTCTATGGCCTGAACGTGATTATGGGAGCACTTCATCCCCACAAATACACAGAATGTGTATTCCCCATAGACGAACAACCAACTCCGACAACAGCTGTAGTCATATAGAAGACAGCTTTTGCCAGGAAATGGTAAGACTTGCTGTTTAGGCATTACCATTGGTTTTATTACAGCTGGATCATCAGGGTGGCCAGGAAAAACCTGGGCACAGGAAACCTGGATGGGGCCAGATAAATACCAGCAGCTTCCCCACAAAGCTTCTATATTACAACTTAATGATGAAACCACTGGTAATACGGAAAACAGAGCTGACCACTCTAGCCTTTTTGAAATATTTGTTCATCACTATTTAATCAGTTCAGCATGCTTTCAAGATTTTTTTTTTTCCGCAGGGAGACAAACAGAAATGACCTTCTATTATCATTATTTTTTTTTTCTTTCTTATATACAGTATTTGTTCATTCTGTTTTAATCACTTTCACACGATTGCATGTGAGTTGTGTTTTATGGCAAGAATAAAAATAACTTGGCATATTAAAAACATTGTTTTGCCCTGGTCTTCATTTTCAATATTTTGGAAACTTTTGTCGTTAGTTTTACAGATCGACTGCGCCGTTAATCGATATACTGAAGCTTGTACTTTCCAATTCCGAGCGGCGCGCGCAGACTGACAGCTAGCGACGCTTATGCGACTTAAGCAGGAACCAATTTGAAATAAATAAACTGTGTCAAAATTTAACTCTAGTAAGATGCCGAATGCCACTAGAAGTAATATTAATTTTTTGAAAGTAAACATTAAAATTTAAGTACAGTTGGAAGAAATAGATTTTCCTTTGTGTAAGCAGAAATTTTTTCCACTGGTCTTAATAACGGGATATATAGAATTTCTTGATATGTGTCAAATACAGATCTTGTGCTCAATATTTCTCAAGATATCTCATCTAGGAAAGCAATCATATTTGTATCGCATGTCTCAACCGCGTTAAAATATATTCAGCTGATTAGATCAGGTAGGATTACACAATAATCTCTCTTAGCAAGCCTTATTTATGCTCGTGTTCTACCACAAATAACAAATTGTGTGCATTTTGATTAGATTTTAAACGAAATATGCAATAAAAATTTTTGGAATGCCCGGAATACTTACGATACCATATACAGCTAGCGCACATCATGATAGATGTAATATCAGATGCGACACTCAACTAGGTGCCACAATCCCCTTCAGACGTTGGTGTTGTTGCAAAATCTGCTGTACCGTACTCGCCAGAGCGCAGGGAAGAAACCGCGTCAACAGCTAGTATACACGCAGGCTTGAAACGATGTTGGAGACACTATACAAGCTAGCGCTCTTCTACAGGACTGAGACGCGACGCTCGACGTTGGGTTTGAACAAGAATCATCCGTGTTGACCGCGATCTCGTCTAGAACAGCTGGGCTGCTGTTGTAACAAACTTGCTGAGGCATCGTGGACATGACTTTGACAGCGGCACGGGCCGCATTGGTTGCAATAACGGCTACCGATTCTTCCACGCTACGAGAAACAATTGGTCATATCTTGTATGCGCCAAGTGGTCCTTGGAAAATAACGAAGATTGTGGGTTGTCAAGTTAAGGAAATGTCGACGTAGACGGCAAATTTGCGTTCCCTGCGGCGTCTACCGTTGGCCTCGAAGACGAAGTGATTGCGTGCTGTTGTAGCCGAGAGACTAAAGCATTCTTTTGTCCATGGTTAGGTAGTCCTCTCTCAGTACATTGGCGTCGTAAACTCTCCGTATCACTATTGGCCGCCGTTGATCGAGATCAATCATTGCGGTTAGAAATCCCTTTGGCGTTTTTACGACGAACAGGAGGCATTTCGATGAATAATAATTTGCGTGGAAATTCAAAATTATTGTAGCAGCTCCTATCTCTTGAGAGCTTTTACACAAATTAAAGATATGACTGGCGAGCATGCATTGTTATCCTTACAAACGGACGGTTTTTATTGGCCGATCAGATCTCGGTCATATTATTCAGAATTCTCATTGGTTATTTAAGACAAGCTGGCATTGATGTGCACGTGCCCACAGCATGCATTGAGCATGATTATTGAGCTGATGTTAAACAGCGATAACCTTTGATCCATGCGTGAAATATTCAAATCACACCTAACAGAAACATGAGAACTTAGCACAGCCAATATGACTGCGTGAACAATATTCGAGGGACTTTCCTATAATTATTCGCATTGCTCTATTAACTTTAATTTACAATTTTGGTATTATAAATTGGCTTGAATGCGGGTCTTTACCTGCATGCTTGCAAAAGCAGGAAAAACGGGTGGCCTGCCCGAAGTTTAGTCCTGCTCAACTCAGGCGAGCAGGACAATCTTAAAATTCTAACGATGTTCATTGGCTAAAACAGCTTTTAAGAATGCAAAACACGCCAAAATATACATTTTACTCCTGCTCGAGCTTTGACGCATGATATTTCGCATGATAAGCTGAATTATTTTCTGAATTATTCATATTCCGGTGGCGAAATAGCTTTATGAATATGGAAATCAATCCGATTCAACCAAGCGTATCTGACAGTACACGAGACGTTATTGTTGATCTACTACAAAAATCTTTTAGCTCGCGAAATCAAAGCGAACAAAAGGCTATAGTATGCTCATCATATCCTAGCAATTACAACAATATATAATACGTCAATCCCAGCCGGCAAAGCGACGTCGAAACGACGTTGAAACAACGTCAGAGCAGGTCGTCGAAACGACGTCGAAAAAGGGTTGAAAACGCAAATGGAATCGACGTTGTTTCGACGTTTGGAAATCGACGTCGGTTATCTCGCTTTCGCTAGTCTTAAAATTCTTTAGCACACACTCTAAGAAAATAGATTTTGAGACAGAATTAGGAAACAAATTAAACTTTATCGAGTTCAGCAGAAACGCTAAAAACGCCTGTTAGTAAACTTTCAACATAACCCTATCTGTATGAAGTTTGAATCAATAAACGTTTCTAACCTTTAATAATTTGAAACAAAGCAGTCGGTCTAAAGGCTATCTTATCGCCGTGGCCATCCATATTCAACGAGGACATTAGCTCGTTGGTCATTAACCTGAAATAAAATGGAAATAAAAAAATACATTTAAATGATTTGTATAAGAATAAGTGTTACATAATGAGACAGTTCCATCAAGTACCTGCTCATTACATTACGGACATTGTCTTTAACACTTGAGCCTCCAATTTTGGAAATTCTGCACACCTACATATAAGACAAAAATAACATTGAGCAATTGCTTAAGAACCTTTAGAACAGTCACATTTACGTTTGTCGGTTTTGAAAAGCATGCAAGGACGAGTTTATTATTTCCTATACACGGTTTTTTATCACATGCAGTTAGTTGTTTTTGTGATGTGCTTTTCATTACCAGTATTTTCTTTTTCTCCTCATCTTGAAGATTCACTTCCATCGTCCGCAATTCTTCAATGCTTCTCAACTGCTCCAAATGGAAATCAGACTCCGTTGGTTCAAACTTTTTTCCAACTTGCTGCAGTCCGTCCCGAATTTCTGTGAGCAAATGTAGAACCCTTTTTTGAAACCCTGTGAAACAAATGCAAAAATCAAGTCATTAGAGAGGATAGGCATATTTGCTGAAACGTAATTAATAATTGAGCTTGAACTATGCGCGAATAATACGCATTAAGAGTTAACTGTTGTGTTTTTAATGGATGCACAATGCATATCTATTTTATTTTTGTAATGAAAACACTATTGAACAAAATTTATATAAACTCACGTGCTTCGGACATCGGGAATGCGCTGGAAGTTAGTTCCCTGCCACTTGATTTGTCTTTTCGTTTTTCCTTTTGCATAACTTCGCTTTGGACATCGGGCGAAACAACAGTATGTGGACCAGATTGAGTCTTTTTCCTTTTTGGTGACCGCATTTCACACCCTTCGCACACGATAAACGCCGCGAGGCCTTTGAAGGCGACGGAGAACTGGGACTTGCAATTGATTTGGCCAAACGGTCAAGCGCACTCCGGGCATTTTCCAATGCCGGAGAAGGACGGAATCTTGGAGGTGTTCGCAAACCTAGCATAAGGAAAGTTAAAGTCAACTAAAGTACAGCACATAGTAAGCTAAAGTACAGCAGACAACAAATGTTTATATTTTGCCGCCCATTTTGTTATGAGAAAAACCAATGCGCAGATAACGGCCTGGACAACATCTTTGAAATTTGATGTATACCAAATCTACGATTTGAGAATTCTGCGCACATCGATTTGACTAGAAAACTACAAGCTTAAATTGCACAAACCTGTAGAAGAGTTTTTATTACTATCACTGCCACGCTCTTTACCACGACCAACGTTTATCACATTCTCCTCATCGCTTGTTTCAGCACTTGTCGTGAATTCATAGTCTTCACATACTTTCCTATCTTCTACACAATGGAATAAAAATACAGTTATAAGAATATTTATAAAAAGATGCAAGTACTGGAAGAACTGGAGGAACAGACCTGAGGTAACTTTGATCTTGAGCAATGGAAACGACAACCAGTTATCTAAAGGTAGCCTTTGTTCACTAAATGCTCTAATTACATTTATTCCTTTTGGCCACCGCACGGTCTTATCTTCAATCCACACACGTGGAACAACTCCTTCTTCTTCCACATCATTTTCAATCCAAATTGCTCTTGCCCATGACATATTGGTAACTTCTACAAAGACTAGCACGAAAGAAATGTTGATTAACCGGAGTACATTAAGACATGATGTCAGTAAATTACATAATCCTTCACGTCAAATTGCATTTCTTTAAGTGGAATAATTTCTACCAAACTTAACAATTAAACATTTGATGCATCTAACAACAATCCGTTCTCTTAGCACTATGCATGTATGGTCATTCCTAGAACATATACACTTGCAACACTAATTTATGGCATTTTATCAAATCTTCGCACCACTAGGGTGCTATTACTTACATGCTACAAATTACTGGTAACAGACACTTGACAAAAACTATGGTGCACTTTTTTCAACTTCATGTTGCAATGGGAAAAGCACATATCCTGCATTAACTGGTAGACAAACTGCTTTTCGATGTAATGCTGATGCTTCAATAAGACGTCGACAAGGTGACGTCGAAACGACGTCGAAATTTAGTCGATCGACGTCTCGACCAAATTTCGACCTAACTTCGACGTCGAAACAACGTCGTGCGCCGGCTGGAATGTGCCTGCAAAATTTGATCGGGAAATTTTAAAGCAGTTGAATTGAGATGCATATCACGAAATTTGATGAGACGCTACAAAAACATCATGTAAATGCGCTTGTAACTTTTTAACTAGACGGACTATGAATTTTATTCAACTATATTTATGCTCATCATACCCTAGCGATTACAACAATATATAATATGTAAATGGTAGCAAAATGGTAGAAAATTTGATTGGGATATATTTTTCCAGTGAAATTAATATAAATATTGACATGAAATTTGATCAGGCGCTAAAACCACGAATTATTTTGGAGTACACGGCGATACGAATTATTATGTCATCAATATCTGCCGGTGTCTGTGAATGGAGTTTTCCTATTTTTTTGTCTATCTTCTTGTCCGAAATATGCTTAAGTGTCCACATTTTGCCCCTCATTAGCTCAAGCTATTCCCTCAAATTTCATGCTCAGATTGCCGCAAATGGCGATTCTGGGAGTCTAGATTTCAAAATTTTCTGGGGGAGTTCCCCCCGACCCCCCCCCCCCCCATGTGCATCGGGCTTCCACCTTCGGCGCTCGTTGCGAAATAGCATGACCACTTGCATCAAGCTGGCTTCGCCACTGGATTTTAACATGTTTTTTTTCACGCAATTGCATGTCGTGCAGGCCGGACACATGTTTTTAACTCTGTTAACGTCGTTTTTTTGCGTCTACGTTGCATAGCAACGTAGAGCTATGTAGGCGAAAATTCTGAAGGATTGGCTGGCTGGGTGACTGGCTGTGTTTGGTCAACGAATATGACGTATTTTGACGTCACGAGCTTACAAAATAAACGCTAACACTTAAAAGTATTTTAATAATTTTATCGACAATGCCCCGAAGTTGTGTTAATACAACTCATGACGTATGGAGTTTATGGTAGCGCTGCAAATTCATTGCAGTGCAGTGCTTTGTTCGTTTGTTCGAAAGCAGTTCGATTAAAGTGCTGAATAATATTTGGCAGTTTGTAAAGTGTTTCTTTGCTTTCTTTCTGGGATTTTACAAAGGTATGCTCTCATAAGTTCTTAGTTGTTTTGTTTTGGATAATAAAATTTAGATATTTGCTTTAAAATCGCAAATTTTACAGAGCATTTTACACAAATTACAAACAAGGGTAACAGTATAAATTAATTTCAGCATTGCAGCACATTGTCGATCACAGCAGTCATAACATATTTAATGGAGATTTTAATGTAAATTGGTTGGTTGAAGCGGAAAGGGAATCACTTTATAATGTCATGGTCAGAGACAATGGCTATAGAAAATTAGTTGACAATCCTACAACTGATAACAAACACTTATTGACCATATATATATATATACATATATATATATATATATATATATATATATATATATATATATATATATATATATATATATATATATATATATATATATATATATGTATATATATATATATATATATATATATATATATATATATATATATATACATATATATATAGTAATAATTTTGATTGTTTTGTTTGTAGTAGATATCAGAGTGCTCAACACAAAGATTTTGTAGAGCAAATATAACTATACAATAGCAATAACTATAACAATAATAACAACTATAATAACTATAATAACTATAATAATTATAATAACTATAATATACTATTATAGTGAGTAGCGTAAGCAAACAATGAAGTCAATCGGAACAGTCGCCTGATGATTGCATGGTTGCATGAAACTTAAAGTAGCGACAATTGTAATATTTAAGATTATACTAAATATATATATATATATATATATATATATATATATATATATATATATATATATATGTATATATATATATATATATATATATATATATATATATATATATATCTATAAATATATATATATATATATATATATATATATATATATATATATATATATATATATATATATATATATATATATATATATATATATATACCAACAATGTATAAAATGTGGAAATTGTCTCAGGTAATTTAGAAACATACTTTAGTGATCATCATATGTGATCCAGACTCGGACTGGCCCAAATTAAGGGGCCTTGCCATTGTAACATTGAAAGGGGCCCTTTAGGTGAAGATTTTATTGTGCTCACTGGAGAATATGAAACATTAAGGATATAAAGTGTGTTTAAAACAGCAAAAATTATAGTCACACAAAATACAACAGATTCCTGAGCCATTATTAGCTAAAAGAAAATAGTTTTTAATTAAGAAAAGAGAAGTCGTTCCATTTCCGATGACTTAGATTCAAGTTTTCAATATACTGCTTCATAATCGATAGCCTTTAGTAGATCGATTTCTATGGAACAAATCATTACAGCTTCCAAGTGTTGCTCAGTAAGCAGTGATCTCAGTCGATTCTTGATAAGTCGTAATTTTGAGAATGTTCTCTCACAGGATACTACAGTACATGGGAGCGTGAGCGCAGTTCTTAGGCAAATGTAAAGATTGTTGTAGCTACTGCAATGATACCGGTAGGTAGTCAACTTCTGGAGAATGCAACCGAGACAGCTTGAACAGTCACCTTTGCAGAACACTTCAAATTCAGATTGTTGCTCTTCATCCTTCACTTCCTCGTCGTCAGGTGCTATCTAGCATCTGGTTGATTATTGTCTTATTGCGACAACGAGTATCGATTCAGTCGCGCAAAATGGACGAGTTCATCTTTTAATTTTCTCTCATCAACACCAGAAATTTCTGCAAGTCTGGAAATCGTAAAAGTGGACGATTCAACAACGCGATCATAGTTGCTCGGGTTAAGATGCTGGATCTCTTTGTACAGTGCAGAGTTCTTTTCATTAAATCGGGAAGATATTTCTTGATTCAAACGATCAATGACAGGTAGGTAAACATTCGCCCTATAATTTTCAACTGGGTCTTTATTTGGCTCGTCAATTGCTTGTTCCTCGAAATAGCGACGTTTCTTTCGGGATATTGTAGAGGTTGGTAGATGTTCCTCAAGTACAACATCAAAATTGGGATTCTCATCATCATCAATCAGCTGTTGGACGTGTTGACGAAATTCCTTTGCATATTGAAAGTATTGCTCAAACTGAGATCTGTCAGCTGCGAGGGTGCTCATTTCATGTTCGACAAGGCGAAGAGCTTTAGTAATATCTAAACCAACGGTCTGCAAGTATTTAGTGACAGGGTCGCATGTCTTGACCACGTTCTTTAAAATAATTGCCGTAAGAAGCGATTTGAAATTTGACCAGCTGCTTAACAAAGCATCACTGTCGTCTCGTGTCTTGGTCGAAGTGTCCGCCGCATTGCTCAGCTCCCACAAAGTTGCAAGTAGAATGTAGTAACTCGTTGGTTCATCGCAGACTCGTTTGACAGCCTTGAATGACGACCACGGACCACCATCGTGTTTTTCCGACTTTCACAAGCTTTTTTAGCTTCTGAGCCCGCTTGCTATGTTTCTCAACCCATTTTTTCCAGACGTCCATCCGACGGGAGCTTTCATTGAAAAAGGTGCACGTTTTTTGCAGGAGTCCAAGAAGGTTTCGACACTCTTGAATTTCTGAGAAAATTGGGGAGACAACAAGATTTTGCTGGTGCGCAAAACCCCATACAAAATATCCTGAAGGCACTCTTTCTTCATAATATTTAACAACCCCAACATTTTTAGATGTGTTTGCAGATGCACCATATAATGACAAACCAATAAGATGTTCGATGTTAAGATTGTGTTTCTCCAACTTGGCGGATAGAAGATTCCAGAGTGCTTCTCCTTTACAAGAAGTTATCACTTCCAAGCCTAGCAGTCGTTCATGCACTTTTCCATCCTTTGTAACGTATCTTACCACCACACTGAACTGATCAATCCAGGAAACGTCAACCGTCCCGTCCATGACAGCTCCGTATTTTCCTTTGCAATCTGTGTTAATGCATTCGACAATTTCTTCTTGGATAAGTTCAGCGAGAGCGAGCAGAATGTTGGTGACTGTAGACTTGCTGATAAACGTTACAAAACTTCCACGCCCTTTTTCTTGCTTTTTGCTTTGTTCGATGCAATTGTCGACATGTGCATTTAGTATTTGGTCGTACTTACATAACAATATTACTAACTCAAGAAAGTTTCCATGTTGTTTGTTTGTATCAAGCAAGTAACGAGCAGTTTCAGAGCATCCGCGCTATGCCAGACCTTGACCAGAAATATACTTGACAATATCAATGATACGATTAAGAACCTCACGGTTTTTCTTTACTTTATCACGAAAGGAGCTCTTTGCAGTTTGCAGCCATTGCGGGATTAGCGAGGCGATGTCGTTTCTATTCAGATGCTGAAAATACACATCCGACGCATCACGATGGCACTGTGAATTTTCATGACGCTTTACAGTCTGACTAGCTCGGCGAAAGTTGTCACCACCAAATCCACACACCAGCTCACCTAAACGGTTTGTTGAGAAGCATCCGCAAATCTTACAATACAATTTGTTCTCCACCGAGTCATATGTAAGCCATTTACGCTGTATGCGCTGATCTTTGTTTACACTTTGAAAGTAGATATCTCTCTGGAGGGAAAATGCCCTCTACTGGTTGATCAGGGGGCATGGTAAGGAGTTTTAGTTTTTCCTCCATAGAAGAGGGCCATATAGTTTTTGACTTCTCGCAATTAGTCATGACGAGCGTCTCATTTTCTTCAGTTTCGTCGGGCAGCAGACTCAACAGAAATAGGCACAAAGCAAAGTTTTCTTCGTTTTGGTTCAGACGCTGCAGTCTGAAGCTCCCTTGCTAATTTATCTCTCCATTTTTGCGCCCCACTTTTAGATTTATTCATATCATGTAGTTTTAGAGAAGACTAAAAATTCGAAACAAATATAATTATTTGACAGCAAAATTATCCAAGGATCAACCGAAGGTCCTTTGTCGGGTATTAATTAGTAGGGGATTATGAAATTATGGATCTGAATTTGGGACGCGGATGTATATTTTCATATAAGTTAGTTTTTTCGTGTCTTCAGTTCAACTCAAGAATTCCGTAGGTTAGAATTGTGCACAAGTTATTTTTGAACTCCGGAAACGGGAATTCAAAGATTAAATTTATACTGGAAGTCTGGAATTAAGGTCTTTTGGTCGCCTTAATAAAATTTTTTCGGTTTTTCTCTTTTAATAACATTTTATGATCATAAATTTATATATTGCTCCATATTCTTTTGCCAAGTTGTTACTTACCGTAAATTTGAATTAATTATAACGATATAGTATTATTCATGACTTATAGTAACACGGTTGACAGATTGAGTTATATTGAACCGAAACTAAAAATTTAACTAAAAATAAAAATTTTAGTCTCTAGCATTAAATTATTTTCAAATCTCTTTATTTCCCTAATGAAAAAGCTGATTAAATGAATGTTGATAAATTAACAAGCGGCCTGAAAGTTAAAACTACTGATGTGTGACAAAGGCAGCCATTTTGAATAAATTATTTTACTGCTGGCCTGAAGAGCCAGCCGACTCATTCCCAGCCTCTATATTTTGGTTTCTTACTGCCTGAAAGTCAGTAAGAGTTTGAATACTGAATAGTCAGCATCTTTGAATATTATCTTCAATTTTAATCCGTTCACAAATATGGGAATTAAATAATTGTCAAGGGCCCATTTGATGTCCCAGTAAGGGCCCATGTGCCATGGCACAGAAGCACATAGGCCAGTCCGAGTCTGATGTCATCTGCAGTGATCATAAAGCAATGTGGAAGTCATGCCAAGAAAGATAGACCTGCAGCTAATGAGCTAGGTACAGTTGAAAAGCAATTGTCGCATTTCTACAGAATGAAACAGCAATGATAGTTCACCTGTAGTGACAAAGCAATGTAAATATAAAATGTTACATTCCAAGCAATTTAAACTAATCATGTAACTGCTATATTTCAGATGCTGCAGTACGGTAAACCACCTGTGTTGATATTAGTTGCTGTGATATCTTTAGTGTATGGTTGGTCCATATTATTGGACATTGCAACCATACATGCACTCACTATACGGTACTCACTATATTAACAGGTATGTATTTTCATGTTTATTTTAGTTTTAAATTTTGTTCCTGACCACTTTAATTTTTAGCAGAGCTTTTTTCAATTCTAATTTTGTTTTCTTGCTTTTTGATTTTAGTTAATGGCCAGAAAAAGAAGGAGCAATGTAAAATACTAAAATTCAATGAACATGTATGGACACAACCAATGTTACGGAGTTACAGTTATGTTGCTATGTGTCATGCAGAATAGTCAGTGACATATGCATGAAACATGGTGAGACTTTTAAAACAAAAAGCAGTGGAACAAAAAAAACAAATGCACCAATATTGTTAAAAGTTATTTGGGACATTGCCGATCTAGATTTGTGAACTAACGTTCAACACACATGTACATATGGTTACACCCAATGTTACAGTTATGGAAATACACTATGATGTTGACAGTTATGTTGCTGTGTCATATGGAATACTCAATGGCATATGTGTGGAACTTGGTGAGGCATTATAAGTGAAAGACCGTGCAGCAGAATAAACAATGCACTAGCTGCTATGTCTGGAATAATACAGCACAGACATTTGCCATACAATGTGAAAACAAACAATCAAACATTATCATATACATGCATGGATGGACATATTCCATTTGAGATATTTACAGTATATGTTATGGAATAATTTGGCAAGTGGCATTTGATAGTCAATACAAAATAACAATCAAACAAACACCTTGGTCTTGTTACTGATTGTTAAAGTATAACAGAAAGCTAGTACAAATATAGCATGCACCACATAATGTACCATAACGGATATTAATAGTGGTATATGGAGTAAGTATAATCAACAATTGTTGGTCCCACTGATAAACCAAGAAAGGATTTTGATGATGTGGGATCCTTAATTCAAAATAAATAACATTGTTTAAAAAAATTATAAATGAGCCTGCTGACTAAAAAGTAAAAAAAACATATATAAATATACCAACACAAATACATAGCACATCTCAAAATATAGTCATAAAGAACAGTCACTTATTATTTTATTCATCTTCAATGTATATAAATGTTATTTTTATTTGTAATTTTTGAACTTTTCCTTTTTAAAATTGACAGGTATTGTCGTGGTATCGTGGCCATTCGTGGTAATTGAATAATTTTATTTTTTATTGTTTTGCTCAAATTATATATATCTTGTTTGAATATTGTTTTTTGTCATTGTCACTGATTCTGTGCCTTCTCACCAGTACAACATAACGTAACGTTGACGCATGTACGCATTGTTCGTACCTATTTTTCATGTTTGCAGGTAAGTTATGAAGGTAAGTTTTAGGTTCGGGATTTTAACATTTACTTCACTAAACTGCATGTGCTTACGAACGAAAGCATGATTTGTGCTTGTTAATATCGCAATTTTCATGGTAGAAGCAAAGTTTTTGGTTCTCTAACTAAACAAGTTTTTTCGTTCAACTCGACGCAATGAACGCTGAAAGCAGGATTTTGAACCGTGAAACATCGCAATTTTTCCGTCAGAAGTCGGTTATTCTAATATGCTATTTTTGCTCAATCCACGTTTACTGCGATGAAAAATATGATAGTGTCACGTGACCACATTTGCGTTTTTTCGGACAACTTTAGCACATCGGTTGTGAAAATATATACACGTGCGCGAAGTAGACAAGCTAAAATATAAGCAATTAGAAACGATTTCGAAAGGTTTGGCAGTTTGTGAGCATACTTTAACTCTTGATGGTGTAATACAGCCGTACAAAATGTCTGGTTGCATTGACAGCAAAATATAACCACGATATATGGTAATGTATTTATACAGCGCTTGCTCGACTTATATGTATTGAAAATGGTTAAAAGATGTGCTTGGGGCACATGTAAAAGTGATTCAAGGTATCCAATACGATTACAAAAGGACGATGGAACGTCAGTATCATTTTATAGCTTCCCTAATTTAAAGAAATCGAGGGAAAGGAGAGAAATTTGGATAAGGGCTTGCTGTCGAGGTGACGCGTTTGTGTGTCGGAAGGACAGTTATATATGCGGTTTTCATTTTATTGGGGGAAATGGACCAACAGAGGAATATCCTGATCCGATACCCGCTACAGC
Source organism: Muricea muricata (assembly GCA_963855995.1). Lineage (NCBI taxonomy): Eukaryota > Metazoa > Cnidaria > Anthozoa > Malacalcyonacea > Plexauridae > Muricea > Muricea muricata. Next base: position 31,105,772 of record OY979718.1, on the reverse strand, counting down.
AGATGTAAATAAAGTACGTTGTTCCTTTAAAATTTTGTCTGGTATTTACATCATAACTTTCACATGTAGTGCATATGGAAGTGTTTTCATTTTCATACTTTATACTTCTAGATCAAGCGGTTACAACGAAAACGAAAGCCACCAAAGCATCGTGATAAGCATTCTATAAATGACAAACGTCTTAAAAGTGAGCTTGAAATGTCCGCCGCAGAAGCTTTGCTTTTGTTAGGGGATGAACACAAAGATTTCCACGAGAAAAATGCAACAAACACTGACCACCAAAAAGTGAACCAGGAAAACGAATCAAAAATAACGAAAACCTCTCAGATTGATGAAGCATCTGTTGGAGAAACATTGTAAGGCATGGCAATAACATAACATCATTCACTTCAGTTAGGTAGAAAAATAAATGCAGGGCATTAAGGCATACTTGTGAGTTTACATAATGTGTGATGGCCAAAAGCATGAATATTGTATTCATTATATTGAATGTGACCTTGCCTGGGCTATCTATGATATTGTTGAGAAACTTAACCAAAACTGAGAACACAAGTGCAACCCTAAGTAGCCCGAAATTGTTTAGTGTTTTGATAAATTCAAACACCATTCAGTTTTATATTCACAGACCTCAATATAGCCATGCAACATAGTCATTTTGCAACAGGGAAACTAGGTATATGATTTTTTTCATTTTCCTTACAAAGTAGTAAAGATGGCATCCTAAAGGATCAGGCTACTGTGCAAAGTGATGGATGTACAGATAGGTGTGTCAAGCTAAAGACTTCATTTATTCAGAAAGTAACGGAGCAAAAGAACTGTGTCCATTATACAGGTAAATATATTTAATCCAATAAAGCCTGGCACCGAAGTTAATTATTATTATTACTTTTTTGCAATACCATTGTGAAATTCAAATATCTCCCTGGCAATACATCGGAGCAGTGGTCATTGCTTGAGTTATTTTTATTCCCATTGTTAACTAAATTTCTGTTACCTGATTGTTTACTTTCTTTGTTTAGGGTTGAATATTGAAGTACTAGAAGCATTATATGTTCTTGTCAAGGAAAAGGCAACCAACTTATATATGTGGAAAGGGGTAAAATGGACTAGAATGAAGGGTGTTCAAAATGGGCATTTGAAGGTAATTACTGAAAGGAAATATTATTTATGATTTTATTAACATGTATAACAGGAAAACATATAAGAATGAAAATATGTGTTTCAGCAGATGTTTGTGTTATATTTTTAGAACAAGTACAACTTGAGAAAACTGACCCCTTGGGAGCAACTTCTTTTAACTTTGGTAAGGCTTAGGAGATAGCCAAGCATTCAAATGCTAGCTGACCTATTTGACATTGCTCCAGGAACAGCCAGTAGAATTTTTATAACATGGATACTTTTTTTAAAGAAAGAGCTATCATTCCTGTTATCATTCCCAACAGTGGCTGAATTAAAGGACGTTTACATTTCAGGTTCATTAGCTAGTGTTAGAAACCTTAGGGGAATAGTTGATTGCACCGAGTTTTACATTGAAAAGCCATGCCGAATCTCAAGCCAAAGGTCAACATTCAGTGCATACAAATCCAGAAACACCTTTAAGCTTTTCATATCAATATCACCAGTGCCACATATTAACTTTGTGTCAAATTTATACAGTGGAAGTATAAGTGACAAGCAAATTACAAAAGAGTGTGGCTTTATAGAGCAGTTAAATCCAGGTGATGTCATTATGGCTGATAAGGGCTTCAATGTACAAGACCTTCTTGCATTAAAGAATGTCAGATTGCTTGCTCCCCCAATGATGGGCAAGGGCAAAGTGTCATCAAAGGCAACGACAATGACCAGGAGAATAGCCAAATCACGTGTCCATGTGGAGAGAATGATCAGGAAATTGAAATGTTTTCAACTCATCCGAGGAGTTATACCACTCACTTTAAAGCCATATGCAAGCAGTATTATTCATGTTTGTGCTTGTCTTGTCAACCTCAGTCCAAGTATTATTGATGACCATGATGATGATGATAACAAAGGTGTGCAAAGTGAAGATAGTGAGCATTATGACTGGGAATCGAAGGACAATTCATGTGATAGTGAGGACAATGTGGAAGTATAACCTTCCTAGAAACAGTGGACAAAGGACTCATGTCAAAATAAATCATGTCAAATATTTTTTATTCATTAAATAATTTAAAAACTCTCTGGTCTGTGTTCTTTTTTGTTCAGCATGCTTTGGTTGAAACCACTCATGAACTTTTCCACAATATTCTTCACTTTTGTCCATGTAACTTTCCAAGTCCTATTTAAAAAAAGTATAGTGTACAATAAAACTAACCTCTTAAGACCTTATGATTTTAATTCCCATTACTGTACCTGCAAAAAGTACTGCACAAATAGCACCATATGAAAACCACAATTATTGCTTGAAACCTCCTGTTGAGGTACCTGTTTTAAAGAACAAAATTGCAATGAACTACTATACATTGTAATATCATATTCCCTGCTTTGCAGTAGATAAAACAAATAGGAAAAAAATTACCTTTAAAACTTTGTTGGAAAGCTTGATGTGTTTTCTTGGTAGTGAGTATTTTTCACACATATGCTCAAAGAATCTACAAATCAAAAAACAACAAGTTGGTATGTTGTTGACTGAACATCTGGCTCAGTGTGTTGTTAATGATAAGAATACTGAAATTGCATTTTATGATTTGTATCAAAAATAAATATTTAATAGTGGTAACCTGAAAAGGAGACTAAATTCCTTTCTCCTAGTGCTGATATCCCATGTCAAGGAGTCCATTAACAAAACATGCCTAGGAGAAAAGTCAACAAATATTTTTAATTTTAAAAAATTGAATTGACACCAGAGTTTGCAGCTCAATTCCATGAAAAAATTCATTTTGTCTTTCCTAGTTTAATGCTTACCATGGAGTGAGGACTGCTAACAGCCAATGATAACTGAAAAATAACAATGCATACCAAATTAACATAATTTTATCTATTAATTACTTCCATCGAATGGGTCTCATTTTATCCAATTAAACACCAGATAATTTTACAGTCTAATGCCAGAAAATTTTACTACTCAAGGAGAGTGCTGCCTGTCTGCAACTTGATGGGTTAAACATTCTGCAAGTATTCAATATGTTATTTCTAGATCATAATATTTCTTACTTCCTGTTAATTGGTATGAACAGAAAATCATTCTTCCATAAGTCTGGTTTGAAGAAAACTTCTGCATTCTCATATTGTGATTTTCTGTAATAATTTCAGAGAAAAACACTATGGTTAATCAAGTTTTGAACACCAATACCGGTAACTTTAAAGGAGTGGGAGAACTACTATATGTAAACCTTTTCCTTAGTTGTGTTGAATACCTGAGGAATATTTTTCAACATTTACCTCATTGAGTTGGTTCCTTGCTCTCCAGAAAGAGCAGTGTAAAAGAATGTGCTCACAAATGGGATTTGGCAATCTTTGATTCTCCTGCAATAGACCCCCACATAATATCACATAGCTAGCCTGATTGGTTGAACACTCCATGTAGGTACAAATGTTTTGATTGCTAAAAGTAATACATACCTGAATAGCATAAGAACAATGTTATCATTAATCATTTGCTTTGGTTCCAGATTTCTTATACAAGTCTTGTAAATGTTAACGTCATTAACAGTTATACTTTGCACTTCTGTTGTTACATTTTGATTGCCAATTCTTTCTTCTACAGGCACATCATTGGAAACATTTACTGAAATTAACAAATCAAACATTAATATTATACATCGCTTTCTTACACATTAGCATGCATGAATAAAACCCCAGGATTCTGTATCCTGTGTACCAATATAGAGGAAAATACTTACAAGAAACTTCGAAGGATGCACTATCATCTAATAAGTTGTGTATCATGACAGGCAAAACATGTCGATACCAAAAGCTTTCAATCCCTTTGCACAAAGAGGTTACAAATTCTTCATCAAATGGTATAGGAACAACAAAAATTCCTTTCTTAGTCCACACTACAAAGTCACATAAACTAAGTCCACACACAAACATTTGAATTTGTACTTGGGAATAGTAGGAGGAAGTTTTCTTTAATGAAAATGTTTTCTTAATAACTGTCCCACAAATTTCTGGAGTTAGGAATGCTTCTCTAGCAGGTTTATCTCTATGTTTCCATGGACATTTATACTCCACCACAATATCTTGACATCCAATACTGCATTTGCATGTGCGTATATTATCAACACTAGCTCCAATCATTGGTTTCTTTTTGCAAATCAAAACTCCTTTTGAAAGTAGACAGAGCTTATAATGCTTCTTATTTTCCACTGTGTTGTATGCATTCCTTGCTGAATCTTCATGAACCAAACCCCATTCCATTGCATTCTTTGGGTCACATGAAATCTTTGGAGAATATCTAAATGCACATTTTGGAGATGTAATATCTTTTACAAGCTTCACAATGTTACATTTAGAACCCTTTGCCAACTTAAGTTGGGCATTGAAAACTCTTTTTGCTTTTGAGGCAGTAATAATGCCAGCTTTGTGGCGATACCATTCCTTGGATTTCCACTGTCCAGTTGTGCATGTGTTGACATTTTCTACATCTTCATCACTTAATGAGATATTAGCCAAAAGGTGCTCAGCAGAAATTACTCCATGCAAGTTATTTTCTCTGTGATAATTAAGCAGCTTTTCTTCAAGTATTCCATGATCAGACTCCAATGTTTCCTTTTCTACTTTTGTAACTAGAAATAAGATAAAATTTTATGGAATCTTTTGAACTTCATTAATGATTAAAGCTGTTCTGTGGTCAAGGCTCGCAATGATGCGCGATAACATAATAAATACACACACGCAAGCTTTTGTGGGAGAAGGGGTTTCGGGGTGAAACACTCTTGGTCTTGGTTACAAAATATGGTCAAAAACGTCATCCCAAAGACTCATGTTACATTATACTAGATTGTTCATTAGATTGTTATATATCAAAGGAGATAGCTATGCAACTGTACACACAGTTCCTTCCGTTAAGCGCACACGCGACAGAACGTTAAATATGCGCACACGCGCATACCAAGGAGATAGCTATACTCTCAATACCTATCAGACCAACTTTATACACAGTTGGACAGTTCTTCAGATTCAACTGATCTATCATTACAATAAATAAGCGTGAGTCTATGGGTTGAACGTGACAATCAGGAGCGTTTCATCCCCGAACCCAAACTTGTATAATTCTTTAAATATTACATTGTAACATATGTATACATTCAAGTTATAGCTAGTGACGCGTTAATCGCGTACGTCCATTCCGACCCTGTAGATGAAGCCAAGGTCGTCTATAAACCATGAAGACCTGTAGTGATTTGTGCTAAGGTTATGAGCCAGTGTTGATAGTTCGTACGTTACCCTTCGGTGCTTGAACATCTATTGAGCGTAGTTGTCGTCTTTCAAGCCACATATACACCATGGTTTGTGAAACTCATTTAGGATATGTGCATGGGTTGGGTGGGCGGGAAAAACGATTTTTGTTAAAACTTTTAGCCGCGTACCGGCTTGAGCGAGCCCAAATGCAATATAATGAAATTCAGTGCGCGTTTCGCTTTGTATTCAGTTAAGCTTCGCTTGCGATTGGTTATTGTTTCGCGCTTGACAAAGTCACAGTTTTCATTGGCTAGAGGAGAATTATTTGTTATTCACGTGCATCACTCATTTGCATGCTCTAAATCATGCACCTTGGAACGAGTCTGGCGTATATCTGACATGATGACAACCTAATTGTGCCGCATGCAGGATGCATGTCTGGTTTTGCCAAAACCAAGACATTATAAACCGTAATCTGATCAGAACGTTTCCTCATTAACTTCATTTTATTAATAGCTTACAGCTTAATAAAATTGGCTTTAATGATTAAAGCTGTTCTGTGGTCAAGGCTCGCAATGATGCGCGATAACATAATAAATACACACACGCAAGCTTTTGTGGGAGAAGGGGTTTCGGGGTGAAACACTCTTGGTCTTGGTTACAAAATATGGTCAAAAACGTCATCCCAAAGACTCATGTTACATTATACTAGATTGTTCATTAGATTGTTATATATCAAAGGAGATAGCTATGCAACTGTACACACAGTTCCTTCCGTTAAGCGCACACGCGACAGAACGTTAAATATGCGCACACGCGCATACCAAGGAGATAGCTATACTCTCAATACCTATCAGACCAACTTTATACACAGTTGGACAGTTCTTCAGATTCAACTGATCTATCATTACAATAAATAAGCGTGAGTCTATGGGCTTGAACGTGACAATCAGGAGCGTTTCATCCCCACAAATACACAGAATGTGTATTCCCCATAGACGAACAACCAACTCCCACAACAGCTGTAGTCATATAGAAGACAGCTTTTGCTAGGAAATGGTAAGACTTGCTGTTTAGGCATTACCACTGGTTTTATTACAGCTGGATCATCAGGGTGGCCGGGAAAAACCTGGATACAGGAAACCTGGATGGGGCCAGACAAATCCAGCAGCTTCCCCATAAAGCTCCTATATTACAACTTAATGATGAAACCACTGGTAATACGGAAAACAGAGCTGACCATTCTAGCCTTTTTGAAATATTTGTTCATCACTATTTAATCAGTTCAGCATGCTTGTGTTTTATGGCAAGAATAAAAATAACTTGGCATATTCAAAACATTGTTTTGCTGTGGTCTTCATTTTCGATATTTTTGGAAACTTTTATCGTTAGTTTTACAAATCGACTGCGCCTTAATCGATAAACTGAAGCTTGTACTTTGCAATTCCGAGCGGCGCGCGCAGACTTACAGCTAGCGATGCTTAACTCACTGTGCAAGCCGCTATATGCCTCACGAGTCAGTATAGTGTTTGGTTATGCAACTTTAGCAGAAACAAATTTGAAATAAATAAACTGTGTCAAAATTTAACTCTAATTTAAAATTGAAAATGTAAATATATATATATATATAAGTTCGGAACGGTAATTATTGTTCTAATATTACTTGTAAACATGTGATAGTTTAGCTGTATATAGCTATTGTCATATGTTATTAAAACCATTACCATTACCATACCAATAAGATGCCGAATGCCGCTAGAATTAATATTAATTTTGGAAGTAAACATTGAAATTTAAGTATAGTTTGAAGAAATAGATTTTCCTTTGTGAAAGCAGAAAAAAAATTTTTTTTTTCCACTGGTCTTAATAATGGGATAGAATTTCTTGATATGTGTCAAATACAGATCTTGTGCTCAATATTTCTCAAGATATCTCATCTAGGAAAGCAATCATATTTGTATCGCATGTCTAAAACGCATTAAAATATATTCAGCTGATTAGATCAGGTAAGATTACACAATAATCTCTCTTGGCAAGCCTTATTTATGCTCGTGTTCTACCACAAATGACAAATTGTGTGCATTTTGATTAGATTTTAAACAAAATATGCAACAAAAATTTTGGAATGCCCTGAATACTTACGATACCATATACAGCTAGCGCACATCATGATAAATGTAATATCAGATGCGACACTGAACTAGGTGCCACAATCCCCTTCAGACGTTGGTGTTGTTGCAATATCTGCTGTACCGTACTCGCCAGAGCGCAGGAAGAAACTGCGTCAACAGCTAGTATACACGTATGCTTGAAACGATGCTGGAGACACTATACAAGCTCTTCTACAGGACTGAGACGCGACGCTCGACGTTGGGTTTGGACAAGAATCTGCCGTACGTGTTGACCGCGATCTCGTCTAGAACGGCTGTTGTAACAACCTTGTTGAGACATCGTGATTCGTGGACATGGCTTCGACAGCGGCACGGGCCGCACTGGTTGCTATAACGGCTACCGATTCTTCCACGCTACGAGAAACAATTGATCATATCTTATATGCGCCAAGTGGTCCTCGGTAAATAACGAAGATTGTGGGTTGTCACGTTAAGCAAATGTCGACGTAGAGGGCAAATTTTCGTTCCCTGCGGCATCTACCGTTGGCCTCGAAGACGAACTGGTTGCGCGCTGTTGTAGCCGAGAGACTAAAGCATTCTTTGGTCCATGGTTAGGTAGTCCTCTCTCAGTACATTGGCGTCGTAAACTCTCCGTATCACTATTGCCGCCGTTGATCGAGATCGATTATTGCGGTTAGAAATCCGTTTGGCGTTTTTACGAAAAACGATTTTTGTTGAAACTTTTAGCCGCGTACCGGCTTGAGCGAGCCCAAATGCAATATAATGAAATTCAGTGCGCGTTTCGCTTTGTATTCAGTTAAGCTTCGCTTGCGATTGGTTATTGTTTCGCGCTTGACAAAGTCACAGTTTTCATTGGGTAGAGGAGAATTATTTGTTATTCACGTGCATCACTCATTTGCATGCTCTAAATCATGCACTTTGGAACGAGTCTGGCGTATATCTGACATGATGACAACCTAATTGTGCCGCATGCAGGATGCATGTCTGGTTTTGCCAAAACCAAGACATTATAAACCGTAATCTGATCAGAACGTTTCCTCATTAACTTCATTTTATTAATAGCTTACAGCTTAATAAAATTGGCTAAACATTTCAAACCTTTTTAAGCTGCAAAGCACACTACACACTATTTTACCAAATGATACAGCATTCTTTTACCACTTCACATCTTTAACAAAAACTATTAAGCCTCCTAATGGCATACACTATTTTTTCACAAACAAAACACTTTACTAGTATGCTAAAAGAATACATTGCTCTACAATAACTCACCTTCCATTGTTTGTTTTTTTATGTTTTGGCTGGGTTGCAAATCTGTTTTATTGTCTTGAAAGGACTGGGAAAACTTTTGAAGCAATGGAAAAACACAGGGTTTACAGCTGATAGATGACAGAGCATTTGTAAATGTGTCAAGAGACTTTTTTGAGGGAGGATTTCTATCGTTCTCGTGCCTGACATCTACATCAATATTTTCAGCATAAAAATGTTCGTACTTTCGTTTGTATTCAGTCGGTCGTTTGTCAGATCTTCGGATTTGCAAATGTTTAATGTCACATGGTTTGGTTTCAGACGTTGGCCGTTTCACCCACTGGCATGGACCTGTCGTCACGCTTCCACGATTATTTAACAAATCCTCCAAGGAATACATACATGATGCAATGTGTTTGCAGCCTCCATCCTGCCCTCCTTTACATGTGCACCTTGCCATTAAAACGCTACCCCGATTGATTCCTCTGCCTTCCAACATAAACCAAATATCGTAAAATTTCTCGCCATTGTCCGTCTTGTCTTTCATGGCTGGCCGTACTTTCCCCACAAACAGATGCATACCCTCAAGTGCTAGTGTCGTCGTTAGTAATGACTCGACATAGCCTTCGTCGAATAATCTATATTCTTCGAAGGATTTATACGCGGCAAGTCCCTGTTTATCGTAGTCAGCGATGTTGTAAATCAAATAGTTAAATATATCGTATAAGCCAAAAGGCGGTGAATCGGTGAAATCGTTCACGACGGCATATGACAATGGGTGCTCGATTACCATATCATGAATAACATATTTCTTTTTCGAGTTGTTGGCATTTCCATATTCATGATTTGGCTCGATAGGTAGCATCATTTTTTCCACAGCTTGGGCAATCTCGAGCAAAGCTGGCTTCAAATAGCCATTAACTGTAACGCCGCGCATTCGTAAGTATTCCTTGAGTTCTGCGACAGTCATGTTCGACACACTTTTAATTTTCTTGTCTATGCAACCTGACATTTTGTATCGGCTGTATTACACCATCAAGAGTTAAAGTATGCTCACAAACTGCCAAACCTTTCGAAATCGTTTCTAATTGCTTATATTTTAGCTTGTCTACTTCGCGCACGTGTATATATTTTCACAACCGATGTGCTAAAGTTGTCCGAAAAAACGCAAATGTGGTCACGTGACACCATCATATTTTTCATCGCAGTAAACGTGGATTGCATGTCCTGCAGGCCGAAATATGTTTTTGACCTTGTTAACAACGGGTTTTTTCGTGTTTGAAGGCACTAAGTTTTAGGTTAGCGATTTTAATTCTTCTTGACGGGCCCTACCAAAATCGGTCACCGGTGACAGATGACTTTGCGAAACCGTATCTTGGGTTCAGTATAAGCTATTCAGACAAAAAAGCACCACCTGATGCAGAATTTTAAGGCGTTTCGATAGAACTATATGTTATGTTTGTTTTATTGTTTACAAACGCAATTTGCTTGATTTATTGATCGTTTGAAATACAAAAACATGTGATAATGCAACACTTATGCGCAGTTGAATGTAAATAACATATCGCCAAATTTAAAGCCCTGTATCTTCGCTTTATCTTAAAGGAAAACGGTAAGATGTTTTTTTCCTGCTCAATCGAATGGAAGTATACTCAAATGTTTTAAAATTGTAAACTGACTTTATTACTTTGTAATGTTCATGAGTAAATGAAGCTGTAATATTCGACGGTTTTCGAATATTTGTCCGCCGTTTTGAATCTTATTTCGAAAAAATTATAATTCAAGTTCAGTTGAAAGTGAGTTCGATGAAGAATTCGAAGGAGCAAATGCGTGGCGTCTGTTTTCTCTTGATTGGTACAAATATGGAAATTGTACTCTCATGGTAAAAACTATCGAAAGTTTCTGTTGCCACGAGAAGAGTTTAGAGTACGATGAATATGATGAACTAGAAACTACTGCACAGAATCAAGGATTAAATTGTATAACAAGCTTATCATCGTTCACTCAAAATTTGGTTTCGAAAGAAGTTCTCGCTGTTGATGTATCACAATATCTAGAAGAGAATTGGGCCATTGGAGACGATGAGTTAGAACAAACACATAAGTTATTTCGTCATGTTGCGTACAGAAGATGCTAAAGATGGGTTTTCGCTATCTTGGGTAAGAAAAATCGCAGAGTTTTCTCTTCTTGTGTGTATAAATGTATCAGAAATACTTTCGCCTCGCCGAGTGGTTTATACACTCATTTTAAATTCTCAAAATAATGTGTTTATGTGTCAGAAGTAATGAAAAACAGTTCATTGACATTGAATTATTCTGTATTTTTAATTATTTTGTTTGATCAATTTCAATATAAAGAAGCAGTACTGTACATCAGGCAATGTTTTTATTCAGTACACCTGTTTGTACACTTCTGTATTTTACATTTAGATTCTTGCGTCCAGCTCCTGTCGACTTATTTGCATGGACATCTAACTGTGGCACAATGGCCAAAGCGTTTGCAGACGGTTCCATCATCAGCAATTGGATAGGCTGGTTTTGTGAATCTACTGTATCGCCTGGCAATGATTGCTTCTTTGAATTCTGGTTGTTTACCATCAAGGTACTTTTGCACAAGTGACTTTGGTTCTTTTGGCAGGGTCCTTCTTGCATGTTCTTTTGCTGTTTTCAATGTTGTATAGCTTATCCTTAGGTTGAGGGTTTCCTGCTGGATGGCTTGTATATATTCTAATTTGGTGATGGAATATGACTATATAAATAATTATTGCCGGACCTAAAAAGAAACAAGCCTGAGGGCAATTTTAACCTATCAAGGGGCAAAGTGCTGCATTAGTATACTTTATTACTTTTATAATCTGTAAATATTATTCATTATTTGCAGGTTAGGTTAATATTATATACCTTTTATTAAACTTACTGTGTGTTGTATTTTCATGTATTTTCCTACTTATCACTTTTTTGCCCATGTGTGCTTTGGAATATACTACAACCCATCTGTCAACTCCTTGTTTAGTCTTTGCTGGTTTCCTTTGTGAGTTTTCATCGAAATGGAGATTTGAGCAAAATAACTTAGAGACAGCAAGTAGGAAATTTTATATCCAGCATACTTGACATGAAACATATTGTTTTCAAGTGGAAAACACCAATCACTGTCTCAAGGGCATTGACAGAGAGGGTTGGATGGTAACTTCTAAGAAAATTTTCAACCATATATATATTATATATTAAATATCATATATTTTATATATATTCAACCATTATATATTTTCAACTATATATATTACTTATGTATATCATAACCCATCCAACAAGGAGCTAGCGAGCCTGCCTGTTTTAATATAAAATGTCAAAGTTAAACTATCATATCTGAGTATTTCTAACTGTTGTCATCTGAGTTATCATTTGCATTACATTTAATGGTTTATGTTAGTATAATTTTATATCTGCATTGTACGGCATTTGTCAGAAAAATCTCAAACCTTGCCATCAAAGACTGGTATGGGTAATAGGTGTTCTTAGCAGCAAATTGCTAATCAAGTGCATGCTTTCCCTCTAGTGAAGAAGTTTGATGGAAATCTGAAAGCTTTCGGATTGCAGATAATAATCTTGGTCTGGTTAACATTTCTTTGAGCTTTTTGTAAGCTGCAGAACCTAGAAAAATAAATAGGAGAATTATTGCAAGCTTAAAAGAATATTACTGCTGCAACGCATTTATATATTACATGTACAACAGGCCCACCTTGTGTTAACCAAGCTCGATCCACTTCCTTGTGTATGCTTTTCTTGAAAATCTTGTCGTCTGTGTGAACATGAGCATTGACTATGTAGTCCAACAGACTCAACCACTTTTCCTCTCTCTCATCCCCATTTCTAGTTGATGATGCCACCCAGTATATATGGTTTATGATAGATTAGAAAAGGTATACAAAGTAGATTTTTGTTTGAAAGTACTTATGCACACATCATGTGTACATGAATAACTGCAACTTTTGCAATAAATTGGACTATACCCCAATCCAAGGCTTTATGGCTTTAGATTTTTTTTGACTTTGGAGCTTTGAGCAACCTTAAATTCTTTTCACCTGTAAGATACATTTAGTAAATAGAGTTAGGAATCCATATCTTTGCATTGCCAAGTTCAGAGTGCATGGTTATATTGAGAAGATTATATGAAAAACTAATGATAAAGAACAAACCCTTGGCTAAATGCCAGACATCATAATTGTGTTCTGTATCTGGTCTCTCTTCTGCCCTGTAGGCTGCAACTTGACCATGCCTGTCTGTCACTAGCTTCTTTACAACCACGTTTGCCTGGTCGAGATAGCAAAGTTGTCTTTTTAGAGATTCTAACTCCATTGCATTGGAGTTTTTCACTTCAGTACTCCATAATACACAAGTAATCTATTATATACTTATTAAGCTTTGTGGAAACACCACGTAAATTTTTTACTGCAGAGCTTTCGATTCGTAAGCTCGGATCTTCATCACTGCTATAATAATATGACTATTTGAATTCACACGCCCCTTTTTATACATAAAGTGTCGTGATTGTATGTTCGCATGATTTAAAAGTTAATTAAACGGTCAAATCAGCTACGTCATTTCTAACGTAGCGAAATGGCGTGTGAATTCAAATAGTCATATTATTATAGCACTGATGAAGATCCGAGCTTACGGATCGAAAGCTCTGCAATAATAAATTTACGTGGTGTTTCCAAAAAGCTTAATAAGTATATTGTATTCACCATGCAAACGTACAAGAAACTTAATCTATTATAACACATGCAATTCAACTGCAAAGATGACACTATCAAACAGAGCGTAAACGCAACATTTACACTGTTCATTTTCGTTTTCTGCGCGCGCTACCGTTTTTCCTGTTAGTGCAATAGATTTTGAAGCCCTATTAAGGATTATACTTTTCTTGCCTGTGAATGACTTGTGAGCCCTCCCCCCCTCACACCACCCCTTGGAAATCCATTGCGTCTAAAGTGGTAGAGAACGTAGACAAGATTTTTGTGACGGAAATTTTTATAGACAGTACCTTTATTATTTGAGTATCGAGAATGAAATTTCTGTCTGGATCAAGAGTGCTTCCAGCCCAAGAAGTCCACAATGTCCAGGACTATCCACCCTCATGTCTGAAGCAACTTCAATTGCTTTTCCTTCAATTCCCGCAAGTAGTTTTCGTTGCTCTGCTCTCCAAACACTGATTACAGCCGGTATAACGTAAGCACTCTGAACATTAGAAAACTCACGTCTCTTCAAACACAAAATGTTTAAAGATTCCATCAATCTCAGTGTTTTATTGCACTCCAAACCTGTGCTCAAGATAGTTGACGCCATAAGTAAATTGAATGCTGGTAATCGATTCAAAAGAGGGCCTATTGACCATGCTATGTTGTCCTCGGGTGAAGAGCAGCAGGATATGTAGAATTTGCAATAACTTCCAATGATATCTCCGACAGAAACAAGGCAACGACTTCCGCATTTAAAGCAAAAACGAAACGTCGTTGCCATTGATTCTTCGCATGTTATAAATTTTAGCTGATCTTGAATTGGTTTGTCACTTGAAAGAGCGACCAAATTACGTGCGTCATTATCTTCTTGATGTCCTTCATCAAATTCACTTTCTTCCCCAGATGTTGGTGCGAATTCGTCGTCACAACTCTCGTCATTTTCAAATTCTAGATTCAATTCATTTTCTTCTTGGTCATGATCTGCTTGGTCTGAATTGCCGTCGCTATTGTTCACGTTTTGCTTCACAGGCACATTGAATTTCTCATTGTTCAAGCTGCTATGTCCGTCGCCAACTTCGCCATTTACATATATTGGATCCGTTTGCGAGTATGTTCATACTTTCTTGGGCGACTCAAATCTTGTAAGAAAATCATTGGTGATCAGGGTTTGTGATGCTTTTGATGCGACATTTGTTTTCTCGAGCTTTTTACACGTCTGGGTACTCCTGTTTCTCCCAACATATTCTAAAGGAATGGTTTGAACAGACACTGACGATTGCTTTTTCACCACCTCCATCTCCGGTTCGTATATGCCGTTGACACTGTTTTCAGTTATGATTTCCAGTTCTTCTACCATCGTATCTGCTTGTTCTACCAAACTATGACTTTCAGCAATCAAGTCATCTACCTCCTTGTAAAGAAACAAACAAACGGTGTAAGATAGGTATTCAACCCAGTTTTGTATTTAAAGAAGAGTTAATTAGAGAGATATGGCAATATATTTATTTTGCCCTTATAAGACCCTGATGGATGTATCATTTGTCCTTAGCTTTATAAAATATTTCAGAAACCAAACATGTTAGCAAAAATTTAAGGAGGGGTATTACAATTACTTCAAAGATGCTTTTGGATAAGCCGAAAAAGAAATATACTGCCATATCTTTTAATGATATAAAAGATTCAAATGTAAAATCTACAATGATATATTATTGACTTACTTTCCTTCTTGAAAGAGTACCTATCGATCTCTTTTTGCTTGCCGTTGCTGATGTCTCGTCTTTTTTGGCCGCGGAATCAAGTACATTTCTTATGGTCGGCACAGCATCGGGTTTAAGAATTACCTTGGTTTTTCCCACAAAATTTATCGACTTCAAAAAATCTGGAGAATGCGAGGGAACATACGAGTTGGAAGAGAAATGCAACAAACACAAGCAAGTGCATTTCGATGGACGGAAGTTTTTTCTCTTGCAAAATTCAATCCAGATATTGCGCCTTTTCAATTCTTTTATATTTGACGCTTTTGGAAATGAAAAATAATGTATTATGTTTTCTTTATTCCTTTTTGTAATCGTTTGTGCAACCGTAAACCAGACAATACATTTTCGTGAATATATATTTATATTTCACGCAAACAGTGTTTATTTTGCTTGAACCCAGGTTGTGACGTCACACATGTTAAAAATGCATAAATTAGCATTGAAAAATGGCGGCCGAAAGAGAATATTCTGGTACAAACAACTGCTAATTTCTTATGACACAGCTCCTGTATCGATATAATATCAATCATGTTTGATCACTTAAAAGGTAAACTTTAATGTACAGAGTGAAAAAATATTTTACCATTTCCCTTTAACCAAATTACACAGTTTGAACGTCATTATATAGCCTTTATTTAGATCTCTTTGTATAGAAATCCCATCGCTTTAAAATACACACGAATGGTACTGTGGTGATTGCCACAGAGCACTCGCCCGTCGGAAATGAATCGTAGCTGGTCGATTGCAAAAATTTCCCTGCTCGTGTTGCCTACGTGATGTTTGACCCCGCCAATCAATTCTGCCTGTCATACATAATCATGCATGAGCTCAAATTTCATTGGTTTACAACTAAAACAACGCCTTTTATGGCATTTTTTCCACTTTAAATAGCGTGCGCTTCCAGTTCATGATGGCGCATATGCGACTATCATTACTGTAACGCCTGATGGCCGGATTTAACCACGGATTGTGACGGATTTAACTCAATTTTTGCAAGGGTTGCCTTTAAACAGATCTCAAATAGAACATTAACCAATCAAGAAGCAAGACGTCCTAGCTTACCCTTTTTTAATTGTCTAATTCTGTGTTTACTTGTCCAATGTCTTGTTTTACTGTACTTGTCAGTGAAGACGCTCTGCTGTTAATTGGGTTAGGACACATTGCCAGCCAGTGGTTTTATCCTTAAAGGTGCCATGAGACATTTATACTTGTCCAACACCAAACAATTTTACTTCTGAATTTGGAGGCTAGTTAGCAGCTTACTAATTAGTTAAGAATTTTTTATTTTTATTTTAAAATTATTGACTTCTTGTGTATAAGTTGGGAACTTAATTTTTCATTTTAATTTTGGCATAGCTTTCAAGAATGTGATAGTGTAAGTACACGTGAAAATGGGTTAGATGATCTTGCTATACACAGCATTGCCTATGGGCCACACAAGAAACTAAGCAGAGGTGACGATATGTATGGCATGAAAGAAGAGTTTGGGATGGTGGACGAAAAAATAGTTATCTGCTCTATTCAGTTGTTACTGGAGGTGTTTCAAAAGAATGGCTTATTTCTTTGGGCTTCATTTCTTGTCATAGTCAACATACTACAGATTACAAAGACTGTATTTAATCCCAGAAATTGACGATTGGTGGTGTTGGATGAGAAAGGAAATTCATAAAAAATTTGAAGGATAGGACATTGTTCTTGGAGGAGATGGGCAGTGTGATTCCCCTGGATTTAATGAGAAAAATCTCTGCTATTTTTTGGTGGAAGTTTCGACAGGGTATATTGTAAATATTGAAGTTTTGGACAAAAGGCATGTCGGACTTATTTCCACAAATATGGAGAAAGAAGCAATCAGAAGAGGGCTGAAAAAAGAGCAGAAATAATTAAAGTTGTGGAGTTAGTCACAGATGCATCAACATCTGTAAAAGCCTTGTTAGGTAAGTGCTGTACATAAACCCATATTGCAGCAACACACCCCAATGCAGCCTGTTTATTTTTTTTTACTTGTCTAATGCTAGATGGGTTTACTCCTCACTGGGGAATCTCTAGCACTAATTTGTTATTAATAATAAATTATAAATGCAGTGATTCAATCCGGATTGAAGCATAAAAATGTCTGGCCAGCATTAGAGAATAATAAAATATCTTTTTGCAAATTGAAGCTTGATTGGGGGGGGGGGGTGGACAACAAATTGACATAAAGACTAGTAATTATGTAGATAAAAGTGAACATTGTATTTGCCTTGGGTAATCAGAGAGTGGCTGGAAACTCTGTATTTACCAAGTTTCAAAGCAAAAGTTTCAGTTACAGTCACAAGACTTTTTTTTATTATAGAAGCTGAATTTCCAGACATTGTACACAACTTAGATGTATGGCATAAATCTAAGAGCATAAAAAAGTGTCTTGCAAAGGTATGCTATTTACAGATTCACGAAGCACAGTATGTATGATATCAGGCGCGGATCTAGGGTACGTCCAATCAGTCGCCTGACTGACGTATTTTTTGCAAAGAAATAATAATTTATTATTTCGAAATTAGAATAATTTATGTGATTGCTGCGGAGCGAGCGAGCCTGAAGCGAGCGAGCGAAGCAGCAGACCTAATTTGTGTATGTAGGGGAGAATTTATCTCAAACCATGTTTACCGCAGTGCATTGTGGTCATGCGCGTTCGGAAATGCGCAGAACACCTTTCTTCACCGGTGTTTCGTCACCAATTATGTCTTGTGTTCAGAAGATATCATGTTTCAGGCTGGCTGCTTAAACAATCGTAGTTAGTCAAAAGCATAAAGCTCGATAGCGCATCTATTGTTGGATTGTTGGGCCTTGAAGCCAGAAGTACGTCACATTTTTAGACTTGCGCGGCCATGTTGAATGGCCCCACTTGAGCATCGAATGCTATAGACTTCCAAACAGGACATATAGCTTACGTTTTGAAGCAAAAGTTTTCACAGTTTTCTAAAAGAAACTACGTTGATTTAATTCTTGAGTGGGGTCCTTATACATGGCCGCCGCTCTCAGAATATGACTTGTTTCCGGCTTCACTTTTATTTGTATTTTGTTTTACGATGCACTATCCAGTGGTCAAAACTCAAAAGCAAATGCCCTATTATCAAGGTTAAATTATATATGCGAGAGGAAGACAATTTGTTTTTCTGAATATATTCATTTTTGAAGTCTGCTATTTACGTTAATAGTCAAGTACTACAATTTAAAACGAGTTTGTTATTCGCACGACAATATTAAATCTCGTATTAAATTGCAGTGGAATTTTAATATACATTCTATTTGATAGTATCGCAGCTGTGAAATTGTATTAAAGCGCGTTTGTTTTGTCGATAACAATTTTCCAACATTACCATTTGTGCTAATAGTCAACTGTAATCGAAGTTAACAAACCACAGTTGAACAGAGACGCTGCATAATACATTCATATTATGTTCTAAAACGCATCTGCTGTTCACGCGACATTATTTGCCGTGGAATTATGACAGTTTTAAATTTCGTGTGTTTGTGTTCTAGAAAATATTTCCAACAAACAGAATTATACAAGAACTAAGTATTTCAGAGTTCACTGTAGCTGTAAAAAATTATTCCTTATCGATAAGGCATTCGCTTTTCAACTTCGTTCAACGTTGACCCCTTTTGCCCCTTATGCTTAAGCCAGTCTGGAACATGATATCTTCTGGCAGACAAACTGAGTCAAGCCGAGTAATGTACTGGCAGGCTAGTAATGCACACTATCCCATTGAATATATTTTGGGTTGCATATAAATGTCATTTTCCAATAACCTATTAAATAATTAAAGCTCCGCAGCATTCCCTACCTTGCAGGTAACCTAGTTATAATATGAATTTCATATCATAGTCCAGTTACGTGTTACGTGCTTCGTTTTGAGAAAGCGATATGCTTATCCAGAGCAGCGGTGAAACACCAGAATCTCGCCGAAGCGGGTGACCGACTCAGTCTCGAATCTGCTCATTTGATTGGTTTATAGACAATCTGGACTGAGTTGGACTGATCTGTGGGGTGGTCTGACTTATTTGTATCTGAAGGGAGTCTATATCAGTCCATATATTTTGTTATGATTGGTCAATTTAAAAATATTGACTATTTCTATTGGCTGACTTTTTTGGACTGATTCAGACTTATTTGCAGCTGGGGGTATCAGAGCCTGAAAATTGCAAAATTCAATGCAAATCAAGCAAAGCAGTCCTTTCCATGCTAATCTTATATTCGCGTGTACGAAGGTTCATTGTTGACTTGAAAAGTTATTTTACGATGTCGAGTAGTGATTTGTACGCTGCTGTTCGAAATGCGATTTTGGAAAACAATGTAGAAGCCCTCGAGCAGCTCAAGTTGTTTTTAAACGAGGATAATCGTGCGGTATCGACAATATCGAGCGATGAAAGCTTTGAGCACGGACTTCTCAGCTGAAACATACGTGCCTCTCAAAGACCGTGGTGGTAATCTAAATAATAAAGGAAGAGTGTGTACTGCTATAAGGTATGAAAAAATAACAAAATGAATAAACATGATATTAGCTGCAATATTATTCGTATGACAAATGCGAAGTTGAAATATGACACGGCAACACGCTCTAAGTTTAATATACATTTTGACTTCAAATATACATACTCGTCTGTTCGACGTGAGCTTGCAATACTTTATAGGCTTATAGCGTACTTCATCATGACCCATTGCGCCTAGAAGCCTCAGGAGAAACTTCCCAAGTTGAGTGTTATAATTATATTTTGTGGAATTTGCATTTTCTGAAATATCTGCGATGAATTAATATAGTTAAGTAGCATACACGTGTTTAAAATACAAAACAATAGATACTCCGAAGATCGATAACATATTGAAAATTTATTTCGACGTTTCGACTAAACCATAGTCATCATCAGGAAATGAATGATGATGATATTACATATACGTACAATTATATAGTGAAGTAACAAGATATGATTAGTTAAAATTTATAGATCTTTAGAAGCTTTAGTTCCATGGTTAAGTGACGGTTTCAATCTATTTATAGCAATAGACTCTTGAAAAAGTATTAGAGACCAGTGTTTTGATTTGTCGATTATTTTAATGTTAGTAAATATTAAATCTGTTAGTGAGCGTTTTATATTACTATCTTCGTCATAAGGACTTAGTTCTAGCATATTCTTTATAAAGTTGAATTCATTGCAGCTACAAATATGGTTGTATATCTCGGAAGAGTCATGATACGAATGTTCTTTTATTCGGGTGTACAAGCAGCGATCACTTTTTCCGATTGAAACCGTCACTTAACCATGAAACTAAAGATAGAAACAGAAGAAACCGTCACTATGGAACTATAGATTAAAACCGTCACTTAACCATGGAACTAAAGCTTCTAAAGATCTATTAATTTTTAACTAATCATATCTTGTTACTTCACTATGTAATTTTACGTATATGTAATATCATCATCATTCATTTCTTGATGGTGACTATAGTTTAGTCGAAACGTCGAAATAAATTTTCAATATGTTATCGATCTTCGGAGTATCTATTGTTTTGTATTTTATCAAAATACTCAGTGGTTCCCGTAATACACGTGTTTATTTATAGCATATTGTATGTATATAAACACATGCCACGATTTGTATTGAATCATTTTATGTTCTCCTTTCTTAATTTTAAATGAGGGATTTTATGTGCCTAAATGTTAAACAACTTGAAAATATAATTAATATTTTACTTAACAGTTTATAAAGCCTATTAAGTTTACATGATGCTCTTTGTAATTTAACCCTCAAATGGCGGTGCATTTTTTAGATCAGAAGCTTCAGGTAATTGCCTCTACAAGTTGTGTGTCATTGATTCTGGTAGGTGATAACAGTTGGGTACCCATTTTAAGAAAACTTACTTCAGTTGAACTGTTTATTAATGCTAAATTCTATTCTCAACATCCATTATTTTCAACTATTGTGGAAAAGCATGGTGAATTTCACAACAGCTTAACGAATCTTTAGCTTTGGTCCGTATCACAAGACTGTTTGGATTCAGGTTTGATGACTGAAGATCTTGTAAAAAAGGAAGCCAGTTTTTAAACTGCCATGATAAGAAATGGTCCTCATTTCTTTGTATTTTAAGTCTTCTGTTATAGGGAATTATGATATTCAAACATACTACCAGGTTCAGGGGAACTAAGTATGCCATAAACTAATGTTTAACTCTCTAATACATCCAAGAAACCCTGCCAAAGTATTTTCAGATGCTCTTCTGAGTTTATTTTGTCATGAAGGTATTGTTGAGCCTGGTGAAAGTTTTCATCCTAACCATTTTGTTCCTCTAGTCTTTCTTATTCCAGCAAACTTAAAAGAAAGTGTCTCTGTGCAACTAGATCAGTATTATGTAAATGTAAAATCAACACTTTTTAATTATTTTAAGATCTTGATAAGAATGCGATCATGACTTTGACCTTGGCTTCCCATCTTAGATAGATTGGTGCCCAAAACATCACAGACAATAATACCAAATTGCATTATGATATTACTAATTCTCGAGAAGTGAGTACTTAGAATTTCAATGAATTACTATAATCACACAAATGTAACTTTTTTAACATGAACAGTATCATTATGTATCTGAGAATTTGTAATCAAAAATTTCACCGAGACAGATTAAAAAATAATTTTTTAACTTGTCATCTTCCTCATACAATAATTAAAAATTTATTTTAAACAACTTTATTCATCAGTTTTTAAGTCTTACTAATTAGCTGGGTGGTAAAGGGTTAGAATTGACCAGGATGGTGTGAAGCCTGAGCAACTTCTCATCCATGAAATGTCCTAAATGGTCGCCCATTTCTAGCCAAACTCATGTTGCCAGTAGCAGAGGTGTGAAGGCGAATGTCTGGCACCTTTTAACCTGGCTGCTCATCTAGGGCAGTCCACAGTGACGTAGCTAGCCCGAAAATTTAGCGGGACTAAATCGTTAGGCTGGCTACGTCACCACCACAGAGTACTACACAGAGGGCTCACTTCATATATTTTCCTATGATTTTGCGCAACGGCCTTTTGCTCAAACGTGCGCTAAAGAGTGGTGGTCACCACCCTGAAAAATTCAAAATGGCGGCGAAGTTCAGAGCCATTTTGAGGTTGTCAGGGGGTGAATGCCTCTATGCACTTGCTGGGATAAAATTCTTAGTAAGTGCATCAAGGCATTCACCCCCCTGACAACTACCAATCCGCGTTACGCTTTTTTCGTCGAGTGAGCCCTCTGTGTATTACTCTGTGTTACTACTGGCTGGCTGTCCATGCTGGAATGTGCTTCTTAGGCATGCTGATGAGCTCTGATATTGACCGAATTAGCCACCTGGTTATTCAAGACATAGCATATAGACGTACAATCACTTAAATCCGAAAATAAATGTTTACCGGGAGCGGAGAAGGGGTGTTTTGCGACATAAAATTCATGTTTAACAATCTTTAAAATGTTGCTTGGGAAATGCTGGAAATCGCATTACAGATGTCTAAATTTCAAAATTTTCCTGGGAGAGCATGCCCCCGGACCCCCTTAGCATGGCTCACACCTTCGGCGTTCGACTGATGTGTGAAAAATCCTAGATCCACCCGTGTATGATATTACAGAATTTTAAATGAATGTTATTTTTTATGATAGCTGGGAAAACCTAAAGCAATGTACAAAGTGAAAGATTGGTCGACCCACATTGTCAAGCACTTTTGGCACTGTTCAAATGTGTGTAGAAAAGATGGAGCAACCAATGACACAGAGGCTTTAAAAGTAATGAAGGTGAGCTATGCTTTCTTTCATTTGCTTGGATAAACCTCTTTAAAGGTTACAATTTACCTTTCTTACAGGACACATGTACCACTATCATAAGTACTATCAATATTGTGATATGTCACTATCTCTCAAATGAGATGCTCTCTAATATTTTTAGGATAAATGGCTGGGCTTATTGCATCATGTAAGCAATGAGCATGAGTGGTTGGGAGGAAAGTGTGATCATGATGTTGATGAACACGATGAAACCTTGGCGTGGTTTGATAGAAGGGACAAGGATTTTCAAGAGCTATAAAAGATAATATTAAATCCAGAATTGCTGGATAGCTTTCGATATTACACAAGATTCAGGTAAGTTGCGGTAAAGCATGAATAACTATTGTAAGTTGTACTTACAGCTAATCAAAATTGATGATTGAGACCAGGGCGATGGTGACTAGGACACTGTACTTGTTCTAATGAATCTATTTTTTGTCATTTCATTTTATGCAGACACACTGGTAGCATTGAATGCGCAAATAGCCTAAGTTTGGTTTACACACCAAAAAGAGTGCCCTTAAGGTAGGTGGTGGATTGATGATCATACACTACTCCAATCTTTGCAATGAACCAGACACTTTACTTTCACATTTTTTCAATAATATGCACGCATAATGATTTTATTTATAAAGCATACGAAGCCAGAAAACGACTTGCGTTCATTGATTGGAACTATCACATCAATCTACCTACAGCACAAGGGAAAACATCTGGTCAGGACCTGGTTTCGAGAAAGTACAACCCCAGGACCAGACAGTGGGACGTAAAAGTTATAAAGGTTGACAAGGGATACGAATACATACCAGTTTTGATTGCAAAGATTTTGAGGAGACGAATAGAGGATATTGATTATGTAACACGCAATGTATCCCTCAATGAAAGTGACCCAGCTCTATAATTGCCCCAACCATTTCCCACATTCCACCACCCCCTATGAAGGAGATTATAAAAAGAAGGAGCAGGTTTTTAAAGGAATAACTCTAAAAGCTAATGGACAAAATGTATGACCAGTTAATAAAATCAATAATGAACCAGTCAACAGAAATGTTGAAGTATTTTCTGGTAAAAGGTTTTTTAGCCCTCTCTTGTCCCCAGTAGGCATTTACCTAGGCATAAAATTCCTCACTATTGCATGCCAGGGGGAGCGTTCAGGCTTTTATATTGACTGTTGCATAAACTCATTTAATATTCCCTATATCCCATATATACTCCAGTGACTGAAGGATAACGTTTCCTGATTTCCAACACAACACAAGATGGGCATACTCGCCTATTGCCTGTATTTAAATAGCCATAACGACTTAGTGTAAATTGCCGATAAGCTGCCTTTCTGAATGCTCTCGTACTGTTGTCCTCCCTGTCGTTCCGAATGTCACTAGTACTGCGAATACATAACTGTAAAACATCTGAATCGAGGCACAGTTTTGAAAACCGGGGTGAATTAGTTATGCAGTTCTTTTCTTTGCAGCATTTATTTTCAACGCCTTGTTCGTACTTTATATGAATGAAGCTCACCTTATTTTGACATGGCTTTGATCGAGTACCGCATTGACAGTCTGCTGAACAGACAACATTTTTGCCCTTACAAGGACAACCTCTCTTCCCATTTTCTTTTCTTTTCATGGTACATGAGCCTTTACACCTGCACTTGTTAACCTGAAAAATTATGCAAAGTAATCCATCATACACCAACCGATAAATGCAAAATATATGCAATTTTTGACCTTTGACTTACCGTGAAAGACATTGTTCTTGCGTTCGCACCTGCCGTCGCACTTCTAAACAATGGCGGACTATAGTTCCGACAGATTTTCGACCATTTCTGATCATTTTTCTGTTATGCGCAGAAAGAGTGCGCAGATGGTGACACTAGTACTGCTCCTTTAAGTCGTCGAAAAGATGAAACTGTTCAATAAAAACGCTAAATCCGGACGAGTATTCGTACGATCCATTGACTTCTAATAGCCAGGACATACAGTGGAAGGGACAATTTGATTCAATCTCCAATTCTGTGATGAACTTCAACAGCAGGTATCCTTTTAAAACTTTAGCGCGTGTCAGAAAATCGTTCAAAGAATTGTCATTGTTGGCGGCATAATCTACAACTTTTTCTGCAATTACAACCTGTATCAGCAAGACGGGTGAATCGTAAGGTAAGGGATTCAACCGACAGTATTCTGTCTCTTCATTGGAAATGTCAAATATCTCTACTTCACTTTTGTCCTCTTCAGTTTCAGAATCGTCATCATCATCATCATCACAACTTTGTGAACGTGTACTATTTGATGCTGTTTCGTGTAAATTCGTCTTAGTTATGTCAGTGATCAATTCGTTGATAACTCTTTCAAGAAATTCCTAATTGCGAGCGCCAATTTCGTCACAAATATTATAAAGACCGACCATTTGTAACATTTCCTTAAAGTTTCCTGCGTTTAAAACCTTCGTGAAACTTTGTCTCAGATATCGGTCTTCTTCCGGTTGCTTCACATTCTGCTCTGTCTTTCGCATATAAGTGGTTCTTACTGTCCCTAAGGCCCATGACAGACTGGCTTTTTTTTTTGAAAAGCTCAGATGACCATGATGACTTTTTACCTTCACAGGTGACCATTCTGTGTGACGACTGTGTTGCATTGTCAGGATGGTGAAGAAAATCAACCACGAATGCTATATCCTCAACAGGAATTCGTATCGTTATACGTTAGATGTTTCAGGGGGTCTGAACAAAGAAATGCGGATTTCAGTTCTTTGTTACTGAAATGGGTTGCTACGGTACTTAGTAACCCAATTCTATCAAAGGAGGCCTGATTCTCTTTATCATAAGATGTGCGCAAATCCTTCAGCGTTCTTTCCATTTTGTCTTCCTCACTATTTTTGTTTTCGATATTCCTTAGTGGTGTGTTTTGTATGCTATTTCATTAAGCACATGCTGTCCACATCCTTGAGATATATCCTCGCATTTACGTAAACAGTTCATTAACGGCAATTTTAGCTCTTGTGTTTGTATTATTAACGGTTTGCACTGTATTTTCTTTGTCATTCTCTGTTGTTTGATGTTGTTCTTGGGGTGTCACTGTTGCTTCTTGAGTTACTACTTCTCTGTGCGAAATTCTATGCGGCTTTCCTTTTTCTAGAACTTTATGGTGGCATTTTTTGCAAATCCGGCTATTTTCATCAATGCCTACACTTTTAAGGACCTCACATCTATGTTCCTGGCTAAATGAAGCAACTGGGGACTTATAGAGCCTGCGAATTTTACGTTGACTTGTTGAGCAACCGGGCGCCGAACAGGTATTCCTGCCTAAATTCCTATTCTAAGACAACCAACATGCTTCACAGATATTTTGATTATTCGCTTTCTCTAACTTGTCGTTGTCTATGCCAAATTGTTTATCATTATATTAGTCGGACCGATTACTCTTTTTTCACAATATGCTCTCAATTTACTTTTAGAAAAAAAAATGTATCCTTCCGTTCTTCTCCCTGTAACGTACAATAAAAGTAGCTATAGTCGAGTGTATGATTGTTTGCAACTATTGAATAAAGCCACATTTTGAAAACGCATTTGAATTTTTAGTGTACTGTTACTCTTTAACAAAAGCAGTATGTTACCATTTGATGTCGAATAAAAATATGAGGCAAACACATTGGGGTAAAAATTTCCGGGGGGGGGGTGCGTATGTGGCAATTTTTATTGTGACCAACATAGGGTGACATATTTCAATATTAGTCAAGAAAATTTAAGAAACAAACCGTTTTATAAGGATGTACAGTTTCACGTGAACAGTTCAAGGTTACTTAGTTGCTATCTGTCATTCGAGAAAACATAAGGTAGGCGAACGTGTTATATGGATCTTTGAGCGGCGATGCTTTCAGGTTTTGGCTTCGACCAGTTTATTTTTACCTGGCTAATGATTCGTTCGTTTTTTGAACTGATCAGTTCTCGATGACAAAAAAGACGGTACTAAAACATTCATAATCAATTTTTGCAAAGCACAAAGACATACAAAAGTACGGTGGCCCAGAAGGCTACACCAAAATAATTAAAAATTACAACAAAAGCAAGCACTTAACAACGCAAATACAAACTTCAGAATATAAAAATCATATATGACATCGCAAGCAAACATTTGACAGCGTACGAAAACACTTCACAACACAAGTGAAGGACGTCTGCAACGCAAACAAAAAAGCCACAACGCAAACAAAAATCTCACAAAGCATACAAAAAAAAATCACAACACAAACACAAAAATTCACAACACAAACACAAAAATTCACAACACAAACAAAAATCTTACAACGCAAACAAAAATCCTACAACGCATGCAAAAAAAAATCACAACACAAACACTAAAAGTCACAACACAAACACAAAAACTCACAACACAAACACAAAAACTCACAACGCATGCAAAAAAAGTCGCAACACACAACGGAAACAGTTTTCACAACGGAAGTCATATAACACTGCAATTACACTACGTATACATCGCTGTAATTATGGCCGCTGACCAGTTGCGTAAAAAAATGGCGAACGAGAAAGAATTTATAGAGCAGCATTTTCAGCGTGGTTATGAAAACAAGGTGATTGTAGATATATAGAGAAGTCAGCATGGCATATTTATGAGCCTTAGCACTTTGAAAAGAATACTTCAAGATTACGGATTAAAACGAAAGAGCGTGGATATTGATGAAAATAGACTGCGCGAGTTAATACAAAGCGAAATATCTGGACCAGGCCAACTTAGAGGCTACAGAGCAGTTTGGCACTCGCTCAGACTATGCCATAAAGTTCATGTTGCAAGAAGAGATGTGGCGAGAATTTTAGAAGAACTAGACCTGAAGGAACATTGCAACGAAGAAGCAGAAGGCTTTCAAGACGACAAAATACCAGCTTTGGTCCTAATTTTTGCTGGCACGCTGATGGTTAGTATATGTGTGCGTGTGCGTGAAGTTGTAGCTGTTTGTCAGCGAAATATATATGTTTGTCAGCTGTTTTGCATGGCCAGAAATGTTGGACATTTGAGCCCACGTAACGTTCTGCGGTTAACTCACATGCAACACAAAACATGGCGGCGACAGGAGTTCGGAAAAGAAAGTCAGTGGATTACAAGCAACTACATTCTTTTTCATCCGTAGTCCTTTATGACAACGCTCCGAAAAAGAAGACAAAAGAGAAATTTTTTGAAATGGAAAGGATATTAGGCCTATGGAATTAAGGTTACTGTTTACCGTCACTTTAACTTTGGAAAGTTGACGCGGAAAATTTTCATAATTCATTATTCGTTATTGCAAATGTAGAAAACGTGACGCAGTAATTTAATGGCCAACCCGCGACAAGAAAATATTTTATTTAATATTGCGAATTCGAAAGTATCAAAGCAAATCGTAGCAACATCCTGTGGCGCGTCTCGTTTTGAATCCGAACATTTCGAAAATATATCTTAATTTGAAATTGAATAAGTTATGTTGTGCTTACCCAGAATATTTCTATCAAACGCCTTAGGTAAAAAAAAGAATAATAAAAAAAATTCAAATAATGAAAATTTCACGCGAGCATCTAAAACACACGCGGGCGGGTGACGGTAAACAGTAACCTTAATTCCATAGGCCTTAGCCAAACGAAAGATACGTTTTGTAAGTTTTCTAAAGTTTTGTATATACTGTGAGCATGCTATCAGTCAGACAGTTTGAGAATATTTTCCTGTTCAGACAATAATTTTTGTTCTTATTTTGTTTGGCCTCGATTAGGATCGTGAGTATTTAATCAAATGGAAAAACTGGCCTCTTGACTCTTGTAGTCGGCAGATATCAAGTAACTGACTCCAGATTTGATAAGGCAAGTTTGTCATTCTTGATTTAATTATAGTTATTATACATTGCAGTTGTATTATGCGTTGTGATTGGTCAGTTGTATGCAGATAAATGCGACTATCACACAATCTGCGGATAAATCAGCTATCTGCCCGCAGATAACTGAGTTATCTGCATATTGAGCCTACGGTGCAGATTATTACAGTATGCGGTATTCGTTGGCATCAATGGTTGGCAACGGCTGCTTTTAATGTTTGCATCCCAGTACTCCTCATTTTGTTTCTTGTATTTTCTTGGAGTTCTTTCAAATTGTGAAAGATGTTCAAGGCGTTTCTCTACCAGCAATACATCCTTAGGGGGATCCCATTTATTAGATCTCATTAAATGAATTCTTCGGCAGTCATCATTCAGCTTCTCTACTCCTATAAGAAAAACAGATTTGTTTGCATCAAGTTTTCAACCGAGGAAGAATGAGGAATGTTAAGACATCTCACTTCGAAATTACAAATAGGTTTCGCTTTAGGATATAGTCAACTAAAAAAATTCTGACCTTGCCCAGTAAACTTTTTTACACCTCCATGTTTTGCCATAAATCTTGGAAGGTGATACACCATTGCATGCATGTATGGTGTCACACGTTGTTTTTCATAGCCTTAACATTTGCCACAAAGTGAGTTGCAAAGTGTTATGAAATTATAGTAAAACAAATATTTTAATTTATTACATAATATATGATTAACTCTGTCTAATGTCAGACAATTTTACAGATCACAAGGAGACCATTTAAATTTTTAAAATACATGTATACCAGATAAGTTACCTTCTCAAAAAAATCTGAAACTTGGGCATCAGTTGGGTTTCTCTGTCCCATAAGATTATAAAGGGTGTAAAAATCTTGCAATAAGACAAAACTGCACCATAATTGGAATTAAAAAATTGTTTCAATTCAGTCATCTCTGGTGCATGTGTTTATAATGGCCAATTGAAAAATTAAATTGTTTGTCAATTAGGAGAGAAATTTTATGTATAATGGCTTTCATTTTACACTTGAAAATGTCTCCAAATCTACCAGGAAATGGTGTTAAAAATCTCACATGGACGTTGTTAAATATAATAGTGTGGCATTTCGAATGTCTTTTTGTGTATGTACTTGGACATTATATAATTAGCTGACTCATTAGCACTGTAGCATGTGGTCATGTTACACCTTTTAGTGCACACCACTGGGCGTGTTCGGTAGAAAATTAGAAGTGTTTCAGTGACCGGTGCACACAAAAGTTAGGGTACCATACATTCCACACTAGTGTGGTAGTATGGAATGTAAACAAACATTTTTTCAGTAGACCTTATTTATCAAGCCCCTCCCCTCCCCCAAACAACAAGAGTGCGAATGGGACTCAAAGTCCCATTCTTCTGGGGATGGACATGACTACTTTGTATCTAGAGCATTCCACATTATACAGTCTTTATGAATACCTTCCAAATTTGAACCACTGTAGCACTCGTTTCTGGCTTTACCACGTTCTCTAATTTAGAGGGCAGCATTTAAATTAAAAATTTTTTGCTGAACCCATCAGGCTTATAAAATCGTATTGACCACTGCCCCGTCCTTTAGCATCAACTTTCTCCCACACATTAAACGTTACCCCACAGCTTCGTATTGCTTTCAGAAGCGATTGTAGGTGTTTGTCAGATCTTTCGCAAACTAGCTGGTTTATCAAGATTTTCTTTCTTGTCCCATTCTAATGCTTCTAGAATGAGGTTCTTGGTCAGCTTGTTTAGGAAAAACAAAACGTTTCATGGGAAAAAATACGCAGTTTGCCACTAAAACATATGCGAAAATAATTAGTTCAAAGATCCCAGATAATAAATTCTTCTGCTGACTAAGTATGTATCGTTCACTGTGACACTATTCATTGCACCCAGTCCCGTTCGCAGGATACACGTGTTTCGATGGACTCATGGTCAGTCATGGAAGGCAGTAAATATTAAACATTTAAATTGTTTTATCTATACAAAAACTACAAGAATTTGCTTACCTGAGTTTTACGCCGTCCTTCGGGATGTATACGGAGTTATTTCATCACCCATCTTGGTTAGAATGGTATCTTTCTTCGCTGTATAAAACCTTTTAATTGTGGATATATATATGGAAATATAAATATAGCGTCGCTTCGAAGTGACACTATCCCGCCAAGCTTTGCGCGCGTAGCACTGCCACTGATCTGTGTAAATAACTGGACACAAAGCTACTTGTCAGCGTAATGAAAATAGTTTAGATTTTTTAATCAGCAATATTCGTATTATACTGCTATTGGACAAACGGATGACATATATTCATTTCATCACGAACTTACAAGAGATTCAATCACATTTTGGCTGCACAAATAACGCAATTTTGCGAAAAAAAATCTATGCCCGATACTTTGAGTCGTCTTTGTGGCATAGATATGGTGCATTTATCATAATTATAAATGAATACATGTCTGTAGATCTCTACACAGAGTATTCTGTAAATTTACTCCTTTCATTACAACTGATAGTAGAGTCAATATAACTCCGGGAGTAATTTTTTTGGAGTAAAAATTACTCTGGTATTTCTACTCATTAGTTTAAACTTAACTAGTTCAAATTTAACTCCACTAGTTTTACTCTCCTATAAGGAGTTATTTTGACTCCCCACGTGGAGTTAAAATTACTCCCTGAAATTAACAGTGTATGTACAATATTTTGGACCTATGGTATTACAGGATCAGTTGTGAAAAATGCAACACTAGGTCCTCTGATAGGAGTTGAACCTGTGCCCCCCAAGGCTACACCAGGCATCCAAATCAGGTTTGGAAGGTTAGCACCTAAGGACACTCAAGAGATGCCATAACATTTCCAAATTACTGCTATTAATTAAAAATTACCTGGGATTTTATTTCAGCTTCTAGCTCTGATTTAAAATTTAGCTGTGCTCCAACTGGTGCTCCGGGAGTTCTTGTGATATGAGACAACTTGTTTAGTTCCTCCTTACATTGTTTAATCAGATATGATCGTGGTATACTTTCTCCATCCGCAATCGTGGTAAGCTCATGATAGGCCGCCTCGCCTATACAAAATTTATCTAGAACAAACAGAACACTTTGGACTTTTTGTTTCTCCTCTTCTGATAAATTCTGGTAGCTTTTCTTCTCTGCCTTGTCCGAGTAATCCATAGAGTAGATTGAACCTGTCTCATCAGCAAAAGAAACTGTTTGTGGTTTTAATCCAAACGTCTCTGCGAACCATTGTGCGTGCTCAACATGTGTTTTCAGTTCTTTTAGCTTTCTCCGTTGTTGTCGATCACATACTTCTGCAACCTTTCCGCTTTTGTTTTCGAAATCAGTATCCTGCCCAATTTTGTGTAAAGAGGATTGAAGCTATCGATTTTTTGTTACAAGTTTGTCGATTTCATTAGTGTTTTTGACACGTAGCGAATCTGCTTCCCTTTTCTGGGTTTCAAATTCGAGCTTATGGTCGTATAACTCCTCACAGCGATTTTGCAAAATTTCGTTATCTAGGGCAAGTTGGTGACTCCTATTCTTCTCATTTTCATGTTCACGCTCCAATTCTGCTATGAAAATAATCTCGTCAGCTCGAATACCAATTTTTATTTCCCTTTGTTCCACCATCAATTTCCTATAAGACGATCCATTCTTCCCGACGAATTTGTTGACGACTTCACCACACGCTCTTCTTAATCGGCCCTCTATTCGGTTGCAATCTTTCTTTATTTGAACAGGATACAGTTTCTCTGCAAGATGAGCGTTTAAAACATCAATGTATCCATATCCGGCCTTTTGTAGTGCTCCACTGCGTTTTGCCTTATCCAAGTTTCTCAGCCACTCGTATGAGACGGGAAAAGTTGTAACTATTTTGTCATCCGAAACACAATCTCTACGGACATAACTGAGGCAGTGATCAAAACTAAGGCTTACCCGCGGCCTTTGAACTTTAAAATTTCGACCAAATTTAAAGCATCAGACATTCTTCAGAACAATTTTTAACAAGGTAGTAGATACATGCAGACCAAACAACGAAGCCAATTTCAAAAAATTCGCATTTTCGCGCGAAGTTGCGAATGTTTGCTGGCCATTTGTATCGCTGCTCCCATATCTATCCCAAAGAGCTATGCAGGGTTAGAAAGCCCGTTTTTCGCGGAGTAATTTGGTAGTAAACTTGACTGGCTTTCGTTCAAAACTGCAGTTTTACGATGGAAAATACCACTGTGGTTGCAAGAAAAAGATTGAAAACAAGTTCGCTGCTACCTTTTAATAATCAGCGTTCAATGGAACCTGCAAAACTGTCTTTGCCGATTTTTTACATTAAAAAAGCAGAGCAAGTAAATATTCCGTGGGAAAAAAGATTTGTTGAGTCTATGGTTTGATTACAGCTTCCTGCCGAACGAGTTCGGCAAGTGGGATATTCCAAACAAGAAGGGATGTACAGTGTATTAAAATCTGGTTTTCCGGTAAAATTGCAGTAAATAGATTAAAACACAGAGTTTTGTGTGAGGCAAATTTCGTGAATATACTTTTCTAAAAAGCAGGACAAATGCAAGTTGGCGTGGAAATCTTTCCTGTGAGAAGATACGAGAACAGCTTCAACATTTCCCCAGAACTTCGGCAAAGTTCTCAACTAAGTTATAAACGTTTCTATTTTGTATTTTAATCATTTGCTTCATACAATTCTCTGGTGTAGTTCGCAGCTATATTGTTAGTGAATTTGGCGCATGCGTTGTGCGGATGTCCAAAACTTCTGGCCATGGTCAACAAAATATTTTTCCAGTACGAACTTCCCAGCCAGTAAATACATAATGCACTGCCCCCTGATGCTTTCCAGCAACAATACATATGTACTGTAAGCATTAACCATTGAAGTGAATAAAACTGGAACGCTAACTGCTATAGTTAAGCCATATGATTGGTTGAAGCCAGTTTGCCACAAATGGATTTTCACTCCCCCCGGAAACGGGAAGGGAGCGTGCTCGAGGCGATCGAAACTGGCAAAATATGTTCGATGTAAAATAGTATAATTTTGCTGCCTTTTTCTTCCGTGTTTTGGATGATGTATGAATTTAGAAAAGTCTTCAGCTTATAAGAAATGGGACGGAGTTGAAAGATTGTAAAAATGAGAACGATCTTTGTTATTTTAAACGGAATACAATTCAGAAAAACGCCGTGTCGGTTAAATATTAACAACGCCATGTAAAAACAGCAAAACACACAAAGATAAGTGCAAATATTTATTATATTTTACTGGTTTTGGAACAAAATTAATTTGGTTAAGTGAAATCTGTCACTTTGTTTTCCATTTTCAACAACAGTTTGACAATAACGCTTGCCGTACGTGAACAGTCAAAGTGTGAAGTACTTGTCGGCAGTATACTTGATCAATTTCATCCTGTGGTCTTCATCGAAGCCAACTTCGTTCATTCCGGGATCATGATCTCCAAAGATATTCAAATTGCACGACTCATTGACAACAAAATGATGACAGACTTGCATGATCATTTTACTGCGTAGCTTCTCGCTTGAATTGATGTGTCTCCCATCCTTGGCGACAAACGCTTTAAAAATATGTTCAGCGTACTTGATAACAGCGAAGACTGATTGCGAGGGAATGGTTAAACCGCCTCTGTTGATGAACAGTGTGAACGCCGAGGCTCTTGGAGCAGCAGAATGTTGTGTGGTTTTCATACCGCAGTAATCATGATCGAGTGATTGGGTTGACGTACTTGAAATTAAAGAACTTCTACAAGCTGTGCAGGAAATTAATGTTATCAACTTGGTTACTATATATCCACTGATGTAAAACAGAATGTTTTCCATGAATTCTGAATGCCCTCTTTCCTCTAACTGTTCAACAAGCAGCTGCTCTTCTGGTGTGAAGCCGGAATCATTTTCTGGTGTTTCTTCGACAAGTGGAGATCTGTGTTTTCTCTTGTGGAAAATTGGAATTATTCCTGAGGTAAAACTTTCTGAAAAGTCTATGCAGTTAGAATTTTTCGAGGCTTTTACTGCATTCCTGAAAAGCATTTGTCTGAGGGTGTATTTCAACTGCATGCTGTTGGGATTGTTATTCCAACCACCCTTTGATCGTAGACAAGAAAACAGCAACTCTAAGTGATCTTGCGAGAACTTATAGGTTAGAAGATAGTGAAAAGGATTTTCTTTAAGTGAAAACATTTCATTTGCCATTTGGATTGTTGATTTTATTGTGGCAACAAAACCAATAATAAATGTTTTTCTCTTGTGAGTAGAAAGAAGCTTTTGCTTTTTATTTTTTCCTTTTTGTTTTGTAACCAGTGATAGTAGATATTCTGCTGCTGATTTCAGGTGATTTTCCCATGTGTCTTTTGATTTGGGTTGCAGAGGCTGCTTATATCCCTTTGCCTGAGGACATCTTGAATTTAGAATGTCAAATGTTCTGTCGATAACTCTTGTAAAGTTTACTGTTGGCCCACTATTATGGTAGCTTCATCGAAACATCCAGAAATTGGATTGCATCTGCCACTGATGAGCTGAGGGTTTGTGCGGCTAAACGCACATTCATCTTGTGTTTTTGATATTCTAGGTGTTGTGATGAGAATTTGTTCCCTAATTTCAATCCTTGTTCGTCTTGAAGACTGTGAAGAAGATGAAAGAACTTCCATTGAATTTCACCCCCGTCTTCATCATGAAAAGAACCCATGCTGGCGAGGGCATTTCTGGCAAGTTTTAACATGTGGCATGGATCCAATATTATGTAGACATTGTAATTCTGTGATGGATGTTTGAATGTGGTCACCATAGAGTCATATGTTGCACTAAATATGCATCCTAATTGAGTAAATGTGCTGATATTGACACATGTTCCATCAGCAGTTATTGACCATACCCTTAATCCTGCATCTGCTGCTTTTTCCAAGGCCAACCTAACCAGCTGTGCTTGGGTTTTGGCATTCATCTTATCTGATAAGAAATAACCAATTGGACACTTCCACCGAGTTCTTGTCCCAACCAATATGAAAACTAATGATTCAGATGCAAGGGTTTCAGGATCTTCAGGTGGTACTGGGCCATAATTAACAAAACCTGAGTATTTTTCTTTCTTTGGGTCCCACAATGTTTGTTTCCTTATTGACATGGCATCAATAATGAGACAACAATCTTTTTTGGATGGTATTTTTTCTGCCTCACTTTGCAATGACTGGAAAGCCTCCTGTAGGAAACCTGGCTCGCAATCTACTGAGCTTGACCACTTACGAATTAAGGATGGGTTTGGCAATGGTATGATCGACCTCACATATTCATATGCCTTTGGGGAGTAGAAGTATAATGTTAGTGAGAATTCTTTGATGTCGTCGGTGTATCGTCGACCACAAGGAGAGATGGTGGTGTTGTTTTTGGCATTGTTGAAAATGGATAGTTGCAACTTATCGAACGAAGCATGTAATCTGTCAGCAATTTCGGTTTGGCAATCAAATTCTGCTCTAAGCTGGTGATCAGATCTGACATGTTGGCAATTTTTGATTTGCATCGACGCAGTTGTTGTTGTAAGTTTCTAATTTTAGACTTCAATTGCCTTTTCGATATTTCTGTATCTTTGCTTTTCAGCCTAAAGACTTTTTCATAATTCATGTTTATTTGTACTTTTGCTGGCTGTGAGGTGGTGTCTTGCTGCCTGGCTCGTTTCTGCCCTGTGTAAACTGGTGTGTTCTCACATTTTTGCAGTCGTTCTTTTGCTTCCTCTGAGGTATGGATTGGTTCTTGTATCTTAAATAATGAGGGTATGGCATTCCTTTTAAGCCTGCATGAAATTGAATCAGCCGTTGGGGGTTTAATGTAGTCATCCTTTTCAAAATGCTTGCTGCAAATAAAACTATGCTTTGTTGCTCTCCATTCATTTCCACCATTTCTTACTCTCTTGACCACTTTCTCCCATTTTTCTAACAGCTCCTTGATCTTTAAGGGGATTCTTAAAATTTATATATTACTATATTGTAAATGTAAATTGTCATGCTATACCATTATATGCATATATACACTGTGTGTGATGATTTTTTATCTATTTATGCATATATTTATGCACATATAGACTCACCTGTGATAGGCTACATGCTCTATTGGTTCTTCGTTTTCCTTATTTTTACTACCCCTGCTTCCACAAACAACACAGTTGTAAGGCATAGCCCATATACGTTGGTTTTATCTATTTCCTCTGTATAATATAGCTTTTTAAGTTTTTTTTTATGAAAACTCGGACAAACTCTGACGTCAGCGACCAATGTTTATATTATGTTTTTTAAACAATATTTCTGTAATTTTTTAAATGCATCTTATGTAAATGTTTAAAGTTCAATCTTCGTAAAACTTGGCATACAGTTGTATTTTACATGGGTTTAAATAATTCCTGAGGTTTGACGTCTTAATTTTATTTCAAACTTTCAAAAACTCAGAAAAAGCGCCCTAAAACGCGCGGTTTTGGGGACTTTTCATTCTTATGGTTGTGTTTTTTCGTGTTTTTTTGCTATTTTGTGCTCCGTTTGGTTTGCGATTATTAAGCTCGTTTGTCAAAGAACTGATATAAATCAAATTTTGCGTTCTATGTAATATTTTTGGGCAAGTTTTTTCTGATTATAAAATGTGTATATTTTGAAAAAAATTGTTCAAAAGGGACTGGGTCTACCTACAAAGAAAGCTTTAAACACGGCTTCAACTTCCCCCCCTGAGTTAGCGTTCCAGTTTTATTCACTTCAATGGCATTAACTAACTATATGGTTTAAAAAACAGCAAATGAAGTAACAATTCTCCTAAAGTCAATATTTCAGCATTTTGTCAGAATTTGCAAGTGACATTTGTGCAAAGGGTCTAGCGTTTTAAGGACACAATCGACTGAAACATTTCCTAAAGCCGATAGATAAAACCGAAACTTGTTACCTACAGTCTGAAAATCACTGCCATTGCGAAAAGTTTAATTGCGCATTATTTAAGATCATTATAAAGCAAATTTTGATGATTTTTATGAAGTACGTTAGTAAAGGTTAAATTTGTGATGACACTTGCGTTGGTTTGCACAATAGTAGTTTTCCTGTAGTTCGTGTGCAAGTCAGGTAATTGCACCCATAACATATTTTTAAATTGATTGATGAATATTTAAAACATCTCGCCTGCTAACACTTAATTTGAAAGGAATTATATACCAAAATATACTCTAATGACTAATCAGTTCAGTACATTAGTACACTCAGTTATCATCATGGCAACATTGGATAGAGGGGAGTGGGGGGAAACCCAATGATTTTCAGTTAATTTAGAGGAAAACGCGTTCAAACTTTAATGAGCGCGCGCTGTCCACAATAATTTTTGCCAGGATCAATCCTAGCAAAAATTATGTGGACAGTAAGCTTTCTAAGAACAGCGTCACATCTGCCTGGCGCTGATCTTCGCTTTGATAAATCTTTCCCTCACCCCCCCCCCCCTACTCAATGTTGTTGAATTTAATTTGTTGTTGACATTGCCAACAAGAGGATAACTGAGTGTAGTTGTTGTCAAATTACATTTTATTACTTACAACATTGAAAGGGGGAGCGGGGGGGGGGGGGGGGGCAGCGCAAGTTAAGAGAAAGTAGCTCTGCAATTGCTTATAAAGCTTACTGTCCACATAATTTTTGCCAGGATTGTAGCAAAGACAGGTACTGTAGTTCAGTGCTATGTGTACTCCTCCATGACGAATCACGGGGTTTTAAAATTCTTTGGGAAACTTCATTTGAATTTGTTTTCCTTAGATGAAGATGGAAATATCAAACGTGGTGACTGCATCTTTCTGTTCCAAAACATCACTAACCATTTGTGCACGCTTCTACACTCAGTGGCGGATCCAGGGTAAGTCAAAATAAATTATAGCAGCTCAATTTTAAATTCAAAATAACTTTATAAGAATGTCATAGGTCATGAATTTCAAATCTTCAAAATTCAAAATAAAAAAAAAATTCAAAATTTATAAAATCTAACCAATGAAGTTGCTTGGAAGGTATTTTAAAATGTAAATGTATCCTAGAATGAGCTGTGGTAATTTATTTTGACTTACGCTACATCCGCCACTGTCTACACTGTACAAACAGTGGTGAAATTTGTAGAAGAATCTTCGATCTTTGGACAATATTGTAGAACAGCAGTTTTTAAGATAGACCGATCCCTCCCCCGGCCGGGAACTTGCTGCATGTTGTGTGGGGAAATGCCACTTTGCATTAGACAGGGTAGCTGGATGCAAAGAAGCGCCCAAATTAAGTCCGTGTTCAGAGTTTCAGTGAGAACTGTGCTGTCATCTTGTAGGTGTCTTCTTCTATATTTAACCACTAAAAATTTGAGCATTTTGCCGAAAAAACCTAAGTCATTTGTCTAATCATAAAGACGAGGCTTTTGTGTCATCACAGAATCTAAAGTGCACATTATTAGTAATAAATTCTTACCTTCTTTTATAGGGGTATTTTCATTAAATGTTAATGAATGTTATCGGCCAATTTCGAACGTTTGCGATCTTTGTGATTTGCAGCCCAAACAAAGCACTCTTAAGCATTCTCGACCTGTGTGATGCATGAATCGAAAGGTCTTAATATTATGGTCAACTTGTTATCAGCTACTACTTACTTCAGTAGAAGCACTTCTCGATTTTTTTCTGTATCTTCTTACTCGAATCTTTGATGGTGACGAATGGTCTTTGGAGCTGAACACCGAGAACGCCCTGGATTCCGAGGACAAACTGGACTTTTGACTGCGTTGTATCCTGAAAGGTTTTGTTACTGAAAATCATTAAAAACAGGTAGTGTAAAAAATATCACTAGACAATGAACAGAAATATTTCCTGACTCCGATACATAAAAACGAAACTTCTTACCCAGGAAAGACAGGTAGTTCACTGTGATGTACAATCCTTGAAGACAAAGCACGGTGTTTATAAATATTCTTTGGGAAACTTCATTTGAATTTGGTTTGGGTTGAGGCAGAATGCCACATAAAACGTGAGTACATCATCTTGTTGTTCCGAAACATCACTAACCATTAGTGCATGCTTCAAAACTGTATACAAAGTGGTCAAATCGGAACAGGAACCTTTCATCATTGGACAATAACAATTTTTCCCAATGGTGCAACAGCATGGCTTAAGATAGATTGACATCCTCCTAGGCCGGACACTTGCACAATGTTGTCCGGGGAAATGCCACTTTAGTTAGGCAGGGTAGCTGCATGCAAATAAGCACCTAAATTACATGCATGTTTATAGCTTCAGAGAGAACTGTGCTGTTATTTTTTAGGTGTCATTTTCTACACTTATACGACAAAAAACTTAAAGCATTTTGCCGAAAGATACTGTGTCATTTGTCTAACCATAGAAGAGACCCTTCCGCGTAATCACAGCATCTAAAGCGACATTCATAACAATAAATTCTTACGTTTTCTTTTAGATGTATTTTCATTAAATGTTTATAAATCTGCTTCTGCCAATTTCGTATGTTTGTGAAGATTGTGATTTGCAGCCCGAACAAAGCATGTCTTAAACATCCTTGACCTCTGTGATTTATGAAAGTCTTAAGATTATCGTCAACCTATTATTACTACCTCTTTCAGTCGAAGTACTTCTCAATTTCTTTCTGTATCCTCTCACTCGAATCTGTGATGGTGACGAATGATCTTTGAAGCTATGAATCTGAAGACGAACTTGACTCCTGACCACTATGTATCTGGAAATGTTAAGTTTCTGAAAATCGTTAAAAAAGATAAACAGATAGTAATAAATATAATTAAATCATAGACCGAAATATTTCCTAAAGCCAATACATAAAACAGAAACTTCTTACCCAGCAAAGACAGGTAGTTCTGTGCGATGTGGAATCCTCCAAGACAAACCACGGTGTTTGAAAATTTTTCGGGGCACTTAAATTTGAATTTGCTTTGCTTGAAAGCAGAAAGCTACATCAAACGTGATTACAGCATCGTGGTGTTCCGAAACCTGAATAACCATTTGTGCATTCTTCAAGACTGTGTACACAGTGCTAAAATCGTTACAGGAACCTTCGATCATGAGGCAATATCCAATTTTTTCAGATTGGTAGAACTTCAGTGTTTCAGTAAGATTCATATCCGCCTATAAGCCGGAAACTTTCTGCATGTTGTCTTGGGCAATGCCACTTTGCATTAGGAAGGCTAGCTGCATATGCAAGCAACATCCATGTTCAGATCTTCAGCGACGACTGTGCTGTCACCTTTTTGGAGTCATTTTCTACATTTATGCCACAAAAAAATTGAGAATTTGCCGAAAACAGCTATGTCATTTGTCTCACCATAGAAGAGAGGCTTTCGTGTCATCACAGCATCCGAAGTGCACATTCTTAGTAATAAATGCTTACCTTCTCTTATAGAGGTATTTTCACCAAATGTTGATGAATCTGTTTCTTCGAATTTCGGACTTTTTTGATCATTGTGACTTGTGGGTCCAAGAAAAGTGCGTCTTAAACATTTTCGACCTGTGTGATGCATAAAAGGTATTGATATTATCGTCAACCCGTTATTGCTACTTACTTTAGTTGAAGCACTTCTCAATTTTTTTTTGTATCGTCTCCCTCGAATCTTTGATGGTGACGAATGATCTTCGGAATTCCGCGGACGAACTGGATTCCGCGGACGAACTGGATTCCGAGGACGAACTGGATTCCGAGGACGAACTGGATCCAAGAATGTCTTGAGCAGGTTAAGATATGGAAAAACATGAAAAACTGATAATGTAATAAATATCATTGACAAATAGACTATAGACTAAAACATTTACTAAAGTCGATACAAAAAAACAAAGATTCTTACCCACCTAGGACAGGTAGTTCACTGCGATGTGGAATCCTTCAAGACAAACCACGTTGTTTGAAAATACATCGGGGAACTTAATGATAAAATGGGACAATATCCAATTTTACAGACTCTTAGAACTACAAGGTTTAAGATAGATTGATCCCCTTCTAAGCCGGAGGGTTTCTGCATGTGTTCCGGGGAAATGCCACTTTGTAGTAGACAGGCTAGCTTCATGGGTAGAAGCGCCTAAGTTCTGTCCATGTTCAGACCTTCAGATAGAACTGTGCTATCATGCTTTAGGTGTCATTCTCTTGATTTATACGGCCAAAAATTTGAGCATTTTGCCGAAAAAAACTATGTTATTTGTCTCACGATAGAAGAGAGGCTTCCAAGTCATCGGAGCATCTAAAGCGCACATTCATAATAATAAATTTTTACCTTTTTTTTTAGAGGTATTTTCACTAAATGTTTAAAAATCTCCTTCTGAAATGCCGAATGTTTGTGATCATTGTGATTTGTAGCCCAAACAAAGCATGTCTTAGCATTCTTGACCTGTATGATGTATGAAAGGTCTTAATCTGTTTCTCAACCTGTTATTGCTACTTACTACATTTGAACCACTCCACAATTTTTTAAATGTATCTTCTCACTCGAATCTCTGATGGTAACGAATGATCTTCGGAACTGGAATCCGAGTACGAATTGCATTCCGAGGAAAAACTTGACTCCTGACTACTTTGTACCTGGAAAATTTAAGTTCCTGAAAATCATGGAAAACAGATAATGTAATAAATATCATTAACCATGGACTGAAATATTTCCTAAAACTGATAGATAAAAACGAAACTTCTTACCAAGCAAAGACAGGTAGTTCAGTCCGATGTGTAATCGT
Source organism: Muricea muricata (assembly GCA_963855995.1). NCBI lineage: Eukaryota > Metazoa > Cnidaria > Anthozoa > Malacalcyonacea > Plexauridae > Muricea > Muricea muricata. The sequence continues at coordinate 31,063,160 of OY979718.1, read as the reverse complement.
CCATGACGAATCACGGTGTTTGAAAATTCTTCGAGAAACTTCATTTAAATTTGCTTTGCTTTGATTAAGATGGCAATATCAAACGTGATTACTCTACCAAACTGTGATTACTCTTCAATCATAGGACAATGTCCAATTATGCACAATGGTAGAACAGCAGGGTTTAAGGTGGCTCCCTATGATTTTGTTCAGTAACAACCGGATTTATAGAGATCAGACGTTGTCTGCGTGAATCGCGCGTGGAATGTTCGTGGCCAGCTATAATTATATTTTTCATATTCAAAATTGAAAACATTATTTTTGCCGATGTTTTTGTGTTTCTGCACACAACATGGACGACAGTTCTATCTTACAATCGTTTGTGTTTCCAAGTTCAAGTAGTACGTGCTTTAAATCAGTTTTAAGATAATTTTTAGGCGCTTTTTATGTCCAGTAATGTAAATTTTAATGCTTGAAATTTTACAAAAAAGTATGGCCTCTGACTAAACTATTTTATGTTGTTTTCATCGACTTAATGGCTCTTCCGAAATGTTACCGAAGCTTATGAAACTAATGTAAGTTTTCTCGTTCAATTGGTTACGATATCTGTCATGTTTTAACAACAAAATCTCATACCTATCCTGAATATTTTCATGATTTATGTATTTAGGCCGTGAAGTCAAATTGGTAGTTCAATGTCTTGAAAAGATTTTTGTGCATTGGTTTTTAATGAGAAGACTAAATTTAAGAAACAGTGGTTTGATTTGATGCCTTATTATGTGGTGTCTTTTCTTTTTGGTAATATGAATGTCTTTTAATCCCTTAATCTCTTAAAGTTAAACCAAAAATTCCAAACGACAAAATACTGCGGCGATTAAAACACGCATTTCCATAGGAGGCCCAATTCAGTGTGTAGTTTCACATAGAGATCAGTGCGCACATAAACACATTCTTAGTTTCTTAAATATAATTGTTTATGTGGGCACTGATCTCTATATGAAACTGCACACTGAATTGGGCCGCCTATGGCATTTCTCGCAGTTCTGGTCATGGTTCTGGCTGTTGTCCACAAATTGCGCCGGATTCCACGCGTGATTTCACAAATTTTATGACGTTAGAGCAAAAAAATATAATGAAATTTAATGAAATTTGACTACAAATTTCGCACGTTTCCTTCTGTGAATTCTTTTAAAATGTTGGTCATCAATTAACCTCGCTCAGACGCTTGTAATGTCACATTTTTGTAAATTTTATTCGAAGGATTTTTTTTTAATATTGATTTTTTAAAATTTTGGAGGATAATGAAAAAATGTATCGATTAAATTTTTTAAAAATGTGTAAGTGAAACGATTACGCCAATACCATGCAGCTTGTTCAATTAAAAAACAATTCACCGAAGGAAATCCCGAAAATTGTGAGAAGAAGACGAAAAATAAGCCATGTTCTAATCCATTTGTTGTCATCGCAACAATCTTCTAGCACACAATCAAACCATAAAATCTTCAGTAAGACTTTAATAACACTTGTACTGAATTTCATATTTTTATCATCAAAAATGTGGAAATGCGAGGGTCTTAACGGCTACAATGCACTTTTGAAGTAAAGCAGTAGGGTGCCAACTTAAGCTAGATTGATATTCGCCCGGGCCGGACGCTTGCACAATGCTGTCCGGGGAAATGCCACTTTAGTTAGGAAGGGTAGCTGCATGCAAATAAGCGCATAAATTATATCCATGTTCGAGGTTCAGTGAGGACTGTGCTGCTGTCTTTTACGTGTCATTTTCTACATTTAGACGACAAAAAATTTAAGCATTTTGCCGAAAAAACTGTGTCATATGTCTGACCACAGAAGAGAGGCTTCCACGTATTCGCAGCATCTAAAGCACACATTCATAATAATAAATTCTTACCTTTTCTTTTAGAGGTATTTTAACTAAATGTTTATAAATCTGCTTCTGCCAATTTCGTATGTTTGTGATGATTGTGATTTGAAGCCCAAACAAAGCATGTCTTAAGGATTCTCGACCTTTGTGATGTATTAAAGGTTTTAATATTATCGTCAACCTGTTATTACTACTTCCTTCAGTTGAAGTACTTCTCAATTTCTTTCTGCATCTTCTCACTCGAGTCTCTGATGGTGACGAATGATCTTTCACACTGGACACCGAGGAAGCGATGAATCCGAAGACAAAATTGACTCCTGACCGCTTTGTATCTGGAAAGGTTAAGTTACTGAAAATCATTAAAAACAGATAAACAGATAGTAATAAATATCATTAAACCATAGACCGAAATATTTCCTGAAGCCAATACATAAAACAGAAACTTCTTACCCAGCAAAGACAGGTAGTTCAGTGCGATGTGGAATCCTCCAAGACAAACCACGGTGTTTGAAAATTCTTCGGGACACTTAAAATTGAGTTTGCTTTGCTTTGAAGCAGAAGGCTACATCAAACGTGATTACAGCATCGAGCTGTTCCAAAGCATCTCTAACCTTGTGCATTCTTCAAGACTGCATACACTGTAGTAAAATCGGTACAGGAACCTGCAATCATGGGACAATATCCACTTTTGAAGATTGGTAGAACTACAGGGTTCAAGATTGATTAATATCCTCCTAAGCCAAAGTTTTCCGCATGTTGCCCGGGGAAATGCCACTTTGCATTAGGCAGGCTAGCTGCATGCGGGGAAGCGCCCAAGTAACATCCATGTTAAGATCTCCAGAGAGGACTGTGCTGTCATCTTTTAGCTGTCATTTTCTACACTTATACCAGAAAAAGTTTGAGTATTTTGGCGAAAGCTACCTTGTCATCTGTCTCACCATAGAAGAGCACATTCATCTAAAGCGCACATTCATAATTATGAATTCTTATCTTCCCTTTTAGAGGTAGTTTCAGTGAATGTTTATAAATCTGCTTCTGCCCATTTCAGATGTTTGTGATGATTGTGATTTGCAGCCCAAACAAGGCACGTCTTAAGGCGGATTTCCATTCAGCGCAAAATGTCGCGCGATCGATTTTTAGCGAGCGATTTGTTCCGCTTGACTGTTTGTAATTCAAAAGAAAATGCTCGCTAAAAGTCGATCGCGCGACATTTTGCGCTGAATGGAAATCCGCCTTAAAGCATTCTTGACCTGTGTGGATTATGAAAAGTCGTAATATTATCATCAACCACTAATTACTATTTACCTCAGTTGAAGCGCTTCTCAATTTTTTTCTGTATTTTCTCACTCGAATCTCTGATGGTGACAAATGATCGAAGTTGGACCCCGAGGACACCTTGGATTTCGAGGAGAAACTGGACTGCTGATTGTTTGTATCTGGAAAGGCTAGGTTACTGGAAATAATTAAAAACACATAGTGTAACATATATCACTAGAGCATAGACTGAAATATGTCTTAAAAGCGGTAAAAAAACGAAACTTCTTACCCAGCAAAAACAGGTAGTTCAGTGCGATGTGGAATGCTCATAGACAAACCACGGTGTTTAAAAATTCTTCGGAAAACTTCATTTGAATTTTTTTCCTTGCTCAAAGATGGCAATACCAAACTTGATACTTGCTGGATATTGTCCGGGGAAATAGCACTTTGCATTAGGAACGGTAGCTGCATGCAAGGAAGCGCCCAAATTAAATGCGTGTACAGAGTTTCAGAGAGAAATGTGCTGTCATGTTTTAGGTGTCTTTTTCTACATTTATTGCACAAAAAATTTCAGCATTTTTCCGAAAAAAACTATATCAACTGTGTTACCGTAGAAGAGAGGCTTTCGTGTTATCACAGCATTTAAAGTGCATATTCTTAATAACAAATTCCTACCTTCTCTTATAGGGGTCTTTTCACTAATTATTGAATCTTCTTCTGTCAATTTCGAACGTTTGTGGTCATAGTGACTTGCAGCCCAAACAAAGTACATCTTAAGCATTCTCGACCTATATGATGTACGAAAGGTCTCAATATTGTCGTCAACCTGTTATTACTACTTACTACATTTGAAGCTCTTTAAAATTTTTTTCTGTATCGTCTCGCTCGTGTCTCTGATGGGTATAGGATGATCTTCTGAATTGGACTCCGAGGACAAACTGGATTCCGAGGACAAATTGGATTAAGTTACGGAAAATCATTAAAAACAGATAGTTTATAACAAATATCATTAAAACATAAACCGAAATATTTCCTAAATCCAATGGATAAAAACGAAACTTCTTACCCAGCAAAGAAAGGTATTCCAGGGCGATGTAGAATCCTCCATGACGATTCACAGTGTTGAAAATTCTTCGAGAAACTTCATTTGAGTTTGTTTTCCTTACATAAAGATTGCAATATCAAACGTGATTACAACATCATACTTTTCCAAAACATCACTAACTAATTGTGCAAGCTTAGAGACTGTAAACACAGCGGTAAATTCGGTACAGGAACCTTCGATCATGGGACGATATCCAACTTTGAAGATTTGTAGAATGGCAGGGTTTAAGGTAGATTGATATACTCTTAAGCCGAAAACGCTCTGCATGTTGTCTGGGGAAATCCCACTTTGCATTACGCAGGCTAGCTGCATGCGAAGAGGTGCACAAATTACATCTATGTTCAGTGCTTCAGTGAGGACTGGGCTGTCATCTTTTACGTATCATTTTGTAAATTTATACCAAAATTTCTCTCGCCATAGAAGAGAGGCTTTCGCTTCATCACAGCATCCAAAGTGCACATTGTTAGTAATATATAGGGGTATTTTCAATATATGTTGAGGAATCTATTTCTGCCAATTTCGGACGTTTGTGATCATTTTGATTTGCTGGCCTAATCAAAGCACGTCTTAAGCATTCTTGACCTGTGCGATGCATGAGAGGTATTAATATTATCGTCAACTAGTTATTACTACTTACTACGTTTAAAGCACTTCACAATTTTTCTCTGTATCTTCTCACTCCAATCTCTCATGGTAACGAATGATCATCGGAACTGGAATCCGAGGACGAACAGCCTTCCGAAGTCAAACTGGCTCCTGGCTGTTTTGTATCTGGAAAGCTTAAGTTACTGAAAATCATAAAAACAAATAGGGTAATAAATATCACTAGACTATAGACTGAAATGTTTACTTAAGCCAATACAAAAAAAAAACAAAGCTTCTTGCCCAGCAAAGACAGGTATTTCAGTACGATGTGGAATCCTTCAAGACTTACTGTCTTGACAATACTTAATGAAACTTAATAATGAAATTGGACAATATCCAAATTTACAGACTCTTAGAACTGCACGGTTTAAGATAGATTGATTCCTTCCAAAGCCGGAAACTGTCTGCATGTGTTCCGGGGATATGCCACTTTGTATTAGGCAGGCTAGCTTCATGGGGAGAAGCGCCCAATTTCCTTCTATGTTCAGATCTTCAGATAGGACTGTGCTATCATGCTTTAAGTGTCATTCTCTACAATTATACCACAGAAAATTTGAGAATTTTGCCCTAAACAACTGTTATTTGTCTCACCATACACGAGAGACTTCCAAGTTATCACAGCATCTAAAGCGCACATTCAAAATAATAAATTCTTACCTTATCTTATAGAGGTATTTTCCCCGAATGTTTATAAATCTTTTTCTGAAATGACGAATGCTTGTGGTCATTAAGATTTGTAGCCCGAACAAAGCATGTCTTACCTTCCTGACCTGAATGATGTATGAAATGTCTTACTAAGTTTCTCAACCTGTCATTACTACTTACTACATTTGAAACACTTCACAATTTTTGTCTGCATCTTCTCACTCGAACCTTTGATGGTAACGAATAATATTCGGAACTGGAATCCGAGGATGAGCTGCATTCCGAATACAAACTGGACTCCTGACTGCTTTGTATCTGGAAAGATTAAATTCCTTAAAATCATTAAAAACAGATTATGTAACAAATATTATTAAGTCAGAGAGTGAAATATTTCATAAAGCCGGTAGATATAAAAACGAAACTTCTTACCCAACAAAGACAGGTAGTTGAGTGCGATGAGTAATTCTCCATGACGAATCACGGTGTTTGAAAATTCTTCGGGAAAGTTTACTCTTATTTGGTTTTCTTTGAATGAAGATGGCAATATCAAACGTGATAACTGCGTCATACAGTTCCAAAACATCACTAACCATTTTTGCATGCTTCAAGACTGCAAACACAGTGGTGAAATCAGTACAGGAACCTACGACCATGGGACAATATCCTTTTTTGCACAATGGTAGAATTACTGGGCTCAAGACACATTCATATCCTCCCCAGCCGGGAACTTTCTGCATGTTGTCCGAGGAAATGCAACTTTGCATTAGGAAGGTTAGGTGCATGAGAAGCGCCCAAATTACATCCATGTTTAGAACTTCAGAGATGACTGTGCTATCTTCTTTTACTTGTCATTTTTTAAATTTATAACAACAAATTTGAGCGTTCTGCCGAAAGCAACTATTTCCTTTGTGTCACCTTGGAGCATATGCTTCCGTGTCATCACAGGATTCAAAGTGCACATTATTAGTAACAAATTCTTACCTCCTCCTATAGGGGTATTTTCACTAAAGTTGATGATAATATCAGCACTTCACAATTTCGCTCTTGGGGCAAACGTTTAAATATGTTTAAATAAAAGTTGATGAATCTGCTTCTGCTAACTTGGACATTTCTGATCACTGTTATTTGGGGCCCAAACAAAGCAAATCTTAAGCATTCTCGACCTGTCTTATGTATGAAAGGTCTTAATATTATCATCAACCTGTTATAGCTACTTACTACATTTGAAGCACTTCACAATTTTTTTCTGTGTATTCTAACTCGAATCTCTGATGGTAACGAATGATCCTCGTAACTGGAATCCGAGGACGAACTGCATTCCGAGGAAAAACTGGACTCAAAACTGTTTGTATCTGGAAAGACTAAGTTATTGAAAATAATTAAAAACAGATAGTGTATTAAATATCAATAGACCATGAACAGAAATATTTCCTAAACCTGACACATAAAAACGAAAATTCTTACCCAGCAAAGACAGGTAGTTCACTGCGATGTGCAATCCTTCAAGACAAACCACGGCGTTTAAAAATTCTTCGTGAAACTTCATTTGAGTTTGTTTTGGCTTGGATGAAGACGGCTACATCAGACGTTGTTTCTGTATCGCGCTGTTCAAACCCTCACTAACAATTTGTGCATTGTTCAAAACTGGATACAAAGAGGTCAAATCAGTACAGGAAGCTTCGATCATAGGACACCGATTTTTCACAGTTGTGGAACAGCAGGGCTTAAGGTAGATTGATATCCTCCCAGGCCGGACGCTTGCACAATGCTGTCCGGGGAAATGCTACTTTAGTTAGGCAGGGTAGCTGCATGCAAATAAGCGCCTAAATTAAATCTTTGTTCAGAGCTTCAGAGAGGACCCTACTGTCCTCTTGTAGATGTCATATTCTACATTTATACCATAAAAAATAGAACATTTTGCCGGAAACAACTTCGTCATTTGTCTAATAGTAGAAACGAGGCTTTCGTGTGATCACAGCACGAAAAGTACACATTATCAGTAATAAATTCTTACCTCCTTTTGTAGGGGTATTTTCACTAAATGTTTATGAATCTGTTTCTGCCAATTTCAAACGTTTGCGATCTTTGTGATTTGCAGCCAAAACAAAGCCGTCTTTAGCATTCTCGACCTGTGTGATGCATGAAATGTCTTAATATTATCGTCAACCTGTTATTACTACTTACTTCAGTTGAAGCGCTTCTCAATCAATTTTTTTCTGAATCTTCTCACTGATGGTGACGAATGATCTACGCAGCTGGAAACCAAGAACGCGAAGGACTCCAAGGAGAAACAGGACTCCTTACTTGAATTTGCGCGATATAAATTAATAAAAATGTTAAAGGTTAAGCTACTGAAAATCATTAAAAGCAGATAGTGTAATAAATATCACTAGACAATGAACAGAAACATTTCCTAAATCTGATATATAAAAACGAAACTTCTAACCCAGCAAAGACAGGTAGTTCACTGCGATGTGCGATCCTTCAAGACAAAGCATGGTATTTGAAAATTCATCGTGAAACTTCGTTTGAGTTTGTTTTGGCTTGTATGAAGATGGCTACAACAGGCGTGATTTCGGTATCGCGCTGTTCAAAACTTCACTAACCCTTTGTGCATGTCTCAAAGCTGTATACAAAGTGGGTCAAAATCGGTACAAGAACATTCGATCATAGAACAATAACAAATTTTCCCCAATTGTGGAACAGCAGGGTTAAAGATAAATTGATATCCTCCCAGGCCGGACACTTGCACAATGTTGTCCAGGGAAATGCCACGTACTTGGAGTTAGGCAGTGTAGCGGCATGCAAATAAGTGGCCATATTAAATCCACGTTCAGAACTGCAGAGAGGGCTTTGCCGTTATCTTATAAGTGTATTTTTGTACATTTAAACGACAAAAAATTTATGTATTTCCCAAAAAACTGTGTCATTTGTCTCGCCATAGAAGGGAGGCTTCCGCGTAATCACAACATCTAAAGCGCACATTCATGATAATGAATTCCTGCCTTCTCTTTTAGAGGTATTTTCACGAAATGTTTATAAATATTCTTCTGCCAAATTTGGATGTTTGTGATGATTGTGATTTTCAGCCCAAACAAAGCATGTCTTAAGCATTCTTGACTTGTAAGATGTATGAAAGGTCTTAATATTATCGTCAACCTGTTATTACTACTTACTTATTTTGAAGCACTTCACAATTTTTTCGGTATCTTCTCACTCGAATCTCTGATAGGTAACGAGTGGTCTTCGGAACTGGAAACCGAGGACGAACTGCATTCATCCGAGGACAAATTGGACTCTTGACTGCTTTCTATCTGGAAAGATTAAGTTATTGAAAATCATTAAAAACAAATAATGTAATAGATATCATTAAAACATACACTGAAATATTTCCTAAAGCTGATAGATAATAACGAAACTTCTTGCCCAGCAAAGAAACGTATTTCAGGGTGGTGTGTCATCCTCCATGACGAATCACGGTGTTTAAAAATTCTTGGGGAAACTTCATTTGATTTTTTTTCCTTGGATAAAGATGACAATATCAAACGTGATTACAACATCATACTGTTCTAAAACATCACTAACCATTTGCGCCAGCTTCAAGACTGTATACACAGCCGAAAAATCGGTACAGGAGCCGTCGATCATGGTACAATATCCAATTTTGGAGATTTGCAGAACTGCAGGGTTTAAGATGAATTGATATACTCCTAAGCCGGAATCTATCTGCATGTTGTCCGGGGAAATGACAAGTTGCATTAGCCAGGCTTGCTGCACGCGCAGAAAAGCCCAAGTAACATATATGTTCAGATCTTCAGAGAGGACTGTGCTCTCATTCTCTAGTTGTAATTTTCTATATTTATACAACAAAAAATTTCTCTAAATGTTGATGAATCTGTTTTTTCCAATTAATTCGAACGTTTGTGATCATTGTGATTTGCAGCCCAAACAAAGCACTTTTAAGCATTCTCGACCTGTGTGATGTATGAAAAGTCTTAATATTTTCGTCAACCTGTTTTTGCTACTTACTTCAATTGACGTCCATCTCAATTTTTTTCTGTAACTTCTAACCCGAATCTCTGATGGTGACGAATGATCTTTGGAACTGGACACCGAGGATGCGCTGCATTCCGAGAATAAATATGATTTCAAACAGATTTGTATCTGGGATGGTTAAGTTACTGAAAATCATTAAAAACAGATAGTCTAATAAATATCACTAGACTCTAGACTGAAATATCTATTAAAGCTGATACAAAATAACAAAGCTTCTTACCCAGAAAAGACAGGTAGTTCAGTGCCATGTGGAATCTTTCAAGACAAACCACGTTGTTTGAAAATAATTCAGGAAACTTAATGATAAAATTGTACGATATCCAATTTTACAGGCTCTTAGAATTGCAAGGTTTAAGATGGATTGATTCCTTCCTAAGCCGGAATTTTTCTGCATGTGTTTCAGGGAAATTCCACTTTGTATTAGGCAGGCTAGCTTCAGTGGGGAAGCGCCCAAGTTACGTCCATGTTCAGATCCTCAGATAGGACTGTGCTATCATGCTTTAGGTGTCATTCTCTACATTTATACCACAAAAAATTTGAGCATTTTGCCGAAAACAACTATGTTATTTGACTCACCATAGAAGAGAGGCTTTAAAGTCATCACATGCAGAATCTAAAGCTCACATTCATAGTAATAAATTTTTATCATCTCTTATAGAGGTATTCTCACTAAATGTTTAAAAAATCTCCATCGACAATGACGGATATTTGTGATCATTGCGATTTGGGGCCCAAACAAAGATTATTTTAAGCATTCTCGACCTGTGTGGTGTATGAAAGGTTATAATATTATCGTCACAACATGTTATTGCTACTTCCTACATTTGAAGCACTTCACAATTTTTCTGTTTATTCTCACTCAATTCTCTGATGGTGACGAATGATCTTTTGAACTGGACCCTGAGGACGCCCTGGATTCCGAGGAGAAACTGGACTCCTGACTGCTTTGTATCTGCTAAGGTTAAGTTGCTGAAAATCATTAAAAACCGTTAGTGTAATAAATATAACTAGACCATGAACAGAAATATTTCCTAAATCCGATACATATAAACGAAACTTTTTACGCAGCAGAAACAGGTAGTTCACTGCGATAACTAATCCTTCAAGACAAACCACGGTGTTTGAAAATTCTTCGTGAAACTTCGTTTGAGTTTGTTTTGGCTGGGATGAAGATGTCTGCATCAGACGCGATTTCTGCATCAGACACGATTTCTGCATCGTGCTGTTCAAAACGTCACTAACCATTTGTGCATGCTTCAAGACTGTTTACACGGTGGTACAGAAACCTTCGATCATAGGACGACTAATTTTCCACAATGGTGGAGCAGCAGAGTTTATCCTGCCAAACCAGAATCTTGCACCATGTTTTTCGGGGAAATGCCACTTTGCATTAGGCAGGCTAGCTGCATGCGAAGAATCGCCCAAATTAAGTCCATGTTCAGAGCCTCAGAAAGGACTTGGCTTCCATCTATTAGGTGTCATATCTTACACTTATACCACAAAACATTTAGGATTTTGCAGAAAACAACTATGTTATTTGTCTAACCATAGAATAGAGGCATCCGTGTCATCACAGCATCTAAAGTGCTCATTGTTAATAACAAATTCTTACCGTCTCTTTTAGAGGTGTCTTCACTAAATGTTGATAAATAATCTTCTGCCAATTTTGGACGTTTTTGATCATTGTCATTTGCAGCAAAAACAAACCACCTTTTAAGCATTCTCGACCTGTGTGATTTATAAAAAGTCTTAATATTCTCATCAGCCTGCTATTACTACTTACTTCATTTGAAGCACTGATCAATTTTTTTCTGTATCTTCTCTTTCGAATCTCTAATGGTCGCGAATGATCTTCGAAACTGACACCGAGCACGCGCTGGATTCCGAGGAAAAGTTACACTCCTGACTGCTTTGTATCTGGAAAGTTTAAGTTACTGAAAATCATTGAAAAAAGATAGTGCAATAAGTATCATTAAAACATAGACTGAAATATTTTCTGAAGGCGATAGTTAAAAACGAAACTTCTTACCGAGCAAAGACAGGTAGCTCATTGCGATGTGTTCTTCTCCATAACAAACTACGGTGATTGAAAAATCTTCGTGAAACTTCATTTGAATTTGTTTTGCCTGGATGAAAATGGCAAGATCAATCGTGATTTCTGCATCGCGCTGTTCCAAAAGATCATTAACGTTTGTGCATGCTTCAAGACTGTACACACAGGGGTCAAATCGGTAGAGAGACCTTCGATCCTAAGACAATATCCAATTTTGCACAATGCTAGAACGGCAGGGTATAAAATAGATATATATATACTCAACGGCGGGAACTTGCTCCATGTTTTCCTAGGAAATGCCACTTTGCTTGAGAAAGGGTAGGTGCATGCAAATAAGTGCCCAAAACACTGTGTCAATTGTCTCTTCATAGAAGAGAGGCTTCCGTGTCATCACATCATCCAAAATGCACATTAATAATAATAAATTCTTACATTCTCCTTTAGAGGTGTTTTAACTAAATGTTTATAAATCCGTTTCTGCCAATTTCGGATGTTTTTTATCATTGTGCTTCGCAGCCCAAACAAAGCATGTCTGAAGCACTCTTTACCTCTATAATTTATGAAAGGTCTTAATACGTTTGTCATTCTGTCATTACTACCTACTACATTTGAAGCGCTTCAAATTTTTTTCTGTATCTTCCCACTCGAATCTCTGATGGTAACGAATGATCTTGGGAACTTGTTTCCGTGGACGAGCTGCATTCCGTGGAGAAGCTGGAGTCCTGACTGCTTAGTATGTGGATAGATTAAATGCTGAAAAACATTAAAAACTGATAATGTAATAAATATCATAAAACCATAGACTGAAATACTTCCTAAAGCCGATAGGTAAAACCGAAACTTGTTACCTAGCAAAGACAGGTACTGTAGTTCAGTGCTATGTGTACTCCTCCATGACGAACCACGGGGTTTTAAAATTCTTTGGGAAACTTCATTTGAATTTGTTTTTCTTGGATGAAGATGGAGATATCAAACGTGATGACTGCATCGTACTGTTTCAAGTCATCACTAACCATGCACTTGTGCATTATTCTACAGTGTACACACAGTGGTGAAATTGGTACAAGAATCTTCGATCTTTGGACAATATTCAATTTTGCACAATTGTAGAACAGCAGTTTTTAAGATAGACAGATACCTTCCCTGGCCGGGAGCTTGCTGCATGTTGGGCGGGGAAATGCCACTTTGCATTAGACAGGGTAGCTGCATGCAAAGAAGCACCCAAATTAAATCCGTGTTCAGAGCTTGAGCGAGAACTGTGCTGTCATGTTTTAGGTGTCATTTTCTATATTTAAACCGAAAAAAATTGGAGCATTTTGCCGAAAAAACCTATGTCATTTGTCTAATCATAGAAACGAGGCTTTCGTGTCATCACAGCATCTAAAGTGCACGTTATCTGTAATAAATTCTTACCTTTTTTTATAGGGGTATTTTCACTAAATGTTGATGAATCTGTTTCAGCCAATTTCGAATGTTTGCGATCTTTGTGATTTGCAGCTCAAACAAAGCACGTCTTAAGCATTCTCAACCCGTGTGATGTATGAAAGTCTTAACATTATCGTCAACCTGTTTTTACCACTTACTTGATTTGGAGCACTTCACTATTTTTTTCGTTATCTTCTCACTCGAATCTCTGATAGGTAACGAATGGTCTTCGGAACTGGAAACCGAGGACGAACTGCATTCCGGGGACAAATTGTACTCTTAAATGCTTTGTATGTGGAAAGATTAAGTTACTGAAAATCATTAAAAACAAATAATGTAATAAATATCATTAAAACATAGACTGAAATATTTCCTAAAGCTGATAGATAAAAACGAAACTTCTTGGTCAGCAAAGAAACGTATCTCAGGTAGATGTGTCATCCTCCATGACGAATCACGGTGATTATAACTTCTTGGGGAAACTTCATTTGAATTTGTTTTCCTTGGATAAAGATATGAAATGTGATTACAACATCATACTGCTCAAAAACATCACTAACCATTTGCGCAAGCTTCAGGACTGTATATACAGCCGTAAAATCGGTACAGGAACCTTCGATCATGGTGCCATATCCAATTTTGGAGATTTGGAGAACTGCAGTGTTTAAGATGGATTGATATTCTCCTAAGCCGGAAACTATCTGCATGTTGTCCGGCGAAATGCCACTTTGCATTAGCCAAGCTGGCTGCATGCGCGGAAAAGCCCAAGTAACATCCATGTTCAGATCTTCAGAGAGGACTGTGCTCTCATTTTTAGTTGTATTTGTGTATATTTATACCACAACAAATTTCACAAAATGTTGATGAATCTCTTTCTGCCAATTTCGAACGTTTGTGATTATTGTGATTTTCAGCCCAAACAAAGCACCTTTTAAGCATTGTCGACCTGCGTGATGTATGAAAAGTCTTAATATTTTCGTCAACCTGTTATTACAACTTACTTTAATTGAAGTCCTTCTCAATTTTTTTTCTGTAACTTCTCACTCGAATCTCTGATGGTGACGAATGATCTTTGGAACTGGACACCGAGGACACGCTGGATTCCGAGGATAAATAGGACCCCTGACTGCTTTAAATCTGGAAAGGTTAAGTTACTGAAAATCATAAAAGACAGATAGTGTGGTAGATATCACTAGACCATGGACTGAAGTATTTCCTCAAGCACATAGAAAAAACGAAACTTTTTACCCAGCAAAGACAGGGAGTTCAGTGCGACGTGTAATTCTCAGAGACAAACTGCGGCGTTTGAAAATTCTTCGGAAAACTTGATTTGAATTTGTTCTGCTTGCATGTAAAAGGCTACATCACACGTGATTACAACATCGAGCTTTTCCAAAACATCACTAACAATTTGTGCATTCTTCAACCCTGTATACTAAGTGGAAAAACATGTTCAGGTACCTTCGATCATGGGACAATATCCAATTTTGCAGATTAGTAAAACTGCTGGGCTTAAGATGGATTGATATGTTCCTAAGCCGGAAACTTTCGGCATATTGCCCGGGGAAATGCCACTTCGAATTAGGGAGTTGGCTGCATGCGGAGAAGGGCCCAAATTAAATCCGTGTAGAGAGCTTCCGAGAGAACTGTGATTCCATCTTTAAGGTGTCATTTTCTACATTTATAACACAAAAAATTTCAGCATTTTTCCAAAAACAACTATGTCATTTGGCTAACAATAGAAGAGAGGCTTTCGGGTTATCACAGCACCGAAAGTGCGCATTATTAGTAAAAATCCTTAACATCTCTTAAAGGGGTATTTTCACTAAATGTTGATGAATCGGTTTCTGCCAATTTCGAAAGTTTGTGATTATTTTGATTTTTGGGCCAAAAAAGGCACGTCTTAAGCATTCTCGATCTTTGTGATGCATGAAAGGTATCAATATTATCATCTACCTGTTATTATTTCTTACTTCATTTAATACACTTATCAACTTTTTTCTGTAGCTCTCGCTCGTATCTCTGATAGTGACGAATGATATTCGGAATTGGACTCCGTGGACGAACTGGATTCCAAGGACAAACTGAACTCCTGACTTCTTTGTATCTAGGGAGGTTAAGTTATAAGAATCATTAGAAACAGGTATGTAATAAATATCATTAAAACATGAACCGAAATATTTCCTAAATCCGATGGATGAAAACGAAACTTCTTACCCAGGAAAGAAAGGTAGTTCAGTACGATGTGGAATCCTTGAAGACTTACTGTCTTGACAATACTTAATGAAACTTAATGATGAAATTGGACAATATCCAAATTTACAGACTTTTAGAACTGCGCGGTTTAAGAAGATTGATTCCTTCCAAAGCCGGAAACTTTCTGCACGTGTTCCGGGGATATGCCACTTTGTATTAGGCAGGCTAGCTTCATGGGGAGAAGCGCCCAAGTTACGTCCATGTTCAGATCTTCAGATAGGACTGTGCTATCATGCTTTAGGTGTCATTCTCTACAATTATACCACAGAAAATTTGAGAATATTTCCCAAAACAACTGTGTTAGTTGTCTCACCATACACGAGAGGCTTCTAAGTTATCACAGCATCTAAAGCGCACATTCAAAATAATAAATTCTTACCTTATCTTATAGAGGTATTTTCCCCGAATGTTTATAAATCTCCTTCTAAAATGACGAATGCTTGTGGTCATTAAGATTTGTAGCCCGAACAAAGCATGTCTTACCTTCCTGACCTGTATGATGTATTTAAGGTCTTATTAATTAAGTTTCTCAACCTTTTATTACTGCTTACAGCATTTGAAACACTTCAGAATTTTTGTCTGAATCTTCTCACTCGAACCTCTGATGGTAACGAATGATATTCGGAACTGGAATCCGAGGATGAGCTGCATTCCGAAGACAAACTGGACTCCTGACTGCTTTGTATCTGGAAAGATTAAATTCCTTAAAATCATTAAAAACAGATAATGTAACAAATATTAATAAGTCAGAGAGTAAAATATTTCCTAAAGCCGGTAGATAAAAACGAAACTTCTTACCCAACAAAGACAGGTAGTTCAGTGCGATCAGTAATTCTCCATGACGAATCACGGTGTTTGAAAATTCTTCGGGAAAGTTTACTCTTATTTGGTTTTCTTTGAATGAAGATGGCAATATCAAACGTGATAACTGCGTCATACAGTTCCAAAACATCACTAACCATTTTTGAATGCTTCAAGACTGCAAACACAGTGGTGAAATCAGTACAGGAACCTACGACCATGGGACAATATCCTTTTTTGCACAATGGTAGAATTACTGGGCTCAAGACACATTCATATCCTCCCCAGCCGGGAACTTTCTGCATGTTGTCCGAGGAAATGCAACTTTGCATTAGGAAGGTTAGGTGCATGAGAAGCGCCCAAATTGCATCCATGTTTAGAGCTTCAGAGATGACCGTGCTATCTTCTTTTACGTGTCATTTTTGAAACTTATAACAACAAATTTGAGCGTTCTGCCGAAAGCAACTGTCACCTTAGAGCATATGCTTCCGTGTCATTACAGGATTCAAAGTGCACATTATGAGTAGCAAATTCTTACCTCCTCTTATAGGGGTATTTTCACTAAAGTTGATGAATCTGCTTCTGCTAATTTGGACATTTCTGATCATTGTTATTTGGGGCCCAAACAAAGCAAATCTTAAGCATCCTTGACCTGTCTTATGTATTAAAGGTCTTAATATTATCATCAACCTGTTATAGCTACTTACTGCATTTGAAGCACTTCACAATTTTTTTCTGTGTATTCTAACTCGAATCTCTGATGGTAACGAATGATCCTCATAACTGGAATCCGAGGACGAACTGCATTCCGAGGAAAAACTGGACTCCAAACTGTTTGTATCTGGGAAGATTAAGTTATTGAAAATAATCAAAAACAGATAGTGTATTAAATATCAATAGACCATGAACAGAAATATTTCCTAACTCTGATAAATAAAAACGAAAATTCTTACCCAGCAAAGACAGGTAGTTCACTGCGATGTGCAATCCTTCAAGACAAACCGCGGCGTTTGAAAATTCTTCGTGAAACTTCATTTGAGCTTGTTTTGGCTTGGATGAAGACGGCTACATCAGACGTGGTTTCTGTATCGCGCTGCTCAAACCCTCACTAACGATTTTTACATTCTTCAAAACTGGATACAAAGAGGTCAAATCAGTACAGGAAGCTTCGATCATAGGACAATAACCGATTTTTCACAGTTGTGGAACAGCAGGGCTTAAGATAGATTGATATCCTCCCAGGCCGGACGCTTGCACAATGCTGTCCGGGGAAATGCCACTTTAGTTAGGCAAGGTAGCTGCATGCAAATAAGCGCCTAAATTAAGTCTTTGTTCAGAGCTTCAGAGAGGACCCTACTGTCCTCTTTTAGATGTCATTTTCTACATTTATACCATAAAAACTAGAACATTTTGCCGGAAACAACTTCGCCATTTGTCTAATAGTAGAAACGAGGCTTTCGTGTCATCACAGAACCAAAAGTGCACATTATCAGTAATAAATTCTTACCTTCTTTTATAGGGGTATTTTCACTAAATGTTATGAATCTGTTTCTGCTTTTTCAAACGTTTGCAACATTTGTGATTTGCTGCCAAAACAAAGCCGTCTTTAGCATTCTCGACCTGTGTGATGTATGAAATGTCTTAATATTGTCGTCAACCTGTTATTACTACTTACTTCAGTTGAAGCGCTTCTCAATCAATTTTTTTCTGAATCTTCTCACTGATGGTGACGAATGATCTACGCAGCTGGAAACCAAGGACGCGCTGGATTCCGAGGAGAAATGCTCTGGAAAGGTTAAGCTACTGAAAATCATTAAAAGCTGATAGTGTAATAAATATCACTAGACAATGAACACAAACATTTCCTAAATCTGATATATAAAAGCGAAACTTCTAACCCAGCAAAGACAGGTAGTTCACTGCGATGTGCGATCCTTCAAGACAAAGCATGGTATTTGAAAATTCATCGTGAAACTTCGTTTGAGTTTGTTTTGGCTTGTATGAAGATGGCTACAACAGGCGTGATTTCGGCATCGCGCTGTTCAAAACATCACTAACCCTTTGTGCAT
Organism: Muricea muricata; assembly: GCA_963855995.1. Classification (NCBI taxonomy): domain Eukaryota; kingdom Metazoa; phylum Cnidaria; class Anthozoa; order Malacalcyonacea; family Plexauridae; genus Muricea; species Muricea muricata. Next base: position 31,044,987 of record OY979718.1, on the reverse strand, counting down.
GCCTCAAAGCTGTATTCAAAGTGGGTGAAAATCGGTACAAGAACATTCGATCATAGGACAATAACAAATTTTTCCCAATTGTGGAACAGCAGGGTTAAAGATAAATTGATATCCTCCCAGTCCGGACACTTGCACAGTGTTGTCCAGGGAAATGCCACGTACTTGGAGTTAGGCAATGTAGCTGCATGCAAATAAGTGGCCATATTAAATCCATGTTCACAACTTCAAAGAGGACTTTGCCGTTATCTTATAAGTGTAATTTTGTACATTCAAACGACAAAAAATTGATGTATTTCCCAAAAAACTATGTCATTTGTCTCGCCATAAAAGGGAGGCTTCCGCGTAATCGCAACATCTAAAGCGCACATTCATGATAATGAATTCCTGCCTTCTCTTTTAGAGGTATTTTCACTAAATGTTTGTAAATATTCTTCTGCCAATTTTGGATGTTTGTGATGATTGTGATTTTCAGCCAAAACAAAGCATGTCTTAAGCATTCTTGACACTTAAGATGTATGAAAGGTCTTAATATTATCGTCAACCTGTTATTACTACTTACTTATTTTGAAGCACTTCACAATTTTTTCAGTATCTTCTCACTCGAATCTCTGATAGTAACGAATGGTCTTCGGAAGTGGAAACCGAGGACGAACTGCATTCATCCGAGGACAAATTGGACTCTTGACTGCTTTCTATCTGGAAAGATTAAGTTACTGAAAATCATTAAAAACAAATAATGTAATAAATATCATTAAATCATACACTGAAGTATTTCCTAAAGCTGATAGATAATAACGAAACTTCTTGCCCAGCAAAGAAACGTATTTCAGGGTGGTGTGTCATCCTCCATGACGAATCACGGTGTTTAAAAATTCTTGGGGAAACTTCATTTGATTTTTTTTCCTTGGATAAAGATGACAATATCAAACGTGATTACAACATCATACTGTTCTAAAACATCACTAACCATTTTCGCCAGCTTTAAGACTGTATACACAGCCGAAAAATCGGTACAGGAAACTTCGATCATGGTACAATATCCAATTTTAAAGATTTGCAGAACTGCAGGGTTTAAGATGGATTGATATGCTCCTAAGCCGGAAACTATCTGCATGTTGTCCGGGGAAATGACAATTTGCATTAGCCAGGCTTGCTGCATGGGCGGAAAAGCCCAAGTAATATATATGTTCAGATCTTCAGAGAGGACTGTGCCCTCATTTTCTAGTTGTAATTTTCTATATTTATGCAACAAAAAATTTCCCTAAATGTTGATGAATCTGTTTCTGCCAATCAATTCAAGCGTTTGTGATCATTGTGATTTGCAGCCCAAACAAAGCACTTTTAAGCATTCTCGACATGTGTGATGTGTGAAAAGTCTTAATATTTTCGTCAACCTGTTATTGCTACTTACTTCAATTGAAGTCTATCTCAATTTTTTTCTGTAACTTCTGACCCGAATCTCTGATGTTGACGAATGATCTTTGGAACCGGGCACCGAGGATGCGCTGCATTCCGAGGATAAATATGACTTCAAACAGATTTGTATCTGGGATGGTTAAGTTATTGAAATTCATTAAAAACAGATTTTGTAATAAATATCACTAGACTATAGATTGAAATATCTATTAAAGCCGATGCAAAATAGCAAAGCTTCTTACCCAGCAAAGACAGGTAGTTCAGTGCCATCTGGAATCCCTCAAGACAAACCACGTTGTTTGAAAATAATTCAGGAAATTTAATGATAAAGTTGTACCATATCCAATTTTACATGCTCTTAGAATTGCAAGGTTTAAGATGGATTGATTCCTTCCTAAGCCGGAAACTTTCTGCATGTGTTCCGGGGAAATTCCATTTTGTATTAGGCAGGCTAGCTTCAGTGGGGAAGCGCCCAAGTTACGTCCATGTTCAGATCTTCAGATAGAACTGTGCTATCATGCTTTAGGCGTCATTTTCTACATTTATACCACAAAAAATTTGGGCATTTTGCCGAAAACAACTATGTTATTTGACTCACCATAGAAGAGAAGCTTTAAAGTCATCACAGAATCTAAAGTTCACATTCATAGAAATAAATTGTTACCTTGGTTTATAGAGGTACTCTCACTAAATGTTTAAAAAATCTCCATCTACAATGACGGATATTTGTGATCATTGTGATTTGGGGCCGAAATAAAGATTATTTTGAGCATTCTCGACCTGTATGATGTATGAAAGGTCTTAATATTATCGTCAACATGTTATTGCTACTTCCTACATTTGAAGCACTTCACAATTTTTCTGTATATTTTCACTCAATTCTCTGATGTTGACGAATGATCTTTTGAACTGGACCCTGAGGACGCCCTGGATTCCGAGGAAAAACTGGACTCCTGACTGCTTTGTATTTGCTAAGGTTAAGTTACTGAAAATCATTAAAAACGATTAGTGTAATAAACATAACTAGACCATGAACAGAAATATTTCCTAAATCCGATACATATAAACGAAACTTCTTACCCAGCAGAAAGAGGTAGTTCACTGCGATGTCTAATCCTTCAAGACAAACCACGGTGTTTGAAAATTCTTCGTGAAACTTCGTTTGAGTTTGTTTTGGCTGGGATGAAGATGTCTGCATCAGATGCGATTTCTGCATCTTGCTGTTCAAAACGTCACTAACCATTTGTGCATGCTGCAAGACTGTTTACACAGTGGGGCAGGAATCTTCAATGATAGGACAACAACTAATTTTTCAGAAAGGTGGAACAGCAGGGTTTAAGATAAATTGCTTTCCTCCCAAACCGGAAACTTGCACAATGTTGTTCAGGGAAATGCCACTTTGCATTAGGCAGGCCAGCTGCATGCAAAGAATCCCCCAAATTAAATCCATGTTCAGAGGCTCAGAGAGGATTGTGCTGCCATCTTTTAGGTGTCATATCTTACACTTATACCAGAAAATATTTAGGGTTTTGCGGAAAACAACTATGTTATTTGTCTGACCATAGAAGAGAGGCATCCGTGTCATCACGGCATCTAAAGTGCTCATTCTTAATAACAAAGTCTTACCGTCTCTTTTAGAGGTATCTTCACTCAATGTTGTTATATAATCTTCTGATAATTTTGGACGTTTTTGATCATTGTCATTTGCAGCAAAAACAAACCACCTTTTAAGCATTCTCGACTTGTGTGATTTATAAAAAGTCTTAATATTCTCATCAGCCTGCTATTACTACTTACTTCATTTGAAGCACTGATCAATTTTTTTCTGTATCTTCTCACTCGAATCTCTAATGGTGACGAATGATCTTCGAAACTGACACCGAGCACGCGCTGGATTCCGAGGAAAAGTTACACTCCTGACTGCTTTGTATCTGGAAAGTTTAAGTTACTGAAAATCATTGAAAAAATATGATGCAATAAGTATCATTAAAACATAGACTGAAATATTTTCTGAAGGTGATAGGTAAAAACGAAACTTCTTACCGAGCAAAGACAGGTAGCTCATTGCGATGTGTACTTCTCCATAACAAACTACGGTGATTGAAAAATCTTCGTGAAACTTCATTTGAATTTGTTTTGCCTGGATGAAAATGGCAAGATCAATCGTGATTTCTGCATCGCACTGTTCCAAAAGATGGTTTGTGCATGCTTAAAGACTGTAGACACAGGGGTCAAATCGGTAGAGAGACCTTCGATCCTAGGACAATATCCAATTTTGCACAATGCTAGAACGGCAGGGTATAAAATAGATTGATGTACTCAACGGCGGGAACTTGCTCTATGTTTTCCTAGGAAAAGCCACTTTGCTTTAGAAAGGGTAGGTGCATGCAAATATGTGCCCAAAACAACTGTATCAATTGTCTCACCATAAAAGAGAGGCTTCCGTGTCATCACATCATCCAAAATACACATTCATAATAATAAATTCTTACATTCTCCTTTAGAGGTGTTTTAACTAAATGTTTATAAATCCGCGTCTGCCAATTTCGGATGCTTTTTATCATTGTGCTTTGCAGCCCAAACAAAACATGTCTGAAGCACTTTTTACCTCTATAATTTATGAAATGTCTTAATATGTTTGTCAACATGTCATTACTACTTACTACATATGAAGCGCTTCAAATTTTTTTCGGTATCTTCCCACTCGAATCTCTGATGGTAACGAATGATCTTGGGAACTTGTTTCCGTGGACGAGCTGCATTCGGTGGAGAAGCTGGAGTCCTGACTACTTTGTATATGGAAAGATTAAATTCCTGAAAAACATTAAAAACTGATAATGTAATAAATATCACAAAAACATAGACTGAAATATTTCCTAAAGCCGATAGGTAAAGCCGAAACTTGTTACCTAGCAAAGACAGGTACTGTAGTGCAGTGCTATGTGTACTCCTCCAAGACGAATCACGGGGTTTTAAAAATCTTTTGGAAACTTCATTTGAATTTGTTTTCCTGGATGAAGATGGAGATATCAAACGTGACGACTGCATCATACATACTGTTTCAAATCATCACTAACCATTTGTGCATTATTCTACAGTGTACACACAGTGGTAAAATTGGTACAAGAATCTTCGATCTTTGGACAATATTCAATTTTGCACAATTGTGGAACAGCAGGTTTTAAGATAGACATATACCGTCCCCGGCCGGGAACTTGCTGCATGTTGGGCGGGGAAATGCCACTTTGCATTCGACAGGGTAGCTGTATGCAAAGAAGCACCCAAATAAAATCCGTGTTCAGAGCTTCAGCGAGAACTGTGCTGTCATCTTTTAGAAGTCATTTTCTATATTTAAACCGAAAAAAATTGGAGCCTTTTGCCGAAAAACCTATTTAATTTCTCTAATCATAGAAACGAGGGCTTTCGTGTCATCACAGCATCTAAAGTGCACATTATCTGTAATGAATTCTTACCTTCTTTTATAGGGGTATTTTCACTAAATGTTGATGAATCTGTTTCAGCCAATTTCGAATGTCTGCGATCTTTGTGATTTGCAGCCCAAACAAAGCACGTCTTAAGCATTCTCAACCCGTGTGATGTATGAAAGTCTTAATATTATCGTCAACCTGTTTTTACCACTTACTTGATTTGGAGCACTTCACAATTTTTTTCGTTTTCTTCTCACTCGAATCCCTGATAGGTAACGAATGGTCTTCGGAACTGGAAACCGAGGACGAACTGCATCTTGAGGACAAATTGTACTCTTAAATGCTTTGTCTCTGGAAAGATTAAGTTACTGAAAATCATTAAAAACAAATAATGTAATAAATATCATTAAAACATAGACTGAAATATTTCCTAAAGCTGATAGATAAAAACGAAACTTCTTGGTCAGCAAAGAAACGTATCTCAGGTAGATGTGTCATCCTCCATGACGAATCACGGTGATTATAACTTCTTGGGGAAACTTCATTTGAATTTGTTTTCCTTGGATAAAGATGACAATATGAAATGTGATTAGAACATCATACTGCTCCAAAACATCACTAACCATTTGCGCAAGCTTCAGGACTGTATATACAGCCGTAAAATCGGTACAGGAACCTTCGATCATGGTGCCATATCCAATTTTGGAGATTTGGAGAACTGCAGTGTTTAAGATGGATTGATATTCTCCTAAGCCGGAAACTATCTGCATGTTGTCCGGCGAAATGCCACTTTGCATTAGCCAAGCTGGCTGCATGCGCGGAAAAGCCCAAGTAACATCCATGTTCAGATCTTCAGAGAGGACTGTGCTCTCATTTTAAGTTGTATTTGTGTATATTTATACCACAACAAATTTCACAAAATGTTGATGAATCTCTTTCTGCCAATTTCGAACGTTTGTGATTATTGTGATTTTCAGCCCAAACAAAGCACCTTTTAAGCATTGTCGACCTGTGTGATGTATGAAAAGTCTTAATATTTTCGTCAACCTGTTATTACAACTTACTTTAATTGAAGTCCTTCTCAATTTTTTTTCTGTAACTTCTCACTCGAATCTCTGATGGTGACGAATGATCTTTGGAACTGGACACCGAGGACACGCTGGATTCCGAGGATAAATAGGACCCCTGACTGCTTTAAATCTGGAAAGGTTAAGTTACTGAAAATCATATAAAACAGATAGTGTAATAGATATCACCAGACCATGGACTGAAGTATTTCTTCAAGCGCATAGAAGAAACGAAACTTTTTACCCAGCAAAGACAGGGAGTTCAGTGCGACGTGTAATTCTCAGAGACAAACCGCGGCGTTTAAAAATTCTTCGGAAAACTTGATTTGAATTTGTTCTGCTTGCATGTAAAAGGCTACATCACACGTGATCACAACATCGAGCTTTTCCAAAACATCACTAACAATTTGTGCATTCTTCAAGACTGTATACTCAGTTAAAAAATATGTTCAGGTACCTTCGATCATGGGACAATATCCCATTTTGCAGATTGGTAAAACTGCTGGGCTTAAGATAGATTGATATGCTCCTAGGCCGGAAACTTTCGGCATATTGCCTGGGGAAATGCCACTTCGAATTAGAGAGTTGGCTGCATGCAAAGAAGGGCCTAAATTAAATCCGTGTGGAGAGCTTCCGAGAGAACTGTGATTCCATCTTTTAGGTGTCCTTTTCTACATTTATACCACAAAAAATTTCAGCATTTTTCCAAAAAAAAACTATGTCATTTGTTTAACAATAGAAGAGAGGCTTTCGTGTTATCACAGCATCCAAAGTGCGCATTATTAGTAAATATCCTTAACATCTCTTAAAGGGGTATTTTCACTAAATGTTGATGAATCGGTTACTGCCAATTTCGAAATTTTGTGATTATTTGAATTTCCGGGCCAAAAAACGCACGTCTTAAGCATTCTCGGTCTGTGTGATGCATGAAAGGTATTAATATTATCATCTACCTGTTATTATTTCTTACTTCATTTAATACACTTATCAATTTTTTTCTATAACTCTCCCTCTTATCTCTGATAGTGACGAATGATATTCGAAATTGGACTCTGTGGACGAACTGGATTCCAAGGACAAACTGAACTCCTGACTTCTTTGTATCTAGGGAGGTTAAGTTATAAAAATCCTTAGAAACAGTTATGTAATAAATATCATTAAAACATGAACCGAAATATTTTCTAAATCCGATGGATAAAAACAAAAATTCTTACCCAGCAAAGAAAGGTAATCCAGGGCAATGTATAATCCTCCATGACGAATCATGGTGTTGAAAATTCTTGGAGAAACTTCATTTGAGTTTGTTTTTTTACATAAACATGGCAATATCAAACGTGATTACAACATACTTTTCCAAAACATCACTAAACCAAAACATCATTTGTGCAAGCTTCAAGACTGTATACACAGCGGTAAAATCGGTACAGGAACCTTCAATCATGGGACGATAACCAACTTTGCAGATTTGTAGAACAGCAGGGTTTAAGGTAGATTGATATACTCTTAAGCCGAAAACTTTCTGCATGTTGTCTGGGGAAATCCCACTTTAGTTCATGAATCTCTTCCTGCCAATTTCGAACGTTTGTGATCATTGTCATTTGCAACCCAAACAAAGCACTTTTAAGCATTCTCGACCTGTGTGATGTATGAAAAGTCTTAATATTTTCGTCAACCTGTTATTGCTACTTACTTCAATTGAAGTCCATCTTAATTTTTTTCTGTAACTTCTGACCCGAAACTCTGATGGTGACGAATGATCTTTGGAACTGGACACCGAAGACACGCTGCATTCCGAGGATAAATATGACTCCAAACAGATCTGTATCTGCGATGGCTAAGTTACTGAAAGTCATTAAAAACAAATAGTGCAATAAATATCACTAGACCATAGACTGAAATATTTATTAAAGCCAATACAAAAAAACAAAGCTTCCTGCCCATTATAGACAGGTAGTTCAGTGCCATGTGGAATCGTTCAAGACAAACTACGTTGTTGGAAAATAATTCTTGAAACTTAATCATAAAATTGTACCATATCCAATTTTACAGACTCTTAGAACTGCAAGATTTAAGATGGATTGATTCCTTCCTAAGACAGAAACTTTCTGCATGTGTTGCAGAGAAATTGCACTTTGTATTAGGTAGGCTATATAGCTTCAGTGTGGAAGCCACAAAAAAATTTGAGCATTCTGCCGAAAACAACTATGCTATTTGACTCACCATAATAGAGAGGCTTTAAAGTCATCACAGAATCTAAAGCTCACATTCATAGTAATAAATTCTTACCTTCTCTTATAGAGGTATTCTCACTAAAAGTTTATAAATCTCCATCCACAATGACGGATATTTGTGATCATTGTGATTTGAAGCCCAAACAAAGATTACTTTAAGCATTCTCGACCTGTCTGATGTATGAAAAATCTCAATATTATCGTCAACATGTTATTGCTACTTCCTACATTTGAAGCACTTCACAATTTTTCTGTATATTCTCACTCAAATCTCTGATGGTGACGAATGATCTTTTGAACTGGACCCTGAGGACGCCCTGGATTGCGAGGAAAATCTGGACTCCTGACTGCTTTGTATCTGCTAAGGTTAAGTTACTGAAAATCATTAAAAACCGTTATTGTAATAAATATAACTAGACCATGAACAGAAATATTTCCTAAATCCGATACATATAAACGAAACTTCTTACCCAGCAGAGACAGGTAGTTCACTGCGAGGTCTACTCCTTGAAGAAAACCACGGTGTTTGAAAATTCTTCGTGAAACTTCATTTTAGTTTGTTTTGGCTGGGATGATGATGCCTGCATCAGACGCGATTTGTGCATGGTGCTATTGAAAACGTCACTAACCATTTGTGCATGCTTCAAGTTTTTTACACTGTGGTACAGGAGCCTTCGATCATGGGACAATAACTAAATTTTCACAATGGTAGAACAGCAGGGCTTAAGATAGATTGATATCCTCCCAAACCGAAATCTTGTCACATGTCGTTCGGGCAAATGCCACTTTGCATTAGGTAGGCTAGCTGCATGCGAAGAGTCGCCCAAATTAAGTCCATGTTCAGAGCGTCAGAAAGGACTTTGCTGTCATCTGTTAGGTGTCATATCTTACACTTATGCAACAAAACATTTAGGATTTTGCAGAAAACAATTTGTCTAACCATAGAAAAGAGGTATCCGTCTCATCACGGCATCTAAAGTGCTCATTCTTAATAATAAATTCTTACCGTCTCTTTTAGAGGTATCTTCACTAAATGTTGATAAATCATCTTCTGCCAATTTTGGACGTTTTTTATCATTGTCATTTGCAGCAAAAACAAACCACCTTTTAAGATTTCTCGACCTGTGTGATTTATAAAAAGTCTTAGTTTTATCGTCAACCTGCTATTATTGCTTACTTCATTTTAGGCACTGATCAATTTTTTTCTGTAGCTTCTCACTCGAATCTCTAATTGTGACGAATGATCTTCGAAACTGGACACCGAAGACGCGCTGGATTCCGAAAGAAAGTTAGACTCCTGACTGCTTTGTATGTGGAAAGTTTAAGTTACTGAAAATCATTGAAAAAAGATAATGCAATAATTATCATTAAACCATAGAATAAAAAATTTTCTGAAGGCGATAGTTAAAAACGAAACTTCTTACCGAGCAAAGACAGGTAGCTCATTGCGATGTGTTCTTCTCCATAACATACTACGGTGATTGAAAAATCTTCGTGAAACTTCATTTGAATTTGTTTTGCCTGGATGAAGTTGGCAAGATCAATCGTGATTTCTTCATCGCGCTGTTCCAGAAGATCACTAACATTTGTGCATGCTTCAAGACTGTACGCACAGGGGTCAAATCGGTAGAGAGACCTTCGATCCTAGGACAATATCTAATTTTGCACAATGCTAGAACGGCAGGGTATAAAATAGATTGATATACTCAACGGCGAGAACTTGCTCCACGTTTTCCTGGGAAATACCACTTTGCTTTAGGAAGGGTAGGTGCATGCAAATAAGTGCCTAAAACAACTGTGTCAATTGTCTCACCATAGAAGAGAGGCTTCCGTTTCATCACATCATCCAAAATGCACATTCATAATAATAAATTCTTACATTCTCCTTTAGAGGTGTTTTAACTAAATGTTTATAAATCCGCTTCTGCCAATTTCGGATGTTTTTTATCATTGTGCTTTGCAGCCGAAACAAAGCATGTCTGAAGCATTCTTTACCTTTATAATTTTTGAAAGGTCTTAATGTGTTTGTCAACCTGTCATTACTACTTACTACATTTGAAGCACTTGAAATTTTTTTCTGTATCTTCTCACTCGAGTTTCTGATGGTAACGAATGATCTTGGGAACTTGTTTCCGTGGACGAGCTGCATTCGGTGGAGAAGCTGGACTCCTGACTGCTTTGTATAATGAAAGTTTAAATTCCTGAAAAATATTAAAAACTGATAATGTAATAAATATTATAAAACCATAGACTGAAATATTTCCTAAAGCCGAAATGTAAAACCAAACTTGTTACCTAGCAAAGACAGGTACTGTAGTTCAGTGCTATGTGTACTCCTCCATGACGAATCACGGGGTTTTAAAATTCTTTGGGAAATTTCATTTGAATTTGTTTTCCTTGGATTAAGATGGAGATGTCAAACGTGATGACTGCATCATACTGTCTCAAATCATCACTAACCATTTGTGCATGCTTCTACACTGTACACACAGTGGTGGAATTGGTACAAGAATCTTCGATCTTTAGACAATATTCAATTTTGCACAATTGTAGAACAGCAGTTTTTAAGATAGACAGATACCTTCCCCGGCCGGGAACTTGTGGCATGTTGGGCGGAGAAATGCCACTGTGCTAATGACAGGGTAGCTGCATGCAAAGGAGCAACCAAATTAAATCCGTGTTCAGAGCTTCAGCGAGAACTGTGCTGTCATTTTTAGGTGTCATTTTCTATATTCAAACCGATAAAAATTGGAGCATTTTGCCGAAGAAACGTATGTCATTTGTCTAATCATAGAAACGAGGCTATCGTGTCATCACAGCATCTAAAGTGCACATTATTTGTAATAAATTCTTACCTTCTTTTATAGGGGTATTTTCACTAAATGTTGATGAATCTGTTTCAGCCAATTTCGACTGTTTGCGATCTTTGTGATTTGCAGCCCAAACAAAGCACGTCTTAAGCATTCTCGACCTGTGTGACGCATAAAAGGTCTTATTATTATGGTCAACCTTTTATTACTTCTCAAGAACTTCTCAATTTTTTTCTGTATCTTCTTATTCGAATCTCTGATGCTGAAGAATGGTCTTCAGAGCTGAACACCGAAAACGCCCTGGATTCCGAGAGAAAAACTGGACTCCTGACTTCTTTGTGTCCGGAAAGGTTTGGTAACTGAAAATCATTAAAATCACTTGACCATGAGCAGAAATATTTCCTAAGTCCGAAACATAAAAACGAAACTTCTTACCCAGCAAAGACAGGCAGCTCTCTGTGATGTACAATCCTTCAAGACAAACCACGGAGTGGAAGTATATTCTTTGGGAAACTTCATTTGAATTTGTTTTGGGTTGAAATAGAATGCCACATAAAACGTGATTACATAATCTTGTTGGTCCGCAACATCACTAACCATTTGTGCATGCTTCAAAACTGTATACAAAGTGGTCAAATCGGTACAGGAACCTTCGATCATTAGACAATAACAATTTTTTCAGAATAGTGGAACAGCAGGGTTTAAGATAGATTGACATCCTCCCAGGCCGGACACTTGCACAATGTTGTCCGGGGAGATGCCACTTTAGTTAGGCAGGGAAGCTGCATGCAAATAAGCACCTAAATTAAATCCATGTTTATAGCTTCACGGAAGACTGTGCTGTTATTTTTTAGGTGTCATTTTCTACACTTATACGACAAAAAATTTAAGCACTTTGCCGAAAGATACTGTGTCATTTGTCTAACCATAGAAGAGACCCTTCCGCGTAATCACAGCATCTAAAGCGGACATTCATAATAATAAATTCTTACGTTTTCTTTTAGAGGTATTTTCATTAAATGTTTATAAATCTGCTTCTCCTAATTTCGTATTTTTGTGATGATTGTGATTTGCAGCCCGAACAAAGCATGTCTTAAACATCCTTGACCTGTGTGATTTATGAAAGTTTTAAGATTATCGTCAACCTGCTATTACTACCTCTTTCAGTTGAAGTACTTCTGAATATCTTTTTGTATCCTCTCACTCGAATCTCTGATGGTGACGAATGATCTTTGAAACTGGACACCGATGAAGCGATGAATCCGAAGACGAACTTGACTCCTGACCGCTATGTATTTGGAAATGTTAAGTCTCTGAAAATCGTTAAAAAAAAGATAAACAGACAGTAATAAATATCGTTAAATCATGGACAGAAATATTTCCTAAAGCCAATACATAAAACAAAAACTTCTTGCCCAGAATAACAGGTAGCTAGTTCAGTGCGATGTGGAATCCTCCAAGACAAACCACGGTGTTTTAAAATCCTTTGGATCACTTAAATTTGAATTTGCTTTGCTTGGAAGCAGAAAGCTACATCAAACGTTATTATTGTGATTTTCAGCCCAAACAAAGCATGTCTTAAGCATTCTTGACTTGTAAGATGTATGAAAGGTCTTAATATTATCGTCAACCTGTTATTACTACTTACGTCATTTGAGGCACAATTTTTTTCGGTATCTTCTCACTCGAATCTCTGATAGGAACCGAATGTTCTTGGGGACTGGAAACCGAGGACGAACCGCAATCCGAAAACAAATTGGACGCTTGACTGCTTTCTATCTGGAAAGATTAAGTGACTGAAAATCATTAAAAACAATTAATGTAATAAACATCATTAAATCATACACTGAAATATTTCCTAAAGCTGATAGATAAAAACGAAACTTCTTGCCCAGCAAAGAAACGTATTTCAGGGTGATGTGTCATCCTCCATGACGAATCAAGGTATTTAAAAATTCTTGGGGAAACTTCATTTGATTTTTTTTCCTTGAAAGAAGATGACAATATCAAACGTGATTACAACATCATACTGTTCTAAAACATCACTAACCATTGCGCCAGCTTCAAGACTTTATACACAGCCGAAAATTCGGTACAGGGAACTTCCAACATGGTACAATATCCAATTTTGGAGATTTTCAGAGTTGCAGGGTTTAAGATGGATTGATATACCCCTAAGCCGGAAACTATCTGCATGTTGTCCGTTGAAATGACAATTTGCATTAGCCAGGCTTGCTGCATGCGCGGAAAAGCCCAAGTAACATATATGTTCAGATCTTCAGAGCGGACTGTGCTCTCATTTTCTAGTAGTAATTTTCTATTTCTATGTGATTTGCAGCTCAAACAAAGCACTTTTAAGCATTCTCGACCTGTTTGATATATGAAAAGTCTTAATATTTTCGTCAACCTGTTATTTCTACTTCAATTGAAGTCCGTCTCAATTTTTTTCTGTAACTTCTGTCCCGAATCTCTGATGGTGACGAATGATCTTTGAAACTGGACACCGAGAACGCGCTGCATTCCGAGGATAAATATGACTCTAAACAGATTTGTATCTGCAATGGTTAAGTTACTGAAAATCATTAAAAACAGATAGTGTAATAAATATCACTTGACTATTGACTGAAATATTTATCAAAGCCAATACAAAAAACAAAGCTTCCTACCCCACGAAGACAGGTAATTCAGTGCCATGTGGAATCCTTCAAGACAAGCCACATTGTTTGAAAATAATTCGGAAAACTTAATGATAAAATTGTACCATATCCAATTTTACAGACTTTTAGAACTGCAAGGTTTAAGATGGATTGATTCCTTCCTAAGCCAGAAACTTCCTGCATGTGTTCCAGAGAAATTCCACTTTGTATTAGGCAGGCTATATAGCTTCAGTGGGGAAGTGCCCAAGTTACGTCCATGTTCAAATCTTCAGATAGGACTGTGCTATCATGCTTTAGGTGTCATTCTCTACATTTATACCACAAAAAATTTGAGCATTTCGCCGAAAACAACTATGTTATTTGACTCACCATAGAAGAGAGGCTACACAATCATCACAGAATCTAAAGCTCACATTCATAGTAATAAATTCTTACCTTCTCTTATAGAGGTATTCTCACGAAAAGTTTATAAATCTCCATCCAATATGCATATATTTGTGATCATTGTGATTTGGGGCCCAAACAAAGATTATTTTAAGCATTCTCGACTTGTCTGATGTATGAAAGGTCTCAATCTTATCGTCAACATGTTATTGCTACTTCCTACATTTGACGCACTTCACAATTTTTCTGTATACTCTCACTCAAATCTCTGATGGTGATGAATGATCTTTTGAACTGGACCCTGAGGACGCCCTGGATTGCGAGGAAAAACTGGACTCCTGACTGCTTTGTATCTGCTAAGGTTAAGTTACTATAAGATAAGAAAATCATGCAAAACCGTTAGTGTAATAAATATAACTAGACCATGAACAGAAATATTTCCTAAATGCGATACATATAAACGAAACTTCTTACCCAGCAGAAACAGGTAGTTCACTCCGATGTCTAATCCTTCTAGACAAACCACGGTGTTTGAAAATTCTTCGTGAAACTTCATTTGAGTTTGTTTTGGTTGGGATGATGATGTCTGCATCAGACGCGATTTCTGCATGGTGCTGTTCAAAACGTCACTAACAATTTTTGCATGCTTCAAGACTGTTTACACGGAGGTACAGGAACCTTTGATCATAGGACAATAACTAATTTTTCACAGTGGTAGAACAGCAGGGTTTAAGATAGATTCATATCCTCCCAAACCGGAAACTTGCACCATGTTGTTCGGGGAAATGCCACTTTGCATTAGGCAGACTAGCTGCATGCGAAGAATCGCCCAAATTAAGTCCATGTTCAGAGCATCAGAAAAGACTTTTCTGCCATCTATTAGGTGTCATATCTTACACTTATACCACAAAACATTTAGGATTTTGCAGAAAACAATAATGTTATTTGTCTAACCATAGAAGAGAGACATCCGTGTCATCATGGCATCTAAAATGCTCATTCTTAATAATCGGTACAGTAACCTTCGATCATAGGACAATATCCAATTTTGCAGATTTGTGGAACTTCAGGGTTTAAGATGGGTCGACATCTTGCCCGGCCGGGAACTTACTGCATGTTGTCCGGGAAAAGAACAGTTCACATTAGCCAGGGTAGTTGCATGCAAAGAAGTGCCTTTATTAAATCCATGTTCAGAGCTTCAGAGACAACTCTGCTGTCATCTTTTAGGTATAATTCTCTTTCTTTATTCAACAAAAAAATAACAGCAATTTCACGAAAACAATATGTCATTTGTCGCAATATAGAAAAGAGGCTTTCGTGTCATCTCAGAATTCAGAAAGCTTATTATTAGTAATAAATTCTTACCTTCTCTTATAGGGGTGTTTTAACCAAATGCTGGTGAATCCCTTTCTGCCAATTTTGAGCGTTTGTGATCATTGTGATTTGAAGCCAAAACAAAGCACGTTTTAAGCATTCTCGACCTGTGTGATGTATGAAAGGTGTTAATATTATCGTTTACCTGATATTACTACTTACTATATTTGTAGCCCTTCACAATTTTTTTCTGTATCTTCTCACTCGAATCTCTGGTGGTAACGAATGATCTTCATAACTGGAATCCGAGGACGAACTGCATTCCGAGGAAGAACTGTACTCCAAACTGCTTTGTAACTTCGAAGGTTAAGTTATTGAAAATCATTAAAAACAGATAATATAAAAAATATCATTAAACCATAGACCAAAGTATTTCCTAAAGCCAACACATAAAAAAGAAACTTCTTACCCACAAAAGGCATGTAGTTCAAGGCGATGTGGATTCCTCGAAGACTTACCACGGTGTTTCCAAATTTTTCGGGAAACTTCATTTAAATTTGTTGTGCGTTGAAGCAGAAGGCTACATCAAACGTGATTACAGCGTCCAGCATTTCCAAAATATCACTAACTATTTGTGCATTCTTCAAGACTGTATACACAGTGCACGTGGTAAAATCGGTACATGAACCTACGATCATGGGACAATATCCACTTTTGCAGATTGGTAGAACTACAGAGTTTAAGATAGATTGATATCCTCCTAAGGCAAAGTTTTCCGCATGTTGTCCGGGGAAATGCCACTTTGCATTAAGCAGGCTAGCTGCATGCAAAGAAGCCCCAATTTGAATCTATTTCCAGAAATCAAGATAGGAATTTTAGGTGTCATATTCTACATTTATACCACAAAAAATTTAAGATTTTGCACAAAATAACTATGTTATTTGTCTGACAAAAGTAGAGAGGCTTTCGTGTCATCACAGCACCTAACGTGCTCATTCTTAATAATAAATTCTTACCTCGACCTGTGTGATGTATAAAAAGTATTAATATTAACGTCAACCTGTTATTGCTAGATACTTCATTTGAAGCACTGCTCAATTTTTTTCTGTACTTCTCGCTCGAATCCCTAATGGTGACGAATGATCTTCGACACTGGACACCGAGGACTCCTTACTGCTTTGTATCAGGAAAGATTAAGTTCTTGAAAATCATTGAAGACAGGTAATGTCATAAATATCATTAAACCATAGACTGAAATATTTCTTAAAGCTGATGGATAAAAACGAACTTCTTACACAGCAAAGACAGGTAGCTCAGTACGATGTGTAATTCTCCATAACGAATCACGGTGTTTGAAAGTTCATCGGGAAACTTTACTTGAATTTGGTTTCCTTGGAAGATGATGGCAATATGTGTTCACTGCATCATACAGTTCCAAAACATCACTAAGCATTTGTGGATGCTTTAAGACTGCATACACAGTGCTCAAATCGGTACAGGAATCTTCAATCATAAGACAATATCAAATTTTGCACCATGGTAGAACGGCAGGCTATAGATTGATATCCTCCCCGGCCTGAACTTGCTCCATGTTGTCCGAGGAAGTGCCACTTTGCATTATAAAGGTTAGGTGCATAAGAAGCGCCCAAATTACATCCATGTTTAGAGCTTCAGAGACGACTGTGCTATCATCTTTTAAGTGTCATTTTTTAAATTTAGAACAAAAAATTTGAGCATTATGCCGAAAGCAACTATTTCATTTGTGCCTCCTTAGGGCATAGGCTTCCGTGTCATTACAGCATCCAAACTGCACATTATTAGTATCAAATTCTTACATTCTCGTATAGGGGTATTTTCACTAAATGTTGATGAATCTGCTTCTGCCAATTTGAATATTTGTGATCATTGTGATTTGGGGCCCAAACAGAGAAGATCTTAAGCATTCTCGACCTGTCTGAAGTATGAAAGGTCTTAATATTATCGTCAAGCTGTTATTGCTGCTTACTACATTTGAAGCACTTCACAAATTTTTCTGTATATTCTCACTCGAATCTCTGCTTGTAACGAATGATCTTCATAACTGGAGTCCGATGAAGAACTGCATTCACAGGAAAACTTCGATCATTGAACGATAACAAATTTTTCACAATGGTAGAACAGCAGGCTTTAAGATGGATTGATATCCTCCCAGGCCGGGAACTTGCACCATGTTGTCCTGGAAAATGCCACATTTCATTAAACAGGGTAGGTGCATGCGAAGAGGCGCTCAAATTAAATCCATGTTCGCAGCTTCAGAGACGACTTTGCTCTCATCTTTTAGATGTCATATTCTACATTTATACCACAAAACATTTAGGATTTTTCCGAAAACAACTATGTTATTTGTCTAACCATAGAAGAGAGGCTGTCGCGTCATCACAGCATCTAAAGTGCTCATTCTTAATAATAAACTCTTACCTTGTCTTATAGAGGTATTTTCACTAAATGTTGATAACTCTTCCTCTGCCAATTTTGGACGTTTGTGCACGTGATCATTGTTAAATGCAGCCCAAACAAAACACCTTTTAAGGATTCTCCACCTGTGTGATGTATGAAAAGTCTTAACATTATGGTCAACCTGTTATAAAATTACTACTTACTTCAATTGAAGCATTGCTCAATTTTTTTCTATATCTTCTCACTCGAATCTCCAATGGTTAAGAACGATATTCGAAACTGGACACTGAGGACACGCTGGATTTCAAAGACAAGCTGGAGTCCTGACTGCTTTGTATCTGGAATGTTTAAGTTACTGAAAATCATTGAAAAAAGATAATTTAACAAATATCATTAAGCCATATACTGAAATATTTCCTAAAGCTAATGGATAAAAATGAAACTTCTTACCCAGCAAAGACAGGTAGCTCACTGTGATGCGTTATCCTCCAAAACAAAGCACGGTGCTTGAAAAATCTTCGTGAAACTTGATTTGAGTTTGTTTTGGCTAGGATGAAGATCGCAGCATCAGACGTGACTACTAAATAGTGTTGTTCCAAAACGTCACTAACCATATGTGAATGCTTTAAGACTGTATATATATAGTGGTCAAATCGGTGCAGCGGACAAGAACCTTCAATCATAGGAGAATATCCAATTATGCACAATGGTAGAAATGCAGAGTTTATGAGATTGATATCCGCCCTGGCTGGACGCTTGCACAATGCTGTCCGGGGAAATTCCACTTTAGTTAGGCAGGGTAGCTGCATCCAAATAAGTACCTGAATTAAATCCACGCTCAAAGCTTCAGAGAGGACTGTGCTGTTATCTTGTACATGTCATTTTCTACATTTATACGACAAAAATTTAAGCATTTTGCCGAAAAAAACTGTGTCATATGTCTGACCATAGAAGAGAGGCTTTCACGTAATCGCAGCATCTAAAGCGCACATTCATAATAATAAATTCTTACCTTTTCTTTTAGAGATATTTTAACTAAATGTTCATAAATCTGCCTCCGCCAATTTCGGATGTTTGTGATGATTCTGATTTGCAGCCCAAACAAGGCACGTCTTAAGCATTCTCGACCTGTGTGGTGTATGAAAAGTCTTAATATTATCATCAACCTCTAATTACTACTTACCTCAGTTGAAGCGCTTCTCAATTTTTTTCTGTATCTTCTCACTCGAATCACTGATGGTGACGAATGATCCTCGCAGCTGGACCCCGAGGACACCTTGGATTCCGAGGAGAAACTGGACACCTGATTTCTTTGTATCTGGAAAGGTTAGGTTACTGGAAATAATTAAAAACACATAGTGTAACATATATCACTAGAGCATAGACTGAAATATGTCTTAAAAGCGATAAAAAACGAAACTTCTTACCCAGCAACGACTGGTAGTTCAGTGCGATGTGGAATGCTCATAGACAAACCACGGTGTTTAAAAATTCTTCGGAAAACTTCATTTGAATTTTTTTCCTAGCATAAAGATGGCTATACCAAACGTGATTACTTGCTGGATATTGTCCGGGGAAATAGCACTTTGCATTAGGAAGGGTAGCTGCATGCAAGGACGCGCCCAAATTAAATCCATGTACAGAGTTTCAAAGAGAGCTGTGCTGTCATGTTTTAGGTGTCTTTTTTACATTTATTGCACAAAAAATTTCAGCATTTTTCCAAAAAAAACTATGTTAATTGCCTAACCATAGAAGAGAGGCTTTCGTGTCATCACAGCATTTAAAGTACACATTCTTAATAACAAATTCCTACCTTCTCTTATAGGTGTATTTTGACTAAATATTGAATCTTTTTCTGTCAATTTCGAACGTTTGTAGTCATTGTGACTTGCAGCCCAAACAAAGTACATCTTAAGCATTCTCTACCTATATAATGTACGAAAGGTCTCAAAATTATCGTCAACCTGTTATTACTACTTACTACATTTGAAGCTCTTTAAAATTTTTTTCTGTATCGTCTCACACGTGTCTCTGATGGGTATAGGATGATCTTCGGAATTGGACTCCGAGGACAAACTGGATTCCGAGGAAAAATTGGATTAAGTTACGGAAAATCATTAAAAACAGATAGTTTAATAAATATCATTAAAACATCAATCGAAATATTTCCTAAATCCGATGGGATGGATAAAAACGAAACTTCTTACCCAGGAAAGAAAGGTATTCCAGGGCGATGTATAACCCTCCATGACGAATCATGGTGTTGAATTAAATTCTTGGAGAAAATTCATTTGAATTTGTTTTTCTTACAAAAAGATGGCAATATCAAACGTGATTACAACATCATACTTTTCCAAAACATCACTAAACCAAAACATCATTTGTGCAAGCTTTAAGACTGAATACACAGCGGTAAAATCGGTACAGGAACCTTCGATCATGGGACGATATCCAACTTTGCAGATTTGTAGAACAGCAGGGTTTAAGGTAGATTGATATACTCCTAAGCCGAAAACTTTCTGCATGTTGTCTGGGGAAATCCCACTTTGCATTACACTGGCTAGCTGCATGCGAAGAGGTGCACAAATTACATCTATGTTCAGTGCTTCAGTGAGGACGTGGCTGTCATCTTTTACGTGTCATTTAGTAAATTTATACAAAAATATCTCTTGCCATAGAAGAGAGGCTTTCGTCTCATCACAGCATCCAAAGTGCACATTGTTAGTAATATATAGGGGTATTTTCAATATATGTTGAGGAATCTATTTCTGCCAATTTCGGACGTTTGTTATCATTGTGATTTGCGGGCCTAATCAAAGCACGTCTTAAGCATTCTTGACCTTTGCGATGCATGAGAGGTATTAATATTATACTCAACTGGTTATTACCACTTACTACGTTTGAAGCACTTCGCAATTTTTCTGTGTATCTTCTCACTCCAATCTCCCATGGTAACGAGTGATCATCGGAACTGGAATCCGAGGACGAACAGCCTTCCGAGGTCAAACTGGCTCCTTGCTGCTTTGCATCTGAAAACCTTAAGTTACTGAAAATCATAAAAACAAATAGGGTAATAAATATCACTAGACTATAGACTGAAATGTTTACTGAAGCCGATACAAAAAAAACAAAGCTTCTTGCCCAGCAAAGGCAGGTAGTTCAGTACGATATGAAATCCTTCAAGACTTACTGTCTTGACAATACTTAATGAAACTTAATGATAAAATTGGACAATATCCAAATTTACAAACTCTTAGAACTGCACGGTTTAAAATAGATTGATTTCTTCCAAAGCCGGAAACTTTCTGCATGTTTTCCGTGGATATGCCACTTTGTATTAGGCATGCTAGCTTCATGGGGAGAAGCGCCCAAGTTACGTCCATGTTCAGATCTTCAGATAGGACTGTGCTATCATGCTTTAGGTGTCATTCTCTACAATTATACCACAGAAAATTTGAGAATTTTTCCCAAAACAACTGTGTTATTTGTCTTACCATACACGAGAGGCTTCCAAGTTATCACAGCATCTAAAGCGCACATTCAAAATAATAAATTCTTACCTTATCTTATAGAGGTATTTTCCCTGAATGTTTATAAATCTCCTTCTGAAATGACGAATGCTTGTGGTCATTAAGATTTCTAGCCCGAACAAAGTGTCTTACCTTCCTGACCTGTATGATGTATGAAAGGTCTTACTAAGTTTCTCAACCTGTTATTACTACTTACTATATTTGAAACACTTCACAATTTTTGTCTGTAACTTCTGACCTGAATCTCTGATGGTGACGAATGATCTTTGGAACTGGACACCAAGGACGCGCTAAATTCCGAGGATAAATATGACTCCAAACAGCTTTGTATCTGCGATGGTTAAGTTACTAAAAATCATTAAAAACAAATAGTGTAATAAATATCACTAGACCATAGACTGAAATATTTATTAGAGCCAATACAAAAAAACAAAGGTTCTTACCCAGCAAAGACAGGTAGTTCACTGCGATGTGCGATCCTTCAAGACAAAGCACGGTTTTTGAAAATTCATCGTAAAACTTCGTTGGAGTTTGTTTTGGCTTGCATGAAGGCGGCTACAACATGCGTGATTTCGGCATCGCGCTGTTCAAAACTTCACTAACGCTTTGTGCATGCCTCAAAGCTGTATACAAAGTGGGTCAAAATCTGTGCAAGAACATTCGATCAAAGGACAATAGCAAATTTTTTCCAATTGTGGAACAGCAGGGTCTAAAATAGATTGATATCCTCCCAGGCCGGACACTTTCACAATGTTGTCCAGGGAAGTGCCACGTACTTGGAGTTAGGCAGTGTACCTGCATTCAAATAAGTGCCCAAATTAAATCTATGATCAGAACTTAAGAGAAGACTGTGCTGTTATCTATTAGGTGTAATTTTGTACATTCAAACGACAAAAAATTGTGTCATTTGTCTCGCCATAGAAGGGAGGCTTCCGCGTAATCCCAACATCTAAAGCGGACATTCATGATAATAAATTCCTGCCTTCTCTTTTAGAGGTATTTTCACTTAATGTTTATAAGTATTCTTCTGCCAATTTTGGATGTTTGTGACGATTGTGATTTTCAGCCCAAACAAAGCATGTCTTAAGCATTCTTGACCTGTACGATGTATGAAAGGTCTTAATATTATCGTCAACCTGTTATTACTACTTACTTCATTTGAAGCACAATGGTCTTGGGAACTGGAAGCCGAGGACGAACTGGAAGCCGAGGACGAACTGCATTCCGAAAACAAATTGGACTCTTGACTGCTTTCTATCTGGAAAGATTAAGTTACTGAAAATCATTAAAAACAAATAATGTAATAAATATCATTAAAACATACACTGAAATATTTCCTAAAGCTGATAGATAAAAACGAAACTTCTTGCCCAGCAAAGAAACGTATTTCAGGGTGAAGTGTCATCCTCCATGACGAATCAAAGTGTTTAAAAATTCTTGGGGAAATTTCATTTGATTTTTTTTCCTTGGTTAAAGATGACAATATAAATCGTGATTACAACATCATACTGTTCTAAAACATCACTAACCATTTGCGCCAGCTTCAAGACTGTATACACAGCCGAAAAATCGGTACAGGAAACTTCGATCATGGTACAATATCCAATTTTGGAGATTTTCAGAACTGCGGGGTTTAAGATGGATTGATAAACTCCTAAGCCGGACACTATCTGCATGTTGTCCGGGGAAATGACAATTTGCATTAGCCAGGCTTGCTGCATGCGCGGAAAAGCCCGAGTAACATCCATGTTTAAGCATTCTCGACCTGTTTGATATATGAAAAGTCTTAATATTTTCGTAAACCTGTTATTGCTACTTACTTCAAATGAAGTCCATCTCAATTTTTGTCTGTAACTTCTGACCTGAATCTCTGATGGTGACGAATGATCTTTGGAACTGGACACTGAGGACGCGCTAAATTCCGGGGATAAATATGACTCCAAACAGTTTTGTATCTGCGATGGTTAAGTTACTAAAAATCATTAAAAACAAATAGTGTAATAAATATCACTAGACCATAGACTGAAATATTTATTAAAGCCAATACAAAAAAAACAAAGGTTCTTACCCAGAAAAGACAGGTAGTTCAGTGCCATGTGGAATCCTTCAAGACAAACCACGTTGTTTGAAAATAATTTAGGAAACTTAATGATAAAATTGTATCATATCCAATTTTACAGGCTCTTAGAATTGCAAGGTTTAAGATGGATTGATCCCTTCCTAAGACAGAAACTTTTTGCATGTGTTCCGGGGAAATTCCACTTTGTATTAGGCAGGCTAGCTTCAGTGGAGAAGCGCCCAAGTTACGTCCATGTTCAGATCTTCAGATAGGAGTGTGCTATCATACTTTAGGTGTCATTGTCTACATTTATACCACAAAAAATTAGAGCATTTTGCCAGAAACAACTATGTTATTTGACTCACCATAGAAGAGAGGCTTCAAAGTCACGACAGAATCTAAAGCTCACATTCATAGTAATAAATTCTTACCTTCTCTTATAGAGGTATTCTCACTAAATGTTTATAAATCTCCATCTACAAAGACGGATATTTTTTATCATTGTGATTTGGGGCACAAACAAAGAATATTTTAAGCATTCTCGACCTGTCTGATGTATGAAAGGTCTTAATATTATCGTCAACATGTTATTGCTACTTTCTACGTTTGAAGCACTTCACAATTTTTCTGTATATTCTCACTCAAATCTCTGATGGTGACGAATGATCTTTTGAACTGGACCCTGAGGACGTCCAGGATTCCGAGAAAAAAATGGACTCCTGACTGTTTTGTATCTGCTAAGGTTAAGTTGCTGAAAATCATTAAAAACCGTTAGTGTAATAAATATAACTAGCCCATGAACAGAAATATTTCCTAAATCCGATACATATAAACGAAACTTCTTACCCAGCAGAGACAGGTAGTTCGCTGCGATGTCTAATCCTTCAAGACAAACCACGGTGTTTTAAAATTCTTCGTGAAACTTTATTTGAGTTTTTTTTTGGCTGGCATGAAGATGTGTGCATCAGACGCGATTTCGGCATGCTGCTGTTCAAAACGTCACTAACCATTTGTGCATGCTTCAAGACTGTTTACACGGTGGTACAGGAACCTTCGATCATAGGACAATAACTAATTTTTCATAATGGTAGAACAGCAAGTTTTAAAATATATTGATATCCTCCCAAACAGGAAAATTGCACTATGTTGTTCGGGGGAATGCCACTTTAGGCAGGCTAGCTGCATGCGAAGAATCGCCCAAATTAAACCCATGTTCAGAGCCTCAGAGAGGACTTTTAGGTGTCATATCTTACACTTACAACAAAAAACATTTAGGATTTTGCAGGAAACAACTATGATATTTGTCTAACCATAGAAGAGAGGCATCTGTGTCCTAACGATATCTAAAGTGCTCATTCTTAATAAAAAATTCTTACCGTCTCTTTTAGAGGTATCTTCACTAAATGTTGATAAATCATCTTCTGCCAATTTTGGACGTTTTTTATCATTGTCATTAGCAGCAAAAACAAACCACCTTTTAAGCATTCTCGACCTGCGTGAGTTATAAAAAGTCTTAATATTCTCATCAGCCTTCTATTACTACTTACTTCATTTGAAGCACTGATCAATTTTTTCGGTATCTTCTGACTCGAATCTCTAATTGTGACGAATGATCTTCGAAACTGGACACCGAGGATGCGCTGGATTCTGAGGGAAAGTTAGACCCCTGACTGCTTTGTGTCTGGAAAGTTTAAGTTACTGAAAATCATTGAAAAAAGATAATGCAATAAATATCATTAAACCATAGATTGAAATATTTTCTGAAGGCGATAGTTAAAAACGAAACTTCTTACCGAGCAAAGACAGGTAGCTCATTGCGATGTGTTCTTCTCCATAACATACTACGGTGATTGAAAAATCTTCGTGAAACTTCATTTGAATTTGTTTTGCCTGGGTGAAGAGGGTAAGACCAATCGTGATTTCTGCATCGCGCTGTTCCAAAAGATCACTAACATTTGTGCATGCTTCAAGACTGTATACACAGGGGTCAAATCGGTACAGAGACCTTCGATCCTAAGACAATATCTAATTTTGCACGATGCTAGAACGGCAGGGTATAAAATGGATTGATATACTCAAAGGCGGGAACTTGCTCCACGTTTTCCTGGGAAATACCACTTTGCTTTAGGAAGGGTAGGTGCATGCTAATAAGTGCCTAAAACACTGTGTCAATTGTCTCACCATAGAAGAGAGGCTTCCGTGTCATCACACATTCAAAATGCACATATGCATAATAGTAAATTCTTACATTCTCCTTTAGAGGTGTTTTAACTAAATGTTTATAAATCCGCTTCTGCCAATTTCGGATGTTTTTTATCATTGTGCTTTGTAGCCCAAACAAAGCATGTCTGAAGCATTCTTTACCTCAATAATTTTTGAAAGGTCTTAATATGTTTGTCAACCTGTCATAACTACTTACTACATTTGAAGCACTTGAAATTTTTTTCTGTATCTTCTGACTCGAATTTCTGATTGTAACGAATGATCTTCCGAACTTGTTTCCGTGAACGAGCTGCATTCGGTGGAGAAGCTGGACTCCTGACTGCTTTGTATATGAAAAGATTAAATTCCTGAAAAACATTAAAAACTTATAATGTAATAAATATCAAAAAAACCATAGACTGAAATATTTCCTAAAACCGATAGGTAAAACCAAACTTGTTACCTAGCAAAGACAGGTACTGTAGTTCAGTGCTATGTGCACTCTTCCATGACGAATCACGGGGTTTTAAAATTCTTTCGGAAACTTCATTTGAATTTGTTTTCCTTTGATGAAGATGGAGATATCCAACGTGATGACTGCATCATACTGTTTCAAATCATCACTAACCATTTGTGCATGCTTCTACACTGTACACACTGTGGTGAAATTGGTACAAGAATCTTCGATCTTTGGACAATATTCAATTTTGCACAATTGTAGAACAGCAGTTTTTAAGATAGACAGATACCTTACCCGGCCGGGATCTTGTTGCATGTTGGGAGGAGAAATGCCACTTTGCATTAGACAGGATAGCTGCATGCAGAGAAGCACCCAAATTAAATCCGTGTTCAAAGCCTCAGTGAGAACTGTGCTGTCATTTTTAGGTGTCATTTTCTATATTTAAACCGATAAAAATTGGAGCATTTTGCCGAAGAAACGTATGTCATTTGTCTAATCATAGAAACGAGGCCTTCTTGTCATCACAGCATCTAAAGTGCACATTATTTGTAATAAATTCTTACCTTCTTTTAAAGGGGTTTTTTCACTAAATGTTGATGAATCTGTTTTAGCCAATTTTGAATGTTTGCGATCTTTGTGATTTGCAGCCCAAACAAAGCACGTCTTAAGCATTCTCGACCTGTGTGACGCATTAAAGGTCTTAATATTATGATCAACCTGTTATTACTTCTCAATTTTTTTCTGTATCTTCTTGCTCGAATCTCTGATGCTGAAGAATGGGTTCAGAGCTGAACACCGAAAACGCCCTGGATTCCGAGGAAAAACTGGACTCCTTACTGCTTTGTGTCGGGAAAGGTTTGGTTACTGGAAATCATTAAAAACAGGTAGTATAAAAAATATCACTTGACCATGAACAGAAATATTTCCTAAATCCGAAACATAAAAACGAAACTTCTTACCCAGCAAAGACAGGCAGATCACTGTGATGTACAATCCTTCAAGACAAACCACGTTGTTTAAGTATATTCTTTGGGAAACTTCATTTGAATTTGTTTTGGGTTGAAATAGAATGCCACATAAAACGTGATTACATAATCTTGTTGGTTCACATTACTAACCATTTGTGCATGCTTCAAAACTGTATACAAAGTGGTGAAATCGGTACAGGAACCTTCGATCATTGGACAATAACAATTTTTTAGAATAGTGGAACAGCATGGTTTAAGATAGATTGACATCCTCCCAGGCCGGACACTTGCACAATGTTGTCCTGGAAGATGCCACTTTAGTTAGGCAGGGAAGCTGCATGCAAATAAGCACCTAAATTAAATCCATGTTTATAGCTTCAGAGGGGACTGTGATGTTATTTTTTAGGTGTCATTTTTTACACTTATAGGACAAAAAATTTAAGCATTTTGCCGAAAGATACTGTGTCATTTGTCTAACCATAGAAGAGACCCTTCCGCTTAATCACAGCATCTAAAGCGGACATTCATAATAATAAATTCTTACGTTTTCTTTTAGAGGTATTTTCATTAAATGTTTATGAATCGGCTTCTGCCAATTTCGTATGTTTGTGATGATTGTGATTTGCAGCCCGAACAAAGCATGTCTTAAGCATTCTCGACTTTTGTGATGTATGAAAGGTCTTAATATTATTGTCAACCTGTTATTACTACGTACTACATTTGAAGCAATTGACAATTTTTTTCTGTATCTTCTCACTCGAATCTCTGATGGTAACGAATGATCTTCGGAGCTGGACCTTGAGAACGAATTGCATTCCGAGGACAAACTAGATTCCTGACTGGTTTGTATCTGCGACGGGTAAGTTATTGAAAATCATTAAAAACATGTAGTGTAATATATATCAGAAGACCATGAACAGAAATGTTTCTTAAATCTGATACATAACAACGAAACTTCTTACCCAGCAAAGACAGGTAGTTAAGTGCGATGTGTAATCCTTCAAGACAAACCACGGTGTTTGAAAATTCTTCGTGAAACTTCCTTTGAGTTTGTTTTGGCTGGGATGAAGATTGCTACATCAGACGTGATTCCTGCATGGTGATGTTCGAAACGTCGCTAACCTTTTGTGCACGCTTCAAGACTGTATACACAGTGGTGAATTCGGTACACGATCCTTTGATCATAAGACAACAACCAATTTCCACAATGGTACAACAGCAGGGTTTAAGATAGATTGATATCCTCCCAGGCCGGGAACTTTCACCATGTTGTCCGGGGAAATGCTGCTTTTCATTAGACATGGTAGGTGCATGCGAAGAAGCGCCCAAATTAAATCCATTTCCACAGATTCAGAGAGGACATTACTGTCATATTTTAAGTGTCATATTTTACATCTATACCTTAAACAATTTAGCATTTTGAAGAAAGCAACTATTTTATTTGTCTAACGTAGAAGAGGGGCCTTTGTGTCGTCACGGCATCTATAGTGCACATTCTTAATAATAAATTCTTACCTTCTCTTTTAGAGGTATTTGCACTAAATGTTGATAAATCATCTTCTGCCAATTTTGGACGCTTTTGATAATTGTTTTTTGCAGCCAAAACAAAGCACCTTTAAAGCATTCTCGACCTGGTTGGTTTAAAAAAAGTCTTAATATTCTCATCAGCCTGCTATTACTACTTACTTCATTTGAAGCACTGATCAATTTTTTTCTGTATCTTCTCACTCGAATCTCTAATGGTGACGAATGATCTTCGAAACTGGACACCGTGGATGCGCTGGACTCCGAGGAAAAGTTAGACTCCTGACTACTTTGTATCTGGAAAGTTCTGAAATATTTTCTAAAGGCGATAGATAAAAACGAATCTTCTTACCGAGCAAAGACAGGTTACTCGTTGCGATGTGTTATTCTTCATAACAAACTACGGTGTTTGAAAAATCTTCGTGAAACTTCATTTTGTTTGTTTTGCGTGGATGAAGATGGCAAGATCAAACGTCATTTCTGCATCGTGCTGTTCCAAAAGATCACTAACCATTTGTGCATGCTTCAAGACTGTATACACAGGGGTCAAGTCGGTACTAGGACCTTCGATCCTAAGACAATATCCAATTTTGTACAATGGTAGAACGGCAGGGTATAAGATAGATTGATAGCTCCATATTTTCCGGGGAAATGCCACTTTGCTTTAGGAAGGTTAGGTGCATGAAAATAAGTGCCCAAATTAAATCCATGTTCAGAGCTGAGAGAGGACTGTGCTGTCATCTTTTAGGTGTCATTTTCTACATTTATACCACAAAAAATTTGAGCATTTTTTCGAAAACAACTGTGTCATTCGTCTCACCATAGAAGAGAGGCTTCCGTGTCATCACAGCATCACAGCCTTATCTCGACCTGTGTGATGTATGAAAAGTCTTATTATTATCGTCAACCTGTCATTAATACTTACTTCATTTGAAGCACTGCTCAATTTTTTTCAGTATCTTCTCGCTCGAATCTCTAATGGTGACAAGTGATCTTCGAAACTGGACACCGAGGACTCCTCACTGCTTCGTATCTGGAAAGATTAAGTTCCTAAAAATCATTGAAAACAGATAATGTAATAAATATCATTAAGTCATAGACTGAAATATTTCTTAATAACTTCTTACCCAGCAAAGACAGGTAGTTCAGTGCAATGTGTATTTCTCCATGACGAATCACGGTGTTTGAAAATTCTTCGGGAAACTGTACTTGAGTTTGCTTTCCTTGGAAGAAGATGGCAATATCAAACGCGTTTACTGCACCTTAATATATGATCTTCGTTCACTGTTCAAAATCCGCGCACGCGATTGGTCAAAATCGATCACGTGTGTTTTGTTTACCTGGCAACAACGAGTCGTTTGAGTACGTTATAACAATAATGCACGAAAAGTGTGCAGTATTAAAAGTGGGTAGGAGTACAACGTCAAAAAAACTGCATTTACAAGTGGATAAAGCTAACAAGTTGATGAAAGTATCGATGAATTCTACTATAAAGACCAAAAAGGAAAACAATCTTGAGAATTTCTATCGTCAGAGGTAATTAAACTTAGTAAACACCGATTATTCTCATTTTTTCGTCTGTGAACTCTCGCATGAAAGCTCATATAACAGGCTATTTTTTGACGTATCGTTGTGTTTATTTGCTTGACTCAGCTTTTAAAGGTTGTTCGCTTCAAATTTGTTGTACTTTTTTCACGTATAATGTTTTTAAAATCGGATTTGTTTTACTTTGTTTTGGTAACGAAAGCATACGGCTTTTGCTTGCGAGCACGACCAGTGAACTCAGATCATATATCAAATGTGGTAGAGACTGTTAAGTTCGTGTTTTGTTTACAAATACACGCGCTTGCTGAATGTACAATGAGCTCAAAATTTTGTAAACTACACTCGGCCCGGCGGCCTCGTGCAGTATACAAAATTTTTCGTTCATTGTACTGCGTGTATTCGTAAACAAAACACGAACTTAACAGTCTCTAACCCTTAAATACAGTTCCAAAACATCATCAACCATTTGTGGATGTTTTAAGACTGCATACACAGTGGTCAAATCGGTACAGGAACCTTCAATCATCGGACAATATCCAATTTTGCACAATGGTAGAACGGCAGGGCATAAGATAGATTGATATCCTCCCCGGCGGGAACTTGCTCCATGCTGTCCGAGGAAATGCCACTTTGCATTAGGAAGGGTAGGTGCATGAGAAGAAGCGCCCAAATACATCCATATTTAGAGCTTCAGAGATGACTGTGCTATCATCTTTTACGAGTCATTTTTTAAGTTTATGACAACAAATTTGAGCATTTTGCCGAAAGCAACTATTTCCTTTGCGTCACCTTAGAGAATAGGCTTCCGTTTCATTACAGGATGTAAAGTGCACATTCTTAATAACAAATTCTTACCTTCTCTTATAGGAGTATTTTCACTTATTACACGATTGACGTGGTTTCTTTTGTTGTTCATAGACCTTTATTTAGCATAATTGCATGCAATTTTTATTTGTACGACTGTATACAAAACTTACACAACAATATATGGATATTGTCTTCCAACTCCAGAACAATATACAGATATTGACTTATAAACTCAGTAGACCATTTTCTTAAATTTCTTTTCTTTTTTTTCGCGTTTCAACTTTCATGTTATGACCTTGTGATAACATTCGGAAGTATTCTTACTTAAAACGCTTTGCTCTTCTACACTAATATCTAACAGAGACACAAAGACTGAATTTTCCTTTGTTCATTGTTCGAACCTTGTCAATTGTGTAATAAGTCAGTTAATTACCGATAACCTCGGCCTTTATCCAAATACAGGCTAAATGATATAAATATTTATAAATATATATAAATAAATATTTATGAATCTGTTTCTGGCAACTTCGAACGCTTGTGATCATTGTGATTTGCAGCCCAAACAAGGCACGTTTTAAGCATTCTCGACCTGCTTGATGTATGAAAGGTCTTAATATTATCGTTAACCTGATATTACTACTTACTACATTTGTGACACTTCACAATTTTTTTCTGTATATTCTCACTCGAATCTCTGATGGTAACGAATGATCTTCATAACTGGAATCCGAGGACGAACTGTATTCCAAAGAAAAATTGGACCCCAAACTGCTTTGTGTCTGCGAAGGTAAGTTATTGAAAATCATTAAAAACATATAATGTAAAAAATATCATTAAACCATAGACCAAAATATTTCCTAAAGCCAACACATACAAAAAAAAAAACTTCTTACCCACCAAAGGCAGGTAGTTCAAGGCGATGTGGAATCCTCGAAGACTAACCACGGTGTTTCAAAATTATTCGGGAAACTTCAATTCAATAGACAAATTTGGCTAACAATGTTTTTGCCGTTGCCACCCAATTCCCAACTTTGGATTATTGACATGGTTGGATACCATTGTTCTCGTTTGCGTAAGAGTACACTAGAACAAAAGTAACCATGCATACGAATGATGAACACGAGTTATTCACTCATGTCCATACTTCTAAATGCGTAGTTACTTTTGTTCTCCATTGCGCTGCCGCAAGCTAATATAATAGTAACTAGGCATGTGAGTGATCTTAAAATGTGAATTGGGTATAAACAAACGTTAGCCAAATTTGTCTATTTGTTTTGCGTTGAAGCAGAAGGTTATATCAAACGTGATTACAGCATCGAGCTGTTCCAAAACATCACTAACCATTTGGGCATTCTTCAAGACTGTATACCCAGTGCACGTGGTAAAATCGGTACAGGAACCTGCGATCATGCGACAATATCCACTTTTGCAGATTGGTAGAACTACAGGGTTTAAGATAGATTGATATCCTCCTAAGCCAAAGTTTTCCACATGTTGCCCGAGGGATTCCACTTTGCATTAGGCAGCCTAACTGCATGCGAAGAAGCGCCCAAATTAAATCTATTTTCAGATATTCAGAGAGGACTTTGCTGTCATCATTTAGGTGTCATATTCTACATTTATACCACAAAAACTTTAGGATGTTGCAGAAAATAACTATGTTATTTGTCTGACCAAAGAACAGGGGCTTCCGTGTCATCACAGCATCTAGCGTGCCCATTCTTAATAATAAACTCCTACCTCGACCTGTGTGATGTATGAAAAGTCTTAATATTATTGTCAACCTGTTATTACTACTTACTTTATTTGAAGCACTGCTCAATTTTTTTCTGTATATTTTCGCTCAAGTCTCTAATGGTGACGAATGATCTTCGAAACTGGACAGCGAGGACTCCTCACTTGTTTGTGTCTGGAAAGATTAAGTTCCTGAAAATCATTGAAAACAGATAATGTAATAAATATCATTAAACCATTGACTGAAATATTTCTTAAAGCTGATAGATAAGAAATAACTTCTTACCCGGCAAAGACAGGTAGTTCAGTGCGATGTGTAATTCTCCATGACGAATCGCGGTGTTTGAAAATTCTTCGGGAAACTTTACTTGAATTTGGTTTCCTTGGAAGAAGATGGCAATATCAAACGTGTTTACTGCATCATACAGTTCCAAGACATCATCAACCATTTGTGGATTCTTTAAGACTGCATACACAGCGGTCAAATCGGTACAGGAACTTTCAATCATAGGGCATTATCCAATTCTGCACA
Organism: Muricea muricata; assembly: GCA_963855995.1. NCBI lineage: Eukaryota > Metazoa > Cnidaria > Anthozoa > Malacalcyonacea > Plexauridae > Muricea > Muricea muricata. The sequence goes on along the minus strand of OY979718.1, from coordinate 31,011,883 downwards.
ATGGTAGAACGGCAGAGTATAAGACAGGTCCTTCCCACCGGGAACTTGCTACATGTTGTCCAAGGAAATGTCACTTAATTTGCATTACGAAAGTTAGGTGCATGAGAAGCGCTTAAATTACATCCGTGTTTAGAGCTTGAGAGATGACTGTGTTATCATCTTTAACGTGTCATTTTTTAAAGCCAATTTATAATACCAAAATTATAAATTAAAGTTAATAGAGCAATGCGAATAATTGCAGGGAAGTTCCTCGAATATTGTTCACGCAGTCATATTGGCTGTGCTAAGTTCTCATGTTTCTGTTAGGTGTGATTTGAATATTTCACGCATGGATCAAAGGTTATCGCTGTTTAACATCAGCTCAATAATCATGGTCTATGCATGCTGTGGGCACGTGCACATCATGCCAGCTTGTCTTAAATAACCAATGAGAATTCTGAATAATATGACCGAGATCTGATCGGCCAATAAAAACCGTCCGTTTGTAAGGATAACAATGCATGCTCGCCAGTCATATCTTTAATTTGTGTAAAAGCTCGCAAGAGATAGGAGCTGCTACAATAATTTTGAATTTCCACGCAAATTATTATTCATCGAAATGCCTCCTGTTCGTCGTAAAAACGCCAAAGGGATTTCTAACCGCAATGATTGACCTCGATCAACGGCGGCCAATAGTGATACGGAGAGTTTACGACGCCAATGTACTGAGAGAGGACTACCTAACCATGGACAAAAGAATGCTTTAGTCTCTCGGCTACAACAGCACGCAGTCACTTCGTCTTCGAGGCCAACGGTAGACGCCGCAGAGAACGCAAATTTGCCGTCTACGTCGACATTTCCTTAACTTGACAACCCACAATCTTCGTTATTTTCCAAGGACCACTTGGCGCATATAAGATATGACCAATTGTTTCTCGTAGCGTGGAAGAATCGGTAGCCGTTATAGCAACCAATGCGGCCCGTGCCGCTGTCAAAGCCATGTCCACGATGCCTCAGCAAGTTTGTTACAGCAGCAGCCCAGCTGTTCTAGACGAGGTCGCGGTCAACACGGCAGATTCTTGTTCAAACCCAACGTCGAGCGTCGCGTCTCAGTCCTGTAAAAGAGCTTGTATAGTGTCTCCAACATCGTTTCAAGCCTGCGTGTATACTAGCTGTTGACGCGGTTTCTTCCCTGCGCTCTGGCGAGTACGGTACAGCAGATTTTGCAACAACACCAACGTCGGAAGGGGATTGTGGCACATAGTTGAGTGTCGCATCTGATATTACATCTATCATGATGTGCGCTAGCGCTGTATATGGTATCGTAAGTATTCCGGGCATTCCAAAATTTTTATTGCATATTTCGTTTAAAATCTAATCAAAATGCACACAACTTGTTATTTGTGGTAGAACACGAGCATAAATAAGGCTTGCCAAGAGAGATTATTGTGTAATCCTACCTGATCTAATCAGCTGAATATATTTTAACGCGGTTGAGACATGCGATACAAATATGATTGCTTTCCTAGATGAGATATCTTGAGAAATATTGAGCACAAGATCTGTATTAGACACATATCAAGAAATTCTATACCGTTATTAAGACCAGTGGAAAAAATTTCTGCTTACACAAAGGAAAATCTATTTCTTCCAACTGTGCTTAAATTTCAATGTTTACTTTCAAAAAATTAATTTACTTCTAGTGGCATTCGGCATCTTACTAGAGTTAAATTTTGACACAGTTTATTTATTTCAAATTGGTTCCTGCTTAAGTTGCATAAGCGTCGCTAGCTGTCAGTCTGCGCGCGCCGCTCAGAATTGGAAAGTACAAGCTTCAGTTTTTTCGATTAACGGCGCAGTCGATCTGTAAAACTAACGACAAAAGTTTCCAAAAATATTGAAAATGAAGACCAGGGCAAAACAATGTTCTTAATATGCCAAGTTATTTTTATTCTTGCCATAAAACACAACTCACATGCAATCGTGTGAAAGTGATTAAAACAGAATGAACAAATACTGTATATAAGAAAGAAAAAAATAATGATGATAGAAGGTCATTTCTGTTTGTCTTCCTGCCGAAAAAAAAAAAATCTTGAAAGCATGCTGAACTGATTAAATAGTGATGAACAAATATTTCAAAAAGGCTAGGATGGTCAGCTCTGTTTTCCGTATTACCAGTGGTTTCATCATTAAGTTGTAATATAGAAGCTTTGTGGGGAAGCTGCTGGTATTTATCTGGCCCCATCCAGGTTTCCTGTGCCCAGGTTTTTCCCGGCCACCCTGATGATCTAGCTGTAATAAAACCAATGGTAATGCCTAAACAGCAAGTCTTACCATTTCCTGGCAAAAGCTGTCTTCTATATGACTACAGCTGTTGTGGGAGTTGGTTGTTCGTCTATGGGGAATACACATTCTGTGTATTTGTGGGGATGAAGTGCTCCCATAATCACGTTCAGGCCATAGACTCACATCTTTAATGTTACTACAATATGTGTAAATAGTTCTAAAAACTGTCCAAGGGGATCTTAACCCCTTGGGCAGGTTAATGTTAGAGGGGATCTTAACCCCTCTAACATTGTCTTATGGGGATCTTAACCCCTTGTTCAAATTCTAGGGACTGTCCAAGGGGATCTTAACCCCTTGGACAGGTTAATGTTAGGGGGGATCTTAACCCCTTTAACATTGCCTGATGGGAATCTTAATCCCAAGGGCACTCAGCTTACAAGCGGGCCTGTATGCACCCCGCTGGTTACTGTATACGAGTCTATGATTACATAAGTAATGCTATGTAATAGTTCTTTTATATTGGAGTACTTCATCACCATGACCCATTTCTCCCACATAAACATTGCGTTATTCTTTGTGTGTTTTTAACGGACAATCTATTTCATACCGAAAAGCAATTGATCTATTAAATTGTAACACAACAAATTTGAGCATTTTTCCGAAAGGAACTATTTAATTTGTGTTACTTTAGTGCATAAGCTTCCGTGTTATTACCGCATCCAAATTGCACATTATTAGTAAAAAATGCTTAGCTTTTGTCATAAAGGTATTTTCACTAAATGTTGATGAATCTATTTCTGCCAATTTGGACATTTGAAATCTTTGTGATTTGAGGCCAAAACGGAGCAAATCTTAAGCATTCTCGACCTATCTTATGTAAGAAAGGTATTAATATTACTAGTCCGGCAGATAGGGGTACCAAAAAGCAATTTTACTTACCATATCGAGGGGCAATCCATTTTGGTTCTATCTTGTTCCTTTAAGGTTGGCCGCGTTCAAATTTCTTGTGGGCCCTTGCCAACACGTTTTTTTACGATATTACTATAAAACTGTATTACTGTCAAAAAAGGTGATATTTCAAGTAAAATTTTAGAGAAAATAACTTGCATCAACAGAAAGCTCGTAAAAAACTAAATATAAGACATTTAAATGGCCACCCTTATTTTTCCAATTCTAAGTAAGTTATCAGCCTTTGAAAGCATATTTTTATACTAGTGCTATGGTTTTTTGCGCGATTTTGGCATTTTTTTGTAGTTTGAAGGATCAATAACTTTAAAACCACTTGAAAAATCAAGGTGGCCACTAAAATGTCTTATATTTAGTTTTTTACGAGCTTTCTGTTGATGCAAGTTATTTTTTCTAAAATTGAACTTGGAATATCACCTTTTTTGACAGTAATACAGTTTTATAGTAATATCGTGGAAAAAACTAGTTGGCAAGGGCCCACAAGGAATTTCAACGCGGCCAACATTCAGAAATATAAAAAGAACAAGATAAAACCAAAATGGAATTGCCCCTCAATATAGCAAGTATATCGGCTTTTATCTGCCGGACTATATCGTCAACCTGTTATTGCTACTTACTACATTTTACGCACTTTTTTATCTTTATCTTCTCACTCGAATCTCTGATGGTAATGAATGATCTTAGGAACTGGACCCTGAGGATGAACTGCATTCTAAGGACAAACTGGACTCCCGACTGCTTTGTATCTGGGAAGGTTAAGTTTTTGAAAATAATTGAAAGCAGATGGTGTAATAAAAATCACTAAAACATGGGCCGAAATAATTCTTAAAGCCAATAAAAAATAACGAAACTTCTTACCCAGCAAAGACAGGTAGTTGAAGGCGATGTGGAATCCTCCAAGACAAACCATGATGATTGAAAAATCTTTGGGAAACTTGATTTGAATTTGTTTTGGGTTGAAGCAGAAGGGCACGTCAAACGTGATTACATAATTTTATTGTTCCGAAATATCACTAACCATTTGTGCATGCTTCAAGACGGAATACAGTGGTAAAATCGGTATAGCAACTTGCGATCATGGTGCAATATCCAATTCTGCAGATTGGTAGAACTCCAGGGTTCAAGATAAACTGATATCCCTCTAAGCGTGGAACTTGCTGCATGTTGTCCGGGGAAATGCAACTTTGCATTGAGCAGGGTAGCTGCATGCATAAAAGCGCCCAAATTGATTCCATGTTCAGAACTTCAGAGAAAACTGTGCTGTCATCTTTTAGGTGTCATATTTTACATTTATACCACAAAAAATTTGAGGATTTTACAAAAGGAACTATGTTATTTGTCTCAAGAAAGAAGAGAGGCTCATGTGTCATCACAGCATTTAAAGTGCACTTTCATAATCCCCGAGCCAACGGCGCGAAGCGCCGTTCCGGGCGTAAGCCCGGGGCGAGGGTTACTAATTTCGTATTAGCGGAGTTGAAAGTCGTTGCTCGTGATAGGTAGTAAAAGTGGTATGTCCTCACTGATCTCAACAATATGGCGGACTATCATGAATGGCTAACACTGATTGGCCAGATTTAAAATTTATTGTTGATTGATTAATCACGAATTCAACTGACAGCAAATATCTAAATTTGCTTTTTGCACTACAATATTTTGTATTTTTGCAAAAAGATTTGGCAACTTTCACAACCAACGAAGGGTGGTCATTGACTCTTGAAGAGAGATTAATTCTGGGAAAATACAGAGAAATGCCAAGAATTGACTACGGCGTGAAAAACAAGGCAAGTTTGTTGATAATGCGTATTTATACTAGTGTTTTAGTGCTTTATAAAGGCCGGCGTAGCCGTACTCCTCCAGTCTATTCACTGTTTATTGTTTAAATTCCAGAGTAAGTTTATGTTTTGTAAATGCAAGACTGTCTTCTTATTACTGTATTTCAAAATATTGACGAACTTTACATGTAAAAGAATATGAGCGAAGATACAAAGTTGGCTTGAAACGGTTTTGTTTCAAACTCAAAGTTTATGTAGATAAAAATTTAGTTTCATAAATATTTCAAAACGTCTAATAAATGTAATTAGTAGGTCGTATTTTATACCAAATTTAAGCTTACATTAGGCGTAATAACATACCGATGACAAATGTTGTGCCATTTTAAAAAATTGTCAATAAAACAAGGATTAAAAACTCAATATTTTGTCATTTTGAAAAAATATACAGAAAAAATAACAATTACCGTGTTGCTATGACAACAACCTATGCAAGTACTTCATGTAATTCCGAAAATATAGTTGCATGCTCTTAGTGGCGAGGGGTTGCTGCATGCATGTATTTCTAGTAATAGATTCTTACCTTCTCTTATAGAGGTCAATAAATGTTTACAAATCATCTTCTGCGAATTTTGGACGTGTGTGATCATTGTAATTTGCTGCCCAAACAAAGCATGTCTTAAGCATTCTCGACCTGTGTGATGTATTAAATATCTTAATACTGTCGTCAACCTTTTATTACTACTTACTACATTTGTAGCACTTCACATTTTTTTCTCGATATTCTCACTCAAATCTCTGATGGTAGCGATTGATCATCGGAACTGGAATCCAAGGACGAACTACATTCAGAGGACAAACTGGACTCCTGGCTGCTTTGTTCTGGAAAGGTTAAGTTACTGAAAATCATTAAAAACAGATAGTGTAATAAACATCACTAGACTATTGACTGAAATATTTCCTAAAGCCGATACAAAAAAACGAAAGTTCTTACCCAGCAAAGACAAGTAGTTTTGTGCGATGTTGAATCCTTCAAGACAAACCACGTTGTTTGAAAATACTTCGGGAAACTTCATTTGAACTTGTTCTTCTTGGATGTAGAAGGCTACATCAATCGTGATTACAGAATCGTGCCATTCCAAAACATCACTGACAATTTGTGCATGCTTCAAGACTGTATACACAGTGGTAAAATCGGTACAGGAACCTTCGATTATGGGACAATATCCAATTTTACAGACTTGTAGAGCTGCATTAAGGTTTAAGATAGATTGATACCCTCCTAAGACGGAAAATTTCAGCATGTTATGCGGGAAATCGCCACTTTGCATTAGGCAGGCTAGCTGCATACGGAGAAGTGCCCAAGTTACGTCCATGTTCAGATGTTCAGATAGGATTGTGCTATCATGCCTTAGGTGTCATTCTCCACCTTTATACCACAAAAAATTTGAGCATTTATCCGAAAACAACTATGTCATTTGTCTCATCATAGATGAGAGGCTTCCGTGTAATCACAGCATCCAAATCGCACATTCTTGATAAAAAATCCTTACTTTCTCTCATAGGGATATTTTCACTAAATGTTGATAAATCTGTTTCTGCCAATTTCGGACGTTTGTGATCATTGTGGTTTGCGGGCCCAAAACAAAACAGTTCTTAAGCAATCTCGATATGTGTGATGTATGAAATGTCTTAATATTATCATAAACGTAGACTTTCGATTTGCCCTTGCACACGCATAAAGGCCCCGCGATATCCCGCTCTAGAATTTTTAGATGCATAGATTTTTTTCATCTAATACTTCTTCAATTAACATGCTTTGGTCACGATGTCTTAATACTCCTCTAGAATTCGTATGTTCACTATCCCTTGACATTTTTAAAATTATACAATCGAGATCGACCCTTTGACTCTTCATTCGGAACTATCAAATTCATATCGCAAACAGTTTAATGCCCAAGCAACCAATAATTCTATAATTTATCATACCTTTTGCTTCTTGACATCTTACTTGATTTTTATACAGCACAAAATTCCACGATGAAGACGATTCTTGCAAATCACGACGTTTACGGCATTCGAATAAAACCATGCATCGGCACGGCCAACATTTCTCGTCAATTTCTTCTCCCCGACATGAACGTGACTTGCGTTGTTCAATGATAACTCAATACATCAAACAACCAACCAACCAAACAATCAACCAAGTTTTATTGTACCAAATAAGTTCAAGAATTACTTATTAGATATTTGCGATTATATACGCCATTTTGTACTAATACGTTACAAATGTAATAAATACAAAAATATAAACTCACCGATCGTCGGGGAATCGTAGATATCATAACATTAAATTAAGAATCCAAATAAAAAAAGTACCATATTTGTTTCACAATTTTACATAGATTTAGATCCACAAACACAAAGTCGCTCCACCTTGTTTGATCTTTGAACTGTCCTTCCCCGGGGCAAAGTACGCTGCTTTTTGTCCAAAACTTGCATATCGTTAATACGTGTGAATAATAAATTAGTAGTTACAGTACCAGCCGCAAGTAAGGGTACCTTTACTCGCGCGTAGCGATCTCGCGAGTGCGCGCGAGTCAAAGCGAGTATGCGTTCCAACTCGCTACTCGCGAGTACTCGAATTTCGTCTCACTCGCAAGCACTCGCGACTCGAAACTTTCGAGTGGTTGCGATTCACAAGGCTCAGATAACCTGTATATATTGAAGTTATATGCGAAGTTATATAAACGCAGTAGTCATATGGAGCGTAGTAAAATCATGGATATCATAGCGTGTTGATAAACGACTGCCATATGACGGGACATATTTTCTGCGATATATTACCATAGATCTATATATTATTACTAGAAACATGCAGCAGTTAAAGCGATAAAAATTACAGCAAAATGCGAATGATCGGATCGACAAATGTCATATGGCCAAATTATTTTAAATATGGAACTTTTAATAGTCGAATATGCTCCGGCTGTAAGAATTGACATCAAGTTCGCGATTAACAGTTACAATGGAAACACGTTGACACCTCGTCTTGTAGCTCTTAAGATTAGTGTATCAAATTATGAGTAAAAACGTATTAATGCTATAAAGCGAAAAGTCACAAAATATAACTTACATTACATGTTCTGCTTGCACATGTTTTGAAACGGGAACCATCTTATTCATATACTCAAGCGACTTAATGCACTAAGTCCAATTGAAGATAATATCGATGGAACGGCCCACGTAACAACGAAACACGGACGCATACCCTTACGAAAAATTCCTATAGGATCTTATAAGAATTCCTATAGGAAATTCAAATTCCTGTGAGAATTTCTATAGGACATAAACATTCCTATTAGAGTTCCTATAGGACAGAAACATTCCTATTAGAATTCCTTTAGGACATAAACATTCCTTCTAGAGTTCCTATAGGACATAAGGATTCGTATTAGAATTCCTATAGGACACAAAAATTCCTATTAGAATTTCTAAGGACTTAAATACTTTTACTGGAATTCCTATAGGATATAAATATTCCTGTAAGAATTCCTGTATGACCTAAATTCTTGTATTCAAATTTCTATAGGATATAAATTTTCAGACTTATAAACCAAGAGAATTCCTAATACCATACCTATATTTATGTACGGTTTTTTTCTTGTAGAAATTTGTAAGTGGTAGATACAGAAAAACGTTAACTCAGTAGAGCAGAATACATTCACAAAGTCTAGTTTATCATTTAGATATTATAAGAAAAGTACTAATATGATAAGCTCTTTTTTGCAACATTGAGATGTGTTATGCAGTTGTAGAAAGTAAACTGCTTCTCACGTAGCTAGGATTTTTATATAATGTGAACGAGGTATATAATTCATGAGTTATATAGCTGGTTTTTCAAGTATATCCTTTGTGCATGTATTTTCTAAATTGTTTTCTTCTATAATCAAATTAAGTTGCCACTAAAAGTTTGTCAGCCTTTTTGAGCTGTCATATTCAGCACTGCCTTTCGTAAAGTGGTTGGATTTATTCATTATACTATAATTACATCTATTTACATCCTAATAATATCAATTGTCATTTATATGATAAGGAAGTGGGCAAAAGTATCTTTTACCTTCCAACTTCAGAAAAATACATTTCTTCCTAATTTGACTAGGATAAATTGCTATTTGTACACTAGCATGTTCTAGCTCTGTCAAGGAAAAGCTTTCTACGTTAAAGTCAGAGTCTCTGTATAGTGGTCTACCACGCACAATCTTTGGTTGAACCAACACAACATTGTAACTACGGCAATTGCAGTATTGGAGTTGTTCTATAGTACATAAACACCCTGGCTTAATTATTAGAAGACCTAAAATAATGCCATATGCATACTGGCCATGCTCAAATGTATTTCTGTTTGTATGCCTCTTTGCTCTAACATACTCTATACTTGAGTACATCTCCTTATGTGCAACAAATCGCGAAAACATCAAACCACTGCGTTTTGTCACTTTCACTCTAATCAAATCTTGCGCAGCAAGCACTTGTGATGCAGTGAGCTGGACAGCTCTTTCTTTGCCAACACCTCGAACATCTTCTGAAAGACACACATCATTGTCAAAAGACTTAGCATCTCTTAGCTTCTGGAACAGTTGGGAAACAGCAGGGCTGCTTTGTTCGTTGATACATTGCTTGGCGAGTACAGGAATCCTTTTGGTAATCACGTATGTCTCTACAATCTGCCTTGGAATGTGTTGCGTACCGTGGAACATCTTTTTCAAGGTGTGATTGCTGGACACAAACATGAATGCTGCAGTGGACCAAAGAGGGCCACAATCTCGAACTGACAGTGCAAGATGAATTAACTGATGGACATTGAATGTACAATATGTTAAGCCATACAATTCCTCAACATCAATAACAAATTTTGTTAAAGAAGCTTCCGCAGAATTGATAGCATCTTCCGTGATGGAATCATCAAGGAGAGAGTACACACCATATACGAACAAGAAAAAATGCTTCAGATATGTTAAATGGAGTATGCCACGGACAATAACTAGACTATAGAAGATAAAGGCTCTCCACTCTGATGCTTTCCAGTGATTTCTATCACCAATTGACCTTGGTGCACGGCTCATTTCCCCAGGAACTTCAATTAAATGTAGTCGGGCATTAATCTTTTCTTCACTTCTGCCAATGTAGAAACGGTTTTCATGCTGTCGACTATCCATCCATAAATTGACAAATTGACGCGTTACACCCAAACAGACACAATGCATGAAGTCAACTATGCCCCCTGCAATTAAAAATGGGTTTTCCAAGATTTAAAAATGCTCATTACCAAAGTGAAGTAATCATGTGACCGGTATTTATCGCAAAAACGTTCCGATAGTCTCGTGTAGTCCACATATAATGCCTATACTAATACAAGTAAACCATAGTATTGGTCTCATGATCGTTAAAGACATGATTCATTAAATATTTGCTGACGCTAGCGTGCTTTGTTTGTGTTCGATCTGTGAATTGAAATACTACCAGAGTTTAGTAGTTTGATTGTATTTGGCACTTATCAGAATAACTTCAGCTGATCATGTTTGTTTTTTGCCCAATAACTTACATTTTGTGCGGGTTTGACATGCGTTGACCGGTTTTCAGAGGTGAGCAATTTTAAAAGGACATCTAAAATTTGCGTTTAATGAACGAATCAAATGTTGCTTGTAAACTTGCGCATTGCCCTAAAAAGCAAAAGTCTATTTGTGGCAATTTCTAACAGCAAGTAATTGAGGAACCAGAGCTTTCGAACTTATGAGCTCTTCTACAATCTTTGCCTTGTCATGTAAAACAGCCTTCTTCGTATGTCGTCCAAATCGTCGTATAATCCCAGTGTGCTCATCAAAATCTTCAAGCAAAGGCTCAGTAAATCCAAGCGCCTTCAGGTAGCGTTGCAAAATATTCCTGTTCGTTTGGTTAGGGCCTAGTTTTCTCGTCAGAAGTTTTACCAAATGAATGTAATGTTCCATAGCTAAATCTATCGGAATGATTCCTCCGAATCCGGATTTCTTTTAATACTTCTATTCCAAATGACGCGGTAAAACTCTCCAGCTGACAACAAACAATGTACCTGGAACGAAAGATATAATCCTTCCAAACAATATTTTCTACTTGAGGGACCGTCGGCCTTAAGATACAACAGTAAAAATTTCTAACAACGTAGGATACGAGCACCATCTCCTTCAGATACTCCATCTTGGAAATCTCTTAACAGCATCTGGTATTTTAATATCGAGCATTGATAGTTATACATATCATCATCATTATCAACCACCAAGCGTGCATTAACTTTCACAATGCCATGTGCATTCGCCTCGTGATTTCTCTTCTCCTTTCCGTTGAAACGAAAGGCTTTTCTGCAGGATGGCTATTGGCATCGAAACTTTCCATCATGAGCAGTTAGCTACCAACGATAACTTTTTTTCTTCCAAGTCTTCTTTTGCTTGTAACATTCGCGCAACAGTTTTTTTTTTGCAAAAACAAACTGATCAACAACTTTAGCCGCTAGGTTAGTTAAAACGTTTTTGCGTTCACTCTTTCCCAAACGCTGTAAACGCTCAGGAACTGTGGACGTTTTTGGTTAGTCATCCATTCTTTCAATTCCCAACAGAGTCATTGCTGCTGCCACCACACGAGATTCAAGAGCCAAACATAAAAATCTCTTAGATGCAGCATAATTTCTTTTCACCTTAGTAACAACATTGCGCCCGTTGATTAAAACTTTATCACTACCCAACGGGCAACGGTCAACACATCCACTCGAGTAGAAGTTATCCATGCAAAGCTAAATTCGAATAAAGTAAAGCATTATAATTATATTCCGACTGATTGCAGTTTGTACAAAAGAAGTATTGAAAATTCGAGTTAGCATGTAACAACAATTTCTTATACATTGTTTTATGAATACGTATAATATCCTTGTCGTAATTGCATTTGCTTAACTCTCACCTGAATGAATTTTATCTCAGAATGAAATTCAGCAATTTTAAAGTCGAGGTTTTCAAACCTCTCCACTGGCTTGAAACGATTTACCAAATTAAATTTGGCATTCGCTGCACGTTCGACAGATAGCTGATCACCAATGACCAGTTGTTCGTTATAAATTCTTTTCTCTCCATCACCAACATAGACTTGATACTGTTGTAAGGTTTGTAATATGTCATTTATTCCATCTTTATCATTTTCATTGGCATGTAATAAGTGAAGAAACGTCTACAGAAATAGTAAGCCTGTTAATGGCATATATATAAAAAATGTGATACGGTAATGTATATAATGCGATTGAACATTTACAGTAGAGAAGGACTACCTCAGTGAAAAGGGACTAATTAACATTGATGCTAAAGTGGAAAAATATGGTATAATGAGTACAAAAAAAATATAATTAAATCTCTTCAAATTGAGTGAGCCTTGAGGTTAGACTTAAAAGTAGTATTATTTATAGAAAAATACTAATTGAAAGTTCTTATACAGTGGTTTTTTAGCCAATCATCAGCTAACTAAAAGTCTTTTTCATTTCTGAAAACCACGTTAATATTACCACATATTACCATCTCGTTACTACAACCTTTTTCAGTCTAAAGGCGATCAAATTATTGGTGATTGCATTATTGGACAGTTGATTTTCCAACCATCTTGGTGCAAGTATTCTACTTCACAATTTCATGAGCGATCAATGTTTAAATAAATAAATTTAAGAATTAGATAAGACTTTGAATCTTAGCACCTAGTTTATAAAACCTACCATATCACATTTTTTTTGTCATCTCTCTGGAATGTGAATGAATAATATGTTTAGTGTCAACGTCTTGCAGAGGATGCATGTAGGCATTTGATGTCGCTGGCAATCATCCTTTCTATACCAAAACAATGTAATTTTCGCGCTGTAGTTGGTGATCGTCTTCATTACACAAGAAATTAGCGTTGTCAAAATCCATCAGGGTTTGTCGAGGCCTTTCCATACTAAAAGTATTATTATTAACACGATTAGGAACATAGGAAACTGCGCAATCGTGGGTGTCTATATTCTAATAAGATTCCGTCATATCATGAACCTTTATATGATTGTCCACATTGTCATAACATAGCTAAAATTAAAGAACGTTAAGTGTAAAAAAACAAAACCCGACTTGAAAAGAGAGGTGAGGAGAACTGTTAAGAAAGTGAAATGCCTTGAAACCTTTAGAATAAACTGTTTCCATGGGTATAGATCCTTTGGCAGCATCTTTTTCTTCCAACCTTTTTACATGTTTCTGTGATTTTGGACTGGATTCTTAAAGCAAAAACATTAATTCATGTTTTAGTAGAGACAATAGCCCTTACTGTTAACTGCTTCTCCCCCATGGCCTCATTTTTAGGCATAGTTAATATTAGGATTGGCCTGACAAGCTTGTAATAAGTCTCGAGAAATGAAAGAGTACAGATTTGTGGCTCTGAAGGTATAATCTTTACATATGCTGGCTATTTTAAGACAGGTGAAAATAGAAACAAAGTCAGCAGGCAAAAGTGGCTTATACTTGGTAAAGCCTGTTAAATATAACTTAATTGTGTAACTAAGTTAACATGGCTATAACAGCAGCACAAAAAGAAATACTAGTTCCTAATATCATTGTAAAAGGAATTTTTTCATTGATCTATCAAAAAGGCTTTATATATCACTTCATTAACTTTATTGAAGACTTACGAATACATTTTTTCACGGCTGGCAAGGCAAAATCAATCTCAAGGTCTGTGTCAAGATTGTTTTCAATGAGTCCAATACGCTGTCGAAGGATTCGTTGTAATGCTTCTGACAATGAAGAGCTGTCATCGTTTGCTTCACATTCTTTTGCCATAGCCGTTTCTTCATTTTCAGTAGGGAATGTTTGCTTTAACTGTTGTTGCTCCAAGTCCATCATTTCTTTTATAAAAGCATCATGACCATAACCAAACTCTTGTAATTCCTTATTGAAAAACGTATGTGAAACAGCCAGTCTCATCTGCTTTAATTGAACCAGTGTTGACTGAAGATATGTAAGTGAAAAAAATTTAGTATGAGCAAAAATATTTCCTGGTAAAGATTTTTGTCGGATATGCTGTTTTGCCTGAAATAGAGGCCACACTTCAACTATTGAAGGGAGTCATTTGCTAAAAAAGAGATCTAGAAAATATACTGTAGAGGAAGTGGCAGCTTATCACTCATTATATACCCCATAATATTACTGTATCACCTTGACAAAATACACTGAACATCTTCCATTAATAAATGACTAAATTGATACAGGGATTGGTAACTAAGGTAAAAATTTAACAAAAACAAGGGAGCTGAATAAATAATTACTAGACCTTATAAATACAGTGTTTAAACTTACAGTATATGACGAATGGTTAATTATCAATGAAATCAACAATTGCACAGCTGTCATTCTCTGGGATCGATTCTTTAAACATACAGATGCTGCAATCACAATAGAGGTCTTCCAGTAAACATCACTATCATCCGACTTTCATTGAGACATTGATGCAGATTTTAACATGGTATAAAACATGGCACACCGGTCCTTCATCTCTAATTCAGCTTTCTCAAAACTGAATGATGATATATCCTCCTTTGATGCTTTCTTGAATATACTGCGAACATCCTTTTTTCCACCACTTTCAGTGTTGCCTTCTTGCCGTTTTCGTTTCTTGGATACAGGTAAAGGTGTAGAATGCTAATCCAATCTATTTCTTTTGCATCTTAGTTGAGCTATGTCTTCTGGTATTTCATCACCAATTGAAACCTTTACACTCTCTCTGCACATTCCCTGGCACTCTTTGTTTATTTCTTTCCCAATACGTTTAATCAAGTGAGCTCTTATTAGTGGATGTTTCAACGCAAATTTGGCCATGTTTGTGTTATGTATCCTGAGTAAATAAATGGCCCTTTTAGTTAAGTTTGATGGGAGTTTTCGACTTCTGGTACCTGTTGGCCAGCAAACGAGAACAAACGCAACTGTTTCATCAAAGTTGTTGATTGCAAATGACATATCTTGTCTGCATTTGCAAATGACATATCTTGTCTGCATTGATTCTCGTGTGCTGGTCTTGTGTTTCATCTTGATTTCGCAAATCCAGAGTATTAGGAAAATCATTATTTTCGTGCAAATACCCCGCTTTCATGTGTAGCTCCTTCAGTTCCATCTCTAGCTTGTACATTTTTTCTCGCGATACAAACCAAGCCTTTAAACTTGCTTTACATTTCTGGCAAACATAAACAATTTCGACCGAAATTCACTCGTGCCTTCCACCAGATTCATATCTTTCTTGTGAGGTAGGTCACTTGCACAAATTCGACAATTCTTCATGATGAGCTTTTGCGTAGGTAAACTTTATTATAGTTTTACTACGCGCACCTTCCCCTTTCCGCGGCGGCGCCATGTTGATTTAGATAAATTGCATTAGAATTTTGATTATTTAAAATTTCTGCATATTTTTAAATAAACGTCCTCAACTTGCTCGGAAGCGTTGCACGGGAAATTTGAGATTAATGCATAGTCCATACTTTTCCGTGTATGGACTGGAGCACAGGTTAGTCGGAACTCGCACTCGCTTTGACTCGCACGAACTCGCTACACGCGAGTTGAGCTACCCTTACTCGCGGGCGGTACTGTGATTCCGCTTATAGCTAGTGTTGAGGACGCCTCAACACTGCAACACTGTATACACAGTGGTAAAATTGGTACAGAAACCTTCGATCATTGGACAATATCCAATTTTGCAGATTGGTGGAACTGCAGAGTAAGATAGATTGATGTCCTGCCAAACCGAGAACTTGCTAAATTTTGTCCGTGGAAATGCCGCTTTGCATTAGGCAGGCTAGCTGCATGCGGAGAAGAGCCCAAAATACATCCATGTTCAGAGCTTCAGAGAGGACTATGCTATCTCTTAGGTGTCATTTTTTACCTTAATACCACAAAAAATTTGAGCATTTTGCCGAGCACAGCAACTTCATTTGTCTAACGTTAGAGAAAAGGTTTCAGTGTCATCACAGCATTCAAAGTGCACAATCTTAATTAAAAATTCTCACCTTCTCTTATAGGGGTATTTTCACTAAATTTTGACGAATTGACTTCTGCCAATTTCGGAAGTCGGACGAAATGTATAATTACGTCATTTATAATATAGATCAATGACGTCATTTATACAGCATATATGCCATATGTGTTATAGACGTTCTGGCGTTATTGGTGTTATGGACGTTATTGGTGTTATGGACGTTATTGGTGTTATAGACGTTATGGCGTTATTGGTGTTATAGACGTTATGGCGTTATTCGTGTTATAGACGTTATGGCGTTATTCGTGTTATAGACGTCATTGGTGTTATAGACGTCATGGCATTATTGGTGTTATGGACGTTATTGGTGTTATAGACATTATTGGTGTCATAAACGTTTTGGCGTTATTGGTGTTATGGACGTTATTGGTGTACATGTTATGGACGGTATTGGTGTTATAGACGTTATGGCGTTATTGGTGTTATAGACGTTATTGGTGTTATAGACGTTTTGGCGTTATTGGTCTTATAGACGTTATGGCGTTATTCGTGTTATAGACCCGAATTGTCACAGCCCGTGACGACAAGCCTTCGCGGGTGCAATGAATTCTACGACTATTACCAACGTTTTATACAACTATTTCAGCCTGAAAAAGAATAAATTGCAATGGACTGGTACATTAGAAGATCTCAAAGCATTTGTGCTCACAGAAATAGACGAGAACAAAGCTGAAAGTACATCTTGGCGATCTCCCAGCGGCGGGACATGGCAGTTTGATTCAAAGCCATTATCGGTAACGTGGCATTCAAAAAGTGGAAATATCTACTTCAAGGGAGACAATGGTGAAGATCTAACTGGACGAGTACACTCCTTAAACTTAAAGCAAGGGGAGCATGAATTAGTAGCAAAAACCGATAATCCTACAGAAGTCGAATTAGTAAAGCAAATCGAAAACGTGTCAGCCCGTGTCGATATTGACGACTTGAGTGCTTGTAACGCTGTTACGTTGCCTAAAATAACTGCCTCAGTAACTGAAGAAGTTCTTATGTCAACAACAAATGGGGCAATTGCTGAAAAACATTCAAGTCAACACCATCAAAACGATGAAGCTATTTCTCAATCCCAAAGTCCAAATGCAAAAGTAGAATCAACCAAAAGCAAAACAACTTTAAATTTGCATAAAGAGTCA
The DNA here is from genome assembly GCA_963855995.1 of Muricea muricata. Lineage (NCBI taxonomy): Eukaryota > Metazoa > Cnidaria > Anthozoa > Malacalcyonacea > Plexauridae > Muricea > Muricea muricata. The sequence continues at coordinate 30,994,638 of OY979718.1, read as the reverse complement.
CAGAATATACACGCGGTGTCAAAGTCTCAAAATATCTTGGGAAACACAAATTTAAACTGTAATTGTGAATTCGAAATTTGCACGCTGAAATCTAAGATGGAGAGATTTGCCGACAACGTTGCAAATAAACTAGATGATCTTACTTCCGAGATTCATAACATGAAAGAAAATAAACTGTATTCGATCGTAGCTTTAGAAAATGTAATTGATGACCTAAAGAAAGAGAAACTTGATTTATACAAAACCAATGTCGACCTCAGAGAACAAAACATAAGTATGAAAAACACTATAGCGGACTTAAGTCTGACTAACGAGAATCTTAAAAACGAAAAAGCAAGTTTACTAACAGCTCTTCGGCTGATACAGCTTGACCAAAATCAGCTGACTGCGAATGCAAATGCTGTAGAAAGAGGAAAGCCTTGGCAAGTCGTAAATGAGCGCAAAACCCTCGACGAAACTAAAAAACCTCCAAGTAACCCTGATATATTGCCGTATAATCTAAATGTAATGACGAGTGAATATCCTGATAAGGGGGGTATATCCATGCGTAATCGATATGAGGTTTTAAGTGACAGTGATGTAAATCCCGATAATGAGTCAACAAACAAGCTAAATCCATCAAAGCAGGGACATAAAGAATCGAAGAAATCATATGCTAGTGCAACAACATCAAAAAGTTCAAATGACCATATATAACTCTACTCAGAAGCATACAACAGACATTTTATCCAGCCCGTCTCGACGGGAGAATAAAGATAAAAATGAAGACGATAATAACAATCCAGTGACGATTATTGTTGGAGATTCTATGATTAAGGGACTCCGTCCAGACATGATTTCTAAATCAGTTAAAGACAAAACCCAGATTAAGTCCTTTTCAACGGTGGAGGATCTAACCGACTACATAAAACCTTCCCTAAAGAGGAAACCTAAAAACATTATTCTACATGTTGGCACTAATGACTTGAAAAAAAAAGTGCTAAAGATACTGCAAAGAACATTAAAAAGTTATGTCAATCTATCAAATCAGACCATCCTCAAATGTCAATCAGTGTTTCCGAAATTATCCATCGAGAAGACAATCAAGAGCTCATGAAGAAAGCAGTGGCAGTTAATAAAGAATTGTTCAGGTATAGTGAACAGAATATGTTTTATCTAATTAGGAATGAAAATATTGACAAAAATAAGCTCAATCTGTATAGGTTGCATCTAAATAAACAAGGTTCAGCAGAATTAGCCAAAAACATTATTAATCATATAAACTGTCTGAAGTATCTTTGATTCTACTGAGCAGTTGGCAGAGAAAATCCCTGAGGAACCCCTTACTGTACACACTAGTCAAGTTGAAAATAAACTAGATTTAAAAGGCTTTTCGATAATGCATTTAAACATTGCAAGCTTAATTAAACATATTGACCAATTAAGAACGATACTATTAGAAAAGCCGTGCCACATTCTAAGCATTAATGAAACTAGACTAAGTAAAAATATTGATGATGGCTTTATTAAAATAGATGGCTACGATGTTTTCCGGGCCGATCGAAACCGAGCAGGTGGTGGAGTGGCTTTATATGTCAAAACGGCTATAAACGCCAATCTGCGATCTGATGACCTTGAAATAATATGTTTGGAAATAAAAAGACGAAAAAGCAGGCCATTTTTCGTTATTAGTTGGTACAGGCCGCCAAATAGTCCTACTGAAATATTTGAGAAATTTGAAACAATGCTTCGTAAACTAGAGGCAGAAGGAAAAGAATATCCATGGGCGACTTAAATTGTATTTTGTTGGATACTGAAAAGAATATCCATAGTCGACAACTTACAGATATCATGGATATCTATCAGTTAGAACAGATTATAACAGAACCAACACGAATCACAACTGACACGACATCATTAATTGATGTATATATCACCAACAGTCCACAAAAAGTGAAATCGAGTGGAGTGATTCGTCTAGGTATTAGAGACCACTATATGATTTATGTATGTACAAAAGATGCAATAAACAGATCGCCTCCCAAAATCGTCGAATCACGATCTTTTAAAAACTACAGCAAATTTGCATTTAGAAGGGATCTCTGTACGATACACTAAATTCGGCCAACACAGAAAAAGAGTTAGACCCAAACAAAATGTGGGAAATTTGGAAGAATGTGTTTACTTCTATTGCAGATAAACACGCTCCACCGAGAACGCGTAAAGTTAGAAGTAAACACACACCATGGCTGACTAATGAAATCAAGAAACATATGAATAATCGCGACTATTTGAAACAAAAAGCGATTCAGACAAAATCTCGGTATTCTTACGAGGCGTATAAAATAGCACAAAATAAGACCAACAAAATAGTAGAAAAAGCCAAGTCAAGATATTTCCAACATACTATAAATAACAATGGCAACGATCCAAAGCAATTATGGAAAGGTGTCAACCTCATTAGAGGTAAAGGATCAAAAACAACTAATATAACCTCTTTAGAAGTAGAGGAAGAAACTGTTACAGGTGATAAAAATATTGCTGAAACTTTGAATTCCTTTTTCGTAAATGTGGGTCCGTCACTTTCGGAAAAATTGCCAGAAAGTCAAAACAATTATGCTGATTACTTGCAATATTATGCACACAATGCCTTTACCTTTGATGAGGTTAGTGAAAATGACACCTTAAAGTTGCTTTGTAACTTAAAGAATTCAAAATCTACCGGTCCAGATAAGATCAATGCGAGACTAGTCAAGGGTTCTGCTGAAGTAATTTGTCCTACATTGACAAAACTTTTCAACAGATCCTTGCGGCAAGGGATTTTCCCTGAAGATCTTAAAAATGCTACTGTTTCTCCCATATATAAAAACGGTGACAAATCGGACTGTAGCAATTATAGACCGATTTCTGTTTTATCGACCATTGCAAAAATTTTGGAAAAAATTGTTTATAATCAATTAATTTCTTATATAAATGAGAACAATATCTTAACAAATAACCAATTTGGATTTCGAAAATCTCATTCAACGACAACATCATTACTAAAATCTACAAATAAATGGTTTTTGAATATTGACAAAGGTCTTATAAATGGAGTTTTATTTTTAGATCTACGGAAAGCATTTGACACCGTTGACCATAAAATCTTAATTGATAAGTTAAAATTTTATGGAATTACATGGAGTACTCTAAACTGGTTTATATCTTATCTAGACAAAAGATATCAAACATGTAAAGTAAATAATGTCAAATCATCTAGGAAATTAATTAAGTGTGGGGTTCCACAGGGATCAAATTTAGGGCCTCTACTTTTCCTGTTATACGTCAATGACCTGCCAAATTGTCTTGGTCAAGCAGAACCCTCTATGTTTGCAGATGATACTAATGTTTCTACATCAGCAAAATCTGTAGAGAAACTAGAGACACAACTAAATTTCGAACTTGATAATATTTATCGCTGGTTAGTAGCAAATAGACTAACGCTAAATGTTTCCAAAACAGAATATATGATTATTGGCTCTCGTCACAATCTAGATAAGATTGAGAAAGACCCGATAATCAAAATTGGTAGTGAAACTGTAAACAGGGTTCATACATCAAAGAGTCTTGAGGTATGTTGAGAGATATTGAGTAAGTTGAAGTGGGAGAATCAAATTAATAGCATAAGCAAAAAAGTTTCACGCGGAAATGGAGCGATAAAATTAATCAAACCTTATCTCCCTAAGAAGTGCCTAACCCAGGTTTATAACGCTTTTGTTCAACTATATTTTGATTACGGCTCCCTGGTATGGCAAAATTGCAAACTAGAGTTACAGTCGAAACTTCAAAAACTTCAAAATAGGGCAGCAAGAATCATCACCGGAGATAATTGGAAAATTCGTTCTAAGGATGTTCTGAAAAAACTAAATTGGCTACCACTTAATCAGTTACGATTGACTGATACGCTATTGTTTATGCGCAAAATATTAAAAGATGAAGTTCCAATATCAATCTCTGACCAGTTCCAATTATCAGTAAATAACCAATACAATTTACGTAGTAATTGCGCTATGCTAAAACTTGCAAAACCTAGAACAAACACATTGAAACGAAGTTTTAGCTACCATGCTGCTAAAACTTGGAATAAACTGCAAACTGATCTGAAGAATCTAAGTATATCTGATAAGTTATTCAAACATAACTTACAAGATTTCATCAATGAAAATCCTTCATTTGTAAGTAACTTTTCAAGTTATTTATAAACGCTAAATCTATATAATTATGTATCCTACTTCTATCATTACCAATTTATTATTAGCTTTATATATTCAGTAATTCTAATGTAATATGCATGCCATTAATTCTTGTATTTTAACGTTTTTATCTTATTATCTCTACACGGCCTTATGAAAAGCAACCTTTTTTTGTTATCTAATTAATAATATTGTACCTCTTTTTATCTATATCGGCTTAGATAGGTTGATAAGTTACCGCGTATAAAGAATTTTAAATAATAATAATAATAATAATAATAATAATAATAATAATAATAATAATAATAATAATAATTTTTTTTTATAATAATTTTATTGAAAACTCGATAAGATATGTACATATTTTTAAAAAGGTATCTTTAGTTAGTCCATACTATTAAAATTGTCTGATTCATTGTCAACTTTATCATTTTGTCATTTATGTTAAAAATATTAAAAAAAAAACACACACACACATCCTTAGAAATTCTTAGAATCAAAGGATAGCATCTAAAGTATTCTTGCCACTTCTGTCTCTATCTCAATGTCAATTTCCTTGATATTACATTTCTTATTTTTCAGTCGTCTTGTGCCTCTAAGGCATAAAAGAGCAGATCTAATTATGGAGAACGAAATTTTCGCTCTTATCCATGCTATTGTCTTTGAATACTTTTCTCCTTGTTTCATGGCAATCAATTCTGCTAGTCGACTGTGGTACTTTTTACATTCTTCTCCCATTCCACCAGTGGTTGTGAAAACTAGCGGAGTAAATGTTCCTTGTTCTATATCTGTTACACGTTGATTGTACATTCGTTTCTTCTCATTTTCGTGCATACGGTAAATTTGCTTTGGGGAACTCTTGGTACGATTCCGCATTTGGGTGACATACCCGGATATCAAAGAATGCAGATCTTTGTCTTTCCCAAAAGCCTCGTGCATGGACATCTAGTCTGGCTTCTTGTGATGTATTTGAGCCAGAGTTTCACCCCTTACGTCCTGCAGTGCTGGCTCGATCTCAACATCGTTGCAGACAACATTCAAGAGGTCTGCCTCCAGATCGCGTAATTCATTGTGGCGTTGAATAATAAAACCACCTTGCTTACATATCATCGCATGGTCAATGTTAAAAAAATCTCCACAAGCACATCTTGTTGGGTTATCTTTGATAGGCCAATTATATCTCAGCTTTAAAGCATCTCTAAATTCCCGTTTATTTAAAGTGAAGTCCATTTCAGACATTGGGATGACTGTCAACCAAGAGGAGGCTCCTTTCTCTGATGCAAGTTCTATCATTCGCTTCATCTTTGGTGATGCATTTTCAACGACAGATTCTACTCTCTCACTTAAAACACCGCTCTTTTCTTTCCGTACATCTTGCTTTAAAACTTGTATTTCTGAATCATCAGGAATTTCATGCATTTGTAATTCAATCCGTTTTACCAATGGCGCTGTTATCTTTCTCGACGCTTGATACTCCAACTGTGCTTCGTTGCATGGATTTGCTACTCCAATACCACCTTTTCTAACTGGTAGGGCTAGAATTTCTCTTTCGATTGGGGAACAATTGTGTTCGAGTAGAGCTGGCAGAAAAACATTTGCAATTGCATCTTCTAATGGTTTCAATAGATCTTGGATATCAGGTAGTGTTCGATAATAATACGTCCATCGATGTTTCAGCCCAAAGGTATAGACTGCATAACTTGCTTGAGGCTGTGTCGTTGCAAATTCAGCTAGCTTAATTATCTCGCTTACCCATCCATCCACTTTTTCATTGACATATTCCGACAAGTAAGATCTTGATCCAACTACTGCTCCAAGGTGTTTCTTCCCCTCCTTTGTGATATTTATATCTGTATCCTTAAACTTTTCCCTTACAATTTCTTCTTTCTCCGGTTTTGTTATCAACCAACACTTGTCATCTTTAGGGCTATAACCATATTCAGGACCATCTGCTCTCAATGTATCCCACCATTTCCTTAGTTCGGTAGCCATTCCTGCACCACTTGCATCATCAGCAAACCAGCATTGTTTCGTGGAGGATGTAAGATGCAAGCGTGTAATGAGTGGTTGCAAACTGATAGCATAAATAGCCATTGATAATGGGTCGCCCTGCGTTGTACCTTCGGATGACTTTAACTCCTGCCCACCAACTATGAACAATCTTGTTGGTAGTCTATATGTGTTTATCGCATAGGTTGCAATAATCGGGCATAGAATCTTTAAATTGTGGAGGGCAGCTACTCTGTTCAAGGAGTTGAATGCATTGGAAGCATCGATCAGTAAGATTGCATCAGTGTCATCTGTGTCGAAAATGTTGCACATTGCATGAATAGCTGCTTCACTTCCGGACATTTGACCTGCACATACTTGAAGCGAACCACTCGCATCAATCACATCTGGTTTGACAACCCTCATCACACACTTGCTCATGATTCTGCGTACAACTTCTCCCACTCCAATGGGTCTAACAGAACCTTCACCCTTATCCAAAGGGATAAGACGACTTGCAACTAATGCTTCTAATGATGATGGATCAACATATTCTGTGCATACAGTCCTTGTCAAAGTCGCTAAAGCCTCACAAAGTGCTGTCGACGAATGCTTGAACGATTTACACGCAAGGATCCGCTTAAATCCATTTGCATCAACACCACACGGTCCCCCTGATCCTTTTGTCTTTAACGCTACGTCACGCACCATCTCTCCATTTATTTCCAGAAATAAACTGTCCGGGATATCTTGAACTGGCCCACGAAGTAGAACTTTCGATTTTATTGGTTGTGTTTCTGGGTATTTCTCTCGTAGCTGTAACATAACATCATCTGTTAGCGGTAAAACGCCTCCAGAGGTATCATCATTTAAAAACCGCATTGCCGAATTTATTTGACCTTCCATCACGAGTTTAGCGAATATTTTTGCCCTGTTCGGTGGTGAAGATTTCTTTCCTTTTCCAATACGACTTTGAATCATCCTCCCTTCATTCATCAAAGTGTCGATCTCTCCATTTTTCCACAATAACAAACGGCTTTTGAGGCATTCTTTATGGTCCTTCGCTTTAGATTTTAACCCCGGCTTTTGTAGCCCGACAGCTAACAATACAAAAAAGGCTTTCAAAGCAATGTGTTGCTTGTCTGATTTATTATTCCATTGATTGATGTGTATTGTCAATTGGTCAATAAAGTCTCGTCCTACTTTCCCATAAGGGACCAAGAAAACATTCTTTTTCCATAATATGATTTCATCATACGCATTTATTAGTGTCGACGTTTGAATAAATATAGGAGACCCATTGTCACTCTTTCCCCATTCAATTGACGTAGGTATGCCTATTGCACTGTACTCGGGTAGATATTGTTCTTTGGTATTCTCTCCTTGGTCATCAGTTTGAATTGTGATCTCATTAGGCAGACCTGGACATTGTAATTCTTTATTATATTCATCATTGAAGTCACTAACCGTTTCATGCAAATTTCCACAACTTAGCGAGTCTGCATGCTCGGCTGTCGTTTCTATGGCTGCCGTAGTTTGAAAAATGGCAATATCTCTTCCACGTAGTGCTTTTGCGCTTCGCTTACGACTATTCAAGTTAGTTATGTCCTCTGTCTCGTTGCTACGACTCTGTCCCGACGTATCGCTTGTCATTTTTTCCAATCTCGCTGCTTGATCTCTCAGGTTCTGGCTTGTTAAACCTAGGTTTTCATATCCCATTGCTTCCCATAACTCTTTCATAACTTTGTTATACCCTTTTCGTCTCCCATTTTCGTTCACAGGAGGATTTTCAGATGCAATCAGGTCTTGGGCTTTTCTTTTACAATCCAAACAGTCAATATTCATTTGTTCAGTCCATTTTAAGCGTTTTAAACCCTTTTTTCCCCGACTTGTTTCCCCCGCCATTGTTTCCCCCGCCATCGATGTTAATAATAATAATAATAATAATAATAATAATAATAATAATAATAATAATAATAATAATAATAATAATAATAATAATAATAATAATAATGAAAACTTTATTTAATTTTATATACTTACAACTGCAAATCTCACTTTTAAAAGGTAATTTACAATTGGCTACTTGATATATGACATAATATAGAAAATAAAGATTATCAGAAATTACATGCAATTATATTACACCATATAGCTTAAAAAAAAAATATGCCTTAGAATTTCATCAATTCTGGATGTGTCCATTCTTTGTTTCTACAGCAGAAAATGTAGTATGTAGATCTAATAGCAATACCAATAATTTTTTTGATAACAAATTTAACATGACTGTCATCCAAACCCATACGTTCTAACATATTTAAAAAGTTAGCAGACTCCTTGTCGAAAACACCAAGTGCGCTGATTGAAAGATTGATGAAAGTTACGGATGAAAATTTTTTCTTTTGTTCCTGGATTAAGTCCTTATATTTGGAGTGTTTACGGTTAATGTTATTTCTGAGATTGGTTTCGTATCCAACGGTTAATTCTACAACATACAAAGTATTATCCTTCGTCAGAATTAGTAGATCAGGACGATAAATATCACCAGTTATTATCGATGGATTAAAGAATGAGGGCAAATCAGCAAATATTTTTTTAATATGATCTGATTGGACGTTGTTGGCAATAAAATTAAGAATAGAGTCGTGTCTCCAAGTAAACCGATCCAAATAGGAACTGCAGCCAGCGACGACATGTAGTAAAGTTTCGGATTGGAGGCAAAACGAACATTCAGGAGACGAAGAGATTCCCCACTTGTGCAGGTTTTTACGGGTCGGCAGGGAATTATTGATGTAACGAATGGAGAAGTTGAAAATATTTTTTGGTAGTTTGGATTGACAGGATGGCCAAATGATATTAATTTTAGCTAATGAGAATTTCAAGATACTGGAGAAGAATGATCCTTGACATGACAACTGATTCTGAAGTTTATCTTCCTGCATTTCTTGGAATGACTTGATTGCGTTCTTTGTCGAGTTGTATTGGTCGTATTGGACGTTAATGTGGTTATTCGTCGATTTCCAGAGATGTGTTATTGATTCATTAGGGGATTGTTTTAAAGCAGTCCGTATAGTTGTTTGGCACTGTATAAATTTTGTTGATGGTGGGATAACATTCAAACCAAATTTGTTACTAGTTAGGTAAACGTTACTTAAAGTTCCAGAAATGGGTACTTCAAGCCATTTGCGGATATATTGGTTGACGATTGAATCTAAGTTTTCGGAAATCCAGGTAATAATAATAATAATAATAATAATAATAATAATAATAATAATAATAATAATAATAATAATAATAATAATAATAATAATAATAATAATAATAATAATAATAATAATAATAATAATAATAATAATAATAATAATAATAATAATAATAATAATAATAATAATAATAATAATAATAATAATAATAATAATAATAATAATAATAATAATAATAATAATAATAATAATAATAATAATAATAATAATAATAATAATAATAATAATAATAATAATAATAATAATAATAATAATAATAATAATAATAATAATAATAATAATAATAATAATAATAATAATAATAATAATAATAATAATAATAATAATAATAATAATAATAATAATAATAATAATAATAATAATAATAATAATAATAATAATAATAATAATAATAATAATAATAATAATAATAATAATAATAATAATAATAATAATAATAATAATAATAATAATAATAATAATAATAATAATAATAATAATAATAATAATAATAATAATAATAATAATAATAATAATAATAATAATAATAATAATAATAATAATAATAATAATAATAATAATAATAATAATAATAATAATAATAATAATAATAATAATAATAGTAATAATAATAATAATAATAATAATAATAATAATAATAATAATAATAATAATAATAATAATAATAATAATAATAATAATAATAATAATAATAATAATAATAATAATAATAATAATAATAATAATAATAATAATAATAATAATAATAATAATAATAATAATAATAATAATAATAATAATAATAATAATAATAATAATAATAATAATAATAATAATAATAATAATAATAATAATAATAATAATAATAATAATAATAATAATAATAATAATAATAATAATAATAATAATAATAATAATAATAGACGTTATTGGTCTTATAGACGTTATTGGTGTTATAGACGTTATGGATGTTATTGGTGTTATAGAAGTTATTGGTGTTATAGACGTTATGGCGTTATTGGTGTTATAGACGTTATGGCGTTATTGGTGTTATGGACGTTATGTAATATTTAAAACACGAGTGGGAAATGTTTTATGTGATATAAAACGCGAGACGCAGTCCAGCGTTTTATATCACATAAAAAAATACCTATGAGTGTTTTGAGTGGCTTAAAACACTCATTAAAATCCAATAGACATTGAGACCGACTTGAGAGTAATCAGTAAATTATTCTACCATAAAGGTTAGGTGTGACAAAAAGAGTAGACTTGTTCAGTTATTGGCACCCTTTCAAATTCAAATCAGCCAAAATAGTATTCTATTGATTTCAAAGAATGAATAGCTTTTACACATGCAGTGTTTCGTATATGGTAAAACGCTACCTAAAGCACAGTTACGACAATAACTCATTGTTATCTTGGATTAAATCAGGGAGACGCTTTCAACTGATTACTATGTCAACTTCATTTATTATTTGCTCGTGAAATGCTATCGGAACCCAGCCATATGAACAACAAATGAATGTCAGTAATACACTCGCCTTTTCAGATTACAGAGTGCAAGTATTGATATCGGCAAAAGTGAAGGAACCTTTGTAAATAAACTAAGTTTAAGCGAGTCAGTACAAGAAAGTTCGTCAGACATTCTCAAAGATCTTGAATTGATTGATTTTGAAGGAACTGATGACTTAATGCGTAGTATGATTTCGTCGAAGCCTGATGTTAGTGATAGCGGTGTTACAAATGTTTCTATATCGGGATCTGTATTCAATAACCGTACCTTCAATTTTTCTAAATAGTTTCTACTTTTGTCTAATTAAAATAGTATGTTGTTGTGAAGTGTTGAATTAAAAGTCATATCGTTGTGTGTTTTAGTTTGGGTTTATGTACAAAGTACATGTACTCATAAAAAATGAGATGAAAAATTTTATGCAATGACACATGTGCATTATACAGTATAATGCACATGTGTCATTATATAAAGTTCATGTGTCGCTCTATAATAATTCATGTTCATTTGCATTGCTTTGCTCTTCTATTATACCCCATATTTCCCTGAGGCCGATATCAAATCCATCCCCGGGCTTTTAGAATGTTGAGTAATTTATTGGGTATAAAAGCATATGCACGTGGAAAAAAGCAACGACGTGATTGAATATTAATGATGTTTTAATGGTGTTATAGACATTATTGCGTTATTGGTGTGCTATCCCATAAATCGTAACCGGCGGACTGACATGAAGAACGAACGCAAGCTCACCGGGAGTGACGTATCATCATTGAACCAGGCGAAGCCATGCGGAGTAGACGTGTAGATTTAGCGCTCTTACAGGTGTGTCTCTTTCAAGTCTTGGCAGCGTTTTTCTTTTATGAGTTTCCGTGGAATAAGGTATGTCTTTTCCCTCCTTGATTCGTTGTCTGTCATGTAGAATGTTTTATTTTTTCATGACCTGGGTTGGCACGGATTTCTTCTCACAACGTTCCTTCATGGGACTGCTGATTTGTTGCATGTCTCATGCCCGTTTTCATTTTTGTCACTATAGATAATGTCAAAGGCTGGTGACTCCTGTGCGAGCACACAAAATCTAATAAAGCCTGCAGATCAGCCAGCGAGCGATCTCCTATCATTTTGGGACAACAGTGAACACGGCATTACCAGCGAACGTGGTTCGCTAGGTCAAGCACTTTTAACTAGCATTAATCGCTTGAATAGTAATTTTCAAACTTTTACACAACAGTTCGAATTTGACGACTGTAACGACAACCCCAATGATGTAAACATTTTAGCCGATATTGATCATATTGCATCGGGCGATAGTTCAGAAATTTCTCCTGACAATTTGAATGAGCATGATGTTGATGTTTTGCAATATGCAAGCCAAATGGACCTTGACGACGAGGTTAAAGGCCCAAAAATTAATGAGAAAATCGCCGGTATTGTTAACAAATTACGATTGCAAAGAATCACTCAGGAGCAATCAAAAGCAATTATGAAGCGGCTTAATAAACCAGAAAATGTTAATATTCGGCTGCCAAAATGTGAACAGAGCATATGGAATGAAATTCCCGGGAAAGCTCGTGTGACTGATGTCAAATTTCAAACTATTCAGACTGCCTATTAGGTGCAATTATCTGTCAACTTGAGGTGGCGAATGTTCTTTTAGCTCAAAATTAAAGTCGAGTAAAGATATCTTGACCACGTGTCTTGACGGTATAACCTTAGTGATGACTGCGAATTACGACTTAAACTTGCGACGACGCGAGGCTATGAGACCCCAGTTTAAACCTGAGTTTGCTAAAGGCTTATGTAGCTCCGCCAGCCCTGCCGACGAATTTTTGTTTGGTGGAGATACTGCTAAGCGTGTGAAAGAGATTAATGAGTTAACAAAGTTAAAAGTGTGTTGAAGTTTCCCCAAGCATCACACTGTTAATTTGAAGGTGTTAAAATAGCACCAAAAATGGTGTCAAATAAAAAGGTACAGAATAACACCTTTTTGGACACCACCACATCTGGTGTCAAATTAGCTCCAGCAGAGATGTCAATTTAGCACCTTCTTTGGGGCCAAAATAGCACCATTTTTGGTGTCAAAACAGCACTTCCTCTTGGTGTCAAAATAGCACTATATCTTGGTGTCAAAATAGCACTCCATCATAGTGTCAAAATAGCAATTATTACCCGTTGTTTACCGCTTATAGCCAAGGTACTAAATAATTTGTTGTCTTTGCACACTTTAAACTGTTCCCCACACAAAAATAGCATCAAAGACTAAGTTTAAAAATATTTATTTCGTCGTTAAAATTTAGATTACTATTTAGCATACAAGTTCTAATTCTTTAATAAGTTTTTGCACTGAAACTCTTTTTTTCGCTTGTTGTTGGTTGTTCAGAAGAACAGCTTCCAAAAAGGCATAGACATTCGACACACTAAGTGTGTACTCCATATTCAATACGTAGAATGCTCCAATCAATAATACTACCGCAAGTGGAATATTGCATTGGTCCAGATTTAGCAAAACTTGACTTTCCACGGCAATTAGCAGTGGACTGAGACTTGCCAGGTCTCCTGATGCAAGAAACCTTGGACAGGATGTTCTTGAGATTTCATTATCAATTGATTCATCTTCCTAACACAGAAAAGTGAATATTTTTCTTTTTATACTTTATCAACAAGTTGAGTTTGTCGTGGAAATGCTTGAATAACATTTTAGGCAAGACTGTGTATGAGTAACACTTACAGAACAAATTTTCAGAAATAGACATTCTGCACTTCTCTCTTTTAGTATTTCTTGCAGTACTAAAGCAATAACTGTGCCTTTTGTAGCTGTCAAGAGAAATTAATAAGCTATAAATTGCACATGTAAATATATAAAACAAGTATAGGATCACAATTCTAGCTATCAGAAAACACTATCAGTATCTTATGTTATCGACTTACAGCTGCATCTTAATTTCATATGCAATTATAAATCATTGATACAAATGCATCCCAGTTAGTAAACACTCTTAGTCTGTGGTTACTAATAATGGAATTCTCTACGGGCTTTAGCAAAGGGCTCATGCTAAACACTTAAACTCTACGATTCTCTTAACAAATGGCCACAAAGTCATTTTACACAATAAAATAGTCATAAAGCCAAAGAATGTTTACACATTAAACAACAGCATTTATCACACAGGTGAAATACACAACAGGGAAGGAAAAGTTTAAATTTGAAAAGGATTCTCTGTTCAATAGTATTATCACGATATTTCTATGAAAAATACATGGCACTTAAAACAACCCAAAATCAGATAGATGATCACATACCATTCTCTTTGTCAGGATCCTCTCTCAGTGCACGATTCATCGATGAAACTAATGCTACGAAACTCTTCTTTGATGAACCACAAGCCCAAGTGATTAGTCTTTTTCTGAAGCTCCTTAAAATTTTCTACCATGCCCTTCACTTTCTTTTTGTCAGCCAAAATCCGGCCAAATTCAGCCTTTACCTGATAAGAAACAATCACATTATTAGCGTTTACAGCTACAAATACAACTCCAATAGACTTCAGCAGTGCTTACGTCACAGTGTTTTAAAAAATGCAACACAGTTTAACAGTAGAGGCAACTGCTCTGCCAAAATACATAATTATGTAGAAGGTCATCTTCGATGCTTTTCATGATGACCTTCGGTAATATATCTATTTTGCGCTAATACATGTAGTTAACATGTAGCATTAATGTCAAGGTGTTGCCACCCAGATTTTTTACCGGACCCAACCGAGCTGGAAAACTTTGGAAAACAATAATTTCCTGAATTATGTACACAATATAAGGCCTGCAATTGAAACTTCACATGAATCCTTAGCACAATGCTATTAGTCTTTAATTGTTTTCATGATAAATATAAATACCTCTGAAATCAGCTGAAATGCTGGGTATTTTCCAGAAGAACATCTACCTTCTTTGGCTCATTCAGAATCATTTGGCACCGATATGGATAGGTTAATTCCATAAGTTCTTTCACTAAATTTCAAGGTGAAGGTAAATTTAAAGGTAAACTTGCACTTTTCCTTGTCTGGACGGAACTGGAAATTCTTTTTCGTTTTAGGTTTTTTAAACGATTTGTGATGGCTCTACACCAGGAGCCCTAACATTTTGTTAAAATAGTTGAACAAGTTTATTGAAAAGTTGAATAAGTGATATCATAATAAGATAAGGTTTGGGATAGGTATTCTCCTTTAAAAAAGACTTGATCAATTAAATAAGACACATGGAATTTATTTGAACAGTCTTATTAATCAATTAATGTTCAAGTCACAATAACCTATCTAACATTCAGGAATACCTTTTAATGAACAACTACAATGCATTTTCTAACCTGATGGAAGACATCAGAATGATACAGTAAGTATGGCACAACAGGCTATTGCACTAAATATTACACAAATCATACAGAACACAAAAGTAACTCACAGTGCCAGCTCCAATAGAATCAGCTAAAAAGGGATACTTTTGAATCACCATCATGAGAAGCTCTTGTTACTCTAATTAAAAACTCACTGTTGCTGGAAGCTTAAAATCCTTTATCCAATTTACATTAGGAGTCTTTTTCTCTTTAATGGCAAAGCCAGGTGAAGTTAGTGGCTCAGGAGATGGAATATCTGGGGGGAATACATTGTTTTGCAGAAGGTGATGAAACAGGGGTACTCTGCCTAAGTGGACTCTCTAAAAGTTTGCTTGTGCTGTGCATAGTAGATGTACTGGATAATGCTAAGTCTGATGAAGGTTGGTTTGGCTTGGAAAGCACTAACAAATCATCACATTTGCAGCCTTCATTCTCGAGCACAACCTAATTAACAAATACAAAATTTGAAAATCAATTGTGGTGATAACGGGAATAAGTTTTGATTAAAATATAGTCAGGGCTAATATATCACATCTACCCTCACTACAAAGTAAGGTAAGTGGGGAAATAAAATTGTCTGGCTTTAGGCAAGCAAAAAGTAATTATAACATTTTGATTTCCCTTTAAGCTTAGTATAGGGTAATCACACAGGATAGTGCAATTAGGGATTAACACTGGGGCAAGAATTTGCCCCATCTATTAAAATTACAATTAGTGTTAATCATTAATTGTGCAATATTCTCATGTGATTATTTTTAATAATATCATTACAGAGTATTGACATTATGGCAAATTAAATAATTGTAGTCTCCTTATTAATTCTATCAATACAAAACAAGTGTTCTCAGTTGAAAAAAATTCAAACTACATGCTGCATTTTACCTGAGATGCACTGCAGTCTGTCACTGACTGCTTCCAAAGCATTACGATTGCAAACAATTTGTCCCCCTTTTATATTGCAAGCCTTTAGAAGGTCATCTGACGTGTCTCTTAGTATATCATGTTTGTCAAACTAAAACAAAAATATGAACCAATTTATTGTATATGGCAAAAATTTATAAGTTGTTGAAGACCGGAGCAATGCTGTGAGGGCAACTGGGCAACATTTTTTACGGTTTTCAAAATTATTGTCTTGCATTATTAGACCTGATTCAGGTTCAATATTGCTGGCAATGAAGATGTTGCCCCAACAACATTGCTGCATGCTGTTTTCAATAACCTAGAACAACTAATAATTTTAGGCCAATGTGAAAACAACTCACTATATCCTAGACTTTATTTAAGCACTAAATTCGTTCCTAATCGTTGTTGAACTCAGTAGCTTCTGCTCCTAATAATCGCGGTATGAATGGTGATGAATGTTCTTACAGTATGGTGCTGACGCAGTCGAGGACGCAGTGGCGTGCCCTGAAGGACTTCAAGAGAGCTTGTAAATGTCGAAGCGCCCTGCTTGTAATCCATCGTGCATCTAAGCTCATTTTAAGAAATTAGTTTTTCGATTATTACATGGAAGGGTTTTTCTTACATTTTTGTGATAAAAGGTCTGATATAAAAAGTAAGAAACAGACAATTAGATCACATCATACTTCTGTATTTGCTACAATCACGATATTATATTGACATTTTGAAGAATGTTTATCAAAAAGATAACTGAATTTTTGAAACAATTTTATTTCTCACCTCTTCTTCCTCAAGTATTTCAATTACATTGTCTTTCACCCCTGCTTGACGAACAGCACTCATCAAAGAATTATTCATTTTCTGAAATAGGACAAATACAAATTGAGCACAGCCATTGACACAAATTAGCCAAGCGAACATTAATTAAAGAATACTTACCGACGCTAACTATAAACAAATTATTATGCTTTAACGGGAACGCACCACCAATGAATCTTTCCAAAATAATTTTTCTCGACAATATAACTCTTATAAATCTCAACGACTTTAAACAGCGAACACAACAGCGAAAAGAATAGAAATTTACACCTCGCGGGATTACAAGCTTATCGTTTTGCGATCACGTGGTGCAATATTTCCATATGTGGCGCGACGGTACCCCATCACTGATTTGGAATTCACTGGAGTGTCCCTAAGTGCCCCCTAAAGTGTCCATATTGCCCTCATGGTGCATAATTGCTAATAAACATTATTATACACACGTTGCACTGGCAATTTTTTCGATCTTTTTGACCTGTAAATTTGTTGAAGTACAATTTATAATGTTTTGTTAAAATGGAACGCTACCTATGTAATGTATGTCGGGAATTTGTTGACAGATTTGCAGACCATACAGTTACTGTTAACACATATCGGTCGTATACACAGAAATGAGCCGAATTACCACGTGGTTTGTGGTCTGAATGGTTGTGCAAAGACATACAAAAATTTCTGGTCGTTTCGCAATCACCTTATTCGCAAGAATGACATTGTCACAGCAAAGGATGGAATTGAAGGGAATCGCCAAGATTTAAACCAGGACCACAATGAGGACGACGTCATAAATGAAATCGGCGTTCAAATAGAGGCAGAAGGGCAAGAAGACAACTTTGACCGAGAAATCGACTTATCAAAAACGAACGCTTTGTGTATACTAAAATTTAAGGAAACAACTCGCGTCCTTCAAACAGTTGTTGATTTCTTTGTTGATAATGCTACCCAGGTAACTCGAGCTAGTGTTGATTTTTTACGATCAGGAGTCACGAGCTGTCTACAGAAGGCTGGAATTGACATCAACACTGTTCATGGACTGAATGAGTTGTTCGACGAAGACAATTCAATTGCCAACCCGTTTAAAGATATTTACAAGGAACCTCTTCTGTGTAGATACTGCAAAGACGAATTTAATCTTGTAAGTAAAAGTACTGGTGAATGTAATTTCATTGTTCATGCCTGGACTTAGCTTAATAGGAATTTTGTGGGAAGGAAATATGGGAGGGGATAGGGAAATTCCTCCCCCCCCCGCAACATTCTAAATTGACAGCCAATTCCCTGTTAGACATTGCAAATTTCTAAATGCATGCCAAACTTTAGGCTTCAAGTTTAGAATAAAGATGGTTTAGAATTGATCTTCTGTAGAGTTGGGTGGGTTTCAGTTTCTGGGACAAATTACAAGATTGGTGCCATCCTTCATATTGGTCATGACAATGATGAATTTCCTCAGTTTTGGAAAATGAAACAAATTTGTGTAGTCAACAGCAATGTCGATAAAGCAATGTTTGTTGTTTCAAAAAAGGACACATTAATGTTTGATGAACATTATCAGGCGTACAAAATTGATGCACCTATCCAAGAGTACACTAAAGTATTTTATGCTCAAGTCTCAAGATTTTACTAGTCATTTGCCGTTGAGTGAAATCAAGCCCTTCAGATGTCAGGCAAAATATGTTTGCTTGCGATAAGAAATTGAACTTTAATAATAATAATAGTTACAAGTAGCTTTAAATTGAAAATAGAATGGGCCATTCCATTAACACAAGCAACCCCCACGAGGAGCCCTTTCACAGTCCCTATGAGATATATGCATGCTATTTTTGTAAGTTATCCCATAGGATATATGTACTAACTCTCATTGGATACTATTTTTTCTCTCTTTGATATTATTTTTCTTGCAGTTTTTTTAAATTCCTTGACTTGCTCCCTTTCCTCCCACACTGGATATCCAGACCCATTATTGGGAAGGGGGGGGTGATGCCTATAGTGAATGGAATGACCCAATGCTGCCACATCATTTTATAATCTTGTCATGTTTCAGATCTGTCTGTCCTTTAACCAAGCCATTATCAACGTGGTAGCAACAGTGAAAAACGTGCTTATACAAGAAGAATATATGTTTCAGATTTCTGGTAAATTATTGGCTTAAGAGCGGTTAAAAGAACAGACTCAAAATTTCTAAACACTCAGTCAAAACATGGTTTAGGTCTGCATTATCATAATTTACAATTTGAAAATTTCACCCGTTGCTGCCTTTTATAGGCTAGGGACTTGGTTGAAGGCCGTATTGCAGGTAATGTGGTGGCAACTATGATATAAAGGTAAATGCCTTTGTGGTATTGCAACAGAGAAATATAATTAACGCAACAAAAATTTTTACCTGCTGAAACTTGAAAAGTCATTTTAATTCTTTTCAAGCCTAAAATAGCAGAACTGTTACATTTTTATAGGAGGCAGTTGTTATTTGTCCCTCAAATAGATTTAAAATTACCGATAAGGCTTCTGTATCAAGCGCTAAGAATAGCATTTCATTCGCCATTTTGAATAATTTGAATTTCGTGTAGTGCTAATTTGACACTCTCGATTTGACACTGTAAAGGGTGCCATTTTAGCACTTCAATTGGGAAGAATGGGTGTTAACTGAAAACCTCGTTGTGCTGAATTGGCACCCAAATGGGTGCTAAAATAACACCCGTTATTTAACACCACCAGTAGGTGCTAATATAGCACCCACGAAGGTGCTATTTTAACACCTTCAAATTAACAGCGTTATCATCCATATCAACCACGTGGCTCTCGCAGTAATTTCCTCTTTCGTGGAAGGGGATCTCGTGGCCGTGGATTTACCTATACCTCGTCTAGTCAACGTCAGAATTTTCAAAGTCTGCCCCAGCCAGAAAAGAAATCCAACCAGAAGTCTACAACCAACTGGTATGTTGAATTAGATCATATTCGTTCTTTAATCGCTCAGCAACCACCTTTTACGGCTGGCAATACTCGAAACTGTTTGCATGTCTGGAGACAAATTACGTCTGATCCTGAAATTTTAGATTCTGTCGCACATTGTCATATTGAATTTACCGACAGTCCCGCTAATTACTCCTTCGGGGGACATAGAGAATTTAGTGCTGCAGATAAACACGTTATTTAAACGGAAGTTACTGAAATTTTAGACTTGGTTGTTATTGTGTCTTCACACCATGAGCTTAGGCGAGTGTATCTCCCCCATATTTGTCGTTCTGAAACCTGATGGATCTCATCGGCTAATTTTCAATTTCAAGAATTGTAACAAAGCTGTTTTTTATAGACATTTTAAAATGGATACTTTGGCTTCCATTCTCAGTCTTGTTACACCTGGGGCTTACATGGCGACTATTGATCTTCCACATGCATATTGTACCATTCCGGTTGCCTTTGAGCATAAAAAATTTTAAAGTTTTTTTTGGAACGGTAGTTTATACCAGTTTACTGTTTTACCTATGGGACTTTCTAGTTGCCCCCGTATTTTCACAAAGGTCATGAAACCAGTTTTGGCGGCGCTTCGTCAACTCAGATATATTAATAGCGTTACATTGACGACTTCTACTTGCAAGGTAAACTATTCTCTGACTGTGCTGACAATGTTTGTAATACTGTGCAACGTTTTATTAGCTTGGGATTTAATACTACGAACAGACAATCCACAATTAGCTGCCAAAGCAGCTGAAGCTAATAAACTGATAAATTCTTTATGTTCAAAGAACAAATGGAAGTTTATTAACCACTCGTCAATTAATTCTAGCTGTCTGAATTCAAGAGGTTTACACCTGAATCGAAAAGGAACCTCTTACGTAGCTAAAAACCTTAGCCAATTTATTACTTCCAAGTAGGACTTTGCCTGTCGGGAGTCGGCCAATTTTAGTCCTTCTAAACATTCTCATATTCATTCTCTTTAACATATCTTAAGTAAACGAGGTCTTGTTATTGCATGTTTAAATATAAATAGTTTAGTTGCACACATTGACCAACTAAGGATCTTTCTTAGTTTACATAAAATTGATATTCTTGCTATTAATGAAACTAAGCTGGATTCTACAATAACCTCTAATGAGATTCATATATCAGGCTTTGACATTGCCAGAAGAGATCGTACTCTTAACGGCCGTCATGGCGGTGGTGTCTGTATTTTTATTAAAAATAATTTAAACTTCAGACTTCGAAACGATTTACAAAGTGAAAATCTTGAACTGCTTGCTATTGAGATCAGTAAACCTCGTTCAAGGCCGTTCTTGGTGGCAACTTGGTATAGACCTCCAAATTCCCCTGCGATTGCCTTTACTGCTTTTCATGATATAATCGACAAGATTGATGCTGAAAACGGTGAATTATATCTACTCGGGGATATTAATTGTGATGTCTCATCTGAGAGACCCGATTGTAATACTACTAACCTTCTCAATATTTGCAATATTTTTAACCTATCTCAGGTTATATCTGAGCCTACGAGAATTACTAACACATCCAAATCACTCATTGATCTTTGTTTTACCAATTTTCCTGATAAAGTCAGAGTGTCAGGGGTACATTCATTGGGTATTAGTGACCATTCTCTGATTTATATGATTCGAAAATCTAATTGGCGAGTCATTGATGCAAATAACTCGGTCACTAAGAGGCAGTTTAAAAATTTTAACGATGATGAATTTTTAAATGACCTTCGCGAAATAAATTGGTCCGATATACACTCTTTGGCCAATCCGAATGATATGTGGTCGGCGTGGTTTACAAAATTTTCGACTTTGTTGGATATTCATGCTCCGATTAAGAAAAAGAGGCTTAGATGTAACAAATCGCCCTGGATCAACTCATCATTAATTAGTAAGTTGCGCGAGAGAGATTCTTTAAAAAAACGTTTCGATAAAAATCCTAATGACGTAATTTGGTCTAAATATAAAAAAACTCGTAATGAAGTCAATAAGCTCATTAAAAAGACCAAGCGTGATTTCTTTTTGGCTCGTATTAATTCAGCTAAAAGTGATCCCAAGAAAACCTGGAAACTGATTAACGAACTCTCTTCGCGCAAAGTACATGAGCCTGTTAATGTAAAAAGTATCAAGCAAGATGATACTGAGATTACAAATCCATATGATATAGCTAACGCATTCAATACTCATTTTACAACGATAGGTGACAGTTTAGCTAATGAGTTACCTCATTCTGATATAAATCCTATCTCTTACCTTTATCCTGTCAACAGCTCATTTTCCTTTGCTCAAATAAATGTGGAGACGGTAATCGAAACTCTTAAAGCGGCAAATTCCAGTAAAGCAACGGGCCCCGATGATATTCCTGTTAGGGTTTTGAAAATTGCTGCTGAGATCTTGTCCCCATCTCTGACGGCTATTTTCAATTGTTCTCTCTCTATGGGAATTTACCCAGACGATTGGAAGATGGCTAGAGTGTTACCTATTTTTAAAAGCGGAGAAAAGGGTGATCTTAGCAACTATCGACCGATTTCAATTATATCCGCGATTGCTAAGGTGTTTGGCAGACTTGTTTATGACCAGTTCTACACTTATTTAACATCCAATCGGTTAATTAATTCTTACCAATCTGGTTTTAGACCCACATATAGCACCCTTACCTCATTGCTGGAATCAACCAATAATTGGTGTGTCAATATTGACAGGGGTCTCTTGAACGGTGTAGTTTTCATCGATTTAAAAAAGGCCTTTGACACTATTGACCATGAAGTACTTTTCTCCAAGCTTAGAGCTTGCGGTGTTGATGACTTGACGCTAGCTTGGTTTCGATCATATCTAACTGATCGCAGGCAGAGGTGCTTCGTCAATGGCCAGTTTTCAAATAGCTCTTTTATAACGAAGGGAGTCCCCCAAGGTTCTATTATTGGGCCTCTCCTGTTTTTGGTCTATATCAATGACCTGCCGAACTGCCTGAATGAGGGTATCCCAAGGATGTTTGCTGACGATACCAACATTAGCTTTAGCAGTAATTCTCTTTCTGATCTCGAACACCTTATAAATTTTGAACTGCAAAGTCTAAACAGGTGGTTAATAGCTAATAAGTTAAGTTTAAACATTGCTAAAACAGAGTTCATGGTTATCGGTTCGCGTCAACGAATTAGCAACCTTTGATGACCCTGAGCTTTGTGTAACTGTTAATAATGCACCAGTCAAACAAGTTAAGTCCGCAAAAACCCTAGGAATGACTTTAGATGAAAATCTTACATGGAGAGACCATGTCGAGGTCATTTCCAAAAAGATCTCTTCTGGCATTGGTGCTCTTAAACGTATACGAGAGCTGATTGACCAAGAAACCGCAATTAAAGCATATCAAGGTTTTATTGAACCTTACTTCTCCTACTGTGCTCCAGTATGGGATGGGCTAGGTCATACTCTGAGTGATAGGCTCCAGAAACTTCAAAACAGAGCAGCCCGTGTTATAACGCGTTCTTCATATGATATTTCTTCTAACCTCCTTCTTGATCAGTTGAAGTGGAATAATTTATCCGTTAATCGTCTAAAACAGAAAGCTATTCTCATGTATAAGACACTTAACGGTCAAACACCTCAGTATTTAAATGAGATGTTTACCTCTAGAAGGTGTCAGTATCCTCTTAGGAATTCTAATGGCAAGCTGTTTATCCCTAAACCTAACACCGACTATTTAAAGCGCTCCTTTTCTTATAGTGGGGCAATTCTTTGGAACAACTTGCCAGAATCCCTTAGATTATCGCCATCTTTCGCGACGTTCAAAAGTAGTCTGGAAACTCTATATTCTAGACGAACCGACTCCCACACGGCAACCAGGTAGAACAGTACTCTTCTCTTTAGTCTTTCCTCTTCTTCCACATTAATTAATTGTAAATACCTTAATTTATAAACTTGTATATAGTAATAGTTCTAATGTACTGATGGTTGTTACCCGTGTTTAAATAAAGGTTATGATGATGATGATGATGATGATCCCGATAAATGTTGTTTATTACCCACACAAGAGATTGTCGTCTAGGGATTCGTCATTAATAGCCTGTTGATGACTGTTTCCTTAACTGCTGATAAGAAGACACAGCTCTATAAGTTATGTAGCCATGTCTTAAAGGGTGGTCCCTTGTCTATCCAGTCCATTGCTAGTCTTATAGGGAAGCTTATTGCTGTCCTTCCGAGAATAGAGTTTGGTCGACTATATTATCGTCGCCTTGAACGCGACAAGATCAAAGCTCTAGCTTTGAACAATGGTGATTTTCATGCTTCTATATCCCTCTCTCACTGTGCTGTACAAGACATACAGTAGTGCTGCGATAATTTAATGACTGCTTCACGTAGAATTCGGCCACCTCCTATTACTTCTGTTTTTCAGACGGATGCCAGTGGCTGGGGCTGGGGCGTAACGTGTGTTACTAATGCCTCTTTGGAGTCTAATGGTGTTTGGTGTGCTGAACAACAGTCGTTACACATTAACGTAAGAGAGTTATATGTTGTCTTCATCTGTTTGACTATATTCTGCGCCGCCATGTCTGAAGTACACATATGTTTTCACCTTGACAACAGCACTGCTGTTAGTTACGTTAATCAAATGGGCGGAATGAAGTCCTTAGCTTGTGACACAGTTGCCCGCAAAATATGGCAATGGTGCATCGTCCGAAATATCTGGGTGTCCGCCATTCATATAGCTGGGTCGTATAATGCTGTTGCCGATCAGCTGTCGCGCAAATTCTTTGACCACGAGTGGCAGCTTAATCACACTGTTTTTCAGGCCCTGGTGTCTTTATTCCCTAACATGACCATCGACCTATTTGCCTCGTACCTCAATCGCCAATTGCCTCGTTATGCGGTTTGGCATCCTGACCCGCAGGCGTCCTTCGTGGATGCTTTCTCTATCTCGTGGTCTAGCGAATTTTTCTATGCTTTCCCACCATTTGCTCTCATCCGCAGGTGTCTGGAGAAGATCAATGACGACACAGCCGAGGGAGTTCTGGTGGTGCCAGCCTGGCCCACCCAGACATGGTACACTCAAGTCCTGCAAATGTTAGTTCTGAGTAATGGTGTGGACGTCCGAACTGGAACTATTAACGCACCCCTTCGCCAACAAGGTTCACAACATGCAAGGAAAACTGAAGTTGATGGCATGTCCCTTGTTAGGCGACAGTATGAAAACAAAGGCATTCCGGGACACATTGCCCGCGTTCTCCTCGACTCATGGCGAGCTTCTACACAGAAACAATACGCAGTGCATCTTAAACGATGGCATGTATTCTGTAGTGAGCGGGAAATTGCTCCATATTCCCCTGCTGTAACGGATATTTTAGAGTTTCTATATAGTCAACTTCATTTGTCATATGCTAGTTTAAACACAGCACGGTCTGCCTTATCCTGTATTATCTCCTTGGATACTGTGCCTGCTGGTCAATATCCTCTTGTCGCACGATTTCTGAAGGGAGCTTTTGAGCGAAAACCCCCACCAAGCAGGCCTTTTGAGATTTGTGATGTTCAGACGGTCCTTATTTTCCTCAAAACCTTTTCTCCCAACAGATCTCTATCCTTGAAGGATTTAACTTTAAAGTTTACTACGCTTCTAGCACTGATTACTATTCAAAGAAAGCAAACGTTGGTCCGTCTTAAAATTTCAGCGCCTTGCATGTCAAAGTCTGATTCCCGATTTATCTTCACTCTTGATTCTCACATAAAACAGAGTCGACCTGCTTATACCGTTCCTCCCGTCGTGGTACCTAAGTACGTCATTGATACCAACATTTGTCCCTATGATTGTTTAGAGCATTATTTATTCAAAACGGAACCTATTCGCACGGAAGATTTTTTGCTTCTTTCATTCATCAAACCACATAAAGCCGTTGGAACTCAGACAGTTGGGCGATGGATCAAGTCAATACTATCTGGTGCTGGCATAGACATGACAGCGCTTAAACCGCATTCCACCAGGCATGCTGCCTCGACGGCGGCCTTTAACGCTAATGTTCCGATTGACGACAATCTCAAGCGAGCTGGATGGAGCAATGCTGCTACCTTCCGAGGCTATTATTATAAGCGTGTAATTATATAATTTACTGTTTAGCCTAATAACAGTATTGATGTACATTTATTCACATTTGTGCTTGATTTCTATTTTTACGGCAGCACCTCATTCTGAATCGCGTCCTTAGCGACTTGCACGCTTTGAAGTCTTCATGTCAGTCCGCCGGTTACGATTTATGGGATAGAATTTGAAAGTTAAACGACACTTACCTTAAGTTGAAGTTTGACTGGAATTCTATCCCATAAAATATCGTAACCAAGGACTGACAGCCCACCCTTCCCTCCCGGAGGCAACAATCATTTATTCTGTGCTATTGCATTTCATTTTATGTGCTACGTCACTTGGGACACTGTTTTGAATTAATGATGATACGTCACTCCCGGTGAGCCTGCGTTCGTTCTTCATGTCAGTCCTTGGTTACGATATTTTATGGGATAGAATTCCAGTCAAACTTCAACTTAAGGTAAGTTTCGTTTAACTTTCAAATTATAGACGTTATTGGTGTTATAGACGGCGTTATTGGTGTTATGGACATTATTGGTGTTATAGACTTTATGGATGTTATTGGTGTTATAGATGTTATTGGTGTTAGACGTTATGGCGTTATTGGTGTTATAGACGTTATTGGTGTTATAAACGTTATGGCGTTATTGGTGTTATAGACGTTATGGTGTTACAGACGTTATGGCATTATTGGTGTTATAGATGTTATTGGTGTTATAGGCGTTATTGCCGTTATTGGTGTTACAACCGTTGTTGAAGCGAAATACAAAGAGCAAATGACCTTCAGTGAATTCAAGACCACTCTTCGAAACTACGAAGAAAATGAAAAGAGCTGTAACCCACGCGACAACCAAGGTAATGTGATGTTTTCAAAGCAAAAATTCACTGGGAAATGTTTCAAATGCGACAAGCAAGGACATGAAAGTTCTGAATGCCGGATGAAGACAGAAAAATGGTGTGTAAAATGTAGACGCAAAACACACAATACGAAGGACTGCAGGGACAACAAGAAAAACGCTGTAAAAGTGGTTGCTGAACCGGGAAAAGATGATACCGAAACGCATACATTCATCTTTACACAGCAAGAAACAAGTGAAAACCTGAAGAAGACTCGAGAAACAAGAAGAAGACATGACGAAGACCCAAGTCTATTGGTAGACACTGGTGCGACAAGCCACATAATTACGTAATATTTCAAATTCGACTGTGAGGTCTGGACTAGATTTCAAGTCCGCGCAGTCAGCTGCAGGACTTGAAATCTAGTACAGTCCGAATTGGAGGATATGGAATGACATTTCAAACGAATAAATTATTAATTATATCCTGGTAAGCAATCTTGGCGAGCAATACCTATAAAGCTTATAACGTCTATAACGCCAAAAACGTCAATAACGTCTAAGCACCAATAACGCCGTAGCGTCTGTAACACCAATAACGCCATAACGTCTGTAACGCCATAATGTCTATAACACCAATAATGTCCATAACACCAATAACGCCATCATGTCTATAGCACCAATAGCGTCTATAACACCAATAACGTCTATAACACCAATAACGCCATAACGTCTATAACACCAACAGCGTCCATAACACCAATATATAACGCCAAAACGTTTATAACACCAATAACGTCTACAACACCAATAACGTCCATCACACCAATAACGCCATAACGTCTGAGATACCAATAACGTCTATAACACCAAAAACGCCACAACGTCTATAACGCCATAACGTCCATAACACTAATAACGCCATAACGTCTATAACACCAATAACGCCATAACGTGTATAACACCAATAACGTCCATTACACCAATAACGCCATAACGCCTATAACACTAATAACGTCTATAACACCAATAACGCCACAACGTCTGTAACGCCATAACGTCTATAACACCAATAACACCAAAACCGTCCGTAACACCAATGACGCCCATAACACCAATAACGCCATAACGTGTAAAACACCAATAACGCCCATAACGCCAATAACGCCATCACGTCTATAACACCAATAACGTCCATAACACCAATAGCACCCAAAACACCAATAACGCCATAACGTCTGTAACGCCATAACACCAGTAACGCCCATAACACCAATAACGCCACAACGCCTATAACACGAAGAAGTCTACGACACATATGGCATATATGCTGTATAAATGACGTCATTGATCTATATTATAAATGAGTATATATAGACGAAGCACGGCGTTCGAAAATTCTTTGAAAATTCTTCACCTATGTTATGAATGTTATTGAATTCAGACGTTTCTATCGAGCTCCGCTATTTTACTAATAACTCAATGGATTTTGGTTGCAATGAAACTGGAAATATTAATCCAATAACTTTTAGCAGTGGTCGATTTAAATGGCTTAGTGACCTTAATCTATTCCAACGATTTGTGACAGAAATATTAAACCTTAAAGGAAGATGGATCGTCCCTCGCGGTGGTTGCAAGCAGCTCAAAACCGACGATATCACTATAAGACCCCGTTCACACGGGACCGGATCCGTATGGTCACCATATCAATTTGACAAGTTTCAAGACGAGCATGACTCTTAAATTTGTGATAATATTACAGAACTTAATTAAAACGTACCATAGAAAAAGTGGTAAGAGTAAATGTGACCGTAAAGTGACCGAACTAAATGTCGAGATCACACGGATCCGCTCTCGTGTGAACGGAGTCTAAGATTGTATGACAACCAAAGTATTGTATTAGAAGGCGGTAAAGTTAGCGGATATAATAAATTCTTAAGAAAAATAGCAGAAATGAAACCGAATAGTGTAAGCAATTTGGATGAAGACGAGTTTGAACTAACGCCTACGCAAAAAGCTTTGCTACAGAGCATTAATCAGTACATGCTAAATGCCGCTGCTTAATTTGGGGACTACAAGCGTTAACTCTACAACTAGTCAATCTAAAAACGATCTAACAAATTAAATAAAATAAAAATTTCTTGTATGTTGGGCATGGTGAATACAATATACTTGTTTAGCTGAGTGGAAACACCACGTAAATATATTATTGCAGAGTTTTCAATCCGTAAGCTCGGATCTTCATCAGTGCTATAATAATATGACCATTTGAATTCACATGCCGCTTTTTATACATAAAGTGTCGTGATTGTATGCTCGCGTGATTAAAAAGTTAATTAAACGGTCAAATCAGCTACGTCATTTCTAACGTAGCGAAATGGTTCTAATTAACGCACATACGTGCGCAAAGAAGAAAGGGAAATTTAATTTTGCACAGTAAAGAGAGCGCGCCACGTACTGTCTAGTGGCTTACCCTCTTGATCTATCGTACTATGTCATTCAATTTCAATTGACTCTCATTTTGCGAGAGAACTTATGACTTTCAGTCGCTAAAATTGACGCTTCTTCCCATTTTATGCGATGGTCATTAGTCCAAGAGTGTTTAGCCACTGCTGATTTTCCTAGCTCGGCTTTCTCGCAGTTAGTCCTATGTTCTTTAAGACGTAATGAGAGATTTCGGCCAGTTTCACCAATATATACCAAGCCACATTCACATGGAATGCGGTACACACCGGGTTTCTGAAATTGATTAACGGTATCCTTATGAGTGCAGAGAGATCGAAACAATTTGTTTTCACTAGAATGGTATAACTGAATGCCAGCTTCTTTTAAAATCCTTTCGATATTATGTGAAGCTGAACCAATTTACGGTAGACTGACAGAGGACTGATATTCGGTCTTTTCCCGTACCTGTTGTCGTGTTTTCATAGCATTGTCTATGAATTTCTTTGGATAACTATTCATTTTTAAAACATTTCTCAAATGTTCAAGTTCTCCTTCAATGTTGTCCACCTCACAAATTGTTTTCGTTCGGTTAATAAGTGTCTTACAGACTGAGTTCTTTATGCTAGGATGGTGAAATGAATTATAGTGCAGATACCTGTCCGTGTGTGTTGGTTTTCTATACACCTTATGTCCTAATGACCCATCTTCCTGAATAAACAGTACATCTAAGAAAGGTATAGTTTTATCTTTCTTTTGCATTTCAAATGTGAACTTGATAGAAGGATGTAAACTATTAATGTGTTCTAGAAATCGATGGAGATTTTCTAGACCATGTGCCCAGCTGCTTAATGTGTCATCAACGTATCTTAACCAGAATTCTGGTTTTAACGTTGAGGTGGCTAAAGCTTTCTTATCAAATTCTTCCATGAACAAATTGGCCATAACAGGTGACAATGGACTTCCCATTGGGGCACCATGTGTCTGTTAGAGAATTTCTCCCTCCACTGAAAACATGTCGTAGTTAAACATAGTTTCAGCAGATCATATATCTTCTCAGGAGAAAGGGTAGTTCTTAGATGAAGTGTATTAGCTAGAAAAAATCAGCAGTGGCTAATAAACACTCTTGGACTAATGACCATCGCATAAAATGGAAAGAAGCGTCCATTTTAGCGACTGAAAGTGATAAGTTCTCTCGCAAAATAAGAGAATCAATTAAAATTGAAAAACATAGTACGATAGATCAAGAGAGTAAGCCACTAGACAGTACGTGGCGCGCTCTCTCTACTGTGCAAAATTGAATTTCCCTTTCTTCTTTGCGCACGCATGCGGGTTAATTAGAACCGTTTCGCTACGTTAGAAATGACGTAGCTGATTTGACCGTTTAATTATATAACGTTTAAATCACGCGAGCATACAATCACGACACTTAATGTATAAAAAGGGGCGTGTGAATTCAAATAGTCATATTATTATAGCACTGATGAAGATCCGAGCTTACGGATCGAAAGCCCTGCAATAATAAATTTACGTGGTGTTTCCACAAAGCTAAACAAGTAAATAAAAGTTTGCAAGACCATAAAGGAAATGCTTTGAGTGACGAAGAAAACGAACTAAATAATGTTGTCAAACGATTAGATTCATTAACATATCAATTCGAAAGGCACCGAAACGAAAAGTCTGTTGTTCTGAATGAATTCGTTAACATATATGAAAATCGAAAACGCCTTGTGGAAATTGATCAACTGTTTAAAAAAATAGATCATTGAAGGGAAGAAATAACGCTCTACAACCAGAGGTAGCTAAATTGAACTCCAAGCTGATGGATGATGAAAGTTAGAAATGACGTCTATTAACTGTTATTAGATTGCTGAATGAAGAACAAGAGAATACAAGTTTCACTAGTAAGAAA
This sequence comes from Muricea muricata, assembly GCA_963855995.1. NCBI lineage: Eukaryota > Metazoa > Cnidaria > Anthozoa > Malacalcyonacea > Plexauridae > Muricea > Muricea muricata. Next base: position 30,963,369 of record OY979718.1, on the reverse strand, counting down.
TACAAATCCTGTCAAGAACACCAAACACGAAATTCATAGCGAGTCGCTGACACTAAAACTAAAAGTCGAAGAGTAAATCAGCAGATAAATCTGCGAAATAAGTACTCTACGCTGCTAATTGAAGACGACAAGGAGGAAGAAGAGAACACTAGTGCAGACAATAACCAAGTCTTACCACAAAATAGAACGAGCCAAACTAGTTCTGATGATATCGAGACAAAACAGGTTCCCGATGAGATTCCAACTGTTGATCTTGAAAAGCGCATGACACAGTTTAAAAAACTCAGTTTGGAGTTTTAGAAATACACTATAATTGTGCTTCAGCTTGCCCCTGATTTTAGCCACTTGGCCTTGCAAGGGCTCTTTCTATGTGCTATTTGTTTTGATTCAGAACATTTGCATTTTGCATCAAAATCAGTTGAAGTTTGCATGCGTCTCTGTACCACTGGTCTCCTTAAAATAAACAAACTTGAGACCTGCCTTGTTTTATTTGAAAAAGCTTGTGGCAGAACCTCTTGTCATGTTGTAACTTTTTTCGTCATTGTTAATTGTTCCAGAATTATACTTGAAAGTTGTTAAAATTTTTTATTGATAAATTCTAATATTTATTGAAACTTGGTGGAATTGACCAAATGACGCATTGTTTTGAGAAAAAAAAAGTTTAGAGTTTTGGAAATACATCATAGTTATGTTTCAGCTTGCGCATGATTTTACACATTTGGCCTCCCAATTATAATTTCTACTTAATACCTGTGCTGATTAAGAACATTTGCATTTTGCATTGATAGCAGTTGAAATTTAGCATAAATCTCTGTACCATTAGCCTTTTAAGAATAAAATAACTTTGGACTTGTTTCGTGATATTTGGAAAAACTTTGTGGCAGATACTTCTTGTTGTAACTTTTATCCTTATTGTTAATTGGTCCAGAATTGTAACTGAAATTTGGGCAAAGTAAAAATTTTGATGGAATTGATTGAAACTTGGAAAAATGACCATATGACGTATTGTATCTGAAAAAGCTAAGTCTTGAGTTTTGGAAATACACTACAGTTGTGTTTCAGCTTGCCCATGACTTTACCCATTCGCCCCCCCCCCCCCCAATGGCTCTTTCTAAGTGTTACCTGTCAACCTGTGCATTTTGCATCAAAATGAGTGGAAATTTGCCACGCATCTCTGTACCTCTGGTCTCTTCTGAAAAAAATTAACTTTGGACGTGTCTCGTCATATTTGGAAAAGCTTAGTGGATGCTACCTTTTGTTGTAACTTTTTCTGTCATTATTAATTGTTCTAGAATTGTACATAAAATTTGGAAAATGTTGAAATTGTGATAATATTTATTGGCACTTGCTTGAAATGTCCAAATAACGCATTGTTTGTGAAACAAAATAGTTTAGAGTTCTGGAAAGGCATTATAGTAATGTTTCAGCTTGCCAATGATTTTACACATTTCGCATCCCAATTGCTCTTCTCATTTGCAACATGAGCTGATTCAGAACCTTTGCATTTTTCATCGATATCAATACAAATTTTGCATAAATCACTGTACCATTAATCTCTTCAGAATAAAATAACTTTGGATTTGTTTCGTCATATCTGCATAAGTACAGAGATGCGTACAAAATTTCAACGAAATTAATTGTCAGTCGACGCCAACTGAAGAAGCTAAAGAAACAACTAACACAAGCCAGATTTGTTTCCAAGAGAACTTCCAACACTGTAACACAATGCGGAGAACCAAGATGCGGCACGTGTACGATAATAATGACTGGAATCGACGTCAGTCGACGCAAACTGAAAAAGCTAAAGAAACAACTAACACAAGCCAGATTTGTTTCCAAGAGAACTTCCAACACTGTAACACAATGCGGAGAACCAAGATGCGGCACGTGTACGATAATAATGACTGGAATCGACATCAAATTGAAACGGGAAGACTTGGTATGTAAAATATCCAATGAGCTGCAAATCGCGCAACATTATATACATCCTAATTTGCGGGAAATGCAGAAGTTTTTATGTTGGTCAAACAGAAAACTTCCGCCAGCGAGTAACGCTACACAGACGGCAAATAAATCACGAAGAATATAGTCGCTAAGCAGTAAGTGAGCGCACATAAGAAGGTGCAGCAGTGGCAACTTCCAGATCATGCCCATTTATCAATGTGACAATCAGTCAAGCCGCTTAATAAGAGAGTCGAAGGAAAGAGACATTACTATTATACTCCAACCGGACTTAAATATATATATATATATATATATATATATATATATATATATATATATATATATATATATATATATATATATATATATATATATATATATATATATATATATATATATATATATATATATATATATATATATATATATATATATATATATATATATATATATATATATATATATATATATATATATATATATATATATATATATATATATATATATATATATATATATATATATATATATATATATATATATATATATATATATATATATATATATATATATATATATATATATATATATATATATGAATAAATAAATGTATTTGAAAAACTGGTCTTGCTGGCGTTGATTTTCTAGGTGAGAAAATTCACGTTTACTTAACGTAATGTTCGGCGTCAAATTAAGGTAGAAACATGCATGTGGAAGCGACGTCGACGTTTCAACGTTGATTGAATTTGCGTTTTCACCTGCTCTTTGACGTTGCTGCGACGTCTAAAATGTAACGCCGAAGCGACGTCGACAATCCAACGTCGATTTCTAAACCTTGAACCGGCGTCGAAATCTCAACGTCGATTATATTTGCGTTTTCAACTATTTTACGACGTTGATACGACGTCGAAAATGTAACGCCGAAGCGACGTTGACAATCCGACGTCGATTTCTAAACATTGAAACGACTCCCAATTCTCAACGTCGATTCCGTTTGCGTTTTCAACTCTTTTTCGACGTTGACACGACGTCGAAAATGGAACGCCGAAGTGACTTCGACAATCCGACGTCGATTTCTAAACGCTGAAACGACGTCGAATTCTCAACGTGGAATCTGTTTTAATTCAACTTTTTCTTGACGTTGATTCGACGACATGCTCTGACGTTGTTTCCACGTCGTTTCAACGTCGACGCTTTGCCGGGGTTACAATCCCGCATAACATTACCTGTCCAAGGGATTACAATCCCCTTTGTACAGTTCCTAGAACTTGCATGGATTATATTCACATCAAATAATGTGAGTTCATGGCCAGAAAGTGATGAACAGGAGCACTTCAACCTCATAAATACACAGAATGTGTATTTCCCATAGACTCCAACATAGCTGTGATCGTATAGTGGATGGCAATGGTAAAAAGCCTGCTGTTTGAGCATTACCATTGGTTATTCCACAGCTATATCATCAGGAAGGCCGGGAAAACCTGAAAGACAGGAAACTTGGATGGGGTTTCATGATAATTACCAGCAGCTTCCCCACAAAGCTTCTATATTTCAATTATACGTACGATCAAACCATTGGCAATGCGGCAAGCACAGCTTACCATGCTGGCTTTTTTTTTTTGCTTTCTTTTTTTTTTTTTTTGTGACATATATTTATGATGCGTTTAAAATCTGTTCCACCTACTGTCAAGTTCTTACAGTGAAACATTTTCTTTTAAGAAATTGTTGTTTTCACTAGCACAGCTGATACCTCTGACAGTGTTGATGATGGGGTCTTGATGTATTTTTCATAGCAATCTGAAGACCACCGCCCTAACGTTTTAATAAGCCATGGTGGTAGGGTAGCTTTTGCGGCAGTTGTAGCAGCACCAATCCTGTAACTGTGGCCGGCGTAATTCAAAGAACTTAGACCAGCTTGCTCAAGCAGTTTTCGCATTTCAGATCTTAAGTTTTGTTTTGTAAGAGCTATCCCAGACGCGGAAATGAAAAGTGGATTAGGTAATGGTGGACGTAACATGATGTAGTTTTGTAATGCTTTTACTGGACAATTATCACTATCAGATGCCCCAATGGTTATTGTGTGGCCCAGGCGAAATGGATAAGTTTTTGATTCCTTAATGTGAACTGTCATGAAATGTCGACTGACACCGGAATTATTATAGGAAAATTTAACGCAATCTGCGGTTAGGTGTACTTGGGGATTGAAAACGGAATTACGTGTTAATTCCCCAAGACGAAAAAAACCAAAGAATGCTAATGTCATAGCTGCCCAGATAATTTTTGAATCCAAGTTCTGTGTGAATGGAATTGCAAGTAACAATTCTTCATGAGGTTGTTAGTTATTGGCAGTCTTACTCTGGTTGGTTGTCCATTGGAACGTTCAATTCTTCTTAAAACGAGTTGCAGGCGTAGCTTTTTGTTCAAATTAAGTGCAAAACCGTGGCGGATATGATAATGGTGTACTGCAGCCAAATAGGTTTTGAGGGATATTTGATAGATTTTGCAAGGAAAGCGACAAATTCAAACAGGAGCGTTTCGCTCGCACGCTGGCATTCTTCAACTGGCGCTTCCTCTTGTACATATGTACAAAGTTGATAAACTGCTTCTCACCCAAGCTGTAGGTTTGCTGTGTTGTAGATGCTATTGACAAACCAATATAGGTTTGGATATCCCGGCTTAGAGAGTTAAGACTATCTCTGGAATCGGATAGGGACTGATATCTGCCTCTGGAGCAAGTTGTCAAAATCTTTGGTACTGAAAACGAGAAATGGCATCTGCTATGTCAGTATGTTTACCTGGGATATGGGCTGCGCAAATATAAATGTTATGCTACAGGATTAAAAGCGTCAAGTGGCGTAACAGATCCATCATTCTTGGTATTTTTGAGTGTTTTGTATTAATTATGCTCACTACAGACTCATTATTGCAGTGAAACCTAATTCGCTGGTCTTGGAGAAGAGTAACCCGGATTTCGCATGCTACAACATCTTGTCATGTGATACTAACCCCGGGTTGATCCACTTATTCCCATAAATTCCCCAAAAACCTAAAGCACCTGAAGCATCTGTATGTAAGTCTGATGTATTAGAGTCATGCCAGGTGGACGACAAGAAAAAATTAGCTCCGTTCCAGTGAGAGATAAACTTTTTCCACATCTGTAAGTCTTGAAAGAAACCAGCATTGATTAAGCCTTACATGATGATGTGGCTTTAAGACATTCCGAGTTAATGCAATCATCTGTTGTAAAGAGGGGCGACCCAGGGGCAAGACCTTGCAAGCAAAATTCAGGGTTCCTGTAAGCGATTGTAATTCTTTTAGGATTGAACAGGATTTCTTCTGTTCAAAATCTTTAAGACACGCATTAAGAGCGACCCCCTGTAAAAATCAACTATCGAGTTTGATACGGCGAAAACCGGATTGGCTCAAAATTTCGCAGATTAACCGTCAAGGTGAAATATTAGTTCTGTGGAAGTTTCAGCTCAATCGAATTAGTATTATGGTTTACTGACGAAAATTTCTTGCTCTTCGACGTTCTCCGCACCGCGTCCGCCATTTTTGCTAAAGTATTACTTAGGGCCGTTATTTTTTAAATACTTCGTGCTGTGAAAATTTTGAAAACGTCAGCAGGAACAGCAATAATTTTCTCTTATTTACTGATATTTTGGTAAAATTTCATTTAATCGTTATTGTTCCTGAGACATTTAAATTTAGGCTACTTTTCAATCAACAAAAAAATAATGAAGTTTGAACGTCAATATCATCCACTGGTACATGTTGTTGATTCGTAAGACCTTTACCAGGCGAAAGTGCAACCTTTGTTCTTGTTCCTCATACAATAAAATGTTTGGGAAAAATTAAAACTGCGCAACATTTTCACGCAAGACACAGTTATTAAATGCAACGTGCCGCCACATCACGATCAATAATACAGTGTTAAAAGGGCCAAATTACAAATTAGCAGCACAAATAGCAGCTGGGAAATTTGCCACCGCTGTGCAAAAATATTGTTGGCGGCTGAACACATAATGTAATTTGCATATTATTTGCGAAATACAGATTGGCTTCAGACGTGCTCGGAATTTAGTTTCTTTGACGAGTCAGTTATAATTTTGTTCACAATTTTTCATTGATTTCAGTAAAGGACTGATATAGCTGTCAGTTAATCATGTTTTGAAGTGACGACATCGTCTGTTGAAGCAAATTTCCAAACTTTGACATTTGAGTGGGTTGCCAAGAATTAAGTGCGAAGTTGAATTTACGTTTGACTTAATACTGAAAAATTTAGCTTTTGCTCCAAAAAGATATTTGTTTCCTGTTACTTCCAATATGTTTATGTTCCTTTCGAAACCAATTTTTTTGTTTTATAAATTCCGCTCATGGCCAATAGTTTGTTGTGAAACTCGCTACTGGAAAAGTACTTTAAATTACGGTTGTTGTTCAAATGGTCGTGAAAGTGATAAAACATCCACAATCACGTGGGCCGTCAGTGCAATGATGTCTTTGATACTGTATAAATGTTTTCGTACAAATGGTAAAGATATTTTTCAATTGACTAATGCGTTTAGTCGATCGATTTCAGGGACATTTTTGTATTGTTGTTCGAGTACGAGCGTTGACTAGTTTGAGTCGAATTTTACAAAATCAGCCTTTTGCTCCAACATGAATTTAGCTCGAACTTAGCCTTCATGTTTGTATCTACTCACCTGATTTGTTAGCTTGCTCTTAAAAATTACGCCAAAAGGTCGTTTAGTCCACTGAAAGTGCTTGTGATCCATGTCTGTTATATGATTTTTAAATATCACGCGTAAATCACGCAATTTCCACGCGTTCACGCAGGCTTATCTGGCCCATGCTCAGACAAATTTCCCAGCTGCTAGCACAAATATATTTTAGCAAAATAATGTGTTAGAACAATAGAGGTTATTACTCATAATAAATGCACAAGTTTATGCATAAGTTTTTAGGACAAGTGATTTTAAATCTAGGCTATCTAAAATTTAGTGGTCTGTAAATTATGAACAGCGAAACTTAATTTTACTTGCATGTTTACTTGCACGGCAGTTTACTGCCGTTCTCTTCGCGTTAACTTTCACAACAAGACAATTATTTTCTGATAATTACCTTTTAACGTTGAAAGTTTACCGCAAGAAGTGTAGTGATGGCAAATACGGCACAAGTTTTCCAAATGTAGACAAACAAATTAGGCAGCGGAAGTAATATGCGACCAAACTAGGAAATTGACCCGGAAAGCTAGTCTTTGTAGAGCTTTGTATTAAATTTATTCTTCTATTAAATTTATTTCCATACATTATTATCTTAGAGAAAAAATTTATGCCCCTGTTTAGGAAATTTCATGTAAACGGCTACTGATTCCGTACCGGCGGCCGGTACCATTTAAGGTCATATTTCAACAAGGTCAACAAATTATCAATATAAACAGACGTAAGAATACAAATAAGCGAAAATTAGAAAAACCTGCCGACTTCGTCAAATTGGCTTCCCAAAAGATTCAGAATAGAATTGATAGAGAAACTGCAAAAAAACTGCAAAAATACTGCCACTGCACCTGATTTTAGGATTTCATTGTCTTCTGCCTCCTGGAATGTAAGCAGCTACTGGCCTGGCGGCATAAAATGGCATCGTGTCAATACTCAGAGTTTGTAGGCGGACCTTGTGGTCCTAGTTCAGAAAAGATATCTTTTAATCAGTGTATAACGATTAGAGAATGCGACAAGAAAGTTAGAGATCATCTCAGTCACTACAAAGTGTGGGACACTAGCTAAGATTCTGAGGAGAAGCTTTTACGTTACTGGCACGAGCCGGTATCTATAATTTGATTACATGTAAAATCAGAAATCATGCACAATTTGCTCAAACTTGCTGTTCAAAGACAATTAGGCTGAGTTATTTCAGATGTAGTGTGAAACTTTTACAAGCAGCGGGGGGGGGGGGGGGCTCTATCACGTGATCTAAATTTCGTAAGGTTTCAGATGGTCTAATGCCTGATTTTTTAAGGTATCTTTAACGTGGACGATGTCAGTCGTGCTATTACGATATATCCAAGGCATCATGAAAGTTTTGGAATCAGGTGGCGCTGCAATAAAAAACATTGCACATGTCCAAGTGAATTGGCACCACATAAGACCCTGAAAGGAGACCGCGGAATAACTCTTTTTCATTCTGAGAAAGTGTTCCGTTTGACAAAAGTGTTGGTTCACGTAAGTACGCCTACTGTAGGAAACAATAAAAGATTGTTTCGATATCATATCACTTGTTTAAGATCCTCATTGCTCAGTTCTGTGCAAACACTAAACGGCATGTCGGGAATTTTGTAAGTATGACATAATTATTAATTTCATTTTGGTGCATATATAGCGATAAGAAATACCAATTGTGCGTTCGCTTTTTTTCTAGCAACATGCTCGCAATGCAGAAAAAAATTGAACTTGGAACTTCTTGAAGGAATGCCCGGACCAGCTACCTTATCCGAAGTTCAAAGCATGGAGGAACTATTAACTACAGAGGAACCGTTGTCTATGCAACAACAGGAGACTACCGCTCAACAAACAAACCGCGATTCTGTAAGAACATTTGTTTATATACCCGGGAATAAGTTACAGTAAAGTATTTTATTTTTTCATATCCATTCAAGTATTGGCATTTTAAAATTGTAGGATGATATTAGTTATGGCGATGAAAGCCTGTTGCGAGCAATGAAGAATCTTACGCTCGATAAAGACGTCAGCATGTTTGTTCCAGAAGATAACAGTGACACCACCGATAGCAACACATCAGATGAAACTGAACGTCAGACAGAAAAATCAAGTGTAAAGCAGCGAGCGAAGCTAAACGAGTTTCTAAGAAGTTGTAACGTTGATACGATTGAACCATGGAGGAAAAGGTGGCAGAATATAAGCACATCGACGAAGAAAAGACATGTATCAAAAACAAGTAGTTTTGTCGCAGCAGCCTTAAATGTAATTGCTCCTGGAGACGCTGATTAACTTTGGACGGCGCTAAAAGTTTCAAATTCAGTTGGAAAAGCACTACAAACAAATGAATTAGAAACGCCAGAAGATAGAAAGTATCTAGAAGCCTTAGCAGAATCTTATGAAAGTGCCTCAACCTGGGAAACACGGCGACAGATCCTTTCTGTCTTGGCAGACAAAGTTACCTTCAAAAAAATCCAAAGCTATTTTCCAGGGCTTACTTCATACAGGTTTACAGCAGCACGAAAGCACACATTAGAGTACGGTCGTGGTACTCTGTTGCCGCCAAACAAAAGTCCTAGAATGCGAATTGACAGTAAGCAGTTAGACCACTTCCTTAGCTACATAACGAGTCCACACGTTGTCCAAGATCTACCCTTTGGTCAGCGTTACATGCATCTCTTTTCTGGTGAAGTGCTGGAAACTCCAAATGTTATTCGCATGATGATTCCTCAGCGTATTCTTCTACAGTATCAGGAGTTATGTAAGGAGAGTGGTTTCCAGCCGTTCTCGAGTAATACCGCTTTACGTATTTTGTCTGCCTGTGGATCAACAATAAGGAAGTCATTACAGGGGCTAGACTATATATAGCTGCAGATGGTGCAAAAGCATTCGACGACCTGCGCAAATTGGTGGAACGGTTGAAAGAATGTGGCCTGTAAATGCAATTAGAAAACATTTGGAAAAAATCTCTAAAAGAAGGCAAACAATACCTTAAAGCTGATTTCAAGGTAACAGATAACCATATTCTAAAATTATATGGGTTTTACATGCTTTGTAATTATTTGCCTATACAATGTACACGTACATTAATGCCTAGTTTTTACTGGCTTCATTGTTTAGGTTCATGTCTCAGGGTTGTCCTCTGTTGCTGACCGGGTACCATTGCACTACATACGCACTGAATGATAGCAAAGAAGCTTCTTTTAAGAGTACATGCGACCATTCTCATGATAAAAGCTGTACCAAGTGTGAAGAACTCAAAGATGTCATCCATAGTATCAAGGGCTGTTTGGATTCATTGAATATAACCGAAAATGAATTGGACGATCTACGCTACACTTACCAATTAGCTGTGCAGGAAATTCAGGCTTGGAAATCGCACCAGCTAAGGAGTGTAAGACAGGACACAGCTGGAACATCTGTTTTGGAAGGCCTCAATGATTCCTCAGTGCATATCACTCAAGACTGGGGGATGAAATTTCTTCCGCTGAAATATACACTGCGACCCACGATATTAGTTTTATAAGATGTTTATGCCGTACGTATTCAAAATGAGCATTGCTATTCATTAAAACTTACGAACATCAAAACAAAGATGTGGGAAGATCTTTACCATGTTGATATTTGATGTTAGTCACATGACTGAAAATATATGGCGCTGTTCCATATTTTAGGCGGACCACACTATTATTTTTAAAAACATGATAACACGATAAGACGTCGTTTTTAACTTAATTAGAATTGGAAACGACGTTCTTTAAGCAAAAACAGCATAGGTAACAACAAAAGAATGTTTTAGTGAGAAAATAAACGAACTTGGTGTCATAGCTGAAGGATTTTTCAAAAAATACGAGGAACGGCAGAAAAGAGGGATTCTGGACTTCTAAAATGAATAAAAATGGGAAGTATTAGGCGTTTGAAGGAGAGCTGTTCGTAAATTATCATGATCAACGTCTATCAACATTTTGAGAAAGTTTGCTTTGCCATATATCTTCAAAACTAGCAACGACGGATTCCTGATAAGCAATAATAATTCTAAAAGTACCTCCACTGGTGTCGTGGAATAAACGTTTGGAACTGGATTGAGGCAAAAAAGTGCTTGAGAGCACAACAAGTCGAGACAGACAAGACAGACAAGTCAAAATCAACATGATAGTGCCCTAATGCTGGGAAAAGAACTTCTGATGAAAGGTTTTAGGTACCTGCCAAAGAAGAGGTAGAACGATCATTTAGATCCGTATTATTAACAACCAGCATGTCTTCATATGTGCCTAAATGTGCAAAAGAGACCTCTGATCCCTATTTCCGCTGTTACCAGCAGAACTCGTTTACTTTACCATTTTTTTGTTGACTCCTTAGCCTCGCCTGTCATATACCATCATTGAATATCAATAATCTAACCCATGCATGCTTTATCATGCTGATTTCGTCTGCCCGTAAAAAGGACAAACTTCCGTTGTGCTCTCAAGCATTTTTTTGCCTCAATGGAGGTACTTTTAGAATTACTATTGCTTACCAGGAATCCATCATTGCTAGTTTTGAAGATATATGGCAAAGCAAACTTTCTCAAAATGTTGATAGACGTTGATCATGATAATTTACGAACAGTTCTCCTTCAAACGCCTAATACCTCCCATTCTTATCCATTTTAGAAGTCCAGAATACCTCTTTTCCGCTGCTTCACGCATTCTTTGAAAAACCCTTCAGCTATCAGTGGCGGATCCAGGGTAAGTCAAAATAAATTATAGCAGCTCAATTTTAAATTCAAAATAACTTTATAACAATGTCACAGGTTATGAATTTCAAAAGAATAAAATCTAACCAATGAAGTTGCTTTGACGGTATCTTAAAATGTAAATATATCCTGGAATGAGCTGTGGTAATTTATTTTGACATACGCTAGATCCGCCACTGTCAGCTATGACACCAAGTTCGTTTATTTTCTAACTAAAACAATCTCTTGTTATTACCTATGCTGTTTTTGGTTAAAGAATGTCGTTTCCACTTCCAATTAAGTTAAATACAATGTCTTATCGTGTTATCATATTTTTAAAACTAATAGCGTGGTCCGCCTGAAATATGGAACAGCGCCATATATTTTCAGCCATGTGACTAACATCAAATATCAACATCGTAAAGATCTTCTCACAACTTTGTTGTGACGTTCGTAAGTTTTAATGAATAGTATTGCTCTTTTTGAACACGTACGACATAAATATCTTATCAAACTAATATCTTGGGTTGCAGTGTAAAGAAACGCAGTCTGACTGGTTTGGGAAACAAGGCATTTCGTGGCACATCAGCGTAGTAGCGCAAAAGAAGGGGGGGGGGGGAGCTGCAGACTCAAGCGTTTGTACATATTGTGGAGAACTGTAACCAGGGTGGGCATGTCGTAGTACTAATCATCGAGCACGTTCTTCGTACCCTAAAAAGTGAGCATCCCGAATTGTCAAATGCATATCTCCGTCAAGATAACGCAGCCTGCTACCACAGTACCGTTATGTTAGAAACCTGTAGTTACATGGCAAAAAAGCAGGGATCGCAGTACGAAGAGTTGACTTCAGTGATCCTCAGGGCGGGAAAGGTGCTTGCGATCGAAAAGCCGCAACCATCAAGGCACATGTACGAAGGTAGGTCAATGAAGGGCACGATTTGGAAACTGCATCTCAGTTTAAAGAGGCTATGCTGACTAGTGGTAGCGTGCATGGAGTACGGGTTGCTGCTGTTAATGCTGTCGTGTGCGAGAAATCTGATGAGACAGAAGTTAGGTGGGGCGGAGTCAGTTCTCTGAATAAGTTTCAACACTCAATCGATCAAATTACTGTGTGGCGCGCGTACAACGTTGGGAAAGGGAAAGTAGTAAAAAGAAAAGCGCAAGCCCAAGGTAAAATAGTTTTACAGAGACCTTCAATCGCATGTATCAAAAACTGATGTTGTGTATGCATTGGCAAATAAAAAAACCTAACCATCCGTGCTCAGTCATATGAAAACATTTATTTCCTGTTATTCTATACTTTCAGATTATTTGAAGACAACTTTTGATAGTCATTTTTCCCCTGGAGACTTCAAAGATGTATGGCAGAAGAAACAACCAACAGATCACCAAAAGCCGGATGAGCAGCAAAGCGATCTGCAAGAAGAAGCAACAACGTTGGTGCAAAGCGATCTGCAAGAAGAAGCGACGTTGGAAATCCCTTCCCAGTTTTTGTTTTCATGTTCAAATGAGGGGTGTATCAAAAGCTATCAACGTCATTCTAATGTTGTAGAGCACCATGAGCTTGGAAAATGTCAACTACAACTAGATAAAGAGACGCTTTTTGACAAGGCTAAAACATTGTATCGAGGAAAACTCTTCGATGGCGGATGTGCTTCTATAACTATACAGGCCGAAGTGATTTCTCAAGAGGGTAAAACAATACCCCGTGAGAGTTGGGCTCTGAGCTCATCTAAGAAGTGAAATCGTTTCAGTGATACTAAGAAACGTTACCTCGAAGACAAGTTTATGCTTGGTCAAGAAACTGGCCACAAGCAAAATTCTGCAGTTGTGGCACATGACATGCGCTTCGCTCGAAACAATGAAGGGGCAAGACTGTTTTCGGTAAAGGAATTTGTAACCACCATGTAGCGTAGCGAGGCACCGTAAATGACACTCGGTTTTAATAGTTTCTTTACTCAATATATTACATGTGCAACCCTTTTCTCTCGGGGTGCATGCTTACTCTCTCTCGATTACAACAAAACGTCTCTTTAATATTTGGCTAATTACAGTATCATCTTACACCATCCCTCAACAATAATATTCTTGCCTACAAGAATTACAAACACAATTATGTTTCCTCTTGGAGTATTACTACACAGCAAAGCCGTACCGATCGATCAGGCGCATGAACATTTTGCCTGAGATTCCTAGACCAAACCCGTGGGATATGTGGAGCATTTGTCGCAATGAGGTCGAACGTTGCCTCTGGGAACAGTGTAGACCACCTGGTCACCCCCAAGTTCTGGAGCAGGACAAACAACCTTGCCGCCATTCACTGGTGCATAGCCACGCTGTAGCCGATCATGGTGAACCACCGTAATCTTTCCTTGGTTCGATCTTATTTTGTAGTCAACACTCATCCTACAAACAATTTCAAATAGCCCAATCCATTTGGCCCCTAATTTCCATCCTTTCGGTCTGCGCAGGTACACTGTCTCCCCTGGGGCGAATGTGCACCATGTCTGAATTCTTTCCTCGTTATTTTTTCTCTGTTTTTTCCTTGCTTTCTCTAAATTCTGCCTTGCTACCTCCCTTACTTCCTGAAATACCTTCCTAAGCGACTGAGTGTATTCTGATTGCGTGCTGGGGTCTTTCAGTGGCAGTCCTAATTCTAATTCCAACGGTAATCTGGGAATCCGTCCAAAAACTATTTCGTATGGGGAGGTTTGTAATGATTCCTGCCGGCTAGTGTTGTATGCGAAAACTGCTGCGTCTATCCATAAGTCCCAATCATTGTCATGTTTTGTACAAAATGCTGCTAACATATCTTGTAATGTTCTATTCTGTCTCTCAACTTGCCCGTCACATTGAGGGTGATACGCAGTTGTTCTGGTCGTTGTAATTCCCATTACATCGCACACTTCATGCATTAACGTGCTTTCGAAATTTGCACCTTGATCAGAGTGCAAGACAACTGGGAGACCGAAACGGCTGAAAACTCTATCAACAAGTATTTTTGCGACCGTGGATGCCTTTTGATCCGGTGTAGGAAAGGCTTCACACCATTTGGTGAAATGATCCATTAAAACCTGAATATGTGTTTGTTACCACGATGTGTTTCTGGTAAGGGACCCATGTAATCTAAAGCCCAAAATGTAAATGGTTCGCTAACTTGTAAGCCTTGCAGTGGGGCTGTGCCATTGTTGGCCGTCGGTGCGGGTGCTTTTCTTTTGGCGCAGATGTCACATTGGCGAATGTAATTCTCAACTGATTCCCGCATGTTTGGCCAAAAGAAACGTTTCCTAATGCGATCTAATGTTCGTGTGACCCCTAAGTGCCCGGTGAATGGGCTGTCGTGAGTTACATACCTTTTAGTATTTCGGTTTCTAAAGCTTTGGGCACCACTATGGCAGGGTCTGGATGTGTATTTTTCGTCTTTAAGGACTTATAAAGCAACCCATCTCGAACAAACAGTTTATCGTAATGATGCCAAAATATTACTAAATTGCGATCATGTCTCCATGCGGCTAGTTTGTGTTTTGGTGTACGGCTTGTTTTCATTTGGATGACTTTGGAAATACTCGGGTCGTCTTGCTGAGCTTTCCTTAAGTTTACTGTCGGATTAAGGGTTATGGCACAACTAATATTCGCAGGGTCATGCCGTGAGTTAGATGCGGTATTCAACGTGTTTTCAGTAGACTGGTCTTGTGCTACAAGACGAGAAAGTGCATCAGCATTGCTATGGAGTGTATACCTGGCTTATAAATAACAGAAAATTGAAATTCTTGTAACTCCATTACCCATCGTTCTAATCGTCCTTTGAGATGCATATTGTCAAGCCATTTTAGTGCACTATGGTCCGTTATTACTTTGAAACGCCGGCCAAGTAAATAGGTTCGAAAGGTGCGAATACCAAATATAACCGCAAACGCTTTTTTTTCCGTGGTGCAATACTTGCGCTCGCGACCAGACAAGATTTTTGAGGCGTACGCAATGGGACGTTCGACACCATTGTCATCAAGCTGGGATAAATTGCGCCTAATCCTATATCCGAGGCATCGGTTTGTAAGAGAAGTTCTCTGTCAAGTTTAAAAGCATTTTCACAATCTGCGGTCCAGTTAAACTGCGTGGTGCAGGTTTTCGTGGTCAATTTAGTAAGAGGCGCCGAAATAGTGGCATAATTCTTAATAAAACGGCGGTAGTATCCTGACAACCCTAAAAAACTTCGGACTTCTTCTTCGGACGGCACAGGAATCTGTTTGATTGCTTCTATTTATGACGGTAGCGAACTAACTCCGTCTTCGGATAACATATGCCCTAAGTAGTGAACCTTTTTAGCTGCGAACGTACATTTTGCCAAATTTAAGCGCAAATCATGCTGCCGGAAACGAGTTAAAACCGCTCTTAATCGGTTACAATGTTCGGCTATACTGTCACTAAAGATAATTATGTCATCTAAGTAGTAAAGACAAATACTATAGGTAAGGCCCGCTAAAGCTAGTTCCATGGCTCGTTGGAATGTTGCGGGCGCGGTTGCTAGCCCAAAAGGCATACGATTAAATTCATATAAGCCGCCATGCGTTACAAAGGCAGTTTTTTCACGATCGTCAGGGTGAACAGGAATTTGCCAGTAGCCGCTTTTGAGGTCTAGTGTGGTAAAATACTTTGCATTTCCAACCGCGTCAAGTAAATCGTCAACCCTAGGCAGCGGATGTGCGTCATTGCGTGTAATCTGGTTAAGCCTGCGGTAGTCAATACAAAAACGAAAGTCGCCTGACTTTTTGTGGACTAAGACAATTGGACTAGCCCATGGACTTGTGCTAGGACGGATTATTCCTTTTTCTAACATGTCTTCAATTTGCTTGTTAGATTCTTCGCGAAATGCATATGGCATTTGCTTGGCACGTTGTCTAATCGGCGGGTTATCGCCGGTGTCAATTTTGTGATGCGCAATATTGGTTTGGCCAATTGTGTCGCTAAACAGTTCTTCAAACTCGCCTAATACTTGTTTTACTTGTTGTTTTTTGGCGTTACTTAAATTTGTATCTAAGCGAGCATTGATTTTCTGCACAAGATTATCTGTTTGTACGGCATTACAATTAACCGGAAACTTAGTGTTAGCAACGGCTTCTTGCTCAATTAGGGGACAAAGCTCCGCTAATTTGCAGCCTTTCGGTAATTCGATTTCGTTTGATGTAGTATTAGCTATTCGGACTGGTACGGTTTTACCTGCAGGGGTAACAACTAAATGGGCTACATGTAATCCTTGTAAGCGTCTTATACTATCTGCCTGACAAGCTGATATCATGCCAACCTGGGAAATATCTTTCGCCTGTATTTTACCTTCAATTACCATTTCCGATCGAGCCGGAATTGTCACTCCTTCAGGCACAATCACTTTATTGACACCTTTCAACCGAGATTGCACGAGTACCGCATTGGTTTTGCTCGCTTCACGGGGGGAAACGACCGGTGAGTTCGCCTCTGTAATCACAACTCCGCTCGATTCTACATTCATTGCTGGATGCTCCGCATGTATTGGGATTTTCCCATAGGTCCCCTATAATTGATAATGACTTCGCCCTCCCAAGAAATCCCCTCGAATACTTAATTTATGCTGTGTAATAGAGTCCCATCCCAAAACACAATCGTACGGTATATTACTACTCACAAGAAAAGAACTATGATAGTTGTGTTTAGAACGTGAAAAAGTCACGATTGTAGATATGGTTCCTGCAATATTTAAGTCCCCTCCGGTAATTGAGGCACAACGGTGCGACTGCGATGTATCTAATCTACGATATCACGATCAAAGATATACGATATCGAAATCAAAGATATTATGAATTCTATCAATAATAAAAGACTTCATTGATCCAGTATTTAACAAAGCATTGACAGGTACACCGTCAATGACACAGGCAACAAATGGATGTTCAGGCAAACTGTCATTGGAAACATTAATATTACTAGATTTATTAATAAAGTCACAGTTCTTACTCGTTTCGGGACTGTCTACCGGCCTGTGGTTCCTCGAGACGGCCCTTGGAAGTTTATAGGCGCATAATTTCCACATTCACGGGCGAAGTGTCCGTACCTCCCGCATTCGTAGCATTGCGCGTTGGAACGGTCTTGGCGTTGGCTGGAGTTGCGGCATTCTCGAGCAATGTGGCCTTGTTTTCCACAACGAAAACAAGTGACATTAGCTCGTGGACGTTGTTGTTGCTTGATTGCTGCGGTATACAACTGCTGGGAAGTGGCAACTTGGTCTTCAAGCGCTTTCTGTCGAGTTACTAGTTCGGTCATTAAACCCACGAGTTGGTCGATGTCCGCTGTCTGTTTGTGTGTAGCCGTACTTGCGCTCGTGTGTGCAGGGACTTCGTGGTCTTCGATCGCTCGATAGCGTTGAACAAAACTCAGCATCTCACTTAAGGTTGGTGTGGGGTTGTGAGCCAAAAGTTTTCCACGTATAGAGCTTGACAGACCACGCATGAATTGACGGGACAAAAGAGCAGACTTGGCTTCTACAGCGAGGTTCGGATCGGCTTTTTTTAGAAGTTGTTCCAACTCCCATTTATAAACCGACGGGTCTTCACCAGTGCGCAGCATTCGGTTATCAAATTTTGCGTAGTAGTTTTCCCTTTCGACTGGTGGGCATGCATAGGGCTTGCTTTAGCTTTTTTGTTGCGGCATCGTAGGTAGCTCTTTCTTCGGCTGGGGTGGCGTAGAAATGTGTAGCTGCGCGTCCTCGTAGAAACGCAGGCAACTTCTTAATTTTGTCCTCGTCTTTCCAACCATTGGCTAAAGCGCACGCATCAAACTCTCATAGCCACACGACAATATCGTCTCCGTCGAATTTGGATGGAAGAATGCTCGCTGTAGCCATTCTTGTTAACGTTGTTTTTCTTCGACTTATTTTACCGCTGCCACCAGTTGTAGCGTAGCGAGGTACCGTAGATAACACTCGGTTTTAATAGTTTCTTTACTCAATATATTACATGTGCAACCCTTTTCTCTCGGGGTGCATGCTCACTCTCTCTCGATTACAAGAAAACGTCTCTTTAATATTTGGCTAATTACAGTATGATGTTACAGCCAGACAAATCCAGTCTTATTTCTCTAGGAGAGCCGCAAAACTACGACGTCAGGAGCAGTCAACAGAGGAGACAGCCTGGGAGACTAATGATGACGATATAGCTGCAGCAGAAGAACAGGCCTACCAGGACATTCGTACGCAAGTCCTTAATGAAGTCCAGCTCCGCCATCCTATCGTGTTCGACACCTACAATCTGTGCAAAATGTTCAAAGAAAGCAAGCTGAATAAACTAAGCATATCCATGCTAGGGGATGTCTGCGTTCATTTTGGCGTAAACGTTAACATGGAAGGCCTCCTTCTCGGTGCAAAGCTCCTTACATCGCAAAGATAACAGAACTGATTGAAACATGCGACTGCAATTGAGGATGACTAGCTAGAAGTGTAACATGATATTTTTATCATAATAGTCTCAACTAAATACAGTGAAAATCAACTGCATAGTTAGTGTTCGATTAATTTGCATACATGCATGCACTGCATTAACAGCATTAAAACACAGAATAAGGATTATATAACTATAAACTAAAATATGTTATGTATGCGCATGAGGTAGATTTCATGAATAAAATAAGCCAATTTTAACAATGCTCTTTGTTTTTCTTTGTACTGGCCTTTTGTTCTCTTTGTTTTGTTTAAGGCACTAAGTACGGTTTGGCTTATTTATTCATAAAATCTACCAACCGTGAATGTATGCAAGTCAATAATTAAAATTATTTAATACCACTTTGACTTCTGCAGTTTTACTTCCGCTCATTATCGTGTTTTGTTTATGCACTAGTCAATTGAAACCCCGCCCCCCCGATCCCCGGGACAGAGCTGGGATAGGGCAGTGGATTAACGCGCATTTAAAGCAGCATTTCCCCTGGGGTTCGGGGAAAATAACGCGTCTTTAAGAGAAATTTGTAGCCGGAACCATAGGCGTGATTTTAACGCTTAGCTGGAACAAAAGTGGACTGGAACGAGTTTATCCCATTGAACTAAATACAACGTTATATTTAGTTCAATGGTTTATTCTCGTGTAAACATGGCGGAGTCTTCGCTGCCAGAAAAGTTATTTTAGCAATTTATTGCCAATCGTTTATGTATTATCTACTTAAATTTATGAACGTTATTAAATTTGAAAGAATATATCTTTGCAATTCTTTTGATTTCATTTATATTTGAATCGACTATAAAAATGAATTATTTATGTTGATACTTGACACCGTACATTTACATAATAGAGAGTTTGGGAACGCAACCTCGTAGGCGATGGCGACGTCAGGTCCGAGCAAGGGGCTTGGAAACAAATACGTTGTGATACGTTGCCGTCGCCTAATCCGAATTCTGTTTGGCGGCGCGCATTTGGCGGTAAAATTTACATTTTTGAAAATCCAAAATGGATGCTGTCCTTGATGCCCTTCTTTTATCGTTTGATGATGGTTTAATATCTGAAGAAGAGCTATTACTACTTCAAAAATGTCTATGTACTTCACCAAACAGGCACTCAAACTTCCCATATAGAGAATATGATCCGTTTGACTGGGAAAATATTGACGAAATTACATGCAAAGTGGAATTTCGGTTTGACAAACAGCACATTCTACTGTTACAAGACGTACTTCAATTCCCAGCAATGGTTGACATTCTACCCGCGACAGAATGCTCAGGACTAGAAGCTTTATGCATATTACTCAAACGTTTTGCCTACCCAGTTCGGTACTGTGATATGGTTCCTATGTTTGGCAGGTCCGTGCCTGAACTATGCAAAATTACTCTATATGGAATCCATCATGTTTTCAACAACCATCGTTTTAGACTACAAAACTGGAATCAACCATTTCTATCTGCTGAGAATCTTGCAAGCTATGCATCTGCTATTCACAGTAAAGGTGCCCCTCTTCAAACCTGTTTTGGTTTCATCGATGGTACAGTTCGGCCAATCTGCAGACCCAGCCTGAACCAAAAGTTTGTGTACAATGGCCATAAGAGGTTACATGCCATCAAATTTCAGAGCGTTTGTCTACCAAATGGGCTAATAGCAAATTTGAGTGGACCATGCGGTAATTTTTTATGGCAATAATGTTATATGTTCTAAATATGTATAGCTCTTTTTCAGATATTAAATCATCTGCAAAGAAATTTAAATGTTATAGGTATACAATTCAATTATTTTACATCTTTGTTTCTTTTATAATAGAGGGAAGAATGCATGATGCACGTATACTTGGAGAATCAGGCTTGATGCAACAGCTAAGCCAGTATGCGTTTGCAACAGATGGCACCCCCTTATGTCTATATGGTGACCTACAGTAACATACCCACTAAGAGTACATCTTCAACAACCATTTCGAAATAATGATGCATTAACTAATGATATGAGGCAATACAATAAGGCTATGAGTGCAGTGAGAGTAAGTGTTGAATGGTTATTTGGAGAAATAACAAAGTATTTCAAGTTTGTAGATCTTAAGCAGCAACTAAAAATTAGATTAAGTCCTATCGGAAAAATTTATATTGTATGTGCTTTATTGCAAAATTGCTTAGCTTGTTTGTATGGTAACATTGTGTCGGAATATTTTGAAGTCAACCCACCCACATTAGAAAACTACTTCTGGAGAGCTGATGCATAGGATTCACATTTACACCATAAGAGCAATTATGGGCACATTTAACAGGAATTGGTTAATATGAAAACAGTTTTAAATTGTTGTTATTTAAGTAAATATTGTAATGTCAATAAATGCTGTTATTTTCAGCAGAAAATTTATAAAAACATTTGTATTTCTTTTGCACCAGTCAGTAGTTTGCTTCAAGGGAAGGAGATTTAGTATACCAAGGGGTTTGCCTGGCTGTTTCCTTCACTTGGTCAGCAATAAAACAATTACATTGCTAATTTTAATGATAATGTGGCTTGCAGTTGTTTCATTATTAAAAAAATTAACATTAACATTTTGTTCACCATTTTTTATGCTTGATACCCACTCCCTAGGGCACACCACAATCCACAGACTGATGCAATATAGTCAAGAATAAAACCAAAATTCAATTTACAATTAACAACTACTTACATGTCTTTTTGTTGAAAGTACAACCAAGCCCAAAATGTCCAAGTCAGATTTTAACAAAACGGTCATGAATATTTAATACTCACAGTTTCTAACAATATGTAAACGTCTCTAACGATGTTTTGCAAGTTCAAGTAAAGTGTTCAACAAGTTTTTATTTTGCTTTGTTTGGGCGTCAAGCTCCATTCTTCGTATTTCTAGCTCTTGCTTTCTAACTTCTAACTCTTGTGCTTTATGTTCCAACTCTTTTTTTTCTATATTCACTTTCCTGATTGGATTTATCCCTCAAAAAGTCTACAATAGCTTTCTTTTTGCTTTGAACGAGCCGTTATCGGATCCTTTTCTCTTAGCTGTTTCACGAGCAGTTTCTAATGCAACCAACCTTGCATCCTCTGCTTGGCTTCTCTCATCCTGTTTTGAATTCTTTTCTTTGTCTCGTTCCTGTTCCTGGCTCTCAAATAGAGCAGCCACTTCCTCAATAGCGTCATCCAGTTTACTAGATTCGACAGTGCCTAGGCCCGAAGCATCGATTTCCTCTCTTTCTTTCTTCTTGTACTTTTTTTCCAATAAATTATATCGATCGCAAACCGCCCGTATGTCTTTTAAATTAAACACTATGTCTGCTCTTGAATTAAGATTATCAACAATTGTTTGCCAGACTTGGCCTATTTGTCTTGAGCCTTTGGGATGGTCAAAGGGACGTTCAGCCAAAATTTCTTTTACCAACTCCAGGTCGTGCTTTTCAGACCATTTCATGGTTTGAGATTTGCTGCAAAACAATGCAAAACTACCTCCAGATTACTGAAAATACGTTAAACAGAATAATATGTACGTAAAAAAACATACCTCTGCTTGCTTGATTCACCCATAGTGCAAGAAAAAGCAAAAACAATCGGACGTTTTCGACACAACGTCAAACCACACAAAATGGCGTTGTCAAGAGAACGGCAGCGCACAAACGACGTGCATTTCTGTTCTAAATACGATAATTTATTTTAACTATGCAAAATCAAAATTATTTTGACGTCGCCGTCGTCTGTCCCGTTGCGTTCCCAAACTCTCTAATATATACATGCATGCAATGCATGCAGCAACCCCTCGCCACTAACTAAAGCCGATTTTCCACTAGCGAATTTTTTCGCGCGAAGCGACTTTTCTCTTTTGTCTTAGCTCAATTAGTTCCGCATGGTTGCAGCTGAAAGCTCAAGAACAAAGGGAAAAAGTCGCTTCGCGCGAAAAAAGTCGCTAGTGGAAAACTGGCTTAAGACCATGCAACTATATTTTCGGAATTACATGAAGTACTTTTATAGGTTGTTGTCATAGCAACACGGCAGTTGTTATTCTTTCTGTATATTTTTTCAAATGACAAAATATCAGTTTTTAATCCTTGTTTTATTGACAATTTTTTTAAGCGGCACAACACTTGTCATCGTTATGTAATTACGCCTAATGTAAGCTTAAATTTGGTATAAAATACGACCTATTAATTACAGTAGTAACAAGAAGACAGTCTTGCATTTACAAAACATAAACTTACTCTGGAATTTAAACAGTGAATAGACTGGATGAGTACGGCTACGCCAGCCTTTATAAAACATTAAAACACGAGTATAAATACGCATTATCAACAAACTTGCCTTTTGTTTCACGCCATACCCAATTCTTGGCGCTTCTTTGTATTTTCCCCGAATTAATCTCTCTTCAAGAGTCTTGTGGCAGTCGTTTTCGTCTTAGTTCTCGCCTTTTTGGATGCTTTAAGTGTTTGCTACCCCTGATGGTCCGCCATATTCCTGAGATCAGAAATGACCACCCTTCGTTGGTTGTGAAAGTTGCCAAATCTTTTTGCAAAATACAAAATATTGTAGTGCAAAAAGCAAATTTAGATATTTGCTGTCAGTTGAATTCGTGATTAATCAATCAACAATAAATTTTAAATCTGGCCCATCAGTGTTAGCCATTCATGATAGTCCGCCAAATTGTTGAGATCAGTGAGGATGACGTCATGACATACCAATCTTACTACCTAACTACCATGAGCAACGACTTTGAACTCCGCTAGTACGAAATTAGTATCCCTCGCCCCGGACGCACCCTGGAACGGCGCTTCGCGGCGTTGGCTCGGGGATAAATATATTTATATAAAAATTTTAATCTCTGATTTTAATCCCTTTATTAATTGGTTTCAATTAAATAATTTTACTGATTTTTCAAATAAGGTCCTTCTATACAGTGAGTTTTTGGACAAATCAAGGGATGTCTTTGGTCTTGCAAGATCACAACCTGTGTTCTTGCAGCGATTTGATGAGGTGTGGGGTGAGCGCGTAGACGTTGATGATATGGAACAGATTTTGAATTTTGTAGAAAATAGGGCATTCCAAAGTTGGAAAATTTTGTATACATTTGTTATACGCGTGAGAAGAAATACCCCGTTGATAGAAATACCGCGTTTCACGCGAAAGCAATTGTATAAAATATTTGCCAACTTTGAAAGGTCATATCTTCCACATTTTCCAACATTTTGGAACCAAACTTTGTACTTTAACTGAATTTATATTGATGCTCTTTCAAGCTTCGTTAAAAGATTTCCTATTTCAGAGTTTTTCAAAAGTAGAGTCAGAAAGTTAATTTGGTACACTTGATAAAGTATTGTGTACTTGCTATTTTTATGTTATATATTGTATATATATGTTATATATTGCGTTCAAATATGAAAACCTTTCCTATTGGTGAGCGATTGTGTGAACGTTTAATACAGTAGATGTTCATTCAATGCGGAGATTTCTTGGGAAAAATGCAGAGTTCAGTCTTAAAAATCAAGAATGTTTTCTTCACGTGTTGTCGCAGAAAATATACACTTCAACCATTTCCTACATGCAGTAATAGAAAATTGAAAAATACTAGGGTAAAAGAGGCCGGAGCTTTAACCGACTTTATTCCCCAGGTAACGGGGGAATTACCAATATTTAACATTGTTAAAATGTTAAATTCCCGCCCTTTCCCGGGGGTCGGGGGGCCGGGGTTTCAAATGACTAGTGCATTACGTCCCGTAAACTTCAACCGTATTTTGCGTACAACATGATTACAAGTATTTTATCCGATTTTATCTTATTCCAAAAGGTAAACTTAAAGCGAAGAGAACAGCAGTCATTAAAACTATAGTGAAAAATTGAAAAACAGGTAATTGAAATATTCACAATTATATGCATTTACAATTGATTGGTATATCTCCCACGTATCACTTGTTCTCAAAAATGTATGCTATCGACTACGAAATCACACCGAAAATAGCCTCTAAATTCCTCACACATTTGCTTAAGTATATTCAATAATTATTTGTGCTGCTAATTTGTAATTTTCGCCCTTTTAACACTGTATTATTGTTCGTGATGTGGCGGCACGTTGCATTTAATAACTGTCAAGGCGCCTTGTGACTTACGTGAAAATGTCGCGCAGTTAATTTAATTTTTTCCCAAATATTTTATTGTATGAGGAACAAGAACAAAGGTTGCACTTTCACCTGGTAAAAGTCTTACGAAGCCACACCATGTACCAGTGGATGATATTGACATTCAAACTTCATTATTTTTCTGTTGATTGAAAAGTAACCTAGATTTAAATGTCTCAGGAACGTTAAGGATATAATGAAATTTTACCAAAGTATCAGTACATAAGAGAAAATTATTGCTGTTCCTGCTGACGTTTTTAAAATTTCACAACTCGAAGTGTTTAAAAAACATCGGCCTAAATAATACTCTAGCAAAAATGGCGGACGCGGTGCGGAGAACGTCGAAGAGCAAGAAATTTTCGTCAGTATGCCATAATACTAATTCGATTGAGCTGAAGCTTTCACAAAACTAATATTTCACCTTGACGGTTAATATGCGAAATTTTGAGCCAGTTCGGTTTTCGCCGTATAAAACTCGATATTCGATTTTTACAGGGAGTCGCTCTTAAGTTTTTCAATTTTGTCTGAAGGGAACTTGCTTGCATTTTACTTGTATCTAAAAGAATACCCATAAATTCAAGGGCTTGGGAGGGGCCCTGTGTTTTCCCGTCAGCGATTGGAATCCCAATAATTTTAGAAATGGATAACATGTTATCCAAACTAATCTGACAACGGCTATCTAGGGGCAGCTGTGTGGCGGGTGGTTCAGTTATAAGAAAATCGTCTAAGCTCATGCAAAACTCACATTATAGTTATTAAGGAGAAAGTTTATTGAAAATACAGGGTGCACTTCTGAGTCCAAAGGATAAAACCTAATCATAATACCTCTCCTTCCAGCGCATGCCTAAAAGCTCGTAATCGTTCGGATGTATTGGTGTTAATCGAAAAGCCGATTCGATGTCTGTTTTTGCAAGAAAACAACCTGGGCCAATAAGTTGAATACCGTTGATTGCATCGTCGATAGTGAAATACTGAATGCTAAAATCTTTCTTCGAAATGTGATAATTTATGCTGCTTCACCCAGATTTTGGGTATGACAAATGAAAAATTGAGTGAAATTTTCTCGAATTCTTTTTTGGTACAAGTCCAATTAGTGAAACTTGAAAATTTCAAAAAGGTGAAGTGTCAAAAGGACAAACCATGCAGCCTAGTGAAACCTCTTTGGACAAATTTGGCGAAATAACATCTGGGTTTTCAAAAGCTGTTGGCAAATTTTTTGAAAACCTGGCAGAACGCTTTCCGTGAAAACCAATGTGCGCACCATATTTAAATATATTACCTAGCTCTAAATCTAAATTTTGGTTAGGATGACTAGAAAGAGCTGCTTCAAGATTTTCAATAGAGACTGATGTGGGTAAGGGGTTAATCTTGTTTGCATCTGGAGGATCTGCTGTCTCGTTTTTGATTTTGGTCTTCACTTCTACCTGTCCTGGTTTGTCCAATAGATGGGCACAAACATCCGGGATGTGGTCCATTACATTTGTTGCACATGTGGCGGTACGGGCAAGCTTGACGGAGGCAATGGGCATTCCCATTGTAGATATTGAAAAAAACCCCTCTCCCGGAGCCCCCAGAGGAAGGTTGATTGTGGGGTCCATGTGAGAAAACTGGATATTGCTGCGCAAGCACATCCGGGGACGTTGTAAAGATCATAAGCCACAATTATTGATCTATGGTGGACCAGTCCTGGATTGGGTTAAGTGCGGCCTTGGCTCTGAACTTATGATCATAAATACACCATCCCATGCACCTGTGGTCCGTGCGGCATGGTGAATCAATGTCATATACTGGAGTAGCTCTTGCGTATGCGTTGGATATTGGTGGATCATAAGGCTCATGATATAGTGAATGCAGTCGTCCACTGTTCGATGTTGATGATCCTACAATCAGTGACATTGAAATTAGGGACACTTACTTCAAAAAGACATTTTTTAATATATTTATGGAAAATTCACCTGTAAACCCCTCCCCCCGTTTCAATGTTGCTATTTTGGCCCGAAAAATCAGTGGCTTCATCATACAAAACAATAGCAGTTGCTACTAAAACCATTTCCCATTTGAGCAACATTGAAAAGGGGGAAGGGGGGGGGGTAGGTTGTGCGTTTTGGGCAATCGTTCCAATAATTATGTCACTGATTGTCTGAGTGTAATTTACTGCGTACCCTAATTTTTAAACGTCTGTAACTTAAAAACTAAGCAAGTTCCGTGGTAATTGAAGCATTATTAAATTGATGAAACTCCCAAATTAATTGTATTGCGTCACAAAAGTTTCATATCAATTTAACAAAGATGGGTCGGATTCATGGCCTAACGCCGGATCAGCGAGCTTTAGTTCTTTTACTGAGGCACGAATTTGGTTATTCATATCGGGAAATTACACTAAAAACAAAGATGTCTAAGACAAGTGTTTTCAGAATCATTAAACATTTTGATTGTAGCAATACTAGAGGTAAAGAGCTAAAGAAAGCTTTCAAGGTCGCTATAAATCACTGACAGAACGAGATGAGCGCAAACTTAAAAGAGCAATCATACAACTCCATGTATTTCACCGACAATTGTGACTAACAGAACATTTCTACGATACACGCGTGAAACGTCTAGGGTATGGATTTTTCCAAAGTCGAAACAAAGGGGTTCTCACAAAAAAGAATTTAAAGATTCGCCGTAGGTTTGCGCAAAACATGAAAAGCAAACCCGAAGATTATTGGACGTCAGATGTACAAGTAACCACAAGTAACCATATTATTAAATAATTATATGCTATATCTTCTTTATATGCATGGTAACTCGTGGTTACTTGTGGTTACTTGTGTTGAATTACGATATTTTAACTTAAATAATGGTTATTTCTCAACTATTACGGAATGCACAAATCTATGGGGCGCCAAATGTCTTTTTATTATTTAGCTCAATATCATTACTTTAATCGCTCAATATCATTTAATAAATAACAACTTTTATATCACGCTCAAATTTGGTTATTTAATAAATAACCACTTTTAAATCACGCTAAAATTTGGTTATTTAATAAATAACCAAATAATTTTCAGACACTCGGCGCGCATATCATAATCTAGAAAACGCAGCCTCCCCTGGAGAGGCTAAAATTTGCAAACGTCCACTTCCGGCCATGCCAATAAAATCGAAAGAAGGCGCGCGAAATGTATATGTGTGGTTTCGGTTTACTCAGATACTGTATAATTGTTGCGGTCAAACGATAACATTTATATATGGCGGAGAATTCCGACAACGCTATGGCAAGAAGGCTAACAGACGCAATTGGAAGAGCCATCGCGGAAACCTTAAATGCGGGAGGTAAATAAATCGCTCAAATCAAATCAAATGTAAATTTGGTCTTGAATTAATGAATATTATATTAGGCCACGATCCTACTCATCTCAATGTTAAATTAAATTATGTTGCTGTTTCGGATCTTTTTGGATAACTCGGCTAACCATATGGACCAAACGTATACAAATGTGCAGTGGCCATTGGTAAGAACAAAAGGAACACTCATGTGTATTCATCAGTACTTGAACTTGTTTATATTTAAGTATCAAATACATTGCACTTTTAGCGACCTAATCACAAAAAATGCCAGGATGTTCTGAGCTTCAAATGAGAACTGCAATAGTCGAAACAGGAACATAATTTAATTTAACATTGAGATGAGTAGGATCGTGGGCCTCGTGGCCTAATATAATATTCATTAATTCAAGACCAAATTTACATTTGATTTGATTTGATGGATTTATTTACCTCTCCCGCATTTAAGGTTTCCGCGATGGCTCTTCCAATTGCGTCTGTTAGCCTTCTTGCCATAGCGTTGTCTGAATTCTTCGCCATATATAAATGTTATCGTTTGACCGCAACAATTTATACAGTATCTGAGTAAACCGAAACCACACATATACATTTCGCGCGCCTTCTTTCGATTTTATTGGCATGGCCGGAAGTGGACGTTTGCAAATTTTAGCCTCTCCAGGGGAAGCTGCGTTTTCTAGATTATGAAATGCGCGCTGAGTGTCTGAAAATTATTTGGTTATTTATTAAATAATCAAATTTGAGCGTGATTTAAAAGTGGTTATTTATTAAATAACCAAATTTGAGCGTGATGTAAAAGTGGTTATTTATCAAATAACCAAACTTGAGCGTGATTTAAAAATGGTTATTTATTAAATAACCAAATTTGAGCGTACATTTAAAAGTGGTTATTTATTAAATAACCGAATTTGAGCGTGATTTAAAAGTGGTTATTTATTAAATAATGATAAAAGTAATGATATTGAGCTACATAATAAAAAGACATTTGGCGCCCCATACAAATCGTATGTAATAACACAGATTTGTGTTTGTCGAAAATATTTATGCATTGCATAACATTTGTGATCTTGTTTATGGTTACTTCTGTGGAGACGTGTGGCTACTTGTGCTATTTATACTTCCGCTTGACAATTACTCATCAAAAATAGGAAATTCATGTTTTGTTAATAAAATATCATAAAATATCAAACCTATCGTGCAGTTTTTTATATTTGTAACTCGTTCAAACGTATTTCATGCTTGAAAATATTTAGACCAGGCAATTGTAGTCCTCGAGGATAAGGCAAGCGAAGCATGCTGCGCACGGTTTGATCTCTCGTTGCTCCTTTTGTGGAATCTGCCTGTTAAAATGAAACATTTTCCATCTGACAGCCATCATCTCCGTCCCTCTTTCGTCTACAACGCCGCCCTTCACGTAAACGAGTTGATGTTTACTTGTGCTGAAAATTGGCGTATCACTGTCGAACACAATATCGTTTGCAAAGTGACACTTGGGCGCAGGTAAATGAACCAACTGACCTTCAAGTATCAAAAGTAAATCATGCAAGGCGATTATCTGCGGCGACCAACGGAAATCGTTTAAGAAGACGACTTCAGCTTTCTCGG
This sequence comes from Muricea muricata, assembly GCA_963855995.1. Lineage (NCBI taxonomy): Eukaryota > Metazoa > Cnidaria > Anthozoa > Malacalcyonacea > Plexauridae > Muricea > Muricea muricata. The sequence continues at coordinate 30,933,497 of OY979718.1, read as the reverse complement.
CTCCTACCCATGCGAAGCTTGTAGATGCAAGGTTGGTGAAAGTACTAAAAATGTTGTTGAGCGGATTGAGCAAAAATGTTTTGCCTCAATTCGCCGGGCCCGTGAGCATTACATTTCGGAACTTCCCACGGCCTTTGACTAACAGCTCTTTGACACAGCCAGCAAAATTGTCAACGGCAATGTTGTTATTTGCTAGCAGTTGTAACGCACAGTTGTGCCAATCGCGGATAGTGTTGAAAGTGCATTCTTGCTGATAAGCGTCGTTGAGCAGTTCTATTCGAGTTTTACTAAGTCTTTCTTGCGTTTTCTGTGCCGATTCCATCTCCCACGCAGTGGAAATGACCTCATTAACCGCCTTTTTACCTCGGTTGACAATGAACTCGGCCAAATCTGTTTTCCCTTCTTGTCTTTGCTGGTTAGAAAAGGCTAAAAGTTCTGTTCGATTTTGCAAACGTTTTCTTAGAACTATTTCGGCTACTTGGTATGCACTCAAGCGCTTTCGCTTTTTTCCACGTTTCTTTAAATCGGTTTGTCGGGACATTCATCACTTTCATCTGAGTTATCAGTGCTAGCTTGTTCTGCAAACTGTTGTTTACTTTCACGTTTGACTCTGCGATTACCATTTGCTATATAAGCTTGCGATGTGGACGGTCCTTCGCTGTTCTTTAGATAGGAATGTCCTTCACTTTCAACACATTGCTGGTCCTCTTTCGTGGCATCCTTCCAAGCCGTGTAATAATTTGTGTGGGCGCTCGAGAAATGCACTGAGATGCCATACTTTTCACTAAGACATTTCTTAGCACGTAGCCACCGCTGATTTCTGTTGAGCTTTAAACACATGTGATAGTGCACCCCAGACTTTTTGTGCGATTCTTGTGAATAACACCAGTGAAGAACGCTTGCAGATCCACTTTTGAATGCATTCATAACGGCTTCGGCAAAGGAATTCCTCGTGGGAATTTTTGATGTATTGGCTTGGCTATAGGTTATTAAATACACCTTTCGAATTTCCCTTCTTCCTAATTCACATTCTTCCGAATCAGACGAAAATCTGCCACTTTTGTAGCTTTCAAGTAGATCCATGCGCAATTGAAAGAAGAGCAGTCTTGTGTATTTTAAAGCTATCAATGTGATTAAAGAAATTTACAAATTCAACTAACGCTATCAGTAAATAATCAATCTTCGCTGTAGCCTGATACATTATATTTAGGTAATGTCTGTCTTCGTAGCAGCACTTGCTGAATTAACAACCACGTGACATAATGACAGTATAGCGCACACGCTTTAAGCTACTAAATATACATTATATATATCTTGAAAACCATCATCAAAAATACTTTTAGGTTACAGCTTCATAAAGATGAACTTTTTATATTATAGAATGATATTTTAAAAAGTACCACCGCAATTTAGAAGGCATCATTGCCCAGCAAACTAATACTGAGAAATTTTTAAGTCATAAAAATATTGATAAAATACTCAGACAATCAGTGACATTGAAATTAGGGACACTTACATCAAAAAGACATTTTTTAATACATTTATGGAAAATTCACCTGTAAATCCCCTCTATTGGTTGTTCAATGTCAACAAAGACGATATTGTCTGTCTATTAGCTGTTGAATAACATTTGATATGATGCGTACAAGCATGCATCGTGCACAGCGCGTGATCGCTGATGCATTAGGTTAGAGACTGACAATTGCCAACCACGTGAAATTCCGCGTACTTGGACAATGTCCAATAAATGTAAGAACTTTGAACTATGTTAACAGCTTTAATTTATAATCCGGATATTATAAATTGGCATGTTGCAAATAAACATGGTTTAGAGTTCCAGAAATGCATTATAGTTATGTTTCAGCTTGCCCGTGATTTTATACATTTGGCCTCCAAATTAATCTTTCTATTTGCTACCTGTGCTGATTCAGAACCTTTAAGAAAAAATAACTTTGGACTTGTTTCGTCATATCTGGAAAAGCTTAGTAGCAGATACCTCTTGTTGTAACTTTTGTCCGTACTGTTAATTGTTCCAGAATTTTAACTGAAATTCGGGAAATGTGGAAATTTTGATGGAATTCATTGAAAGATGGTAAAAATGACCAAAATGACGTACTGTTTCTGAAAAACTTTGTTTGACGTTCTGGAAATGTATTATAGTTATGTTTCAGCTTGCCCATGGTTTTACCAATTCGACCTCCCAATGGCTCTTTCTATGTGCTACCTGTCTTGATTCAGAACCTTTGCATTTTGCATGAAAATGAGTTGAAATGTTTCACGCGTCGCTGTACCACTGGTCTCTTCAGAAAAATTAACTTTGGACTTGTCTCGTTATATTTGGAAAAGCTTAGTGGCCGATACCTCTTCTTGTAACTTTTTTCGTCATTGTTCGTTGTTCATGAATTGTACTTGCAATTTGGAAAATGTTGAAATTGCTATAATATTTATTGAAACTTGGTGGAATTGTCTAAATGAGCCATTGTTTGTGAAAAAACATAGTTTAGAGTTTTGGAAATGCATTATAGTTATGTTTGAGTTTGCCCATGATTTTACACATTTTAGCGTCCCAATTACTCTTTGTACTTGCTACATTTGTTGATTCAGAACCTGTGCATTTTGCATCAATATCAGTTGAAATTTTGTATAAATAACTGAACCATTAGTTTCTTAAGAATAAAAAAAACTTTGGACTTGTTTCTTCATATTTGGAAAAGCTTAATGGCAGATACCTCTTCTCGTAACTTTTATCTTTATTGTTAATTGTTCGAGAAATGTAACAGAAATTTTGAAAATGTTCTAATTGTTATGGAATTCCTTTAAACTTGGTAAAAATGACAAAATGACGACGTATTGTTTCTGAAAAAACTTAGTTTGGATTTTTGCAAATACATTACAGTTGTGTTTCAGCTTGCCCATGTTTTTACCCATTTGGCTTTGCAATGGCTCTTTCTACGTGCCACTTGTCTTGATTCACAAGATTTGCATTTTGCGTCAAAATCAGTCGAAGTTTTGCATGCATCGCTGTACCACTGGTCTCTTTAAAATAAACTAACTTTAGATTTGTCTAATTTTGGAAAAACTTAATGGTAGATGACTCTTTTCGTCATTGCTAGTTGTTCCAGAATTGCACCTGCAATTTGGAAAATTTGGAAATTGTAATAATATTTATTGAAACTTTGCGGAATTGACCAAATGAAGCATTGTTTGTGAAAAAACTTAATTTGGAGTTCTAGAAAAGATTCAGTTAAGTTTCAGCTTGCCCATGATTTAACCCATTTGGCCTGCCAGTGGCTCTTTCTTTGTGCTACCTGTCTTGGTTCAGAACCTTTGCATTTTGCATAGAAATCAGTTGAAATTTTACATAAATCTCTGTACCATCAGTCTCGTAATGATAAACTATCTGTTTGATTTGTCTATTTATATTTGCAAAGCTTACTGGCAGAAGTAGAATAGGTGCAGCTATAGAACCGCTGAATCAGCATTTTTTACGGAGCTCTTACCCCTGTGAATTAGTTCCCAGGTCATCACTGTGAGACAGGTGCGCGCGCATGTTGACCGAAACACGTGTAAAACTAGAAAAAAAACCTTGTCTAACTGGTTTTTAAGGCAATACTATAAAAAAGCGGCCGTCGACGAACGAGATAATCAGAATTATGGAATGTCTACATGGAAAGCCGGCGTCCTCTTCCAAAACTGAAAATGGTTTATTTTTTTGCTGTGGGCAAAAGCCTAGCTGTAATTTCTTTTGCCCCCAGAATGATTGCAGTTATTTTGAAAATGCTATTGCAATGTGGAGAAATTCGAACTCGTTACAGCCAAGATGTCACGATCACAAGAAGCTAACTAAAATGTTAGTCGTGAAAGACATTTTTAAACTTAGTTTAGCCGACCATTCTTCGTTTGCTCGGATAAAGAAAAGCCGTGCTCGTTTTGGCAATGGGGTGATGTTATTAGACCACAGTGCTACCATGGCGTGCAATGTTCAACGAGAAAGGTCAAGAAAGAGGGCGCTAATTATGGTCGTTTATTTTATACCTGTTCGAAAGGTATAAAGACGATTCGTGCGGCTATTTTGAGTGGAGAGATAAAAAAGAAGACGAAGACCCGTTCGAGCCATTTTCCACTGTGTATTTTAGCAACACTCCTTCGTACGGGTATACGGTTAAGACTGGCGAAAATTTCACAAGCCGTCATGAGAATCGCAAAATTGCAAGGAGTACTTGTTCCTTAAAACAAAGAAAGAGAACTTGTAAAACAGGTGATGCTAATTATGTCTAGACTGTTAAGAAACATCTGGTACAAACCGCGCCATTATTACTTTAGCTGTTCAAGTGAAAAGTCGTGTTTAAAATGTCTGCTCGTGAACGTTTTTCCAACTTGACTCTACCTACTGACATTGGTAATAAAGAAAGGTTTTTAAGCTACCGTCAGAAAATAATTGAAGAGAGGCTGACAAAGTGCTATGCGGAAGAAATGGCCTCAGTCATTAACCAACTGGTTGTCGAAAATTGCAACGGCTGCATCATTGATCATCCATCACAAAGACAGCATCCTTGTCTTATGATGGAAAGTGATGAAAGATTGTCAATGTACTTTGATGATGCGTTATCAAAAATATCTGAAGCAAGAGTTATGGAGAACTTTATGAACAGTTTAAACGATATTAAACCAAGGGTGAATGGACTAGAGTTACTGAAGTACATTTGTTATGATTGGCGATCAGTATTCTGTGCAAACGAGAGACGGTTGCTTAAAAAAGAGACTCTTGAACAATTGTAATATTATATTTTCTTGAATAAAGCTTTTCATTGCAATGTATATCTTCGTTGTTAATTTATTATGACGTATATGAATAAACATGTTTGTTCATATTCATACATTTGGAAAACTGGTTTGTCTGGTTTACATGACTTAAAAGAGACGAGATCATCATGATCACGTCAGTCTATTTAGTAAGTATGCTTGTGAACAGTTTGTCTGAAGAACGTGAAGAGAATTATGGCACACCTGCATGTTTAAACAAATGTATGAGTGTGAAATTGACTTTGATGCCTTGACTGTTGAGAAACTGATAGATTTTGTGTTCACGGAGATGCTCTATCGTAAGATTCAACAATTGGAAGAAGAAGCTGCACAGGCCAAACAAGATGAGGATTACGGTAGACCTTGGACACGGTTTCGAAAGCGCATTGAGGCCCTTGGTGATGAAGAACGCTGGATATACTATGCTGAGCGAGCTCTTGATCTGCTAGACCATGATGTTATGTGGAAAGGTGTTGTTGAAGCTTGCAAGATTTTGAAGTATCCTGAACCGTCAGTGATCCATAGAGATTACTTCGAGGCACTATTCGATATGACATGTTTCGCTTGGTTTCAGAGGTATTCTGAATTCGAGAGAACAACATTTATCAACAATCTAAATGACTATGTTCTATGCGTGTGTAAATTAAAATATAACTACACAGTGTAATCTACCAAAGAAATAAATGATTTTAAAACGTACTGTTTTGTTGTTTTTCTTCATTTTACTCGATCTGTTGCAAGAGGTAACATGGGAACTTGTCATAGCAAGAGTGATAAAATCAAAAGAGACAAAAATCATAGCAGACAGAAAATGTTTAAATTTGGTGCAAGTTTTGGCCGTAAAGATTTAAATTTGGAAGGTCACTTGCAAATGGGGTACAACAGTAAAACAATTAAAAACTACGGCCCTAACGACAAGCAGTTAGACCAACCAGAAAATACAACTTCGGCAGTAACTGAACCGAATGATCAAACTACCGAGACAGAAAACTAATTTTTATAACACTGGTACACTTTTTCGTATGTTTCATTAAAAAAGAAGACATGGACCAGCCAACAGTTGATGAGTACTTAAAAAGTGTTTATTATGATCCAAAACGTCCAGGAGGTTTCGGAGGAATTGAAAGTTTATACCGTGATGTAAAGCGGAGGAAAAGTTTAAATTAAGTCGAAAACAAATTTCAGACTAGTTATTGAGTCAAGATACTTATACTTTACATAAACTAGCTCGTCGAAACTTTTGGGGGAAGCATGTAATTGTGGGAGGTATAGAAGAAGAGTGGCAAATGGATTTAGCAGACATGCAGTCTTTAAAACAGTATAACAATGAATACAGATATATGCTCGTTTGTATAGACGTATTCTCTAAGTATGCGTGGATAGTTCCAATCAAGTAAAAAACAGGTCCTGCCATAGTTGAAGCTTTTAAAGTCATTCTAGCTTCGGGCAGAAAACCCCAAAAGATCATGACAGACCAGGGAACAGAGTTTTTTAACAAATCATTTCAAGCATTGTTGAAGAATGAAGATATTCAACTTTTCAATACGTTCAACGAGACAAAGGCCTCTATGTGGAAAGGGTCATGTACATTTAAGTCGAAGATGTGGATTTTTTTTATGGCAAAGAAAACGATGAGATATCTAGAAATGTTACCCGACTTGATGTACTCGTACAAATACAATCATAGTCGACATAGAAGTATAAAGATGAAACCCGCACTTGCCAACATAGAAAATGAAGACGATGTCTTTCATACGCTATACGATAGCTTTTTTGATAACGTACAACCTGTAAAGTATAAGTTTAAGGTTGGAGACAAGGTGCGAATAAGTAAACTTAAACGTAAATTTGAGAAATCTTATTTGCCAAACTTTTCTACCGAGATATTTGTTGTAAGTAAAAGATTACCAAGAGACCCTCCAGTTTACAAGCTAAAAAACTATGACGGGGAGGAACTTAAAGAAACGTTTCACGATAAAGAGCTGCAAAAGGTTGTCAAAGACGATGGTGTCTACGAGGTGGAAAAAATTCTTAAAAAAACGCGGGAGAGGAAGTAAAGTACAATATCTTGTAAAATGGTTAGGTTATCCTAACAAGTATAATTCATGGGTAAATGCTTCTGAAATAATTGTTTTAAACTCTTGGCGGTGTAGCTGTCATGTTATTCGCTTTACAACGATGAATACAAAGTTTCAGAAGGGAGATAAAGGGGATATGGCGAATGCAAAAATGTATACATTTTTAGAGCAAAATATTGGTGGAAAGACGTTCCTTCGGTTGCGTAAATGATCACACAGATTAGCATTTGGAATATTATATTTTGTAAAGTATTAAGACTAGTATTGAATTAGAATTTCCTGTCCCGCATAATTTTGCGCGATGAGCAGATATGAGCACCTGCTCATAACTGCTCACGAGCACTTGCTCATACGCTCATATGGCCTGATGTAACTCGTCAGGTTAGTATAGCTATATTTTGTTAGCCTTGTACAAGATTATGCGATGAGCAGATGAGCACCTGCTAATAACTGCTCATGTTTCATTCTCATACGCTCATAAGGCCCGATGTTGCCCGATGGCCAGGCCACATATGAAACATACCATTTTTAAATCTGATTGGCTCTCAGTTATCCAATTAACTGTAAAAAATGTTAAATTTGAGTCGATAAGAGCATACTGCTTGCAACTTTCACAGAGATAAGACTTTTAGATGGCCAATTTGATGGAGGAGAACTTTTCGCGGTTACATGACTTAAACAAGCGTGTGGCAGATATTTGAAGAAAAAGAGGACTGCTTTATACCTTCGCAAACGGAGGGCTGACGTACATACCTGGATGCTAAACAGTTTGGTAGACGATGCATGCCGCAACCTTAAAGAAATTAGAAGTCTTAGAAACAACCAGGGAAAGCTGTGCCAGAGTTTGTTATGTAATAATAATAATAATAATAATAATTTATTTCTTAAATGAGCATTTATAAAAATTCTCATTGCTCATTACAATAGTATAACTAAATTATTAATAATATGTACAAATAAAATTATGTAATAAAAACCTGATATAGAAAACTTAAAAACTAACTATAAACTTGATTAAAAAGGAAAGTCTTAAGTTTATTTTTAAAAATATTAATTGATGTCTCAAGTCTCAATTCATCAGGAAGACTATTCCAAACCACCGAACCAGCCTTCCTAAATGTTCTATCTCTGTACGTTTTCGTTATCGTCCTAGGTTCTTCCAGTAAATGTTTAGAAGCAGATCTTAGGCACCGCGAAGGCTTATGAATTTTCAGAAGGTCCCGAATATAAGATGGAGCAAGATTGTTTACAGCTTTAAATGTTATTAGCCCGAGTTTAAATTTGATACGGCTTTGTATAGGAAGCCAATGAAGTTCTTTCAAAATGGGGGTAATATGCTTTCTTTTGTTTGACCTGGTCACAATTCTAGCGGCTGTATTTTGTACATGTTGTAGTTTCTCAATTTCACGTTATGGAAGCCCATAGAGGAGACTGTTGCAATGATCAAGACGCGTTGTGACAAAAGCATGAACCAAACGCTCCGCAGTCGATTGGTCAAGGTATTTCCGTATCATGCCAATGTTCCTCAAAGCAGTATAAGCTGTTTTACAGATTGAATTAAAATGACTCTTTAAAAAGAGATTTTCGTACAAGGTCTCGAGCTTCGGTCTTAATACGAATTAAGCTATCACCAAAATAAACATTGGGAGGAGCTGGACATGATTTAGCATAAGCAGAATGTACATAGATAGCTTCAGTTTTTCCATCATTTAAAACCAACTTGTTTTGAAGGCACCAAGCCTGAATGTCATGAAGACAATGTTCAAGACGCTGAATAGCCGTGTCAGAATCGTGTTCTTTAGGATAATATAGAGTTGAGTGTCATCAGCATAAATCATAGCATCAATGCCATGGGCAGCAAAGATATCTTCTAGAGGAGACACATAGAGCGAAAAAAGCAATGGCCCAAGAACCGATCCCTGAGGGACACCTTGTAATAACGGAGTTGACACCGAAGCTTTACCGTTAATTTTTACGTACTGAATTCGAGAGGTAAGATATGACCGAAACCATGATAAGGCTGTATCACAAATTCCAAAGCGAGATTCCAAGCGGTCAAGTAGGATTTGATGGTCAATTGTATCGAAGGCTGCAGAAAAATCAAGCATTACTAAAAAAGCTTGATGGCCAGAATCAAGTGCCTCTAGAAGATCATTATGAACACGTAAGAGAGCTGTTTCAGTACTAAATCCCTTTCTAAACGCTGATTGAAGATTTGGATGTATTTTATTTTCCATTAGATAATCCACAAGTTGAGGAGATACAACGCGTTCAATTATTTTCGATATAAACTGCAAATTTGAGATTGGACGAAAACTACTCATATCTTCAGGATCCATCGATACTTTCTTTAAAACAGGTGCAAGTTGAGAAACTTTCCAGGAATCTGGCATATAACCACCACCCAAAGATAAATTGACAATCTTCGTAATAGGTGTTAACAACAAATGAAGACACTTTTTCAAGATCACAGTTTGAACTGGATCTAATTCACAAAACTTCGTAGGAGACATCAGAACAATCTGTTTGATGTAGTCTTCTGCTGCAGTCACGAAAGATGAAAACCTTGAATTGTAGGTACATGGAGGGAGAAAAATATTCGGTTCTAAAACAGGAAGTTCGCATAATCCGCTATGAAGTCTGTGAATCTTATCATTGAAATAAGTAAGAAATTGGTTGGCTGGGTCATGTAGAGAGGACGGGAAAGTATTTGCTCTTTTTCCTCTAGTCATTAGTTCAACTTCGCGAAAAAGAGACCGCTGATCAGCATTACTGAAGCGATTTCGATGATATGAGGTTTTTATGTCGTTCAATCGACAGTAATATGCATTACAATAGTCTTTAAAAATCTGTTTATCGATTTCAAGACCAGAAGATCTATATTTCCTTTCATACCTCCTTTTCTTTGCCTTAGCCTCTCGAAGAGAATCATCGAACCATGGGGCATGCGGTCGAAGGGTAACGAACCTTGGGCGCGCAGGAGCATGTATATCCACAACATTCGCCAGATCAGTATTATATTGATGGACTAACGAGTCCAGGTCTGAGCAAGGTTCAGTAATGATGGACGATGCGCAAATAGATTCAGCAAAAGCACACAAGTCAATATTCCGAAGTTTTCGGTGATTTACAAAGATTTTTGTAGGTTTAGGTCGTGGAACGGAGACTCGGCCAGTTATCACAGCATGATCTGAGGGAAGCTGTATTGATGAACTTATATTTGATATAACAACATCGGAGTTTCGAGTGATCACAAGATCGAGAAGGTGACCACGGTTGTGAGTGGGACTTTTAACGTGGCAAATTCATCTTTATTTCCTGAAAAGCCGCCTTATGCTTTTGCATCGCTTCTCGGATGTAGGAAGTTGGCCTTGTCTTTCGCACGTTACATTTACCAAAACGTTTGTGAAAAGGAATTAATAGAACAAACATTATGAAACTTTTAAAAAATAGCTGTAGTATATAAAGGATATATACACCTGTTGGCGCCATTTTCTTTGCATGTCCTCAATACATCCACCCCACATCGATGTCACATCGACTCCAAATAGACCCACATCGACCTCTGGTCAACCTCATATAAGCAAGTGCTCATACCAATAGTTGGGACCTACATACATAGGCCATAACTGTCAATACCTAACAGGTATGAGCACTTGCTCACATGCTCATAAAAATACAGTGCTGCTCAACGATAAGGCATTTCTACACAATCAGTTCCAGCGGAATGAGCTGCAAATTTTGCGGTAAAACATTTAATCGTGGTTTCAATCTACGTCGACACGAAAAAGAGTATTGTCCGCTGAAAAGCGAAGAGAGAGAAATGTCAGAAACAGAAAGTCAGACAGTGGACTCAGAGGATGATGCTTCGAGCGTTGCAACTCACGGGTCTGAAGTCCGATGACAACAGACAGTGAGACGGAAACAGAGGAAGAAGAAGCGGATCTTTGGATGCCTATGGTAGAAGAAGCGATGCAAAAGCATAAGGCGGCTTTTCAGGAAATAAAGATGAATTTGACTCATAGTGGTCTGGATGAGCAAACCGCTGGAGAAACAGATTACTCTAATATCCTGCCTGAGCTCCAAAAGGAATTGAGAAGTATCTATTTACAGCGTCTCCAATGGATACAACAACTAAAGAAAGATCAAGTGCATAAGAAAATAATGCAAACAAAAGATACTTTCGTGAACGATGATGATTTTGATCCAGAAGAGGCTATGGAAGCAGCGGTTAATAAAAAAAAGACTACAATTTCACTGAGGACAGTGATGATGAACAAGATTATTAACTACATTAATATTTGTCATATTGTTCTCAATAATATTTTGCCATAAAAATGTATACATTTTCGTATTCATCATACACCCTTTATTTCCGTTTTGATGATGAAGATCATTGACTACATAAATATCTATCAAATTGTTCTTAGTAAAATTTTATATAAATATCGAAGTTTGGTATTATTCTAATATGTGGGAGGGTTATGTCGGGCCATCGGGCCTTATGAGCGTATGAGCATGTGCTCATGAGCAGTTATGAGCATATGCTCATCTGCTCATCACATAAACTTTTACAAGACTAACAAAATATAGCTATGCTAACCTGGCGAGTCACGTCGCGTAAAATTGCTTCCCGTAGCTCAACAGTTTAAACAAAATTAAAAACATTTCTTAAGTTGTACAAAGTGGGCATTTCATTGGTAAAAGCCTTGTAAAAATTGTTGTTGTCTTAATCAATCTGTGACCATTAAAGAATTTTAAATGGGGGAATTTATCGCATTACCTAAGCACACCCCTAACAATGTGCGTACACATGCACCCCACAGGCCAACACGATATCTGCGCTGGTCTCTCAAAAAAACCCTGCGTTTTTATACTCTAGCGCAACAAGCAAGTCTTACACCAGTCATCTCTGGGCGTGTTGGAGCACGTCTTGCATGGCAATATCCCGCGCTTCTGGTATATCAGTTATGTCATGTGGTTAGCCACACTTTACCAAATTCCAAACTGTGTCTTTCAGTTTGCGTGACACTAACAATATAGACCCAAACCAATGATCCCAGATCAATGGATGAAAAATCATAGTTTAAACGTTTACTGTATTGCTACAGATGTAAGACTCGTTAAATCAAGACAATCTACACTAAAACTCAACAATGCGTCATTTGCGTGAGTGCTGACGGTTAGTCATTGTATATACAGTATAATTAGCTGAATGCAATTGTCATCAAACTCTTATTTGCACATACAATTAATACACGTTTGTCTCAAAGTTCATTCGTAAAGTACACAGGTGATTATTTTAAACCAGAATCCACAGAAGTTTCAGGGGGGTCGGTAAAATTTCTGCTTTCACAAAACTGAGGTTTGATATTGTGCATGTTTTATATCTCGTTCATATTGGCCACACTGCAGTATTGAAAGATTTTAATGACCATCAGGCCGTCTATCAAAGCATATATATGTATGTTATACTGGCTAATACTGTACAATAGCATAAAAATCTTGGCGTCCATCGCTTCAATTTTCTCACTAACACAAAGCTTATACACAAACACCCAATATAACCAGTCTTAGTAGGTTATTATATATATATATAGTGTTCATATGCCACATTGCGTTTGAGTATAACCACTACACCAAGCTCAATGATATGGCCCAGGTCAATGATCATTAAAAATTTCTGCCAGACTAAAATTAACATCTTTCTGAAAGAAAATAAAAATAGATGTAGTTCGTTGTGATATGTTTGTGCTATGCTGGTGATTTATTGGGCTATAACATTTTACACTAATCCACTTGACAGGCAAGCTATAAGTACTACATGGCCCAACCCAGAGTAATGAATTTATTATAAATTGATAAATGATTATTAGCAAAGAGAAATTGATGGTTGATGATTGCCGGGAGAGATTTTTTAATAGTGAACAATATGGGCTATATAGTTATTGAGAGTTATTACTAATAGTACACCTGTTTTAGACATCTGCATTTGAAAGGACTGTTTAATAGTCAGCAATTAAAGGTGATTTTGTATGAAGCTTGACATAGTACATAATATATTTGAATGATAAACATGATATATTTGATAGGTTGGTGACATATATGCTATAACATTTATCATCTGACCAAACTAACATTCTACTTGTGTTATTTAAATTGTTTCCACCTGCCTGTTCAGCTGACATGACAAGTCATAAATCATAATTAGGGCAGACATAGTGTGCTCTCCCCCAAGCAGATATTTGGTAGATTTTAACTATATTATTACCCACCTATATAAGGTTATTATACAGACAAGTTATAGGTTTTCACAGAAACTGGTCAGGGTTTTCCACATCAGACGATTAATGAACCTATATGTGTCACATTGTATTAGGGTGTAATTAGTCAAATTAGTTAACTTTTTATAGTTTGCCAAAGCCATTGAGCAACAAATTCCCCTTGGCAAGTAAAATTAGTTTCATAGTGGGTAATACTGAACATGTCCCCACTACTTCATTACACATAACTGAATTATACAATAGACTATTACTTTTACTTGTCAAGGGAAGCCTATGGATACCAACAGTTTGAACCATTGAGTCTGAAGCAAACTATGTAACTTTTACAGTAATTAACTCAATATAAAATAAAAAACAATTTTGCTTTTTATCTTTTGCTGGTCTAATTCACACCAATGATATACAGAATAATACATGAGTGCGCAGAAATACCAGATTTATTTCGAGTGTTGTACATGATATCTCACGAGTAAGCGCAGTGAACGAGTGAGAAATATCATGTTCAACACGAGAAATAAATCTGGTATTTCCAAGCACCCATGTATTTTTCTGTTTATTATTATAAACTACAGGTTTTCCACTAATATAAAATGTCCAGAAGCTATGATTGGTAATTGTTTGAAAAACGATAATTTTCACATGTGAAATTATCATAAATAATCTCAGATGTGAGATTATCAGTTTTATCAGTGCCTGAAATCCTTATAAAGCACTGTACTTTATATAATAAACTATAATAATGTACACCCTAACTAACAAAGCATCAGTTGTTGTATGACAAAACTGTTGAGACTTACATGATGAGAATGTCTTTCATAAAATCTTTCTGCTTTTATATACATTGTTTATTGCTATGACCATAATACTGTTTGATACAAATCCATCCTTGCACTAGTTTAGTAGCTGATGTATTACAATATAGCATATTGTTTTCATATTTCTTGTGATCACTTCCTGACGGGTAAAAACTTGCAAACAAAGTTTCCAGTTGTGTACTGTGACAAGACAAGAAGATTTTGGCAAAATTTGCTAGCATTCAGCCATTCACTGCAATTTCTCACTAGTGTATGTTGAGTAAGATCTACTTGTGCAGTATGTCTACCAACTAACTTCCTCTTTCCATGTCTACAACGTTTCTTTTCAACTACTGATCTTTGCAGTTCTGGAGGATCACAAAGCTGGTGTGCAGAGACTTCCACTTCCTGGTCATCAGTTGACTATGAGGATAAACAAATAAAGACCAAAAAGGTCATTAGGGCAAATTTATTTCAGACAGCAAGCTATTTTGGTAAACAAAGGTAGAACAGTGAATAATTTTCTTGTTAAAAAAATCTTAGGATTCAGATTGCCTCAAACAAGCTAGCAAGGGGGTGTACATAAATTTTCATGGTTAATAAAAAATTTTTTCTCTGATTAATGGGTTGTTCCAGAAAAGATTACACCCCACAAGGAATTTTAAAATAATAAACTCTCCCTCTCTGGACATCATTTAGAAGTTGAAGACATTCCCTTCCCTGGGCAGCAGAAATTTCCTCTGTGTGTGGGGTATATATGTATCATTTTTGGAATGACTCAATGTTTTTGACTCAGAGTTTGTTATTTGTTATTGACTTTCAACAGAGCTAGCTAGGAGAAGGGAATGTCCCTCCAGTTGTGCTGCCACTGACATAATTTGCTTCATGACAAAAATAACCAAATTATGAGGGTTGCAGAGTCTTAGAGGTCTTAAGCCTTGTTTTCATTACGACGTAAGCGTAAGCATAAGCAAGCGGAACCTTTGATGTGACATAAGCGTAAGCGTAAAGAACGCAACGTTTTGATATTTCTTATGTCACATCAAAGGTTCCGCTTGCTTATGCTTACGCTTACGTCGTAATGAAAACAAGGCTTTAGAGGGTGGGAATATCTTTTCAATAAAGGATACATGAGAACATTGGTATCTATAATGTACTGTACAGGCATTATTTCACCAACAAAATGACACAATCCCTGCAAGTACTGTGAACCTCTGATTATAACCCTCCATCTATAAGCCCCCCCCCCCCCCCATCTATAAACCCATCAAATTACTTATGTCTGTACATAAAAGCGTAAAAAATGCTTACGAACTTATATAAGCCCAGGGCTTATAATCAAAGGTTTACGGTATATTAAGTATTATACAGTATATAACAGACTAATACATAAAATAGAAAAATTTTCACAGTTTCGTACTTGCGTTTATAATCCTATTTTTATAAGCAAAGTCTTGTCTACAACGTTTCCTCATATCGTCTTATTGTTCTACAAGCGTCTCCAGGCAACAACTCTGGGGGGGCGTAACACGTAAGCATGCAAGTTCGATAACAGCTCTAGCCGGTGACATCCTTTCCCCCTATGTGCAACATAATTTGAATATTTATTTTACTTATCTAATCATTATCATGTTCTTCTACCATAGTTTCTAAGGGTTCTCGGTATTGATAAGACTGTCGATCGTTCTCTAATTGTATAAACTGTGTTTGCCGTCTTGCTCTAGTTGAACGTCTGGGATTCACTACTGGTTGTTCGTCATGTTGTACTACATCCTCTTCTTCGTCTTCCCGCTGCATCTCATGTTGTAACTTTTTTCGTCGCCAAGGTAACAACTCATTATAATGCCGTACCTCCTGCTTGGCTCCTGCTTTCGCTGCCTGCCTGATTCGGTACGTCACAGGTCCAGTTTGTCCAACCACGACATATGGACCTTGATAGTGATTACGCAACTTCCCCCCTGACGTTTGATGGTTTTTCTTTATTACCAAGTCATTCAAGTTATACCCTTTGTGATACACTTGTTTCCTGGTCTTCGTTGCTTGTTTCTTTTGTGTTTCTTCAATATTTCGCCTTGTCTTGCGTATTACCATGTCCCACTTTCTGGTGTCTCTCCGCACTGCTTTTGCTAGTTTTTCTTGCTCCTTTGGAGCGTTTGGATAGTAATCCTCATCGTTGTTCTTGTCGGCTTCTGGAGGTAATAAGAAGGACTCGGGTCGATTAGGTTGTTGTTTAAATAGCAGTTCGAAAGGACTAAACTCCGTTGTTGCCGATTTACCCGAGTTGAAAGCATAAGCCACCAATGGGAGCAAATCTGGCCAGGAATCAGGATGCTCTGATACTAATATCGCTAAACAGTTATTTAGGGTATCATTCTGGCGCTCCACTTGCCCTGGACTTGCTCCAAGTCTCTCTCTCGCGCGCGGAAAGGGGAAGGGGTGGAGAGAGAGACTTGTTAAACTTGACAGGATTTCAATCGTATTATAAATTCCGCGGGAAAATTAAAAGGGGCGGAGTTAATTGTAGTTAATTTCGCTGATGTAAATTTCATATAATACAATTTGCAAAATGGAAAATACACCAACAAAGGTTTATCGTAACAATTTTTTCTTGACGGCGCGCGTATTTTTAGGAAGAATGGTGCCTAAATTAATTCTTAAAAAATGCGTCATTTTTATACCGTTGCGGGGCACTGCAGGTTATCTTTAGATAAATATAAACAATTGTGATCAACAGAGTGAGACGAGTGGATCAAAATGATACTAAGGTTGCCATAGTTACACGTATTGTTTTGCAGCGGTTGAGCATTCTTTGAGGACTATATCTTGAGAATCGCGCGTCGAAGTAGATAACATGAAAATTGCCGAAATGTGGCTTCAAATAACTTTTGTATTTTAATCAATTCGTACAGAATTTTTTCATGGTAACAAGCCTGTGGCTTTTATCTAAAAACGTATGTTTTTATTTTTTCGGATTTGGCATTTAAACGGCGACAAAGCGCTTTGAAATAAGAGCGCCGCACGCGAGTGTTGTTAAATGGACCTTTAAAGATTACAACATGCTGGCGTTACAAAGGACGAGGAAAAAGGTGGAATTATCAACCAGACAAGCGAAATGACTACAAAATAGTTAGTGATCTATTTTCAGTACTTTATAGGATGATCGGGCAGTTGTTTATCTCCTCGAGCTGGCTATATTTATATTAATATTTGTAAACAATACTAGTATCTGTTCATTCAAAAGAATGTATACATGTTAACATATGTTACTGGACGACGCTGTACTTTTTCATAGTGAGATTAGGATTTTATATTTTCTTTTTTGTTTTATCTAGCCGCTAAATATTTCCAGGGGAATAAACTGTTATTGTGGTCTAGAAGATCATAAAATCTTCTTGCTTTTGTTTAGAATTAAAATAATTTTTACTGAGTATATTGCATGTGAAAATCCAAGGTTTAGGTGTAATTATGTCTACTGATTGCATAAATACAATGTTTATACCTCTTGACCAACGGTTTTTTAATGTTTTCACTGAGTAAGTAGTGACAACTAAAGTTTTTAATGCAGTTATAACAACGTACTTACAAAGTAAAGCTTTGACAGCCTTGTGTCAGGGCAATGTGACATGCCTTGTGCAATTCAAAATACTTAATGCTATGTAATCAAATGCTTTTGATTAAAAAAATCATGTCTTTCGTATATACTAAAAATACAAGGAATTGTTGTCAGACTACGGTCATGCATATCATACTCATTATAGTGTCAAGGTAGACAAATAAGCAAGTATGTTGTTTTAGTGTACTGTAGTTGAGTTTGCCTAATTGCCTTCCCCAATTTAACATAACTGATTGATCATGGATTGCAAGTTCATAAAATAAGAGTATGTCACTTCCTGCTCCAGCAAAAAATGCATTCTTGGTGTCACAACTGAATTTCTCACTGATTAGCCTGAAGCTGAATAAACATGCCCTTCTTAAAGTTGTCATATTAATTATGAATTACTGTTACCTATTTTAGAAAATATTTGCCATATCTTGCTCTAATGTGCCCCTAATGCTAAACTACATTTAAGAACAAATTGGCAAACATTTTCCAATCATGCCAAACCTTGGCAAACAACACATATACTGACTGACACAAGAAAGATATTTACCAAACTTACAAGTCATTAATCTTATGTACAATATCAGTAGTTACCTCATCAAGCAGAAATCACTAAAGTAAGTTTGGTTAACAACAAAAATAGGTTCTTTTTGTCAATGATTCAGTGTCCAAGCTATAAATTCTGCTCAAATGCACATGACTTTATTTCAATATTTGGAGTGATAGAAGCTGTCACCTTTTCACTGTCCGACAACAGATGAGGTAAGGGCATGCACCCAATTTTTCTGTTTTACTGTACATGTGTGTCACATTTATTTAGGAAATTCTATTCCAAGATGATGCTTGTGCACAGTAGCCAGAGATATATCTGACTAACCTTTTAGTTTTGCAACCAATATGTATAAGTAATATTTGAGTAAGAGTTGCAAGAGGACACCGTGTCCAGGATCATCTCCATACAACTTTAGCTGTGTAGAATTAGACTTGGTGAAGTAACAAAATGTATTTTGAGTACACATTTTCCTCTAATTACTGACCAAACATCATTAGTATATCACTTGATAGGTACGTGGGCAGGAAAATAACAGAGTAAACTGATGTTAAAGCAACAAACATTGTTTAAGTTGTGATTTTTTTTTGTACTACTGTTTGTGTCACTAATCAGGCCTTTCAGTGTCATTAAATTACTCTCACCTTGAGTAGCTGCCAGATTTGCTGTTACAGAAACATACATTATATGGTGTTATTTACCCAAATGGGCATTGTGACCACTGCAACGATTCCACATTTGATACCATAAAAATATTTGATGATGTAATAACAGGATTAAAATATAAAAATGGTGTAGAAACTAATTTGTATCAAATATGAAAACATAACACAATGTATATTTGTAAAAAGCCATAAAAGAAGATTTTGGTAATAATAAACTCAATTTATTCATTTATTAAATAGCGGCAGCTACAATTCAACTCTAGTTTGTACATATTCACTCATCAATAAAAAAGCAAAACATTATCCAATATAAATAAAACACTGATACATCTACACAGTGACAGATCTTGAGCTTTATAAATGCAATATGCTGACCTGGCCTATTATTATAGCAATAAACAAATTTTTAAAAATTCTTTTTACAAGCAAAGCAAATAATGTAACAAGGAGAAAGTCAAACCTGGCCAATAAGTTCATATACAAGCTAAACTAACAATAAGATATTAAAGCACTTGAGATACATCAAGTAAATGGAGTGATCAAGTATCTTGATAAAGCCTATCTAATTTTCCTTTTCCACGTCTAAATCAGTTGAAGAAAGTATCCTCAGTTGCCAGTATGTGAGTAATCTTTTCCTCTGAAACAAGTAATTTTTATGCCCCTTATATGCTTTTTTCAAACCAGTGAGTCCTTGACAAGTTCCATTCAAAATACGATGTCCAATAAATTTATACTAATTCCTTTACGAGAGAAATAAGCCATTCATCCTTTCAATGTATTAAGAACAGTACGACTCACAATGTGCAAACAAAATTCACACATGCTTAAATAGTTTCGGGAAAAAGTTGGGGAGCAATCTAACAAAAATCTTTAATCGCGAAAACATTCTTTTTTCCACTCATTAACTGCGCCATATTGAATTTTCCTACACTGTTGCGGACAACCGCTGAGTCAAATGAATGACGAACTTGGCCGATTTAGCGTCATTTTATGCCAAGCGTATATCTGAGAATTCCTGTGTCTGTTTACAATGTAACGAAACTGTTTTTAACCCTTTTTATAAGAGGAGGCTATTTTGGGCCGAATCCGGCAAGTCGAAGGCATGCCAGCGTTTGGAGAAAGTTCTTGATGTAGAAATAAATCAAAGCACAGTTGAAACTGATATTATATGTCGCAATTGCAATGATAAAAACTCTCGGCTTGTTTGTAAACTTGAGGAAACAAGATCGGTATATGAAAATAGCAAAAAGCAACGCCGGAGAATCAATTGCTCTGTGTTAAAAGGCTCGCGAAAGATGGCCGAGAGATGCCTGCGAAGAAACGTTTGAATATGGAAAGTGAAAATGCTAACAGTTTAGCGAAAAATGCTTTTTCAACCAAAGAATTAATAATTGCAACCCATGCGAAAGCTACACAAACTGAAGAGCCGCCTGACAAAGTTTCTGCTGTAAACGTAAGTTCACAACTCCACATACAAGTATTTTATATTAAGTGCTTTATATGTACCAGTATAATGCCCTTTATATTCAAAAAATTCTGAGTACATTAGTCATTGACGTTATTTTCTGTTTTTGTACGTCAGCAAGTACTGTTTCTAATAAGTTTTGTGTGTAACAACTTGTGGTTAATTACATCTTTACTGTATCAAAAACTAATACAAAACATATATGCTCTTGAAAGAATACAAAACCATTCGAACGTTTTTTATTTGCAAATTATTACAAGTCCGACCTCCAAAATAGAATATATGGCATAAACGGTAATATAATTTTGTAATAGCTTTAAATTGTAAATATTTTGCATTTAGGTTGTCCTCAGTTATCCTAACAGTCAAACTCGAAATGTTAGATTGGGAAAAAAACTTTATCCGCTTGGTCGGCATTTAGCTATGGGCAACATGAAATCTTTTGTTGCTGCTGTCATGAAAATTGATGAAATTAAAGATCTTTTGTACGAACAAGCCTGCGAGGAAATAAACAGTGAAATCCAAAGACTTTGTAGCAAATCTGATCCATCAATTTTACGAAACAGTTCCAAAGAGGCCTTGGAGTCATTCTCGTGGAGTGATATTGATAAAGAACTGCAAAACAGGACGCCAAGATTTGTTCAATTTGTGAAAGCAGCTGTAAATAACCCGTCTCATTCTCGTAACTTTCACAAGAAAGATGACATAATTCTACCCGCAATGTGTGACGCTGCTTGCAAACTAATTTCAATATTTAATGAAAACATGAGTTTGCCGCGGAAAATAAAAAGCGTCGTTTTAAAGAAGGCTGGACTAAAGAAAGTGGGTTTTTTGCGATTTCAGTCTCTATACGATTGCATGTCATACAACTCAACATGCACCATCTTTGAGTCTCTTGGAAGTCGCTTCGATGAGAAGTTGTATGAATGGAAAGATGCAGTGGAAAAGGGTGTACAGAAAGAAGAAGATTTGCTTAGAAAGTTGAATGATGCAAAAGGTTATGAAGATCATGAGTTAGCAACAAAAATAGCCACAGAAATTAGTGATCACCAAGAAACCATGCATCCAGGATATTCTTTTACTGGAGACAATGTTGACATTGGAGTTACTCCTAGACAAATGACAATTAAGAATCAGACAAGTGACATCCACTTGTTCCAATATGTAGCATTTAAGAACAGAGTCTCTGGTAATCACCTATCAAATGAGATACCAACTGTTGGATGCAAGGATATTCCTCTTACAAGTTTTTTGCCCAGTGTAAGTGAACAACAGTTGCTAGTTGATGAACTAACTGTGCTGGTAGGACATAAATGGGCATCTTATATTCCTTCATTAAAGTGGTTTGATGACATCCTGCCAAAACACATACAACACAACTACATGAATCAAACAAAGACAAAAACAGAAAAGGTAAACCTATTTGTAGAAAGCACACAAAGTTCCAACTTATTGGTTTTGCTACTTAATGTAAACAAGGAAATTTGTTCCTCATTGTTTTTTTCTAGCAATTGAGCTTTGTCAATTCCCCTGACAATATCAAAGCATTGGAAAGTGTTTCTTTAGGTTAAAATACTCATCAATTAATTTAGATCTTCAATATATACTTCATGGGGCTATGCAATTGATTCTATTATTAATAACATGTTTGACTTGTTATTCACAGGTTAATATGGGTGTTCTACACAAGAATGAACAATACAAAGATGATATGTTGGAAATCCTGGAGTGGCTCCACAAATACGTCCCTAATCACTGCACTTCTACGGATGGGAAAGAAGGTGAAATCAAACAACGAGTTAACACTCTCAGTGGCGGAGATTATTTGACTTTTGAAAGACACAAAGGTGCCCAGTCATCTATGCAAGATTCACGGACACCATCTACCAGACTAGAGGGATTGATACCAAAAATTGAAGATTTTCATATGCAAGCAGAATGGCATTCAGTAAGTTTTGTCAGGTGCAATTAAAAATTAGATCTCATTGTTCTCAAATTTAGTTTATCCCTTAAAATATGATTTATCAGATTACAATTTGCAAGCTACCAAAAATTTCAGGTGCTTCAGTGTTGATATATATATATATATATACATATATATATATATATATATATATATATATATATATATATATATATATATATATATATATATATATATATATATATATATATATATATATATATATATATATATATATATATATATATATATATATATATATATATATATATATAATTGTGCAAAATACCTCAAAAACTTACCACTACAGTCTGTTTCATCCAAAGGGAATCTTCAGGTGGTAGACAAATTTCGAAAATGTGCGAGCTTCTTTTATGCTCAAGGCGGAAACGTGGGCGCGTGGGTGGTTGAATAGCATGCATTCCTTTCTTTGTTTAGGTTGTTTACCTGAAATCTGCTTTTGTGTTGGCAGGCCGAAACTATTTCCGATCTTTTGTTAAGCAAGCAGTTGTTTTTTTCTTTCAAAATACTGATTTTTTCCTCCAAACATAAATTACATCTTTTGGATCCTCCCGTGTAAGAAATAGACTTTTTTATTATGGACCATTTTATGGTGAAATCTGTTTTCTTTTGCTTTAAGTGCCAAACGTGTTTCGAAAGTTCCGTCTCGTTCGAATATTTTTTGTGTGTGAAAGATTTGATATGATTCCTGTATCGCTCTTTGAATGTGTTTGAGGTCATGCCAATGTAGTGCTTTGTGTCCTGTGTGTTGCCTGTCAAAATTGTTGCTTTGTATACAATGTCCTTACTCATGCACTTGTTCTGCAATGGGCATGTGTGCTTGTTCCTACAGTTACAGTTCTCTGCGCTAATGTCTTGTGGTTGGCTTTTCCTAATTATGCGTGTGTTGTGACTTGTGATAATTGACTTAACGTTGTTCATGCAGCTGTAACTGACCTTAACTGTGTTCCTATTGAAAATCTTGTGTAACTTGTTGCCTATTGGAAAGTGCGTGTCTACAAGCTTGAGGAAACTGCGTGCGATGTTTGTCTTGACATTTTTGCTAAATGGAGGGTTAAACCAAATGATGTTGCGTTGCCTGTTCCTGCGTGGTTGCTGTGTTACATGTGGCATGTATTCCAGCTTGTGGCTGAAGTTGCTATGTCCTAGTGCGTTTTGATATGTTTGTACTGCATCGTCAAATACTTGTTTGTCAGATGACAGCGTTGAAATGCGCTTGTTGATAGATGCTGGAAGTTGCCTTAAGATGCTGGGTGGGTGGTTAGAGTGCTTGTGTATGTATAACGGATCGTCATTGGGCTTCCTATAAGGTTTATATTTTCCGGTAGAAAGGTCGAATGTTACGTCTAGAAAGTTTACCACGTGTAAATTTGATTCTGCTGTTATTTTTGGGCCAAACTGTTCGAAAATTTTGTGTAGCTCTTTCCTGGTTTTGTCTGCCAAACGTGCTGATCTGTTTTTAATAACCGCCAAACCGTCATCTCTGTACAAGCCGATGTTTTTCTTGCCAAACTTTTTTCCTAAATGGTTTAAGGTGAAAAGACCTACTAGTTCGCAAATTTCTGCCCCGTCATAGCTACCCATGGTAACATCAAACAAATTGCTATTGTTGTTTTTGATCCACGGTCTTCCGTGATTGAAAAGGAGTGATTTCCTAGCGTGTTTTATTATGAAATGTCTTCGTCCCAAATATCAACCAAATTGGAGGCCCAAGATAGTGCTTGGTCCAGTAAATTTTCTGAAATTGACGGGTAAAAGTCGACTATGTCAAACGAAATAGAAGAATGCTTAGTTTTTTCCTCGATGCTGCCAAACCATTCTATGACGTTTTGCGTGTTTCTCCATTGGCACTTAAAGCAAAAGAAAACAGATTTCACCATAAAATGGTCCATAATAAAAAAGTCTATTTCTTACACGGGAGGATCCAAAAGATGTAATTTATGTTTGGAGGAAAAAATCAGTATTTTGAAAGAAAAAAACAACTGCTTTCTTAACAAAAGATCGGAAATAGTTTCGGCCTGCCAACACAAAAGCAGATTTCAGGTAAACAACCTAAACAAAGAAAGGAATGCATGCTATTCAACCACCCACGCGCCCACGTTTCCGCCTTGAGCATAAAAGAAGCTCGCACATTTTCGAAATTTGTCTACCACCTGAAGATTCCCTTTGGATGAAACAGACTGTAGTGGTAAGTTTTTGAGGTATTTTGCACAATTATACATTTCGCTCTGTCTACATGTCATTGAGCACTCTTTTGTATTTCGCTAACCAAAACTAGCACATTATATCCGCACCCTACATTGGTTGTGCACTCTCGTTTTCGAAATCTAATTTTCTACCTTAAAATGAGGCAATTTCGACTAGACTATTCACTGAAAAACATCCCTATACCATCAAGGGACAACTATTTGAGGAATTTGATTGAAAAAGCGGAAAGCGTACTAAAACGTATGAGATGGAAAGCTCATTTCTTTCTAAAAGGAGAAAAAAGTCAGGAAAACACTAGGAATTTCGGCCTTTCGTCTAACAAAACACCTCCCACAGTTTTGGAACTGAAACCTTTCGAAGAAGACGTTATAAAATTACTAGAAACCATTAAATTTCGAGACACAAAAGACTATTTTCAAGACACTTTGGCAAACGACTTAAAGAAAATCAATTCATCCGACAAAATGTTTGTTTTCGCCGATAAAACTAGGAACATATATGAAACCTCGCTCGACACATACAACAAGCTCTTGCACGACAACATCACAAAAACATATAAACACGGATCTGAGGAAAACATTTCGGAAATAAACAACGAACTAAACCACATCGCAAATAAACTTTCAATTGGCAACCGGATTGAATGCATGAAAAAACGCGAAGCTTTTATTTCTCTCAAAGATCATAAGGAAAATTTTCAGACCAACCCAAAATGCCGGCTCATCAACCCAGCAAAAAGCGATTCCGGAAAAATTAGTAAATCAATTTTGGACAGATTAAACACAAAACTTCGGACAATTTTGAACGTAAACCAATGGAGAAACACGCAAAACGTCATAGAATGGTTTGGCAGCATCGAGGAAAAAACTAGGCATTCTTTTATTTCGTTTGACATAGTCGACTTTTACCCGTCAATTTCAGAAAATTTACTGGACCAAGCACTATCTTGGGCCTCCAATTTGGTTGATATTTGGGACGAAGACATTTCTATAATAAAACACGCTAGGAAATCACTCCTTTTCAATCACGGAAGACCGTGGATCAAAAACAACAATAGCAATTTGTTTGATGTTACCATGGGTAGCTATGACGGGGCAGAAATTTGCGAACTAGTAGGTCTTTTCACCTTAAACCATTTAGGAAAAAAGTTTGGCAAGAAAAACATCGGCTTGTACAGAGATGACGGTTTGGCGGTTATTAAAAACAGATCAGCACGTTTGGCAGACAAAACCAGGAAAGAGCTACACAAAATTTTCGAACAGTTTGGCCTAAAAATAACAGCAGAATCAAATTTACACGTGGTAAACTTTCTAGACGTAACATTCGACCTTTCTACCGGAAAATATAAACCTTATAGGAAGCCCAATGACGATCCGTTATACATACACAAGCACTCTAACCACCCACCCAGCATCTTAAGGCAACTTCCAGCATCTATCAACAAGCGCATTTCAACGCTGTCATCTGACAAACAAGTATTTGACGATGCAGTACAAACATATCAAGACGCACTAGGACATAGCAACTTCAGCCACAAGCTGGAATACATGCCACATGTAACACAGCAACCACGCAGGAACAGGCAACGCAACATCATTTGGTTTAACCCTCCATTTAGCAAAAATGTCAAGACAAACATCGCACGCAGTTTCCTCAAGCTTGTAGACACGCACTTTCCAATAGGCAACAAGTTACACAAGATTTTCAATAGGAACACAGTTAAGGTCAGTTACAGCTGCATGAACAACGTTAAGTCAATTATCACAAGTCACAACACACGCATAATTAGGAAAAGCCAACCACAAGACATTAGCGCAGAGAACTGTAACTGTAGGAACAAGCACACATGCCCATTGCAGAACAAGTGCATGAGTAAGGACATTGTATACAAAGCAACAATTTTGACAGGCAACACACAGGACACAAAGCACTACATTGGCATGACCTCAAACACATTCAAAGAGCGATACAGGAATCATATCAAATCTTTCACACACAAAAAATATTCGAACGAGACGGAACTTTCGAAACACGTTTGGCACTTAAAGCAAAAGAAAACAGATTTCACCATAAAATGGTCCATAATAAAAAAGTCTATTTCTTACACGGGAGGATCCAAAAGATGTAATTTATGTTTGGAGGAAAAAATCAGTATTTTGAAAGAAAAAAACAACTGCTTGCTTAACAAAAGATCGGAAATAGTTTCGGCCTGCCAACACAAAAGCAGATTTCAGGTAAACAACCTAAACAAAGAAAGGAATGCATGCTATTCAACCACCCACGCGCCCACGTTTCCGCCTTGAGCATAAAAGAAGCTCGCACATTTTCGAAATTTGTCTACCACCTGAAGATTCCCTTTGGATGAAACAGACTGTAGTGGTAAGTTTTTGAGGTATTTTGCACAATTATACATTTCGCTCTGTCTACATGTCATTGAGCACTCTTTTGTATTTCGCTAACCAAAACTAGCACATTATATATATATATATATATATATATATATATATATATATATATATATATATATATATATATATATATATATATATATATATATATATATATATATATATATATATATATATATATATATATATATATATATAGTATCACGTGCCAGAAATTTTTCCCTTATTTTTTAATACTAATAGCTGAGAAAGTAACATCAAGTTCCATTACAGGTAATATTTGAGCATCTCTACAATACCAGTTCTGCCAGAGATATTGGAACAATTTATGCTGCAAGAAATGCAATAAATGCAAGAAATGTCACTAAAGATCCAAGTAAGAATTTCTATGCTGCCGAAGAGTTAATGAAAAAGGTATTACATGCATATCTTATTGTGGAGGCAATGGAACATTTTGGTCTACAGTCAGTAGAAGAGAAACCCACTCAGAATACATACACAGGATTGGAAAGTTATAAAGATACAAAAAAAGAATTATGTTCAGAAGACCGTTCAAGATTTCATTTATTCCCATGTTATAACTGCAGTTCCTGAGGTCAAGGAAAAAGAGTCAAGGATTGTCACTTTACAATGCCACATTTGTGGAAAGCAGTATGTAAGGAAAGGAGCATTAAAGAGGCATAGGGAAAAAGTACACCAGGAGACCACAACTGAGTTAGAGCCAACTGTTGACAAGGAGGATGAAGATCATGTCTACAACTACACACGTCTACTATTGATACTCATCACTAGTTATGTCGGAGCTGTCTTTATCTGTATACAAAGGAGATTTCTCTTTAGTAAGTCTACTTTCTCCTTCATTGCCATTAGATATGACTATAGTGTTTATAAATTGCCATGTCTCAATAACATGTTCTTCACTAAAAAAATCGAAATGATCTCTCAAATATTCAATTGTGTCTACGTGCTGCAAGTTTTGAACAATTTGCTCAATCAACAAGCAGGAAAATCCTGATGCTATATCAATCCCTGTAAGAAGCTGTTCATGTTGACAGTATTCGACAAGCTCTGACTGATATGCCATTAAACAGTCATGTAACTGTTGATGCTGTTCTGTAGACACAGTTAGTTCCTTTTTGACCAAGTGCAAATTGTCATCAACATGAGAAGATGATTTGACGCATTTTGCGACAGGTGAGGAAAGATTGTTTGCTTCCGTGCATTTGGTGTCACAGTCACACACATCGGTTTCACACTTACGCAAACATTTGCATTTAGTGGCACAAATATCACAGCAAGTATGGAGAATATTATTTGGCACTGGATTATGAGAAAAGGAGTTGTTCAGAAGAACCCTTCGGCACTGTGATACATTCTTTACATAATTCTTCATGGGCTTTGAGATATTTCTGCTACATGTGCAACCTTTATACTTGAAAAGAATAGCATGACTCATAGTTTCAGAGTCCCTTCCAATGCGACCAGACTCTTGATGATAGTCTTCTAAACTACCAGATGGCCCCAAATGAATAACTGTGTCTGCACCTTTTACGTTGATTCCCATTCCAAAAGCAGTTG
This sequence comes from Muricea muricata, assembly GCA_963855995.1. Taxonomy (NCBI): domain Eukaryota; kingdom Metazoa; phylum Cnidaria; class Anthozoa; order Malacalcyonacea; family Plexauridae; genus Muricea; species Muricea muricata. Next base: position 30,905,079 of record OY979718.1, on the reverse strand, counting down.
TGCAAAAAACCACACGTACTACACCATCTGCTTTGCAAAATTCATTTTCGACAGTTTCTTTAACCAAATCATGGGTCTTTTTATGATACATAGCAAAAAGTCGACACCGATCATCAAGTGTTTCATTTCCATTTGGACGGTTATAGGATTTTATACCAAGACAATTATGGAAAAGTTCATATAGTTCTTATAACATTCTTTTCGTCTACAAAAAACTAACACCTTTTTTGCCTCGCAACCTTTTGATTCCAACTCATCTATTATCCATTTGAAGTGAATGTACAAGGATTTGTGATCAATTTCTACCAAGCTATATCGTATGTTTGGGCGATTAACATCAGCCAGAAGCAAAACAGGTTCCGTCAAAGAAAGATCACGAATAATGACATTTCTTGTTTCCTGAGTTGCTGTAGCTGTCATTGCAACAAATGGTACATCTCTTCTTACCAAAGACCTTAATTCACTAAGCTTTCCATAATCTTCCCTAAATGCCTTTACTGCTCCTTTACTTTGCCCCCTATCAATACATATTGAAAACTAATTGAATTGATGTGAAAGTTAACACGTATTAAAATGTTTGTATAAAATCTGTTCTCTATGGAATACTAAAGTTCAATCCCTTACCATTGAACTAATTAAAAAAGATTAGATAAAGATGTTCTACTGTACTTTGAGCTAATCTAAAATGTTTGCACAGTATACAGTATACACTTTATGCAGCAGTCAATCTAAGCCCCTGCTCCCCTACCCTGGGCATATGTGGGAATTACCAATGTATTTGCCCTTTTATTAGCTTATTTGCAAATCAAATAATACCAAATCCCCACATATTCCCAGGGTGGGGGTTGTAGGGGTTATTATAAATATATATATATATATATATATATATATATATATATATATATATATATATATAAATATATATATATATATATATATATATATATATATATATATATATATATATATATATATATATATATATGTATATATATATATATATATATATAGAGTGGGAAAAGAAAAAAATTGCTTGACCATGGTGGAATTTGAAGTCACACGCTCAAATACAAGGTCACATTGGTGTATTGGTTAATGTGACATTTCGGAACAAAATATTGCAGAAACAAAATTGTTATCTTTTAATATCTTGTATTTTAAATTCTAACTTAACATATGTAAACTTATTGTGAGTCATAAAGTCTAATCAACTTTACCATTTGGCAACACAGTGACTTTCGTCAATAAACACGGCGTCGAGTATGCGACGAAGATTTCCACGAAAAATCCATCGCTGTGATTTAAGCAACGACTCCGGACTAGCAAACACCAAGCGGTACTGACCGTTTACAACATGTTCTGGCGTGCTATCTGCTCCCAAATAACCCGCGAATATTCCTCTTTGACGTAAACCTTTAACTTGATCCATCATTAACGATACGAGTGGAAAAACCACGAGGCAAGCAGACTTAGTTTTATTCCTCTGACCATGCTTTTTATAATCGAGAACAAAAGGCGCAATCTCAAATACGAAACTTTTTCCAGATCCCGTTGGCGAGCACAAAAATACCTCTTTCCCAGCAAAATAAGCTTCGATCGCATGTCGTTGATTTTCCCGAATATTCTGGTAACCAAGTTTGTTCATACCATGTTTGATAGCATCACTAACAGACCTTTCCATTACGAAATTTGATATAAAAGCAAACCTATAAAGTATACTTCGAATCTCTCAGTTTAGTATTTAAATTGTAAATTTATTAAAACAATTAGTCAATTACAGTAAACAAAGTAACAAACTTCCCCCCCCCCGCAAAATGCATATCAGACGCTGATTGGTTGATATGTCACTGACCCATTTCTGGGTCCAGTGGCGGATCTAGCGTAAGTCAAAATAAATTACCACAGCTCATTCTAGGATATATTTACATTTTAAAATACCTTCAAAGCAACTTCATTGGTTAGATTTTATTCTTTTGAAATTCGTAGCCTATGAGATTGTTATAAAGCTATTTTGAATTTTTAATTTAGCTGCTATAATTTATTTTGACTTACCCTGGATCCGCCACTGTCTGGGTCAGTAAATTTGGCGCGCTGCAAGTTTGAAAAGTCCGTATTTCTCAGGGTGGCGGGAAATAAATACGGACTTTGAGAAAGTCTACACTTGCCCTTGAGATTGTGGATGCCACGGGCTGCTGAAGATTTGTTTTATTCCTAGTTGTTCAAAGACAGTTTTAATACGGTCGAGGCATAATGTGGGCCATTATCAGACTGTAAAGATTTGGGAATATCAAATACGCCAATCCAATGCTGAATCAATGCTTTTGCTGCTGTAGTGGCAGTCTCGTCCTTGGTAGGGATAAACTTAACATAACGCGAGAGAATATCTTGGATCTGCAAAACATATTTGTACCCGTCAGGCGTTGCTGGGTATGGGCCAACGAAGTCGCAAGAAATCTTTGATAATGGCATTGCAGGGATTTCCGTGGCTTGCATTGGTGCTCGTGGGGTGTGTTTTGGGCGTTTCCTTAGTTGGCATTTAGGACAACCCATGCAATAATTGCTCACATCATTGACAACCGAGGGCCAATATGCCGTTTGTCTTACTCTTTCCAATGTTCGATCTCGTCCTAAATGTACAGACACTGGTGCATCATGAACTAACTGTAAGAACATGCGATGAAGACTTTTAGGAATAATAACCTGTTGCCATGCTTTCTTTCCCAACGGGGACGATTTGGTGGAGCGACCTGCATAATTCCACATCCTCAAAATGCCATCCGTACCAACATGAAGTTTCTGGCGTTGTCTCCATAGCAATTTCGCTTCTGGGTCGACATCATCCCCTAGTTCGCCATTTGTCAATAAGGCCCATGTCACCTGTTGGATTGCCAGATCGTCTTTCTGCGCCTTGAGAAACTCCTCTGGATTGAAAATTGACGTAATCGTTGCCATACCATCTGCCTTAGCTTGATTTACTGCAGCGGTAATAGGGCCTGATTGAGCGCGGGAAAGATAATCAGCCATTGATAATTCCCCTGATGTTCCAGGCTTGTAAACAACCGTAAACCGATAGCTTTGTAAATAACTGATCCAACGACCCAGTCGACCATTCTCTTTTTCTGGATCAAGTGAGGTATTCAACCAACGAATTGCCCGATGATCCGTTATCAGCGTGAATGGGTTCTGCAGATAGATCCTAAATTTTTTTATACTCTCGACAACAGCCAATAGTTCCTTGCTGGTCGTTGTGTAGTTACGTTCGTGTTTGCGCAAAGTTCTCGAAAAGAAAGCGACAGGTCGAAGAACACCGTTTTGCATTTGTGATAACTGGCTGCCTATGCCAACGTTACTTGCATCTGTTGTCAACCAAAAGGGTTTTGTGAAATCTGGTAACTTCAAGCACGGGGCCTCAGTCACCCGTTTTTTTTAGTTCCAAAAACGCGTTATCGTGTTCCTTAGTCCACTTTAACACAGTATTTTTCTTGCCTTCGATCAGCTGATATAGTGGCTTGGCTATGTCGGCGAATCCAGGTATATAGCGTTGAAGATAGGAAAATGCTCCTAAGGCTTTTCGCAGGTCAGTGACAGTAGTAGGGCGTGGAATGTTCTGCAAGTCTGAAATGCGCCCCGCATCAATCTCTAAACCCCTAGATGAGATGATGTGTCCTAAGAACTCAATCTTTCGCTCTCCAAAACGACATTTCTCCGCATTGAGTTTCATGCCTGCCTTCCGAAATTGGTCAAACACGTCGCCTAATCTTCGAAGATGTTCTTCCCACGTTTGACTCCAGACAATAACATCATCTAAGTAGGCTAACGCACTGGTCCACGAAAGTTCCCCCAATATAGCAGTCATTAATCTTTGAAAACTGCCTGGTTCACCAGACAATCTAAACGGAGTCCCCCTTCCCGTCCATTCATACTGGCCATCTGGTGTAACAAACGCCGTTTTATAGCAATCTTCCCCCCGAAGAGGCATTTGCCAGTATCCTGATTTTGCATCAAGGGTTGAGAAAAACTTGGCGTTACCTAATCGATCCAGGAGATCATCAACAACGGGTAACGGATAATGACTGTTGATCGTTAAACTGTTGAGACGACGATAGTCTATTGCAAGTCGTAAACGTCCATTCTTACGCCTTGCTATGACAATGGGACTTGCCCATGGACTAGTTGATGTCTCGATTAAACCTTGACTAAGTAAATAATTTATTTCCTCCCGTACTTCTTCTCGTTCTGAAGGGGACAATCTCCTTGGTCGTTGCGCTACTGGGACAGCATTTGGTTGCAAGGGTATTTCATGTTCAACAAACTGTACTGAACCTAACTGATCACCGGCCACATAAAAAATGTCATTATTGTGCTGTATCAATTCGTCAAGTGCTCGTTTATGATTAGGGTCAAGAGTTTCATCAGTTTGATAATTTATTTTTCTGGAGTCAGAACTAAACTGTGGGTTCAGATCTTGCAATCCGACTTCAAAGTTTGGGTTGGCCCATGCTAATTTTTGATTCTTATAGAGCGTTTGTACTTGGGAATCCACGTTTGCAACTCTTAATATCACTTGCTGTGGTGTTTTGGAACGTGTCACTATTCTACACACCCCCACTAATTCATTTTGTTGAGTTATTGGCTCAATCAATACTTCGTTACATGACAAGGGTCTGTCTAAATCACACAAGACTGCTGTCTCTGTCCCTGCAGCTAGTTCAATCGTCTCAGCAGGTCTAACGAGTACAGGCTGAAGTTCTACGGCTGCTGAACTTGATTGATAGCTGTAATAAAAACTACAGCAGCTACCATCTTCTAATCTTAGTTCTCCCTTTCGCCAGTCCATGATAAATTCCCCTAACCTGGCTTGGAAGTCAGCTCCCAACAAATATGGCACCACCAACCCTTGTACAACATAAAATGTGTGTTGTTTTACCATGGTGGTGCCTATTTGTACATTTAGGGTCATTTTATCTTTAATATTAACTTTTGATCCCTCGACAGCTTGTGGTGTTTCATGTTGCATCACTGGTGTAAGTTCAATTCCTTCTTTTATCTTATCTGCAGCTATCAAACTGAGATCACTACCAGTGTCCCATAATGCACTAACAGTATTTTTACCCAAGGTCACGCGAATGAACGGAGATTTAGAATGTACTGCAACACAACAGTTTTGATTGTAATCTTTATCATACGCTCGTAAATTATGTCTATTGTCTTTATTTACTTTTAAAAACTGGTGGTATCCCTTATCCCAGTACTGGTCTGGCCCCACCCAGCCGGGCCTCCTTAGTTTAAATAGTTCGAATCATCCTTGAACTCCTGATCCTTGACTGCACGCGATGCTGGAGAACCTCGTTTGTTTGAAGCTAACAATGGCTGCCAATCTGGCTCATTCCGTTTTCGTAATCGACATTCCTTCCATCCTCTAGGATGCTGTTTACCACATGGGGGGTACCAACAACGAACAGATCTACCACGACCGGGGAATCGACCCGGGGAACTACGACCCGTTGAACTCGACCGAGTATTCTCCCTTATTTGAAGATTTTCGACTTTCTTTTCCAGCTCGGTTAACTTTTGCCGAAGTACACTGTTTTCTTCGCGGATCGCACAGATAGTGGGAGCATCTCCACTGGTTTGAAAGATTGATGAAAGTTCTTGAGCTGCAACAAGCACGGTTTTGGGTGATTCACACGTGCCATCTTGTTTATAAAAGCCTTTTTCAAGTAAGCGGACGCGAACTATTTATTCGCTATTTATCGCAGATATAAATCGCCGAGTTAATCTGGCGTCATTCTCGGTACTGTTCGGAAATCCTAAACGAACCATACGTTGTAATCGGCGAAGAAAGTCGTCCAGTTCTTCTCGTTGCTGTTGAGTGGCTTGATCAAATGCCAACGCATAACTTTGAATCGCACGTGGGTTGACATATTTCTTCGTCAGGGCTGCGTGTAGCGCCGTAACTGTCCCCTTATTTTCCTCAGGCAATCCCCGAACAAACAAGGCGGCTTTTCCACGTAGTTGTTTTTCAATAGCGAGTAACTTAGGTGCATCGTCCTCGTCAGACCATATTTTTGCTGCGATATTTTGACGCGCCGTTAACTCATAATGGTGCCAAAATTGTTCAAAATCCTCGGCGATTTTGCCATCAAATGTAATATCTAACCGATACTCTCGCTTACTTGCCATGAGACGTTTGAATTTTTACGCTGCCACCACTTTCACAGTTTCGTACTTGCGTTTATAATCCTATTTTTATAAGCAAAGTCTTGTCTACAACGTTTCCTCATATCGTCTTATTGTTCTACAAGCGTCTCCTAGCAACAACTCTGGGGGGGGGGGAGGGGGGGCGTAACACGTTAGCATGCAAGTTCGATAACAGCTCTAGCCGGTGACAAATAACCAAGAAACAAGAAGCCTGTCATGTATTTCATGACATCTGCACCAAAAGTTATCCAATCAATTAAAGAATAATCTATACATGCACTGGCTGCACAACAACTTTCATTTTGATTGGGTCAACAAGTTTAACTTTGCCTTGAATTGCTTTGTTGCTGAGGTCAATCAGGTCATTAGCTGTTGCCAAGAACCACACAAGGTCATCTTTCTCGAGGCGCCGGATACGAATTTTTGCTTCCACGGACTAATAAACACAGACTTGTATAGGTAAATGGCTAAGTTTGATATCAAGGCAAAAGTATTCACCCCGTGAAACAAAGAGACAAGACCATCAATACTATTGGCAATAGTCACTAATAAATTTCGCTGGGATACGTTTAATGAGCTTATTAAAACAGTCTGGCTTACCTTACTGTTTTCTTCAGCCCTTCTTTTTCTTTTTTCTTGACCACTGGTGGACGAAATGGATGAACAGACTATTGTTGGAGCCCTTATTTCCTCCGAGGTCATTTCATTAAGTTGTATACGTTTGTCATGGCGTGGACAATGGACCATAGCCATCGAACCTTACGACTATTTCGCCATTTTCGATTGCGATAATCTGTCCTGGACTCCAAATTCCAACTTGGTCTACTGCTTCAACACGTTGTTCAATCGAAAAGTTCATTTTAATCCACAAAAAATTTGTATGTTAGTTCTCTTCAAATATTTATCCCCGAGCCAACGGCGCGAAGCGCCGTGCGAGGGTGCTAATTCCGCACGGCTATTTACACCCGGGAAAAGGAAAGCATAGCGAAGTCTGAAGTTCATCAAATATCGCGGCGCGTGGTTCAAGGGTGGCGGTGAGTGGGTGGTCATCACTGATCTCAGAAATATGGCGGACTATATTGCACTACAATATTTCGTATTTTTCAAAAAGATTTGGCAACTTTCACAACCAACGAAGGGTGGTCATTTCTGATCTCAGGAATATGGTGGACTATCAGCAGTAGCAAACACTTAAGGGGGGACTTAACCTAAAAATTTTGTCCTTAAAACAATGACTCGTAGCAGCAAGGGTTTTAATGCAAACCATACAAAACTAAGTATCAGTAGGAAGCTTATAAGACATAGAATCTATTTGTAAAATTTATTTTTGCATATAGTTAATTTGTAACCTGATACTGGTGAAACATTGTAATTCGACACTCTTTACTACCAATAACTACTTGAGTAAAGATATCTTGCCCCAGATATGATGGAATTTTAAGTTTTTTTCATTAATCTAAAGCATAAACATTATTTATGGTAATGAGCATAGAACTTTTGAAAATTCTGAAAACATTGGTCTCTGTGGCCTTGTGAATTCTACCAAAATTTTGACCTGTTATTCTTGTCACAATTTTCTCCATATCTTTTGATACAAATACCACACAAAAAAATCCTATGCTCATTACCAAAAACACTTTAACAGAAATATATATTGAAAATTTCAAGTCAATCAGTTATATTGGTCTCAAGATATCCTTACTCAAAGTCGCAAAAAGCATATTCTGAGAAAAATGGATCGAAAGATTGCATTGTAAATGTAGAAGGTTGTAAATGGACCTAAGTGTTCTAAAATGGTATAAACTGTACCATGAACTGTATTTTCTAATTTTAAAATGTTAGAAGGCTCCTGCTTCATACATTACTCCCTCGGCTTCTCGAAGGGCCTCGTCGCGACGAGTTCGCAGCAACTGGATTCCTTGTCTTTGTTTCTTGGCTTTATCAGTTGTCTGTTGATCTGCTTTCCTGATTCGCCTTTTGTCCTTCCTTGCTGATGCCTGTTTTGTAAAGACTCCAGCTGGAATGGAAAGTCTTTCCATCACCCTTATTCTAGAAGATGCCCCACTATGAAAGTGACAGACAGAAGAGGCTACAGCGCAACGGACAGACTTGGCACCATGGTGCTTGTTCTTCGGACAACGGGCCCATACCAGTGCATTGATACACTCATTGCGGTTTTGTGTGGTACCACGCACACATCGCTCAAGAAGCTTCCTCTCACTCAATGCCATAAAAGTTGGGCTCAACAAATCACGGAATACTTCTGGTAGATAATCATCTGGTTTGTAGGTCTTCGTTCCAGTAGCAATGTCTTGTTGCCATTTGCACCATGAAGACTCTCCAACAGGACAATAGCGATGTTGCTTAGCCAGGTCTTTAGACTGAATGGAGTGATGAAGGATAGCAATAATATTTTTCTTCATGGTGTAAACAGCAACATTAACTTCACTTTCAGTTGGGTGTGGCTTTTTCAAGGTATTTTGTCTTATAGCAAGTCCATAATATCTTTGGATGCGCTTGATTCTAACCTCTGTTAGGCGGCTTGTCCACCAATAGATTTGCCATCTGCAAGCTTGCCTTTGGTAGTTGACTTAAGGTCCATTAAATGTTTGCCCATTCTCTTCTGCACATGTCCTACACAGTCCAACTTTTCAACCTTGCATTCATTATAAGTATCCTCAACAGCACCATGAGCTTTACTATCACCATCACATACCATCCACTTGTATCTAATTTTGTGAAGTTCCACAGACCTACTCCTCAATATTTTAGCACCTCCAGCCTCCATTGCAGGTGAGCTGCCTGTAAAATTGATGTCACATTGATTAGAAGATAGATGCTCAATCTGCCATTCTTCAAACTCCTTATCAGTTTTACATTGACTTTTTTTCATTTTACATTTATGGCATTCTTTAGAGAGTACATGGTAGTCAAGAACTTCTCCAGTGTCGACTGCTAGTACAAAGACTACCCCAGTTAAGGAAGTAAACCCTCTTTTGGCCCATGTTCCATCAAAGGAAACAGCTGCATCCACAACATCATCACAATTTTTCTCTCCATTTTCTTTGAAGATGTAATCGCGAAGTCTTTGACCTGCCTGTTGCATTTCATCCTTCGCTTCAGCCTCTTGAGCCATGAGTATGGTGTCCACTAGTTTGTAGTAGGCAACAGATGATATGCGGGGCATATTCATAATACTACAAAGTGACACAAGGCCTTCATAGCCACCACCTGTCTCCAAAGAATGGTAAACAGCACGTCAGTTCACATCAAATGATTGCCCTTGATTGGTTACGGAAGAGGAGGTCTTAAGTGGTGTAGCCTCGGAGCATGAGCTACACTCAACAGAAAGGTCAGACATCAATCCATTTCTCATTGCTGGATTTTCTTTCAAAGTTAAATGACCTAGAATGCAATAATATTGAAAATTAAAGTCACATTCCATAAGATATTCATTTAAAAAATTTTGAATCTTAAATTGGCATAAACATGCTAGGGTATACATGCAATAAAAATGTTTAGAAACAATCTAGAAAACACTAAACCTTTAAAATTTCAATTCAAAAAGTAACTATAATATACATTTTGCCATATAACATCACCTGTATCAAGCAAACAGTGTTTTGTTTGACAGTGGTCTTACCTTCATCACACATGTGGGCTTCTCACAGAGTTGATTACAATCTCTTAAGGTCTACAAGTCTGTATCCCTCGCTCTGAGCAAGTTCCCCATCATCAGAACTGTTTGAAGAACAATCAGAAGAGTTTCGTGGCCTCATTTTCATTCTGGATGCGCTTATCGGTTCATCACATTTGGAACTTGATGATGGTTGTTCGCATGATGAACTCGTTGTTGACTCTGTGATTTCAGATTCTTCTGGCAATGTTTTCTTTGCTTTTTTGCATGTTTCTGAATTCCAGAAAAAGGATTTCCCTTTCTTTTCCTTCTGTATTTAGATCTATGCTTTGTGCCTGTCATTTTAAGCTTAAATTTTATTGCTAAAAATTCTCTCTTAGACTTCTTGTTTCAATCCCAAATGTGGTGATGTTATGATATATGATTTCCCATGAGCAAATGCAGGCTTAGAAATAGATGATGTACGCCATGTAATATGGAATATAGAGTACGTCACCCAAATTTGTAAACATTTCCCTTTTTTTTGCAAACATAAGCCTGTTTTAGGCGAAGTATTGTCGACAAACAAGTGAATGGTTCATTGCGTAACCATGGCAACCAGACTATAAGTTATTCAAATTGCATAAAAAACAACGGAATAGTGCAAATTTTACTACTAAACACTTTTCACAGTTTTCTTCTATGCTTTAGGTATAGGATTTTCAAAAAAAATTTTTTTGCTACCTGAGCCCAATTTATATTAACAATAAGTCCCCCCACTTAAGGCATCAAAATAGGGGAGAAATACGACGAAAACGGCTGCCACAAGACTCTTGAAGCCAGACTGGAAACTTTGTCATGCGCACGGAATATCTTCCGTGCGCACCTCAAATTCCACGTGCACGAATGAAAATTTCGGTGCGCATATTTTTGTTCAGGAAGTGTTACGTGGGCATGTAAAACAAACAACAATAAAGTTATATTTGAGTGGATTTCAAGTGTTTTGGAGCATCATGACTTAGGTGCGAAACAGCAAGTGTGTAGGTGCGCATTTTTTTTTCAAACGAGCGCCCTTCCGTGCGCTTTTTGCAAACTTTCCAGTCTGGTCTTAAAGAGAGATTAATTCGGGGAAAATACAGAGAAGCGCCAAGAATTGACGTGAAACGCCGGCGGCAAAATATGGCGTGAAACACAAGGCAAATTTGTTGATAATGCGTATTTATACTTGTGTTTTAGTACTTTATTAAGGCCGGCGTAGCCGTACTCATCCAGTCTATTCACAGTTTAAATTCCAGAGTAAGTTTATGTTTTGTAAATGCAAGACTGTCTTCTTATTACTAATGTAATTAATAGGTCGTATTTTATACGAAATTTAAGCTTCCATTAGACGTAATAACATATGACAAATGTTGTGCCATTTAAAAAAATTGTCAATAAAACAAGGATTAAAAACCGGTATTTTGTCATTTTGAAAAATATACAGAAAGAATAACAATTGTCGTGTTGCTATGACAACAACCTATGCAAGTACTTCATGTAATTTCGAAAATATAGTTGCATGCTCTTAGTTAGTGGCGAGGGGTTGCTGCATGCATGCATTTCTAGTTCAAATTTTAAAATAAATCAAGCACTCGGCAAGTACTCGCCCAATGCACTCGGCCACATAGAGATTATAAAAGAATAGAGGGGGCATCATAGGATGAATTCAGTCAAACGAAAGGGACAAATTGAAGCTTGCTAATGGGGGTCAGGGTTATTTCAGATCCGTCAGAGCACCTCCTGCCCGCAGGCTAATTGTATATTGACTAGTAACAACTATTTCAACGGCTTTTTTCGTTTTAAATATTTTTTAAATGTGTTTAAGGATGAGTAATATGTTATGAACGAGAAAAAATTTTAAGGACGAGAAAAACTATGAAAAAAATGTGAAAAAAAAAACAATAATAAAAAAGCGACACAACGGGTCCACGAACTAGCGCTGCTCAAACCATGGAAAATGACGCCTCTACCCACTGCGCCAAGGATGCTCGCAGAACGAATCGCATCAAAAATTGTATTTAAACCCTAACCCTAACCCCATCCCTAACCCTAAACTGAGTTTAGGTGACTAGGTGCTCTGACGGATCTGAAATAGCCCTAACCGCTAATGGGGGCCAAATAAGGAGGGAGTACACCTGAAAAATAGGGTGATAGAAAATGCTCTATATTTCACCAGGTTTGCATCCAAACCCCCACAAACTATACACTAGTAGAAAGCTTATAACATGAAGATTCTGAAAAAAAATATTACAGACATTCAAAATCTATATTAAGGTGGCTCTACGCCGTTAGTAAAATTTCTTGCCCAGATGCAATCAAGAAATGATTGCACTAGCTGTATATTATGAAATTTAATTATTTATACATTTTTTAAGTACTTACATAGGGGTTATTGTTTTAAGCATAGAGAATTTTGATTGACCAAAAAGAAAAAAAGTTATAGGTTTGGCAAGTACGGCATCAAATTTTTGAAAGTGGAAATTGTAGTAACTTTTGGTATATTCACTCAATCAAAAATCTCTATATATACTTAAAATACAAAACTAAGTGAGAGGAACAATCCCTGAAAATTTCAGAGCAATCCAATAAATTGTTCCTGAGATATCTTTACTCAAAGCCTAAAATATCAGAAAACGAGAAAAACAAGTTTAAAGTTTGTTGAATCAAAAACACCTGATTTTTGATAGATCTTGGAAATCTTAAGCTTATATAATGAAAGTATTACTATTTACTTGTTCTTAAAGTTGTTATATGCATGTCAAAATCCTCCAGCCTCATAAGTTATGCCTTCAGCTTCCCGAAGAGCTTCTTCTCGCCGTGTGCGAATTTGTTTCTCTCCTTGGCGTCGTTTCTTTTCTTTTTCAGTAGCCTGTAAATCGGATTTCTTGATTCTTTGCATATCCTTTGCATTACAGGCTTGTTTTGTTTTGCCCCCAGCATTAATAGACAAGCGTTTCATGACACCAAGTCTACTCTTTGCTCCAACATGAAAGTGTGAAACAGCGGCAGCCACAGCACATCGGACTGCTTTGTAGCCATGGTGTTTGTGTTTTGGACACCTTGCCCAAACCATAGCATTTAAACTCTCATTCTGGTTTTGAGTTGTTCCAAGAACACACCTTTCAAGCAACTCTGTTTGACTTAGAGTCATGAACACTGGTTTCAAAGCTCACAGCAACATCCAGTAAGTCATCGGTGCTTTCCAAATTTTCACCTGATATCTTTCTCCGGAGCCTTTGGCCAGCTTGCTGCATTTCTCCCTTTGCTTCCTCTTCAAGAACTCCCATAATATTCTCTAGATGCTTTCGGTATGTAGTCTTTGTCATACAAGGCATGTTCATGATGCTACAGAATGACGCCAGACCGTCGTAATCGCTGTCAGTTTCTATTGAGTGATAAACAGCACGACGATTTATATCATATGATTTTCTGGAACAGTAGCACTCAAGGAAGTTGGAAGCAAACTGGATTCGTTGCATGAACTGCAGGTGAGAGACAATTTGGACATGAGACCAGCACGTGCACTTTCATCTTGTTCCAAAGTTAAATTTCCTAAATAAATAATCATTTACATTTTTAAAGCTACTGACACATATGTATAATGTAATTAGGAATTTTCATATGTCATAAAATTCTTGTTGTTTTTATACAACTTTTATTGAAAATATAAAACTGGCTGCAATAAACCCTGTGTCATATTAAAACAGTTTTTAAAGATAAGAAACAATTAATTACAAGGAACACGTAGGACAAATTCTTACCTTCCCCACACACGTGTTGAATATTTGAGACCACATTTGATAGGCAGCCTAAACTGATAAGTCTGTACTCGTGCACATTTTCTTCACTGTCATTGTCACTGGAGTCATTTCTGCTTTCACATCGCATCTTTTTCCTTGAAGTTCCAATAACATTCTGTGGGTTTGAGCCATCATATTCATCGTCTGTGTGTTGAGGCTCACACGCGGGATCATCAATACTCATATTTTCATCTCGAATTAAATCGCGATTTTCTCCTTCATATCTCTGCCTACCAGAAAACCTCTTTCCCTTCCTTTTTCGTTTGTAAGAAGACCTAGTCTTCGTACCAGTCATCGTTATTTTCGAAGAAAAGAGATGAATTTGTAGAACTTCTGTTCGCACTGTTTTTATTTTCTTCAAGACTTGAATTTTCAATCAATTTACTCAAATTCTAACAGTCGCCCGCAAGTCAACAGCAAGCATGATACGTCATGTATCACAGCATATAGAGTACTTGCTACATGCTAGAGTACTTGCTAATTTCGGCAGTTTACAGTTGAACAATGGGGAAAAAACCGACGAAAAACAAAAAATGCTAAAACCGTTGTTATAGTAACGGAATAAGCATTTTCAAACGATGATGATTAAAGCCTTTAAAATACATGAAGATGTTGAAATTTCAAAAAGCTCTTTTCCCACATGTTAGTTAAGTACCTATAGTACATGAAAATAAAAAAAAAATTTCGTTTTTTCAAAAAATTTCAGGTGTACTCCTCCCTGACCCGGATGTATGCTTGGGCGCCTATTGGCTGGTTATCGACTTTTCACAACAAGGGATCGAGAAAGCGCGATATAACTCCCGGTCGTATTTCGATTCTATTTCGCAAATAATTCTCACACGAGTGACACTACGCACGACCAGAAATTAGGAGTCGTTATACTGACAAGACTAGGACGCATATATGTATTGGCAACAATTTATTTCCAAGACTTGACGTCAACTAACAATATAAAAAACAAAGGATTACTTAAAACTAACGAACAAATGACAAATGACAATTCGAAGACATATTTACATAAATCGTACAAGTAAGTATACTGACCGATATTTCTCCTATTTAGTGTCACTTTAATTGATGTTATCGACGTAATAGATCTCTTAAATATACATGAAGGTTCAACTCGAGTAGTTATAACGAAACTCATGCAAATGTGCCAGTTGTCGTTCGCATCCGCACCAGATAACAACACAAAAATCTGAGAAAGTTTATTATGCTAATTTATGCGACCGCACTTACATGGCTCCCCTAAATTGTCTGGCAATTTAAAATGTTTGGCTCCTCGATGGGGAATCGAATCCAATATCTAACTTTCAGCTTTCCATAACAAAACAAGTTTTTGTATTGGTCTTTCTAGAACACACTTCACTCTTATTCTTTCTCCTTTCTCGTTCAGGTGTGCATCACCCACCAGAACTCGAACCCTTCTTACTAATCCGTCTTCATCCTTATATGCTTCTTCTACTCTTGCCGATCTCCACTGGTTTCGCGCTGTAGAATCGTCCTTTAGCAGTACTACGTCTCCCGGTTGAAGGTTTCTACGAGGAATGTTCCATTTTTGTCTTTCCTGAAGAGCAAGCAAAAATCCCTTTTTCCACCTATCCCAAAATTGATTCACCAGGTATTGAACACGTTTCCATCTCTTGACCAAGTACACGTCGGCGCGCTGAAACTCTCCAGGCGGGGGCAGTAGTACTCTCGATTTCATGGTGAGCAAGTGATTCGGAGTTAACGGTTCGTCTTCGGGCACATTCATGCCAGGGGCCGCCATAGGCCGGCTGTTAACGATTGCTTCTGCTTCACACATCAGAGTCCGCAGAGATTCCTCGTCTAATTGTGATCCGTGTTCTTCTAACAGGCCGTTAAGCGCGTTTCGTACAGTACGTATCATGCGTTCCCATACTCCACCTGCATGGCTAGCCGTGGGAGTGTTTAGCTTGAATTCAAACCAATCGCATTCCTTCTTCAACAAGAAATTCCGCACTTCATCGTTATCCATTTTCTCGAGGGCTTCCTTTAGCTCACCTTTAGCTCCCACCAAGTTGGTTCCCTGATCCGATCGCAGTTGTCTCACTGGTCCTCTTCTGGCTAAGAAACACCGAAGAACATTTATAAACGAGTCCGTTTCTAACGTTTTAGCGACTTCCAGGTGTACAGCACGAGAGGCCAAACATGTAAAGAGGACTCCATATCGTTTAAGAACCTTTCGCCCATCCTTTATGTGCCAAGGACCGAAGTAGTCTACGGCACAGTATGTGAATGGGGGGGCTGGATGCAGTCGGTCACCCGGAGGATCAGCCATCTTCTGATCCTGCACACTACCACGAAGTCTGTGACATAATACACAACTTGTGATGTAATAACCGACGACGGAGCTTCCTCCAATGATCCAATATCCGTTTGATCGTAACTCGTTTAGCGTTATCCCTCGTCCAGGATGACCCACACGTCGGTGGTAATAACGTATGACTAACGTGGTGACGTGTCCCTTTCTAGGAAGTATAACTGGATGTTTAAGATGGTAAGGAACATCTGCTCGCTTGATTCGGCCACCAACTCTTAGAGTTCCATTGGAGTCAAGAAATGGGTCGAGCCTGTACAAACAACTGGTTTTCTTCATTGTAGCCTTCAGTTTGGACATCTCACGTCTGTCGGCGGTGTTCCCAGTATGTGCCCGCAGGATTTTTAATTCTTCAGGGAAGGCTTCTTCTTGTACGTGTCGGATGATGGTACCCTCTGCTTTGGTTAAGTCGTCGACGTTGACCTTGTTCTTGTGGTGAATTTGCCTTGTCCGAGCTCGGTCCTTGGAATCCTTCAGTTCATGATTCTTTATACGGATCATCAATTTTTTACAGTTCGCAACGGCTCGTTTGGCACGGTGCCAACACGAAAAGTACTCGAGACGGCTTACGAGTGATGGCAATCTCGTGGTAGTGGCTTGAGTGGTGAAGGATTTAGCTTTCTTCACTTCGGGGTCGCTTGGCATTGGAATCCACCCTTCTACGACGGTTAACGGTAGTTCTGGTTGCCATAAAAATTCTGGTCCCTTGAGCCAGCGACAGCTTTCACTCAATTGTTTAGCTGATAATCCTCTGGAAGCGTCGTCGGCAGGGTTGTTTTCGCTTTCGATGTAATTCCATTGGTCTGGTGAAGTATTTTCTCGGATTTGTTGCACCCTGTTTGCGACAAAGACATGGAATCGTCGGGCGTCGTTGCCAATGTAGCCGAGCACAACTTTACTGTCCGTCCAAAATACGTGGGTGATATCGTCGTAGTCCAGCTCTTCTTGCAACATGCAACTGACTTTGACGGATACCAGTGCTGCTGTTAGTTCGAGACGTGGGATCGTAATGGGCTTTAAAGGCGACACTCTGGCCTTTCCAATAACAAACGCGCAATGAATGTCGTCGTTCTCGTTGACCATGCGTAGATAAGATGACTGTCCGTAGCCGGTTGTGCTCGCATCGGAAAAGTGATGCAACTCCATAGACTTGGTCTTCTCAAATCCAGCAGGCGTGAGGCACCGCTGAACTTTTAGCTCGTTCAGATGCAATAGCTCATTTCTCCATTTCTCCCACCTTCGCTTGACATCTTCTGGAACTGGGTCGTCCCAATCGGCCCTTTCGCGACACAGATCTTGAAGGATTCGTTTTCCAACGAGTAACAATGGAGCAACGAAGCCGAACGGGTCAAATATCGAACTCACGGTTGATAAGATGCCGCGACGTGTAAAAGGCTTGTCCTGCAGCGTGATTCTGAATTGAAATGAGTCGGATTCTATACACCATTGTGTTCCCAAGGTTCTCTCGATCGGCAGGTGATCTTCGGTGAAATCTAGGCTCTTAAGATGGGGCGTTCTGTCTTCCGGTTTGACTGTTTCCAGTACTTCCTTGGAGTTTGAAACGAACTTGTGAAGTCGAAGACCGCCTTCGGCCAGCATATCTTTCGCGTTGTGGATCAACGACACCGCTTCAGGAACTGTTGCCACGGATTTCAGCCCATCATCTACGTAGAAGTCCCGTTTAATAAAATTCGCAACTTCTGTTCCATATCTGTTTTCGTTATCCTCAGCTATCGTTCTTAGCCCGAAATTCGCACACCCGGGCGACGATGTTGCTCCAAACAAATGGACGGTCATTCTAAACTCTTTCGGCTCGCTAGTAATGTTCCCGTTTTCCCACCAAAGGAATCGCAGATAGTTTCGATGGGCGCTGTCGACCTTAAACTGGTGGAACATCGCTTCGACGTCGCACGAAAATGCTATTGGTCCTTGTCGAAATCTGCACAGGACGCCAAGTAATCCATTGGTGAGGTCGGGACCTGGTAACAGGTGGTTGTTCAAAGATTCGCCGTGGTAACTGGCACTGCAGTCGAAAACTACGCGGAGCTTATCCGGCTTTTGAGGGTGATAAATTCCGTGGTGGGGAATATACCATGCTGTATTCGATTCGCTTGAAAGTTCGTGCTCGGGAACTCGTTCTGCATACCCTTTTCTGATCAATTCATTCATGACCGCTAAATAGTGCTGTCGATATTTCTCGTCTTTCTGCAGGCGTGATTTAAGTCTTTCTAGTCGCCGCGTTGCCTGAAGTTTATTGTTGGGGAGCTTGGGAAGGTTCTTACGGAATGGAAGGGGCATCTCGTAGTGCTTGCTGTTGGTCTGGTGGACGCCTTCTTGTAACTGCTCGAGAAATTTTCTATCGTCTATCGACAGCGGTTGTGTTGGTTTGCTTCCTTCCGAGAAATTAAGTTCCATCATTTGTCTTACTTGCTGGGGGTTAATCAATTCCTTGACGGTTCCCTTTATAGCGAAAGTACATCCCCTTCTGCTTGATTCCGGAACGAGGGTCACCGTTCGATGAACTACACCTCTGACGTCTTCTTCATTTCGGTACGATCCGTCTACATTTCCAACAATTCCCCATCCAAGATTGGTTAATTGCGCGTAAGGCTCGTTACCTCGGCCTGGAATAACTTGTCGTGGCATAATTGCTTGCGGACAGTTCGCTCCAATCAACAAGGCTACCTCGACATCATGGTGATAGGCTGCGATGTCGGACGCGAGATTTGCCAGATGGGGCCACTTATCTGCCATTTCGGGTCGGGGAATTTGTGATCTTCTTACAGGAATAGAGGTGCAGGAAAACGTACGAGGCAATCTAATCTGGATATCACGCTGGAGATCGTCAATCACTAGTCCATCAACTCTATGGCTTTGAATGATTTCGCTGTCGGCATGCATCGTTGATAGCGAGAGTTGTGTTTCAGGGCCCTTTGCACCAATGATGTCCAGTGCGCTTTGCGAAACGAAGGTTGTGTCCGACTGATCGTCCAAGAGCGCATAAACTAACACTTCTCTTTCTGAATTGTCCCTGTGGTGTAGCCAAACTGGTACAATCATAGAACTTATTTGAGCTTGGGATTCACCATTCTCGTCACTGGATTTCGTGCAGTGCACTGTCTGTTCTTCCAATGGTGTGTCAGCTTGCTCTTGCTTGGTTTCTTTAGGGATGTTTTTGTAGTCACCATGTAAGGATGTTGGATGGAGCTTGCCACACGTACCACATTTTTTCCGCTTCTTGCATTCTCTAGAAAGGTGTCCTCGGCCGAGGCAACCGAAACAAAGACCCTTTGTCTTGGCAAGTTCCTTCCTGGCCTTGACATCCATCTTCTTGTACTCTGTGCAGCTCTCCAGCTCATGCATTCCATTACATAGTGCACAAATTTTAGCCGAACGTTCACGCTCCTCATAATCTTCCTTTTTGGTCTGGGTTGCCAAGGTTCTAGCAGGATCTGTTCCACTCCGTCCGTGATGTGCTCTGTAGTCTCGTTTATTTCTTAGTCCCTTGAACTCTTCTTCAGTTTTCCGCTGGCGACAATTAACTGGATCGCAGACGATGTCAGCTTCCATTACCACGTACTTCACGAATTCCGAGAACGGTGGGAATTCGCCTGTCTCTTTCTTCCACTTGTAAACTGTTCTACCCCAGCGTGTAGAGGCCCATTTCGGTAGCTTTACTGTCATTTTTTGATTCTCCTGGTCATCGTTGAGAACCCTCAAACTTCCCACCTTTTCCATAGCCTGCTCACATTGTACCAGAAAGTCTGCGTACCTTTGGAGACCGAGGCTATCAAAGGGAGCAATGTGTGGCCACGCGTCGAGTTTCTTACGGAACGCCGCTGCCACCGCAAACGAATCGCCGTACCGCTTGTGTAACACTTCTTTAGCCTTTTGATAGGCGTCATCACCTTCCATCAACATGAACCCTTGAATTACCTCCTTAGCTTCGCCAGAGACATATCGGCTCAGGAAATAAAGTCGGTCGGACGGCTTTGTTGCTCTGCTTTCAACAAGACTCTCGAATGCTCTGATCCAAGTTGGATACTTCAGGTGATCACCGCTAAAGATGCCGGGTTCGGGAAGGGGTAACCGGTTTTGACTTTGGATCTCCAACAATTTCGTTATCGCCGTCAATTGGGACTGAATGAGACTCGGTCCTACAATTTCATTGCCGTTACTTTCGGTTGGGGCATTGGCGTGACTGTGCTGTTCTGCTGGCGGCAGCTGCTGAACACTTCTACTGGTGGCTGCTGCAGACTCGAACATTGTAGCTTGGGGGTTTAGGTCCATTCCAGACGCTTCTCTGTCTTGTATGGCATTGTTAGCACGGTTGTCCTGCGTTGAAGCATTGATGTCAATGGGGATTTCATCTGCACGTTGTTCAGTTGTGATCGCAATTTCTTGTGAGTCCAGAAACTTATGAATATGCTCCTGAGCACCATCGTTGCAAGATACGTCATCGAGTAAGCCGCGAGCGACCTGCTCCTCTTCATACTTTGCACACACCTCTATTCGCGCTTCCGTTTCCGCTAGTTCTTTTCTTATCTTGAAATTCTCCTTTGAAGCTTCTATTTGTTCTTTCACTCTCATTTCTTGCCTCTTTATCTCTAGCAGTTTTTCTTGAATTTCCTCCAAGGCCTGCCGGTTTGCCTGATCTAGTTGCTCCTTCTCTTGCGCCAATCGAATTTTTGCCTTAAGAATTGCAGCCTCTTCTTCGAGATCCTGTCTTCTTTGGCGAGTGGAGGAACTTGTACTTGCCTTTGAGGATCGGGATAAAGTACTTTTCGCCGATTTACGAGACACCACGCTTCGATTTGTTCGTCTGGATAATATGGAGGACTTGTCTTCACGATCT
This sequence comes from Muricea muricata, assembly GCA_963855995.1. NCBI lineage: Eukaryota > Metazoa > Cnidaria > Anthozoa > Malacalcyonacea > Plexauridae > Muricea > Muricea muricata. The sequence continues at coordinate 30,884,227 of OY979718.1, read as the reverse complement.
GCCCTTAGGTCACGTATAGTTTCGTGCACATGTTTGACAAGAGCATTGTTCTCTCTACTCATATCCTCAAACTTTCCGTACAATGCTATTCTTTCTACAGGGGATTCTACCACACTTTCAAGTACCTCATAGGCTTGAGTGAGATCAAGCATGCACCGTTCTAGAGTACCGCATTCATTTTGTAAATGCGTTATTTCGCAGTTGCTAACCACTTGGGTATTTAGAAAATTGACTTGTTTTCTCCATGCTTTGCTCATAGCATGAAAGTTTTGTTCGACACTTTGTTTAACGTTATTTTCATTATCCATTCCGAGACTTTCCGCGTTGTTTTTCGCAATTTCAGCAATATCCGATACCTTTCCGACGGTTTTCCGACTCTTCGCCGATAATAACACGTGTAACTAATTATTTTAATTAATGCAAGATGGCGGGAATTTATTGATTTTCCTTTCACGTTTGACGATTGACCACAATTGTTTTGTTTATTAAGCCCTTTATTCGAGAGTTAGTATGATTGTAACGATAATTACGTGTCCTTTGTTCACTGAAGCATGAACTATTACGTGGATCCCATCGCAAGCCGTTTTTTAACGCAAAGTTCGTCGACCAAATATCGTTGACTATAACTCCCGGTCGTATTTCGATTCTATTTCGCAAATAATTCTCACACGAGTGACACTACGCACGACCAGAAATTAGGAGTCGTTATACTGACAAGACTAGGACGCATATATGTATTGGCAACAATTTATTTCCAAGACTTGACGTCAACTAACAATATAAAAAACAAAGGATTACTTAAAACTAACGAACAAATGACAAATGACAATTCGAAGACATATTTACATAAATCGTACAAGTAAGTATACTGACCGATATTTCTCCTATTTAGTGTCACTTTAATTGATGTTATCGACGTAATAGATCTCTTAAATATACATGAAGGTTCAACTCGAGTAGTTATAACGAAACTCATGCAAATGTGCCAGTTGTCGTTCGCATCCGCACCAGATAACAACACAAAAACCTGAGAAAGTTTATTATGCTAATTTATGCGACCGCACTTACACGCGAGAAAAACTTTTTTTCGATTTTTTCGCACTCAAAGTTTTTTGGTGTAAAACAAAGGCGAAAATGTTAAAGATTAGCGCGGGATTGCCTTGAACGTTTTGAATTTTGTGTTTTGAATACAGGATAAAGTTGGGTATTTTTAATATTGAGTATTTGTAAGCGAAAATGCAATTTTTGTATTCGAAACATCAGATGAACACACTAGAAAAGTCCTTAAAGTTTAAATACATCGCAGTATTGTGGTTGTACACCTTGTTGCACCTCTAAAACAATTTTGATAACTGTTTGAAGGCAAATAAGTCCAATTTGTGTCCAGATGTGGGATAATTTAGCAGATATTTTGCAAAACCTCGCTGCAAAAAGCCGGTCAAGAACTGGTTGCTATGCGTTGCTAGGGAGGACCTAAGGTTCAAAAACTCCAACATTTGCACAAAAATCTGGCTGTCTGTACCTAAAATTACAAAAAATGGAAAGCTACAACATATTTTTTTATTATAGCAAATATCTGCGTGCATCATGGTCATAAAAACAAGCAAAAATTGACAAAAACTGTGTGTTTTCAGTATACCTCCGGGACTTAAATTCCGGGGCCCTCATTAGATTTGTTCAATTTGTCCCGCGATTCGTCATCCGATGCCGCCTCTATTCTTTTATATTCTTTATGCTCGGCCAGTCTCGAATATTTCCGAAGCCACAAAAACTCAAAGTACGCATGCTCCCATTTATACTGCTAGTTCACATAAGCGCACGCTCAATGACACACTCAAACGGAGGGAAAATCGTAATGTATATAGAACAATCAGCTTGATTCGTTGATTCATTGCAATTGCACATTGGAAAATTGGATGGCTTGTATTTTTCAAGGACCTTGTTCTCATACGCTTGCATCAAATCCAAATATTTCTCCTCTGGAACAAAGAAAGTGCATAATTGTTTGCTACACTTTACGAAGCCTCTCCCTTTTTTGGACTCGAATCGCTCTAGAGCTCCATCCTTACAAAAACATTTGTAATTTTCAATTGATACCATTTTGATTGCACTTAGCTACCAACAGCAAATCAATTGTGTTCTGAGTCAAAATCTCGAGTTTTTATATACACCACTGCGAATTAATCAAACGATGATAATTTCAAAATATTTTATGCATATCTTTTTGCAATAAATTACAGCTTTTCTGTGCTATTCAATTTTCGGTACCTTAGTACCACAAAGGACATTGAAAAATTCAATCTAAAAATAGTGGATATGAATTAGAGCAAAGCCTTTAGCCGGACATCTTTCATTCAATACACAGCGGGAACAGATGATGACAATGCATTGGTGCTTAGCATCAACACAAATAATTGATTACAACCCTCGGGCATCGCACAGATTAACTTATTTCAATGCCATGTAATTAGCGGTATCGCAAAGATAAAATCAACAATCACGACCCACAAAGACAGTTGGAAACTTTGAAACACCATGCAGCATCACGAAAATTGATTTTAAAACTGTTTTAAAATGATCAGGCAAAACTTTTACACAACTAAATGATGTCCAAAGCTATCACAAAGATTTAGTTTACCGACAGTTTAAAAAGTGTAGACATCTTAAATGGTTGTTCAGTAATTAGCGGTGTCACACAAAATTGTGATTAGCAAACCACCTACATGTCATGCAGGAAACTTTAAAACATGCCATACTTTACACCTGTCAACAATCCGATCCCCAAAGACAGTCGGAAGCTTTGAAACACGATGTAATACATCACACCTGTCACAAAATTATAATTAGCAAACCATCTACATGTCATGACAACCATTAGCAAACCATCTACATGAAACTTTAAACCATGCAATACTTCACACCTGTATAAAATAAGTACGGAAATTGTTCGAGCTCTCCCCGAACCAGAAGAAATTTTACCAAATACGTTAATATCGCTTCTTGGAATCATATGTAAGAATGTAACGGAGAGCGCAGAGTGTCATTTTTGTTTGGAAACAATCGAAAATGAAGAAACACGGACCTTCGCAACACCTTGCTGCAACCAAAAAGTCCACTGCAGCTGTTTTGAACGTTGGGCGGTGACCACATTTACAACAACCAGTAGCACAACAGTTCGCTGTGCATATTGCAGAACAATATTTCCCAGCGAACAGCTATGTTTTTTATGTCTAAAATGAAAAAGGAACGAAGCAGTGGCAAAAACCCAATGTTGCAGAACAACCATACATCGCCAATGCATCAAAGAAGTTCAGGCAACGTCGATTCTTCCCTCAGACTCGAACTATATTCTGGAATGTGGATATTGCATGCGGTTGTATTTGACACGCCAAGGTTTAGTTTACCCTCCAAAGTCAAACAATATCACGTCTTTCCTCTCAAAACAATAGCCAAAACCAGTCAAAACTGGTTTTATACGTATTTCCGGCCAAAATGCGCGCGCTCCGCTCCCACGCGGCTGGACTGGCAACTAAACTACAGGGGTAAGAGCTCCTGAAAAAATGCTGACTAAGTGTTCTATAGCTGCACCTATTCTACTGACCGTTTTGCTTGGATCACAGATTCAAAACTAACAGGATGTTTCACCTTTTCATTTCAAGCTAAACAAGTGTAGTGCAGTTCGCTACTTATTTCCATCATTCAAATGGACGTAATGCTATTTTCCAACGAGATAGATCCTTTGAAATAGATTCTAAATTCTTTCTTACCCTAATCATAATTCTTCTAATCAGAGCAACAGGATTGACTACGTGCACAAATTCTTCAAATTAGTAATTGTGAAAACGATGCAACATCAGTGAGGCGGATGGAGAATATTAATACACTTGTTTAGGACACTGAAACGAGCGCGCCAAACTGCACGAAACCTCACTAGTGATTTATATAGAGTGAACTTTTTAATCTTGAATCCTATGCTTGGATTATGTAATTTTAAAGTGTTTATGAAACGAAATTTTGTCCAACATTTTGATGGTTCTATTAGGAGGATCAAATAAAATAACAATATAGCTTCTTTGGTAGAATTTTTGTAACTCTGTTCGTTGTCAAGATATTCAGTTTTATAGTGTACGCAAATAACACATACACTGACGTCATGCTGTATAATGAGTGACTGTTAGATTTCTTATTTTGTGGCATGTAATAATGAAAAATGACTAAAACTACACTTGCGTGTGTGTAGACTATGTTTAACATCCAGGCCTGAGTATTTAAGTGTCATATCTTGAGTAATTTTTAAATTAATGCAGCTTTTTCGAAAAGTGATTATACTTAATGACGTCACGGGTTGTGTTATTTTCAAATAAAATAAACTTGAATGTCTCAAAAAGTAAGGCAGTTACAAAAAGTATTCCAAAGAAGTTATACTGTGATTTCAACTGATCTTTTTAATGCAATAAAAAATTGTAGGAGAAAATTTCGTTTCATAAACACTTTAAGCACGTTGGACGTAAACAACAACGCAACTTTCTTACAAGCTATCAAACGAATTACAACGATGTCAGAAAATGCCAACCTTATGTAATGGATCAGCATTTAAATTTCCGAGTACACAGTTTTTAGAGGTAACTTATTGTTTTATTTGAACTATGATGTCTATTGGTGTTGTTCTTTGCGATACTATATTGGAGAGAGAGCTTTTAAACACGCTGAAAAATTTCTGCCCTTCGTCGTTAGTTTACAGAACAGATTTTGTGCTTTGGCACTGTCTCTGCCTTTGATATCAACACGCACTCTTCTACTTTAAGATTATTTAAAATTGTTCCTATCGTAAGTGTTCTGCCAGCAACCCATCGACAATATTTCATTCTACTGTTGCTTTTGCCGTTACGTTGGCTGGGCTTTACATTGGCGTCGAATACCTTGATCGCGTCAAATGGACTATTTTCTAGATTTTATGGCGATATCTCTAGAACTAAACATTTTAGAAACCGTTATCTGTACCATCTCAAAGTTGTAGACAAAACATGTTGTTAATGTCCAATACAGATAAGATTACATAGCTGAAAATGATTCGATGACGTTTTTTCTTAAAAGGGGAACTGGGAGATAAAAATTTGTGATAAAACTGCGGGTCTTCGGAGCGGTTAAATCTTCTATTCAGTGTAAAATTCTTGATATATTAAAACCGCCAGATATGATAACCGAAGATATGTGGATTCAGTTAAGACCTACACGTCTCCCAAGACAAATATCCTCAATACTAATTGGAGTTATCTACCATCCTCCTCGAGCTACAGCCGACGATAATAACATGTTAAATGATTATATTCAGAATACTGTTGATTCATGCTTAGTTGACCATCCTGACAGTCTGGTCTGCATTGTAGGTGATTTCAACCCAAATTCAACACATATTTCTCAGAGACGATTTAAACACCAGTGTGGTTTGTCACAAATCGTTGAAATCCTTACTCGTGATACAGGAATCCTTGATTGGTGTTTAACAAATTTGCCAAAATTAATGGCTCCACCCAAACAACTACCCAAAATTGGTTTAAGTGACCACTATTGTTTTTTGATTAAACAAAGTCCTGTGGTTAGACCGATAAATGACAGAGAAGTTATCAGCAGACGAGACACCAGGGACAGTCGGGTTCGTGATTTCGGCCAATGGATAACGTCGTTCTCGTGGCAGGAAGTATATGAGAAAAATACGTGTCAAAGTAAATTTGAAAGTTTCCACCATACTCTTACAGAAGCCATTGAGAAATTACCCCGATTTAAGTTCTGGCGAAATAAAGTTCAACATGCAATTAGGCAAGCTAAGTCTTTATATTATGATACCAAAATTAGAAAGCTAAAGAGTACTAGTGCAAATACGTGGTGGAAGGAAGTCAAAAATCTCTGCGGCTTGGCAGACAGGAACAGTGGCGGATCCAGGGTAAGTCAAAATAAATTATAGCAGCTCAATTTTAAATTCAAAATAACTTATAACAATGTCATAGGTTAGGAATTTCAAAAGAATGAAATCTAACCAATGGAGTTGCTTTGAAGGTATTTTAAAATTTAAATATATCCTAGAATGAGCTGTGGTCATTTATTTTGACTCACGCTAGATCCGCCACTGGACAGGAACGGGCCCTGGTTCCAACACTTCATTGACGGGGATACTATAGATTCAATCGATAGGTTGTGTGAGAGAGTTAACGAAATACTCGTTGGGCTCACAACTGATTTTACGCCACTCTCGACGCAGAACATATTAGATATCCCTGTGGAGTGGTCTGAAATACCAGAGGAACTTTTTGTGTCTACAGGGGAAGCTTATAAATCGTTATGTCGTGTGAAGATTGGAAAAGCATCTGGACCTGATGGAATACCTAATACCGTTTTAAAAACGTTTGCCTTTGAGCTCGCTCCAGTGATTGCTGATATCTATAATACATCGTTATGCAAAGGCAATTTACCACCCTTACTAAAGAGTGCTGCTGTTATCCCAATTCCTAAGAAACGTCCAGCTAACGATATTGAAAAAGATATAAGACCGATATCATTGACATGTCAAATCGCAAAAGTAATGGAAGGATTTACATTAACTAGAATTCTCCCTACTATACTACCTCAATTGGATAATAAGCAGTTTGCGGTGGCGGGGAAATCCACTGAACAAGCTATAGTTTATATCCTCCATTTAGCCCTAGAGGCTCTGGATAAGGGCAATTGCTCACTGATATTATTCTTTGCTGATTTCAGCAAAGGATTTGATCTGATTGACCATAGGATCTTAATGGAAAAATTATCTAAATTTAACATTCATAACAGCCTGTTAAGGTGGATTGGGGCATTTCTTATGGGGAGGTCTCAGTTTGTACGTATTGGTAATTCTACATCTACTGAACAATACACTAATGGGGGTATTCCTCAAGGGACCAAGTTAGCCCCGATCCTTTTTGCTGTTATGGTCAGTGACCTAATATCTACATGGGGCCCAAGGATTAAATTTGTTGATGATTTAACAGCATTGGAAATAGTACCAAGGAACTCCCCATCGTATATGAATTATATTGTATCTGATATTCAAACGTTTGCTTGCCACAATAATATGAAATTAAATCCGGAAAAATGTAAAGAGATGACTGTCGACTTTCTCCAATATAATGCAACTAAATGGCAACCTATTTGTATCAACGGTAAACAAGTTGAAGTTGTAACAGTATTCAAACTTCTTGGGGTTTATCTATCGAGTGATTTAACATGGACGGCGCACTGCGAGTATATTATAAAGAAAGCCAACAGACGATTATATGCTTTAAGAAAATTGAAGAAGTCTTGGGTTTCCAGTTCTGACATTGTGGTCGTGTATTGCACTGTGATAAGAACAATGATAGAGCATGCTTCAGTAGTTTTTGCAAATTTGTCTCAAACATTAAGTAGAGACCTGGAACGAGTCCAAAAACGCGCTATGTCAATTATCTACCCGTCTCATTCGTATATGGATGCGTTATCCTTTGCAGGTATCCAAACCCTATGTGTTCGCAGAGAACAAGCCTGTAACAAATTTGTTGCAAATATCAAAGCAAGTAACCCACTGTACCCTTTCATCCACAAACAGCTACCTACGTTAAACCACGACTATTCCTTACGTTCGGCAACAACAGAGAGACAACCAATAATACGAACTGAGCGATTTGAAAGTTTTATCACCGTTAAGTGTAGAAAAACTGAAGTTAGATAATAATATAAGATATAGTGATTAGTGTATTATACCTGTAATTCAGTTTTATTGTAGCTGCAAGAGGTATTTTTAATAAACTAATAATAATAATAATAATAATAATAATAATAATAATAATAATAATAACAATAATAATAATAATAATAATAATAATAATAATAATAATAATAATAATAATAATAATAATAATAATAATAATAATAATAATAATAATAATAATAATAATAATAATAATAATAATAATAATAATAATAATAATAATAATAATAATAATAATAATAATAATAATAATAATAATAATAATAATAATAATAATAATAATAATAATAATAATAATAATAATAATAATAATAATAATAATAATAATAATAATAATAATAATAATAATAATAATAATAATAATAATAATAAATAATAATAATAATAATAATAATAATAATAATAATAATAATAATAATAATAATAATAATAATAATAATAATAATAATAATAATAATAATAATAATAATAATAATAATAATAATAATAATAATAATAATAATAATAATAATAATAATAATGGAAACATGTATTTAATAATCAATTTACACTATTGAAAATATGACAACCTGCACTCACTACAATATGTAGGCATCCAGGCTGTTATTATGGTACAGAAAATTTTTTTTTTAAATCTATATACACCAAGATATTAAAAGTCAAAATTACCAATATAAGAGTTCCGGGTTATTCCATTTCCTGTCTCTCATGCAGAATAAATAGTACGTACTCCTAATGCATACTCCGCATAATTTCCTAACTATAAAGCTTCTTTGAGATACATCTAAACCTAATACATTATCTAAAAAGTCATAAATCTTTTTACACTCCAGTCCAAATACACCAATAGCTCCCATTGATAAATTAAAATATTCTACAGTGTCATATCGCTGCTTCAAAGCATTGCAAAATTCCTTATAATGTAAAGTTTTTCTAGTACAGTTTTTAGTAATATTAGTTTCAAAACCAATAGTCAGCTCGATGACATAAATTGCTCGAATTGTAGTGTTAACAATGATCATATCCGGTCGAACTTCTAAACCTGCTATTATTGATGGATTTTCAAAGCCGTCAACATCTGCATAAAAGCTTAAATCTTTCTTCACACTTGATAAATACTCAACAAGATTTTTAAGTACCGAGTTGTGACGCCAGGTATAACGCCCTTGCTCCAGATGAACTTTACAAGATGACACAATATGTTGTAAGGTTTGCACGTTTGAACATGAATAACAAAGATTGCTGGTAATAATAATAATAATAATAATAATAATAATAATACCATGAACATGAATAACAAAGATTGCTGGTAATAATAATAATAATGGTAATAATAATAATACCATGAACATGAATAACAAAGATTGCTGGTAATAATAATAATAATAATAATAATAATAATAATAGTAATAATAATAATAATAATAATAATAATAATAATAATAATAATAATAATAATAATAATAATAATAATAATAATAATAATAATAATAATAATAATAATAATTATAATAATAATAATAATAATAATAATAATAATAATAACAATAATAATAATAATAATAATAATAATAATAATAATAATAATAATAATAATAATAATAACAATAATAATAATAATAATAATAATAATAATAATAATAATAATAATAATAATAAAAATAATAATAATAATAATAACAATAATAATAATAATAATAATAATAATAATAATAATAATAATAATAATAATAATAATAATAATAATAATAATAATAATAATAATAATAATAATATTAATAATAATAATAATAATAATAATAATAATAATAATAATAATAATAATAATAATAATAATAATAATAATAATAATAATAATAATAATAATAATAATAATTATAATAGGCCGTTTGCCGTGACCCGATATCGTCCACTTTCATTAAGCATGTCGTGGAACTGAGGAAACTTTACAGAACATAACTTTTTCAAACACGGGGAGCTCGAATCTGAAAAGTTGCCGCTCCTCCGACCCGCAGTTTTTTCATAAAATCCATTTTAATTTCATTCCACTCTTTCGACGCGCTTCAAATAATCCCCTGCCATTTTAAAATCTTTAATATTCCGTTTGCAGTCGCTCAGAATGGTGATTATTCCGTCCCAGGTCCCTCAACTCGCGGTAAATTGTCATTCTAACCGATGGAATTGCTAAAATCGTTAATTTTGTAAACACATGCATATGGCTCCTTACAAAGCTGCTAGTCATATTTGTGTGTGTGAAGTCCATTTCCATGGCAAAGATGGAGAAATTAGAAGGGATATTAGCAAAAATTTTGAAGACATAATAAAGCAGTGCTTACGTACGTCTTTATCATAAACAGAACTCGCAGAAGTCTACTATTCAGACAAGTTTACTACAATACAAGTAACCTTTAATGAGAGAGCTAAAGCCATGAAGCCATCCTTGCCAATGCTGGACGAAAACGTTTGTAATAGGAAAGCAACGGACAAATTCATTCTATTTCCAGTTCTGAAAAAGGTAATAGATTAATTGTCCTTATCCATCTTCGAATGTTTTTCCCTAAATTTGCTCAATCTGTAAATGGCCTGGGGCTTTAGACATCACAGATATGACATTTCCATCTGGCTTTTTTCAATCTGGGTTGCCTTGATTGGAAGTTGTCACAATGCAACATAGTATCTCAGACAGTAATTATTAAAAGCGATTTCTGATTTCGGGGATAATGTAATGACAAAAGTATAACAATGGCATGGTTTTCATAGCTAGCATAGAACTGTAGAGCTGCTACTGGTTTTTTCTGATGCGAAAAAAAACCCTCGATTTTTTGATAAATAGGAACAAAACGCCTGCTAGAGCTTTCACTTTGCCTGCCAAGAGTAGAAGAAAATGTGTACAAGGGACACCAACAATTCCCTTTTAAAATCAGTTGTTATTAGAGTCAATTGTATATGTGATTCTAATGTAACACATAGGTTGGAAAACACCTCTCACTTCTAGATACCTTCCTGGAAAATTTGATTAGGCATTGGTTTGAGAGATACCCCTCTTGCAACTTGTAACAGGGGGGTATTACCCCACCAGTGATATCACAACTGCTGCAATAACACTCCATTGTAAAAATGATATTCGGTGCACTATTTTGTCACCTTGTTTATATATATATTGAACAGGCATTGTTTATATATACTGAGCAGCCCTCTTAGCGAAATTAATGGTCACTTAATGAGCTATAAATTGTGTCTCTTTTATTGGAGGTTTGGATGAAAACCCCCTTTATTGAAGATTGTTCTGTCAGTTTATTTTCAACTTAGGTTGATAAGTGTTTTAGTGCATGTTACTGTTGATGTTTCAGACCTCATGTTTCTTGTGCACTGAAGTAACTGGACACATTGAAGACAATATATATTTTATTTGTAGTTCTAATAATATTATTGGAAAGTGAGGTACAAAACATTTAAAACAGAAGTTTCAAGCGTGAACGCTTAAAGTGCCTATCCCGGTAGTCAGGGAATATTCATATTTCAATAATTTAGGTCATTTTAAGAAGATTTGCAATATATTTTATAGGTCGAAAATTTGATCTTCATGTACTTTTGGGGGCCTGAAGTTGGCGATTTTTCAAAATACCGTGAGCATAAAAAAACTGGGGCGAGTATGCTCCTGTGACGTCAAATCGGGAACACGCATTGATAACAAAACTAGTATTCTATACTACAGAGAGGGTTGAAATATGTTTTAATCGAATTTTTTGCCGATTCTACGGTACTTTTTCTTTGAATTTCAAATGAAAAAGTGTCTTCAAGCTTTACTGATCCAAATGACAGCCAAGCCGAATCAGAAAACAATTTTCTCGCGAGTTATATGATGGAAGTTGAAGATGACAATGTTTATATATTGGGGAATGACAACAGATGTGTCAGGGAACTCAGGGCTAGATAGTCAATCAGAGGAAAAATTCTACGGGTTTGCCTCGATGGATGTATTACTTTGGAAATATTATGAGCTACAAATTAAGATTTTAACGTCTGGCGGGAGCGATATAGAAAAAATTAACCGAAAGAAGTGCAAAATACACAGTGATGAAAACAGGTATGTCCCAATATGTTATTATAAATTGTCAAGAGATTTTTGTGTCAAATACTAAACATTTACAAAACGTTTTTGTCAAATACCAGACAAATATTAAACATAAGTCACATCCATTTGAGTTCCAAGGGTGTGTTACAGTGTATAGCATATAATGTACATTATGCTTGGCAACAACACAATTTAGTTATATTCACTGTAACAGTATATATATCATGTTTATATATGTATATTATCATATAACATGTATATTTATTAGGTAATAAATACTCAGGTATTTAACTTTCTAGATATCTTCGGAGTGTTGCATTCAAACAGCATATACAACTTGTAAAAAGGCAAAAGAAGGCTTTGGTAAAAGAAGAATACCTTTACCTGCATGTGATTATGATACAATACGGAGTAAATTTGGAGGAAAAGAATTTCAAGGTTATGGTGATGAACAATGAGGAAAACACAACTGAAAATCTTTTAATGTATAATGGAGTGGTACAATATTATTGACAAGGGCTATTTAAATTCCATGGCAACGATCTCACTGTTGGAATTTAAATTTAATTGCCTATTGTTTGAAGCAAAATATGTAAATAAACATGCTCACATTTATGCACACATCAGGTGCCCTAAACAGACATAACTTTCTTTTTATTTTTCTTCATTCTCGTGATCTTGTTCCCACAAACATACGGCATATTAGATTTTCAAGTTGCACTTATTTGAATATTATTTGCTGTAAATGTTCTTTTAAAAGTAATTACGGATTAATCACAGTGGCGTAGCCAGCTTCGATAATTGGAGGGGCGAATATTCAGTATATTTGTGTTCACAGACGTTAAAAACAATCGATTTCAAAAGAAATTAATGATGCAAAACATGATACATGAATATTCGCCCCTCCAATTATCGACGCTGGCTACGCCACTGATTAATCATGTATGAAAAAGGCAAAATTTAGATGGGATATATTTTGAAAAAAGTATTTGATGTCTTTTATATAATTATGAAAATATATATTCAATATCCAAAAAAATATGAATGAAGAACCATGCCGTGTCACTCATACAATGTTAGGTGCACTAAACAGACTTTACTTCCTGTTTAATTATACTAACTTAGATTTTCAAGATATTCTTCTATTTTACATCTCCATATATAAAATAATATTACAATATTGAGAAATAGGTTATTTTGAAAATTGAAATAAATACAATGTAGTAAAGGTGTTGACCCCCCCCCCCAAAGACATACAATATATACAGTAATCTTGGTGATATCAGATCCTATTATTAAATGGAATTATTATATACTATATAGTAAGTGTTAAAGTCTACTTTTGATTCTGTGGACACTTCTGAATTTTTTTGTGCCCCTTCATTGGATTAACACATGTTCTGCAACATAGCTTTGCTCGTGCATCTTCTAGAGTGGGTAGTTGTACAGGTGCCTGAATAGGAAATGCTAAAAAATGTTCAAAATTGTATAAATATAGTATATTCACTGTATATCTATTTGCAAATACATATATGAACACAAAACCATAGGAGCTCTCACTATCTAAACAATAAATTTAAAGCAGAGTGGACAGTGTACAAGTACTATCGTGATCACAAATAAAAATAGCTACCTCTGAAAATACTTAAATGTTGTCTATAATTTTTACACTTTGGGCAATTTTCAAAAATAACAGCCACTTTTCATTTCATTATTATCGAATAAATATACAAATTAAAATGCGACATGCTCAGCATAGTGGCTTTCTATAGTTGTATGTGGCAAATAGCAATGATGTTTTTCAATCCATAAACCATATACTGTATAATAATTGAATACCTATGAATCAGTACATGTTACAGTATATGTTAGGAGATAGGTGATCAGCTGATGTGGCCTTCAGATTGATTGTCTAGCAATTCAGTATGTATAGTATAGAATAAATGTCTGGTATTTGACTTAAATATATTGGGACCCATGTACTTTATAAATATATATTAAATTATCTATTTACTTGTTTTCATCACTGTATATTTTGCACTTCTTTCGGTAAATTTTTTCTATATTGCTCCTGTCAGACGTTAAAATCCTAATTTGTAGCTCATAATATTTTCAAAGTAACACATCTATCCAGGTCCAGGCGAAACCGTAGAAATTTTTCTCTGATTGACCATCTAGCCCTGAGTTCCCTGACACATCTGTTGTCATTCTCCCATGTCATCTTCAACATCCATCATTTAACTCGCGACAAAATTGCTGTTATTTGGATCAGTAAAGCTTGAAGACACTTTTCCAGTTGAAATTCAAAGGAAAAGTACCGTAGAATCGGCAAAAAATTCGATCAAAACACACTTCAACCCTCCCTGTAGTATAGAATACTAGTTTGTTATCAATGCGTGTTCCCGATTTGAAAAAACGGCATAAATCGCCAACTTCAGGCCCCCAAAAGTACATGAAGATCAAATTTTCGACTTATAAAATATATTGCAAATCTTCTTAAAATCACCTAAACTATTGAAATATGCAAATTCCCTGACTACCGGATAGGCACTTTAATGAATATATGAAAACAATTGTTGCAAAACTCTCTGATATTTAAAAATTGTCAACTAATTATTTATCCTGGGAGGTTATGTGCAGTTAATGAATGCACGATGAAGGTGGACTATTACTGATTTTACCTATTTTTGGTCAAAGGCTACATTTTTGCTGCAGTTATACTTGGCTCTCAAGCACAACATTGCTGATAACTTATTATTAGTTATAGTTTCCTGGTTGTCCGATGCTTTCCTCTGACAAACGTTTTCGACCAGCATTGGCAAGGGTGGTTTTAGGTCTCTCAAGCTTACATATATTACCTGAATCGTCGACGTCTGTGAGTTTTTTATATAATAAAAATAGGTTTAAGCACTGTTTTCGTATGTCTCAAAAATATTTGCTAACATATCCCTTTTGGTAGCTCTTTTATTTCTGCATTTGCCGTGGAAATGGACTTCACAAACACAAACATGACTAGCAGCTTTGTAAGAAGCCCTGTGAAGTGTTTGAAAAAGTTATGTTCTGCAAAGTTACCTCAGTTCCACGACATGCTTAATGAAATTTGTTTTCTAGCCACATTTTCGAACTACGGCGAACGGCCTATAACTCTTTGAATTTGAACTCAGCATGCTCGAAATGTTAGTTCCGTGAAAACATTCCATTTCAAAGGCATGCACAATGAAACTGAGCGATATCGAGAAACAACACATGGCCTATAAACCCTCGTAAGTGGTCATTAACTGGTTGCTCACCCAAAAAAATCCTTTTACCACGAGGGGTCGGCCAAGGGGCAGGGGCATATACTCGAGTATGAATCTACAATATACTAATGGACCATTCTCCAATTACACAAACATAAATTTGAAATCAATTTTAGCACAGTTGGAAAGAGCTTCCTAAATTTTGTAAAATTGTGTAGTTTGGTCGCAAAATATTGTAAAATGTGGAAAATATAGTGCTGTAAAGTTTGCAAATTTTGTATACTCTTGTATTACGAACGGAAAAACGTTACCACTATGGGGAAATGTGGTAACGCTTTTTCCCGCGTGATATACAAAAGTATACAAAATTCGCAAACTTTATATTAGTATATTTTCGACATTTTACAATATTTTCCAACCAAATTTCACAATTTCACTAAATTTATGAAGCTCTTTCCAACTGTGCTAAAATTGTTTTTTAAATTTAAAATATGTGTAGTTGGGGAATGGTCCATTAATACTCGAGAATATAACGAAAAAATATGGCGCTCTTCCATATTTGAGGTGGACCACGCTATTAGTTTTAAAAATATGATAACACGATAGGACGTTGTTTTTAACTTAATTGGAAGTGGAAACGAAATTTTTTAATCAAAAACAGCATAGGTAACGACAAGAGAGTGTTTTAGTAAGAAAATAAACGAACTTGGTGTCATAGTTGAAGGTTTTTTCAAAGATTACGTGGAATGGTAGAAAAGAAGGATTCTGGATTTCTAAAATGGATAAGAATGGGAGGTATTAGGCGTTTGAAGGAGAACTGAAGGAGAAGGTATCATGATCAACGCCTATCAACATTTTGAGAAAGTTTGCTTTGCCATATATCTTTAAGCAATGATGGATTCCTGGTAGGCAATAATAATTCTAAAAGTACCTCCACTGGTGTCGTGGAATAAACGTTTGGAGCTGGATTGAGGCAAAAAAATGCTTGAGAGCCCAACAGAAGTTTGTCCTTTCGACGGGCAGACGAAATCAGCATAATAAAGTTTGGAAAATGCCTAAATGGGTTAGATTATTGATATTCAATGATGGTATGTGAAAGGCGAGGCTAAGGAGTCAACAAAAAAGTGGTTAAGTAAACGAGTTCAGGTAAATAGGGATCAGAGGTCTCTTTTGCACATTTTGGCGCATATGAAGACATGTTGGTTCATCATGATAATTTACGAACAGTTCTCCTTCAAACGCCTGATAACTCCCATTCTTATCTATTTTAGAAATCCAGAATCCCTCTTTTCCACCGTTCCACGTAATCTTTGAAAAAACCTTTAACTATGACACCAAGTTCGTTTATTTTCTAACTAAAACATTCTCTTGTTGTTACCTATACTGTTTTTGGTTAAAAAATGTCGTTTCCACTTCCAATTAAGTTAAAAACGACGTCCTATCGTGTTATCATATTTTTAAAACTAATAGCGCGGTCCACCTCAAATATGGAACAGCGCCATGTATTTTCAGTCATGTGACTAACATCAAATATCAACATCGCCAGGATTTTCTCACAACTTTGTTTTGATGTTCGTAAGTTTTAATGAATAACAATTAATGCTCATTTTGAACACGTACGGCATAAATATCATGGTTCGCCCTGCATAGGAGTAAGCTCTGATATCATAGTAACACAACTGTCATAAGCTCTCGTAAGTGAGTATTAATTAGTCGCTCGCCAAAGAAAATCATTTCACTTATTTTACTAAACTTATATATTAATATAAACTCTCATATCAGAGTAAACACAATTGTTATAAACCTTCGTGAGTAATGATTAAACGGTCGGACGCCAGGGAAAAACATTTCACTACGAGTAAACTCTCATATCAGAATAAACACAATTACATTATAGCATTTGTAAATTCTGCACGCTGACTGGCTTAGAGCCGTGTTGATATAACTGTATGTCAAGAAGTGAAATTTGCGGCCACTCTTCTGTAATGCTCTATGCGCTATATTATAAAAGAAATATTAAAAACATTTTATCAGTATTGACACACAGTTATATTGACACTTGGAAAAACTCGAAATATATTTTTTCGTTTTTCCAAATTTCCATACGTGTTGATATAACAGTATATATTTCTCTGGTTTTGTGTTTCTTAAATATCATGTAAGCGATAGTGAACTGGTCACTCGCCAAGGAAAATCAGAATATACATAATTGTCATATGCTCTGGAAAGTTATCAGTAATCGGCTGTATACGCGAATAATATACGCGAAGTCGCATCCACGGCAAAGCAAGCTGCCTAGATTGTGACATGCCATTATAATACCAGAAAGAAAAGTGTAATGAGATTTGCTTTTAAATTGACCTGCTCTTGTCCTTAAATTGCATTATTCTCGTCAACGGGCGCGGCTGGACGTTCGTCTATATATCTGCAGGTAGCATATGAGGTTGATCCTCAGGCATGTCGCTGTAAATTCGTGGTGGTGTGTAAATTATTACTCACCTCTCTGGGCGATCGATCAATTTAAAGTGAATGAATAAATGTAGTGGGAACTGTTTTATATATGTCTATACTATCTCCCTTGGGGCTCTACAGTCATTTTAAAGTTTTTATTCCAGATAACTGGTCGTAATTTATTCTCGTGCTGTGTTTCGACCATTGCGAATAGAAGTAAAGCTTCAAGAAAAGCAAGGATATTGGTAGATTTAGTTTAAAACCCTATGTCGTCCATTGTAGCATATCTGCTACACTGAATGTCAATACTAACTTTTCATCATTTTTTGAAATATTTACCTCTTTTTACCACTGTAGCATATCTGCTACATGATTTAATTAATTCAGTTTTGATAGCAGTCCGCTGACCCCCTGTAGAATACTATTTTTTTAAATCAAAGATGGCGAATGAAGAAGAAGCATGTGTTGACAAAACCAAGGTAATTTTGACGGGTATTTTTACCTGTTTTCCTACTTGAATGGGGATTTTTTTTATAATAACTAAAATGTATAGTCTATATGATATTTTACAACGAAATTTTAAGAGAAAAATTGTGCTTAGCTTGAAAATTTTAAAATTGGAAATTCGTTGTAGCAAATATGCTACATTGGTCAATTATGGTCACTAATTACTAATCACTTGAAATAAATAGATACTCTTCATGTCGATTAATTGAACCTTTGCGCTGTGCTTATAAGCACAGTAACACACAATGCAATAGCGTTTTGTTATACAGCCTTTTTTACACTCTTTGTGTATGTAAATTTTTATAAGTCAAATTTTATCTTTTCTCCAGAAGCCAGCTAAAAGGTATCATAACATCAATGATGTCCTTGAAGCCATTGATGGGTCAGATAGTGAGTTCAGTGAGTTGTCAAGTGATGATGTTGATGTTGATAATGATGAGTGGTCTCCTGTTAACAACACTATAAATGGGAGCATGCAGAGAGAATCATCTGATTCTGATGATGGCTTTGACTCATCAGATGACGAGCCTCTTGCAAATAAAGCAGATGTTGAGGATAAATCTGTTTATAAGTTCAACAAACGAAGAGCGTTTATTCCACCATCAGATTTGCAGTTTATTGATGCTCCTGTTGAATCAGAACCAAAAGATGATACACCCTATAACTACTTCAAAAGCTTTGTGACTGATGAAATGTTTGAGCACATTGCTTTGGAATCTAACAAGTATGCACATCAAAAGAAAGGAGAGACCCTACAAACTACTGCCCAGGAATTTGAAACTTTTGTTGGTTTGTACTTCCACATGGGCTTAGTAAAGATGCAATCAGTCTGTAGTTATTGGGAGAATGAGACTCGCTACCCACCAGTTGCCGATGTTATGCCGAGGAATCGGTTTCAGAAGATTGCTTCCATGATACATCTTCAAGATAACTTAGAAGTCACTGAAGAGCAAAAACAAGATGAGGCATGGAAGATAAGGCCTTGGTTTGATTATTTAAACTTAAACTTTGCAACTGTTTGTCCATCTGAAAACCAAAGCATTGATGAAGCAATAGTTGCTGTCAAAGGAAGATCACATCTCAAGCAGTATCTTCCAAAAAAGCCAATAAAATGGGGATTCAAACTTTGGGCTCGATGCTCTTCTACAGGATTTATGCATGAGTTTGACCTCTACCAAGACAAAGGAACTGGCAGAGATGATCCTGATGATGTTGCTGACAGTAGACTTGGTGGAAATGTTGTTCTCAAGTTGACTGCGTCTCTTCCATCCAATCGTAGCTTTAAGATCTTTGCAGACAACTATTTCTCGAACCTAGCTATGGCAGCTGAATTAGCAAAACGGGGTTTCTGTTATGCTGGAACCATTACAGCAAACCGTCTGCATGGTGCTCCTCTCAAGTCAGAGAAAGAGTTGACTAAAGAAGGCAGAGGTTCCTATCACTGTGTTGTTGAGACAACACAGAACCTGTCTCTGGTTCGTTGGCTTGACAACAGATGTGTAACCGTTGTGTCAACATATCTTGCAGCAGATTTTGTTGGATCAGTTCAAAGATATTACAGGTAAAACACAATAACTATATGCATGATAAAAGATGTAAAAAACTATGAAAGGTGTAAATACTTCATTTATAAATTTGTTTTTTTTTAGATCTCAGAAGAAGCACATAGCGGTTGATCGCTCTCATGTTATTAAGGTGTACAACAAAGGTATGGGTGGTGTTAACCTGATAGACATGATGTGTACATTGTACAAGTTCAAGCTGAGAAGCAAAAGGTGGTATATGTATATTTTTTACCATACTTTAACCATAGCCCTGGCCAATGCATGGTTCTTGTACAAAAGAAATTGTAAAATCCTTGATAATGAAAAAGCATTGCCTCTGAGAAAATTCCAAGCTTATGTTGCTTCAGCTTTGTGTGCTGCCAAAAAGCTCCCTCGTGGCCGCCCATCACTTAGTTCAGTGCCAAAGAAACGAAAAGTTCAAGTGAATCTAGCTCCGGTAGAAGACATTAGGTTTGATGGTGTTGGCCATTTTCCATCTTTTGAAGAGAAAAGGCAACGTTGCAGCAACTGGCCGGATGGATTTTCATTTGTAAATTGCCAAAAATGCAAGATCCATTTGTGTTTGAACAAAAGCCGCAACTGTTTTGTTAGTTATCATGTAAAGTAGTTTGTTGTGAACTAGTACAGTAGTTAAGCTGGCTAATGCCGTGTAATAAATTGCATGATTTTTGAACTATTTAGGAGAATGGAACTTCTTGCCACCATTAGTTTTCCAGTAATAAACCACTGCTAACAACTGTGTACCACACCCAAGGGTGTGGTCAAATACGTCTCGAGACAACCTAAGCTCTGAAAACATTAACCAAGCTGATTAACATTTTGTACTTGTCATTGATGTCATTAAAAATCGAGAGAGCTGGTTTTGTTGGTTAGCTAGGTCAGCTGTGCGTGTTTACAATTTTCATGCTGATAGGATAATTGCTAAATTATTTCTAAGCAAAAAATACAGGTTCCATAACAAAGGAACTGCATATTAAAGATAGTCTTAGAAAAGAGCTACAATGCCTAAGATCGTATATCCTCTCTTTGTTATGAATTAACCGGAAAGAATTGCCCGCAAAGTCCTAATTGGTGTCATAACAAACAGGGGATCTTAGATGCATGTGAAAAAAATATACAGAAGTGGAAAGATTACAATTTCAAAGAAATAACATTACAAT
Source organism: Muricea muricata (assembly GCA_963855995.1). NCBI lineage: Eukaryota > Metazoa > Cnidaria > Anthozoa > Malacalcyonacea > Plexauridae > Muricea > Muricea muricata. The sequence goes on along the minus strand of OY979718.1, from coordinate 30,863,456 downwards.
ATGAAGGCATATGAAATATGACATTGTGAAGGCATTTCACAATAAATTGCCCATTTGATTTATCATTGCTGCGGAGCGAGCGAGCCTGAAGCGAGCAAGCGAAGCAGCAGACCTAATTTGTGTATATATAGGGGAGAATTTATCACAAACCATGTTTACCGCAGTGCATTGTGGTCATGGGCGTTCGGAAATGCGCAGAGCACCTTTCCTCACCTGTGTTTCGTCACCAATTATGTCTTGTGTTCAGAAGATACTAGGTTACCTGCAAGAACAAAAATGTGAATGCAACTATGGACTTTTAAAACTTTTCAGAGAGATAAACAAGGCGGAAAATCACCATTTAATGTTTCCGTGAACCTTTTTCAACAACAACAATGGCAACATTTCTGTAGTCAAAAAGAACGCAAACATTCAGCGTTGGGTTTTAGCTTTGTTACACCCATAAAGAATTTTAAAAGTCAATAGTTCCGTAGACATTGCCGTTCTTGTTTAAAATATGCAAATAGAAAGTCCTGAAGTATATTTAAAGTGAAGTTACAGGGTTCCAAAGTATAGCATATCAGGCGGTATCACGGATGTTGCGTCAGCAACATTGACGCTTTAGCTTGCATTTCCAGTCCATTCTTTTGATTGTCTATATATGTTTTGACTCACTACGATTTTTTAAACAGCCAGTCTGAAAAATGATATCTTCTGAACACAAGACATAATTGGTGACGAAACACAGGTGAGTAAAGGTGTTCTGCGCATTTCCGAACGCGCATGACCACAATGCACTGCGGTAAACATGGTTTGAGATAAATTCTCCCCTACATACACAAATTAGGTCTGCTGCTTCGCTCGCTCGCTTCAGGCATATTCATTTAATGAAAAACTAATCTGCCACTTTAGTCCTCTAAGTGCTTGGGATATGTCTCGATCTGACGCCACAAATATTCCTAAACTAGGTTACCTGCTAGGTAGGGAATGCTGCGGAGCTTTGTTTATTTTATAGGTTATAGGAAAATGACATTTATGCAACCCAAAATATATTCAGTGGGATAGTGTGCATTACTAGCCTGTCAGTACATTACTCGGCTTGACTCAGTTTGTCTGCCAGAAGATATCATGTTTCAGACTGGCTTAAGCAAAAGGGGTCAAAAGGGGTCAACGATGAACGAAGTCGAGAAGGTAAATAAGGCATAATACGCTAACGATTTTCTTACAGCTACAGTGAACTCTGAAATACTTAGTTGTTGTATAATTATGTTTGTTGGAAATATTTGCTAGAACACAAACACACGAAATTTAAAACTGTCAAGGCAAATAATGTCGCGTGAACAGCAGATGCGTTTTAGAACATAACATGTATATATTATGCGGCGTCTCTGTTTAAGTGTGGTTTGTTAACTTTGATTATAGTTGACTATTAGCACAAATGGTAATGTTGGAAAATTATTATCGACAAAACAAACGCGCTTTAATACAATTTCACAGACGCGATCAGTATCAAATAGAATGTATATTAAAATTCCACTGCAATTTAATACGAGATTTAATATTGTCGTGCGAATAACAAACTCGTTTTAAATTGTAGTACTTGACTATTAACGCAAACAGCAGACTTCAAAAATGAATATATTCAGAAAAACAAATTGTCTTCCTCTCGCATATATAATTTAGCCTTGATAATAAGGCATTTAAATGCTTTTGAGTTTTGACCACTTGATAGTGCATCGTAATACAAAATACAAATAAAATTGAAGCCGGAAACACGTCATATCTTGAGAGCGGCGGCCATGTATAAGGGCCCCACTCAAGAATTAAATCAACGTAGTTTCTTTTAGAAAACTGTGAAAACTTTTGTTTCTAAACGTAAGCTATGTGTCCAGTAGTAGAAATCTATAAAATTCGATGCTCAAGTGGGGCCATTCAACATGGCTGCGCAAGTCTAAAAATGTGACGTACTTCTGGTTTCAAAACCCAACAATTCAACAATAGATGCGCTATCGAGCTTTATGCTTTTGACTAACAACGATTTTTTAAACAGCCAGCCTGAAACATAATTGCTGCGGAGCGAGCGAGCCTGAAGCGAGCGAGCGAAGCAGCAGACCTAATTTGTGTATGTAGGGGAGAATTTATCTCAAACCATGTTTACTGCAGTGCATTGTGGTCATGCGCGTTCGGAAATGCGCAGAGCACCTTTCCTCACCTGTGTTTCGTCACCAATTATGTCTTGTGTTCAGAAGATATTATGTTTCAGGCTGGCTGTTTAAAAAATCGTAGTTAGTCAAAAGCATAAAGCTCGATAGCGCATCTATTGTTGGATTGTTGGGTTTTGAAGCCAGAAGTACGTCACATTTTTAGACTTGCGCGGCCATGTTGAATGGCCCCACTTGAGCATCGAATTTTATAGATTTCTACTACTGGACATATAGCTTACGTTTTGAAACAAAAGTTTTCACAGTTTTCTAAAAGAAACTACGTTGATTTAATTCTTGAGTGGGGCCTAATTCTTGAGTGGGGCGCTCTCAAGATATGACGTGTTTCCGGCTTCAATTTTATTTGTATTTTGTATTACGATGCACTATCAAGTGGTCAAAACTCAAAAGCATTTAAATACCTTATTATCAAGGCTAAATTATATATGCGAGAGGAAGACAATTTGTTTTTCTGAATATGTTCATTTTTGACGTCTGCTGTTTGCGTTAATAGTCAAGTACTACAATTTAAAACGAGTTTGTTATTCGCACGACAATATTAAATCTCGTATTAAATTGCAGTGGAATTTTAATATACATTCTATTTGATACTGATCGCGTCTGTGAAATTGTATTAAAGCGCGTTTGTTTTGTCGATAATAATTTTCCAACATTACCATTTGTGCTAATAGTCAACTATAATCAAAGTTAACAAACCACACTTAAACAGAGACGCCGCATGATATATACATGTTATGTTCTAAAACGCATCTGCTGTTCACGCGACATTATTTGCCTTGACAGTTTTAAATTTCGTGTGTTTGTGTTCTAGCAAATATTTCCAACAAACATAATTATACAACAACTAAGTATTTCAGAGTTCACTGTAGCTGTAAGAAAATCGTTAGCGTATTATCCCTTATTTACCTTCTCGACTTCGTTCACCGTTGACCCCTTTTGACCCCTTATGCTTAAGCCAGTCTGAAACATGATATCTTCTGGCAGACAAACTGAGTCAAGCCGAGTAATGTACTGACAGGCTAGTAATGCACACTATCCCACTGAATATATTTTGGGTTGCATAAATGTCATTTTCCAATAACCTATAAAATAATCAAAGCTCCGCAGCATTCCCTACCTAGCAGGTAACCTAGTTTAGGAATATTTGCGGCGTCAGATCGAGACATATCCCATATAATTGTCATATATATGTTATCATATATAATTGTTAAAATAACCATAAACAGACAATAAATTGAGTACAAAACTCAAATATTCCGCAAATAAACTTAAAGTTAGCACAGGATGTATGTCATTATTTCAGATTTGGATAAATATAATTATTACTAATATTAACATGCTATAAGACGCTGTTACATTATGCAAATTTGTGCAGCAACTTGTCTCGCAATTTTGTTGCGACACAAGTTGGACGGAAAATTGCGAGGTGTAACCATGCCTGCATGGCAATCATAGTGTTACAGCGCCCATAAGATTTTTAAAGTTTTTAGATTAATTTCAAAGTATTTCACAATGAACTCTCCCCACCTGATTCAACGATGTCATCCAGAGGAATGTTGGTGGCGTCAATGCCGCCAAGCGCATATCCCATACGCAAGTGACAAAAAGATATATATAGATATAATTAAATTCAATTGCGGAAGTACAGTTCAGCGAATTGTTATTTAATTGTATCGAATATCGCCTTCGCCTTGCATTTGTAATTCAGACAGAGATGGACAGCTCATGCTTTATCTATTACATAAACCCGAATACCCGAGACATTGTATTTTTTATGCCTCTTTTAAAAATGATTAAAAATATGACCGTTAAGATATGATTGGTGTAGTATCGTAAAAAAAAAGGTAACCAGAAAAAAGTAACCAGAGATTTGCCAGGTGGGCAACGAATTCTAATAACGAATACGAAAGCCCAACAGATATCAATTTTTAATAAAGCCATCGAAGCATTACCAGTAAGATTTCAAAATACTTTTATAATTAAAAGTTATATGTTGGGCTCTCATATTTGATTTTTGTAAATTAGGCCATTTGAAGTGGAGAAATGAAAGAGGGGAAATAAGAGCTGTATAATTATGCGGACTACTACAGTACAATTATTTGAGCTAATATAATAATATTTGCAATTTATCACGATATGCATAAAGTAATATGTGATAAGTTGGCTTTCTTCAATAAACCACCTTGCTCTGTATACAGTGTCTTAAAAAGGCAAGCGTTTTACAAATGCTATCCTTTAAAAAGGCTGAAAATGACGCAGAAGTTGTGGGCAATGCAGTGATTAACTAAGATGGGCGAATACAGTAATTGCTAAATGTATCGTGGCGAATTTACTATTCATGATGAATATTAATGATATTATAAAGAGTGTTTCCATGTAGAAATTCATTTAGAAATTTATACTTTAAGAAGTAGATCAGAGATTACAAGCCTAAGTATGGAAATGGAGAGGCTTTGTTTGAATTGAAACAGAGGAAATTAACTTACACGATGGTCAGTTGCTATGCAAATTACTCGCGCATCAACTGTTTGGTCACGTGACGCGTAAGCAATGGCGCAACCAATTTATGAGTGGCGCAATAGATAAATTTTGTTGCGAACTTTTCAAGCTTGTTTCGCAGTAAAATTGTTTTTTAAATGTCTTAATATTTCAACCTACCCTCTGTAGAGTGGTATTCATTGTTGAATTTCCCAGTATGTTGCGAAATAGTTATAAAATACCCCACAAACCAGAGGAGGAGTGAGGGTCTTCCCAGAATGCAACGCGCCAAATTCCGGTTCATTACATATTATCGATTTTTCGTTATGTGCCGTCATTTCTCGGTTTGCTTTCGCTGAATTCGCAACTCATGGAATAGCGCAAGTAAATTATTTTACTGTGTAAAAATGGCGCATTTTCGCACCATTCGTGGAAAACAAGCTTCGCCATTGAAGGAAAACAAGCTTTTATTTGTTCATTGTGTATCAAAACAACCTTTGGTCTTGATTCCTGATGGATTACCGTGTGTTGAACTCGAATGTCGTGAAGTTCATGTTAGCTTTATGGATAGTTTGAACGTCAGGAGAATTGCCCTTTTCCCATCGATGTTCGTTGATTGCGATAGTCCTACACTAGTAGAAGTGCATTCTAGTTGTGTTTTTAAGGTAAATAATTTTATAGGTTCAATTGTACTGATGGGTTGCATATTATATTGAACTAGATATTATATGTAGTGTTAGAAGTTGAGTAGATCTTTGTATTCATATTGTCATAATTGTGTATTTATATATTGTACACACACTGTACACATGTTTTATTTAATATTATGTAGTTCTTTGACCCTAATGACCAGCGAGATGGAGGTGAAAAACTATTTGGTAACGTTATTTTGTGGGAGTTTGATATTTTATCATCAGCAGTAACCCAAGCAATCCCACTATGTGACCCAGATACTGAAGATGATGAACTGGATAATGTACTTCCCCCAGTTGACTTACATCAGGCAACTGACTGTAACTGTTTTAATTTGCGAACAAATCCAGCTTGCCTGGTGGACATCCATACACATCGAATGTTAGAGAATGAAGAGGTGGAGCATGTTGATATTAGTGCTGTTCATGGAGAAACTGAACCAGGTGCGGGGGATGTAAATGAGATGGAAGAAATCCAACAGTTGACTGAAATTTTGGACATGGATGACAATGAAGATGATTAAGATATAGATGATCAGCTGGAAGGTGAGCAGAACAGGAATGGCAGCACTGCAATTGATGTTATGTATCCCGAGAAGTTTGTTGTTATTGGATCTTGGCAAGAAGGAAGATATCAAAGTGCTTTTGCTATATGCATGTGGAGAAGGTCTGCAAACAAAGAATTGGTATTTAAAGTAGAACATGAACCAGACAATATTCGAGATACAAATGCATTAAAATTTATGGTGTTTCACAATGAAAAGTGGCACATAATTGGTTATTGTGGACTCAACAAGATTCTTAATTTGAAGCGTGCTCTGCATAGAAATGAGGTACATTCTGTCTCCTTGGACAGTTTGAAAAGAACATATGCATACAGAGAGAAAAAATTATTGTACAGTACATCATTAGTAATTGTTAAACGTGGACTGTGGGACAAAGATGATCCAAGAAACCATTATAACAGTCGTATAGACTGCCGAGTGTTTTATACTAGTCAGGTAGTAACACTGGTCTTAGTGATAATTTGGCAGCTATGAGGCTGGATGCTCTATGTATGTTTCAACCTGCACAACAACTGTATGTTGTTTTATTTAGAGCCTTCAAGATGCCAGTGTTGAGGATCCAAAATATTTTTGCTTTTAACTTTAAAGTGGTGAGTGCATTTCATGTCTTCACAGTTGTAATGTGCTTGTCTGTTTCAACTCAACTTGCACTATAACTTGCTTCATATTGTGTCCAGCTTCATCTTTAGACCCTTTAAAAGCAGCAGCACTCTCACAATGAAAAGTAAAATCATTTGATATGGTGAAATACAAAAGTAAAGAACACCAGCATGCACTGCTGCTCAACCTTTTTAGGTACCAATACACCCTTCACCAGAAAATTTAACCTGTTGAAGAGAGTGCTGATGCTGAATAGGTTAACTAAAACCATTAATGCTGATGTAACCAGTTGACCAAATTTATATTAACTGCAGTATTTGCCCTACTGGCAATGCACTTATTAGGTTTGCCAGTATACAATGAGCATGTGCTTAATGCCACAATGGACCAGATTCTACTTTTCTTTTTTGTTTTTTCAGAGATGTGGTGGATATGCAAAGTATGGACACAAGGAACAACTGGATAAGGTATCATATGCAGGAATTTGGTCTGGTATGAAGATCAGGACAATGTGGACATATGGTTAACATTGAGAAGTTTTAAACATGTGTGGACATGACAAAAATTTAGATGTGGTGCACTATAGACATAAGGAACATCTAACAACAGTTGGGTTTTTTGTGTATTTACATTATTTACACACACTGTATTGAATAACACTAAATACCAGTGCTGACTACCAGTATCATGCAGTGGTGGACTGCATAAACCATTTACAAAAGTTGTATTATTTCTATGATGATGTATAGGCCTCAAAATAGATATAAGGTTCACCAGTCATGACTGATAAATTATTAAATTTACTTGTCTTGCCATCTTTTCCTCTCTCATGTGTGACTATTTGTATGTAAAAATATAAGAAGAAATAATAAAAAAATTCTTCCATAAACAGGAAAAATAAAATAACCTTTGAAACGCAAACAAGAATTTCCACTTATGTGGTACTCTTATCAGTCAATGACATGTGACAAACTCATATTTAATTTGGGGGCTGACAATGTTCCAACAAAACATTAACAATTTAATGTCTATCATGATACTGGCAATTATGTAACAGAAGCATAAGCAGCATGTGAAATATGTGGGGAATTGTTTCATGGTGGTATTTGTTTCCTGAACCAGGTTTACTTGTACTGAATGTTCTTCCCATATCCTTAATTCTGTAATCATTGTTGGACATTTTTGATCATTTACTGCACTAATTGATTTAGAAACCATGAGGAAATGAATTTAATAATAATAAAATATTTTTTTAAATAAATGCAACGGTATTAAAACATTTTCAAAGTGTTGCATCACAGTCATTCCACCACTCCACATGAATGGTGTATGATGACATATATGAAAGATGATGCTTTTGCTCTTTATGATGTGTTATCTCCCATACTCCGACTATTTACAAGACGTGGCACGCTTTGAGATGATGACAGCACAACTCAGTATCTAAAAAGAATAAATTATGAAAACAAACTCAACATGTATATTTTACTGATACCACTATTTTTTTGCTTACTGCACACTAAAAATAAGAATGTGATAAAATTTAAAGCATGCACTTCAAGTAAAGTATTTTTCTACATGTACAATTCAAAACTGTACTGGAATTAATATGTAGCTGTCACCAAAAACAATCAAGTCTGCATGTTTGTGCATATATGATAGGTCATTGTCACACTTTCCATACCCGACCACGCCTACCCAATTTCATCACAATTCTCTCATACTCCAACTTTTACAAGATGTGGCACACTTGAGGTGATGACAGCACAATTCAGTATCTAAAGAGAGAAAAACACTCAATGTACATTTTTTGTAAACATGCACATTACAATTTCACAATCTAACATAATGGTATTAAACAATAATTTATGGGTAATTTAAAAACAAACAGACATAACATCAATCTCCCATATAGATGAAATTTGAAGTTAGTTACAGGACAGCTGTTTGGACAGAATTTCTGTTAATTACAGGACAGCTGTTTGGCTAGCTGTCCTGTAATTAACAGAAATTAAATCCCCCTTCCCACATGGCAGTAAATTTCCTAGAAAACCTTTACCAGCAGAAAATGATGAAATAAAGCACAAAATATATACTCTGAATACAACATGTTACCATTCAGAGTATGTTTTGTGAAGTAAATTTCCGGAACTTCTGAATTTTGAAATTACTGCTGAGATAGGCTACCAGATTAGCAATTCTAATTTTGGAATTAGGCCACAGAACTATTTGAATTAAAAAACTTACTTGACAACAAAATGTTGGAAGAAGTACTGTGTTGTATATGTTTGGCTCCGCCAGACCAGAACAGTTCTTTCCACTAAATCCAGGCCACTGTCCAACAGCAGATGTACGTTGTCCATACACTGGATCAGTTTTGGCAATTGATATAAATTCTACAAAAGCCTTGTCTTCCTCAAAGGTCCATTTATGATTTTTCTCAGGGGACCTCTTTGCAGGAGTCTGCCTAATTTTTCTGCTGGGAAACTAGAGGAAAAAATAAATAATTTAGCTGATTAATTTTCCCTTAACAAGTAGGTTTGTCCAACATTAGGTGGACAGGGATAATTCAATAGGGTTAACAGCATTGCAGAATTGCTTAAAAACTTTTATGCCGTACCTTGGGCTTTGGTGATGTGGCAGGACTTTGGAAAAGCGCTCGGCTTGACGATGGCTTTTCCACAAGAGCAATCTTACTGATCTTTTTATTAGGCTTTCCCGGTGTATCACCTTTTGACAAATACAAACGCTTAGAAGTAGTGTCATTTTCGTCTACAATAAGATCATCATCGCTAGGTATATATTCCATTTTTGTCCAAAACACTTGAATTCTAATAAAAAAACGGCAAAATACTGTAAAAAACATATCCACGCATATACTGTTTAACGTTAAGTCGTGGAGAATAAAAAATGGATCAAAACACTAAATATATTCATCAAAATATGATCAAAATCGTTATTGCCAATAGTTATTTCTTCGCGCCAAATGGTCCCAAATTCCCGCGACCTCGCCAATCCGCGGCAGAATATAGCAAAATTACCCCATTTTCAAACCGCGATTATTCGTAATTTTGAGGAGGTAATTTTGGTTCTAAATAACCATAAAGTAGAACAACCCTTCCTGAATACGATGCTTGAATTTATTTTGACATAGCGCATCGTTAAATAATTTTACCTCCGGCACTTTTGAATGGGACTTTCGCACTTTGTGCAGTGACCCGAAGCAAAGGTAAATTGAAAGGGTGATTAACGAAACGGAAACCTGATATACAAATCAAACGAAACCAAAATCATCAAATTCTACATATAAATAACGCAATTACAACAACTTACCTTCAAAAATGCCAATTTTTCGTAGAGAAAAATCCGATTAAAAGTATACAATATTTCAGCGTGCGTGGGCGTAAATTTCAACTTTAGAATACTAATGAGAGCGTTGCATTGTGGGAAGACGCTCATTCCTCCTCTGCCCACAAACCGACCCTATCTTGAGACAAATTTTGGGTTTCTATGGCGACTGTGTGCGACAAACTATACCATGGAGGGCTCCCTAAGAAAGAACTGGTCAAATAACACTCTTTCACTTTTATACTCCCCCTTGGTAGTGTATATATTCCGTGCAAATGTAACAAAACCGGAAATTTCGCCATACTTTTGCCGAATAATCGCAATAACTTTGTTAAATCTAATTCTCAGAAGAATAATTAAAATCAAAGTTGGAAATCATGTTATATTCTTTCATTTAAACTGGCATCAAGCTCAGGAAATAGGTAAGAAACTTCGTTCGAAATCATGATTCATTTGCATATTCAGGTGATATGCGTTTGCCATATTGGAACCTTCGTCTCGAGTATGTCTTTAACTTTCATTTATTTATATATGTGTATATTGACATTTCCAGCCCATTATCTACATGCAGAAAAAGGAAAAGGTGTAATAAGAGTCCAAATCACAGAGGAAAATGTAATCCTGAAAAGCAGTCTCACAAATTTTGGGAGAAATCTCCTGTGTACAATCTCAAGATAGGTCAAGCTGAAGTAATCAGACAGAGGGAGGAAATTCAATGTAGGGAAGCGAATTTAAATGAAGCCGACTATCAAATTACGCTCAAAAGGCAGGAACTAGAAGAGTTTGCAATATGTGCAAAGGAACAAGCATCTATAGCCAGTTAGTTGAATTATTTGCAATTATATGAGAACACCAAACAATTGTACTCATCAAGAGGAGAATGCTACCACTAGATGGCTGTATGATACAACTATATGAAAAACAGAAAATAACCTTCAAAGTTTTGAGCATGCCCTGAAAACACAACTGTGTGATAAATATAAAATAGTCATAAAAAGTTGTCTAAACAGTCACATAGACAAAACTAATATTAGAAAACCACATTATGGAATATAGATAGCAATATATGTATATTATATTATATAAAGATATAAATTATATGAAGAGTATATATGTACAGTATATTATTACTGTAATATATATTATTACTGTACTTTCTAGCAAATGTCATGCCGGAACCAATTCAATATAGTTAATATGACTAACAAACTAGTTACAGTGTATTTTAATAAACATAAAGCTGAATAAGTAAACCTGGGTTATGTTAATATTGATCATGTAGTTGCATTGTATACAGTATGTATGTACAGTGCCATGAAAACCATAAGCATAACCCAGGCTTACAACAGTTTAGTTCTCACAATAATATTAACATCTTGAGAGCTACAATTGTAGACTCAAATTCATTAATTTTGAATGGAAGTAAAATAAACTTTGCACGATGTGTGTTAATGGCTACTTCTCCAATTTGCTTGAGTGCACATGATATAAATAGCACAAGGCTGATAGTTTGGTTCTAGCCTTGATATTGTGTACCACAAGCCCACAAGCAAATTCAGTGGGGGGCTATACTTCATTGTGCACTATTAGACTGTGACGTATGCATGGTATGAAATATTCAAATTAAAAAGAAGTGTTTTTTTTTAAATTTCAAGTTTGCAATTGATATTCTTAGGCTGGAGTAAGGATAAAGGCTTCCCTTCTAGAAAGCATGCCATTTTGTCTACAGAGCCTGATTGTCATGTGTATGACATTAGTTAAAGTCATCGTCCAATCATGATAACGAGGCTGTACAGCCAAGGTGGCAAACTTTCCAGGAGCATGTATTGCACTGTTTGTTGATGAATATAAACTGAATTTGGTGACACTCCAAGGAAATTTATAAACACATTCGTGTGAAATTCTGCCCCGATACACCCAAACCACCAATGCAAGGTTATTAGCCTGCTTGCAGACATTTGTATAGTATATATCATATGAAACAATGTCAGGTTAATCAATTCAACACAATAAATTCACAGGTCATAGCCAGTGCTGTGAAGACAATACAAATGCACTGATTCTTAAAATCAAAGGTTCAGCTTAAGTGGTTAAAAGTGATCACTTCAATTTGAAATACATAAAGTTGTGCAAATGTAATTTCCTATGTTTATAATGGTTCTACTGTACACTGTAAAATTAAAATGCAAATTATGAAACTCAGTAACAAAAAGGGTTCTCACAATCTGTGGAAATTTCCTCAGATTTATGCTGTTTCTATGGGGGTGGTATTAGTCATAATGAGGATGCATTCTTTTCAAAAGTTTATTGTTGCCTCATTCTAAACTACCCTACCCCTATAGAAATATGGATATGGAAATTAGTTGTGAGAGCACTGGTTACAAAGACTTTGAAGTTGCAAGTTTTGAGACTTTATTGGAGGCATTAGACCAGAACACTTCGATCGGCCAAGCTTTGCCAAAAATGCTCGTCCAATCTCCTTCAAATAGCTGTCGATGAGGGGCCCAGTGATCTCCAGTTTGAAGGAGCATCGCTCTTCAAGAACAGCTTCCGAAATTTGATTGCCGTTCGGCCTTCCATGCCGCGTCAAGCCAGATAGGCTCAAAACTAAACTTCATGGTCACCAAAGCTCGGTTCCAAAAATGCTTTGGCCTCTCCGTTTCATTGTTATCTTTGCCCAAGTTAAGGGTTGATAGCTTCGAAGAGACATCGCTTGCCGCCATATTTGAATATTTTGGTGGGAAATTTGAATATTAATGTTACTCTGCTGACAATTTGAGCCTGCGCTTCCGGGAGTAATTTGCATAGCAACTGACCATCGTGTTAAAAGAGTTTTTTGTATTCATGCTCGAAATAGTTAGGCTGATTAATGACAAACATTGTTACATAAAGCATTTGTTCGGTCACAAACCATCATTTGTGTCTCAGACGCAGCTGCAAAATTATAGTGTCAACTAATTGGGAACGGTCCAACATAAGTTCTTCAATGGAAAACCTTTTAATAATCCTGACTTTATTTTTAACTTGGCAAACGTAAGTTTCCGTTACGAATTTCTTTCTTTCTGTATCGTATTAACTATATCAAATGTTGATAGCTTTGTTCCTATGACAAAATTGACATTTTCGAGGCAACTGATTTGCACCAAACAATTTATGAAACCGTATTTCAATTTGAAAGCAACTAAATTTCAATTGTAAGTTGAGTTTGTATGTTGCCATATAATATCTTTTGTCATAAATTGCTTGGGGATTTTTGAAACAGATGACGGCACCAATACGCATAGTAGCTTGCTCAGTCCTGGCAAAAATTATGTGGACAGTAAGCTATAAAGGGTTATATTTCCCTGCAAAATGCATTAGTTTAACTGGACAGAACGTTTTATCTGCGCCGGAATAACAGTTCATTTTACAGGTTATTTATAGATATCAAGCTTCGATTGCCTAATTATGAACGTTATGTGTATTAAAAGTATATCCTGTGAAAAGTACTGAAATTATGCCTTTACTTTAATTCAGCCACTAAAATATGCAATGTATATGAGCTTTACGCGTGACATACAGTGATACGAAATATATACAATGATTAGTCAGAATTCAGACGGTACACAGTTGTGTACCGTGTGTTTAAAGAATACATAGTCAATTTATTTTTAACTATCACCGTACACAACTGTGACTGTGTTCCATTGAGTTCTTTAAACTAATGCATAAAACATAAGCAATTTTACATTTAGAATATTTTTTATACAGCAATGAAGGGTTACCACATGTTACAATAAGGTTTTGTTCATAACAATACGCAGAAAACCTGTATTACTCTCACGGTGCACAGTGTGTACCGTTCAACTTATTACGTACCACATGACGCCGTCGACTAATGTGCTGAACTGATTAGTCATTAGAGAATCTTCTGAAATGTTATTAGGCAATTGATGCGATTTTAAATGTACGAAAATTATGAAAAAAACATTGTCCTAAGCAATTTCTATTCAGCTATATTTAACAAAGCAAAATCGAGCACTTCATGCTTTTATCAATACGGCTTGCGTAACAACACAACTTGTACAACATATTATTGGGCATCAACATCATCCGATCATCGTAAATGTAATCTCCATTAAAGTACATGTTAAACCGTCAAATTTTGGTATGTAATTCCTTTCAAATTAAATGTTACCAGGCGAGATGTTTTAGATATTCAGCAGTTAATTTAAAAATATGTTATGCGTGCAATTACCTAACTTGTACACGCACTACAGGAAAACTATTATTGTGCAAACCAACGTAAGTGTCATCACAAATTTAACCTTTAGGCTTTACTAACGTACTTCATAAAAATCCTCAAAATTTGCTTTATAATGATCTTAAATAATGCGCAATTAAACTTTTTGCAATGGCGGTGACTTTCAGACAATCCTGGCAAAAATTATGTGGACAGTAAGCTTTCTAAGGACTAAGGATAGCGTCAAATCTGCCTGGCGCTGATCTTCGCTTTAATAAATCCCCCCTTACCCCCTCGTGAATGATGTTGAATGTAATTTGTTGTTGACATTGCCAACAACCAGTTTTCGTGATATTCAATATTGATTAGGGGAAAGAGGGGAGAGGAGAGATTTTTTTGACGAAGTTATAACAAGATGCGTGTAATTTGAGATCCACGCGTGCTGTCCACAATTATTATAGTTTTTGCCAGAATTGTTGCTTTCATGCAGATTTATTAAGTTTTATTTACGTTCATGCAGTGTGATGTACTGTATTGGCTAGTTGCCTATCACGAACAATCTATCTGTATAATTATATAGGTTACTAGTCTAGAAATACATGCATGCACGCAAAAGTATATCAAAGATTCAACTAAATTTTCGGAACATGAAGTATTCTCAGGATTGTTGTCATAGCAACATGCCGACACGGCTGTTTTTAATAATGCGTTCTATATTTTTTAAATAACTGTGAAAATAATGAAAGAATTACCAGATATAATGACAAAATACTTAATTTTTTAAATGTCTGTGGTCCGTATGTTATCATGCGTAGTGTGAACTTTGGTACGGTATGAAATACAATTTATTACGCTACATTATTAAAACGTTTTTGATGAATATTTATAAACTATTAAGTCTTTAAAAACCATGACCAGCCGACAATTTAAAAAAGTAAAGTAAAAAGCAAATTCCAAAAAAAGACATCTTGAGAATGCAAGATATGCTTCCTGATGATGACTTTGAAATAAGGTCGAAAATTTACAGTTTCAACCTGCGTCTTGTTTTGAAGCATATCTTGCATTCTCAAGATGTCTTTTTTTGGAATTTGCTTTTTACTTATTAAATCTTTATTTTGCAATAAAAACCATTTCAAGCCATGCATTTTTGATTAAAATAGCTACGGTCGTACTTTTTACCTGGAAATTATTTTCACACTTGCAATAAAACTACAATCTTGCTTTTACAAAACAAAGAAACGTAAACTTCGAAATTATAATGTGGAATCATTACGGCTACTGAATAGTCTGAATATGGCTACCTTTTATGTACGTTCCGTTCTTGTTTCCTTCTGCTGGCGCGTTTTTTCGTCGTCTTTTCCGTATTTTTTTATTTAGTTTTATTGTTTTTTAATGATTTCGAGTTGTTTCCTTACAGATTTCAATCATTTCAAGACAATTTATTTTAAAAAACCCTCAGAATTCAATGACGTCAGCTAAAAAGTCGAACGTCCAAACCAAACCACAGCATCCCAGCGCACGTTACGTCATTATATAATAATGTATGCAATGACGTAACGTGCGCTGGGATGGCTGTGACCCAGCCACCGAGCTTTATTATTATTGAGTTCACTGATTACAACTGGAGAAAGCACACGCCGCCATCTTTGAAGCCAATTTAATGGCGGCAATTTGCAAAATTGGTCAAAATTGGTCCCGATTGGTCCCGGGCTGCAGGTAGCTACCACTGACCCAAAATGCGATGCCATACGTCCGGCAAAGTCCTTCGACCCCCTGATTTTTAACAAAAAATTGTTTACGAGATAGCGAGAAAAAGGAAATAATCTTAAAATATTTTGATTTCTTTGAATATGTTTTTATACTACATTTGCTTAACGGTGAAAAAAGGTGTTTACCTTACTTGTCGGAGCAAGAATCTACTATAAATGCAGGGGAATTCTTCTTTCAGGTACGTTTCGCACAACATATACTTTGTATTTTACGTACGATTTTAATAGACACGGCAACACGCTTCGATGTTTGTCCTGTTTGATAATAAAGTGTTTTTGGATCACACAAATTACCCTTAGATCTTATATACAAATGGTTAAAGATTATATTGACATAGTTTTTTTTTCTTTTGAGCATTTTTTTTGCTAGCTTCGTTTTGTTTCGCTGAATGCTGTTGCATATGTTAGCCTGACATTTCA
The DNA here is from genome assembly GCA_963855995.1 of Muricea muricata. Classification (NCBI taxonomy): domain Eukaryota; kingdom Metazoa; phylum Cnidaria; class Anthozoa; order Malacalcyonacea; family Plexauridae; genus Muricea; species Muricea muricata. Next base: position 30,847,160 of record OY979718.1, on the reverse strand, counting down.
GGACTCAGCAGCATCTTTATGGAACTCTTTCCAGCTAAGCTGCTTATGTAGAAAGTAGATACTACCAGGAGGTTTAAAGAAAGTACACACTCGCTTTGTTTTAGGTTTGTACCTGGCAGTATGTGTAAATCCAATACCTGAAAACAAAGTCAGCTATAGAAATGGGAAAATATCCTGGACATGGCCAAAGAGGTTTTGTTTTCCAAATGCATCAAGGTAACAGGGTCCAGAATGTTGTACCGTGTGACAGGGTCCAGAATGTTGTACCGTGTCCTCTATTACATTTGTTTACATCCAGAACCCTCATACAATGTGAACAATGATTGACATATTTACATATTCTATGCTGCTTAATAATTAGTCTAGTTATTATTAGAATCATATCTATTATTAGTGTTAGGTTACTACATCTCCTCCCCTATCAGTTACTAAGTTCTACTTTTTATGCTGTTCGACATTTTTACTACTTATTCTATACCCAACGTCATAATATCCCTAATATCAACTTAATCTCAAATATCTCACATGGAATTGCTAATGTTTCTTTCTGTTCGTTTTATACATATCTTACACTCTAAAAACAGGTGTGTTTGATAACACACCAAGGTGTGTTTTAGTACACACCAAGGTGTGCACAATAGCACACAAAGGTGTGTAATTTTAACACACCTTTTTACTTATAATCAGAAAACACACCATGGTGTGTTGGAAAACACACCAAGGTGTGCTGGAAAACACATCAATATGTGTAAGAAAACGCACCAAGATGTGTACAAAAACACACCCTATTTTTACACACCTTTTATTACACACCTTTGAAAAATACAAGCTGTGTTAGGAAACACACCTTTTCGATGAAAACACACCATGGTGTGTTTTGGAACACATCATGCACAAGTTTGAGAAACACAGCTAGGTGTGTTAGAAAGCACACCTTGTTTTTGGTATGTTACGAAGAAAAAGTACTAGGAATACATGCATGCAGCAACCCCTCGCCACTAACTAAGAGCATGCAACTGTATTTTCGGAATTACATGAAGTACTGAGATAGGTTGTTGTCATAGCAACACGGCAATTGTTAATCTTTCTGTGTATTTTTTTCAAAATGACAAAATATCAGTTTTTAATCCTTGTTTTATTGACAATTTTTTTAAATAGCACAACATTTGTCATCAGTATGTTATTACGCCTAATGTAAGCTTAAATTTGGTATAAAATACAACCTATTAATTACATTAGTAATAAGAAGACAGTCTTGCATTTACTAAACATAAACTTACTCTGGAATTTAAACAGTGAATAGACTGGATGAGTACGGCTACGCCGGCCTTTATAAAGCATTAAAACACAAGTATAAATACGCATTATCAACAAACTTGCCTTGTGTTTCACGCCATAGTTAATTCTTGGTGCTTCTCTGTATTTTCCCCGAATTAATCTCTCTTCAAGAGTCTTGTGGCAGTCGTTTTCGTCTTATTTCTCGCCTTTTTGGATGCCTTAAGTGTTTGCTACTCCTGATAGTCCGCCATATTCCTGAGATCAGAAATGACCACCCTTCGTTGGTTGTGAAAGTTGCCAAATCTTTTTGCAAAAATACGGAATATTGTAGTGCAATATAGTCCGCCATATTTTTGAGATCAGTGATGACCACCCATTCCCACTCACCGCCACCCTTGAACCACGCGCCCGCGATATTTGATGAACTTCAGACTTCGCTATGCTTTCCTTTTCCCGGGTGTAAATAGCCGTGCGGAATTAGTACCCTCGCACGGCGCTTCGCGCCGTTGGCTCGGGGATGAAGAATTTCATATGGTAAATATAAATGATATATAATTTGTCATCATCATATTAACATGGTGTTAACTTCAGTTTATCCGTCCTAACATGGCGACTCAGAATATCGAGCTTAGTCTTAGATATTCAAATCTTGATGTGTTAAAAATATTAGCCAAAATATGATTAAAACTCTCACAACACATCAGATCTATGCCGCCCGGTTGTCCAGTAGCAGTTAGATAAGAATGTTATGTATTTATTTTTTCCTTACCCGATAAAAATGTAAACTATTTCATTTTTCGTTCCGCGGGCAAGTAGGTTTTTACCCAGTTGTTTCTAGAGATCAGTGGTAGTACTACGCGCGCAAAGCTCACCGGGAATCTTCACACTTGGACTCCATATATTTGCACGTTGTATTGTAAATGTGATGTTTATAGCAAAAGAAACAGTATTTTAGCCAATATTGTCAAAGAAATAACTCCCAATACATCACAAAGGAAGGTGTAAAAGTCAGGTAAGCACATTGTTTTGATTTCTGTATGGATAAAGCAAATTTGACGTGTAATATTTACTTCCTTGAATTCCTTCCATCGTTTATAATTTTAATAGAATCGTGTTGCATTTAAAATTTGAATTTCGCGCGATAGTATTTGGAAATAAATAGATTTAAATTCATTTACTTTATTTTCCTTGATGCATAGCATTTAGTTCGATTCTGTTAACCTGTTTTTTTTGGACTGGCAAGGTTTTAATAGTGTCTCTTGCCTTGATTGCCTGATGGGTCATGTTATGGTGTGGTCATAAAGGCTTGAAGCCAGACTCAATGGCTGACTGATCATCTAAGCTGGGAAATTTAATGGCCTTTAACTACTTTCTACATTGCTGAGTTTTTAACATTTATTTACGTACAAAAATATAAGTACTTAAAGCTTTCATAGTTCAAACAATTTCATTGGTGCTCAAACTGTTTCATTGTAAGATTTGTTATGCTGCATTAATAAGCTCCAGTAAAAAAGTTTTTGGCTATCCAGTTGAAACTACATTTATAGTCATGTAAAAGTCTACTCTGGGTTTATAGTTTTGAATGGCAGTAAAATATTTTGGTTGCAATGACGACTTGGCTTTAATGTGGCCAACTATTGGAATGCTTCTCAACAAAATATTAGAATTACACTCTTAACCTTATATCACCTATTATTACAAGCATAAATGCTTGTAAGCACTGTGATGTGTAAAGTCAAAGATACTAATTGGCCTACTGTCAACATCCTATTACCGATACTGAAGAATCCTTAACACTGAACATGTTTGACACCATAATGCTTAGATTTGTGTCATTCGAACAAAGACTTCCTGCCCCTCTAATCAAACTTGCTGTATAACTGGGAGGAAAGAAATAGTGTTTAATTCATGATAATGATAAAATATTGTGTGACATTGAAATGTTGGTAAAGGAAATGAAATCAGTTTTAGGGGGGAAGGTGCAAATGTCTAAAATTACATATCAATTTGCCCTAATTAACCATGAATTAGCCTCACTGCTCTTTCTGAGGCAGAGCGTCTTGTGTTGAACAATAAACCTTTGTGCCATAATGTTTTTTCCATACTTAGTGTCTTACATTATACAGTACTTGATTTTATAATGTCAATTTGCTTGACACCAAACAATTCCATTTATCAATGAAAAAGTGCTACTTGTAAATCTGTTGAATTAAATGTAAAATTATAAACTTTGCTATTTTATTATTCATTTCTGATAAATGTACTAGGAAGAGTGCTGATACTTCTTTAATGCATTGTTTTTTTGTCAAATCAAATGATAGAATATTTTGCATAGAAGGGTGATTTATGATAACCTCATGTATAGTATTATTGCATTGAATGCCTATGTTATACCTTGTTATGTCAGATATAATACTTATCTTAATATATGACGTATCTTATTATAGACCTACAAAATTTGGATTGCATGCATATAACTGCCTGGAAACAGCTTTGGGTGAACTTGCATGCGAAGTCAAAGCAAATGATGCAAGGCTTCGTTTAAAAGAGTTGAATCAAGCGCTGCAAGGCTTCAACAATTAGATGCAAGATATTTTGATTCATGATTCAGCCTTGGAAGATATGGGATTCCAGACCAGTAACTCCAGTAAGCAGTTTAACAGCATTCGAAAATGTTATTTGAAAATGTGTGACAACTCTGGTGTGACAATAAGAATTTTGAACTCTGCGCTAATTAGTAATTATGTAGTGATTACCTATTGATATATGTAATAAACATACTAACTGTACCCAAGACCAATAAATTGTTGATATACATGTCTGTGACACAACCAGAAAACTAATTGGTTGAATTATTCATAAATTTGTTGGTTAAAACAGCCAAAAACAACTATTTAGAGCAACAACAACAAAAAAATTTACTTTGTGGACCATTTATTCCTTGGCTGTTTTAACCAATTAACTCAGATGCATCTAACTGTATGAAAACTGGCCTTGTCAGTACTCTGATAGATATGATCTTAGTATTATATGTCTTTGCCAAGTCCTACCGTCACAGTATGATTGTGGTGCTGTTTATTTTTTATGAAATTGTTTTGAACTGCAGTGAGAATGCTTATTGAGGTTGATGACTGAGTGATTATTATATATTTCCTAACTGCATGTGCTGTGTATATTCTGTAACTTGTGTTATTAGTCTGATACAATAGAAATTAAAAGTGTCATTTATGAATTTACCAGTTAAAGGATAATACATTCTCAACAAGTTCATGTATCTGTACTCATATAACTATATATAGTGTGTTTTCTTCAGGTAAAACTGAATCATGTGCTTTTCAAAAGGTGTGTAAAAAAGCATGTCTATTGGTGTGTTATATTACACACCTTCTGCGAAGGTGTGATATAAAGCGCTTTCTAGGTGTGTAACAAAACCCACCAAGGTGTGTTTGAAAACGCACCATGGTGTGCTAGAAAACACACCGAGGTGTGTTAGAAAACGCACCAAGGTGTGCTAGAAAACACACCTTTATACAAAACCCACCTTAAGGTGTGTTAAAATTTGGACAGGCAGAAAACACACCTTAAGGTGCGTTTTGTAACACACCTAAAGGTGTGTTTAACACACCTTAACGTGTGTTAAACACACCTTAAGGTGTGTTGTAAAACCCAACTTAGGGTGTGTTAAACACACCTTAAGGCGTGTTTTAAAACCCACCTTAAGGTGTGTTAAAATTTGGACAAAAAGGTGTGTTAAATTAACACACCTTTTTTTAGAGTGTACACAGTGTACTCTTTCAAGTGTTTCTCAAACGTTGATATTCTTTTCCGCTTTGATCGTCGTGGTTCTTGTGGTGGTTCTCATGGTGGTTCTCGTAGAGGTTCTCGTAGTGGTTTGCTTTCTGTATCGCTATCTAACCGTTCTTGTTGGTCTGGGTTAATATGTCTTTCAGGTGCTGGTGGGACTAGGGTTTCTGAGTTTCGTCGCTGCTCTTCTTCTGGGTATTTATCCATTTTTAGCCGTTTGAATCTTGATATATCTCTCCATTTCGTTTTTCCGTCCTTCATTCTTTTCGCTGTTACCATCGTTCCTTTGATTTTTGTTATCACGTATACGTATTGTTCGTATGGTGTCTCCCCTTTTTCTTCTTTTCTCGTTTAACAATCACTGCATCACCGGTCTTCAATTTGTATTCTTTCGATCGGTGTCGCTTGTCATGGTTTCTCTACACTTTTTCTTTATATTGGTGGTCATTGCGTCTCACAGCGTCGTCTTTAGGTGATGTTTTGGTGGGAAAATGGTCGATTTTCGTTCTGACTTGTCGGTTCATTAACAATTCGTATGGGGTGCTTTTAGTTGCTGGATGTGGTGTACTCCTATAAGCTTGAAGCATATCGTATGTCGCTTCGTGGAAGTTGATGTGGTCTTGTTTTGCAATCGCGGCAATCTTATTAATCAGTTTGTTGAAGTTCTCCACCTGTCCCTGCGCTTTGGGATGGTACGGCGTAACAGGTTTATGGATGAATCCTGTTTCATTAGCGAGTTGCTTAAATTCGTGGGAGTTAAACGGCGGACCATTGTCCGTTTGTACTACTTTTGGGACACCATGGGCTGTGAATATTTTCTTCAATCTCTCTCGAACCGGTGTGATTGCAATTGAGCGAGTGAATTCTACTTCCGGTAGCGAGAGAATTGTTCCGTCAGTACCATGGCGTATTCTCCGTTGGGAAACGGTCCACAAAAATCTAGTTCAACGACTTCCCATGGTGGCTGTGGTATGGTTGTCATCTTCGCCGGTTTGGTATGGACCGAATTTGTTGCTATCTGACAACTGAAGCATGATTGTACAATATTCTCGATTTGAATGTTCATCAACGGGAACCAATACTTGTTTCGGATCATTTCCTTCGTTTTGATTATACCAAAATGACCTTGTTTGTGCGCGATGTTAATAATTCTCTTTCGCAGTGAGGTGGGAGGGATGATTCTGTCTCCTCGAAGTACTACTCCATCTGCTTCATATATCTCCGTCCTAATATCATAATAATGTTTTAAGTCGATGCCTGTGCTTTTCCAGTTGCCCGTTCTAATTGTTTGGATGAGTGCTTGTAGTGCGCTATCCTTTCTAGTTTCTTCACGGATCTTGTCCAGTACAACGGCGTGGTCTGTCGCGATCACTGCTCTTGCATGGTGTTCTAAGTGTGCTTCTTCCGCATAAGGCAGTGGGTGGCGGGATAAGTAATCGGTCATGTTTGATTTGCCCGTTATGTGTATCATAACGAAGTCTAAATGCTGTGTCTTCATCCTTAATCTTTCCAGTCGTGGTGGTAGTTTTGCACTCGGGTTATTAAAGATAGGTATAAAGGGTTTATGATCTGTTGCTATCTGAAATTCTTGTGGTCCCAGAAGGTACATTTGTAGGCGGTTTGTTGAGAATTCTACCGCAAGTGCTACTCGTTCAATCTGGGCATATTTTCTCTCGGTATCAGTCAGTGTTCTACTAACGTAGTGAACTGGTTGGTAGCCATGAGCTGTCTTGCATGAGATGGCTCTGACCTTGCTTGGACTTGGTCGTAACCCTTCACTGGTGAATTGATGATCGTAGAATTCTAGCGATGTGTGGCCAAATTCACATTTTTCCCTACGCAGTGTTATGTTGTAGACTGTGAGTCGTTCGAGTAGCGTTTCCAGATTCTGATTGTGTTCTTCCCAATCTTTGCCTCCAACCATGATATCGTCCCGGTTATTTAAGACATGTGGTATACCCGAAATTATCTTCGCAAATTTCGGCATCGAAGAGATCTTGACTGTTCTTGCCACCAAATGCGAGTCTTTTGTATTGATAGTTCCCCCACGGCGTTGAAAATGTCATTATCTTTCTAGATTCTTCATCCAGCGCAAATTGATGGTACCCGTGGTTAAGATCGATTTTGCTGAAAACTGTGCAGTCCTTAAATGTATTGACAAACTCTTCTGTGATGGGTGTTTGCACATTTCTTGTTCGTGACATGGACTGATGCAAGATTCGTAGGTCAAGGCTCACTCGGATGTCTTTGGGGTTCTTCGCCTTTGGTTGTACTACAAGAGGTGAACACCACTCGATTGCTTCATGCTCGCAGACTTTCTGTATGATGTCACTGTCAACGAATTCATTAATACGCTCTTCCAGAGGCTCGAGTAAATGATACGGTACTCGTCTTGCTTTCTGAGCTATTGGTGTTGCGTTCTCGTTCATTGGTAAATGAATTTCGATGTCTTGTCCATCTCTTTTTGCTTTTCCAATTCCTTGAAATCTTTCTTCCTACCTTTTTAGGATCTCTTGAAGTTTTGGTTGCGTTGTAGTAGTTTTCTTTACCTTGTTTGTATCTTGCTCTGTAGGTTTTGTTAAGTTCCCAGTCTCGTCGATGAGAATCATTCCTAGGTTTGATAGGGTGGGTCTTCCTATCAATGGTAACGAGTCCATCTTCCCTCTTATAACAATGATGCGTGTTCGTGTCTGCTTTGTTTGATTTTTGATTATCACCGAGCATTCTCCTAGAACTGGGATGTCTTCAAGAACTGCGCGCAGCTTTGTTCTGGATTTCTTTAGCCGTATTTTAGGTCTCATCTTCTGGAGTTGCTGAAATTGCTCTTCATCCATTACGTTTGCGTCAGATCCTGTGTCCGGTTCAATCTCCATTGGTAAGTCGTTGATCTTTACCGTACAAGATTCGGAAATTCGTTTTCTATTCACTCGAGTTGCTTGTTTGATTCGTAGGTGTTGGATGAAGTCCTCGTCATTGGAACTGTCAGTGGAACTGGTATCTGAGGTTTCCTCAGTTCTATCAACATGTCGAATTTGTGGTTTTCCGTCCGTTCCATTTGTGTTTTTACTTTTGCGATCATCTTGTCTCGAAGGTTTGCGGTTTTGATATTCCTTTCGCCCTGGTTTGTTTTCACGATGTCGATACCGATAGTTTTCTCTTCTCTTTTCGTTGTTTTCATCAGGAATCGGCCGTGCTGGTTGCGATCTACAGACAATGGCAAAGTGGTTGAGTTTGCCACATTTTCTACACTTTTCTCCGTATGCAGGGCATTTTGCTTTATCGTGTTTACGCCCGCATCGTTGACATGAATCTTGTTTAGTGTATTTCACTCTTTGACTTGATTCTGTTGCTTCGAGTTTTTGTTTGATTTCTCTGGCTTGGAGTTGAGCTTACTCGTAAATTGCTGATTCATCGAGAATTTCTTGCAGGGTCCAGTTGTGACGAATAGCTTTAACACGAATCACGTTGTTTTCGCATTGTTTTGATTGAGTAGTCTCGTATCGCATCGTTCTCGTCAGTGCAACTACATTTCTGAGCAATTTCTCTAATCCGGGCGTAATAAGTCGCCATTGATTCGTCGTCTTGTTGCACCAAGTTCCCAAGTTTAAAGCGAGCGTAATCTTTGTTCTTTTTCGGCAGAAAATGTTGATCCAACTTGGCGATGAGGCGTGTATATTCATTTTGTTCTCCTTCAAGAATTGGGTCTGGTATTGAATCATCTAAGTCAGCGATCTCTTGTCCTCCGTATATAATAAGCATGTCTTTCTGCAATTGTGGATCTTCGATACCAAAAAATGTAAATTGTCTTTCGATATTCTTTTTCCACTTCGCCCAACGCACGGCTGTATCGTTGCTATCTCTCGTCAATTGAAACGGTGCGATATTCAAATGTCGGTTTATTACGGTCACGGACGCATTCTGGGTTGCTGCTACAGCGCTTGTACTTGGCTGTGCTTCTTGAATTTCGTCGTTTGACATATTCTTCGATTATTTTGCTTAGTTCCTGTCTTGTTTTGTATCAATTTCCTAAAATTTTCGATCCATTCTCGTCGCCAATTGTTGTACCGTGTCCTCTATTATATTTGTTTACTTCCAGAACTCTCATACAATGTGAACAATGATTGACATATTTACATGTGCTATGCTACTTAATAATTAGTCTGGTTATTATTAGAATCATATCTATTATTAGTGTTAGGTTACTACACAGAAAACTGCATGTTTTCATTGTTTTGTATTAGCCATTGATGCTATTAAAGATACAATAGTTGATTGCATGTGCACAGAAAATTAGACATTTTAAGACCAAATACAAGGGGCCAGTATTGAATGGGGTCACTCTGTAAAAATAAAATTGTGTAATACTACAATGTACTAATATACTTGTTAATGTTTTCTTATTTTGCAGGACCTATCTAATGTAAGAACCTCGCCTCGATATGGGATAAAGCATACATATGTAAAACAACAGAGGCAGAAATTTTATCATGTCATATCTATGATATGATGAATAATTTAATAAAATGTCAAATTCTATATTGTACAGTAGTCACTACTATTCTTAAAGTTACATTGTTAATATTAAGCTAGTAATGATACATGTACATGTAAAAAGCCATATTAAAGGGGCAATGTCACTGCGCTGATTGGCTGAAATGGGCGGCGCATAGTGCTTATGATCAGCAGATGGTTTGGCAAGTACTTTGTGTAACTCAAAAATTCTATCTCAAAATTGCGTTGACTTTTCTCAATTACTTTAAAGAATTGTATAGTTCACTGGTTTTACGCCGATTACGCGAGCCTGTTTATGTCTTCGTCTACGAATGAAAAGGTAAATTTTCTTTCATTTAATTTTGTCCGTGTTATTTTCGGGAAAAGACTAATTTACTGCAGAATTTCTCGTCAGTTGTCAGACTGCAAATGCAGAAATACGTGCTCAAGGAAAGATGGTGAAAAGAAGAAGGGTTGTCCCGGCAGAACAGCTAATTGTTACTGTTCTGAGCTATGTGTATGTGGAAGTAAAGGAAAACCATGTATAAACAAGCTAGGTTCCAATACTATGTTTTGCGAGTTTGCCTACTTTGCATAACAAACTTCCGAAATGCACTAATGCAATATGTATGCATATTTATGTCAGGCATTTTGTATTACAGTATACATAATTATAATTTTATATAAGCTCTGCTCTGCACGCGTAGTTTACTGTTTTTATTGTTGTTTCTGTTATATATTTTATCGCTATGAAGGAAGGATATGTTCCGCCACCAAAAAAGAGCAAACGTAAAGGGCAATCTACTGACCAAAATGGCCACAATGACCAGACAGACCAGTAAACATCTGCTTTAAGACGGTCAAGAAGATGATGAAAACAGACTGGAAAACAATGCAGTTAAGGTAAGAAATAAATTTATGTTGAAAAGTGTAATTGGTCATTGAGTCAGTTATATTGAACATAATCACTAACCAGTGCTGGGAATCAACCTTTTATATTAAATATATCAAGCAATTTTATTTTATGAAATTTCGAAAAGCAGAAATCTATCTACTTAATTTTGAGTCATTTCTAAAATTAAATCACCCCTTACATAAGTTTGAATGCCGAACCAAGTTACAGTCATGATATCTTTGCAAGTTACATGTTACCATGGTAAAATTTTGAAAAATGTAACCCATAATTATGGTACATTTTTTCAAGTCATTAGGCATTTCTTGATACTTTGGATGCTGATATGATCATACAGCTTGCACTATGTGTCCTGCAAAAGAGGGTTGGTAGTATGGATTATGTTCATAGCATGATGATTGTCATGTATCACCGTGATGAGGACCAAGTACCACTTGTACGACAGAATGTTCCGAAAGTACCCTCTCCATCAAACGACAACGAAAGACAAGAACCAGTTCCTGATTGGTGCGAATGTGGACATTGTTTTGTCATGCCCCAAGCAATTGAAAATAAGTGCTGTAAGCATAAGAAGTGTGTTACAAGTACAAGTACAAGAAGATTTAGAAAACTATGTCTTGACCCAGAATTTTTGTTACTTAGCAGCCGTAATGTTGGTGATATCCGGAATGACCCACATGACAATAGCACCAGAGCATTTAGAAAACAGGCATATCGACATTATATTTTAGATACATATGGATACTTAGGTAAAGGAAATAGAAAAGTGGCTCCATCATGTGTGGTGATGTGCATTAGAAGGCATTATCCATCTCCAACTGTTGTATATATGGGATACCGAGAACATTGAGAATGGCCGGATCATGCATGTATTATCAATATTTTTATTCATTAAAAAGTCAGTTTATCAATAATCAATATAGTGTAATGTTTCATCAAAAGTCATTAATTCTGGAACCTGCTGACTTTTCTTTTGGGAAGTGTTCTTGAATCTTCTGGGGTAACCGTTGCAATTGTTGCACTTATTTTTCTGGGATCATCATCACTTAATGGAAGTCTCCGTTTCACGCTATTGTTGTCAGCAATCCTACAGTCAAGTACAGTATTTTTGCTACCATCAAGGTGATATATGTATAGTCCTTTGCTTTTTTAATAATCTTTGAGTCAAATGACTTTGTCCTTTGGTTGTATTTTCGGCTTACCATCACCTCTCCAGGATGAGTATCTGATTCATTTGCAGGCAAGTCCTTATGATAATTCCAATCTATGGCTGCCAACTGTTTTCTAGCAGTAAACACTGGAAATCTGCAACATAGCAAATAACAAAAAAAATAAGGCATGTAAAGATATTAAACTGCTTATCATTGAATTGTCAACTGTATAAATCAGGAAGCTAAAAAATACAGTACTTACTTAAATGAGCATCTCTTCGGACAGTTTGCCAGTGACAAGTTATTAGCACATTCTATGCTACCTGTGTGTCTGAAACAGAAAAAGTGCAATACCTTAAAATGTCATTAATAAAAACTGTTCAATACTTCCAAATGCAATGTGTTAATGGGTGAATCTTGGGAACAGTAATGGATTTACTAGTGATAGAATTTCTACCCTATCCCATGGCAACCAGCAAGCACCCCCTCCCTATCAATTCATGTATGATCTATCAGTGATTGCATATGACAAAACCACATACAACATTTACCTGAAACGAGTATAAAATCTGAAGGTGTCCAGTAGTTTTTGATTTGTAATGATTTTCTGAAGAGTTTTGAATACCTCCTCTCTCCAATCAAAACATTCCAGATTTCTTTCCTCAGGCAACTCTCCATGACCACATTTTCCTCCTAGCCAAGTATGTGTATTACATACATGATAAAGCAGACCAAACCACTTATCCTACCAACAAAATTTATCAAAATAAAATGTTTATGCCACTTTGATCTCAAACATCATCAGGCACTTTTGCCACTTCTGTAAGCATCCGGCCAACATTTAACACTAAGAGATCTGCCTATTGTGCAATGCCCAATGTGCATGCCTTAATGCCAATGACAACGCAAAAAAACACCCAGAGATGAACATTAATATACTTTCATTTCCTTCAAAGCTTCATCTTGAGTCATTCCATTCTTGGAGGCAACTTCACTACAGTACCAAAAGTGTGTAATTATTTCATCACACCAATCCATAATTTTTCTGTTTTCCTTTGATTTTGCAAACTATAAAATACATGTAAACTATATAGCACTTGACTTTGCCAATGTGTTCTGCTATTGATTGTATATAAGCTCTTCAATTGCATAAATAAATTTTGTACAACTGTATAAAATATAAATTTAATAAGCACATTCAAGCAGATATTCAGTTGTCTTTACTCAGGATTTAATCTTGCTGGCCAGGCAGCATTTTTTCATTCCATTTTCCAATTTTTACCCTTGTATGGAATATGAACATTCTTAGTTTGCGTAAATTTTTGCAAAAATTACTGGTTCACAGTTTTGTGATATATTCCGCATACATTGTATGCAGAATACATAGACTTAGACAAACAGAAAGGGTGAACACACCTCCTGGCAAAGCAAGTGAATTTGTGCAAAAATTGTGTGGATGAAAAAAAAAATTGTTATTGGCATCCATATGACCATATCACATGGTAATGTTGACACATACCTTGGTAATTGACTTTCTAATATTCTTAGATTTATGCCAAACGTCGAATGAGTGGAAGATGTTCTCAAATTTATCTAAATAAAACAAAGATGAATTTAGCAACCTAATGTTAGTAACTCACGTCATAAGCACTAAGCTATGGCAAAGCCAGCTCATTTTCTGGTTACACAATGAATGCAAGTATTATTTCAGTGATAGAATGGCAATTCAGCAATGAATAATGATTACAAATTTGTTGGGCTGGCTTTGCCACAGGAAATTATTTTAATAAGTAATACCAAAAAAATAACACATTTACCTAACAGCTTGATTATACTAGATGAGGCATCTGTGACAACCTCTCCAATGTCCAAGACATTTCTAACTGATTTAAAATAATTTTCAGAGCTTCACGTTCCATATTGGTTGATTTTAGATCAGTTTGCCTATTATCAGCAATATGAAGATCAATAATGAAATCTGTTTCCATTTCCATTAGAAAGTAGCAAAGGTTCTTTGCTGAGTAACCTGGAGAGTCACACTGACAATCTCCAGACACCACAATTTTCTTCCCTTTCAGTTTGTTTTGCAGTAAACCTTTCTGCCATTCCCACCATTCATTAATGACTGGCAAGCAATAAAGCCTTTGAAAACAAAAAAATGTCGAACTTGAGATAAACGACAATCCTAAAAATCTTGCGAGCTTCTCCTTTTTATAGAAATTGTTCCCCGATAATAAAATGGATGCTGCAGTTTGTAGATTTGTTGCAGCTAATTTGTTACAGTCATAAGAAGAATAGAACTTTCCAGCATGACCACAATGGCATTTCCATTGAATCACCACACATGCTCCAATTAAAGTGTGTTTTGTATACACCTTGTCATTACATGTTGGATGCCTAAACTTCTCTTGGAAGATATCAAGCAACAGATCAAGCGTGCAAATTATTTTGGTTGATTTAGCAAGATTCATCTGGTCTTAGTGCTTTACATTATGTTTTTCCCTGTTCAGTTCATGTGATCTTGGTTTAATTAACATTGGGAGTCAAAAACGTTTTTGGTGGAGATGGCTTGGGTTGCTCAGGTACAAAATAAGAATCAACCATACCAGGAAGAAGAGACTGTTGCACTATTTCAGCTGTTGGCTCAGATGTTTTATCTTGCTCATTTTCCTCTTCAATTTCAAAGAATCTGCAAATCCAAAAACATTTCAGGGGAATACTGTAGTTGTCAGGAGCGGATCTAGGGTAGTTTCCGTAGTTTCCGGAAACTACTGAGAATTTTTCGACAAGAAATTTTAATCACCTCTGTCAGTTTAAGAATCTTCACCAAAATAAATATAATACAAAATATTCTTCTCAAATATCGTATTTCTGGCCATTTTTTGAACGATTTTTAAAAAATTTCGCGCAAATTTCGCTGCTTTTCATCCCATTTCCCTGCTGGGAAACTGGAAACCAGTGGGAAACACTCGCGTTTACAAGGAAACTATTAGGAAACTACTGAGGTTTCCATATATGGCGATTGGAAACTACTGCGTCAGCAAAATTTGCTTTGGAAACTACTGCGTCAGCAAGATTCATTTGGAAACTACTGAGCCTCGAGGCCTGATTGGTCGGAAACTACTGAGGAAACTACCGAGAAAAGTATAAATACCCAAGCCTACCACCCTGTGTCCTCTGTTTTGTTACTACACTCTCTTGAAACAACGCTAGCACACGCTAGTTATAATAAGTGTGATTTCAATAATTTTGATCGATACATTCGAAATATTTATACTGAGAAGAATACTAGTGCTCTTTCTGATACATCAGAGTTACGATCATTTTGCGCGCATCATTCATTATACACAGAAGCAGTTGAATTAGCGGGGAGTATTCAAATTGATCCAACCATGCCAATGATACTTCACAGATAAATTCGTCGAACCAGTGCTCCAGCTGCAGCACCAGAGCAGTATTACAATATAAATTTGACAAGAGTGTTCTTGGACCATGCAAATTCAACAACTTGGCATCAGATTTCAAGCTCAAGTACATATTTGCTATAAAGGATTGTCAACCCTAGGATTGGAAAAATAATGTAAGAGAATTTTGTGAGAGCTACAATCAAGACATACCAAACATAGCTGGCTTAGAAGCAGAATTAATCCTGTGGAAGAGATTGTGGAATGAAAAGAAAGCAAAAGAAGAAGTATCCTGACAGACTAAGTAGTGCCTTAATAAAATTCATGGACAAAGATACAAGTATTGGCAACTATTCCAGTTTCATCCTCAAGTTGTGATTGTGAAAGATCTATTTCAACTCTTCGAAACCTAAAAAGCTATTTGAGAAACACAATGAGCCATGGTAGACTAAATGGATTAGCACTCATGGACACTCATGCAGAGATTAAGCTGGATCTCAATGAACCCATTGATTTATTCCAACCTACAGCCCAGAAGAATGAGGATGGCAAATATCTTGAAAGATTAGATACATTGCTTTGGTAACGAATTCACTACTGTTTCTAGAGTACTTGTGAGTTATGAACTGTCTGGATTTTTTAATGCTTAAACTGACAGTGAACAGTACAGCCGGTATCAATTTGCTACACATGCATTTGCTTCCCTTTATTTGCTGACATTTGTTCTCATGGACTCTCTGTTGTTATGTGCATCCCTTCCCATTGTTGATCCTTAGCTGTCTACCAGGAAAATATCAGGTATACATTTTACACCATATGCAGCTAAATACATAATCTTTATTTTACTCATAATAAAGTTTAATTATCTTTAATTATTATGGTGTTTATTTTTCATGTATTTATTATTCATTTTATCATCTCTAAGATTACTTGCTGTTGCTGTTATTAATGATTTTTAAAAGAAACAGACTGAGATGTCAGGTATAACTTTATGTAGTTCATACTGTTAATCAGTACTTTCGTAACTGCAATGAAGTTTACTGACTTTACTCATCTTTTGGCTGGCTGTGGTATTGAGGTGGATGTTGCAAAAACCATTAGAGATAAGTCTATACAGTTCTTATAATGCTGGTAACATTTGTCAACAATCTCCATCGAATAAGGGGCAAGTTTGGAATTTTTTTATATAAATCAGCTGTACTTATTCAGTGATCTAACACACAAATCCATCGCAAATTTACTCCAACACTACAGTAGTTCAACAGGAATGAATTTTGTACTGATTTATCTTTTTGGTATATAGAGACACACATTAAATACATCATATTTGCATGGTCTTGTCTGACAAATGTTGTTAACGAAGGTATAGATTTATCTTCAATTAAAGTATTGTTGTTTCAATTAATACTTTTTTGTTTTTAGTGGGGGTTAGGAAATGTCCTCCAGGGGGGGGGACCCTAATGTTACAATAAAAAAATTGGAAACTACTGAGGAAAAATTCTAGATCCGCCCCTGGTTGTTGTTTATTACAATCAAAAAATGATATGGTGGACAGTGGAAGGAGCCTTTAAGATACAAAAAGCAAACAATTGAAACAATATTGTGTGTCCACACCAAAAAGGAAAATTTCAAGAGCAAGTCAGCAACCTGTATAAGTTGCTACCATTTCTGACAAACTGAGGAGGTCCTATCATTCATACAAACTACAAACAATATATATGTATATATATATATATATATATATATATATATATATATATATATATATATATATATATATATATATATATATATATATATATATATATATATATATATATATATATATATATATATATATATATATGACTCACATACGTTATGTTGCCATCACTTGAGTCACCGTCGTTATCACTGTTTTCATCACTTGATGCCATGCTTGATGAGTCCATGTCTGAATCACTCCCTTCATCACCTGAACTGCCAATCACCACAAATTATTCAAATGTGTATATATATTTAATCAAACGTTTTAACATTTCATTGCAGTACAACCAGTAAAACAAAACGTACTGAACATGGCTTTGTCAACTTGTTATTTACCAGTAAATTAAAAGCATTATCAACCGCTTGGTTACGTTGCCCCTGGGGAGACAGTGAAATTTCTCCATTGTCATGTGATACGATTTTAACCAATAAGAAGCAAGAATAAATTAACTTTGACACTCAGTGTATAATTAACAATCTAAATTTATATTTACATTATAAACTTAATTATCACCAAACAGATATACTATATCTTTAAACCTAATCCTTTTTTAAAATTCATTAGTTAACTGACTTACTTGTTGGAATAGCTGACAAATAACTCCTGATGTTTTGATTTTATCGGTGTCGAATAAAATATAGGTTCCACGTCAGCTGCAAAAGTAAATACGACACGTAGAGCAGTTAGTCAACAAAGAGCTTCAATCAGTCAACAAAAATAAAAAAACCTTGAGAAATAAATGCTTGTTCCTTCTAGTCAAACTACATACTATAGCTTCTATTACCAGCCTAGTAAGAATACGTCTGGCAAAACTGAAATCAATCTTTTCAGTCATGCTGGGCAAAACACTTGGTTTCGACTTAGTAGGAGTAGTATAGGACTGCCGGTTCTGGCTCATGGCGGATATTCGAGTAAAAAATGGCTCATTTTTTGCTCGAATACCCACCTCCCCCCATTCAGTTTCTGTCGTGAAAAAAAAGGTCCGCCTCGCCCCGCCCCCTTTTTTTTTTAAAAAAAAAGTTCCGATCCGCCTCCCTCCCCCCCCCCCCCCATGGGAACTTTCTTTTTCGCAGTCGTATTTGTTCATGTACTTATTATTAGCTTTGGCATATCTTTTGGTGATGGTGCTGATCCCACCGCGAGTGCCGGCTTCAACCATCAGGTACATATCTGGGTTGGTTAGCAGTTCTAATTTTATCTCCGAGATTTTAAGCGTGGCATCCCACGTGAGTCCAGGAGCAGTGTAATAGCACATGGGATCCAATCCGTAGTTTTCCATGCAAACATCCCGGTAATTTTCCATCACGTCTGCAAGCAGTAAGACGTCTGTTTTTAGGTACAGGTCGTGGTAATCGCGCATGGTTTTGCACCGGAATTCGGTCCACACGTTTCGAGCGTGCTCGTATTGCTCGTCGCTGACGCCCGCGTCGTTTAACTTGCTGTAAAAATCTTTTTTAGGCGGGAGTTCGTTGACTGCCAACTTATCGAACCCGGTCATGTATTCGTACGGGAACACACCTTTTTTCTTTAATAGCTCGTTTGTTCCCATTTCCCTTTCCAGCGTTTTAAATTGGTCTGGTCCTAAGCCTTTTACGAGTCCGCCCAATGATTTTAACCTAAACTTTAGCGAGTCGAGGAACCTAATTTCTAAATTTTTTTCAAACTCCTTACCGTCCCCATTTATGAACGTTTCCATGACTATGTTTTTACTGAACAAGATGTATTTCTCATCTGTTTTTGGAATACAGTTTTTGTTCCCTTCTGAAAGTCCAAAGCTTTTGACAAACAGGTGGGAATCGTATCCCTCGAGATTGTGAAATAATACCGGCACAACATCGGAGTTTTCATTTTGAGGTTACACTTCGAGTGCGCGGCTATCCTATACTTGCCGGTGAGGTGGCAATGGTCTCTTACGCGGTCATCAGTTAATATTTTTTTACTACCTAATTCTACCGCATAAACTAATTTTTCTTTACACGCATAACATATTTCTGCTTGTTGGAAACCTAATTCTTCTTCTTCCGACATTTTAATTGGTTTGACTGTTTTTAATATTCCGTAAACTTCCTTGAGGTCATCTTCTAAACATTCCACAAATTTTTTCCCGATGTCTTCACCGCTTTCTTTTGCTGTGTATAACACGGTCTTGTCTTTGTAAACAGTCTCGTCCATACATTTAATCGTGTAGCAAAACCCACTAGGTTCATGTTTTTGGTATTGTGTGGTTCCCTTTCCGATTTTGCCATCGATAGGTTCGATGTAGCATTCGAAATCAGCGTACACGGCAAAGGGAACCCTATGTAATTTTTGGTATTGGTTAAAGGTCATATACTTATTGCTTTTGTTTGGATACACATGCCGTTGGTGATCGTGGTTTTGACACAGTTCAAGGTGGTTTTTCAACATTTTAGGTGACCAAAAATGGTTTAAACACCTGTTGCATGTATGATCTTAGTGCTCTCGTGACCGCCCACTTAAAGCACTGGTCGTCGTTGTTCTCCATGTTGATAACAGCCTTCTTATTTGCGATTGAAAGCGGAAACGGTTTATAACTTTTCCCTTCTAACGGAGTACATTTTGTAATAAATATTTCCAACATTTCTATAGAATGTAATCTCCATCCACTTCCAAGCTTTTGGTAATTGGCGAGACTTTCGAGCATTTTTTCCTTCATTACCAGGTATTCGTTTTTCACGTCTTCTGCGCTAATCGTACTGTGTGTTTTGCTACTGAAATGGGCAATGGTGAAAGTGTCTTTCTCGGTTTCCGGATCCGTTCGAACCATTTTGCATACTAATACTGTCTGTACCTTTTTTCCAACACTATCAATGCTATTAATTAACCTTATAACTTTATGCGACGTAGAGTTAAGGAAAACGGTTGGGTCAACGTAGTCGTCACCCTTAATTATCCATTTTTGCGTGTTCTTCTTAATAGCGCTTGAGACTAATATTGGTCTTGTCCTTATTTCCAGTTCGTTTTCTTTAATTTCACGTCTCCACTTGAGAAACTCCTCCCTCTCCTTTTTTTTAGTTTCAGCAGCTACAACTTTTTCGCGACGTTTTTCCTCTAGTCTAATTTAACGTTTCCACTTTAAGAACTCTTTCCTCTCTTTTTCTTTTGTCTCCCGTTCTTTTTCACCGCGCATTATTTCATCTTGAATGCGCTGTGCCTCTTCCCTTTCGCGCATTAATTCTAATTTACGCTCTTCTTTTTGAAGCTGGCGTTTCTTACGGTTAGCAGCTTTTTTCTTCAAGTTAACACTCATACTCCTTTATTAATACTTTGGGCAGTGACCACCGCACACGTCGTTCTCAACTTTTTTTTTGCAAAAAAAAATTCCTTCTATAACTTACAAAAAAGTTATAGAAGGAGTATGAGTGTTAACCGGAAAAGCCGAATGGTCTTCTTCTTTATTAATGTAAAATTAAACGTCTTCACCAGACGGTTTGTCTGCTAACCCTAGCTTATTAATTTTAAAAATAATATAATTAACACCGTTCCATGTGTTTAAACGTTTACTGAAAAAACTTACATTGATCTTCTTCCTACCTTTATCAAGTAGATCATTTTTTTGCTCTGTGTTTAAACACAAAGATTTATGTAAAGTGTTTTAGATTTACCATAGCCATAAAGTGGGTTTTTTGCATTATATTTTTTCGCTAGATCACTTATCATTTTTTGTACTTTTTGATCGTAAATGGCTATTGGGATGGTATAATCTCCTTTATCGTTTTTAACAACTCCCCAAGTAGTTGTTTTTACTAAATTAAACATAACTTGTTCCATTCTCTTTATTAATATGCAGGTATACAGGATCCGGGAAACGTATACAAATTTTTATTTAAACGTTTTAGGTGTTCCTTCCAACAACAAAAAACAACTCCCTTAACTCGGTAAAATTTAACAGCGTGCGGTTCAGCTGGGATTTAACTATCCTTTTTTTGCGTATTAGAACAGGAATTCATCTATCTAAAGGTGTGGAAGGTTTTCAAGGAAATATTCAATTAGCACTTGGGGCGTCAAAGAAAAAGAAATACGAAAAAGTAGCATCGTTAGGGTTATTACCACAAGTTGCATCACAAACAACGGAACCATATTAAATCGCGGTTCCTATTTTCCAAATTTCTTAAAATTAAAAGAAATGATAAACATCCGTAAAGAGTATAACAAAAAGCGTCAACGGCATTTCTATTGTGAGTTGTGTAACGTTTCGTTCGTAACCAAACCCGGGTTAAAAAACCACCATAACACTTTAAAACATTCTTACGCTTGGTTAAATTCAGTTCATTAGTAAAAATAAATAATGGAATCATAATTATTATTACACGTTATTGCTATAAATTTGCTAGGAAATTTAAAGTGGGGTATGCGTATTAACTATCCTTTTTTGCGTATTTGCTTACGCAAGGTCAAAAAAAAATTTTTCTTTCATAACTTATAAAAAAAGTTACGAAAGAAAAATTTTGTAGGCACCCCATCCGCCTGCCAGCCCGGCTAGTCCGACGACAACGTGTTGGTATTCTTCCATTTCGTCTGATGGTTGGTAGAAATCTAATATGTGAGGTTCTCTTTTAAACATTTTGTTTTCGTAGGTAATTTTTTGCAAGTCGTCCAGCACTTTGTTTGTCTTGTTAATATCTGCGTTCGCGTCAGACAACTGTTGGCGGAGTAAATCAATTTTGTTTTTATTTTCCACTTGTTTTTCATACCACTTTTCTTTTGCTGCCGTTAATTTTTCCATGGCTAAGTTATGTCTTTTCATTTCATCTTCGTATCCGTTTTTGTCTAGAGATTTGAATAGGAATCCGGCTCCTGCAAATGCTAACGCGTTGAATATTCCTGATGCTGCTACGCTTGCCATATTTTATTCATGAATCTTTAGATATCTCTTTCGGAATGTACTCCTTGTCTTGAAGCGTCTTGACCAGTAACGTACCCAATCCGACGGCAACGGCTAATTTTGCTGCTCTATTTACCGTTTCTGGAACTCCCAACGGTGTCTTTAAAAATTTCTTGCTCACGTACGAAAATCCGACGGCACCTGCTGTAACTGCAGCCGCAGTGTAAGCACTATTCATTACTTCTTTTTGTGAAGACATACTTTACTTATTTATTATATAGTTTATTTTTAAAACTCCGTAATTTACTGGCAGTGTTTTCTTCGTTGTTATTATTACTTTGAACGACGTTGTTGTTGTTGTTGGGTTGTCTTTTAACTGTTTCTTCCTTTTTACCTGTTGTCGTGTAAAAGTAATACCCCAAACCAACTGCTCCTAGAAGCAATATGGTTTTCGTTGTACCGCTCATTCCTTCTTCTTCTTCTTCATTATTTTCACAGTCACCTTCAGGTTCCTTAGGATTAGTTTAGTTGTCCCGACTCTTTTTTACTTTTCATTGCTTTATTACATTCGACAAGATTTTTTCCTGCAGCAACCCTTTTAGGATTTTTTTCAGGTTTATCCATTGTTATTCGTAGTTCCGATGTTGTAATTTCTTCGTTCATTTATTTATAAATAGGTTGTACAAAAAAGTACTGAAAGAAAATTATATAACGAGGACGTAAAAAGATATATGAGACGTTGAAGGTCCAAAGGTTTATTAATACAATTTTGAAACGTTTTCATAACTTGTTAAAAGTTATGAAAGGAAATTTTTAGGAACTTTTCAATAGAATCACAGTAAAATTTTTTTGCTACGTTTTTATTGATTTTTATCTAAAAAAATTTTTAAACAAAACACAATAGATTTACAGTAAAAATCTTGTCTAAATTAAGAATTTTGAAATTATTGATCCGCCAACTAATGTGGTTACCAACAAAATCAGCTCAGATTCGTTCATTTTTGGTTCCTTACTTACGGAACTTGGTTCAGTGTTTCCGCGACTTGTACTAGTTGTTCCGCGACTTGTACTAGTTGATCCGCGACTTGTACTAGTTGATCCGCTACTTGTACTAGTTGATCCGCGACTTGTACTGGTCGGTACTCGCTCGGTTCCTCACTGGGTTTGGAGTAGTTCACGTCGTCGTTTTCCCCAAATTTCATACTGTTCGTTGCTAATTTAAGGACGTTATTATAGCCAGATATCATTTTATCGAAGATAATGAGATTAGACGGTATCAAAATAATTCCAGGGGAAATAGCCGTATTCAACACAACATTCGTATCCTTTATTGCCTTCCTCATATTTGAAATCGTTACGGTTGGATCGCTTTGAATAATCGTATCGTTTACTATTTTTTTAAAAAATTCTTGAGTCTGTAACGACATTGCACCTCTTCCAACGATCGGCCATCGGGTGTTTGCTTGTGCACCTAATACACAATAGACGTAAGACTCTACGCTTTGTTGGAATAGTAATTGGCCTGTTTTCGTCAAACCATTGGATTTGGTTGCAGTAAATAATTTATAATCTTCTAAACTTCTAATCGTCTGTGTGCCGCGTTTCATATACGAAATTCCAATTTGACCCATGAAGGTCATCACGGGCGTCGCGTCCTTAATCGTTCCTCTCGGTTGTTTTGAAATCCAGTAACCGAATTGTTCTCTTTCAGAGTGAAATTCTTTTGTCCATTTGTAAACCACAGGTTTGTTATTTAAGACAAGGGTTTCCATTTCTCGCGTTATGTGTTTTGACATTTTTCATGGTTGTCGTGTAAACCTTCTCATATGGAAGTAAAGATGATACCTCGCTATACTCGTGATAACTCTCGAACCATCGTAAGCGAAATGTTCCGTACTTATTCCACACGAATAAGTCGCGATGTAAGCAGCAAAAAGAGCAGCTAAATAAGAATTGTCCTTATAATCGTTTGAACTCTCGTTATTTTTATTTTGAGTTTTGAAAAATTAGCGTCGAAAAACAAATCGTTCGTAACGTAAATTTTAAACGAATTCACGTTTAAATCCGATGAGTTCTTTACGAACGGTTGAATCGTACCGGCAGTACCCCATATTCTCGGCGACCAGTACAACTCTCCGGAAAATAACTCTTTGAATGCGTTCGTTGTAATGTCAAGAAACTGTTCGTCGCGGACTTTAAACGAGACACTCGTCCCGGTCACATCCCCGGATTTCGATAAGACGACGTTAAAACTAAACCTGCCCAAATGCGCGTTCGGGTACTTTTTTATAAATTCTTTTTTTAACTGTTTTTTCGTTGCTTTAAGATTATTCAATGCCTTGTCATAATTTTCACCATAGTACTGCCTGTATGAGTTTTCGTACTTTTTAAAGTCTTCTTCGGTCATTTATTCAATATCTTTAATATCTTTTATCGGGACCCACGATCGGCTATCGTACCCTACCATTTTACCAAAGCCATTCCGTTTTTCTTTCTAAGTATTTTTTCCACTCTGTGCGTATCGTCTTTTTTATTCAGGACGGATAATTCTTCTTCGTTAAAGGATTACTGAATGGTTTCCCGTGCAGGATAGCGTGATCCATGCACGCGGGATGCTGCGAGATTTTCGGAAAGCGTAAAAAATACACGAGCCGCAGGCGAGTGTATTTTTACGCTTGCCGAAAATCGAGCCACCTCCCAAGTGCATGGATCACGCTATCCTTCACGGAAAACCATTTAGTAATTGTTTTATAAAATAACTACAATAAAACAACGGTTGACACTTTTTGAACCATTGATGAAGTACGAAATTCTCCCAAGAATCGTCAACTTTAGCTTTGTCGGCATTCGACCGTACGCTACAATTTACACAAATTTAAAACTTTTCGCATAACTTTTTTGCTTTGTGTTCTTTTGCTCTAAAACATGGTGAAAATATAGTATTTTAACAGAGACATAGACTGGTACTACACCGAAGAGCAGATGTTGTTAAAAACCGATGTTATTAACGGCCAAAAGTGGCAGATATGCTAGTTTCATTTTGTAATTTTGTATTTTTTCGCAAACAAAAAACTAAAAAATATATCGGCATTTGAAGTGCATTATGTGTGTAAGAAAGCATAGCAGGGAAATAAAATTTAATCCTTTATAGGCACTATTGTATGCTGATTCGAACGGTTGTACTTTTATCGCTACAGCATAAACTGAAACAAAAATATGCGAGTGCCCAAAGTCGTATTTCAGTTAAATTTATAACGTAAACAAAACAAAAATACAAGTATGCAAGACATTATAGAAGTTTCACAACAAAAAAGATTATAGTTTTTGTACCTTGTGCTTTAGTATTTGACTTTATCTTTATTCTCTGCTAATTTCAGAAGTTGAAATGGTTTTTTGTCGGCAATTCTAAGCCCGTAACAAGCTCGTAAGATGCGAAGCGATGTTAACTTTCAAATTTCCCGTGCAGGATTGTCTCATCCTGCACGGGTATTGACCAATCAGATTGCGTGTTTTACTGTAGTTATTATATAAAAAATTTTCCAATGATGGGTTCTCCTTCGTGGTCCTCTAATTCGTACACGGTCGGGTCTCCTCTAAAGACTTTACTAATTTTAAATATTTCTTCGGTAAAATTAGCTTCGTATCCCTTTTTAAAAACATTTTTGTACTTACTCACTCCAACCGTACCCCGATTCTGAATTTCGGTAAGGGAAGTTTACCAAAACCCGAACCGAAAAGAGTAATCCATACTTCGTTTTCGTTTTTACGGTTCACATCTTTCGGTTTCATATGGATGGTCGTACGCTTTGTACCGTTATAATTCTTTACGAGTTCGTTTAAGACACCGGTCCAATCGTAAGTACCTTTACTGTAAAAATATTTCCACATCGCTGTTTTTAAAGTCCTATTAAGTCTTTCGACAATCGCAGCTTTCTTTTCGGACCTCGTGGAAAAATAGTCTACGTTGTGACTTTTTAATAATTCCCTAACGCCCACGTTATAAAATTCTTTTCCTTCGTCGAATTGAACGACGTCCGGGTTTTTTCCAAACCTATCTTTAAATTTTCTAAGTAATCCCTTGACGGCTTCCGTCATATTTTTAACGTCTTTTCTGTAAACGGAACTCGCAAACGCATATTGGCTTAGAATTTCAACGGCCGTTAAAATCCAACGATACCCTTTGCGTCCAATCCAACGGTTCGAAAGTTTTTCGAAATTTATGTTTTTTGATCACGGGTTTATACCTCGTGTACGTATCCTGGGTTATTAACCATTCTTTAACGATTCTCCGACTTATTTTTAGTCCATCCTCTTTTGCTTTTTGGTATAATCTTTTGGCAGATCGATATTCCGTTTTCGGGTCGTAATATATATTCCTCAACCCTTGTTCGATAGCAAATTCCTTATCGCTAATTTCATTACACATTTATTTTAATTAATTTATATACAATTCGAGTAACAAGCTCATATCGACTTTATCATCACTGTTCGTATCGACGTCGAATAATATCCTATTGAATTGACCGTTGGTAATTAAAACGCTACTATTGACACCTTTAAAGCTTGTAACCGTCGAATTTAAAAGCTGGTCCGACGGTATCGGAAGCGAAGCTAACGTATAACTCCTGTCTCCATCCGTATTTATGTTCCCAGCCGTTTTTACGATATTACAATTAATATTTACATACCTGAGTTCTTGTTTACATCTACCACGCCAGGTGAAGTTTTCCACGTCCTGCTGTTTACGATTTCGTTCTCGGGAAAACCTAATAATTCTCCAAACTTTTTAAGATTTAAATTTTGTGTTTCCGAATAGATTTTACAAGTATTATTATATTCGTTTGCTTCCAATTTTACTGATTGCTCCACGAGTTTTCCCTCTATCATATCGTATGTCCAGTAGCCCTCTTCGAAGGGAATCTTTGTCGTTCCACACATAACGTGATCGTTCTTACCGGTAATGACGTTCTTGTAATTCCAATAGACGGCTGCATTCTTTAACGTCATTATAGACCCCATAGGTTTTATTATGCAAGTATCGAAACGGAGTTCTTTTTCATTATTCTCAATGAAAACGTTTATCTTACTCATTTATTTTAATAAATAAAATGGATGAAGAAAACATAGATTTAGAAAATTTAGACCGCGAACGATTACCGGACCAAAATAACGAAGAAGAAGAAACGAGTTTTATCGATGATAATGATGAAAGCGTTCTCGTTATTGATGGATCAAACCCTAATTACACGAGGGTGGACGACGACAAACCGTCGACGTCCAGAATTCCGGACGCTAGACGTGATGCCAGAGATATGAAAAGATCTATGAATGCTGGTATAAAAAGTGAATATAAAAAAGTGGCTTGGAGTTACAATTAATAAGGGAGACGGACCGAATTCGACGTTAGTATGCGATAATTTAAGATTTACGTATGGTAAAAATGAAGAGCCTAACGGTGCGGTGTACAAAGGAAAGAAAAAATTTAATCCTAAGAGGAGGTAAAGCCGAATATTCTACAGATAAAACGAAAGCATCGTTCGTCAACGAATTTAAGGAATTGCTTAGGAAAGCAGAAGTCGAACATCAGAAAACACCGGCTCCGATTGCCGAAAAACGTGTCGGGGTCGACCTCCCGCAAAACGTTTTGGATAACGTTATGGAAAACGTAGGTGACCAAATAGATTCTGAAATAGACAGAAGACTCGAAGAGATATCTTCCAGTACAGAAATAACAGCTAACGAGTTAAGAGGTACGTTATACGTAAAAGAGGAGGGCGAAGAAAGAATTAAAGCATTAGGTATCGAAATGGACCATTGGAAAAAGAAGTCGGACAAAGCAAAGACCGAAGGGACCGAAGGGAAAGCCTTACTTTACGATGCTATGAGTAAAGCCGCAGAATCAAAAGCCGATAAAATAAGATTAAAACTTAATCAAAAATCCGTGAGCGAAGAAGTTCAAAGTATGATAGAAGAAGAAACCAATGTCAACGATTTGACTAGACTAGAAAGATTTAAAAAATGGGCTAGGGAAAACATCGTTGGTGTGTTGGCAATCGTGTTGTCCGTAGCAGGTATACTCACCGCAGCCATTATGGGTGCGAGGAATACGGTAAAAAATGGAGGAAAAGCCTTGGGAAAATTTGCAAAAGGTATATCCAGGGCCGAAGCTAAAGCGTTAATTGGGGGGGTGTGCATATTCATATATTCGCGTTCTGCCCGACGAATTTCTTTTGAAATCAACGGTAATGACAACACAATTTTCCTAACGGCAAAGTTCAAGAGCAAAAACACAAAGTCCTGGTTCTTGAATAATCTTGGAAGACTACTGGTTAGAATACTCGTCGATAGAAAACTCAGACATATACAATAAGGCTTTAAATAGCTTTCAAAGTCGAACGCTCGTCTTTGAGGACGTAACTTTCATCGATGAATAAAGCTGGGGAAAAGGCACGACCATCATCAACAAAACTATTAATTTACCATGTTCGTCGATGAAACAAATGGTAATGCTTTCCAGGAAAAGAACGCTTACGGACAGCGAAGAATACGTATACCCAAAGATCAAGAGGGTAGACGTCACCATCGAAGGAAACCCCAACTCTGTTTACAGTCAAGGATTGACTAAATCAAAACTATTTGAGGAGGCTAAAAAAGTTTTCCTAAACCACGTAACGGATACCCTTACCCTTACAGACTTTTTTCAAAAGACAAATTTGCCCTAGTTATCGACTTGCGAACTTTCCCCGATGACGACGTTTCCGGTGACGGAAGAAAAATTCTTAATACGCAAAACGGTATTACTCTTGGAATCAAAAAGGATAAAACATCCGAAGACCTGATTTGTAATACGTTCGTAGTGTCAGACAGATACTTAAATTTCGTTAATCTAATGTTCAGAAACCTTGAAATATAAATAATAAATGAGATTTGAAACACCATTAAATATGATCATCGTCGGAGTGACGGGATGTGGAAAAACTCACTACCTCCTTAAAATGCTTGAAAACGATTACAAAGGCCATTTTGAATGCATTTTCCTAATTTGTCCCACGTACCTGTGGAATAAGACGTATCAGGAATGGAAATACAAAAATGACGAAAAATTTTTTCCAATTCCCTGCGGTCAAGACCAAGTAGAAAAGTTTTTAGAATACGTTACGAGCGTCTTCGGGGGAAAAAACAGTCTCATCATTCTCGACGATTGTGCTAGCAGCCAATACGTAAAAAACAGATCCGGAGAAATCGTGAAACTTGCCTTTTCGGCAAGACATTACGGATTCAGTACGATTATCATTACTCAGCAATTAACATCGATTACAAAACCGTACAAAACTTGGTCACGTTTTACAACCCTGATAAGAACGATATGAAAACATTACTAGAAGAGTTCGTCGATGGTACCGAGGAAGAATACCGGGATATTAAAGACAAACTAAAGAAAAACGAATATTCGACGCTCGAAGTATACCGCCGTCCACCCTTGGGATATAAAATAAATATTAATAAATGAATCCTGGAAATATTAATTTCCCAGACGTGGACTTCGAAATCCCTGAAACATCCGAGCAACCACCTATTGACGACTATTTGCGCGAAAAACTTATCTCGTTAGCCGAAAAAGGAAAAATAAACTACTCACCAAAATACCTCCAAAAAGCAAACCAAGATGTTTTAGAAAAAATTAGAATAAAATACGACCGAAAAATTTCGAAAAAATCATCTAAAATCCTTTCGAATTTAATCGTTTCCAAACTTTCTGACCTATTAGAAAAAACCAATCTAATCGAAAGTTCATCTGAACTAAAACAAGAATTAGACGAAAACGAATTGTTTTAAAGAAGAACTTAACGAATTAGTGAACGATGAATTAATACCTCTCATTCCTAAAATCGGAATGACAAGTGGCGGTGTAACCGTTGCCGAACATATAATTAAAAAACATATGAAAAAACAAGGCGAAATGAACGGACCCCCGGACGCCGACCTGGATTCCTTATAATTTTTCATATACAGTTATGTATATGAAAAAACATTCAATAAACTAAAGTCCTGGGTAAAGTGGTGGTGCGGTCGGTTGTTGACCTTGAAAATATTCCCTCACCGTCTTTTTCTTTGCTAGTTCGGACTCGACTCCTTTTAATTTCTCTTTCCCGGTTTTCCTTTTCTTTTGACCATCCTTAACTTTCCTAATCGTTTTAATCGCTCCTTTACACCCATACAATATCGCAACCATCCCACCTAGCGCGGCAATGACAAGAGTAGAAGAAAAAACTATAGCAACGGCCACGCCACCGCTATAAAAATTAATTTCAATAACGTTTTCCCAACGAATTTCATTTTTTTCTTATTCGTCTTTCCTTTCATTTTTGATAACTCGGTCGTTAATTCTTCTTTTAATTATCCCGTAAGTTCCTCCTCAGTGAAATTAATAATGTGTTCCGTTTTATTTATTCGAGTTATTAGTTTTGTATACGTTTGGGCAATATCAAATAAATAAGATGATACATATTTAAGGTTACGGAATCGGCCTATACATTTTAAAAAATATTTTAACGACCACGGGACCATCCGGACCGAAAGGACCGCAAGGACCACCCGGACCACCCGGCTTTCAAGGTCCACCAGGACCAAGACAACTCGTTAATTGTAAGGAACTTTGTAAGACAATATTGAACAAGGAAGAGAAAAGCGAAAGCATTTTGGAAGGCCTAATGGCTAAAAGGTCTACTAAATAAATGAGTTTAGCACGTTTAGGGAGAATGAAAAATGATATCAAAATGAACGGACACAAAATCTTAGACCTACCATCGCCAACATCGGATACGGAACCCGTTACGAAAGGTTATGCCGATACAAATTATTCCGAAGGAGGAGGATCACCAAGACAACGAGGACCAAAAGGAGACAAAGGTGACACCGGACCAAGAGGTCCACAAGGACCTAAAGGTGACCAAGGTGACCAAGGACCAAAAGGGGACACCGGACCGCAGGGACCTCAAGGACCTAAGTGTGACCAAGGTGAACAAGGATCTAAAGGTGACCAAGGAGACCAAGGACCAAAAGGGAACAAAAGACCCACAGGTCAACAAGGATCTAAAGGTGACCAAAGAGACCAAGGACCAAAAGGTGACACCGGACCTACAGGTCCACAAGGACCTAAAGGTGACCAAGGAGACCAAGGACCAAAAGGGAACACCGGAGCGCAAGGACCGCAAGGACCAAAAGGTTCGCAAGGACCAAGAGGTCCTAAAGGCAACCAAGGACCTAAAGATGGCCCAGGTTCCGGGGGGTTGTCCACTTCAGGGTTTACAATGCAGGGAATCATTAATATGGACAACCATAAAATCACAAACCTCCCCGACCCAACGTTAGCGACAGACCCCGTGACGAAACAGTATGCGAGACGTTTGTACTTGACCGACGGTGGGTTTACGATGCAAGACAACATAGGTATGAACGGTCATGAGGTGTTGGGATTAAATCCGATCCCGTCGGACGGTACGTCTGCCGTTTCGAAAAGTTACACTGACACGGTGTACGTTAAAAAAATACCGACATCGATATGAACGGTCAACGTATTACCGGATTACCTATTATCCCGTTAACATCTGGCGAACCGATTACGAAAGATTTTGTCGAAAGGTATTATTCGGACTACACAAACATTTTGACGTTTAAAGGGACGCCCGGTAACGTTAAGGTGCTTCATAACGATAATATGGTTGACTTATTAAACGGTAAACCGGATGTAGATTTTTCCAAAGTAGGTGACAGTTATCAAATAAATTTTTCCGTCCAACCAAAACTTCCAAACGGTGTTTACACTTACGAAATGGACATCGTATTAGCAACGTCTAGAGGATACAACATCATGTTGTGGGGTGATTGTGGTGGAAATGGTTATTATGCGTCAACCACATATAAGTATTGGAGTTGGAGTTTAACGAATAAGGTTAAACAAGATGATGTTCAGGGTGGATACTTCCATAGGGCTACAGGTGAAAGGACTCGTATTGAAGGATCGTTTTTAAATCTCGGTACGCGTATTTACGGACAAGAAATTTCGCTTTCGTTAGATTACGAAGAAGGAAAAACGTATGAGTTTGTTATGCAAAAATTAGATTCGGTACAAAGTCATAATAACGTTCACATTCTTGGCAATGCTATCTATTTCGTGTTCGAACCTGATAATCAAAAGACGATGAACTTTACGAACGAAACGTATTTTTCGTTTAGGAGGTTATTGAAACTCTAGGTTATTAAATTCGTAACGAAATAGCGTTACGAATTATTTTATGTTACTAAGACGTCCAAATATCTTTTCCATTAAATTATTACCACCTAACACCTTTTCTATATCAACTATACTTACTAAATCTGTTAGACTTAAATTTCCATCTTCACAAATATCAATTACTTTTTTAAAGGCATCCATGGGTAAATTGTAGAAAGTACTTTCAAGTTCAGCTAATATCTCCAAGTCACAATTTTCTTCAATTAATTCAATAAAAGTTTTCAAATATTCATCCATATGACCTTTGGATATGCTTTCAATAAGTTCATCATAATCTTTACCAAAAGCAACATTTATTTTTTTGGTGACGGTAAGCCAGAGACGTACAATTTCACATTTAACCTTGTCATTACCTCTCAGTTATAACCTCTCAGTTACTTTATGTGCTAATTCATATGTGCTCATATTTTATTTATACATCCATTTAAAAGATTGTTAACGTATACAAAAATAGATTTTGTATACGTTTTTCCGGATCCTGTATACCAGTATATTAATAAAGGAAAAATGAATCCTGTTGAGACCGACTTTTACGAGGTATTAAAATCTGGCTGTCCTGACAAGATGTACTTCAAGTACTACCTAAAAGAAGCAAATGACAGACTGAATGGGATGAGCAAAAAAGAACGTGAGAAATTAAGCACCGAATTCGAAAAAGAAACTGACCGGATTAACGGAATGGGTGGAAAAGGACCCTACTTAATTATACAAATGGATGATAAGGAAGAATGGGCCAAGGAAATGAATAAAAACACACAAAAAAAGAATATTATGAAAATTTTATAAGCTTTTTAAAGGACCGGTATAATTACGAAGTGAAAGACAAACTCTTTAGCAATTGCACACACACAGAAAAGGAAGATGGAGAATGTTTAAGTTGTGGGTACAACCTTTGTTGTGGTGATGAAAAATACATCCACTCAGACCAGTATAAAAATTGTGACCACGAGTATAAAATTTATACCTTTATGGATCAAAAATGTGGGGATTCCGGTCTTCAGTTTAAATCTCCGCATGCTAAACAATACGAAGATTGCAACCATTTGTATATGAAAGATGCTAACCACCAAGATGTTTGTTTACTGTGCAGGTCCATTGAAGAGTATAGGGAGGAAATAACAGCATCGAACAAATGTGTTCAAAAAAGGATTAAATATTTACATGGTCCTTTTTGTCATGATTGTGGACTTGAGATCTCATTTATATTCCCACCTAGTTGGTACTGGGAAACACAAACCTTAGAACAAAAAGAAAAAGCCTTAAAACAACTACGTGAAAAACGGTGGGAATCACTCTTTGGTTACGGTAACGAACCAATACCCGTTAAAAAACTAAGGCTTACAAAAACTGTTTTTGATAAATCTAAGGAACCAAAAAAGGTGGTAAACCTAAGAAAGGTGGTAAACCTAAGAAAGGTGGTAAACCTAAGAAAGATGATAAACCTAAAAAAGATGATGAACCTGAGGAAGATTGTGAACCTGAGGAAGATTGTGAACCTGAGGAAGATTGTGAATCTGAGGAAGATTGTGAACCTAAGAAAGGTGGTAAACCTAAGAAAGGTGGTAAACCTAAAAAAGATGATGAATATGAGGAAGATGATGAATCTGAGGAAGGTGAACAGGATTACCGATATTTTTCAGATGATGACGAAAAACCCGTTAAAAAACGGAGAAAAAATAATAATCCTCCAAAAAACGATGACGATGGACCCCTAAATGAGTACTCAAAAGTAAGCGACCTAGGAAAAGAAGCAGCAATCCGCGGAGTCAAATACATTTCAAGAATGTCTAAAAAAAACTTTGCGAAGCATTAGGTATTGAAATTTCTGGTAAAGGTAAGTACACCCTTAAAAACCAATGTTTTGACACAGGTGAAGAACAAAATTTAAAACAATACAAGAAATAGCAAACAAGCTTAACATTTGTAAATCCACGGTAGAATACTATATGGATGATAAAATCAACATAAACGGAAACACTTTTTTGTTATTTAAATAAAATGATATTTAAGTGCCGTGTAGATCTCCTTAATGAGATCGGTAATTATTATTATTTCAACAAATACTTATCAGCCAGCATACATTCGTGTTACATAGAAACAAAAAATGTTTAAAAAAGCAGTCCTACGCTTGGTGATTAACATATGCGAGTCTAACCCAACGTATAAAGCGGGGTATATAATCCATCAGGTTTTAAAAAACATGTTTTTTGATGATTTTGAGATACGTCGCGGCGTGTACAAAACGATAAAGTACCGTCCCGTCGAAGCGCACGTCGTGCGAACGATTGTGAAACCGTACATTCGTGATATGAACTTAAAATGGTCGAAAATGACCGCCGTGGATAAATTAAGGACGTGTGATTTTAAAAAACAACCCGACGTAAAACGGCGGTTTATGACGGTAATGGAGTTGTCAGCGGCGGAAGACCTACACGCTTGAACAACGGACAAAGAAGATTGGCAATTCCGATATTTTACAAAAAAAATATCGGAATTTTTTTTTTTGCACTTCGGGGATCCGCGACGCGGACCCTTTTTTTATGACGGAAACTGGATGGGGGGGGGGGGGGGGGAGGCGGATCGGAACTTTTTTTTTAAAAAAAAAGGGGGCGGGGCGAGGCGGACCTTTTTTCACGACGGAAACTGAATGGGGGGGGGGGGAGAGGTGGATATTCGAGTAAAAAATGAGCAATTTTTTACTCGAATATCCGCCATGAGCCAGAACCGGCAGTCCTATACTACTAGTAGGTCGTTGCTTTCCCTTGCATTTGGTTCGCGTATTCTTTATACTGCTCCTTGAATTAAACGAATAACATTTTCATGTGTAATGCTAAACAATCAAACCATAAAAATTTAGATACCTGCTTATTTACATACTTGTTTTGTCTCCTCAGTTCCAATGACAACAAATGCTTAGCGAATGCAGTGTCACTCTTGTATTTGCATAATCTTTTCATATTTTTCCAAGTTTCGTGTACTGTAATTTCTAAAGAAATTCTTCGGTGATTGGAACACCACTTTTCTTTGTACAATTTGCGTTTTGCTTCGCTTTTCTTGAAAGAATTCGGCGATAATAAAGATCGTCCGCTTCGTACACGTTTACCTCCATGATTTGATGCTGTTGGGTTCATGCTCTTATGCTGTGAGCTGTAATTCTATCCCCAATGCAAATATCTAGCAAATAATGCTAAGAGATTGTGCAAGAAGTAGCAGCCTTTAATTTATTAAATGTTTAAAGCACGGAAGTCTTATATAACGAATGTCAAAGGCCGGATTGTAAACAATATCGTATTTCACCCCTACTTGATTAATTGTTGGCAGACAGTATTTCAAGTTCGCGCATATTCTGGATGCGCAGTAGCACCGTGATATTGCACCTTTAAAAAAGTTCAAAATTAGTCCTGCATTAATGCTATCTTCAATTTCCAACAGATACTTTGTATGTATTTTAAACATTCTCCTAGAATACAAAACAACAGGTAAGAGTCTGCACAAACCGTACCAGGTGTCAACTTTACAGTGTTTACTAGAAACAAAAAAATTAACATTGAACAGAAAGGATGTGAAATGATACACATTGGCATCACCTAGGGGATGGTGGTTTGATATAGGATTCATGTAATCAGCAGAAAATTGTATTAGGAAAATGATGACTTTGTCTCCTCTTCCTTAAAAGAGCATAGGACCCACAAATCAGGGTGAGATGTGTTTTTTGCAGACATGTGTGTCAATTTCTGCCAGAGTAGAAAATGTATGTATATCACTGTCTGATTTTATACAGGGTGGTTAGCTGTACAAACTATGTGTCAATGTACCTGAATAAAAGAGCTAATTTGGCAGCAATATGAGATCTTTAGAGGGTCCTGAAAACTTTCCTGACTTTCCACAAAACAATAGAAAGCTTTGAGCACTTGGAAAACGGGATTAGTAGCCCTTCAGGACCCTGCTTTTATAATTCAAAGATATAAAATATACCAGAAGGCAATTTCAACTTTCTACATCCAACTGATCCAAGTTATACATAACATAAACCTGTACATACAATGTAAGACTGTAGAGTATATTCAGGCGCTAAGCTTACATATTTTTTATAGAACAACATTGAACATGAAAATTGAAAAAATAAACTTAAAAGACA
Organism: Muricea muricata; assembly: GCA_963855995.1. NCBI lineage: Eukaryota > Metazoa > Cnidaria > Anthozoa > Malacalcyonacea > Plexauridae > Muricea > Muricea muricata. Next base: position 30,811,097 of record OY979718.1, on the reverse strand, counting down.
GAAACTCTAACTTTCAAATACCTGTTAAATACAAAAACTTCAAATAATTCAGGCTGGTGTTCCCCATCACCTCAAAAATCTTGCAGTTGTCGACATTTTCAAGACTTTGTTAATTTTCCGTTCCTTTCCAAGGCCAAGTATATTATGAATAACTTGTACATCTTTATTAAATAAATCGTAAAAGTCCCAAAAAATTCATCAAAATCATTCTCATTGACAAAAAATAAAAATTTACTGCGGAAAAGATCAACATATCATCCAGGGGGGTGTGAAAACCACCACGGGCTCAAAACTGAGCCTGGCTAGCGGTTACTACCTTCAGCGATCGCCATAGATGTGGCCTCAAATGGCGTGAGATGGCGTCAAATGGCGTGATGATTCGTCAGAAATCCGCCATCTTTTTGGCTTCAGCTGCTTGACTGAAGAGAGATTGGCGTGCTTTTTCCAGATGTAATAAAGCTCAGTCGACCAAACCAACACATAATGGCGGATAACTTTCGCATCTCAGAATTAGTAACTCTCGCCCCGGAGCTGCGGCTCGGGGAATATTTGCAATTTATCATGATATGCACAAATTAATATGTAATGAGCATAGATAAGTTGGCTCTCGTTAATTATTTACCATGTTTACTTGCTATGTATACAGGATGTCTCAAAAAAAGGCAAGCGATTAAGTCAATTAAGCAAATACTGTCAATTTACAGTCGCTATATGTGGCTATAATTTAACTGAGAACCCAACACCTTGGTGCCCAGGAAAATGTAATATACATATAATACTATTAATATATATTAACAGGCATAACATAGTACAAAATTGTTTTCTTTGAATCAAGATTTAGTGCAACATTTTACCAAAAAATAATCGCTTCTTAAAATTTTCTAGATGTTCAGGTTTTCGTTCCAATAAATTGAATGTGTGCAAGTACAAGAAAGAAGACAGCACAGCAGATAATGTGCTCTCCAAACGATCTGGATTATGTGACAAAAATGACAAGTATGAAATTGCTGTTGTTTTAAGAACTCGTTGTATTAAAGTTATACTTGTTTAAAGCAGATTTCTGTAGGCTGATTGATTTAATTAAAATTAACTATGGTCAGTTAATTGTTTGATGAGGTTGAGCAAAGTTTCGGTATCGGCAGATAATTGATCTGCTTGCAACCTCCATATATCTTAACAAAGCTTATGTAGTTCGTTTTCGAAACACTTTGGCAAGAGTTTCTTATGAGCTAAATGCTGTAGTATTGCAGTAAAAATTACACACAAACACCGCAGGATTGACAAAGTCGTATATTGGATAATTAACAGTTATATTCTACAAACTCTGGTCGTATATAAGCTGATATCTGTCGCTCATATATTTATAACGAGAGCATTTTTTAGTTTATAATAATAGCGTTTCTCAATTATTTAATATCCTTTATTTTAATTTAATAACGTATGTATCTCAGCCATTTATCCTTAGTTAGCATGTAAGTTTGGGCAAGCTCAACAACGACAATCTTACGCTGAACGAAATCTTATTAACATATTGATATGTTGATGTTGTATCGACGTCGAAATTCTAACCTCGATTACGTTTGCGTTTCCAAACCTATTTCGACGTCGTTTTGAAGTCGCTGAACGACGTCGATTCAACGTGGAGATCACGACGTCGTTTTAACAACGATATTTCGATGTTGTATCGACGACGGAAAGCCAACGTCCATCCATTTACGTTTTCGAATCTTTTTCGACGATTCGGGATCGGTGAGATTGCTTGCTGGGAAAAAGTATTAATAATCAGTATTAATTCGTAAGATGCTTTTAACTTGTTTAGGTGACAATTAAATCAAGTATTAAAACCTTCACAAACGTGGTTTAAGTTTACGTGTTGTACTTGTTTTCTCTGCTGATAGGATATGAACTATTATCCTACTAGTACAGTAGCCAATCAGATTACAGAATACTTAATATCCGATAGCAGTCTATATAATAATACTGGTTATTTTTACCACAAATTTCCAGTATCAGTTGTTTTATCCGCAGTGTTGACCATAATCACTTGCACATACGTAGGTCATCCACTTTCGATCGATCCACTTTCTAACCTTCTCAATACAAGCTTTCATTGTTCATTGTTACAAACACGCACTTCTTTGTTTATTATTGTCATTATTATTTATCGTGTATATATTAAGCTTAACTATGATCCCTTACAACAAACGTAACGCGGGTAGCAGAAACAATAATATGATAAAATTGAATATACCACACTATAACTTATACTATAACTTTGAAACATTAATTTTATTCCCTAAAATTCAGGGATTGTCGATGATTTTTTGGATTGTTCCCTCCTAAGTCAACGCACGTTGATGATAGATACTACGAAGACTGTTGTCCTGGTTTTACTAACAAAGGAAAATTTGGATGTCTGGCAAGTACGTGCTATTATTCCTGTTCTTGACCTGTTCCACCAAATTAAATTCTATACTTGAGCAAAAAATAATAATGAGTCATAACTCCGTAAAAAAAATCGGCTTTATGCTTTAACCAACGTTTAAATGATGATTTAGATTATCATTAGCGCACTAAAGCTGTTTGCAGGTATTTTCTATTATTGGTTTATTTCTCTCACGATTAATTGAAAGTTAGGATTGAGCAACTTACATATAATTTCGCTAAAATGTCATTTTTGACCTATATAAAACGAGCAAAAATGAAGTAAAAACAGCCTAAAACCTTGAAATGGATTGAAAATATAATTTGAGAGAGAATGTAAGAAATTTTTGTTTTAAGAGCAAAGAAAGTCGTAGCCTATGTTTTGAAAAACTTTAAACACAGTTGCGGAAGGTAGTAAAATCTTTTGAATATATTTTAAACAAATAATGAAACAATCATTGAATTCAGTTTTATGATACGAAAAATGATCAAGTCTTCAGTTTGCGCTATCAACCTCAGTCTTTAGGCTTCATAATTTTTCATCTGGAGGTCTCAAGCGGAGGTCGGGAATTTTCGAGTTAAGCCCTTCGGCTTAACTAATCCCCGGTCACACCCTTTTATTCCCCGACTACGCCCTTTTTCAAAAAGGGCTTAACTCGACGAGCAAAACGTGATTCGAGTCATTCTTGTTAATCCCCGGGGCTTAACTCGAAGTTTGAGAAAAATTGTTGTTGCTGGAGTTAAGCCTGGACTTGTGTAGCATGTCAACGAGTGCGACATTAGTAAAATATCCACATGCAACAATTTCTCGCTGAGCTATTTCATTGCATGCGCTACGTACAATCTGTTCTGCAAATATTCTCTTTTACAAGATAAGTGAATCAAGTGCTTGGCATCAAATCTTGCGAATTTTCATGGCGAATCTTTTAGCGGACACTGAGCGCAGTGGCTTTGAAGCAGAGACAATGTGCTTCGGTACCTCAAGTCATTTTACTGATTTTATATTTATTAATAGTTAATAATCATGTTGCATTAACGATTTACTAGTTCTCTTCGGAATCGAAGAAATTTCTGTGTTCTCGCTCGTTTGCATTATTCCAAAAAATGACAATTTAACGCTCCACTCGTTGACATACTTGACATACTTAACAACGATTCTGTCAAACGTCGAGTCAAGCCCTGGAGCTCAGTGGCGGATCTAGCGTAAGTCAAAATAGATTACCACAGCTCGTTCTAGGATATATTTACATTTTAAAATACCTTCAAAGCAACTTCATTGGTTAGATTTTATTCTTTTGAAATTTATGACCTATGACATTGTTACAAAGTTATTTTGACTTTAAAATTGAGCTGCTATAATTTATTTTGACTTACCCTGGATCCGCCACTGCTGGAGCTAAACACGAATGATCCAAATCGTGTTTCGTGAATTCGAGTTAAGTCTGTTTTGAAAAAAGGCCTGGTTGGGGCATAAAAGGACGTGGTTGAGTCCACTCGAAATAGGCTTAACTCGAGCGGCTCAACTCGAAGATTCCCGATCTCGCTCAAGCGCGTTCAATAATTGTTTAATGATGGAATCGTATCAGTTTACACTAACCTGTTTTATCGAATGATATAAAGCGGCATCCTACGTCATTCTGTTAGATATGGCGTATTAAATTTTTCACATCCTAACTGAGACTTGTTTTTTAACATTCATGTACGAAATGTGGCCATAAGAATGTAAAAAGCAATGAATTGCGCATTAATTAAGAACTACAAATTTAGTAACTTTAACGAGATGTTATTCCATATGAGGCCTTGAGAAACTATAAAACTATGCCTATCTGTTATATTTTGCTAAGTTGTATTACGTGCGTTATGTTTTATTTATCTAGGAACATGCATTGTGCTGCCACAGGATGCTATAAAAAACCACATGTGTCCACTTCGACGTGCAGTTGACCTGGCTATAGAAAAAGGATTTTATAAGCTGACGACACCTCTAGAGAAACCACTAGCACATCCTAACGAGACTACCAACCTTTTGGAAGCTGTACCATTTCCATTGTTAAACCAAACGAGTGAAAAAGTGTTGGTACGCAGTGCACTTAAACTTCGCCTTCAGGAAACACAGTGGCTGATACGTTACGTGGGTTTGGTTGCAAGAAACAATCAGCTCGTTAAAAATACTCTAGAAAATCCAAATACTAAACCGTTTACAGACTATTCAGATTACACACAGTTGTTGAAAAGTTATCGCGAAGAACAATCCAAGCATTTAGTTTCCATTAAAATTCCAGGCGTGGTAAGAACTTTTTAATGTATTTTTCTTTTACTGTATTTTTAGAATTTCAATATTGGTCAGTAAGTAGTTGAAAAAATCAGAACTTCTGTCAAGTGCCAAAGTGCTTTGCATTTAAAAAATCCGTCATCGACAGATATAGGGCAAACAGCGAAAGCTCACCGCCATTCAATTATAAAACATATTTGTATACATATACAATTGACGTCCATGAAAAATCTGACTGCTGATTGGACGACTATGCAATTATATAAGGTCCCGAGTAATGGCCGCATAGTTTTGTATGTATTTGTGACTGAAAGATACTGTAACAAATTTTGAAGGAAATGAAATGATATTTTCAAAAAGAAGCAAAAATGTCAAATTTTCAGAAAAATGTTACTAAAATACTCCGATACAGCAAACGAAACGGAAAGTTGTAACGTTAAACATTAAGAAGCTTCGACTGAACATTCATTACTTTTGAAATAGTATCTTAAATGAAAGTAATAAACAATTGCTGTGTGCTAATGAAAAATTGTCGTGTGGTAATGATTGTATGCTAAACAATCTTTCCTTGTGTGTAGTTGAATCAAAATAAATGAAACAGTAGTGTTTGATAATCGAGCAGTTGTCATCATCAAACACTAGTGTTTAAAAGCCTATTCACGTGACAAGATGAGATGATCTTATCAGTCAAAATGCTCATAATATTCATAAATTTGAGGAACCTAGTATATAAACATTTTTGACAAACCATTCTTCACAACGTGTATATATCGTACTCTTTATAAGGAGTCGCTATCATTGTTGACATGATGCACATTTATTACATGCACTCACGAGATTTATTTGACACACTTAAAATCAAAACAATATGCGTATATTTAACTATGGAAGCTGTATTTCTCAAAGTTTCGTAAAATCAACCTTAACGGGCGCAAACCAGGTTATATAGTTTAGTGCTGGGGGGGGGGGTTAAATGTGTCTTAATCTCGAGTGGAAATCATACACGTGCATATTGAAAGTGAGAAATTCATCAAAATATAGGTCCTGCGCCACCAAATTTCTTTCAACTTTCATCAACTCTCTTTCATTCGAAAAACTGTAATAAATCGTAATCTCTTGCTTTGCGTTTTACTTTTTTATAAAGCCGCAAAAATTATATTAATCTCATTTCATGCTGCATGTCTGTTTAACAGGATCAATCGTTTAACTTCATTTCCATGGAAAAGTACATGAAGTATTCTTCACAGGAAAGACCATTTAAAAACATCACTTACAACAATACTTGGCAACATGATGACGTGTTTACACAGCAACGCCTAGCAGGACTGAATCCGATGTCTTTGAGAAAAATGACAAGTAAAGGTGAGTTACCAGACAATAACTTAACCTTTTTTAAACCACAACATGCCATTTAATTTCGGGGTCTGCGTCATTACCTGTGGCAGCCTGCAGCAACAATAAGATCAAAATTTGGAAACTCTACCCACATTTACGCTACACGTACTTATTTTAGTTGCGTTACCGCCAATTATTTTTCTCTTTAAATGTTAAAATTTTGAGACCAGAATTTTTGCAGAATGAAGGCAACTTCACTTCATACTAACTGCCTATAGAGTCAACTATAAAGTCAACTGAAGTTTGCTTTATAGTCGTGTTTTTTCATTTCGCTCTCCCTTGTGTTGTGCAACCAGGGACGCCGGAACGGTAAAAGGATCGTTCTTGTGGCCCTCATTAAAACTGACTTCCTATTTCTTGCCAGTAAGCCATTTTTCAAAGCACTAAAAAAATTCAAAACATCTTTTGTAATTTGTTTTTGTAATCTCTACGTTACAAAAAGCTACAACTACCTTCTGGTTCTTAAAAGCAATTTGTTACAAGTTGACTTAATCGTTCACTTTAAGCAATGTAAGTATAACCACTCGTTAAATCATGTTAATATAAATTAGGAAATATGAAATTTTATGTATAGTGTACTACAATATCTGAACAATCTGAACGGATGCGCAAGGGGCAATATATCATTAATGTTTTCCAAAATATTTCATTCGCCTTTCATTTCTCCCAGCAAACTCGCGGGCGACTTGATCTACGTCAACCATATCGAGGTACTGTTTCTCAATTTTAGAAAACATAAAATTATTAAGAAGGTTACCTCCAGAGTTGGATGTCAACCACGTTTTTAAGCGACGCATACAGCTGAATATACGTTCAGCTGAAGCAAGTGGTACAGTATAATGCAGCCTAATGTGCACCCCAAACACCCCTTTTTGCGCTTCGTCATTGCAGTATGAAGCACAAGTTTTGCGAAATGCCTTGTTCGTTTCTCTGTTAAAAGTCCACCGCTTATGAATTTTAAGCCATTCACGCTGAAAATATTACTTCTTTCACTTTTTTTCCTTGTCGACGTTGCTAAAATCATTGTCATTTTCAACCCATGGGTCTTTAATGTTTACGGTCTCTTTACTCTGCTGCGTCGGGTTCTGGGATCCTTGCTGCTCGGTACATTGATAATTAATTAAAGAACACTTAATTTCACTCTCTTTAAACATACTTTTGTTACGACTCTCAAAATCAAGCTGATCTAAAACTCTCTTCGCTGCTATTTTCCTGATTTTTTTGCAAAACTCACGCTAGTGCCATTCCCCTTACGCATTACACAAGGATCAGGAAGCAACATGTGCGTTTCCTCACCAGTGTTTTACAGCGCCCTAGTCAAAATAAGCTATTTAATGCTATGGTGACCAATCATATTTTAGAACTTGTTGCCTGGGAACAAAGAAGTACAAGATATAGCAAATTCACAATGGATAGATGCGCCTAAAATTGCTTCAAAAAACCTTCAAATATTTCCATTGAAATTCTGAATCACAGGTGCCAACAACAAAATCATTAAAGAATATGTGTATGTTGACTGCTTGTAACAGAAAATGCCATCACCGATAACAATTTGTGAAGTTGGCCGGTCGTCTATGTTGTTGTCGTCTGCGTGCTGTTAGCTGTTAGCTTGTGCCGCGCGCCAATCACCGAATCAGGGTTGCCAGATTTCTTGAATAATTAAGCCAAACCATCATTAGTGCTGTCACAAAAACAAAGAAAACAAAAGGCAAATACAATGAAAAACAAAGAGCATTGTTAAAAGTCTGGCTAATTTATGCATGCAATCTGGCAACCCTGCACCGAATGCGTAAATTAAGAATAGCCAGGGCGTAGCCAGGGCCCTGACGTTGGGGGGGCGAGCTCATTTAAGAGGTGTCGGGCTACATCCCCACCGAGGAAATTTAACATTCTATATAGGGTTTCTGAAATTCAGAAAAATAAGGGTTCCCCGTTCTGGAAGTTTGGGCAAGAAGAATTTATGAGACCATCAAGTTGATAGAAAATAGAAATGACTTTTTTAGTAATTCAAAATATATAAATTAAATGAGGTGTTTTTTCCTCTTTTTGTGGTAAACTGGTCTTCTTTCACTATCAGATAATCCCCCCAACTATTTTCTACCCGGATTTCAACGTTCTGAAAAAATGGTTTCTCGGATGATTGGGTGGGCGACCGCCCCCCCCCCCTTGCCCCCCCTTGGCTACGCCCCTGAGAATAGCCAATAGTCAAAAATAAACCAAAGACCCTGGGGACGAGGTTGAGAATAAACATTAAAATGACGCATGCTTAATGATCATTCAGACCATAATATGTTTATTTTTCCAATTTATTTTTCTAAATTCCAAAATGGTGGCGACTGAAGTGCCTAGACTGTTAAAGAGTTATAGTGCCTATGAACTCAAAAATCACTACTCTTTTTTTTCGCGGCAGATGAAAGAATTGCTCAAGAAAACACTCTGTGCGAAATGTGAACTAATTCCGTACAATATTTTGCGAGTTACAACCCATCAAACATAGCGAAAATGCGTGATTTTGTGGTCAAATTATCGCGCGGTCAGACGGTGCCAAAGGTCATTGGTGAGGTGCAAATGGACATGTTATACATTGTGAAATCGTATAACTATATTCTACAATTTACCAATAATGTAATGATTTTGATGTTTTGTTGCAAGTGAACGAATGTCATGAGCATGTTTTTATTGGCTTGTATGCCATATAACTTGCAACGGTCGTACCTCCGATCCTATGCTAACTAAACATACACTTTTTGTCATCAGTTGAAGCAAAATAATAACTGCAAATGATTGCTAGCATCGTGTGAAGCAATTTTATGTGCTTAGGAAGAATTGACGCATTTCATGTAAATGAGACATAGAAACAGTCTTCATACCTTCCGATTTTGTATTTACATCAAAATATGAAGGAAGTCCTTCAAACAAAAGACGTAGGACCGTAAGTTGATTCTAGTCGGCTATCCCAGCTATGTCGAAGGCCACAAAAGGGGAGCTTGCACAAATAAAACAGATCAGTAACTTTATAAAATTTTATCATAATATGCATGTACAAATATGTAAATTTAGTTAACAAAATATATACAGGGTTGACAAAAAGTATACGCTTTCAAATTCAAATTAGCTGCCACCTAATATTGTGTTAATTTCCAGCTCTGTCTGGTATAAATTGCATGTAATGAACTAATGATCTGCAAAAACACAAGGTCTTGTAAACGTAGGAATTTTATAAATTGTCCAGCTAATTTCAATTTAAATTTTAAAATGGTTTCTTGAAGATACAGGTACATGAAGATATACGAGATATTGTCTCTACAAATTAGGTTTGTCTTTGTCTTGCACCTTTGTACCCTGCTACATCCACGCTGGGAAACTCAGATCTAATGTGGTGGTAAATGCAGGCTGGCAAAGGCCTAGAGTGATCTCATCCTAGGTGACCACAGAGCCATAAAACAGCCAAGGATAAACCACAGCCCGTAGATACCTATTCACATTGAAATAAATCAATGATGTATAGTTATACTTTTTTGATATTTATAATAGTGAATTACATTATGTACCGGGCCAAGACATATATATTCCATTTGACTTATTGAATGTACTTACTCAATTTCACTTTGCTTCTTTTTCTGTTTATATCTTGTCCCTTCCTTTGTTTTTAAGAGCGGTCCAACATTTTTAAGAACAGCTCTATGAATCATAGGTATGTACGCCCAATGGGCATTGCTCAACAATACACGCTGCGTTCTTTCCTTCGAATGACACTCGAGTATTTCCCATGCAACAACGAAATTCTCTTGCGCTTGCAATTGAGAGATGCACGTAGCTACATCGTCCACTCTAGAAATAAGTTAGCTAGTGAGAACAACCTTGATATTTCAATAAATGGTACAATCGCGTGACTTACCATGGTTCAACCGGAATTTCCTTCTCGTATCGCTGCACAAGTGTCTGTGATGAAATGATATCCTCGTCGTCTGTTTCGGTCTGTTCAAATTCATCACTACTGCTAGCAAGTGGTTCATTGGTATATGGTTCAACGAAGGAAGACTGTTCTAGAACATCGCTTTCGCTAGAGCTATCAAAATCTTTCGAGGAAGAACTTGAAGCTGAAGCGCATTCACTTTCCCGTGACGTTGCCATTTTTTATTATGGTTTATAATGCATTTGCGTGTGGCCGTGTCCATTCAGTTGCATACGTCATCGCCGCATTTAACTCGTACCCAGTTCTCAAGAAAAAATGACAAAAAATTCGAACTTTGGGCCCTTATATCTCGGCCATTATTTTACGGATTTTCGTCAAACTGCGTTTTATCTCAATCTTGCTACCTAGCTATCATATAAGTCAAAAAAATTGAATATGATTGATGAGTTCATAGACACTTTAAGCCTAACTGGACAAGGATGGCTTAGGTTTATTAAACTAAAGACTTGTCGTAGCGTAGCCAATAAAATTGCTTTGAAGGTATTTTAAAATGTAAATATATCCTAGAATGAGCTGTGGTAATTTATTTTGACTTACGCTAGATTCGCCACTGGGCTTGTTGTTTTCATTGTGTGCATTGTTTTTCACTGGTTGTGCTTGCTATACACTTGCATTTTCTAGTATTTTTCTGTGATTCTAGTCTCCAGTAAAACCTGGAAGGTACGTATTTTGCCTTCTTGTTCAAATACTCTACCGTTTAAGGATTCCTTTAAATCGTCCAGCTTAAAATGAAGAGAACAAACTTCGTCTTGTCATGGATTTAAAAAAAAGGTTCTTCGTCGCGTCTTATTGCATGACACCATTGTTTACGACAGGTTTTATCTTTTGGAAAGTTGAAATACGAATCCTCCTCAACTCCTCTCGCATTTTATTCAAAATAATTTTTAAAAATATCCCAACATAAGCAAAACCTGACTAGGCTCGCTTTTGTGTAACTTGCCCTAGACCCCTAAAGTTGCCAGCTCTCTTTTTCGAATCAGTGTATTGAGTAATTTCTTCTTAAACAGAGTGCATCAAAAAAAGGTAATCGCACTTTGTAATGCTCAGGTACTTTCCGTGTTTATATAGTCCACAGAAATAATTTTTTTACAGTCGGAAACACCAAGCTTTTAGTTTTCAAATCTCACGATTTTTTGTGAAGTTTGATGAAACATTACGATAATACATCAAGTTCATGAAAGTAGCGGGACAAAATCACACTTTCACCAGTGAGCATGATTGTGACAGCTAATAAGAAAAGAAAATTCTATTAATAACTGATCTGTTTTGGCACTACCTAAGCTAAAATTTATCAATTTCAACTCCTAAACTGGATCAAATTTAAACGGAATTTCAGCAACCTGCCAACGATGAAAAAGTTCATTCGTACGGCAATTTCTATCTGATTCGTATTTGCTCAATTTCTCTTTTTCAAATTTTACAAAGACGGCGAGTTTCCAAAGCTAAAAGCCCAGACTTTGCAACAGCGAAGGGTTTTCTTTATGTATAATCTTATGTTACCTTTTTTATGCACGCTGTATATAGTACGAAAGTGCGTCGTCAAACTATGCAGGAATTTCAAAAACGAAAGTAACCGTAATAATGTATTGAACATAATATTTGATGACCAAGGACACCGGAAGCTGAAGAGGTCCAGGTGGAAGGCAAACTTTTGTTAAAGGCCCCCGACAAAATTTTAAGCATGTTAAAGTCCTTATCCGAGAATGTAGAGGGTCAGTTTTTAAAGTCAAATATGAGTCCAGTTTCGTCAATCTACAGAGCCACAGCGTGTTTTGTTATCACTAAGGCATCGTGAAAACTGACTGTTCAAAAACGAGAGGAAAAAGAAGTTGAAACTCTGCTTTAGTGTATGTGTTATGTAGTGGCTATTCTTTATTCTTGCCTCTCCCAGCAAAAGGCAAGGGGGGGGGGCATCTGCCCCTCTCTCCCACTTAAGTTCCGTCGTCTCTTTCATGACGTAGCTCTGATGGCGGAAGCCTTTTAACCAATAAAAGAACCTGAAATTTAAACTATTTAGACAATATAGGAGTTTTTTGAAGGTCCTCATAAGTAAGTTTAATGCTGCGAATAAACTAGTACAAGGACGAGTTAAACTTTAATCGCGTAATGATCACCCAAGGGTGAGGTTGGACATTTCTAATTTCAAGATAGATTTTAATATATTTTAAAAAATTTTGATATTTAACAATTATTCACCGAAGGCGAGGTGATTATCGGGGAATATTCACCGAGACGAAGTCGAGGTGAATATTCTCCGAAAATCACCGAGCTTGAGGTGAATAATTGTTTTAGTATTTTTACAGAAGTTATTTTAATTTCGTCTATTTTTTTTGTCCATAATTTGTACAAAACGGCGGCTAGTCGCCATTTTGTAACTTGATTTTACTGTTATATTCACTTGTAGGTGAATATAAAGGAATGTCACGCCATATTGCACCAATCACAACGTCGGATTTCTTATGTTCACTATGTAAAAATACTAAATGGATTTATAAGATCCAAAACTAGACTGAAACAGAAATTCAAACCTAATTATAATTTATGGTCTTGTAGGCACTTTTTTTTTCAGGGAATCCTGTACGGCTGTTTACAAGCAGGTCAATTATTTACGTTTTTACGAAAGGCTAAGTTGTGCCAATTTTCTCCCTGGCAGGTGGAGAAAAGGTCTTCTCCTTGTTGCTTCTAAAACAATGAATGATGAAACACTTTATAGGTATAAAGCACTTAATAATTTTATGTTTTAGATCAAGATTTAATGAACGAGACGTTTGATTGGGACGCAGCAATGCAACGAGCATCAGGGGAAGATTTGACGTTTTCGAAGGTAACTTTGGAAATGAAAACTTTCATACTTAGTTACACTCCATCTATGTAGTTATTTATTGATGTACGAGGTATTCCATTAAAAATATTATACCTCTATTAGTATGGTTTACATCCTCAATGTGCGAGAAACTTCGCTGTTGTATTTCAAATAATAACACCATGTTTTCCTAACTCAACTCGAAGACATCTATGTCACGTGACCAGATTAACATTGTCTGAAAAATATACCCTTTAGTGTTCGCTAACTAACATGAAGTGTAGCAAAATACAAGGTAGACGACGCAAACTCTTAGCGCCAGGATCATCAATTAACGTCAGGATCATCAGTCACGATATTGATGTCACTTTTTTACCGTGCGTCACAGCCAGTAATCTGAATACAATAGGCATACAAAATCATTAATTGTGCCAGTGTTTTGGACATTAAGGGCCTTAAGATTTACGACGCAACCCCTCGTCAATGTGCTTAAACGATAAAGCATATTTTTACGGAAGACAAGAACTATGAATAATTTGTGGCCTTACGAGTTTCACAACTGCGTAGTCATGCCTAATACAACGTCAAGCTAAGAATTATCACGTCGCTAAGGCAGCGGGGAAGCATATTGCAACGTTAGAAGAGTTTTAGAAGTCTATAGTTCAAAGCGAACAAAATAACCTTCACTAAAATAACCTTCAAACGGTAGTAGATTACTCGGCACAAGTGCGATCGGAAGTAATTAGTATTCAAAATGGCGATGGGCCTAGATGGTGGCAAATTTATTCAAGATGGCAGCTTATAGCAGAAAATTTATTCAAGATGGCGGCGGAGTGCTGACGTCTTCCACAGGGTGTGCGCACAAAAGTCGGACGTCTGCGAAAGCATAGCGTACTGAAATCTGATTGGTTTTCAGTTATCCTGCCAACACTATAAAACGAGAATATTGAGTTGATGAGAGCATAGTCACTTTAAGATAGATAAGATTGACAGTTTAGGATGAAGTGTTTACACGAAAAACTGGCTGCTCATTCAACAATACAGAAAGGCGCATGATAACGTTATGGCTTATGAGGATAACGTTATGCCTGATATATTTGAGTAAACATATAAAAGAGAACAGAAGCATTGTTTCCACATATTTATTAAGATATAGCTTTCTCATTACAAGCATTTACTTAGGGAAATAGTTTATTTTTGGCTCTGTAGTGTTTTCCATGGTTTCTTAGGCAATGGACAGGACGGTAGGCTTTAATTTCACGGGCCAATAATTTTCGTCGTTGATTAACACACCTTCACGGACAGGCTGATAGTTTTCGTTGCGCGATGTGTTGCATGTACATTTCAATGATAACATGTCCTTCGGGGATCATATGGACCTCTAGTGCTCCCAAGGTGTATTTTTGCCACACATCGTTTGGGACATCCGACCAGGTGATTATCGGGTGATGTGCCGGGCTTGTTATCCACCAACAAGTATCCACACGGTTATTTGGTCTTCTTGTAATAAGCATTCATAAAGTGCACTCTGCTCTTCTCAAACATGCGTTTTGCAATAATTCCGATTTGTTTTCGATCGCTAGGACTACGGAAGAAAGCCAAGTATCGCGCATTTCGGCTGATAACATGTTTTGCAGCAATAAGATAACGCTGGCGTTTCGATGGCGGCCTTGTGTAAACAGTCGAGATACCACAGGACTGTCTGTCGCTTCAGCTATCAAATCGTCTAGGATGATGATGTTGTTGTACCGTGCATGGATTTCACACAGATCTTCAGACAGTTCGGGCACACCTCTTTCAAGTCGGATGCTTTTACCGAGAGACTTTTTTTTAGCTTTTCATAACATTCTAGTACCAAAAAATGCGAATACTCTTTTGCTCTTCATACACGATACGATTGTGTTTTAAAATTTGTTGGAGAAAATATGTTTTCCCGCTTTGTGTAGGACCCACAACCAAAAGTGAGAATTTATAGCGGAAGTTGAATTCCGGACAGGATTTGGTTGCCAAAGATGTCGTACGCGCTGCTGTTCTTGGTCTTTTTGCAGGGGGGGGGGCAATGTTCACTTTGTTTTACACGCTTTTGTCCAGGCTTCTCAACGTTCATATAAGGCATGGTTATATGCGGAGACCTTTCGATTCGGGGCTGCCATGAAGACACCGGGGCTTGTTTAAGATAGGGTTTTCTCTCCTCAGAAGATAAGCCGTGAACTTGTAAAAGATGTGTACTGATATTCTTCAAATCAAGTCGTCCGCAAATCGGACAGGTCCGGCGAAGTAGTCTTTGCATGGCTGCTCCAGTACATGATTCCAGTTTAGGAATGGATAACTTGGCATGGATGAAAGCGTTGAAAAAAGATCACCCACAAAAAGATCATGGCGACCCGAGATGATTATATGTGAACAACAATATGTTTGATCCGGATGAAGCTATAGCAACGGCCGTAAAGAAGAGAAAGTTTTTGCTGAAACGGCTTTTAGAAGGTCAAGGACGTTTTCCAGAACAATGAATCCAAACACTATACAGCCAAAAATAAACTACTACCCTAAGTAAACGCTTGTAAGGAGAACGCTATATCTTAATAAATATGTGGAAACACTGTTTCTGTTCTCTTTTATATGTTTACTCAACCATATTAGGCATAACGTTATTCTCATAACGTTATCACACGCTTTTCTGTGTTGTAAAATGAGCAGCCGGTTTCCGTGTAAACACTTTATCCTAAACTGTCAATCTGTGAAAGTTGTAAGCACTTTGCTCTCATCAATTCAATATTCTCGTTTTATAGTGTTAGTAGAATAACTGAAAACCAATCAGATTTCAGTACGCTATGCTTTCGCAGACGTCCAACTTTTGTGCGC
The DNA here is from genome assembly GCA_963855995.1 of Muricea muricata. Classification (NCBI taxonomy): domain Eukaryota; kingdom Metazoa; phylum Cnidaria; class Anthozoa; order Malacalcyonacea; family Plexauridae; genus Muricea; species Muricea muricata. Next base: position 30,795,365 of record OY979718.1, on the reverse strand, counting down.
ACAGTGTGCGCACGCCCTGTGAATGACGTCAGCACTCCGCCGCGTCTTGAATAAATTTTCTGCTATAAGTCGCCATCTTGAATAAATTTGCCGCAATATAGACTCGCCGCCATTTTGAATACTAATTACTTCCGATCCCAAACGTGCCGGGTAATCTACTACCGGTCACAGTTATCAAATTGCAAAATTAAACTTTTCTAAAATTTTTTTTTTTGAAATGTTTTGACACTGGTTGCCGAGCCGAGATTAGATCGAAAAGACAAAGTGGTTGGAATACATTCTATCAAGCAAAATATCTTGTTAAATAGCTCGATAAATAGCTTGTCGAAATGGTCAAATGCGCGTACTCAAACTCAGACTAAGTTTACACTACTTCGGAGCGAAAGAATGCCGGTAAAATTTACGTGCGTTTACACTACGCCGTTACCGTTTTTAAACTGTTCAAAAGCACTCATATAAACCAAAATTATTTTGAAGAGCAAAGAAATTTCAACAAAAAGAGCATTCGAGTTTGCTCTTTTAAGAACTGAGATTTTTGATTTACGAGCGTCACCAAAAAAGAAGTGCGTTTGTGTTTACACAACGCCACGTAGCGGTCCGTTTTCGTTCGACCACTTTTACAAAGCATGGTCGTGTTGCTAGGGTAAAAGTGACGTTTTAGAGCAAATCCGCTCCGGTGCGTTGTAAACCAACCACGTTTTGTCATTTCTTGCGCCGTTTTTAGCTGATACGGAGGAGTGTAAACCTAGTCTCAAATGAATTTACCACGATTTAATAATTACAAATTTTCCCGATATTTTAATTCATGTAGCTCGAAATATTATTGAATCATAAAAGTTAACGGTTATCATTGATTAGCAAACTAACTTATTTCTTCCGGATTCCCCGATGTCCGGATTTCCTGTTTAAAGATAGCCATGTTCTCGAAATGCGCAGATGTGGCACAGTAAAAAAGTAACACTGATGTCGCCACTGTTGACCCTGGCGGTTTACGCTCTATTTCAGTCACATTTTAGAGAGAAAACACCAAATGACAAATTTTGTAATTACATGTTTAATAATTATATAACAGTGACGAACGTTCGTCGTACAACTCTGGGGGCAATTTATCTGGCCGCAGTTCTGTAGATCACGACTAAACTCATCCAATTTAATTTATTCATTTCATTTGCATACGAAATGAATGAAGATAATATTTCAGACGTATCCGAGAGAAAAACAGATTTTTTACATGAGAATTATCCAAAGGAGATAGATTAAGAATATCCTATAATATGTCCTTTAATATGATTACTACACAATCATGACGCATGCTACAAGCATAATTAGCTCGTTCAGCCACATTCATTAACTGAGGTAATTGAATCCCAGTAATGATAATATGGAGAAGTAAACATACACTTACCATGAATTTGTTTTTTATATTTTCAGATGGTTGACGCAGGCAGAGTATTTATTATCGACTTTCCGCATCTCTATGATATTACCAACGTTGAAGATTACACAGAACGAAACACTACAGACAGACGAGAAATGAGAGGGTCACGAGCTCCGATCGGTACGTTTGTTTCGGCGGATGTAGGAGGAGCCAGAGAATTGAAACCTGTTGCAATTCAGACGGATTATTCTTCAGGTAAGCTGTCGTTTAACGTTTAAATTGTTCATGATCAAGACTTCGCATTCCTTGGTGTTGATGTTACGCGTGTTTTTTTCTCACTTTGGCTTGAAATAGGACTTGCGCTGAACCTCTTTTTTTCTTAAATGCAGATAAACTAAATATAGAAGCACTAGATTTCGCGTTGTTGGAGCGTCGACAGTTTGCATTCGACTCAAACTACTACCACTAGCCATGTCGACAACATCTGAACAGCTTCTGGAAGTAAATTAAACTTCTGCATTTCCATCATTCTTCTTCCCATAACTGGAGAAAAATACAAGTGACGCTTCCATTAGACAGCCGCATTGGAATTTTTTGTTGCGCCTTAGCTGATCGACAGCGAAATTTGTTGAGAGATTTGTGAACAAAATTAAGAACAACTTTGTTTTGCATTGAGACGAAATTTATATTTAATAGCGTTCGGAGATAATAGTTTTTGTACAGATGTTTTGTGGATTGCACGTACGTGCATGATCGGTGAGTTTAACAGTGACTGTATTTTCATTTCATTCCTAAATATTTTTGTTGAGATTTCAACTCACTGAATTTATGCTCACAAAAATGGCAGGAGGCAAAATCGTCCAACTTCCAAGTTTTTACTATTCTAGTGTAACTTTAAAGACCGTTTCACACATAGCGACGGGTCGCATGCAATTCTTATTCTGGCGTATGTAATTGAACAAATATGTGTAAGGATGTTCAATTTGAAATTTTGCCTCAACGTGGCAAGCAAAAAACAATGATGTTAACAGTCGTTTTAAGGTGGCTCGATACAGTTTTCCAAAAATTGAGCCATATCTTGCTTAAGATCTTGGATTTTCAAACTATGACAGTTTTGATGACCCGTTGCTATAGCAACACTTGCGCATGGACTTCACTCAAAAGAAGCACGGTGACTTCCAATTTTTTCTTCGCATTATGTTTCAAACACCATAGACTAACATTGTGCAAAATTGAAAAAATCTATATTGCCAATTTTCTTCAAACTGCACAAATGATGTTTTTAAAAAGCATTTTTTTGGAATTATAATTTTTTTGTGTAATACAATATTTTTGGGGCACAATACTGCATTAAAATAAAGTAGGTCACCGTGCAAAATAAGCGTGCAATTAGAAAATCAACATGTAATTTTTACGCGCGAAATGGCGTCAGCATCTCACATGAAATGCAATATTCGATGTTTTACCTGACTGTAAGCGTGATATTTAAGGCGATTTGTGTAAAGGACAATAAATTTGGCGCATGCGGCCTTTTTTGTGAGCAATACTATATTGAGTTACCTTAAAACGCGAGGATGACAATCACATAGGCTAGTCGCATCGTGTATTATATGATCCTTATTTTGCATTATTTTCTTCCAGATGCACCCGTATTTTCACCAGTCGATGGTTCTAAATGGTTGCTGGCAAAGCAGGAATTAAATCGGGCTGATATCATGCATGCTGAACTCATCGAGCATTTGTTGAAAACCCATCTTCTCATGGAACCTATATGTGTCATCATGCGACGTACGTTATCAATATATCATCCATTGCACCAGATTCTGAAATGGCATTGTAGAGGTCTGTTTGTTGTTAACAGTCTTGGAATAGAGGCTCTTTTAGCTCCTGGGAGACTTTTACACAAGTTGTTTGCAATTGGTCATGAGGGCTCAGTTGAATTTCTAAACAAAGCCTATCCTTATATGTCATGGGCAGATACTGAGTTTGATAAGAACCTCGAGGTAACTATTATATATTTTTATCCTAGATACTTTCAATACACTCTTTACAGAGTCCCTCTTAAATCTGAATACCAGCCTCGGCTGAGTTAATTATCCACTCTCAGGTGGATGGAAAGCTGGGTTGCCACCTACATGGCAGATTTCATGATCAGAAGATTCGCAAATTTCTTTACAATCCCAAGCACCCTATAAACATTCTCTGAAAAAGGATGAAAATGATTCATGTGCATGTTAGGAGAAAACCCATGCTTTTTAAGAGAGGACCTTACTCTTGATTTCGTCCTTGAAAATTGCTCTGATGCCTGAAAATATGCTGGAAACTTCTACATTTTGTTTTAAACACGATTTTGTAGAGACGTGGTGTTGACAGAAAAGACGAATTACCATATTTCCCTTACAGAGATGATGGTCTACTTATCTACCGTGAAGTTGCCGCTTTTGCTAGGGACTATGTTCATCTGTAAGAAACATGGCATTTTTAATAGATTGGCTTAAAATTTATCAACCGCTGCAGTTAAATATATAAGCAACGCAACCATGAAATATGAAAGCATGTTTTTTGCACCAATAACCTTTTACAAAAGGTTCAGAACAAGCAACAGCGCACCTTATGCAGTGATACCTCTGGGGTGAGGGTGTATATGGGGGTTTCCTAAAAGAACCTAATATTTTACGGTCACGTGAATCATGCTTGACTGCCATATGGATTAGGGGTGGACTATTGAATTACTTTTTTAGCATGACCAAATTGTTGATCTTCAATTAACAGCGGATTAGGAATCTCGCTTGAACCTTTCGCACAGGCATTGTTCTTGTTTCAATAAAATGCTGGACATAAACACGTATTTTGGACGACAATGAGAGTATGAGACTGCGTGATCCATAAATATTTCTAGAGCATTAGATTTTGATGTCGAAGTATAATTTTAGATACAAGTTGTAATTCAAGTCCAAAATTTTCTGTTAATTGCAATTTAATTAAATAATTTTCATAAAATCCAGCAACTTTTATTCACGTATGGGATAGTCAAAGGATCGATCGCGTTTAATTTTGGCAAATGCTTGAGAATCCTTGAAAATCGCCCCTGTCATTTACCAAGCGAACATTCAACATAATGGTCATCCATGAGCATTTCTGCTATGGCCTAAGTGTTTGTTATTATTTGTTATAGTTTTGCCACTTAACAACTATTTTCGTTCAAAACGCTTCTTTGCAGACCTTCAGTAAAAGTTTTATATGTTCCTAGATACTATTCGAATAACGAGCGTGTGAAAGGAGATACAGAGCTAAAAAAATTTGCCAACCAACTCTCGGCAGACGGAACGGGAACAGACGGTGGGATTGGAATGGTATAAGATATGTTTTCAAGTTAGCTGCCATACTTTCGTCTTTCCAGCAATGCTATCAATTCCTACATTCTGGAGTGCCCTATTTATAATATTATATTCTATATAAAGCTAATTGCATTACAGTCGATTTTAGGCCAGTTTTCAAAGCCCAGTTTTCAAGTTGGTTTTGATTACTCCAAATTACATGAACGGACAATTTCACGGAAATGTGACGTCTAAAGCAGGCCTAATAATTCATCGCCCATACTTTCATCATACTTTGCTATTTTAATTCAGCAATTTAGTTCGGCACTTCAGTACGTGATTGACCAACTTTTTAAAATGCTTGCTTTGATAAAGTGAAAGGTAAAAGCCAAGCACCAAAAGTGCGATGTGGGTATTGTTCTTTTCTCTCCACTCATCATTCTCATGACATATATTAATCCCGAAAACTCCTGTTGATTTGAGATATTTGCTGGTTCCTTGCATGAAACACCCTAGAATAATTAGACAGTTTATTACTAAACATCACTACACAACACCTCCGTGCATACCACAGATTTAGGGCCTGTTTACATGGAGGTAGGGTGACCCTAGCAGAAGGGTTACCCTAGTAAGCGAGTTACCCTACTACAATATGTTTTATAGGAAGCGTTTACATGTGCGCTAGGGTTACCCTAGCCGTAGGGGTACTCTGTCAAATAGATAGGGTTACCCTAGCAGTAGGGCTATCTTTGTGTTTACATAAGCCATGTAAACGCGTCAGGTAGGGTTACCCCATCAAGCGGGTCGAGTTATTCGCCTTCAGTAAATGTCAAACAAACAAAGATGGTCACAACACTGAAATGAAACAACAAAATTAGCCAGACATAGTATCACACAGCATACCACAAGAACTTCGCACGTTAATATCATTTTTCAAATGAATGGCTGAGCGACCACGTTAAGATAGGGTGACCCTACCGGTGAACATAGCTCTAGCAGTAGGGTTACCCTATCTCATGTAAACGCTCGCTTTTTTCTGACCCGTTTGCTAGGGTAACCCTTCTACTAGGGTCACCCTACCTTCATGTAAACAGGCCCTTACACTCAAATTGCAAGTTGCTATTTGACTCAAACTGTCTTGTGCATAATTAGGTATTATCAACTGAAAACGAGACGTTCATTAATGTTCTTTTCTCAAATTTCATGCTCCACTCATTTTAGAAAGTGATAAATGTCAGTAATTCTACCTTATCTTTCCATAGCATAGATGGAAAATACATCTGTAAACTCATAGATTATTGCAGATTGAATACATGTCCAGTTCACAAACTTCACCATATTCCTTACTAATGAAATATGCTGTTCTCTTACCTTGCAATGCCATAGATGGAAAACATATCTGTAATACGATACAGTAGATTACATCGCGTTGTCATGCAGAGCCGCACACGAAAACCAGGAAACCCTTTGGGAAAAGTCCTGGAACGTGTTCATAGCTATCTCGCATATTCATCATGTGGAAAACCGTGACAATAATGGCTAATGATGCCAATGCACGAGATTTGTATAGGAATACGATAAAACTATCTGCATGCGACTGCTCTGTTGACCATAACCCATGGTACTTCCCGCGCTTAGCGCCACGATGCAATTAGCTATGTATAGTTTATTAAGCATAAAATGTTGGCTTTCTGTAATTTATTCACGAACACAAAAATTAAATTGTGTCTTTTTGTCTCTTTGCCATAATTCAGAAAGTGAATGAATGTCACAAATTAGTGAAAATGGTCAAGAAATTTAGCTGTAATGATATGAATCATAAAAATTTAATATAATGATATTAATCATTAATTCTTTTGAAAATTAGTTTAAAGGATTCCCAACCAAAATCGAAACACTGCCAGAACTTATCGATGTTGTCAAGCGAATTGTATTCATACCTGTCCAGCATCACGCTGTTAACTATCCTGTAGCGTATTACGGTGGTTTTGTTCCAAATTTACCAACAAAACTTTACGATGATCCGCGAGTTCCACCTCAACAATTTGGATTCGACAAACTCCCACAATATCATGTTGCTGCGGTAAGAATAAGTCTATTATTCAATAGCACTTGGCAAACATTTTAGCTTTAACATCAGGGCTATGCAACTTAAACATAAACTAGAACAACAAAATACCTTTATATTTAAGTCACATATAGCCTAAACATGTATCAGATACATGGATCCCCCCCCCCCAACCCCCCTTGCTTGCTGACATGTCAATGACATTTAGCTTTTATAACAGGAACAAGTTTCACTGTCCCTGAGCTTAGGATCGATACGATACGATGTGCTGTTCGACTACGGCGAAAACCAGAGAGATGACCGTGCTAAAGCTGTCGTCAACAAGTATTATGGTCGACTCTCTGGAATAATTAGTGACGAAATTACTGCTAGAAATCAAAAGAGGTTACAGGATGGAAAGTTGAGTTATCCCTACCTTCTTCCGAAGTGGATGCCAAACAGTATTCACACATAATATTGTAGAGCTGGAAAATGTCTTTAAGGTTTTTTTTAAACTTAATTACGAAACAACTGTCAGTTAGATGTCGGAACGTGTGTGTGTGTGTGTGTGTGTGTTTGAATTAAAAAATACGGCAGATACATGCAGGTTTAATCGATTGAGCATGACTATAAATATTACGTTTTAGAATACCACAGTGTTGAGTAGTACCTTTACAAAAAACATTTGTCACAATATACTTTAAAATAGTGTGTAACATTACACACCCGTGGTGTGTAGGAATACACACATTTTTCTTTCGTTATTCAAGCAAAGATGTGTATTAATACACACCTTCACTTGACGTTACATGCTTAAATTTTTTTTATACACACCTTAGAATGTTCGTAAAACACACCTTTTAATTAAAAATTTTTTACTTTACGTAGACGTGCTGATTTACACACCTTTTCGCTAACTACACACCTTCGCCGATTACAACTTTTAAAGTCATTGACATTTTTTGACATTTTAGAACAATCTAAGTGACCTAATAAAACATATGCAAATTGCATCACTGTGATGTCACAATGTATTAACACAAGCGAAAACGAGCGGAAATCGGAAATACGAGAAATTGTGTGGAAACACGCCAAAGAAATGGTTAAGATCTGGTCTGGTTAAAACCATTGATGTTAACACCTGGGTCTATCAGAGCACAGAGTAAGACATACAGTGGTTTATCTCAGGGAAAAAACGTAAAGGGCCGCCATATTGTTAGCAAGTCAGCATGATAGCTGCAAAAAACACAAGTTTACGTAAACTGCGCATGTGCAGGTACTTGCTATCAATATGGCGGCTGCCTTACAGCCACTGAGCTATAATAGAGAACTTTAGAATTGACTACCGCTACGACCATTGACATTAGTACATCTGGACTGCCTGCTCGCGATATTTTTTCTTGAATTGTGCGTCCTTAATTGAAAATACTGACGAATACTGACGAATCTCTGACGAATATGAGAGTGTTTGGACATCGCTGGCTCTTAAAAAATACAAAAATACTGGTCAGCAGTTGAATTCATCAGCAAACACTCTTATATTTCGGCCATCTTTGATAACGCTTTTTGAAGCCGAACAGGCAGTCCAGATGTATATATGTCAATGGCTACGACTACCACTACGAGATTTGCGTCATATTGGCGGTAATGTCGTCATAGTTTGCTGTCGTCAATACGGATTGCGCGAAAAGTTTGTACCAGTGGCCCCTCCTGGTAAGGTAAGGTAAGGTAAGGTAAGGAGTTTTTTTCGTTTGTTATTATTTAAAACGTACTTCAACAAAACAGAAACGCAAGTGGCATATGTGCCGACCTTTATCCTGCCCCCGGAAGAGTTGCGTTGCTTGTTTTGCATAACTAAATAGCTTTGTTTACATTATTATATATTTGGCAAGTTTAATAGTGTATTGATGTTGACGACAAGAATCACAAGATACGCCTGTTTTAACACGTTTATGCTCGCAGTTTTGTTGTTATTTTACATTTGTAAAATGTGCAACCTAAATATGGATTTAACACAAAGCAAACTACCACGTAATACTGTGTTATAAGGCGTTTTTAAGCTCTTTAGTTTTAGTAAAATAATATGATTTATATCTCAAATATACTAGAAATACATGCATCATGCATGCATCTAAAACCCCTCGCCTCAATATGTTAAAGATGCAATTATATTTTTGGAACATGAAGTATTCTTAGGATTGTTTTCATAGCAACACGCCCACACGGCAGTTTTTAATAATGTGCTCTATATTTTTTAAATAACTGTAAAAATAATGAAAGAATTACCAGTTTTAATGAAAAAATACTAAATTTTTTAAATGTCTGTTGTCCGTATGTCATCATGCGTAGTGTGAACTTTGTGGTATGAAATACAATTTATTACGCTACATTATTAAAACTTTTGATGAATATTTATAAACTATTAAATCTTTGTTTTGTAATAAAAACCATTTCAAGCCATGCATTTTTGATTGAAATAGCTACGATCTTATTTTTTACCGCCAAATTATTTTCTCACTTACAATAAAACTAAAGTCTTGATTTTGCAAACCAAAGAAACGTAAACTTCGAAATTAAAATGTGGAATCATTACAGCTACTGAATAATCTGAATATGGCTACCTTTTATGTACGTTTCCATTTTTGTTTCCTTCTGTTGGTGCGTTTTTCGTCGTCTTTTCCGTATTTTTGATTTACTTTTATTGTTTTTTAATGATTTCGATTTGTTTCCCTACAGATTTCATGACATTTATTTAAAAAACCCTCGGAATTCAATGACGTCAGCTAAAAGGTCAAACGTCCAAACCAAACCAAACCAACACATAATGACGGATGACTTTTGCATCTCAGAATTAGTAACCCTCACCCCAGGCTTCGCCCGGGCAGCGCTCCGCGCTGCGGCTCGGGGATTATTTTTTTTATATATTTAATTTCGTTTTAACATGCTTGCTTTTTTATAGAAGGAAGGTAAAAGAAGGTGTTGAACAGTGAAAAAGGATCGAGTATTTGTAGGGCGTGAGAGCCATGACACTTATTTGTTAAGAGAAGTACTTACGCTGGAGCCACACAAGTATCGTTTCGGGCCGAAGGAAAGAGCATCTGAATGGACGACAATTGCAGAAAACTTGGAGAGATTTAGCATGAAAGCGAATCAACGATCATTAAGGGAGCGCTTTAACAGAAGGATCGATGCATTTACAAAGAAAAGAGGCAGATGAGAAAAGAGCTAGCGGTGTGGATGTTCAATTTACAGAGAAAGACTGTGAAGAGAGAGTGAACAGACTATATTTAAATTGTTTTCATCTACATGTATATAATTCAGAAGTGAATCCATTCACTAAATTGTAATTACATCACTTGAAAGTATAGTAGTGCACAATTCTCCCAACAGGGCCATAACTAGAACATTAATTGGGTTGTGTATATTCATATATTCATGTCTTTCCCAACAGATTTCTTTTCAAATTGACTCAATTTGAGTATAATCTCCCCCCAAATTAACATTGTAGTTACAGTCCTGTTTCCAAAACATTTTATTATTCCATATCAAAATTGTTTGTTTGAAAATACTCTTGAAAGGTTGGTGGGACAAGACCTAAAAATGAAGTGGTTGTAGATCTATGAAGACAAGTGAGATTTACGTCCAGTCCTAAATCTCCTACATAGCCTACGGTTGGGGAAGGATGGGTTCATATTGATTGGTGCATTAAAAATATTGAAACTAAACTAACAAAACTCACCTACTGGTCCATAAAGATTTGCAATGAGTCCATTTGGAGCAACGACCGAGTGGAACTTAAGTGCATGGACTCGTTTGTGACCGTTTTTAACAACGTGCTGGTGTAGGCAAGGATGAGAAATTGGTCGGGCAATGCCATCTACAAAACCCCAGCATTTGGTTAAGGCAGCTTCACGTTGATGAACTGCATTTTCAAACTCCTCCAGACAATGTGGCGCAAGCCATGGCTGGTTCAATGCTCTCAACAAATATCCGTGAGTGCCGTAAATAGAATCAATAACTTCAGATGATATTAGACTTAACTCGGGTACAGAACGACAAAACCGATGTATCATGTCACCAAATGGACATGGGTATGCGAAACGGAACTTAATGGAGCACAATGGATTTTAAAGGTAGATGTATCACAGGCCTACCACTAACTAGAGCTCGAGGAGGCCAGTCATGTAACGACATTACAACCTTCAGGACACATCTTGGCTTATTTCAATATAAACGTTTAAATTATGGTACCAATGCCGACATTTTCCAGTTTACCCTGCAAAAGCAACTACATGGTTTATCTGGCGTGAGAAATATAGCCGATGACATCATACTATATGAGCAGACAAGCGAAGAACACGATATGAATCTAGGCAATTGCCTTCAACGTTTGTTCGACCGAGGGTTACGTCGCAACCAAGCAAAGTGCAGTTTCTTAGCAGAACACTGAAGTTCCTTGGACAAATACTTCTAGCTAATGGTACACAACCAGATCCAGTACGCGTAAAAGATCTACAAGATGCCCCTAAAGAGACCCAACAAAAAGAGATGCGAAGTTTGAGTAGAAAGAAATTCATCAACAAGCCTTTAACAAACTTACTTATGCCTTATCGTCGGCACAATGTATGGCGTATTTCGACACCCAAAAGAACACCTAAATCACGGTGGATCCGAGCCCTGTTGGTATATCCGTAATCCTGCCATAAAAGACTAAAGAAAAGGGCGATGACAAGGTAATTTCGTATGCAAGTCGAGCACTGACAACTGCGGAGAGAAAATGCTCTCAAACATAAAAAGAGGCGCTTGCCATAGTGTGGGGTGCAGAACATTTTCACTTGTACCTGTCTGCAAAGAATTTACACTGATAACGGATCATAAGCCTCTCAAAGTAATTTATGGCGATAAGAAAGCCAAGTCGTCAGCGCGCATAGAACGTTGGGTTTTACGTTTACCGCCATACTCATTTCAAAAATATAAGAATAATCTGAAGCAAACATGGAGACTTATTAGTGTATTAATTAACAAAAGGGCAAGCATTTCCAACTAGATTAGTTAAAATTGGAAAAACATATGTCAAACAGCAGAACTTCGTACCCAGGGTCCCTGTGTTTAATCTTGCGTACGCGTGAGGGACCCTGGCAAACTCTGTTGCCGTGACGTCCAAATCTTCCAGATTATGCAATTTGCAACTTTGTGTTCAGGGGGCGACCGAAATTTTTGGAAGGGCAAACAACTTTGCAATCGTGAAGAAAATAAATTCATATTAGATAGTACATAAAAGATATGTAAACACGATTATTCATATAATTTTGTTTACCCAGTGGCAGCAGGAATGTAAACGAAGAAAAGATGAAAATTATACGAATCACATTTTACAATCAAAGTGGCGATAATTTTGTGCACGTTCATAATGATATGATGTATGAGATCCAAAGTGCAATTAATATTGATTCTTGTAGGATAAAAGGACAACTTTAACACCAGACAGAATTCAATGTATAATTTTCATGTATTTAAAATTGGCATGACTTCAGTGTAAAAATTGTGCTTATTAAAAATTGCTGTGAATTCAATCTAAAAATTGTATGTATTTAAAATTCTTAATTTTGTCTGTCCATGTCCATGTCTATGTAAATATATCTTGGAATTTTTCAGTTTGGCATCTAGAGATTTTAAATATATAATTCATGATCATAAAATTATGATGTTTGTACAGTTATGTACAGTTTGTACAGCTGATCCATGCAGCTTGGAATGGTATAAAGTAAGTTTTCTTTCCAAACATTTTGAAACTGCACATTCTAAGCTAGATAACACTCTTTACTACTTTAGTGGACAAGTTCACAAATGACAAACAAAATCTATGTTCTGCTTTGCTCGATATGATCATCCCATCTCAAAAAGTTGAGCACCACAGAGATAGGGGGCAGAAGAATTAATAAACAAATAAACAATAGTACTATGTGAAAAATTAAACTAAATTTCGAATCAAATAACCAAATATTTGCTTATTTATGACTTAGACAATAGTCCACTAATATTTCCTTATTTATAACTTAGTATTGGCCTCTTGATCCTCCCTCCCTGACCTCATGCAGCTGTTACAAAAATTACACCAATAATATTGTCCATAGATCATTGGAAAACATAAAATATGATATACCTCAATATAACAGATTGAAATTGAACTTGTACCTTTCACAAACATGAATAATTATCTTTAATATTTAATTTGGTGTGCACGTGGTGGACCCTGCATGATAAACTATGATTGCCAGGACATTAACCTTACCATTCAGCAATGGCATTTTAGGCATAGAGATTATAAACAACATTGTGTTATTTACCCTCTTTTATGATATTGGATATTTAAGGTTTTTTTAAAATTGAAAGTCAGCTGTTTAAAATGATTTTTATTGAATGTGCATTTTAAATTTTAATATGATAGTGGTACGATTTATCAATTATGGTTGTCCATGGCAAAGCAGAGAAGTCAAGTACCGGCACAAAAGCCTTTCTAGGATATTGGACAATGATAAAACATATGAACAAGACAGAACAATAATACATGAACAAGCAAAAAAAACAAACTCACTTGGTATCAGTTTTTAGTCATTAATTTACTATCGATTCCCAGCAAACCTGCTGCGTTCAAATTTGACCTTTTTATGCTTTGCTGGGAAACAGGCTTAACTGAAATAGTTGAATGCATCCAACATAAAACAGATTCTGAAAATTGACACCTTAATTGTATACATTCTTGATATTCCAGAAAAAAACATGAAAAAGAGTTGGTGATACTTCACCATTCCAAAGACAACGTCAATGCAACGGATATATTTTGGCGTGCACAAAAATGAAGCCCTTAAAAATATCACGCTTGTGCTGGCCAGTGCCTATGTTCTGCCGACTGGATTTTGTATGCCTTCAAGTTTGAGTAAACATTATATATAGCAAGAGATCATACTTTTATATGGTGGCATTTACAGTAACTTTTTTTTTATTTAGAGCTCTGTACAAGATTTATATATTCTCGTGGGTCCATAGAGGATAAAATTTGACAATTGAGTTAAGACTCTTTCATACACCAGTGTTAAATTGAACGAATTTCCACTCAATTGATCACTTTTGACATCAAAATTCAGTAAATTGTATCATGATCAAATATATGCTTGAAATTTGAACAATGCGTAAAAATTAAATCGTTTTAAACAGCTGACTTTTAAACACACACTCTGTGTTTCAATCACGAATAAAAAACTATCAGTTTATGGGTTTTTTATTTCCGTTCCCCGGTATGCTATTGCCAAAGAAGGCCAGTGTATATGGAATGTATGCAGATGCTGCATAATTACAAGATGCTTTTGGTATGTAACATGGCCTGGGTCTAGTAAACATTACATGGTGTCAGGAGAATTCCTGTAAAAAGAGCGTGAAAAGATAGCCATCGAAAAACAAAACATCGAAAAACAAATAAAGTAGACAAGTGTACACAAGTACTACGACAAGCGCACGGGAGAAGAATTACTACCACTTCAATCAGGCGAGACAGTCCAAATAAAACATGGAGAGAAATGGATCCCTGCCAAAGTTCTGTCCAAACATCAATCACCACGTTCATATCTTGTTGAAAGTGAACAAACCGGACAGAAGTATCGACGAAACCGTCGCTATCTACGGTCAAGCAAAATACCACTATCACGGAAGCAACAGGAACATGAAAGAGAACCCTCAAATACCCCAAAACCGAGCGTAAGCAGTGATGAACAATCTAGTCAACGAGTCCACGGATCGAAGAGAAATCCTGTAGCAACAAGATCTGGTCGTGCAATCAAACCACCTGAATACTTGATAAACAGTTATGAACGGTAATCCAGACGTAACAAGGTATTATAATTAAGAACATTTAATAGCTGCGAACAGTTAAGCAAAGAGCTGAATAAGCTATAAATTGTTGTTGAGTCGATACGTAAAGCAAAACTTCATGTTAACTAGTTATTACGTACTTCGTCTCAGAAAAAGGGGAGATGTAATATATGGAATGTATGCAGATGCTGCATAATTACAAGATGCTTTTGATATGTAACATGGCGTGAGTCTAGTAAACATTACAGCCAGGTCACCAAATAATCCAAGATTTTTTGATTATTTTGTAACCTGGGAATCAGAGTTTGCCAGGGTTCCTCACGCGTACACAAGATTAAACACAGGGACCCTGGGTACGAGGTTGAAACAACAGGGCATATCAAGTCAGTTTAATAAGCATTTAATTAGTGTTCGACCATCGTTAGCTGAACTTGTTGAAAATACTGAAATTGATGCAACATTATATATTAAGAAATCACCTTCTTCTAGTTTTGTTATGTCACCAGCAAATGAGGCTGACGTACAGTTGAACCCCTAATAGCGGACACCCCTTTTAAGCGGACACTAAAGTCAGGTCCCAAACGTTTCTTTAATTAAATACTAGTAAGGAAACCTTTATTTGGCGGACACCCCTATTTAGCGGAAGCGGACACCTCACTGGAGGTCCCAATGAACAAATCAACCCCTTTTAAGCGGACAGTAACGTAACGAAACGTAGCGTATTTCATTGTTTCGTGAACACTCGGGCCGTTAATGATATGGACTCCATATATCGAATACGCTACGTTTCGCCGTTCACGATTGAAGTGAAATATGGCCTTTATAAATGATTATTCTTAGCTTTGTTATGTTTTATTTTGTATTATGAGCTTTCGCGAAAGACTCGAGCGAAAACGTTCCTAGCCTTTTTTAACGCTGATTTTAACTACAATAGTTTCTGAACGTAGATATTTTGGTAGACTTTTATATATTATATATTATTAACATAGGTAAATAAATAACATACGAAAAATCACCCCCTGTTGTGATTCTGCGAGACCCCTTTTAGGCGGACACCCCTCTTAAGCGGACACCTTGGCGAGGTCCCAATGGTGTCCGCTTAATAGGGGTTCAACTGTATTTATACTTTTCTCTCAACTTAATCCCAGTAAATCCTCTTTGGATATTCCTAAAAAGTTGGTAAGATTGGCTCATCAACCCCTTGCAATACCATTTGCACTGTTATATAATGAATCTATTTTGCTTGTCACTGTTCCTGATGTATTGAATATCTCAAAGACAGTCCCAGTTTATAAAGGTGGAATAATGACTGAATCTGGAAACTATAAACCAATATCAACTCTTTCCCCACTTTGTAAGACTTTCGAACGCCTAATTTATAATCAACTGCTGTCGTTTGTTGAGAAACAGGACATTTTACATCAATTTCAGTTTGGATTTCGAAAAGGATATTCTACAGAAAAAGCTACAACCTCGCAAGCCAGGGTCTTTACCTACGCCCGGCGCTGCGACAGAGACCCTGGTTCAGGCTGGTCACGTGACTCTTTCAAAAATCTTTTTCTCTGTGTGGTGGGGAAAGTATCAAATTACATGCTTCCACATACAAGCGATACATTTCAAATGCAAGGAGCGAGATGTAATGGTTGCGAAAAATAACATGAATTTTCTGACCTAAAATTATGTACTCTTCTCTTTTTTGTCCGTATTCAGGGGCGTAGCCAGGGCCCTGACTTTGGGGGGGGGGGGGGGGCGAGCTCATTTAAGAGGTGTCGGGCGACATCCCCACCGAGGAAATTTAACATTCTATATGTGGTTTCTGAAATTCAGAAAAATAGGGGTTCCCCATTCTGGAAGTTTGGGCAAGAAGAATTTACGAGACCATCAAGTTGATAGAAAATAGAAATGACTTTTTAGTAATTCAAAATATATAAATTAAATCATGTGTTTTTTCCTCTTTTTTTGGTAAACTGGTCTTCTTTCACTATCAAATAACCCCCACAACAATTTTCTGCCCGGATTTCAACGTTTTGAAAAAATGGTTTCTCGGATGATTGGGCCCCCCTTGCCCCCCCCCCCCCCCCTTGGCTACGCCCCTGTCCGTATTTCTTGTCAGCGTTTGAACTCTAAAAGCATGAGTATTTCATTGACAGTTTAAGATAAGTTGGGCTTGGGTAACTGGCATCGGCATACGATCGTAAGTTTATATTAACTATGTCTTTCGTTGCCGTGTTTGTTTTAAGACATTAAAATGGCCTCTCGCTGTTGCTTTATTCGTTTATATCATATACATTCATGACCTCTGAATTATTTCATTAAATTGTGTGTGCACCGATACAAATATTTAGGCCCCGTTTACACTATTACGCTATACAGCCAGAAATTTTCTCCAACAATTTTCTTATTGCATTGGAAAGATCAGTTAGAATCACTGTATAACTTCTTTGATAGAATTTTTGTAACTGTTTTACTTTTCGAGATATTCAATTTTATTTGATTTGAAAATTACCTAACCAGTGACGTCATACTGCATAATCGCTTTTCAAAAAAGCTGAATTAATTTAAAAAGTACTCAAGATATAACACCTAAATACCCAGGTCTGGATGTTAAACATAGCCTACACACATGTAAGTGTAGTTTTAGTTATTTTCCAGTATTATATGCTACAAAATAAGCAATCTAACAATCACCATTATGCAGTATGACGTCACTGGTTAGGTAATTTTCAAATCAAATAAAATTGAATATCTCGAAAAGTAAGGCAGTTGCAAAAATTCTATCAAAGAAGTTATACAGTGATTTTAACTGATCTTTCTAATGCAATAAGAAAATTGTCGCAGAAAATTTCGTTTCATAAGCACTTTAAAAAATCACTACGTTTATTACTATCATGTTTACACTATGACGGAGTGTTTTACCGTAGCGTCACAACAGCGTACCACTACACTTGGCGCTACGGATAAAATTTAGTACGCTACGGTTAACTTGTCGTAGCGTAATAGTGTAAACATTCGTAACATTCGTCCGTTTAATTCATTCGTAACATTCGTTCGTAACTGGCATTCGTCCGTTCGGAACGTTATAGTGTAAACACGCAACAGGACGGAACGCTGTGATATATTTGCCGTATCGATTGATCGCGTTTACACAATGCCATAACGATAACATAACGGACTGTTATTCGTAGCGTAATAGTGTAAACAGGGCCTTAGTGTACGCGCAGAGTGTACGCCGTACGCGTATCATGTCTATCATCAATAAGGATCAATATTGCCAAGGGCATATAATTTGATGAGCCATGAGTGACTTTACAAAACTCTCAATGACCATGTAAAACTACTATGTTAAAACTACTTTGTAACTACTGCATTACTGATTTAAAAAGGGCGAGATACTGTATTACAGTGGAATTCTAGAGCATGAAATAAATACGAAAATGGGAATGTCCAACACAGGCCCCGTGGAGTGAAATATATTTCACCTTTTGCAACTGACATTTGCACATAATATAATTTCTATATCATATTTTTATATACACATATTCTTTTTATTATTTGTTAGTTTTGACCCCGTGAATCGAGCAACAAAATAACAGCAATGTAAGAGTTAAAGTGAGAAATAATGAGGCCCTTCTAGGGTAAATTTTCTTCGAGTTAGCACAATCGCTGGCTATAGCGACAGCGCCATAGACCATAGTCTATACTGTCATAGTCATATATAAGGGGGAAACAATTAAAATTTTCGAAAGAGACATAGCATTGTTTTCGAGAGGTGAGACATAGCATTATTCATTGTTTTCGAGAGGCGATGGATAGCATATCTTGAAAATCAGGCGAGTAACATCCACACTTCCCTACCAGGACCTCAATATGTATATACATATATGAACAGAAATTTTACACCGACAATTATTATGTAACATAAGTTACACACTATTTACAGCACTACCTCTATAGATATTCCTCGTTTAATAATGTGCAAGTACTGTATTCCTGTATCTAACAAAATTATTATTTGTCATTTATTTTCTACATGTAAAGTATTACTACATATCCATACATATCGCATAGTGCATAGAAGCTGACTGGATCAACTAAAAAATTGTATTGTTAAAAATACACGTATAGACGAGCCTCTGACTTATATCCGAAAAATTCTTATTGGCTTTATAGTAAAGTTGATAATATGGATGCATCTCCTCGCCCTCATATGTTTTTCGTCGCCTGGTCGCCGCGATGCAAAGTTGACATTTGTTTACAAATTTTGCCGTCGCTTGCAGTAATTCTTTCTATATATTTCCATAAAAATTTCGCAGTAATATAAATCCAGACTCTCAATAATAAATGCATCCTTTGGTATCAGTGATCGTATACAGACTGCAAACGCCGTCAATACAACCCCAAAGCTAATATTACAGGATTATTTTCTCTTCGACACTTACATTGCGGCGATGCGTAATCTTTTGAAATCTGATCCACGTTTGTGTTTCATGTGAAACTCGACACGCGCTTGAGCTTTCCTGCATAGACAATGATGACCCCGGTTGCAAAAGTACAATTTTTGATGAGCTTTCTTGGCAATTTCACCAACTTTTTACGAGAAATGCATTCATAAGCCACTCTAACACCCCTCCCTAATTACATGAAGGGCGCTAATTAAAAATACCCCAGATTTTAGGGTGTCACGTGACCAGCCTGAACAGGGTCTTTGTCGCAGCGCCGGGCGTAGGTAAAGACCCTGGCTTGCGAGGTTGAAAAAGCTATTCTTGAAATTACAGACAACCTTAAAACAGCACCAGATAATAAACCCTATAGATGTGCAATATTTCTAGACTTTTCAAAAACATTTGATGCTGTTAACCACAATATATTACTAAAAAACTTGAAAAATATGGTATAAGAGGATTACCCCTTTAATGATTTTATAGCTACATACTTAACTAACAGAGCTCAGTTTGTAGAGATAAGCAATGTCAAGTCAGATGTATTAACAGTAAAACGTGGTATACCACAAGGGTCAAACCCTAGGCCCACTTCCTTTCTTCTCTATATAGATGACTTGTTGATATATTGCTCTGATATACTTCAATTGATTTAGAATATTTGCTGATGATAGACATAAATTCTATTCATCAAAAAGCTCAAATACTCTACAAAGAAGAATTAAATGAGGAATACCAGTATTACAGTACTCAGCAATTATACTTTCAATTAATTTTAACAAAACGAATTATATGCTAACAACGTCAAAACCGAGGAATAACACTTTAATCCATATTCCTAATATTACTCATACGAGCTGTATAAAATATCTTGGTGTCTATACTGACGAGCACCTTGACTGGCATAATTTGGTGGAAACTATACCTATATCCCTGATATTACTTCCTTTTAAAATTTTTAAAAAGGAATATGAGAAATTTCTACTCTGTAATCAAGAGTAATCTGCTAATTTAGAATTTATATCAATATTTGTTTAACTGATATTTAACTTTATTCTTTACTACTTAAACCGAATCTACTTCCTTAACATTCACATTACGACAACCAGCTCGAAGGCTCTGCTCCCCTGGTTGCCGCACACTATTCTTTTTGCAATGAAAGTTAAAATTATGTACATATATAACTAGTATGTTGATATTTGTATGGGTGTGATGTGTTTTATTTTCCTTCCGTTAATGTAACTATGTAATTTGAACAAATAGTGTGAATAAAATTTGAATTGAATTGAATTTGAAAATGAATGGACCGATTGCATTATGGACTGAATTTTGAAAAAAGTTGAAGTGGGAAAATTCATAACCACAGCATTGAAGAGCATTTTAAAATTAGTAAAATTGCAAAGTTTGGTCGCGAAATGTTGTAAAATGAGGAAAACATAGCCCTGCAAAGTTTGCGAATTTTGTATACTTTTGTATTACGCACTGAAAATGCGTAATACAAAAATATACAAAATTTGCAATCTTCACAGGCTTACATTTTCCACATTTTACAACGTTTTGCAACCAAACTTTTCAATTTTACTAATTTTAGGATGCTCCTCAATGTGGTAATAAATTTTCCTATTTCAGCTTTTTTCAAAATTTTGCCCATAATGCGATCGGTCCATTGTAGTATATCGACTTGGAGCTACACACCCAGCTGATTATCTCCCAAGGCATCCAATACAGACTAGTCGTAGAAAAAAGAACATGACAGAAGAGTATGTCACTTTATTGCTTTTAATAGCGTACCAAAAGCAATGACTATGGAGGAAATTGTTACTGCCACGGACTCGGACAAAGTTCTCAGGGAAGCGAGAGCTGCAATAAAGCTAAACAAGTGGGACTTTGACATTGTAAAACCTTACAAGGCAATTAAAGACGAACTAACTGTAACATCATAGGGCATCATTCTGCGTGGACCTCGCCTTGTAATTTCACAATCGTTGCAACAAAGAGCGGTCGATATCGCACATGAATCCCACTTAGGACTTACATAGACCAAGGCACTACTGACAGAAAAGATTTGGTTCCAAAGTATTGAAAAGCTAGTGAAAAGTGCACTAGAGAAGTGTTTGCCATGTCAAGCAGTGGACGAACCGCAACAACCCAAACCGTTAGCCATGACCAAAATGCCCAAAGGACCTTGGAAAATAGTTCATCTCTATTTCTACGGGCCTTGCCTTCCGGAGAATACCTGCTTGTCGTGATCGACAGATATATAAGATTTCCAGAGGTGGAAATAGTGAGATCCACCAAAGCAACTACAGTTATACCGAAGCTGGATAAAATATTTGCTACACATGGAATACCTAGTGTAGTAAAATCGGACAGTGGTCCACCATTTAAAAGCGAAGAATAACGGAAATACCTAGAAGTACTTGGAATCAAACCAGCATTTTCAGCACCATATTGGCCGCAAGGAAATGAAGAGGCCGAACCCATTCAAACCAATCTCCATGCAGCATGAAATGGATGCTGACACCGATGATGATGAAAGAAAAACTAACAACCACCATGACCAAGGTCAAAATGCGGACGGTCACAACCAACTACCAGCAGCACCAACGAGAAAAAGAAGACAACCGGAATGATACGGACAACCTTTGAGTTAGACACTATGTACAAAAAAAAAACTAAAAAAAGAGAGTGATATAGTATAAATAGTAATGCTAATATTTACCTGTTAATATTTTGAGTTGCAAACAAGTTGCCATATTTGAGATGAGAAGCAGACATGCAAGCACGATGCAAGGAAATAAACAAATATGCAATTTAATTGGGTTGTAAAAAGGCGGTAAACGAATATAAATAAACAAATATCTGAAAGGGAGGCATTACATAACATTCAAAAACTTATCTAAGTTAATGTGTTGTACGTATGGCCAAGAAAGGCTGCCAAAATGCTCAAAACAAGATTTTTTGCGATCGAAAAACTTTCGGCCGCCATCTTGTTTTCTTTACTAGTAGGATATGAGCTAGTATCCTACTAGCAGCGAGCCAATCAGACTATAGAATCTCTTTCATAGATCATACATGCAGTGATAGTAACACGCGCACAAAGCTTCTCCGGAAAATATCTTACACCTAGCAACCATATTGTTCACGGCTTTACTCAATGCTTGTAAATGGTTCTGTGCCTCGCTATTTTAATGATTTTTCAACCAAAAAAACTTTTTTTACTGCGGCGGTGGATGTGCTGTTGTGTATACACACATCACACAATTACTTTTTAATCCTTGTAAGTCACCCTCTATCACACGATTTTTTTAGCCTAGTGAAGCTTGTTACTTCCATTCTCGATAAGAAATTCACAATACTGAATTGCGAACGAAATCACTTTCTAAGTAGAATGGGATAACTTAGTCGGATACACCAGCATCATAATGCAGGTATATGTACCACATAATACCACACAAAATTTTCCATCTTCCATATCTTTCGTCGGAAGTATATATCATGACCTATTATCGTTCTCTTGTAGAAGCGTATTGATTGATATTGATTTGACAGCAGTTTTTTCACTGTTCTTTTCCTTTCTAACGACATAACTTTTTCCTGTATGAAAATGTCTCAGTTTTTTATAAAGAAAATGCTGCGTTGCATGCGGTTTGCAATGACGTAGAGAGGCACTCAATCTGGACGAACCTAGGACATAGTCGCACACTTGAGCACGTCAGCAAAGGTTTATGCATAGTCAGGTGGTATGAATTGTGGCATGAATTGCTTCTACAAAATCATGTATTCATATCGCTAGGAATTAGTAATTCAATTGGATAATTGTGAGCAATAGTCATGATCACAGCAGGGGCTGTTCAAAATTAACATGTTTATTGTAATACATGAAACTGATGTTTACGTCTTAATAGCGTCGAGCGTTAGACAAGATCAAGACTGCATTGGTTCACGTTTATATATTGTCATGGCTAAAGACTTGCCCCGTTGGTATCACGCTGGTATAACAGGAGACGAAGCCACGAAAATTTTAACGAAATTCAGATCGCCTGGAGCTTTTCTCCTTCGTGACAGTCAAAATACGGAAGGAGCTTTCACTTTAACTGTGTCGTGGTATGTGCTCTTAGAGAACAGATTCAAATCTTACGTACGTACAGGGAAAAGTTTAGTTGATTCATCTCAATAAGGTTTTGGGTACATGTATGCCACTGAGTCAGCGGTGACGACTAAAGAAATGAGAAAAAATATTGTTAAGCAAATTCTTTCTAGAAAGGAAAATATAAAATTAGCTTAATTATGTCATGCAATGATGGTTCACATACTTGTGGGGCTATGATATTTAAGTATGCACATAACTAATTTGATACGAAAATATTGCACTCGGCGAGAATTGAAACCTTGTGAATCAACTGACTTAGTTATAGTAGCTTAAAGCTTTGCTAACGCTAACATTTGCGTATTCTGTTTAAAACACGTTGGAACACATACAAAACCTGCATTTTGCCCCCTATACATAAATGTGGTGTGACTGACTGTACAGTGCGCATAAAAATAGAAAAAAAGTAATCCAAAGTTGAGGCGCTGTAGTACAAAAACTATTCGGTGCATTCAATTTTTTTAACATTCTGAAAGACCAAACTTTTAGCTACTAAATAACACCCCTTTAGCATCAAATGCACAAAAATTGGGCACATGCGAGACCACAAGAAAATGTTGGTCAAAATCGCATATTTTTATCTCTGAGAGTTACAGCAGCGGATCCAGGGTAAGTCAAAATAAATTATAGCAAATTATATAAATTCAAAATAATTTTATAACAATGTCATAGGTTATGAATTTCAAAAGAATAAAATCTAACTAATGAAGTTGCTTTAAAGGTATTTTAAAATGTAAATATATTCTAGAATGAGCTGTGTTAATTTATTTTGACATACGCTAGATCCGCCACTGGAGAGTTATGACTAAAACCATTGGAAAGTAAACTAACTCCTTTTGGGATTCGAGTTGTTGACAAAATGCATGCACTGCATGCACATATTATTAATTCTGACCTATTGAATACAAATATGGTGCAACTTACAATTGAGCAAAGAACATTTTTAGTCAAAATCATTTTTGAAACAGAAAGCTAGGAAGTAACACGTATGAAGTTTGCGAAACGTTTCCGCGAGCGGCGTCCGCTGGCGCTTAAAACGATTTGGGCGAATTTAGAATGTTTTCTGCCCACGGCACAACCTTGAATCGAAACAAGGGGAATTCAGGAAGACAACGCACGGGGGGATTCATATAATGGAGCTTTTTCCGAATAACTTCTTTTGACATCAACTTTATTGTTATGTTAGAATGCAGGCTTTTATCGCAACTACGGCCTTAAATTTAAATCGTGCAGTGCTAGCTACGTATACAATGTTGGACAAATTTGTTGAGACACATGTGCGATCATGTGTCATATTCCTAGTGTTCGTAGAATTCTAGATCTCTTTCTCCCATCCAACTCTTTCATGATGATGCGCACTCCCACTTCCCTATAGATGTTGATACCTATGGTTCGGACATAAGGCTTTCCAACTGTGTCAACATTAGATCGTGAGAGGGGGTATGTCAGAATAAAAGTATGTCAGAAAGAGGTGAGCATGCGTATATCAACCTCAAAATTTCAATCAGTGTCTCAACAAGTTTGTCCTAGATTGTACAGGTTCTATACAACTAGAATATGTGGGTATAAGCACAATTCGCCTTAATAAAATACTCTTTAGCTGTAAAATATATTATAATTGTTCAACTGTGTATCAATCCTTACATATAGTCACGTTGAAGAAACTGGAAATTTTGTCGATGTGAAAAATTACAGGATACCCAAAGACCAGTTCAAAAACAAACACTTTTTCAAGGTATTTTACAAATTTTACAAACTCATCCATGACTTAAACATGATCCAAATGAATTCCGAAAAGGTCATCGTTACAGCTATTATATACTTGGTATGCCAAAGAAACTGTCTATTTAATTGGAGGATTAAAATGACGAACAATCAGCATTTCCAACACATATAGGTGCGCATAGTTATTGGACGCCTTCCTTCAAGAAGATCTTGATTGAACAAAATAATAAAAGAAGTGAAACTCTACTATTCCTTTCCATTGATTAAAAACATCCATTATGAAAGCATTCTACTGCTAAAAATAGAAAAATGGCATAAAAAGTATGATTTTTTTGCATTTAAGTAGCCATTTGCATCATATTCAAATATACGTAATGTAACTTACTGAAGTTGCATTTACTTATTGCATGCCAATGAAAAAACTTTCCTCAACTAATCAATTTTATTCATTAAACTTAATTTCGTGAAGCGCTAATTGGGGGTGGGGGGTTGTATATATTTATATATTCGATTCGTTTTCTATCCGACTAAATTCTTTTAAAACCAACCCTAAGAAAAACTGATTTCAAATCAAAATTTTCGGACAAAACATAAGTACATGAATATGTACACTCTCTCCCCCAATTAACGCTCCAGTTATAGCCCTATCTCCAATACAACTTTATGTTGGCCGTTTTTTAGAGAAGTTGCGAAGGGATTGAACAGGTTAAAAATTTTCAGTTAATATCATTTAATACGAGAACAGACATACTAATGTAAACCTGCAATCATGGAGCTGGCACATTTCAGTCCACTCGGTTAATATTCAAAAAATAAAAAAAATCCGATATTAACATGCAATTACATCAGCCAGAGTGGAAACTAGAAAACTCGAA
Organism: Muricea muricata; assembly: GCA_963855995.1. Classification (NCBI taxonomy): domain Eukaryota; kingdom Metazoa; phylum Cnidaria; class Anthozoa; order Malacalcyonacea; family Plexauridae; genus Muricea; species Muricea muricata. The sequence continues at coordinate 30,769,568 of OY979718.1, read as the reverse complement.
ATTGTGTGCAAACAGTAGTACTTCGCCATGATATAGCATAAACAACTTTAATAGTAGAGCGGTGAGATTTTCCGTGTTAACATATAGAGTTATATCAAGACGGCTCTTAGGCAATCACTGTCTAGAATTTACAAATGCTATATTACAATACACATTCACATCCCGAACGTCCTTTGCGTTGATTAAAAGTTTGAACTACACGCCATATACTTCCACACATGAAAAAACAATTTTCCTAACATCTTAACAATTTTTTTTTGTGAAAAAGTGTTGTATTTAGAAAATTTTTGTTACCTTTCTTGCAAAAAAGAGAGAAAAACTTCTTAAAATGTCATTTTCCTCTTAAAACAATTTAAGACATTGTGGTCATGCAGAATTTGAATCAGCTAGGCCGGTTCCCATGTCGCAACAGGGGAATGTTATGCCCCATTATTATAATATAGCATTTGTGAATCCTGAACGCTGGTTGGTTAACAGCCGTGTTTACATAACTCAATGTAAACACGGAAAATTTCCCGCCACTTGTAAACACGGAAGTCTCTCGTATTCTTCGGGCTTTTGACATTGCTATATTATAAAACAAATATAAAACATTTTCTCCGTGGTGATATACAGTTATATCAACACTCGTGGAAGTCGGGAAAATTCGAAATTGTATGAAAACACTCCGCCCTTTGGCGTCGTGTTGCCATACAATTTCTCGTTTTCCAAATTCCACTCGTGTTGATATAACTGTATATCAACACGGAAAATATTTTATATTTGTTAAATATCAGAGCAAAACTAACGAAAATGGCTTCTGCTCCTTTAAAACAACTTTTTTAAAGCAAACTTGAAATGTTCATCATCTTTCCACTTTATTTCTATTTCCTTCTTTTTAGACTGGTAAAAAGAATTTTCCCTCCGTAAAAGATTTACAGAAATATTTAGAGCAACACGGTAAAAAACATGGTGAAGTCCCCCCAAGTCTCATTAAGCCAGTCGAAATATCAAGTATGTTATAATGTCATTACGCAGTTATGGGTTATAAAATTTATTGCAATTTTAATGAAAATTTTATTCATGTTTTATATCTAAAATATGTCTTATAGGATAAATTATTTTTTTGAAAAAACCCAAGAATCATGAGCCTGAAGGCGAACGCATGCTGTACGATGATAGTACGATTATAATGCTACATACAGACTGTATCAATGTACAGGCTTGTTTACAACTAGTTTGTGCTGTAATTTCTTCTGCAATTTGCCTACTATGATTGGCGAGGAACTCCATGCATGCTTTCATGTAGTAATATAGGGACCGATCGAGCCTTTTTTGAGATGCTGTACGAGGCATGAGGTAGTGTGAGGGGGGGGGGGGAGACGAGGCTGCCCACTCGCAATAAAATACTGTGCTCTTTTTGGTGAGAAGGGCCTTTTCTTACGCCATACCCGCTGCAAATAGAGTATCGCAACACGATTCTAATTACGCATCACGTTTTATAACGTATCGTATTTTAAAACTCCATAGCTGTTCACGTTATAGATCTAGACTAGTCTTCCTCTGTTTGGTTGATGGCCGTCAAGATATATAGGACTATGTAAGTTCATTGTCGAGGCATGCACGCTACAATCATTAGAAGTCTTCATAAAAACTTTAAAAACTCATTAACAACTCATGACCAAAACACAAATGAAATCAAGATATTTTTGGCTTATACAACATCTATCTATAGAACAATTTCATAAGGTTATATATGTTTATTAAAAGTGACGTTTCGTCTTAGCATAAGACATAATACAAGACTAAATACAAGATACATCAGCATGCAATATTTGAATATAAAAGTTTAAGTGTTATGTTACAGAGTGTCAAATTACAAGGGACAATTACATTTGACTAGGACAACGTAGGGCAGTGTGATATGATTAGGACAACCAGGACATTTACACACAAAGACAGTCGAACTAGAAAAGGTTTAGAGGAATCGAACTGCCTTTGACATTAAGAGTAAGTTTGTATTTATTTATGAGGAGGCTCTCGTGTATCATTAACTCATACGATTCAGAGCAACAAGAAAGGATTTTGAAATCGTCAAAGTCCACTTCGTGACCAGAGGCACACGAGTGGGAAAGCACACTGGACTTAGTGGGGCTAGAAGTATGTTTTCCCGTAATAGGAGAGATACCCAGGTGCTCTGATATTCTGCGTGTAATTTGACCCACATACGACACGGAACAGCATTGACACTTAAAAAGGTAAACAACACTAGATCTCAGGTACCTGGGAACTTTATCCTTAAAAGGGAAAAAAGAAACGATTCGTCTGAAGGAGCGGAAAACAAATCTAGTATCGAGATGAGGGAAAGCGGCATTACAAAGGTGATTGATTTGGGTGCGGATTTGGAGAGAATGTATTCCTGTGAATGGAAGGCAGGAATAGATTATTTTCTTGGCAACCGTTTGGACTGAAGGCTTAGGATCGAAGTTATTGTCCAAAATCTACGAGTAATGCGTTCACACATGTGAGAAGGGCAACCATTGAGTTTGAATAGAATTCTAGCAACCTCAAGTTGGATGTGGAAGTTTTCATAGCACGAGCAGAGATTGAATATGCGATGAATAAGGCAAGATACTAAACATCGTTTGTACGTGACTGGGATAAAGCTATGGAAGTTGGTGAAAAGACCGGTAAACGCAGGTTTGCGGTAAACAGATGTACTGAATTTACCCTGGGAACGAGATATGTCTATGTCGAGGAACTGAAGTTTCCCGTCACGCTCAACCTCAGAAGTAAACGTTATATTGGGGTGCTGTTGGTTGAGATATTTAAGGAGAAGGGGTACATGGTTTAGGGATCGGAAAAGAAGAAAGCAGTCATCAATATATCGTTGGTAGAGTACAGGCTTGAAAGAAGAAGGGCAGTTCTGGAGCCAGATTTGTTCATGGAAGGACATGAATACATTGGCAAAGAGTGGACCTAATGGACTACCCATTACCACGCCGTTAACTTGTTGGTATAAGATATCATTGAAAATAAAGTGGCAGTTATCACAGACAGCGACAGAAGTTTGTGAAACTCAGAGCGATCAAGACCATTAAAGAACTGGCAATTAGAAAACAAAGAATTACAGATTACATCAGTGGTTTCATTCACAGGAATATTGGTGAACAAGGAAGTGACGTCAAAACCAGCCATGACTATATTGGACGATACCTAAACCTTCAGTCCAGGCAGTTCATTCACAGGAATACATCTCCAAATCCGCACCCAAATCAATCGCCTTTGTAATGCCGCTATCCCTCATCTCGATACTAGAATTGTTTTCCGCTCCTCCAGACGAATCGCTTCTTTTTTGCCTTTTAAGGATAAAGTTCCCAAGTACCTGAGATCTAGTGTTGTTTACCTTTTAAGTGTCGATGCTGTTCCGCGTCGTATGTGGGTCAAACCACACGCCATTTACACACTAGAATATCAGAGCACCTGGGCATCTCTCCTATTACGGGAAAACATACTTCTAGCCCCACTAAGTCCAGTGTGCTTTCCGGTCACAAAGTGGACTTTGACGATTTCAAAATCCTTTCTAGCTGTTCTGATTCGTATGAGCTAATGATACACGAGAGCCTCTTCATAAATTAATACAAACCTGCTCTTAATGTCCAAGGCAGCTCGATTCCTTTTAACCTTTTCTAGTTCGACTGTCTTTGTGTGTAAATGTCCTTGTTGTTCTAATTGTATCACACTGTCTTATGTTGTCCTAGTCAAATCTAATTGCCCCATATACATAAACTTATATATTCAAATATTGCATGCTAATGTATCTGGTATTTAGTTATGTCTTATGTTAAGAAGAAAGTCACTTTTAATAAACATATATAACCTTATGAAACTGTTCTATTTATGGCTCGACTAAAAGCACCATGTTGGGCTTTGATATTTATTCTTCGAATTCGATTTCCGCCCGCCAGTTCTATCGTCACACCATCTATATTAAAAAAATCTTCCTGAACAAACTGACATTAACATGCATATGGAATTGAACCTTTTTTTAAGCCATTTAAAATACTTTCGTGAGAAAGTGCTTAATATACTCCTCCTCGTGTTTTACATCTTAGTGAAGGATAACAATGTTTATTGTGTAGACTGCCAACGGATATTAAGTATTCTGTAATCTGATTGCTCCTCTAGCAGTAGCATGTTAGCTCATATCCTACTACTTGCGTAAAAACGCACAATTTGTTACAAGTCTGCAAACAAGTTGTAACAAGTCTGTTCACAAGTTGTCAACAAGTTGTGTTCGCACTGCTTGTTTCTAGTTTGTCGTGACAAGTTTGGAGCAGGTTGTTAACAACTTGTAACAGGATTGATGGCATTATCAGACTTGTTACAAGGTTGTTGTAACAAGTCTGATACAGGCATGATACAACAAGAATGTTGCTCCAAACTTGTTGACAACTTGTAACAAGCCGTGCGAACACAACTTGCTGACGGCTTGTTTGCAGACTTGCTACAAGTTGTGAGATTTTTACGTGTGTAGTAGAGAAACCAAGATGGCGGGTGAAAGTTTCTGGACCGCAAAAATTCTATTTTGAGTATTTTTCCAGCCTTTCTTGGCCATGCGTACAACGTATAAGCCCAGATAGAGTTTTTGAAGGTTAGTACTTGTTTTAAATGTTACCTAAACGAGTGACAAAATACAGTTATTTACGAATTAATACTGAATAAGTCTCCCAAAAGCTGGAAAATATTATAATTGTTTTGAATTGCTATTATAACAAAAACTATGCTGAACGCTTGTTTTACCCAAAACATTTAAATCTTTTTAAGAATTTGAAGCTTTTGGCAAAATTTTTCAAAACATTCAAGTTGTTAAACATTGCTAAACTGACTATATTTTAGTGAAATATAAGTGCACTGGAAAGTTTTTTTGGTAGCAGTTCTACATGCAAAGAACAATTATTCTACTCACTCTTGTCGATGCTACTGATATTCACTCATATACGACTCGAGTTCGTAGAATAACTGTTAAATAACGGACGCTCGATGATGAGACAAACTCGTTTTTGTATGTTTTGTAATAATCAAGACAATGTGAATGAAATCTCAGATCGGAAAGTATTTCCACTAAAGGATACATGCAAGAGTCTGTGAAGAATGTGTTGTTGTTGCAAGACTGATCACTCAAGTTAGAGACAACATGATCATCTATTCTGTGTTTTCCTAATGAATTATTTAAAATGAGTTTTTGATTGATGTTAATTGATTACTTCCTGTCACATTTTGCACAAAAGACTTGCATCATCCAAATCTTTAGAAAGAGACTGCCATGCCAGCAGTATTACAGGCCTATTTTAACTCTCTATTTGTAGTTGTGAAATTTATAAATGGATCGCCGATTAGGTAAACAAAGAGATCGGAATATTGCAAATCGTATAACATAATATGATGAAAAATAATATTCGATCTAAAACCAAATAATACATAATTGTTGATAATAGCTAATGTAGTAGCATGCATTGTCTCATTGTCCCTTATTCAAATACTATCATAATCTTACAAATTTAACTTACTTCTATGGCAATATCCAATCTTTACATTAAAATATCTGGTTTGCAGGTTTATACTGTCCGGAGAGCCTCAGGTTAGCGTAACTCTTATGAATTATAATAATTCCCGTTTACCGTGAATACAGTCCTCCTATCAACAACATACTCATGCAAACATGTGTTCGTAATTCGACACTAAGAGTCTAAATATTTAAAAGCTAAGTGTCAATCAAAGTTAAATCGATTCCAAAACTAAAGTATTACAGTAAAGTTAATGATTGCAAATTGAGTCAAGCGAAACATCCCCCCCCCCCAATAAGGATGCAATTCTTATTCTTCGTTGTCATGTCCCTATGCTGGATAAATGACGGCAATCTTCGTCACTGGTTTGCTATATTCTCCTGTAGCTGTCTTGACTCTCACGCACGTTTCTTGTTTTTCCATCTTCGCCGGGGTAGGCCTCGATTATCCTACCAAGCGTCCACTTTCCTCGTACCGCGTTGTCCTCAGCATACATCACCATATCGTTTACTTGCACGTTGCGTCGATCTGCACGCCACTTTTTTCGTGGTACCCGGGATGGGAAAACCTCTCGACGCCATCGCTTCCAGAATGAATCGACCAATCTTTGAACAAATTCCACTCTGTTACGGGGATTCTTTGTCGGCTTAAAAAGCATGCGGAACTTCAGAGGTCGATCGTCCTAAGAATATGTCGTTTGGGCATAGACATGTCGTGCTATCGTCTGGATTGTCGGGAATTCTGCCAATAGGACGTTGATTGACCAAGTTGGCAACTTCTGACAAATAGGTGTATAGCTCGAATGGTGTCAATACTTGCTTACCAATTGCTGTCTTCAACGGTTTCTTGCAACTTTTCACAAGGGCTTCGGCACATCCATTGTGATGCGGAGCTGCTGGAGTTGTAACTCTCCATTTCATGCCTTTCTCTGCGCAGGACTCACGAAGTTCCTCTTTGTTTCAACCGCTTATCATTTCGCGGAGCTCTCGCTCTGCACCGACGAATTGAGTTCCATTGTCGCTCATAATCATTGCGGGTTGACATCGAATTGGCAAGAATCTTCGAAGAACTTGTAATAACTCTAAAGTGAAACAGTCTACAGCTAATCCCAGGTGAACTTCTCTTGTTTTTAAACATGAAAGAGATTTTCGTAGTGCTCTGTGGTCTTATTGTGCCCAATTTTAACGATATACGGTCTGAAGGAATCGCATGACGTGTAATGAAATGGCGGGGTGTATAGTGCAAGACGAAACGGTGGTAAACCTGACATCAGTTGAGACTCGAGTTTATGTGCCATCTCACGAAAGAATATGCAGCGGAACTTGACTGACTTTGCGAGATCATTGACCAATAGAATCCATACTTTCTCCTTGTCTTTGCTGCTGTCACTGCCACGCCATTGTGACCAAACTGGTGAACTTGACGTGTGATGAATACTGGGATCCAGTGCTCCCTGGAAAGTAATACGGGCTGCTGGCAATCATAAGACACCACGGCTTTGGAGACTCGTCCTCCTACTCTAATTATTCCATTCTCATCTTGAAACGGGCTGAGTGACTGGAATTCTCCTTCTGATAAGCGGTCATGTAAGCTTTTCTGTGCTTCCTTAATCCATAAGAATTCGGCTTCTTGCAACTCTACCGGTGACAGAGGACTCTGGGTGGACAAATTGCTGACAATCTCGTTATTTTCGTTATCTGGAGCTCGCTGTCGTATGTTTACTTTCTGACAAAATCTGCTTACGCGAGCAGTAACCCTGAAAAGCTTTCCCTCAAAAACTTCTTAGGCGGTATTGCTTCCTCTACCTTGGCCAGTGTCACAGTACAGACAATCTTTGCATTTCGTCGCTCTTTCTTTGTTTCTTGCAAGTCATCTACGGATGGTTCAGGTTCCTGTGGCCACTTCTCTTCTGGCAACTGAGGGAATTCTGGGCCATGTTTCCAACTTCCATTTAGCTTTTTCACTGTGATACCACGAGATACATCATCTGCTACGTTGTGGATTCCTGGTATATGTTTCCCCTGGGAAGGATCGGAGTTGTTTCGGATTTTTCCAACTCTTGCTCACACGAAACACTTGTAAACCCTGACTTTGCTTTTGTATCCATGCTAATACAATTCGACTACTGTCCATGAAGTATATGACCTTCTTGAACCGTGTACGTGCTTCTTCGTAAATGCTTTTTCCCAAGCGTGCAGCTAAAACAGCGGCTTGTAATTCGAGACGGGGAATTGTTAATTCCTTAAGTGGGGCGACTCTTCATTTTGAGGCTACAAATCTTGCTTCATATCTACCATTTTTGGTTAGCCATTTTACGTACAGGTATGGACATGCACCGAAAGCTTGCCTTGAGGCATCTGAGAACACACATAGCATTGCAAATTCAACTGCATCTACAGGAGTTAAACAACGAGGGATGTCACTTTATTTAATTCTTCTAGCTCTTCAAACAGTTCGATCAACGTTTGGCAAATTTTTGGGGGCAATGCCTGATCCAAATCGTATCCCATCTCCCTTAGCTGCTGCATACTAATTTTTGCTCGGACAATGATTGCTGCGGCAAACCCAATGGGATCATATATTTTCGCAATTCGACTGAGTACCATTCGCTTTGTCAATTGTGGTTTACCCTCGCTGGGTTCTTTGATACTTGTCGTTTTGAACGTGTTAGCTTCGACGTTGAATGAAAACGTGTCCGTTTTAGTATTCCATTCTAATCCAAGCAGTTTTTTTTCGACTTCTCCTTGAAATATTCTGAGCTCGCTTGATTCATTACTGTTGCTTCGTTCCTCTAAGACTTTATTTGAAGTCCGACCTTTAATCTTGAAACTTCCCTTTTCCAACACTGTGCCGACATCATTGGTTTGTCTACGTGCATCCTTCACTGTGTCCACTGAATCACAAATGTCATCCATGTAAGAGTTATCCATAATTGCCTTGGCTGCTTCAGGGTGAGAACTTTGACTTTCCTTTGCTGCTTTCTGTCGCGCTATTTGAGCCATAGCTGGGGCAGGTTTGTCTCCGAAAGTAAGCACTGTTTTTACGTAAACATCAGGGTCTCGGCTTGTCTCAAAGTTTCTCCATACATAACGGGGGACATGTTGATCTCTTTCGGGAATTAGGACACGATGGTACATTTTGGAAATGTTCCCGCTTATAGCTACCTCCTTTTCTCTAAAGCGTAGGACGACGCCAAACAGGTTATTTAACAGATCAGGGCCTTTCTTCCAGTAATTATTTAATTTGTGTTCTTGGTAAACCGACGAGGAATTAAATACGATGCGAACTGGAGTACTCTTTTTTTCTGGTCGTACCACTGCGTGGTGTGAAATGTAGTGAACAGGACCCTTGTAATTCTCCATTTCTTGTTCAGACAACTTTCGTGCAAATTTTAAGGTTTCCATTTCTTTCACTGTCGTACGCTGTCGCTTGATCAGGTTTTTTCGCAAGCTGGCGTTCCATTAACTCCAACCGTTTTACTGTTTGATACTTATTATCTGGTAATGACTTTGGATCTTTCTCCCATGGATACGGAATCATCCATTGATCGCCCACCTTCTTAGCAGACTCTTCTATCAAGGCTTTCCCTTCTCTTTCGATTCGGCTCAGTTTATCAAATCCACGAACGCACGGTTTAACTTCAACGCCCATAGTCTCGGTCGTGCAGAAGTACGTTAAACTAACTGGTACTTCGTACTTTACGTGAACGACTCGGGTTGCGTCGCCAGCTGATACGGCTCCAGGTAAAGAACCAAAGAACACCCATCGCAATGGTGATTTTCTTGCTACGAAGTGATCTATTTGTTTTGTCAAGCCAGTATGCATGTTAGCATGGTCAATTCCAATCAACAGATCGACTGGTCCTTTTCCACGCCAAACTTTTTCGTTGCATAAATTAAACCGCTCGATAATACCTGCTACATGGATGCTTGCAATTTCGTCGCTGATGCAAGGAATACAAATGCTGTCAATGACTGTCATTTCTGGTTGTCTATTGCTGTAACTGGGACCTTGTATACCTATGTGTTGATTTTTCCTCTTCTCCACCGACTTTTGTGACATTCACAGAGATATCTCTTTCTTTCAACCCCAGGTTGTGGGCAGTTTCGCTACGAATTAGACTTTCGGTTTTTCCATTTGGAAACCAAAGGATTTCGAGTGATAAACTGTTCCTACTTCAGTTTTATTTTCAGTGTTTTTAACATTTAGATCATGATTTGTTTCATTTGGTTGAGACGTGATAATCATAATCTCTTGGGCGCTATTTCCAGTAGCATTGTTACTGGCGTCAGTCGCGGTTTCCTGACTCATGTTATTGACGCCAACACTCTCAGTCTGACTCGTATTACTTAAGCTCGCGTCTTTTGCGTTCTGCATTCCAATCATCCTTGAAACGCTTGACTCGCCTGATTCTAATTTATTGCTTGCTTGAGCAGTAAACTTACACTTTCTATTTAACCCTTTGCATCAATGTCTAACTTTAAATAATAGCTTTGGCTTTCTTCGAGCCATGACTCCTCTTTATTGAACTCTTCATCGTCAATCAATAAGTTTGTATACAATTCATGTTTTCTGACGAGGTTTTCAAATGCATTATTACCTTGCTTGCTGGTGGTTTGTGCTCTGCAAGGTGTGTTAAAGCTCTTCCACATCGCGTAAGTGCAGTTTTTGCGGCGCGTCGGTTGATTTTTGCCAGTTTAATATTTTCTGCTTCTTCGGTCATATTTATTTACCATTCCTCCGGCCCACAGGTTAGCAGAAATCGGATGTATGGATTGCGGATTTGGTAAACAAAGAGATCGGAATATTGCAAATCATATAATATAATATGATGAAAAATAATATTCGATCTAAAACCAAATAATACATAATTGTTGATAATAACTGATGTAGTAGCATGCATTGTCTCATTGTCTCTAATTCAAATACTATCATAGTCATACAAATTAACTTACTTCTATGGCAATATCCAATCTTTGCATTAAAACATCTGGTTAGCAAGTTTTTACTGTCCGGTGAGCTTCAGGTTAGCGTAAAGCTCTTATGAATTATAATAATTCCCGTTTACTGTTATACAGTCTTCCCATCAAAAAAGTCATGCAAACATGTGTTCGTAATTCGGTACTAAGAGTCTATAAGTATTTAAAAGCTAAGTGCCAATCAAAGTTAAATCAATTCCCAAACTAAAGTAATATAGTAAAGTTGATGAATGTAATTTGAAACAAACGAAACAATAAATAAAAAACAAAAGAAATCATGAGCGTGAAGGAGCCTGTATACTCTGATACAGAATTCTGTTGAGTTTCATAAACTTTAACTTTGATTTTTTCGTCTTATGCTTAAGATGTAGCTATTTTCAAAATTACTTCGCAAATTGATCAATAAGACTGGAGAGTTTCGCAAGCTATTTACAAAATTCGCCTCCGTGTTGTCTCAGATATTCATATTGTATATTGATATGTCTCAGATATTCATATTTGTAAAAATACTAAAACAATTATTCTCCTCAGGCTCAGTGATTTTCGGGAAATATTCACTTTGACTTCGTCTCGGTGAATATTCCCCGATAATCACCTTGCCTTCGGCGAATAATTGTTAATTATTCTACACCGTAAGTAACCAAGCAATGTGTGCTAATAAAAAACTAAACACTTCAAGCCGCTTTGCGAGGTTGAGAGCCGTTTGAAAATTGTCTACTTTAATTTTATACACCCTGTATATTACCTTGACTCTTTTAAATGATTTATCTGGTATCTCATTTAGAAATAACACCATTTTAAATTTAAAATTGCAACCAGGGACCTTAATTAAAAAGCATATGGTTTCTAGAAGGTTCCTAGACTAATAATTGTAAATATTTCCATTTTTGTCTGTGCAATGTATTTTGGGCGAATAAATTACTTACATAAATAAATAAATAAACAAACGAACAAGGCATCTAAAATGTTCGTGCTTTAGTGATTAAAGAGTGGAATGAAACAGATGCTGACTGGCGTCGAAATATTAAAGTGAAAGACAAAAAAAACTACAGTCAAGTCAAGGATTCAGGTAAATATGGTAGAGATGGAAAAACATATAAAGATTGCAAAAATCGTTTGAGAAAGGGAAAATTGCGTTACATAATGCCTAAAAACAAACACCAATCATGAAATGCTAGCGAGAATGGGCCATGTTACACCAGAAAATCGTAGAATACTTTAAATATGATACTTTATGTTGCTGAATAAATAGTCCATCTTTTAAAAAATCTTGTTTCCACTTACAATTCTCAACTTTATATACAATGCTTTACTTCCAATATGTAGCAGCACTGCAAAATTTTGAATAATGCATTATATGTAATTACAGATCCAGACAACGATTCGGGCACGTCAGGGACAATCAAATCGCGGTAACAATTTTTTATGTAATTCCACATTATAACAACGCGCTGCAGAACAAATAATTATGGTCACAAACTTACTTGATAACCTGGCCTACTATGTTAAATTTTACAAGGGCGAGAGGGAAGAACAAATTTCAGAATATTTTTCTGCCAATGTCAAGTTGAAGCATGTACATATTTCCAGAAAAATCACATTACGATTGATTCACGCGAGCTCAAATGTAATCTATGAGCATTGTAAACAGTGACAAGATTATTGGTTGTATTGTGCATCTTTGCAAAGCAGTGGCGTAGCTAGCTTTCAAACTTATGTCATGCTATTGTGCAGTGGCGGATCTAGCGTAGGTCAAAATAAATTATAGCAGCCAAATTTTAAATTCAAAATAACTTTATAACAATGTGATTGGTTATGAATTTCCAAAGAATAGAATCTTGCCAATGAAATTGCTTTGAAGGTGTTTTAAAATGTATATATATCCAAGAATGAGCTGTAGTAATTTATTTTGACCTACGCTAGATCCGCCACTGCTACTGTGATGATATTGGGAGAATTTTGAAATTTAGAGCCTCTAGATCGTCGGAAATGGCCTTTTTGGGCTCTGATAAAATCAAAATTTACGCATAAACTTTAGATGATTCTGACTATACACAGTTAATTTCTTAAGTTTTATTCAGCCAAATTGAAGAAAATTTACCACCACAACATTTTGTCTTTGACTGTTTCGCGCAAAGGGCTCATCAGCATGTCAAGGATACACAACAGCTGTTCGACTTATGCAAAACTATGTACGATACACATAAATGGTGTCAGCATGATTCCGACATGGAAAGCTTTAAAAAATAAAAGCTGCCGAGAAGCCTCAACAACATGAGAAGTTTGGTTACAATTGAGCAACTATTTAGGACATTTTATAGACATGAAATTGCTCAATTTTTCATGTCATCCCAGTTGAATTCTAACCCTTTACCCCCCTCTCTGACCCTACCCAAATGGCAAAAACAAAAGTTAAAAACCTGAATGATATAGCAGTTCCATTCAAAATGCTACAATGGATAAGGGATATGTTAAAGTTAGACAATACCAGGTAGTAGTTTTAAAATATTTTCATGATAAGGCAGTGAAACTGATGTGCTGCTAGCTTAAAAATTAACAAAAATATAAATATGTAACAGATCTTATTTCATTAAGACAATGAAAATAGAAAATTGAAATAGAGAATGTACAAATTTAAAAAAAATAGCAAAAAAAATTTAAAAACCGTTGCCAGCAGTCAAAGTAATTACAGATAAATGTTACTACAGATATTCAGAGTATGTTTACGGGAACCACTGAGTATTTTGATAAAATACAATACAAAGGAAACTCCGAAAATTGACAACATGATAAATTTTATTTCTACGTTTCGACTATTCTTTAGTCATCATCAGGAACGAAATGATGATCTTATTACATACTATAGAATATATAAATTCAGTGAAGAAACATGATATACTAGTTAAATGTTAAAAGATCTTTGGAGGCTTTTGTCCCGTGATTCAAAGTAGGCTTGTGTCTGTTAATTGCTATCGATTCTAGATATAATAACAATGACCAATGTCTAGATTTATCTATCATTTTAAAATTATTTCTTCTCTTGGGCAGAAATAGTTGTTTTACAACCTTTGCGCTTGTAGCGCCACACGAACCATCCGTCACACCAGACTTTGTTCCGAACCGCATGTCGCATTTCTGGCTTGCGATTAAATCACGTTGCTGCATCCAAACTATCTTCATTTCCAAATTCTCGCCAAAGATCACCTCTCGAAGTTCGGCGTGAGGAGACATTTCGTCGCGTCGGAGCAATACTGTTGATAGTATGCTCGACAAACATTTTGAAGCCTTTTTATAATAAAGTGTAGTGATGACTCATCGTTTGTTTTGATCAGCATGATATCAAGATAGCACAGCTAAAACGCATATTATTCTTTCTGTTCACTTTGACTTCGCGAACCGAAAGATCGCTCCAAAAGCTCAAAGACAATGTCTGTCGCTATTGAGTAGAGCCGATGCGCTCAATTGACCTTGATCGATTTCCATATTCATAAGAAATGAGAATTTATGAATATTTATAAAATAACGAAGCCTTGCTTTTGCAATGTCCTGCTATTTCGGCTGAGCATGACTTGAGCGATTCGTTCAACGAACTGCGCGTGCGTCGCGAGAATTCTAGCTAATGATATGCGTTGAAAATAGAGAAGAAGTCATGCTCTAGATGCAATAGCATGATAAAAAAGGGCATGATAACCCAAAAAAAGTCATGCCCTAACCTGCGATTAGGTAAATAAACTTTAGCCTGTTTGCAGGTTAAAGAACGCTCAAATGCGAGGAATTTGGTTCGCTAGAGCTGTTTTCGAGGATGACATTACGTGCGAAAGCATTTCATCATTTTCATGTAGAAAAAAAATGGTCAAAAAAAACTTTTGCTTGAAAAAATTTAGGTCATGCTCAGTATGACAAGCAAGACCTCTAGCTACGCCACTGTTGCAAAGACTGGTGTTACAGTTACGTAGCATCCTCTCCCTGAAAAAAATATGAAGGAAACGAGGCCAGAGTAGTTACGGAGTATAAAAAAAAATGTAGTTTCAAAATGTTTCCAGATGTTAAAGTATTAAAGCGTATGAAACGATCGGGATTCAGCTATAAGCAAACGAAAAATATAAATGCTTTTGTTAAGTTGATTGTAGTATGCCTTTTTTATATACCTTTTTATATTTCCAGAAAGGAACCCAAGAAATTAGCACAAGAAACGAGTGCATACCTAAACTTAGTAAAAGACGAAAAGAACTTTGAAGAAGATGCTGTTGCAGAAGACGCACCAAAGTCTGCTAGTTATGACGATAGTTTACTCGAGTCAAAGCCTGAAAAAGATAGTGAAATTAGTGGCATTCACAAAACAAAGGATAAGGACGGTAATCCTACTATAAAAATGGCACTTGCACAACAACTTAAACACGTAACTAAATTTAATGAAAAAAACATGGCTTCTCTGCAATAGTGAATTGGATAAAAAATTACGAACGAATGTTCTGGTTTTATTTCAAATACGCAGCCGAGATCCCACCTCAGGCGGGACAATTTTTGAATCATAGAAATGCTCCATCTCGCCTTCCCAGGACAAACAGAATTTTTCATTCCTGTCTTCTATTAATGTTCAGTGCAGTAGAATTGGAGTAATGATAATTATAAACATCAGGTTAGTCTAATATACTAACCTGATGTTTATAACTATTTTGCAATATTTTACTATTATCTCGCCTCTCATATAACTGGAAACTCAACCTGGGATGAGAAACATCCCTTCTCGGTTAACGTCCCGTCCTGCCTCTCATGTTAACTGGCCCATACTCACCCATTACCCATAACTGTTAATCATCATAGTTTTAACGCTGTTATTCGTCGCGTATATTTATTAATGATTTAGACATAGAAAAGAGTTCGCCGAATCAAGATTTTGGTAAACAGGAAGAAGAAAAAACAAGCAAAGACAGTGACGATAACACGTTAACAGAACCTACTACCACAAGGAATACTGATGTTAACATGGGTATTTATACGTTGACAGGAATTTCAAAAAGTCAGGGTAATAAAAATTGCAAATGGTATTTTAGTGATAAAACCTATAAATGTGTCTTGTTTCAAGATTTACAGTCCTGATTTCTTTGCTTATCTCTTAAACTTTTATTTTATTCTCAACGAAAACACTTGATATTTAAAGCCAGGCTGACCAGCTGCATAGGACACAATGTATAGCTATATTTCATGTACTTAAGGCACTTAAAAATGTACTTAAAAACCTACACATCGCCTTGCATTTCCTAGAGCGTGATCTTTCTGCTTTACAGGACTTGTATTCAATCAACATGTAATAGTACATTGTTCCACTCTATTACCCAATTAGTACACAAGATGTACCAAAAAAGTTAAGGGAACTTTGAAGAGCTGTGAACAGGGCCGTTTTTAGAGCGTTAATACGGGAGGGGGGTATGTTCATATAGTCGCGTTCTGCATGGCTGACGAGGTTTTTTTCAAGTCAAATTTGAATTGATCGATTTGAGAGAAGAAAGAAACTTATCGGGCAGAGCATGAATATATAAAAATATACCCCCTCCCCCAATAAACAGTCTAGCTAGCTGGCTGTGAGACATTCATTGTTTTAAACTACAAGAATTATTCTTTCATAGTTTTAGAACCTGGGGCTGGTTAAAAAAGTGATTAAAGTTACATAACATAACTATGATTAGTCCAATCAAAACCACGTATTTTGCACTTAATCACTATTTAGTTACAAAACAGTGATTAAAAAGTGATTAATAATGGTAATTGCACTGAGTGGAGTGCAATTTGGTCTGAAATCAAACGCGTGATTACAAGTTTGATTTCAGACCAAAATTGCACGACACGAAGTGCAATTTCCACTTTATTACATTCATTTTGAAATCTAAAACAAGACACACCTCCTGCCTTCCTTCCGGTTCTTCTTCGGCGCGTAGCATAGCAACAAGCGAACAAAATCGAAGGACATATTTGTACAGGTATTTACAACAAATGGAGAAGATAATGAACTTGTTTGTGCATAAAATCTTGGCCAAAGGAATAGCAAGGTTAGTTTAAACATTCTATGAGCTTTATTCGTGATTTAACAGGATTCAACAACGGATTTTTGAGCTAAAACATATTAAATTTATCTGGACTTACTTGTCGCTGCCATATTGCACTTCGAGCTTGTACTAGTTATTCAATGTTATTCACAAAGGTTTTATTTTTGCAATGTGTAGAATCGTTTGATTTGTTTAGCAACTTAGCTAGTGTTTTATCTGTTTTTCAGTGCTTGTGTACTAGCCTTTGACTGCCTGAGAAAATAGTATAGGTGATATGAAATTTGTTTATTTTGCTCTTTTGTCACCGTGATCAGATGTTTTTAAAATTCATTTGGTAAATTGAATGCATGCAGTTTGATTTGTTTTGTTGGCTAGACTCGGCAGCCATATGCAATTGGGACCAAAAAAGATGCGATTAATGAGCAGTTCTTTAATCGCACCCAAAATGATGCGATTTGGGGATTAATCGCACTATTTTTGACCAATCAGAATGCTGGAAATACCATTGATTTCAAAATGAATGTAATAAAGAGTTTTATCAACCGACCACAGGCTTTCGATTGTCACCATTTTTGTGAAACTTGAACAAAAATTGAGCAAATACGAATGGAGTGCACAAAGTAACCGGCCGAAATCGCACATTGTCCTAAAAATGTAAATTCCATTCATCTTATTAATTTACCTGTCATGAGAAACAATTCGTTGCTAATTAGATAGATGCATTGATTTTACTAATTAATTCATCTAAGCATATTTGTATTTGCTCATTTTTTTCAAATTTTACAATAACGGGGACATTTAAAAACTGGTCTTCTGAACTGTGAAAGAAGTTAAACATTGAGCGTCCTGTATATAGCTCTCAAACTGCGATTACTTTTTTGGGTATTTAGTCAAGCTCAATTACTTCGTATTGTTTTTGTAGATCTATATTTTAATTAGTCTGATAAACAAAAATTAAAATATTGAATTTTTCACGTAATGATATATTTTATAGATTTAGACCAAAAAAATACTTCTTCTGATGGTATTTATATGGTAAGCACAAGACAAAATGAAGTACAAGATGATCAAGCATCCAAGAGCAATGGTATTTACATGGCTGGAATGTTGTCAAGAAATAAAATGGCACGGCCTCATGAAGATGGAGCGACCCATACTCAGCAGGAAAAGATGCCATTATCGTTAGCGCCGAAACCAGAAGGTAAATAGAAAGATGGAACTAAATTGTTCCACGGATCGGGGACGAAATGTTTAGATGGTTTGGCGTTTAGCCAATATTCATTGTGATATTCAAGCCATATAAAACACTTTCTGTGCTAATATGCCGTGTTGAGTGAAAATTGGAGGAAAAACGAGAAATTTCATCAAACCCGAAGTCCACGACATTATACTGTACTGTAATTAATGATTGTAAGGGCAATAGTAGGAAAGCTTTCACCATGCAGAGTTAAAGTTGGAAGTTCCATTTCAACGAAGTGAGAGCCGATGTAAATAGACCATGCCATCATTCACACAGGTGTTCATTCATATAATTTTTCGCGTTCTGCCCGACGAATTTCTTTAGAACTCTATTCGATTTCAGAACAAATCCATCTGGCAGAACGCGAATATGTGAATAAACACCTCCTTATTAACACCCTAGTTACGCCTTCCATTGGACAAGTGAATTGATTTAAATAAAGTGTTATGAGACTAGACAGTATAGTACAAGTATATACAAGTATTTTGAATATTAAAAGCTAATCAGAAAATCACAGTGAATTTTTGTATCGTAACAAAGGTTTAAAGTTTTAACAAAAGTATGAAATGGAACTTTGTGTCTATTTTCTTCTCGCCAAGCATAGTGAACGCCTTAGTAGGCGTCTTGTTTATTAAAAATATCTATTTAGCAATCAGTTAATTAATCTAATAATCACACTTTCACCTCGAATTTATCACTAAGATGTTTAGTCCGCTTAGATTTTGCAAATGTCATACTTAAATTTAATTCAACGAGCAATAGAATTGAAATCGTGTTTTCCTCATAATTTGTCCAAGAGTGTTCTTTTCTTTGTTGTGATCAAATTTTGACTGAGACTAGACGGAGTGTGCGATGAAAGAACGGTACATTCATACGCCATACATAAGGATCAAACCGACAATTGTGAGGTTCCATATACCGCGGTAATTCTTAGTTTGAATTATAAAATTTTCCTTATTTCTTTAAATTTTCCCAAATTCTGTAATGCATGGCTGTTTGTCTTAGACTTGGGCTTGAGGCGAAGTTAAATGAGATACCGCACGATGCGATAATTTATGTTCATGTCTTGTTAGGTTATATTCGCCAGCAACAAGATTTCAGCAACGGGATTTACATGTCATCAATGAAGGCAAAAAACGTGAAGACTGAAGATCCAACATCTCGAGAAGCCGCGGTTGATAGCAGCACTACGCAAGCGAAGGACGGTGGCATCTATATGACCAGCTCCGCATATAAGAGAGCCTGAACGACCACATTGATAACACCCCCCACTTCATAAAAAAACAGTACTACCTTTACTATACCTTATGATTCGGTGATTATTTTAATGCTTATTTCAGCAATCGTTGCATAAATTGTTTTCAAATCCAACTCGCCATAAACAATTGATTAGTTTTGTTAAACGACCCTTTTCATATCGATAACCAGTAAGCGGGATCGTCGGCTGTTCTGGGGGAATAGCCTAACTGTCTTTTTAAAGTCACTTAGACGCCAAACTAAACACAATTCACGACATTAACATTTACTTCACTTCACGAATTTAACATTTATTTCACTGAAATCCATGTGCTGACGGTCGAAAACTGTGAAAAATGATTTCGCGCTTGGTAATATCGCAATTTTCAAGGTGGAAAGAAAGTTTTTGGCAACTCATTTCAACAAGTTTTTTTCTTCAATTCGAAGCCCTGAACGCTGAAAATATGATTTTAAACCATGAAACATTGCAATTTTTCCGTCAGAACGAAAGTTCTAAGTCGGTGATTTTAACATGTTTTTTTTCACGCAATTGCATGTCCTGCAGGTCGGACACATGTTTTTAACCTTGTTAACGTCGTTTTTTTGCGTCTACGTTGCATAGCAACGTAGAGCTATGTAGGCGAAAACTCTAGGGAACTGGCTGGCTGGATGACTGGCTGTGTTTGGTCAACGAATATGACGTATTTTGAAGTCACGAGCTTACAAAATAAACGCTAACACTTAAAAGTATTTTAATAATTTTACCGACAATGCCCCAAAGTTGTGTTAATATAACTCATGACGTATGGAGTTTATGGTAGCGCTGCAAATTCAATGCAGTGCAGTACTTTGTTCGTTCGTTCGAAAGCAGTTCGATTAAAGTGCTGAATAATATTTGGCAGTTTGTAAAGTGTTTCTTTGCTTTCTTTCCATGGGATTTTACAAAGGTATGCTCTCATAAGTTCTTAGTTGTTTTGTTTTGGATAATAAAATTTAGATATTTTCTTTAAAATCGCAAATTTGACAGAGCATTTTACACAAATTACAAAGGGTAACAGTATAAATTAATTTCAGCATTGCAGCACATTGTCGATCACAGCAGTCGCTGGAAGCCGGTTGAAGCGGAAAGGGAATCACTTTATAATGTCATGGTCAGAGACAATGGCTATAGAAAATTAGTATATATATATATATATATATATATATATATATATATATATATATATATATATATATATATATATATATATATATATATATATATATATATATATATATATATATACCAACATTGTATAAAATGTGGAAATTGTCTCAGGTAATTTAGAAACATACTTTAGTGATCATCATATGTGATCCAGACTCGGACTGGCCCCAATTAAGGGGCCTTGCCATTGTAATATTGAAAGGGGCCCTTTAGGTGAAGATTTTATTGTGCTCTGGAGAATATGAAACATTAAGGATATAAAGTGTGTTTATAACAGCAAAAATTATAGTCACACAAAATACAACAGATTCCTGAGCCATTATTAGCTAAAAGAAAATAGTTTTTAATTGAGAAAAGAGAAGTCGTTCCATTTCCGATGACTTAGATGCAAGTTTTCGATACACTGCTTCATAATCGATAACCTTTAGTAGATCGATTTCTATGGAACAAATCATTACAGCTTCCAGGTGTTGCTCAGTAAGCAGTGATCTCAGTCGATTCTTGATAAGTCGTAATTTTGAGAATGTTCTCTCACAGGATACTACAGTACATGGGAGCGTGAGCGCAGTTCTTTGGCAAATGTAAAGATTGTTGTAGCTACTGCAATGATACCGGCAGGTAATCAACTTCTGGAGAATGCAACCGAGACAGCTTGAGCAGTCACCTTTGCAGAACACTCCAAATTCAGATTCTTGCTCTTCATCCTTCACTTCCTCGTCGTCAGGTGCTATCTAGCATCTGGTTGATTATTGTCTTATTGCGACGACGAGTATCGATTCAGTCGCGCAAAATGGACGAGTTCATCCTTTAATTCTCTCCCATCAACACCAGAAATTTCTGCAAGTCTGGAAATCGTAAAAGTGGAGGATTCAACAACGCGATCATAGTTGCTCGGGTTAAGATGCCAGATTTCTTTGTACAGTGCAGAGTTCTTTTCATTAAATCGGGAAGATATTTCTTGATTCAAACGATCAATGACAGGTAGGTAAACATTCGCCCTATAATTTTCAACTGGGTCTTTATTTGGCTCGTCAATTGCTTGTTCCTCGAAATAGCGACGTTTCTTTCGGGATATTGTAGAAGTTGGTAGATGTTCCTCAAGTACAACATCAAAATTGGGATTCTCATCATTATCAATCAACTGTTGGACGTTTTGAAGAAATTCCTTTGCATATTGAAAGTATTGCTCAAACTGAGATCTGTCAGCTGCGAGGGTGCTCATTTCATGTTCGACAAGGCGAAGAGCTTGAGTAATATCTAAACCAACGGTCTGCAAGTATTTAGTGACAGGGTCGCATGTCTTGACCACGTTCTTTAAAATAATTGCCGTAAGAAGCGATTTGAAATTTGACCAGCTGCTCAACAAAGCATCACTGTCGTCTCGTGTCTTGGTCGAAGTGTCCGCCGCATTGCTCAGCTCCCACAAAGTTGCGAGTAGAATGTAGTAACTCGTTGGTTCATCGCAGATTCGTTTGACAGCCTTGAATGACGACCACGGACCACCATCGTGTTTTTCCGACTTTCACAAGCTTTTTTAGCTTCTGTGCCCGCTTGCTATGTTCCTCAACCCATTTTTCCAGACGTCCATCCGACGGGAGCTTTCATTGAAAAAGGTGCACGTTTTTTGCAGGAGTCCAAGAAGGTTTCGACACTCTTGAATTTCTGAGAAAATTGGGGAGACAACAAAATTTTGCTGGTGCGCAAAACCGTATACAAAATATCCTGAAGGCACTCTTTCTTCATAATATTTAACAACCCCAACATTTTTAGATGTGTTCGCAGATGCACCATCTAATGACAAACCAATAAGATGTTCGATGTTAAAAAAGCAGTGTCACATTTCACGCAAATTTTATTTCTTTATTTTCTTGCTATTTTACGAATTTCTTGTAGATTCAGCTTAATTAAAGCACATAAATTGCATTATTTTTACCTTCTTCTGTATGCAAGAGCAACAGATGTGCGGTGAAATCGCGGCAAATCCAACGGTTACATCCCGCCTCGATTTTTGCATTTTCCATGCTTTAAATACATTGTACACCGAATAAATTCCTTAGCGTTGATTTTCGTATAATTTCCTTCGAAGTTTGTCATTCTGTTGCTTTTTAATCATCCGGAAATATCGAATTTCAGACCATGCTCGCCCTCCATTGAGGACGCCATCTTGGATTCCAAACTTGAAAACGTTGGCCCAACGCTTTCAAGTTTATTATGCGCAGAAGCATATGCGTGAAATATGACACTGCTCCTTTAAGATTGTGTTTCTCCAACTTGGCGGATAGAAGATTCCAGAGTGCTTCTCCTTTACCAGAAGTTATCACTTCCAAGCCTAGCAGTCGTTCATGCACTTTTCCATCCTTTGTAACGTATCTTACCACCACACTGAACTGATCAGTCCCGGAAATGTCAACCGTCCCGTCCATGACAGCTCCGTATTTTCCTTTGCAATCTGTGTTAATGCATCCGACAATTTCTTCTTGGTCTAAATCTGTGTTAATGCATCTTCTCCAATTTCAAAACTTCCACGCCCTTTTTTTTTGCTTTTTGCTTTGTTCGATGCAATTGTCGACATGTGCATTTAGTATTTGGTCGTACTTACATGACAATATTACTAACTCAAGAAAGTTTCCATGTTGTTTGTTTGTATCACGAAAGTAACGAGCAGTTTCAGAGCATCCGCGGTATGCCAGACCTTGACCAGAAATATCCTAGACAATATCAATGATACGATTAAGAACCTCACGGTTTTTCTTTACTTTATCACGAGAGGAGCTCTTTGCAGTTTGCAGCCATTGCGGGATTGTCGTTTCTATTCAGATGCTGAAAATACACATCCGACGCATCACGATGGCACTGGGAATTTTCACGATGCTTTAGAGTCTGACTAGCTCGGCGAAAGTTGTCACCACCAAATGCACACACCAGCTCACCTAAACGGTTTGTTGAGAAGCATCCGCAAATCTTACAATACAATTTGTTCTCCACCGAGTCATATGTAAGCCATTTACGCTGTATGCGCTGATCTTCGTTTACACTTTGAAAGTAGATATCTCTCTGGAGGGAAAATGCCATCTACTGGTTGATCAGGGGGCATGGTAGGGAGTTTTAGTTTTTCCACTATAGAAGAGAGCCATATACAGTGCAACTCACGATATTACTTGTATGAGATATTTATGCCGTACGTATTCAAAATGAGCATTGCCATTCATTAACACTTACGAACAACAAAACAAAGTTGTGAGAAGATCTTTACCATGTTGATATTTGATGTTAGTCACATGACTGAAAAAATATGGCGCTGTTCCATATTCGAGGTGGACCACGCTATTAGTTTTAAAAATATGATAACACGATAAGACGTCGTTTTTAACTTAATTGGAAGTGGAAACGACATTCTTTAACCAAAAACAGCATAGGTAACAACAAGAGAATGTTTTAGCTAGAAAATAAACGAACTTGGTGTCATAGTTGAAGGATTTTTCAAAGATTACGTGGAACGGTGGAAAAGAGGGATTCTGGACTTCTAAAATGGATAAGAATGGGAGCTATTAGGCGTTTGAAGGAGAACTGTTCGTAAATTATCATGATAAACATCTATAAACATTTTGAGACAGTTTGCTTTGCCATATATCTTCAAAACTAGCAATGATGGATTCCTGGTAAGCAATAATAATTCTAAAAGTACCTCCACTGGTGTCGTGGAATGAACGTTTGGCACTGGATTGAGGCAAAAAAATGCTTGAGAGCACAACAGAAGTTTGTCCTTTTGACGGGCAGACGAAATCAGCATGATAAAGCTTGGAAAATGCATGCATGGGTTAGATTATTGATATTCAATGACGGTATGTGACCAGCGAGGCTAAGGAGTCAACAAAAAAGATGTAAAGTAAACGAGTTCTGCTGGTAACAGCGGAAATAGGGATCAGAGACCTCTTTTGCACATTTAGGCACATATGAAAACATGTTGGTTGCTAATAATACGGATCTAAATGATCGTTCTACCACTTCTTTAGCAGGTACCTAAAACCTTTCATCAGAAGTTCCTTTTCCAGCATTAGGGAATTATCATGTTGATCTCGACTTGTCTGTCTTGTCGGTCTCGACTTGTTGTGCTCCCAAGCATTTTTTTGCCTCAATCCAGTGCCAAACGTTTATTCCACGACACCAGTGGAGGTACTTTTAGAATTATTATTGCTTACCAGGAATCCATCATTGCTAGTTTTGAAGATATATGGCAAAGCAAACTTTCTCAAAATGTTGATAGACGTTTATCATGATAATTTACGAACAGTTCTGCTTCAAACGCCGAATAGCTCCCATTCTTATCCATTTTAGAAGTCCAGAATCCCTCTTTTCCACCGTTCCACGTAATCTTTGAAAAATTCTTCAACTATGACACCAAGTTCGTTTATTTTCTAGCTAAAACATTCTCTTGTTGTTACCTATGCTGTTTTTGGTTAAAGAATGTCTTTTCCACATCCAATTAAGTTAAAAACGACGCCTTATCGTGTTATCATATTTTTAAAACTAATAGCGTGGTCCACCTCAAATATGGAACAGCGCCATATTTTTTCAGTCATGTGACTAACATCAAATATCAACATGGTAAAGATCTTCTCACAACTTTGTTTTGATGTTCGTAAGTTTTAATGAATGGCAATGCTCATTTTGAATACGTATGGCATAAATATCTCATACAAGTAATATCGTGAGTCGCACTGTAGTTTTTGACTTCTCGCAATTAGTTATGACGAGCGTCTCATTTTCTTCAGTTTCGTCGGGCGATCGAGATTCAGCAGAATGAGACGTACCCGGTGAATCCGATTGAGCAGACCCAACAGAAATAGGCACAAAGCAAAGTTTTCTTTGTTTTGGTTCAGACGCTGCAGTCTGAAGCTCCCTTGCTAATTTATCTCTCCGTTTTTGCGCCCCACTTTTAGATTTATTCATATCATGTAGTTTTAGAGAAGACTAAAAATTCGAAACAAATATAATTATTTGACAGCAAAATTATCAAAGGATCAACCGAAGGTCCTTCGTCGGGTATTAATTAGTAGGGGATTATGAAATTATGGATCTGAATTTGGGACGCGGATGTATATTTTCATATATGTTAGTTTTTCCGTGTCTTCAGTTCAACTCAAGAATTCCGTAGGTTAGAATTCTGCACCAGGTATTTTTGAACTCTGGAAACGAGAATTCAAAGATTAAATCTATTCTGGAAGTCTGGAATTAAGGTCTTTTGGTCGCCTTATTAAAATTTTTTTTGGTTTTTCTCTTTTAATAACATTTTATGATCATAAATTTATATATTGCTCCATATTCTTTTGCCAAGTTGTTACTTACCGTAAATTTGAATTAATTATAACGATATAGTATTATTCATGACTTATGGTATCACGGTTGACAGATTGAGTTATATTGAACCGAAACTAAAAATTTAACTAAAAATAAAGATTTTAGTCTCTAGCATTAAATTATTTTCAAATCTCTTTATTTCCCTAAAGAAAAAGCTGATTAAATGAATGTTGATGAATTAACAAGCGGCCTGAAAGTTAAAACTAAGTGTGTGACAAAGGCAGCCATTTTGAATAAATTATTTTACCGCTGGCCTGAAGAGATTAAAATTCCTACTCATTCCCAGCCTCTATATTTTGGTTTCTTACTGCCTGAAAGTCAGTAAGAGTTTGAATACTGAATAGTCAGCATCTTTGAATATTATCTTCAATTTTAATCCGTTCACAAATATGGGAATTAAATAATTGTCAAGGGCCCATTTGATGTCCCAGTAGGGGCCCATGTGCCATGGCACAAAGGCACATAGGCCAGTCCGAGTCTGATGTGATCTGCAGTGGTCATAAAGCAATGTGGAAGTCATGCCAAGAAAGATAGACCTACAGCTAATGAGCTAGGTACAGTTGAAAAGCAATTGTCGCATTTCTACAGAATGAAACAGCAATGATAGTTCACCTGTAGTGACAAAGCAATGTAAACATAAAATGTTACAATCCAAGCAATTTAAACTAATCATGTAACTGCTATATTTCAGATGCTGCAGTACGGTAAACCACCTGTGTTGATAGTAATTGCTGTGATATCTTTAGTGTATGGTTGGTCCATATTATTGGACATTCCAACCATACATGCAAAAGATTGAATACCGGTACTCACTATATTAACAGGTATGTATTTTCATGTTTATTTTAGTTTTAAATTTTGTTCCTGACCACTTTAATTTTTAGCAGAGCTTCTTTCAATTCTAATTTTGTTTTCTTGCTTTTTTATTTTTGTTAATGGCCAGAAAAAGAAGGAGCAACGTAAAGTACTAAAATTCAATGAACATGTATGGACACAACCAATGTTACAGTGTTACAGTTATGTTGCTATGTGTCATGCGGAATACTCAGTGACGTATGTATGAAACATGGTGAGACTTTTAAAACAAAAAGCAGTGGAACAAAAAAAACAAATGCACCAATATTGTTAAAAGTTATTTGGGACATTGCCGATCTAGATTTGTGGACTAACGTTCAACACACATGTACATATGGTTACACCCAATGTTACAGATATGGAAATACACTAAGTATGATGTTGACAGTTATGTTGCTGTGTCATATGGAATACTCAATGGCATATGTGTGGAACTTGGTGAGGCATTATAAATGAAAGACCGTGCAGCAGAATAAACAATGCACTAGCTGCTATATCTGGAATAATACAGCACAGACATTTGCCATATAATGTGAGAACAAACAATCAAACATTATCATATACATGCATGGATGGACATATTCCATTTGAGATATTTACAGTATATGTTATGGAATAATTTGGCAAGTGGCATTTGATAGTCAATACAAAATGACAGTCAAACAAATACCTTGGTCTTGTTACTGATTGTTAAAGTATAACAGAAAGCTAGTACATATAGCATGCACCACATAATGTACCCTAACGGATATTAATGGTGATATTTGGCGTAAATATAATCAACAATTGTTGATCCCACTGATAAATCAAGAAAGGATTTTGATGATGTGGGATCCTTAATTCAAAATAAATAACACTGTTTAAAAAAATATAAATGAGCCTGCTGACTAGAAAGTGAAAAACCATGTATAAATATACCAAAACAGATACATAGCACATCTCAAAATATAGTCATAAAGAACAGTCACTTATTATTTTATTCATCTTCAATGTATATAAATGTTATCTTTATTTGTAATTTTTGAACTTTTTCTTTTTAAAATTGACAAGTACTGTCGTGGTATCGTGGCCATTCGTGGCAATTGAATAATTGTATTTTCTATTTTTTGCTTAAATTATATATATTTTGTTTGAATATTGTTTTTGTCATTTTCACTGATTCTGTGCCTTCTCACCAGTATAACATAACGTAACGTTGACGCATGTACGCATTGTGCGTACCTATTCTTCATGTTTGCAGGTAAGTTATGAAGGTAAGTTTTAGGTTCGGGATTTTAACATTTACTTCACTAAACTGCGTGTGCTTACGACCGAAAGCATGATTTGTGCTTGTTAATATCGTAATTTTCATGGTAGAAGCAAAGTTTTTGGTTCTTTAACTCAACAAGTTTTTTTCGTTCAACTCGACGCAATGAACGCTGAAAGCAAGATTTTGAACCGTGAAACATCGCAATTTTCCCGTCAGAAGTCGGTTATTCTAATATGCTATTTTCGCTCAATTGCATGTCCTGCAGGCCGTAAATATGTTTTTGACCTTGTTAACAACGGGTTTTTTCGTGTTTGAAGGTAAGTTTTAGGTTTGCAATTTTAATCCTTCTTGACGGGCCCTACAAAAATCGGTCACCGGTGACAGATAACTATGCGAAACTGTATCTCGGGTTCAGTATAAGCTATTCAGACAAAAAAGCACCACCTGATGCAGAATTTCAAGACGTTTCGTTAGAACTATATATTATGTTTGTTGTATTGTTTACAAACGCAATTTGCTTGATTTATTGATCGTTTGAAATACAAAAACATGTGATAATGCAACACTTACGCGCTGTTGAATGTAAATAACATGTCGCCAAATTTAAAGCCCTGTATCTTCGCTTTATCTTAAAGGAAAATGGTAATATATTTTTTTCCTGCTTAATCGAATAGGAATATACACAAATGTTTTAAAATTGTAAACTGACTTTATTACTTTGTAATGTTCATGAGTAAATGAAGCTGTAATATTCGACGGTTTTCGAATATTTGTCCGCCATTTTGAATCTTATTTCGAAAAAATTATAATTCGAGTATAATAACTTGTGACGTCACAGCCTGGGTTGTTGTCGTTTGGCTTGTTGCTCAATAGCACACTAGCTTAGAAACAATGGCGACTGCGAAAAGCGACGAAATGAATTACTGCAAAGATGAATTAATTCAACCATATATGTTTGAGCCGAACAAGGGAAATCAAGAGGAAGCCAGTGATAACTCATCAGACGATTCAAGTTCAGTTGAAAGTGAGTTTGATGAAGAATTCGAGGGAGCAAATGCGTGGCGTCTATTTTCTCTTGATTGGTGCAAATATGGAAATTGTACTCTCATGGTAAAAACAATCGAAAGTTTCTGTTGCCACGAGAAGAGTTTAGAGTACGATGAATATGATGAACTAGAAACTACTGCACAGAATCAAGGATTAAATTGTATAACAAGCTTATCATCGTTCACTCAAAATATAGTTTCGAAAGAAGTTCTCGCTGTTGATGTATCACAATATCTAGAAGAGAATTGGGGAGACGATGAGTTAGAACAAACACATAAGTTATTTCGTCATGTTGCGTACAGAAGATGCTCAAGATGGGTTTTCGCTATCTTGGGTAAGAAAAATCGCAGAGTTTTCCCTTCTTGTGTGTATAAATGTATCAGAAATACTTTCGCCTCGCCGAGTGGTTTATACACTCATTTTAAATTCTCAAAATAATGTGTTTATGTGTCAGAAGTAATGAAAAACAGTTCATTGACATTGAATTATTCTGTATTTTTAATTATTTTGTTTGATCAATTTCAATATAAAGAAGCAGTACTGTACATCAGGCAATGTTTTTATTCAGTACACCTGTTTGAACACTTCTGCATTTTACATTTACATTCTTGCGTGCAGCTCTTGTCAACTTATTTGCATGGACATCTAACTGTGGCACAATTGCCAAAGCATTTGCAGACGGTTCCATCATCAGCAATTGGATAGGCTGGTTTTGTGAATCTACTGTATCGCCTGGCAATGATTGCTTCTTTGAATTCTGGTTGTTTACCATCAAGGTACTTTTGCACAAGTGACTTTGGTTCTTTTGACAGGGTCCTTCTTTTATGTTCTTTTGCTGTTTTCAATGTTGTATAGCTTATCCTTAGGTTGAGGGTTTCCTGCTGGATGGCTTGTATATATTCTAATTTGGTGATGGAATATGACTACATAAATATTTATTGCCGGACCATAAAAAGAAACAAGCCTGAGGGCAATTTTAACCTATCAAGGGGCAAAGTGCTGCATTAGTTTATTTTTTTTACTTTTATAATCTGTAAATATTATTCATGATTTGCAGGTTAGGTTAATATTATATACCTTTTATTAAACTTACTGTGTGTTGTATTTTCATGTATTTTCCTACTTATCACTTTTTTGCCCATGTGTGCTTTGGAATATACAACAACCCATCTGTCAACCCCTTCTTTAGTCTTCGCTTGTTTCCTTTGTGAATTTTCATTGAAATGGAGATTTGTGCAAAATAACCTAGAGACAGCAAGTAGAAAATTTTATATCCAGCATACTTGATATGAAATATATTGTTTTCAGGTGAAAAACACCAAATCACTGTCTCAAGGGCATTGACAGAGAGGGTTGGATAGCAACCTCTAAGAAAATTTTCAACCATATATATCATATATTAAATATCATATATTTTATATATATTCAACCATTATATATTTTCAACTATATATATTACTTATATATATCATAACCCATCCCACAAGGGGCTAGCGAGCCTGCCTGTTTTGAAATGTCAAAGTTAAACTATCATATCTGAGTATTTCTAACTGTTGTCATCTGAGTTATCATTTGCATTACATTTAATGGTTTATGTTAGTATAATTTTATATCTGCATTGTACGGCATTTGTCAGAAAAATCTCAAACCTTGCCATCAAAGACTGGTATGGGTAATAGGTGTTCTTAGCAGCAAATTGCTAATCAAGTGCATGCTTTCCCTCTAGTGAAGAAGTTTGATGGAAATCTGAAAGCTTTCGGATTGCAGATAATAATCTTGGTCTGGTTAACATTTCTTTGAGCTTCTTGTAAGCTGCAGAACCTAGAAAAATAAATAGGAGAATTATTGCAAGCTTAAAAGAATATTACTGCTGCAACGCATGTGTTACATGTACAACAGGCCCACCTTGTGTTAACCAAGCTCGATCCACTTCCTTCTGTATGCATTTCTTGAAAATCTTGTTGTCTGTGTGAACATGAGCATTGACTATGTAGTCCAACAGACTCAACCACATTTCCTCTCTCTCATCCCCATTTCTAGTTGATGATGCCACCCAGTATATATGGTTTATGATAGATTAGAAAAGGTGTACAAAGTAGATTTTTATTTGAAAGTACTTATGCACACATCATGTGTACATGAATAGCTGCAACTTTTGCAATATATTGGACTATACCCCAATCCAAGGCTTTATGGCTTTAGATTTTTTTGACTTTGGAGCTTTGAGCAACCTTAAATTCTTTTCACCTGTTAGATACATTTAGTAAATAGAGTTAGGAATCCATATCTTTGCATTGCCAAGTTCAGAGTGCATGGTTATATTGAGAAGATTATATGAAGAACTAATGATAAAGAACAAACCCTTGGCTAAATGCCAGACATCATAATTGTGTTCTGTATCTGGTCTCTCTTCTGCCCTGTATGCAACTTGACCATGCCTGTCTGTCACTAGCTTTTTTACAACCACGTTTGCCTGGTCGAGATAGCAAAGTTGTCTTTTTAGAGATTCTAACTCCATCGCGTTGGAGTTTTTCACTTCAGTACTCTATAATACACAAGTAATCTATTATATACTTATTAAGCTTTGTGGAAACACCACGTAAATTTATTATTGCAGAGCTTTCGATCCATAAGCGCGGATCTTCATCAGTGCTATAATAATATGACCATTTGAATTCACACGCCCCTTTTTATACATAAAGTGTCGTGATTGTATGCTCGCGTGATTTAAAAATTAATTAAACGGTCAAATCAGCTACGTCATTTCTAACGTAGCAAAATGGCGTGTGAATTCAAATAGTCATGTTATTATAGCACTGACGAAGATCCGAGCTTACGGATCGAAAGCTCTGCAATAATAAATTTACGTGGTGTTTCCACAAAGCTTAATAAGTATATTGTATTCACCATGCAAACGTACAAGAAACTTAATCTATTATAATACATGCAATTCAACTGCAAAGATGACACTATCAAACAGACCGTAAACGCAACATTTACACTGTTCATTTTCGTTTTCTGCGCGCGCTACCGTTTTTCCTGTTAGTGCAATAGATTTTGAAGCCTTATTAAGGATTATACTTTTCTTGCCTGTGAATGACTTATGAGCCCTCCCCCCCTCACACCACCACTTGGAAATCCATTGCGTCTAAAGTGGTAGAGAACGTAAAAAAGATTTTTGTGACGGGAATTTTTATAGACAGTACCTTTATTATTTGAGTATCGAGAATGAAATTTCTGTTTGGATCAAGAGTGCTTCCAGCTCAAGGAGCCCACAATGTCCAGGACTATCCACCCTCATGTCTGAAGCAACTTCAATTGCTTTTCCTTCAATTCCCGCAAGTAGTTTTGTTGCTCTGCTCTCCAAACATTGATTACAGCCGGTATAACGTAAGCACTCTGAACATTAGAAAACTCACGTCTCTTCAAACACAAAATGTTTAAAGATTCCATCATGATCAATCTCAGTGTCTTATTGCACTCCAAACCTGTGCTCAAGATAGTTAGCGCCATAAGTAAATTGAATGCTGGTAATCGATTCAAAAAGGGCCTATTGACCATGTTATGTTATCCTATCCGTGAAGAGCAGCAGGATATGTAGAATTTGCAATAACTTCCAATGATATCTTCGACAGAAACAAGGCAACAACTTCCGCATTTAAAGCAAAAACGAAACGTCGTTGCCATTGATTCTTCGCATATTATAAATTTTAGCTGATCTTGAATTGGTTTGTCACTTGAAAGAGCGACCAAATTACGTGCGTCATTATCTTCTTGATGTCCTTCATAAAATTCACTTTCTTCCCCAGATGTTGGTGAAAATTCGTCGTCACAACTCTCGTCATTTTCAAATTCTAGATCCAGTTCATTTTCTTCTTGGTCATGATCTGCTTGGTCTGAATTGCCATCGCTATTGTTCACGTCTTGTTTCACAGGCACGTTGAATTTCTCATTGTTCAAGCTGCTATGTCCGTCGCCCACTTCGCCATTTACATCTATTGGATCCGTTTGCGAGTATGTTGATACTTTTTTGGGCGACTCAAATTTTATAAGAAAATCATTGCTGATCAGGGTTTGAGGTGCCTTTGATGCGACATTTGTTTTTTCGAGCTTTTTACACGTCTGGGTACTCCTGTTTCTCCCAACATATTCTAAAGGAATTGTTTGAACAGACACTGACGATTGCTTTTTCACCACCTCCGTCTCCGGTTCGTATATGCCGTTGACACTGTTTTCAGTTATGATTTCCAGTTCTTCTACCATCGTATCTGCTTGTTCTATCAAACTATGACTTTCAGCAGTCAAGTCATCTACCTCCTTGTAAAGAAACAAACAAACGGTGTAAGGTAGGTATTCAACCCAGTTTTGTATTTAAAGAAGAGTTAATTAGAGAGATATGGCAATATATTTATTTTGCCCTTATAAGACCCTGATGGATGTATCATTTGTCCTTAGCTTTATAAAATATTTCAGAAACCAAACATGTTAGCAAAAATTTAAAGAGGGGTATTACAATTACTTCAAAGGTGCTTATGGATAAGCCGAAAAAGAAATATACTGCCATATCTTTTAATGATATAAAAGATTCAAATGTAAAACCTACAATGATATATTATTGACTTACTTTCCTTCTTGAAAGAGTACCTATCGATCTGTTTTTGCTTGCCGTTGCTGATGTTTCGTCTTTTTTGGCCGCGGAATCAAGTACATTCCTTATGGTCGCCACAGCATCGGGTTTAAGAATTACCTTAGTTTTTCCCACAAAATTTATCGACTTCAAAAAATCTGGAGAATGCGAGGGAACATACGAGTTGGAAGAGAAATGCAACAAACACAAGCAAGTGCATTTCGATGGACGAAAG
Source organism: Muricea muricata (assembly GCA_963855995.1). Lineage (NCBI taxonomy): Eukaryota > Metazoa > Cnidaria > Anthozoa > Malacalcyonacea > Plexauridae > Muricea > Muricea muricata. The sequence goes on along the minus strand of OY979718.1, from coordinate 30,735,945 downwards.
TTTTTTCTCTTGCAAAATTCAATCCAGATATTGCGCCTTTTCAATTCTTTTATATTTGACGCTTTTGGTAATGAAAAATAATGTATTATGTTTTCTTTATTCTTTCTGTAATCGCTTGTGCAACCGTAAACCAGACAATACATTTTCGTAAATATATATTTATATTTCACGGCAAACAGTGTTTATTTTGCTTGAACCCAGGTTGGGACGTCACACATGTTAAAAATGCATTGAAAAAATAATTTCAAAATGGCGGCCGAAAGAGAATATTCTGGTACAAACAACTGCTAATTTCTTATGACACAGTTTCTTTATCGATGTAATATCAATCATGTTTGATGATTTAAAAGGTAAACTTTAATGTACAGAGTGAAAAAAAATATATTACCATTTTCCTTTAACCAAATTACACAGTTTAAACGTCATTATCTAGCCTTTATTTTGATCTCTTTGTATAGAAAATCCCATCGCTTTAAAAGACACACGAATGCTACTATGGTGATTGCCACAGAGCACTCGCGCGTCGGAAATGAATCGGAGCTGGTCGATCGCAAAAATTTCCCTGCTCGTGTTGCCTACGTGATGTTTGACCCCGCCAATCAATTCTGCCTGTCATACATAATCATGCATGAGCTCAAATTTCATTGGTTTACAACTAAAACAACGCCTTTTATGGCATTTTTTCCACTTTAAATAGCATGCGCTTCCAGTTCATGATAGCGCATATGCGACTATCATTACTGTAACGCCTGATGGCCGGATTTAACCACGGATTGTAACGGATTTAACTCAATTTTTTCAAGAGTTGGCTTTAAACAGATTTCAAATAGAACATTAACCAATCAAGAAGCAAGACGTCCTAGCTTACCCTTTTTTAATTGTCTAATTCTGTGTTTACTTGTCCAATGTCTAGTTTTACTGTACTTGTCAGTGGAGACGCTCTGCTGTTAATTGGGTTAGGACACATTGCCAGCCAGTGGTTTTATCCTTAGAGGTGCCATGAGACATTTATACTTGTCGAACACCAAACAATTTTACTTTTGAATTTGGAGGCTTGTTAGCAACTTACTAATTAGTTAAGAATTTTTTATTTTTATTTTAAAATTATTGACTTCTTGTGTACAAGTTGGGAACTTAATTTTTCATTTTAATTTTGGCATAGCTTTCAAGAATATGATAGTGTAAGTACACGTGAAAATGGGTTGGATGATCTTGCTATAAACAGCATTGCCTATGGGCCACACAAGAAACTAAGCAGAGGTGACGATATGTATGGCATAAAAGAAGAGTTTGGGATGGTCGACGAAAAAATAGTTATCTGCTCTATTCAGTTGTTACTGGAGGTGTTTCAAGCTCGTTGTCAAACCCCTGGATGCACAGAAACTCCAGTAGTTTGTTACTATGTAGTGAGTGCAACTGTGGTTATCAGTTCATCTTGCTCATCTGACCATGAATACAAATTCTGTTCATCTCACATGGTTAATAGAATCTATGCGAACAACCTTCAAACAGCTGCATCCTTAATGCTGTCAGGCAACAATTTTTCCAAAATCAAAAGAATGGCTGATTTCTTTGGGCTTCATTTCTTGTCATAGTCAACATACTACAGATTACAAAGACTGTATTTAATCCCAGAAATTGACGATTGGTAGTGTTGGATGAGAAAGGAAATTCATAAAGAATTTGAAGGACAGGACATTGTTCTTGGAGAAGATGGGCAGTGTGATTCCCCTGGATTTAGTGCGAAAAATCTTTGCTATTTTTTGGTGGAAGTTTCGACAGGGTATATTGTAAATATTGAATTTTTGGACAAAAGGCATGTCGGACTTATTTCCACAAATATGGAGAAAGAAGCAATCAGAAGAGGGCTGAAAAAAAGAGCAGAAATAATTAAAGTTGTGGAGTTAGTCACAGATGCATCAACATGTGTAAAAGCCTTGTTAGGTAAGTGCTGTACATCTACCCATATAGCAGCAACACACCCCAATGCAGCCTGTTTATTTTTTTTACTTGCCTAATGCTAGATGGGTTTACTCCTCACTGGGGAATCTCTAGCACTAATAATAAATTATAAATGCAGTGATTCAATCCGGATTGAAGCATAAAAATGTCTGGCCAGCATTAGAGAATAATAAAATATCTTTTCGCAAATTGAAGCTTGATTTGGGGGGGGGGAGGGGGGTTGACAACAAATTGACATAAGGACTAGTAATTATGTAGATAAAAGTGTTATTTGTCTTTATGTAGATAACATTGTATTTTTATTTATGTAGATAACATTGTATTTGCCTTGGGTAATCAGAAAGTGGCTGGAAACTCTGTATTTACCAAGTTTTCAATTGTTTACATAATGCATGTTGAAAAGTTTCAATTACAATCACAAGACTTTTTTTTTATTACAGAAGCTGAATTTCCAGACATTGTACACAGCTTAGATGTATGGCATAAATCTAAGAGCATAAAAAAGTGTCTTGCAAAGGTATGCTATTTACAGATTCACGAAGCACAGTATGTATGATATCAGGGGCGGATCTAGGGTACGTCCAATCAGTCGCTTGACTGACGTATTTTTTGTAAAGAAATAATAATTTATTATTTCGAAATTAGAATAATTTATGTGATTGCTGCGGAGCGAGCGAGCCTGAAGCGAGCTAGCGAAGCAGCAGACCTAATTTGTATATGTAGGGGAGAATTTATCTCAAACCATGTTTACCGCAGTGCATTGTGGTCATGCGCGTTCGGAAATGTGCAGAACACCTTTCTTCACCGGTGTTTCGTCACCAATTATGTCTTGTGTTCAGAAGATATCATGTTTCAGGCTGGCTGTTTAAACAATCGTAGTTAGTCAAAAGCATAAAGCTCGATAGCGCATCTATTGTTGGATTGTTGGCCTTTGAAGCCAGAAGTACGTCACATTTTTAGACTTGCGCGGCCATGTTGAATGGCCCCACTTGAGCACCGAATGCTATAGACTTCTAAACAGGACATATAGCTTACGTTTTGAAACAAAAGTTTTCACAGCTTTTCTAAAAGAAACTACGTTGATTTAATTCTTGAGTGTGGCCCTTATACATGGCCGCCGCTTTCAAAATATGACTTGTTTCCGGCTTCAATTTTATTTGTATTTTGTATTACGATGCACTATCCAGTGGTCAAACTCAAAAGCAAATGCCTTATCAAGGTTAAATTATATATGCGAGAGGAAGACAAGTAGTGAAAGGAAGGCGGTTTCTGGCGTGACTCCAATAACCGCCCCCGTTTTCCAAGATGGCGACCTTCAGGCGGTTCTGGCGTAACTCCAATAACTGCCCCCGTTTTCTAAGATGGCGGCCTTCAAAAAATGTTTTGTCAGCATTTTTTGAAAAAATCGAGAAAATTAAAAAGCAAATTCTAATGAGGCTAAAAATGGTCTTTAATGCTGAACTCATCGGAGTGTCTAAAACCACGGAAAAGTATACCAACTTGTCTTACAACGAAAAAGATACGATTACGTTTGCCGTAAAAGATGCGTATTCGCATTTTGGCATATCGTACAATAAAAAGTTTAAAAACTACAGTATTGGATTAAATATCAACGATAAACTTTTTGACGATTTAAAAGCCGTCGAAGAAAAAGCAAAAACGTTTGTAACTGGCCGTACGCTTTCGAAACCGATGTTGCGTTGTCTCGTTGAGAAGGATGAATATAAAAACTTATATTTAAAACTTAAAGAAGACGAGTTTGACAAAGACATGCTGGATGTAAAAAACGTGATGGTGAATGCCCAAATTACGGTCACGGCAATTTACAAAGGGTACGAGCATCCGTCGTTACTCGTGTGTGTCGACGACATATCGGTTGTGAAGGCCCCGCCACGTCCAAAACCCGTACGGGTAGTAATGGAATAAAAAAATCGCGTATAATTTTAAAACCTAAAAAAGGTTTTTAAATAAAAATGGTTATTAGTTATTTAATCAATACATTATCTACGACATTTCAGTGGGCTGCCGGTCAAATACAACGACCATTTAGGTATTTTTTTAGCCAAGAAGAGGAAGTCCAACAAGGGCTTAATTGAGGATGATATAGGGTTGGGTAGGGATGAAATCCCACAACAACCTCAACCGGTTTTAATATCGAATGCCTTTCGCGGTAATACACAAAAATGGATGTTTAAAGGTGATCGTTACAAAGATCCTGTTGTTTTCCTCGAAGACATAGGGTTGGCAGTAGTCCGGTTAATTAATTCGGTTAACAGTGCGGGGAAAAAAGTAAACGTCGTCATGACATGTAAATTGGTAAAAACCGACCCTGCAACAGGGGAAGATACTTTTACCATTGCACATATTAGGTCAAAGGTACATGTAATTTACGACAACGTCAATGAAGATTACGTTGAAATGAAAGAACGTATTTTAGAAAATTTTTAAAAGTTCCAACGGTATGGTAGTTAGACTTGGACCAAGTCCGTCTCTCTAAAATCCGAAGGGAAGCAAGGCCGAAAGGAAGCAAAGTGAATTTACGCGGGAAAGTTTGCGGGAGACGGACTTGGCTCACCTGCAAATGCGCCAAATTTACCGACTGATTTTTCAGTCGGTAACGCGTCATAACCAGATGGCAATAATTCATGCTAATTGCAATACAGCGGAAATAATGTCTTGTTCACTGATCATGTTTCAAAATACACACCACCATTCTGTCTATCTTCGTGTCTGGTATAAATTACTATGAATTAGCTTCATCTAGTCTATTAATACCATTTCCCGCCAAAATAATAAATCTGATTCGAAACTGTGCAAGTGAGCCAAGTCCGTCTCTCCCTCGCGCGCCACTTCGTGGCACGCTCGCTTGCGGCGCGATTATTGCAGTTTCAATTCCCTCGGTTCTCTTCGCACTTTAGAGAGACGGACTTGATCCAAGTCTATGTGGTAGTGGGTGGCGATTACATTCCATCGACCGTTTAGATATTTACATTACGAAATTTGATCCTGTCATAGGGAGAAGTTATACTCCGTTTCCTAAATGTATCGTGAACAAAAAAGCGGTGATCAATATGGAGAACAACGACGATCAGTGTTTTAAGTGGGCGGTAACACGCGCATTAAACCTTGTTGAACGCGACGCAGGACAAGTTTCAAAAATATCACGAAAACATGTACAGTCGGAGAATTATAACTGGGATGGTTTAGAGTTTCCTGTGAAGGTTAAAAATATTGGTGTATTTGAAACGAGTAGCCGTATTAATGTTAACGTCTTTTCGTACGACGAAGAAACGAAAAAAGTTTATACGTTACGGTTAAGTACAAACAATTTTGATACTATCGTGAACTTATTTTACTTTAACGAACATTACGGTGTTGTTAAAAACTTAAGTCGGCTCGTGTCCAGCCAAAAAAGTAAAAACAAAAGATCAAAATTTATTTGCATGCGATGTTTAAACCATTTCGATCGGATCAGAAAAAGTTTTAAAGGACCATTTAGAGTGGTGTTCTAAACAAGACCATCTACGACATGTTTACCCAAATTCGTCGAACAACGTCGAATATTTTAAACAATACCAACGAACGCAGAAGGTCCCGTTTGCAGTGTACGCCGATTTTGAGAGTTTGTTACCACCGGTAGGCAATAAGATCGGGAAGGGTACTACACAATACCAGCATCATACGCCAAGCGGGTTTTGTTATACGATTACGTGCATGGATGACAGGATTTACGAACCAAAAACGGTCTTATACACGATGGAAGAAGAAGGTGAAGACATCGGCTGCAAATTTGTAGAATATTTAGAACGAGATTTAGAAAAAGTATACGATATTTTAACGACCAACGTACCGGTTAAAATGACGGGCAACGAGGAATTAGAATTTCAAAACGTAGAAGTATGTTATGCATGTAAAGGAACGTTGGGTAATGATCGTGTCCGAGACCATTGTCATCTTACCGGGGAATACCGCGGGGCCGCGCATAATGCATGCAATCTCAAAATGAAAACCCCAATGTTCGTACCGGTCTTATTCCATAATTTAGAAGGCTATGACTCTCACTTATTTGTAAAAAGTTTAGGTGGAAAAGTAAACTGTATTTTAAAAACAGACAAAAAATATATCTCGTTCAGTAAAAAAAAAGTCATGGGAACGTACATAGACGATGAAGGAAAGGAACACGAAAAAACGTTAGAAATACGCTTTTTAGATTCCGTAAAATTTACATTAAAAAGTTTAGACGATCTCGTCAAAGGGCTCGGCCCTGACCAGTTTAAGAACCTCGAACGCGGATTAGGTACACACGGGTTGTTAAAAAAGAAAGGGGTGTTTCCGTACGAGTTCATGACCGGGTTTGATAAGTTAGAAGCCAACGGACTCCCGTCTAAAAAAGCTTTTTACAGCAAGTTAAACGACGAGCATATTAGCGATGATCAATACGGACATGCACAAAAAGTTTCGAACGAATTTGGTTGTAAAACCATGAGAGATTACCACGACTTAAACTTAAAAACAGACGTCTTACTGCTTGCAGACGTGATGCAAAACTATCGCGACGTTTGTATAAAACATTATGGGCTGGACCCGTTGTGGTATTACACTGCACCGGGACTTGCTTGGGACGCCGCATTAAAAATTTCAAAGGTAAAATTAGAATTATTAACCGACCCAAATATGTACCTGATGGTCGAAACCGGCTTTCGCGGTGGGGTCAGTACCATCACCAAAAGGTATGCCAAAGCCAACAACAAGTACATGAACAAATACGACCGCGAAAAAGAAAGTTACTTCATACCGTACTTAGATGCAAATAACCTGCACGGGTGGGCTATGTCACAACCATTACCTGTCGACGGGTTCAAATGGTTACCTGAATGCGAACTACCTCATTGGAATTTTATAACCGATGATGATGATGGGATTGGTTGTATTTTAGAAGTCGATCTCGAGTACCCGAAAGATTTGCATGATGCACATAACGAATATCCGCTTGCTCCAGAATCGTTAAAAATTAACAAGGTCGGTAACTTAATTCCGAACTTGCGAGATAAGACAAACTATGTAATTCACTACAAAAATTTACAACAATATTTAGGTCTCGGGATGGTACTTAAAAAAGTTCATCGTGGTATTAAATTCAACGAACGACCGTGGTTGGAAGACTATATCCAATTGAATACAGATTTACGGGCGAAAGGCACGACTGATGTCGAAAAAGACTTCTCTAAATTAATGAACAATTCTGTGTTCGGTAAAACGATGGAAAATGTTAGGAACCGTGTTGATGTCCGGTTAGTAACGGACGAAGATGCGTTTAATTAAAAAATTAGCAAACAAACCAAATTTCGACCGTGTTAACATTTTCACGGAAGATCTCGCCGCCGTACATATGCACAAGACGACTATTCACTTACGAAAACCTATTTACTTAGGAATGAGCATTCTCGACCTGTCTAAAACCTTAATGTACGGCTTTCAGTACAACCACATTAAAAGGAAATACGGGGGCCGCGCAAACCTCTTGTTTACCGATACAGATAGTTTATGCTACGATATCCAAACGAAAGATTTCTACGACGATATTCATGACGACATTCCTTCAATGTACGATACGTCTGCATATCCTGCAGACCATCAAACAGGACTTCCGCGGGTCAATAAAAAAGTTATCGGTTTCATGAAGGACGAGGCCGGTGGACAACAAATCTCAGAATTCGTAGGATTGCGTTCAAAGTTATATGCGTTTAAAATACACGAAGGTCCAGAGAAAAAGAAGTGTAAAGGTGTTAAAAAAGCTGTCGTTAAAAAGCATTTGAGTCTTGAAGATTACAAAGACTGTGTGTTTAAAAAGAATGTTCATTACCGCAGCATGAACGTTTTTCGGAGCAGGAAACATGACGTGTACACAGAAACCGTGAATAAGATTACCTTATCGGCCAACGACGATGAACGAATTATTTGTGGGAATGGAATATGGACCATCCAAGAGTTAACCGCAGGGGGGTGGCACTGGTGTCCTGTTCAGGAATAATTTAAGTGTGAAAAAGAGTGATGCTGGTGAGTTACGATCGTTTGAGTATTCTGAATGGGACGTACTAGCTGGGACCCAACGGATTCATCTTGTTATCATCTACAGAATACCATATTCTGTAGCCCACCCTGTGACTACTAGTGTCTTCCTAGAGGAATTTTCGAAATTTCTTGAGTCGACAGTATTTTGTGCTAACCATCTCCTAATCACGGGTGATTTTAACATTCATATGGACGTAGCTGATGATACAGATGCGGTCAGATTACATGAGCTACTTGAGAGTGTTGGGCTTCAGCAACATGTCACTGTTCCTACACATGTTAGCGAACATACCCTGGATCTTATCATTACAAGACAATCTGACCTGCTTGGTATTTCGAAACCCTGGGCTGGGTATCTGTTCTCTGATCACATGCCTGTCCATTGTCAGCTCACGATCAGCAAGCCCTCTCTTAGAAAAACACAGATCTCTTTCAGGAAAATGAAATCAATCAGTGTGAATACGCTCTGCGAAGAACTTTTGAGCTCTGACCTCTATACGAATGTGGACACATATGATCTGAATGAGTTGGTTAAGTGTTACGACAATACGTTAAAATCAGCCCTTGATCGCCATGCTCCTGTGATTAATAAGACAATTACCGACCTACTGTCCCCTGGTTCACCAACGAAGTTAAATCTGCCAAAAGGGATCGGCGAAGGGCTGAGAGGAAGTGGCGGAAAACAAGGTTGCATAGTGACTTTTTGGTCTTCAAATCCCGAAAAAACCATGCTACCTTTGTGATGAAGCGGGTGCGACAGAAATATTACACAGGCTTTATAGAAGAGAACAGCCATGATCAACGCAAGCTGTTTAGGTCTGCAAAAACTCTGTTTGTTCAGGAGAATGATTTGTCTTTTCAGGGATATGGTGATAGTACGGTGTTAGCAAATGATATTGGGAATTTTTTTGTGCAGAAGATCGAGTGCATTCGCACTAAACTTGATGAAGCTGCTATTAGCTCAACTAACTCTACTCAAGCGGTTGAACAACCCTCTATTTGTTCGAGTCTCTTTGAGTCCTTCTCTACTCTTACTCAGGATGATGTCCTGCAATTAATACATAAATCAAACAAGAAGTCCTGTTCCTTAGATCCAATGCCCACCCCCCTAATAGTTGAGTGTTTGGATGTTCTCTTGCCTATCCTTACAAAGATGATAAATCTGTCTCTACAAACTGGTTGCTTCCCAGAGGAGTGCAAACTCGCAGACGTTAAACCAGTACTAAAGAAGTCAAGCGCAGAGAAAACTTTCTCTAACTTACGACCCATCAGTAACCTGCCTTTTGTTGGTAAACTTATTGAACGAGCTGTGTTTGGACAAACTCATAATTATCATACTGCTCATGAACTATATCCTAAAACTCAATCGGCATACCGTGAGTTTCATAGTACTGAAACTACTCTTCTCAGGGTTAAGAATGACATTCTACTTAACATGAACCAGCAGAGGGTTACTTTACTGGTGCTCCTTGACCTTAGTGCGGCCTTTGACACTGTAGATCATATTATATTGCTTGATCGACTATGCACAGACTTTGGCATTTCCGGGCATGTTCACTCCTGGTTCACGTCATATCTACGTGACAGATCTCAGTTCATATCTATCAATGGCGGAACATCTCGGAGGTTTGAAGTAAAATATGGTGTACCACAAGGATCCTGCGTTTGGCCCTCTTGCCTTTGTCCTATATGCAAGCAAGCTGTTTACGATAATTGAACGCCATCTTCAAAAGGCCCATGCGTATGCTGACGATACACAATTATATGTGTCTTTTAATGCCAATTCCTGTGATGATCAATCTGCTGCTGTTGAAGCCATGCAAAGATGTATTATGGATATAAGACAGTGGATGCTTTCAGACAAGCTTAAATTAAATGACGGAAAAACTGAGTTTGTTGTCATAGGAACTAGGCAACAGCTTGCTAAAGTCAACATTGATGCTTTACGTGTTGGCGACTGTGTGGTTTCCCCATCCAGTGTAGTGAAAAATCTGGGATGTTGGCTTGATGGACAGTTAAAGATGAATGAACACATAAACAGGGTCTGTAAGGCTTCCTTTTTCCATTTGTATAACATTCGAAGAATTAGGAAATTTCTTAGCTCGGATTGTACGCAGATCTTGGTTAATGCATTTGTCACCAGTCATCTTGACTATTGTAACAGTCTCCTGCTTGGATTGCCTAACAACCAACTACACAAGCTCCAACGTGTTCAGAATGCAGCTGCGAGACTCATTTGCAATGTTGGTCGGTTTGACCACATTACTCCTTCTCTATTTAGTCTTCATTGGTTACCTGTTGCCTATAGAATCCAGTTTAAAGTTCTTCTCTTTGTTTTTAAAGCAATTCATGGGCTTGCTCCAGAATATATTTCAGAACTTTTAGAATTAATGACATCTTCTAGGTATAATCTTAGATCATCTAATGATAAGTACCTATTGGATTACCCGAAAATAAAAAGCAAAGTTACCTTGGGAGACCGCTTCTTTACTGTTGCGGCACCTAAGCTATGGAATAATCTTCCTAGTGCTCTGCGGAATGCTTCGAATATAGATAGTTTTAAACGCTTCCTTAAAACATACCTTTTTAAAAAGGCATATAACTGTTAGGCCGTCGTCATTGGATTATTGTACATTTGAACTATGTTAGTAGGTTATTTTTAATTATGCATAGTTTGTTGTACCATTTTATAAGCTAAGATTGTAAATTTTGTAATAAGTTCATTTTTGTAATGTGTAATGCGCTTGTGAGCATCTTTCCATGGAACACGCGCACTATAAGTAAATAAATTATTATTATACAAACGCTAGCGATCGGCCATTGGCGGACGAAACATCCTAATCTATATAATGTAGATGTTGACACTAAAAAATTATTTAAAAAAGGTTCATTGATGGACCTTGCTTATAATGCGGTTTAAAAAAATCGATGGAATTAAACGTGTTGTACAAAGTAATTTTGATACGTTACCTTACGGGTATTAAATAAAGATGAATCCAGCACAACATACCGAAAACGAACTTTTACGTATGAAAGATGAAATGCTCGAGGTTTAAAAGGCAAGTCCAAGAAGAAGAAGAAGAAGTTGTTATTTGTTGCAAAAACAACGGCAAGAGTCTTGTTGATCGCAGGTGGGGTAACGACTGCGGTGTTTTTTCCACATACTATTATACTGGTTGCCATTGGTGGTGGTGCTGCGCTTTTTGATACGGGAAAATCTTCGAAAAAAGACGTGAAGAAAATTCATGATACTGCAGCAAAAAAGAAAAATGTGCTTCAAGGATTAAAAGGTGTAAGTGAAGAATTAATTATAAAACAAACACGTCGTGAGTTTTTAAAAAATCCAACGGCACCACCATTATATCCACCATTGGAAATAGAGAAAAATTAAATCGCGGACAAAATTTTTTAAACTTTTAAAAGTTTAAAAAATGGTTGACAAAATTAAAGAAAGGACCGTATACATGTTATGTCGAACCGACTGTGGTAACGATGTTTATATTGGGAGTACGTCGTGGTCTTTATGCCTAAGGTTATCAATTCATAGGCAAAGGGCAGGGAACCCATCTAGGTTAAAATATTACGGGAGTTCTAAATTATATCAAAAAATGAGGAAGGTTGGTATTCAACATTGGGAAATCGTTCCGTTAATAACGTTTGCATGCGATCGAAAAACAATTTGTGAATTCGAGCGGGAATGTGTAAAAGCTTTAGGTGCTAATCTTAATACAGTTTCACCGGCTAATGAGGATTTAGTTAAAAGGGAATACCATGCGTCCTATTTTAAGAAAAATAAAGAGACAAAACGGTATTATTGTGAATTATGTACAGTTGCGTTTATGCATAGCCATGCTTTAAAAAAACGTCTCGAGACATACAAACATTTTATGAAATGGGTTTGGTCCGTCGACTAAAGAATCGTGCTTTTTTTTTATTCTTGTAGAATAAAAAAAATGTCCGTATTAGTACACAACGTTAAACTTACGAAAGAGTATGCAGGGAATTTTGGAAAAATTGTTTATATGGTACCAAATCGACGGGTACTATCGAGAACAAAAAGGTTTCCGAGAAGAATTATTATTTTATATATTTAACATATGCGAGATTAATCCAACGGATAAAGTCGCAAGTATGATTCACCAAATATTAAAAGGGTACTTTTTCGAAAAACCCGAACACCGTCGTGGTGTGTACAAACAAATCCGGTATGAAATTTTACCTATTCTTTGGAAAAACCATAAAGCTATAGAGCGTAAAAAACAACGTAAGCTGACGTTTTTTGCAAACGAATTAGGTAATGTAGGTCGGTTAGTCGAAGCACACGTCGTACGTACGATTGTGAAACCGTACATTCGCGATATGAATAGGAAATGGTCGAAAATGACTGCATTAGGAAAATTAAAAGCGGTACCTCTGTTGCTTACCCCACCAAAATCCAGCTAGTTTAAGGGCCTGTTCAAACGGATGCAACATTGTTGGACCAACATCATCCAACACTTTTCAAATAATGCTTTGTGCTATATCAATCTCAGTTATTTTAAGGTAAAAGTTCTTAACAACAATAGATTGCCTTGGAATGTCAAGCAATACGCTAAGGAAGCGCTTTATTAACGTGCTTCAACATTGTTGCGTGTTGTTGGTCCAACAATGTTGCATCCGTTTGAACAGGCCCTAAGCAGCAAAATTCAAGCAAATTCAGCTAGTTTAAGCAGCAAATTTAAACAAAATTTTTTTGTTCAAACAGTACGGTCAGCAAAATTTTAAACAAATATGTTTAAAATTTAACTAAATAAAATGGGAGAAGAAGAACCTAAAATAACGACGACGTCCGTTGAAAAAGTAAAAAACCCAAAACGTGTTGAACAAGGGAAACGTTTAGCGGCAATTTCCAAAGAAGCCAAAGCCCGAAAAGCGGCAGAACGTAAAAAAGCTGAAGAAGAATGTATTGAAAATTCAAATCTACTCTATGTAACCGTAGGCGTACTCGGTGCCGCCGGTCTTGGGTACGGCATTTATAATTTTTTTTGTAAAAAAGAACAACAACCGCAAGGATCACCACCACCGCCGTCAAAAGAAAAAAAAAGTAATTTTGACGACCTATAATAAATAATGTCGTTAGCGAAAGAAGAAGTGTTAAATGGCCTTTACAGTGCCGGATTAATCACGTTGGGTGCAGCTGGAGTATCGTTGGCAAGCAGTAAACTGTTGAAAGAAAACCTTGGCGTAACACGTACGATGCAAAATTTGTTGAAAATAGCAGTCGCCGTCGGTGGTGGGTCGTTGCTTGTGAAACTTGCACAGAAAAAAGATTAAGTTCCATCCGAACCGTTTAAGAAGTCAAGTTAAATAAAATGGCAAGCGTCGTTGCAGGTGGGTTATTTAATGCCGTTGCTTTTGCCGGTGCCGGCTACATATTTCACAAATTAGACAAAAAAGGTTACAAAGATGAAATGAAACGTCATAACTTAGCCATGGAACAATTAACCGCAGCTAAAGAAAAATGGTATGAAAAAACCGTCGAGAAAAAAAACAAGATTGCATTGTTACGACAACGTTTAAACGATGCTAACAAAGACCTGGGCAGTACGAACGAAGCGTTACATAATCTACGGGCGGCGATGGATGAAGATATAGGCCCAGAACCAACGTTGGACGAGTATTAAGAACCATCTGACGACATGAAAATGTATACGAACGTCATCGTTGGTGTTACAGGGTCGGTAGCAGGAGTTTTAGCAAGCAAACTATTGTTTTAAAAAAATATTTCATAACCTATGTAGGTTATGAAATTACAAAACAAATTTCGTGACTAAAAACCCTATACCGATCGTAGTCCCCAAAAGGTAAGGGAGATAGATGGTTTGATGGTTTTTTAAGGACTTCTTTTTTTGTCGTCAATAGGTTTAGTTGGTTTTGCCGTCGGTGGGATAGGTGGTTTTTTCGTCACCACCTTAGGAGCTACGTAATTCACTTCCGTATTAACACCAAATTTCATCGCGTTGGTTGCGAGCGCCAAAACGTTATTGTAACCTTCGACTTTGTTTTTTAGGATAATCATGTTCAATGGAATTAAAATAATACCTGGTGTGATCGCCATGTTAAGAACGACGTTTGTATCTTGAATAGCTTTCCGCATATCCGAAATGGATTTTGACTATCGTATCTTTAACGAGCCTATGAAATATTTGCTGTGTTTGTAACGATTGGCCAACGTGTCCAGCAATAGGCCAACGCGTTTGTGCTTGCGCACCTAAACTGCAATACACGTAGTATTCGATAGCCAATTGTAATAAGACTTGTCCCGTTTTTGTAAGACCGTCGCTATCATCTTTAATGAATTTCATCCAGTCGTTATCGCTATCGTTGACGACTTTTGAAACTTCTTCGTAGTCAATCCCAAGGACGCCCGTATTATTTTTCGTCATCCTATACCTATAATTCCGGATATTCCCTTTGTTTGGATGATGCGAATGCCAATAATTTAAGTCGGCACGCGTTCGTTCAAATTTATGAACCCATATACGTTTGTGTGGGATATTTTTTTAATAATTTTTTGAATGTTTTGTGTAATGTACGGTGACATTTTTCCTGGCGTTCCCGTAAACCGTTTCATATGGTAGTAAATGTAATACCGTGCAATACTCGTAATAACGTTATTGTCACCCGATAAATGTTCCCTGCTAATCCCACCAACGTGTGAAATAATATATGCGGACAACAACGGTGCAAAATACGGGTCGTCTTTGTCCACGGCCATTTTTGTAATGTCGTTAACAGTACCTTCCCACGATGTAGTCAACGTATCAAAATTACTTTGAAATTCCGACCTTGCGTTGACGTAAATAGTGAATTTCCTATAATTTTACGGTAATGTTCCCGACGATAAGACGAACGGTTGGACCGTACCGCTCGTGTCCCATATTCTCGGTAACCAGTGTAATTCACCCGAGTAAAATGTTTTAAAATCGTCGGTCGTAATGTCTAAGTATTGCCCGTCGCGGACTTTAAACGATACGCTCGTTTGGGTAACGTCGCCGGTTTTTGTTAAGACGACGTTAAACCTGAACCTATCCAAATGAGCGTTCGGGTATTGTTGAGCAAATTGTCGTTCCATACGTTTTTTTGTATTTTTTAAGTTCCGTAACGCCTTGTTGTAATTAGGCCCGTAATATTGTCTGTACGACGTTTCGTATTTTTTAAAGTCTTCTTCAGACATTTTATTGAATGTTTTTAATATCTTTAATTGGAACCCACGACTGACTATCGTACCCTAACCATTTTACCAACGCCATCCCGTTCTTTTTTCGAAGTATTTTTTCTATTTTGTACGTATCGTCTTTTTTGTTGATGAGGGATAACTCTTGTTCGTAGAATTTTCCGATAATCGGTTCTCCTTCGTGATCCTCTATTTCGTAAACGGCAGGGTCTCCTCGAAGTACTTTGGACACTGTAAAAATTTCTTTGGTAAAATTTGCTTCGTACCCTTTTGCAAAAATACTTTTGTATTTGCTAACTCTAACCGTATCCCCGACCTTGAACTTAGGCGGTAGTAAACCTTCCAAAACATGCCCGTATAACGTAACCCATACTATATTTTCATTAGTTTTGTTCACGTCTTTTGGTTTCATATGAATGGTCTTATGTTCGGTATTGTTGCAATTTTTTGTAAGATCGTCTAAAACGTTAACCCAGTTACGCGTACCTTTACTGTAAAAATATTTTTCCATCTTTGTTTTTAATGTCCGGTTAAACCTTTCGACGATAGCAGCTTTCTTATCGGATTCTGTGGAAAAGCAATGAACGTTATGGCTTTCCAGTAATTCCCTAACACCAACATTATAAAATTCTTTTCCTTCGTCAAACTGAGCAACGTTAGGGTATTTTCTAAACCTTGTCCTAAATGCACCTAATAGTTGGTCGACGGCTTTAGTCATGTTTTTTGTATCCTTCCTGTAAACGGGAACCGTAAAAGCATATCGGCTAAGGATTTCTATAGATGTTAATATCCACCGGTACCCTTTGTTTTTACTTGCGTATTTTCCCATATCGACGAGGTCCATTTGTATTTGATCGGCAAGACCTTTTACAAACGTTTTCATGAATTTATGTTTCCGAATGACAGGTTTGAATCTCGTATATGTATCTTGCGTTTCCAACCATTCTTTTACAAGTCGTCTACTAACTTTTACTAGCTCCATTGGCTTTTACTTTTTGGTATAATTTTTCTGCAGATTGATAACCTTTAGAAGGATCATAGTAGATGTCCCTTAATTCCTGTTCGTTGATCATATTTTTTATTCGATATATAATTCGAACATAACAGTTAATCCAACACCGTAACCGATATTCGTGTTCACGTCGAATTGGAACGTGCTGTGATCACCGTTTAGGACCGAGACCGACGTGTGAATATTATCGTACGATGTCACGGATTCGTTTAAACTTTGTTCGGTTGTGACGGGAATACGTGCGAATACTCGACTCGGTTTACCGTACGTATCGAAATTCCTATCGGTATTAACACAATTACATCCGAGCGTTACGTACCGTAATCCGCGGTTAATATCGACGACAAACGGCGACTTCGTTTTGGTATTTTTTGGAATGATCACATTTTCTGGGAATCCAAGTAACGGTCCAAAATGGTACAGGTTTAACTTTTTTGGCGATAAAATACTGCACCTATTATCGTGTTTGTACCGTTCTAACGTAATACCGGATTCGGCTAAACGATCGGCAATCATATTAAACGTCCAGTACCCTTCTTCGAATGCAACGCCCGTTGCAGGATGATCGGGAACCGTTATAAATTTTATAAGATTGTTGTCGTTTGTTAAAATGTTCTTGTACTTCCATAGCACGCTAATGTTTTTAACGTAGATCTTTTCCCCGTATTTCGTCGTGATGCATCGCTGGAGAAAAATGTCGTGTTTGCCCGTATCGAGCGATAACATAAGTTTATCCATTTTTTTATTTTTAGATAACCTCGGTGAAGACCGACCAACAGAGCCTGAAGAAGGGGAAGAAGAAGACACAAATACGGATTGGCGGGACGAAAGTGTTATTATTATCGGTGGGTTTAATCCTGACATACGTCAAGGAATAGAAGAAGAAAAACAAGCCGACCGTGAATTAGGTAAAATTCAAGGTGTTAGGAACCGTGGGTACACGGAAGATAAAAAAACCTTCTTAGGGAATTAGGAATTTACCTTAACAAAGGAGACGGTCCATTTGCAAAACGTGTTTTTGAAGAACTAAAAATTACTGTGAACAGGAAAGGTAAAGTAAACGGTGCAGAATTTGATGGGGTCCGGATTATTGTTCAAAAAGGAAAGAAACTCGTGTACACGGAAGATGTAAAAAAATTAGCAAAAGTTACCGAATTCAAAGTGCTTGTACGAGGTGCAGAATTAGAACATAAAAAAACACCTGCAGCGTTTATTGAAGAAACGTTACCGGACATACCCGTAAGTACGGACCTCAAACAATCTGTTTTACGGAACAGTATTGAAAACTTAGAACATTTTATCGACGATAAGGTTGCGCAAATAGAAGCAAATAGCGTGACGATCGATCGTGAAAAAATCCGCCAATTCCGTGGCATTACAAAAACAGCCGACAATAATTTAGATAATGGGGGTTTAAAAGCACAAAAACTTATTTTCGTGATCTTGCAAGGACAGAACAGAACGTATTAAAGAAAAAATTATACGAGGAAATGGCCGAAGTGTGCGTATTAAAACCAGACGAAATCTGATTACGACGGAACGAACGGCCTGAAAGTACGACCGTTCAATCCATGGTTGAAGAAGAAGCACAAACGAACGACTTGACGCGTTTTGAACGGTTTAAAAAATGGGCAAAAAAAACATCGGAGGTATCTCTGTAGTTGCTATATCGGTTGCGGGTATTATAACCACCATCGTTATGGGTGCACGGACCGCGATCAAAAAAGGGGCACAAGCAACAAGTAAATTTACAAAAGCATTAGCAAAAGTTGGTGAAAAAGTAGCACCAATAGCAACTTTTAAATTTAGCAGCTAAACTCTTAACGTTAAGTGCGGATGCTGTAGGGTTTTTAGCAAAAAACTTATGGTTGCTGGCTGTCGGTATTGCTTATGTGTTGTTAATGATTAAAGCTGTTCTGTGGTCAAGGCTCGCAATGATGCGCGATAACCTAAGAACTACACACACGCAAGCTTTTGTGGGAGAAGGGGTTTCGGGGTGAAACACTCCTGGTCTTGGTTACAAAATATGGTCAAAAACGTCATCCCAAAGACTCATGTTACATTATACTAGATTGTTCATTAGATTGTTATATATCAAAGGAGATAGCTATGCAACTGTACACACAGTTCCTTCCGTTAAGCGCACTCGCGACAGAACGTTAAATATGCGCACACGCGCATACCAAGGAGATAGCTATACTCTCAATACCTATCAGACCAACTTTATACACAGTTGGACAGTTCTTCAGATTCAACTGATCTATCATTACAATAAATAAGCGTGAGTCTATGGGCTTGAACGTGACAATCAGGAGCGTTTCATCCCCACAAGTACACAGAATGTGTATTCCCCATAGACGAACAACCAACTCCCACAACAGCTGTAGTCATATAGAAGACAGCTTTTGCCAGGAAATGGAAAGACTTGCTGTTTAGGCATTACCATTGGTTTTATTACAGTTGGATCATCAGGGTGGCCGGGAAAAACCTGGATACAGGAAACCTGGATGAGGCCAGACAAATCCAGCAGCTTCCCCATAAAGCTCCTATATTACAACTTAATGATGAAACCACTGGTAATACGGAAAACAGAGCTGACCATTCTAGCCTTTTTGAAATATTTGTTCATCACTATTTAATCAGTTCAGCATGCTTGTGTTTTATGGCAAGAATAAAATTAACTTGGCATATTCAAAACATTGTTTTGCTTTGGTCTTCATTTTCAATATTTTTGGAAACTTTTATTGTTAGTTTTACAAATCGACTGCGCCGTTAATCGATATACTGAAGCTTGTACATTGCAATTCCGAGCGGCGCGCGCAGACTTACAGCTGGCGATGCTTAACTCACTGTGCAAGCCGCTATATGCCTCACGAGTCAGTATAGTGTTTGGTTATGCAACTTAAGCAGAAACCAATTTGAAATAAATAAACTGTGTCAAAATTTAACTCTAATTTAAAATTGACAATGTAAATATATATATATAAATTCCGAACGGTAGTTATTATTCTAATATTACTTGTAAACATATGATAATTTAGCTGTATATAGCTATTGTCATATGTTATTAAAACCATTACCATTACCATTACCAATAAGATGCCGAATGCCGCTAGAATTAATATTAATTTTGAAAGTAAACATTGGAATTTAAATATAGTTTGAAGAAATAGATTTTCCTTTGTGAAAGCAGAAATTTTTTTTTTCACGTAATGACGGGATAGAATTTCTTGATATGTGTCAAATACAGATCTTGTGCTCAATATTTCTCAAGATATCTCATCTAGGAAAGCAATCATATTTGTATCGCATGTCTAAAACGCATTAAAATATATTCAGCTGATTAGATCAGGTAAGATTACACAATAATCTCTCTTGGCAAGCCTTATTTATGCTCGTGTTCTACCACAAATGACAAATTGTGTGCATTTTGATTAGATTTTAAACGAAATATGCAACAAAAATTTTGGAATGCCCTAAATACTTACGATACCATATACAGCTAGCGCACATCATGATAAATGTAATATCAGATGCGACACTCAACTAGGTGCCACAATCCCCTTCAGACGTTGGTGTTGTCGCAATATCTGCTGTACCGTACTCGCCAGAGCGCAGGGAAGAAACCGCGTCAACAGCTAGTATACAAGCATGCTTCAAACGATGCTGGAGACACAATACAAGCTCTTCTACAGGACTGAGACGCGACGCTCGACGTTGGGTTTGGACAAGAATCTGCCGTACGTGTTGACCGCGATCTCGTCTAGAACAGCTGGGCTGCTGTTGTAACAACCTTGCTGAGGCATCGTGGATATGGCTTCGACAGCGGCACGGGCCGCACTGGTTGCTATAACCGCTACAGATTCTTCCACGCTACGAGAAACAATTGATCATATCTTATATGCGCCAAGTCGTCCTCGGTAAATAACGAAGATTGTGGGTTGTCACGTTAAGCAAATGTCGACGTAGAGGGCAAATTTTCGTTCCCTGCGGTATCTACCGTTGGCCTCGAAGACGAAGTGGTTGCGTGCTGTTGTAGCCGAGAGACTAAAGCATTCTTTGGTCCATGGTTAGGTGATCCTCTCTCAGTACATTGGCGTCGTAAACTCTCCGTATCACTATTGCCGCCGTTGATCGAGATCGATTATTGCGGTTAGAAATCCCGTTGGCGTTTTAACGATTTTTGTTGAAACTTTTAGCCGCGTACCGGCTTGAGCGAGCCCAAATACAATATAATGAAATTCAGTGCGCGTTTCGCTTTGTATTCAGTTAAGCTTGGCTTGCGATTGGTTATTGTTTCGCGCTTGACAAAGTCACAGTTTTCATTGGCTAGAAGAGAATTATTTGTTATTCACGTGCATCAGTCATTTGCATGCGCCAAATCATGCACCATGGAACGAGTCTGGCGTATATCTGACATGATGACAACCTAATTGTGCCGCATGCAGGATGCATGTTTGGTTTTGATAAAACCAAGACATTATAAACCGTAATCTGATCAGAACGTTTCCTCATTAACTTCATTTTATTAATAGCTTACAGCTTAATAAAATTGGCTTACAAAAAATACTATAATAAAAAATGAACAGAGGTGAACAATTAACTGCCGGGTATAAGAAAACATCGGTACTCGCTAAAGATTTACGTGGAAAAAGATGTTACATTGCAGCGTCGTTATTGAAAAAAGAAGCAACTCCCGAAGATATTTACTCGGTAAGTATTCCTGCATTGAATGCAAACGAATGTATCGTCCCGGATACGATGGCCTTGTCGTTTAAAGTGCTTATAAACCCAAAATGGTTTTTTGGTGATCCAAATAGGGCTAAAAAAAGTTAGTAAGTTATAATTTAGTTTTTTTGTTGAGAGTTTAGTTGTGGAGATAAATGCAGTCAAACGCGCTAGTTTGGCCACGTTTGGGAAAAAAGTGCGCATCCAAATTTTATGCTTAGAGGCCTGGGTCCCAGGAGCCAATTTTCACAGTCACTAGGCGCGTTGTATTGCGAATGCATGTGTCACCGCAGTTTTTTGTGGAAAAATGCCTGGAAGATGCGTTGTTTACGGGTGTTCTAATACTACAGACAAGGAAAATGATATATTCTTGTACCAGGTACCATTTTGGGATGAAAGCTCATCCGACGCAGTAAAACGAAGGAAGAAATGGACGGACTTCGTTCGACGGAGGCGATATGAATGGACGCCAACACGTTCGTCTGTTGTTTGCTCGAAACACTTTACGCCAAAATGTTTCGAGTATTATACGCAGTACTGATGCTTTATATGTTATTTTACACAGTTCCAGCCGCATCAACTACCAGCACCAAACCAAAAAGAAATGCACCAAAATGCAAGATGTGCAATAAGCCTATGAAAGGCCACAAAAATGTAGCTTCCTGTCCAAGAAATAAAACAAACTAAAGTTGCACTGCATTGCACTTGGAATGTATATATTACAGAAGCACTTCTTTGCCATTACCAAAAATATTTTTCTTGTTTAAAGGTTACTGTCACACCATAGTATTGCAGGCTTTTGTTATTGTTTACATTTTGCTATATTTTGTCAAAAATTAAAAATAATATCAAAAAGTCTTTGTTTGCTTCCATACCAGTAACAATAAGGTTAAATAAGCAAAGATTTGCAAATAAATTGATTTGTTATTAGATGGATTATAAAAAGTTTTTATCTTGGTGTCCCAGATAAAATGGCTGCCATAAGCAAATTGAGCACACAATGCCATGGTGTGGCAGTAATCTATTAATGAAATAATAATATATTATGCACACATTAATCCAACACAGATGTCTCTGAATGTAAAAACCTGCCAGTCAATGGAAAATATACTCCCAAGATAGCATCTTGTCAAGCTGGATTATGAAAACAAACTTCAGGTAATAATAACTGATATTGATGCTCACCATGCAAACTTACGAAGAACTTAATAATAGCACTGTTTGACCCAGTATATTTTGAGATGCTCAAGATTCTTGAGTGGCCGATAGAAGGTCACCTCGAAGAAACCTATATTAGAAAAATACATATCAATGTTACATAATAGTTACATCTTCAGCTAAAATGAATGGTAATAAGTCTACCTTTCTTTTGAACCACTCTGTCTGTAACGCTGACCATCTCGAGTTTTATAATTATCAGCCGCAATCTCTAACGACCACTTGTTGAGGCAAACAGCTGGAAAACCGGGGTGATCTGTTATACATCTCAGTGCTTCTTTACCATCTTTACAATGAACTTCAATGAACTGTAAGCAATTTTCGATCTCCAGGCAACAACAGCATTCTTTGGCATTTTGCAACAATCCAGTGCTACCAGTGGACCTATGGAACGAATATTGATGGTAGGATGAATTTAAATAAACCCACTTTACTGTAATTATGAAATGTAAATGACAATGCTGTTTAATTAATAAGGCAACTCTCAGTTTGTTGAAAATTTAATTTGCGCATATGATTTAAAACACATACCAAGTGACGCGCATGGCAAAAAATAAAAATTGTACGAAAATTACCATGATGTTACAAGTTTACTCTCTTTCCATCGAAGTTGTAATTCCTTAACTTTTTCAGCTTCCTCTTCCCGCCTCCGGTAATACTCTTGAAGCCAATTTTCGTCAGCAATTGGCTCGTCTGAGTAAGCATCCATGTAATAGTTTTCGCCATCATGACTACCTTGAGTGCCTTCATCGTGTGATTTTTCAATTAAATTTCACTTTCGTACTGTTCATCTTCGATTTCAAGAGGCATGCTCGTAGAAGCCTTGCTATGTGTACTTGAGAATGAATTTGAGCAAGACATTCCAACTTTTTTACGCAAAAATAGCCGATCTTTGAGCTTCCAGACTAAAATTACTATGTAATTGTATATAAAGTCTACATAAACATGTTCCTGGGATCCAGTCTCCCACAGGCGCGCACTTTTTCAACGAGCTGGCTTCTTTGAGCCCGGTTATCTCCGTAACTAAACGCTTAACGAAAAAACTAAATAATAACTTACTAACTAACTTTTTTAGCTCTATCTGAATCACCAATAACCCATTTTGGGTTTATAAGCACTTTAAATTTAATAACAGCAATACGAAGTCGTGGTTCTTAAACAATTTAGGCCGATTGCTCATCGACCGACTTAGTATTAAAGTTCAAGGTGTCGAAGTCTACCAGAATACGGGCGAAAGCATGTTGGAAGTTTACAAAGACTTGTGGCGGTCCGACGACGACCGTGAAAACCGTCAAAATTATGGGATTGCTGACGAAAATGTTCGAAAACTTATTTCTGGCGACGACAGTGCAAACAAAGCAGCAAAAACCGACGGTGTTTTAGACGTAACGATTGCCGACATGTGCGACCGTATGAAAATTCCGCTCGGAAAAATTTTATGTGATAACGGTCCGTACGCACCGTACGATATGTGTGACTTCGTCTACGACATCACGTTACCGAAATCAGAAAAGATCATGAAAGCACAAACGAACGAAGAAACCGGGACGTACAAACTCACCGATTTGCAATTAGAATACGAAGTGATTAAAAGTGAAGTGCTTGCTGCCAGCGTAAGAGGAACGTACAATACCAGCCGATCGTTCCCGTACAATTATTCAACACTCTTGAAAACTTTACCGTGGGCTAAAGGAAGTACACGCAAAGTGATCGATATTAACATTCCAAGAAAAAGCATGAAGGCCGTCGTGTTGTTATTCACGAAAAAAAAATGCTGAAGACAGCGAAGATTTCCCATTCCCAAATTTAACACAAGTCGACGTGACCGTCGAAGGAAACCCGAACGATATTTACAGTCCTGGACTTGCGAAACGCGATATGTACCGGGAAGCCGTTCGGTTCTTCAATAGTGACGACTGCGAAAAATATTTAGGAACAACCTGCGTATCGCGACGAAAGTACTACACCGACAAGTTTGCATGCGTTATAGATTTCAGAACGGTGAACGATAATACCATAAGCGGTAGCGGTCGAAAACTTATTGGAACGCAAGCAGGAATACTCATGGAAATAGAAAAAGAAGCGACATCGACAGACTTGTCCTGCCACGTTTTCGTTATTACCGACGGTGCGATCGATATTAGCGGAACAAAACTCAACGGAACCGCTAATTACTAAAAATGCATATGATTATCGTCGGTATGACCGCGTGTGGGAAAACACACTACTTGTTAAGTATGTTAAATTTTTTATCGGCGACGTGTGCACCGACCGTGATCCCGCCAGATATTAACCGTACCATCGGGACGTAAGGCGTTAAATAACCAATTATTCTTTTAACGTCGCGTTTAAACAATTCGTTCTTAGCGAGATCGTAAAAATACGAAAAATACGTTTCTTTCGTAAAGTTCATAGTATTGTTATTATCAGGTTGGAATACAAAATAGATAGCATTACCAAAAATGTGATTGGTACTTCTTGACACCAAATCTTGCATAACAAATTCGTACGTTTTTCCTTCTTCGTAATCTAACGAAAGCGAAATTTTTTGCCCGTAAATACGCTTACCCTAGTTTAAAAACGACCCTTTAATACGCACCCTTTTACCAGTACCTCTGTGAAATAACCCACCCTGTACATCGTTATGGGCAATCTTATTCTCGTAACTCCAACTCCAATACTTGTATTTGGTCGATGCATTGTACCCAGACCCACCACAATCACCCCACAACATTACATCGTACCCCCTAGAACCCGTTAGTACAATATCCATTTCGTAGGTGTAAACACCGTTTGGAAGTTTTGGTTGGAACGGAAAAATTTATTTGATAACTGCTACCTACCTTTGAAAAGTCTAACGTTTTCGTAGCACGCCCGTTTTCCGGCGAGTCGACCATATTGTCTTGTTTAAGTATATCAACGTTACCTGGTTTCCCTTTAAACGTCATAATGTTTATGTAGTCTGAGTAATTCTTTTCGGCAAACCCTTTTGTAATCGGTTCGCCCGATGTCAATGGGATAATTGGTAACCCGGTAATACGATGGCCGTTCATGTCAATGTCAGAACTTTTTTTAACGTACTGAGAATCCGTAAAATCTTTCGACACGGCAGACGTACCGTCCGACGGGTTAGGGTTTAAACCTAATATTTCGTGGTTGTTCATCCCGATATTATCTTGCATCGTAAACCCACCGTCGGTCAAGTATACCCGGTTCGCATATTGTTTCGTAATGGGATCGTTCGCTTGGCGTAGGGTCTGGAAGGTTTGTAATTTTGTTATTGTTCATATTGATATTTCCCTGCATCGTAAACCCGGTAGCGGATAACCCGCGGCTACCGGGGTCGCCTTTGTTACCTTTTAATCTACGCGGTCCTGTATTTCCTTTGTCTCCTTTATCACCTTTCGGCCCTTGATTACCTTGGTCTCCTTTCGGACCTTGTGCCCCGGTGTCGCCTTTAGGTCCTTGATCACCTTGATCACCTTTAGGACCTTGTAAACCAGAGTCACCTTTATCTCCTTTAGGACCCTTCGATGTACTATCATTACCAGGGTCACCTTGATCACTTTCGGACCCTGTGCCCCGGTGTCGCCTTTAGGCCCTTGGTCACCTTGGTCACCTTTAGGCCCTTGATCACCTTGGTCGCCTTTAGGTCCTTGGTCACCTTAATCGCCTTTCGGTCCTTGGTCACCTTGATCACCTTTACGTCCTTGATCACCTTGACCGCCTTTCGGACCTAGATCACCTTGATCACCTTTAGGACCTTGATCACCTTGATCGCCTTTAAGCCCTTGATCACCTTTAGGACCTTGTTGACCACTAACACCAGAATGACTGTCGGCATAACCCTTCGTTACAGGCTCTGAACCTGTCGATGGATTTGGTAGGTTTATAATCTTATTACCCTGCATATCGATATCTTCTTCGATAGTCTCTAGACAACTTGAATAACCAAACAATAGCGACATTTTATTATTAAAAAATGGGGTGTACAACTTCAAAAAACGAAAACAAGGCTAACAAAGACGTATGCGAAAGAAGAAAAATCCTAGCGGGATTACACATGTCCAAAAACCCCGACGGGATAGAAACGAACTTCCAACTTGCAATAGAAAGAAAAGCGAAAAAAACTTACGAAGTACCTAC
Organism: Muricea muricata; assembly: GCA_963855995.1. Classification (NCBI taxonomy): domain Eukaryota; kingdom Metazoa; phylum Cnidaria; class Anthozoa; order Malacalcyonacea; family Plexauridae; genus Muricea; species Muricea muricata. The sequence goes on along the minus strand of OY979718.1, from coordinate 30,709,591 downwards.
AGTTAAAGAAGAAAAACCTATAGTTAAAGAAGAAGAATAATTTTTTCCTATTCCAAAAAAATAGGAACAAAATTTAACCTATACTTAATCTTAACGCAAGTTCGTGCTTTTTGTATGTATAATAATATGGGATCCTAGCAGCCTTGGCTAAAATATTGAATTCTTCCCTACTATAATTTTTACCATGTTCGGACCATAATGCTTTTGCTTTTTTTTGAACTTCTATATGACGAATTTGTCGACGTAGCTGTTGAGAAATGTTCATTTATTTAATAACGAAATGGTTTTTTCCCCTGTGATTTTTCCGTCTTCTTCTTCAAGCGTTAGTTTACTAACGAGCGCGTGCACGTCTACCAACCCGTTAGCACAATTCACGTTTGTTACGCCACCGTACGTATTTTGGAACACGTCTCCCATGTGATTACGGACGGTCCCGTCTTTGTAAACCATTACATCCTCTAAATTTTTAATTAGTTTACGTTGAATGTAACCAGACGTGCTCGTGTTCACGGACGTGTCGCACACGCCTTCGCGGCCGGACATCGCGTGGTACCAAAACTCTCGAGGATTTAATCCAGACATGAAATTACTACGGATAAAACCTCTAGCTTCGAACTCATCTTTGTGGACGTGTCGAAAACTGTCTGTTGGCCTGCCGCATTTTAAATTCTGTTGGCCTAACAATCCCATGATTTGCGTAACGTTCGACCAGTCCCCTTTACTGCCAGATAAAATAGTGTCGGAAAAGTGATTACCGCCGCGTAACTTCGTCGCCCTTGTACATTTTAGCTTGCTCGAGATAGGTTTCTACACCCTCGTTAGCAACAGCTGTCGTTTCGCAATCGTCAAGACCGATCGTAAACCCGAACCGTAGTAAAAACCTGCGCGTTATATACTGCATGTTGTCGATAAGATCGGCGGCGTGTAAATTAGACCACGTGTTATGAACGGTCTTGACGATACGGTTTGTTGTAGTCTTGTCCACAACCCCGTCATAAATAACACCATCGTAAATTTTTACGGTATCCGTTTCAAGAGAAAAATAACGGGTAATATTAATGACATGAACGTCCGGCCAGATAATTTTTTGTATGGGACGTCCTTTAACGAAAGCACTCGCTAGATAGATAGATAGATAGATAGATAGTTTATTCAGAATTACTTCGCAGCTCGAAAGCTGAATTACGTAATCTTTACAAAAAATTTATAACTACACTACAATTATTTACACAGTATAAAATGCTAAAGTTCTACGATAAAGTATAATCACTATAAGTTCTTTCAAGTGCATATATTATGATTATACTGCTATATGTAAATTTAAAAATGGATATATATAACAACCTTATAATCTAAAATTACGCTTGCAGCCTTATAATCTAAGATTATACTTTCGCAGCCATCGCAAATACGAATGAATTTCTAGCCCGGTTAGTAAAAGTACAAGGGACATTGAATTTACGTTCATTCCTAAGATCATGATGTGAAGAATACAACGGTGGAAGCAATTCTGCAAGTTTGTGGTTAACGTCTCTCATCATGCTGTTAAACAGCCTACTGCATAGGAGATCATGCAGACGAAAGACAAAAGTGCTGTTTCGTATGCGTAAACTTAATTTCCATCACGATGTCGTTAAACGTCCCGGTTTCAATAGGTATGTCGCCGTCATCAAATACACGCCAAGGCAAGCGTCTTGCACGACGCCTACCAGCGGTCCGCCCGATTGCCTGGACATGATGTTGTTTGTCGCGACCATCAAATTTTTACTTCGGCTTGCGCTTCGGGTGTTTGTGGCACGTAGATGTTCATTTCGTCGCCGTCAAAATCCGCGTTAAAACTTTTCGTTATGGCCAAGTTGAATTTTAAGGTTTTACCGTTACCAATGCGGATCCTCATAGCTTGCATGCTTGCGGAGTGTAGTGTGGGTTGCCTGTTTAACACGACGTAATCGCCGTCCTGTAAGTGCCTGTGCACGACGTCGCCTACCGATAATTTACGTGGAATTTTAGGGACAACGGCAGGCGGTAATTTTTTACCGTTACGTACAATCACGTCACCGGTTGAAACCTCAAATTGGTGGTCACGCGCAAAGTATTTGTTTTTTACGGTGGCCGGTAAGGGCCACCTCTGCTGCATGGAAATGCGGTTGTGCTGCAAGGAGATGCGACTCTGCTGCATGATATGCGCCTGTGCTGCAAGGAAACACGGCTGTGCTGCAAAGAAACATGGCAGTGCTGCAAAGAAACACGGCTGTTCTGCAAGGAAAAATGGTTGTGCTGCATAGAAACACGGCTGTGCTGCATAAAATGGGACTGTGCTGCGTAAACTGATAATGTTCGTACAAATGATACAAACACACAAATAGTTAAAGATAGAAAGTTGTCTGTCAGTAACCGACCTTCCGCATGCAAACACAAACGTTTCTCTCAGAAATATGCGTCTTATCTAAACCTGCTTGTTCTAAAGACAAAATCGTCTTTAACGTGCAAGTGTCTGTTGTTTTGTAAATTTTAAACTTTCCCCTCCCCCCTTTTATAATTGCTCTATAAAGTATACGGGGGGGGGGGGAGGGGAGAAGAATAGTTTTATGGCACCACGAGGTCAACGGCGAATTTATATTGCGAAGAAAGAAAAGTTATATTGCGAAGAAAGAAAAGGTTTTTTATTTGTACGTCGAAGCGAAGTAAGTCTAACATAATGAAATCGTGTGTCCAGTGTGGGGAACATTTCCCCGATGATAAAAATTTCTGTGCGAATTGTGGGAAGATGCTGGTCAACAGTAAGTACAGTGTATTCATTGTTTCAAAATTATTAATATTCATGACAAACAATATTATAATTGCATGTGGAATTGGAAAGATTAATACATAATTCTACTTACATGGCTACCTAACCTGAGCCGTATAGTTATATATATAATTATGTTATCCACCTGAAATTTCCTTTTGGGCTAGGATTAACCAACAGGGCTGATAAATGAAGTCACTGGCTTAAACCTGCCCCAGTCCAAGATTTTTTCATGTACACACTAAAAATATTCACCAAATTGTTAAAATATATACTAATCAAGGCTCTTACATGCTCTCACAGGTTTTTTACTAGATAGACTGTGGTTTTAAAACCCTAGCTCTGCCACTCAGGTTGTCTATTACCTGGTGATGAGCAAGGGCCAGCATAGTTGTAAACATATATACATTTCATATTAACCTGGAACATTTATTTAAGCTCTATGATACTGGAAGTGCAATAATACATACTTCTAGTTCCAGTTTTATTTTATTGAGGAAACTATTCATAAAAATTATGGTACTATACTATTTAGCTATGTTCGATCTGCTCCAAGGGGAGTTGAAACTCCAGTGATATCTCCCCACCTGAAATACTACTAAATTATAGCATATAGTTTTTGTTTGCATTATCACAAAGAGACAAACTTAATCTTATTATATGTTTCCATGAATCTGTTTATTTGAGGCTTGTAGCAATAGTTGCACAAAATTTATATTAATTTAAATTCATTTAAACCTATATGAAATGACATTGCAAGGGTTATATATGGTAACAATTTGGTAAATATTTCTAGTGTGTACATGAAAAATCTTGGACTGGGGCAGGTTTAAACCAGTGACTTCATTTATCAGCCCTGTTGGTTAATCCTAGCCCAAAAGGAAAATTCAGGTGGATAACATAATTATATATATAACTATACGGCTCAGGTAGTAGGTAGCCGTGTAAGTAGAATTATGTATTAATCTTTCCAATTCCACATGCAATTATAATATTTTTTTACATGAAATTATTAATTTTGAAACAATGAATACACTGTACTTACTGTTGACCAGCAGGGCCGAAACTAAAGCGTTAATTGGGGGGGGGGGGTGTATATTCATATATTCACGTTCTGCCCGACGAATTTCTTTTGAAATCAGTTGTCATTACCGTTGAATTCAAAAGAAATTCGTCGGGCAGAACGCGAATATATGAATATGCACCCCCCCCCCCCCCAATTAACGCTTTAGTTTCGGCCCTGTTGACCAGCATCTTCCCACAATTTGCACAGAAATTTTTATCATCGGGGAAATGTTCCCCACACTGGACACACGATTTCATTATGTTAGACTTACATCGCTTCGACGTACAAATAAAAAACCTTTTCTTTCTTCGCAATATAACTTTTCTTTCTTCGCAATATAAATTCGCCGTTGACCTCGTGGTGCCATAAAACTATTCTTCTCCCCTCCCCCCCGTATACTTTATAGAGCAATTATAAAAAGGGGGAGGGGAAAATTTAAAATTTACAAAACAACAGACACTTGCACGTTAAAGACGATTTTGTCTTTAGAACAAGCAGGTTTAGAGCTAAGACGCATGTTTCTGAGAGAAACGTTTGTGTTTGCATGCGGAAGGTCGGTTACTGACAGACAACTTTCTATCTTTAACCATTTGTGTGTTTGTATCATTTGTACGAACATTATCAGTTCACGCAGCACAGTCCCATTTTATGCAGCACAGCCGTGTTTCGATGCAGCACAGCCGTGTTTCGATGCAGCACAACCATTTTTCCTTGCAGAACAGCCGTGTTTCTTTGCAGCACAGCCGTGTTTCCTTGCAGCACAGCCATGTTTCTTTGCAGCACAGCCGTGTTTCCTTGCAGCACATGCGCATATTCATGCAGCAGAGTCGCATCTCCTTGCAGCACAACCGCATTTCCATGCAGCAGAGGTGGCCCTTCCCGGCCACCGTAGTTTTTACCTCTACGAATAACGTCGCCGGGGTAAACGCGGATTTTGTTGCATTGGCGGAAACCGTGCACGTAAACAGTTTTGTTGTTTTCGTTTTGGATAACGGAGACTTGCCCTGTTTCCAAGTAGTACGATAACCTTTTAAAATTAAACATCGTACACGTCTCTGGGACAGTTAACGTTTTTGCCATTTTTAGCGGCACTTCAAGCTCGTCAAGGGCAAGCAATGGGTTTGGGCCAATAACCGTCCGGCCGGAGTAGTTTACGCGTTTACCCATAATGTTACAACGAAGAAGCCCAGACTTACCGCACAAACGTTCTTTAATTCCTTTTATAGAATGCATGCCGACTTTTACCAAACCATTACTGTTATCCATCAACGCATGCACATTTTTAGATAACGTTCCCAAAAGGTTTCCTTCACCTTCACCAATTCGTTTGTTTAATTTTAAAACTTGTACATATTGGAGTGTTAAATCGTCATCACGCACATTTGTCCTTGGCCGTGCACAATGTGGAAGTACAGGAATATTACCCATACAAAATTTAGGATACTTTGTGGGTGACATTGGAGTTCCATCCCGTAATATTTCATGTGATGAAATTTTATACAAAGGTTGTTTAATTTTACATTTGGGACATGTTCTTATAATCGGGTTTTTACAATGTGAACACGTACTTTTGAGTTGTTCCAGTAATATTTTAATGAATAAGGGGTGGAATATTGGTTTTGGTAATCGAATGTGTCCAAAATGCCCGGGACATGTAACAACCGTCTTCCCATACGTAACGCATAAACCATTATCAGTCGGGCCCATACGCGGATCGTAAAGGTCTTTTGTTACCAAACATGCTGAAATTCCTATAACATCGTCGTCAGACATTATCCCAAACGTTACGCTACTAATTTCATATAACATTTTAACCTCAAAAAATCGTAAAATATATTTTACGATTTTTTACTCGTACAGGTTTGGGAAATGTTCATTTATTTCACTCTCCTCCGCAGAGGCTTTTTGGTTTCATAAGACAGTGCATTTTCATTAGTCTTACATGACGTTTCTCGGGATATTGAGGTTCGCGGAGGGTTGTGGGAAGGTGAAATTTGAGAAGGGAAGCCTCTGCCATAAACAGCTGGGCATTTTGTACGGAGCATGTGCCAAATTTAGCGCGCAATCCCTGGGGCGAGGGAGTGAAATTCAATATGGTGGCGTATGAATAGAGTGTTTTCTGGATTTGCCTGGCTTCAATACTCATAGAACGACCACTTTAATGAACAAAAATACTTTAATAACTGATGAAAAACGTTAACCGATCCATCACAAAGGTTTTAACTTAAAAATTTATTATTTTGCTTTATTATTTTGCTTTTATGCTATGAATACAGGCAAGCTCGTACTTTTTGAAAATTCAGTCAATGAATATTACCATAGACAATCTAAGGAATGGACTGGAAACGCAAGCTAAAGTTTACGCGACATCCGTGATACGCTTTACTTTGGAACCCTGTAACTTCCCTTTAAATACATTTCAGGACTTCGTATTTACATATTTTAAACAAGAACAGAAATGTGAATGGAACTATCGACTTTTAAAACTTTTCCGAGAGATAAACGAGGCGGAAAATCACCATTTAATGTTTCCGTAAACCTTTTTCAACAACAACAATGGCGACATTTCTGCAGTCAAAAAGAATGCAAACATTCAGCGTTGGGTTTTAGCTTTGCTATATCCATAAAGAATTTTAAAAGTCGATAGTTCCATAGAGATTGCCGTTCTTGTTTAAAATATGTAAATAGAAAGTCCTGAAGTATATTTAAAGTGAAGTTACAGGGTTCCAAAGTACAGCATATCAGGCCGTATCACGGATGTCGCGTCAGCAACATTGATACTTTAGCTTGCGTTTCCAGTCCATTCTGTTGATTGTCTATGATATTACCCATCACTTGTCCAGCCCAAGTAGATACGGATTAAAAACATAGGTATACAAGCTAGAAAGACACTGTTGACTGGTTTGGAAGATTTAAGCAATGTTATTACAAATAAAGCATAAAATATAATAAAAATAGATGTAATTTAATTTGTCAAATTAATGCATATGCTGCACATAAAAAACTGCACAATTGTACACCAGTATACCAGTATAACAACTTTTGGGATTATTTCATGAAAATTGCAATTAAAAAGCGTATTTAGATTGTTTTGTAATATCATTTCAATAAATGTAATATAATTTAAGCCTTAGCAGTAACATGCTAACAGCCAAGTGCAAAATTTGACACATGTCTACAACTTTTATATAGAATTAAAGGGGTACAAAAGACTTTCATTACTTTATCAAGGTGCAAGCAACATTGTATCAAATTTTCATTCACAATGAGTGAATATATAGCTATTATGTGACCAGAAAGAGGAAGCAAAATATTATGAGATTACTGGATGTACATGATTTAGGTAAAAAAAACATATCATGCGCATTTTTCCCTGCATGCCCACGAAGTTTACCAGGACACTTGATATGAAAAGATAATTTTAGGGCATATTTCAGAGAAAGGCAATAGTCAAACCTTTGAGATATTTGCATTTATATGCCATGTCACTACAAGATTTCACAAGGCAAACATGCCTGTGTTAAACAGTACCATGAGACTTCTAAATTTGAACAAATCAGTACAGCACTTCCTACATCATAACAGCAATACTCGATTCTCTTCAACATCATTTTGCAGCTATTTTTACTTTATAATAAGCCAATAGTGGAGCAATTTAAATAACATGTCATCACATGTCATCTGCACTACAGCAAATGCATTTGTTGATTGCCACATCTGGCGCATTTTTCCTATGAATGGTTCAAGCTTTAATAGAACAAAGTAGGATTTAACTTTCATAAAACACAATTTTTAATTAAAGGCAACGGCTATACTCTGCGAATCTACAAGGGGAATATATGTCATTTTCTTCAAATTGTGTATTTTCAGACACTTATGATTCCTGATAAGGTAGAACAAACAACTTACTGAGCATACGTGTGGAATAAACAGTTACTAAGCATCTACCAACAGTAAAATGAGAACACTTGCTTGTTTCCATGTAGTTAAACCATGCCTCTGAAATTCTGACCATGAGTGGAAAATATCCATTTTTCGCCAATTTCCAAATAGCATTTCATCGCACGTTTGCACTCTATTACGCTGTTATATCGTTGCATACAAACACTGTGACTTATTTTGTTGAGAAAAGTCTTATTTTTTATGAAGAAATCAACAAGAGACTTTAAAAAATTATCTCAAAATACGTGTTTTCATTGTTCGAAGAAAAAAAGATTCAGTTCAAGAAATGCGCCCGCGTTATTTTAGACAGCGACAACAAAATGCCCAGCTGTTTCTGCCATATAATGTGTTCAACCGAGCGATTTTGTGAACACGGCATGGCGGCTGCGAGGAGTGGCATTCTCGCCGATACATATATTCACGAGATTTCGTCGCAACAACTCACCATAGATGGTAAGTAAAATTGTTGTGATTACAGATATTTCTTTTATCTTGGAGAAAACGCATATTTTTTAGGAAATTATTATATATTGTTTGCAATATGACATTTTTTTATAGATGAAAGGAATGTCGATGCGTCTATTTCAGACCTCGAGGTGTCGATGCATGATTTAAGTCTTGAAGAGTGTCTCGAAGCCGAAGGTACGTACGTTTTTAAGTAGTGATTAATATGTCCGTGGTATGAAATGATTTTTTAGAAGGATACTGTAGTAAACCTTAGCCAGTTCTGGCCGTTCATACCGGATATATAGAAATAGCGCAAGTATGTATACAAGGTCGACTCACCATATACAGTATAAAGCGATCAAACAGAATTTGGTTTCGTTTTGAGGCGTTTCAAGCGAAGGCGATCGTCCGGACTTGCGATGAATCGCTTGAGACATTGAATTCTGTTTTACTGTTCAGATAGTTGATCCTTTGATACAGTAGTTGTGCTGTTTAATAGGTCTATTTTTTTGTTTTTGTTATTAAAATAATTTGTTGGTCATAAACAGTGTTGTATTCACTGTGAGGCTTTTACATATAATAAGTCAGTATAAATGTAAAATCCTAAATATGTGTTTTAGATGAAAGCAGCAAGGTTATGTCAGATCTTGAAACCTCAATGCATGATTTAAGTTTAGAAGGTAATCCTTATATGTTTTAATTTCTTTTTAGTCTTGTAAAGTTTGGTCAGCAAACACTGATATTCTGATTACATGTTAGGTTACATGTTTGTTAGAAACTTATCTGTTCAGTGCTCCATTTTTGATGAGTGTTTGTGTTGGGCAACTTGATAATATCAAAAAATATCAACTGGTCCTGTATATTTGGGTGCATAGTGGACAATTGATTATGTTGTGTCATAACAGCAGGGGTATACCAGGTGTGGGTAGGGTGTGAACCCCCAGTTTCACAAATCTTACAGATAAAGCAGAGTTTATATTCATTTGAAAAAACAAGATGTGTTGGTAAATTCATTGGAAAATTTACTAACAAAATTGATATGGTGGGTAAAAATAAATATGTTTGTGGAGGATCGAACACCAAACAAACAGAATGGCATGAGTAGGCAGGGCTCAGGGCAAAATTGTATCTGGGGCACCTATGAAGTCATTATTTTCAAACAAGACCAAGAACAGGTGGACAGTATTCGAAAGTTTGCCAATACCTCTAAGCAGTGCCTTTATGCCTTGCACTCACCCTGATTGTGATAGAGCCTTGCTCAAAGTTAAGTTAATTCTGAAATTCAAGGACCCCGGTAGGTTGGGAGCCCAGGGCAAGTTGCCCCTCCCTGCCCCCCCTTTCCCTGTGTATTGTTTTCTAATTAGTTAAAACAACCTGTTCATATTAATATGTATGAGGCATAAAAACTCACCAAAAATGCTATATTGATAGGAATTCTTGGAATTTATGACAATGACTATACAAACATCTTAAAAGCTATCAATAAATGGCTATTAAAACTAGTTCATGAAATGTCTAGTTTACAATATTTATAAAAATTTTTTGATACATGTATGTTGAAATATCAATAATTAATTTAAAATAATTGTATTTATTGATGTATCAATGTATCACTGACCATAACTTACCCTATAATTATTTAATAGTGTGATTTTAATTTAATATACTGCAGATATTCATGAAGTATGTGCAGAAGGAGATTCTGATTTGATAAAAACAAGTACCCCCAAAAAATCATTGGCTGTTGAAAGTTTAAATCTACAAGGTAATATATTCTCCCTTTTTAAAAAAATCATGACCTTGAAAGTAGTATACACATTTACAAATTTACTTCTTATGCAAAAATAAAGTCTTACTAATAGTCCCCCTAATAGCCTCGTCACCAACAGAACAGCTCATTCTAGTGAGAATAAAATACTCTATTAATTCCTTGCTGGTCTTTTAGAGAAAGTAAGTGATACATCAGTGCATAATGAGGCTTAACCATAGGATGAAATTCATAGTTACTCTGTGCGAATTAGTCTATGCTGTTGATCTTTTAAGGCTAATGGGCTTTAGTATAAATTTCCAGGTGACTATTGATTTTCTAGCATTGTGATTGGTCAAGGTTTACTGTCTTTGAAGTGATAGTCACTGGCCAGTGACTTTAGCTTTTTGTCTTTTTTCATACAGTAATAAATTTGAAGTGAATTTTTATGAAGTTGTGTTATTATTATTATTATTATTATTAAACGCCTGGAAATTTTAAACAATTAGTCACCTCTTCGGCTTAGTGAATATAGGCTTGTAATCACCTCCCCTTCGGCAACTAATAGTTAAATATACATCTCACTCTAACAAATTGTAGTTGATGAGTTGTATTATTTTGCTAATGTTTTTTAGATGAGGAAGACATTATTCATGAAAAACACCACTTATCACCAATTTCAAAACAAAAGAATGAACCATTATCAAAGAGGTTACAGCCACTTGCTACTCAATTAAGTGAGAGTTCTCAAGCAGGTAAGCTTTTGATTCAAATTTGATAAGAAATCGTGAATAAATCATGACAAAATTCGACACAAAATTAATTAGACTTCAAAAATTCAAAAATGTTCCAAGGGCTTTCAAGGCCACACATAAGCAAAAACCAAGAAGTTAAAAGAGTTGTTGAATAACGCTCTAACTCTGACTTTAATTGATTTGAAACAGATTTAGGATAAACCACTGCAATATAATTTTCAATGTCACCCAATTATCCAGAAACTAAAGAAAGACAAATTCAAGGACTTCTAAGCACTTCAGTCTTTATACATTCAAGGACTTTCAAGACCTTAAATATTTGTTTTCAAAATTCAAAAACATTTAAAGTCTTCCAAGTCTTGTGCAAACCCTGAAAAATACGCCCTGTTTCTAAATTTTCATAGGTGGATGTGATTCTTATGTAATTCCACTTAAAAAGGCAAGGCTGTCAAGTTCGTTATATAAACGGAGAAAGAAAGCAAATGTTCAAACAATATTAGAACATTTTCAGAAAGCTGTTGGATCCGAAATACGCCAAGAAATCGTTTTAGAGATTTTACAATTAAACGCAACTGAAAAAAGCTAAGCTACCGTCGCCATGAAGGAAGCATTTCCTGGGACAAGCGTTAAAAGGAAACACTTAAGAGAAGGGTATGTTACGTTTTACACAGATGTTGCACGCATAGAACTCCCTTCTATATCCACGGGTACATCCTTGCCCGGAACAAGCTCTCTCACATTGAATGAAAGTCCAGATATTACCAACATTAAAGCACTGATCAGCAACACGTCCACAGAACTAGATTCAGTAAATGAAAAACTTGCTGAAGATATAATGGATGTTGAAAAGAGCCCAGATAATTTGAGATCTTTAGTTCATTTGCACAAGAAACTGCAAACAAGATTAAGTGACCTAAATGACAGCCTTATAAAACTTTATCAACGGGAAATGGACCAACTTATCCAAAACCAGTCTCACTGTGAAGGCCTGTGTGACATTGAAAAGAAAGAATTAGAGAAAGAAATAGCCCTATTTATTCAGTACGTAAACATTGACCTTCTTTCCAAATACACGTCATCAACAGACGTTGAGAACATGTTTCATGCTATGACAACTCGCGTCCAGGAGAACTGCCCCATATTATTTGAGATAATAAACATATTCCTTCTTCAGAAAAAGGATGGAAGAAATGTGTCAGAAAAACGTGTTATGAGCGCTACTCATGCATTGGCTATTTTGGTTAGTTTAAAAAGCCAAAAAATTCCGAATGATTTCAAAATCATGTTTACCTTGTTGTGCATATCGTTTGGAGGTGGAAGTCGTTTTGTTGGCATGATGAATCATCTTGGTCTTACTGTAAGTTGGCAAAAAGCGATGCAAGTCTTTGAAGGCCAGAAAAAGAAGATGGAAGAAAATATCAAGTCGATCACCCCAGCCCAAATTCCTTTGATATTGTTGATGGACAATATCAATATGTATCGAGGAAAAAGAAAGCATTTACGCCTTTATAAGTCATTTGGGCCCACGATGTGGAATTTTACAGTTCGGGCCATGATGATACCTAACACTGATGGTCTAGAGCATATCCTTTGTGACAAAGAAGCTTGTCTGAGTTCACAATCATCAGCTATTGAAATGGAACCAGAAGACATCTTTTTAAAGAAGCATCCAGAGAAGGTCGATCTGTTCTCAGCAGCTGTCGATAGATACTTATCTGAGTTGTTGCATGTCGCATTAACTACGGTAGCTTTGACGACTGAAGTGCTGAAAGAAATGAATGAATCGCAATTAAATTCCCATCTCTCGAAGATTGGAAACAACACTGAAAACCCCTGCGAATACAAAATAGAGATTGCAAAAGAAGAAGAAGTTGTCAAAACAAGCTGTAATATTAGAAGCAATGTACATATGCTTCCACTGTCATTAGAGGACAACAGTACCGTCTTCGGTACCATGACCATTTTAAATGACTTTTCAAAACAGTTTAATTTACCGAGTCAAACTAAAGCTGAATATCTCCCATTTGATCTCGTTACTGGAAACTTTAACATTGTTTCTGCAAGAAATCATTTCGAGTTACTTCTAAGCCAACAGAATCATGTCCAAAGAAGAAAGAATAATGAACGTCTATTGCGCTCAACAGAAAAAAGTTTTGAAGAAGTTACGGACATCTTTTCTGACGATGAATGTGATTCGGAGTCGGAACGGTTGGATGAAGGAGATGGCGTTGGTTTCGATTCTGTCACTATCGAGAATGAACGACGACGATTTGAAAAATTGGATCAATCATTTTGGGATGTTTATAACATGATTCAACAAGAAGTTAACATTGTATTAACTAGAAACAGCGAGGAGGAGTACATTAGCAGCGTAAACAACCCGAAGACGAAACGATCGGTAGCTATTCGAGATCACTTACAAAGGAGTGTCTTGCACGTTGCCGTTGAACGGACCGAAGTAAGCCTCGTGAAATTTCTAATTAACATTGGTCTTGATGTTAATGCCCGAAAAGGTTGTGGTGCAACGCCTCTAACTCTCGCCGTTCTAACCAAGAACACATTGATATGCACGTTTTTGGTCGAAGGTGGAGCGAAGCATTCTGGTCCCTTGTTTACTAGTATCCCCTCTCCACTGGTCATGGCGACGAAATTAGAACTTAACGATATTTTAGCGATGTTCAACGAAGATAGTGCTCTTTCAGACGAAGAAGATATGTTCATCAAACGACTCGATGAAACCCTTTGCAAATCGCCTGAATCCGGTCAAACACAATTCCCATCAAATGAGGAAACGTGCAACAGAACCAGCCCTGGATTTGTGACGCCAGTTGTCGGAGATGTTGGGACATGCAAAACTAACAATGCAGCTATGAACAGATCTGGTTCGCACCAATGGGTCGGTCTTTGTCCAGGCGATCTGCACAATAAGGGATATTTCTGCGAAGCTGTTTTTAAAGTGCATGGATCATCTGGTTTTCATGCTATGCTCGTTGAAGTATTGAAACGAAAGCGACTTACGACTGAAGTTTTCAAAAGGAAGAAGTTCAATGAAGCTAATCTCACTAAAGTTCGCGAAGCCATAAACGACGCCTGTCGCTCATATGGAATCGCAGCTGCCATTCGGTTCTGCTCAAGTAATTGTTTTCCAAGCAATGAAGAGCTTGAAGAAGACAACAACGGCGTCCTACTACTCACCAAATTCAAAGAATGGCTCCAATCGTCATCGGAAGCTGACGTAGCTTTCAATCATAGAGCGACAGCATTTCTATTTTATGGTCCGCTGCAGCAACTTTATGATATGGCGACACGACACGGTGATGGTATTGCTCGTGAAGCTGTTTACCAAGCGCAGGTCCCAATGTACGCACAGCTTGGATTTCGCAATTATTATACCGAAGTGTTTCGTCATACCGTGAATTTTCTAGCCAAATGGCCGTCGGCGACTCGATTGCTGCTACAGCAGAATTGCTGTGTTAATATTCTGGGTAAAAAGAGTCATGGTGTAGAGCTGGATGCATATGTAGAGTCGGAAGTGGTTAGACCATTGAAGAATTACGCATCACAACACACAACTGTTGACATGTGTGAAAAGTTAATGGCAAATCTGGACCTGCTCAAGTGTGTAAGAAGAGCATATATGAGCAAACAAGGCTTCGATGTTCATCACAGCTCTCTGCACTCGGTACAGTCCTCGCTTTTGGACCAGATTAAGGGAGCTTGGTTCTGCATTCAAAAGGAGTTCTTCAAGTGCAAGGAGCGAACAAACATTGAATGCTATCCCCTCGGAACGAATCGCTGTAACGCCGGGAAGGCCCCTAAAAACCTTATTGACGTTATTGCCAAGGGAAAGGAGAAAGTGAAAAGATCATATAAAGAAAAGTTGTATGAGTGCTTCCCAGACCTCAGATACCAAATCCTTATGGATTAAACGAGATGAAGCGATGACATAACTTAGAACTCTCTTGTTTCCGTCACATTGATGTTTGGATTTTAACATGCACAATGCTAATTTTTACATTTAGCTTTATCCTATTTACATTTATATGAAAGAGATATGCTAGTAAAAATTGCTAGTAAAAATTCGGAAACAAAGCATACTACTAATAATTTACTAACAAATATTACAATGGGGATATTTCCAGGGGATATTTCCATATCTCTTTAGTAAATTGACCTTTCCTGAAAGTAGCTTTCATTATGATTCGTGTTATAGGACCCTTTTTGTTGGTTGTCGAAACACGGTCACCGAAATTTTACACTAGGGACCAGTTGTTTGAAGCACAATTGATGCTAATCCTTGTTTCAATTTTAACTCACTGTTTTGACACTAGATTTTAACATTTATGAGTAAAAAAGTACCATTAATCTAGACTCAATTCGTGCTAACCAGCTTTTAAACAACTGGTACCAGTCCAGTTGTTATTACATTAAAATACAGTTTGCTATCAAATGTCTATATCCGTAAAAAAATAATCTATTTTTTAATGGTAAAGCTTCTTCCTGGAAAGGTGTATTTTATTCTGTAGCATATCGTTTTACACAAGGAAATTAAAGTTTTGCTTCAATAGATTGTACATAGTTTATCAAATATACACAAATGCATAAAATGAATTCAACGGAATTCTAAATTAAATTTGGCAAAGTGAATAACAAACTTGATTGCATTTTTATTGTTACATCCTTGAGGCAAAACATGACCAACATATTACACTTCCTACAATCTTACGTATTTACTGTACATGTAATCTAAATCTCTGTAATACTTGTTCAGCTATCTTCCGGACCTTGGTGCCAGCCCGACAATTTAGTCCCGCTGTGCAAATTTCAAAATATTACCATTATTCATTTCTTTAGAAATTGATAGTTTTCACAGTCAGTCAACTGTGAATATTTGCACAGCGGGACTAAATCGTCGGGCTAGCTACGCTACTGTTAATAAAGGACACATTTCTTTGTCAACTATGACGAAAACAATCATAAACTGTATTGCAATAGGGGACACTTTACGCAGTCCCAAACAAGCATTTCGTTGTTCTATGCTTAGCAACACCAATGGACACCTTGGAAGTATTTTTCTTGAAATGCAACATGATAGTAAATTGATTTTTTTACTGTTTCTGTCTATTAGCAGATGTACTTATCACACAAACCTCGACTAGAGGTTGGAATAAACTGGAAATTTAGAACAAAAAGCACTGCTATTTTGTAGTGACATTCTACACCCTTAAATTGGGAAATTTTGTTCACACTCCACTACTGCAAACTTTCACTATTGCAGACAGTAAATGACAGTCCTCAGGGTGTCCCTGATTTTGAGAGTTGCTATGTGTAAAGGCAGCATTTGTGCTTGCAAATAAAGAAACACCTATTCTATTTCAGGTTAGTAGAAAAAAACACTTTACTTGCACTATTAAGCAAACTAACAATATTGCCATGCGTGACAAAAGTTAAAGACCCCCTGGCCTCAACATTAGGCAGATTCTCCTTTAAAAAGCCTTCAAATATCATAAAATGTATGAATTGAGTAGCAACTGAAATGTTTTTAAAACTTGACTTGCCTTTACCATACTGAGGAACCATATGGAAACTCTTGCTCAAAACATCTTTTGCTTTTGAACCCATATATGTCATGACCAGGTCACCTGCCTTGACCCTGGATTGGGAGACCATCATACTGGTCAAACATTCCAGAACTTCACTAGCTTCTTGTGTACAATCTCTGACTTGCTCAGGAACTTCTTCCTTTTGGCAGACATCACATGTATTACATAATTCACTCATACTACCATCATCAAAGTACTTTGCTATAATTTGTTGTCTGCAAATTGAATGTTCCATACAGTATCTTGTAATTGCATTTAAAAGAGCAAGCTTTACATCTTGTGCTTGTTCATTTTGCATTCTTGCCATGTTTCGAAGATGGAATGCTCTATCACCAAATCGAAAAAGCAGTATGCAGCTGCATTTATCTCCATCACGCCCCCCTCTTTCAGATTCTTGAATATAATCTTCTAGAGATGATGGCAGAGTCAGGTGAATGACAAATCTGACATTTTGTTTATCAATCCCCATGCCAAATGCATTGGTGCAACAAATGACGTTCACTGTTCCATTAAGCCAAATGGCAGCATTTCGTGCACGTTCTCCACTATCCAATCCAGCATGATAAAATGTAGATGGAATCCCTTGCTCTTTCAGCACAAATGCCATTTCAACTGCATCTGCCTGTGTGGCGCAATACACTATGCCACATGTATCAACATGGTCTGTTTCAATGATCGAAGCTACTTGCTTCTTAGCTTTATTGTCCTTTTTCATAACGACAGAAAATATGAGATTTTCTCTTCTGCATGGCATTCTGATAATCTTTGGATTGGTCATCTTAAGGGTTTTATTGATAGCATCAATTGTTCCAGTTGTGGCTGTCCCAGTTAGAGCAATAATAGGCACATCAAAACACTTTAACACACCCAATTGCTGATAAGATGGTCTGAAGTCTCTACCCCATGTGTCTATGCAATGTGCTTCATCTATAGCGAAGAAGCTGAGCCTTTTTTCTTTCCTGAGCTGATGCAAACAAGTTTGAAACTGTTCAGTCACAATGGCTTCTGGGCTGACAAAGAGAAATTCATATTGGCATAAGGGCTGCATTAAATTATGCACAATGTTTTTCCGTTCAGTTTCAGATAAGGTCGTATTATAAAAACATGTGTTGATCCCATATTTACGTAATCTTGTCACTTGGTCATCCATTAGCATTATCAGTGGTGAAACTACTATTGCAAGTCCAGAAGTCATTAAGCATGACAGGGTATAGATGACAGTTTTTCCACCACCAGTTGGTATGAGCACAATTGTATCTTGACCTGATAGCATGGATTCAATTGCTTCTTGTTGACCAGGCTTAAATGATTTGTGTCCAAAGACTGTTTGGAGAAGTGCCAATGGTGATCGACCAGCTGCATCTGGTATTACACAATCAGCACCAGTAGTCATTTCTGCAGAACTACTTGCAACTTGCAACTCCTGTGAGAACATTACCTATAACACAAAGAATGGAAAATGCTTTTTAACACGTTAAAATATTGACTGATATAATCTTGTATCCTAACAAGTCAACATATTAAAAAGATAATCTGTTTGGGTTGATTGTCTTTTAGCCCTTATAAAATACTTGACCATAATTACAAAATTCTAGAAGAATGTCTTTTATTTTCGTTTAAAGGTATTGACAAGAAATTTCAGAGACATTTAACATGCCCAGTCTGGTTTTTGAACTGTGTATAATATAATCTATGCACTAGTTCACAGTGTTCTGTTCAACGTTACGATACTGATGACAAAACAATTTATGTTGCACATTTATATCTAAAAAAGAATTCAAATATAAAAGAACCAAATCTCTGAAGATTCTTGGTTAGGCAGTTCATCATATCTATGTTTTATAAAAAAATACAAACATATATTAGCATGGAACTCTAAATATTGTTGGTCAGTGATGAGAGTCAAGGAATTCGTTATATACATATATATGACCTTACTATTTATGAGCATAAAAATATTAATATGCCCCCATCCAACTTTTTACCATTTTGCTGCCCATAATTAACTAATAAATATAGCTTCATTACCTGTACACTATGCTTACCAATCTGGATGGAATATAGCACTCTGTGTAAATCTTTTCCCCTGCATTCCACAGTCTAAAACACTGTCCACGACAATCTTCTCTACTTTTGTAGTTCTTTACTTGCACATGACAAGGTGAGCCACCAAGGGGCTTTAACAAGCCAGAGTGAAGAAGGAATAGGCCATATAGTTTTGCTGCTTCCCTGCACGTATGTGCTGAAATTGTCATTCTCTCATTTTCTGTGGTATCAGTATTAAGAGCCACTTCATATTCAGTATAACCAGAGTTCTAAATACATATTTGAGATTAACTAAACAAATAATTCCATACAAACATAAAAGGAAAAAATACACAAACTCACTCAAACAACACATTTAAATTTATATCTATTAATGCTGGTTGCTCAAGTCAATGCTGATTAATATAGTCTATGATGCATTGCAGCTTTTGAATGGCCAGTAGCCTAAATTACGGAAAATTACAGAATATTCTCACCGTTTAACACGCCTTTCAGATATTTCAGCCAAAATTCATAGTGCGAAATTACTTTGTTAGACTTACATTTACGGCATTGCAATACGGAATCTTCGACGACGATAACTTCTTTTTCTTTAGGCGACTGCCGAACATCGTCCCAATTTTCATGCCCAAACCCTAATTTTAACGTTGACGACAACTTATTTTTCCCAGAAAGCACGTCCCCACATAATTGGTAGATGTTAAAAAAGTATTCGCTTTCGGTTTTAGACCTGGTGTAAATTTGACGTTCAAAAAAAATAATAGGCCAGTCGTCTTCTGGGAAAACTGCTATTAAAGCTAAAATACCTTTTTTCCTATACCCTGTAACCATTTTACGATTTTTAACTAACAAAAAAATTTGTTTTTTACCACGCGATTTATTACCAAACCGATCACGTCCACCCTCTAAGTCCTGAAAACCATTTTTCTACGTAGGGTGGTTGTTTCTTAAAATCACACGTTTTTAATTTATCGATGGCGGTCATTTCCGACCATTTCCTATTCATATCGCGAATGTATGGTTTTACAATCGTACGAACAACGTGTGCTTCGATGTGCCGACCTACATTACCTAATTCGTTGGCTAAAAACGTAAGCTTTACTTGTTTACTACGTTCCACTGTTTTATGGTCCCTCCAAAGGACAGGTAAAATTACGTCCTCTACCGTTTTGTACACACTATCACCCCTACGCATCACATAATTAGCAAACATGTTTTTTAAGTTTTTGTTATAATGATAAAATATTACTCAGGATTCTAACTCAAAGGTTTTTATTCAACTTTTTATTTTTGCAACGTTTCGGATAGTTTTACTATCCGTTTTCAAGCTTTTTACTTATTTAAGTTTACAAAAATCACGACTACAACTACGAAATTGTCACCAACCGTCATATGCTCACGCATTTCAAAATTATCTATATGCGCGTGCTCATGCAAGCGTTCTTGCGCATTCTTGCGCAAAAATA
The DNA here is from genome assembly GCA_963855995.1 of Muricea muricata. Classification (NCBI taxonomy): domain Eukaryota; kingdom Metazoa; phylum Cnidaria; class Anthozoa; order Malacalcyonacea; family Plexauridae; genus Muricea; species Muricea muricata. The sequence goes on along the minus strand of OY979718.1, from coordinate 30,689,731 downwards.
AAAAGTTGAATAAAGACCTTTGAGTTAGAATCCTGAGTAGTATTTTATCATTATAACAAAAACAATGAATCACCAAAGGGAAAGTTTTAGAAAAAGAATTAATGTTTTTTAAGACCAGTTGAATTATATGCCCTGCTTTATACCTCGGATTAGACTCGCATATGTTAACCGCCAATCGTAGGACTGCTTTTTTAAACATTTTCGTTTCTATGTAATGCGATTGTACTCTCCATGACAAGTATTCGTTGAAAAAATAATATTTACCGATTTCGTTAAGGAGACCTACACGACACATAAACTTCATTGTTTTACAATTTTAGAAAAAACACTTTTTAATTTTCGCGATTTTTTTCAAAAAATGCTGACAAAACATTTTTTGAAGGCCGCCATCTTGGAAAACGGGGGCGGTTATTGGAGTTACGCCAGAACCGCATGAAGGTCGTCATCTTGGAAAACGGGGGCGGTTATTGGAGTCACGCCAGAAACCGCCTTCCTTTCACTACTAAGACAATTTGTTTTTCTAAATATATTCATTTTTGAAGTCTGCTGTTGGCGTTAATAGTCAAGTACTACAACTTAAATCTAGTATTAAATTGTAGGGAAACTTTAATATACATTCTATTTGATAGTATCGCGTCTGTGACATTGTATTAAAGCGCGTTTGTTTTGTCGATAATGATTTTCCAACATACTATTTTTGTTAATAGTCAACTATATTCGAAGTTAACAAACCACAGTTGAACAGAGACACTGCATAATTATATATTCATGTTATGTTCTAAAACGCATCAGCTGTTCACGCGACATTATTTGCCGTGGAATTATGACAGTTTTAAATTTCGTATGTTTGTGATCCAGCAAATATTTTCAGCAAACATAATTATAAAACAACAAAGTATTTCAGAGTTCACTGTAGCTGTAAGAAAATCGTTAGCGTATTATTCCTCATCGATAAGGCATTTGCTTTTGACTTTCTTGACCCCTTTTGACCCATTATGCCACAGGGAGTACCACTATGAGTTACGCATTGAATTAGTTATAGGATTGAAGGATTGAACTAATATTGTGTTCATTTGTAAAAACCTACTTGAATTTTACTTGAACCCTTGATTACTGCTTAGTATCAAACAAGCGATACTAAGCAGTAATCAAGGGTTCAAGTTTTTGACTAACTACGATTTTTAAACAGCCAGCCTGAAACATGATATTTTCTGAACACAAGACATAATTGGTGACGAAACACAGGTAAGGAAAGGTGTTCTGCGCATTTCCGAACGCGCATGACCACAATGCACTGCGGTAAACATGGTTTGAGATAAATTCTCCCCTACATACATAAATTAGGTCTGCTGCTTCGCTCGCTCACTTCAGGCTCGCTCGCTCCGCAGCAATGAATTTCATATCATAGTCCAGTTACGTGTTACGTGCTTCGTTTTGAGGAAGCGATATGCTTATCCAGAGTAGCGGTGAAACTCCAGAATCTCGCCGAAACGGGTGTCTCGAATCTGCTCATTTGATTGGCTTATAGACAATCTGGACTGAGTTGGACTGATCTGTGGGGTGGTCTGACTTATCTGTATCTTAAGGGAGTGTATATCAGTCCACATATTTTGTTATGATTGGTCAATTTAAAAATATTGACTATTTCTATTGGCTGACTTTTTTGGACTGATTCAGACTTATTTGCAGCTGGGGGTATCAGAGCCTGAAAATTGCGAAATTCAATGCAAATCATGCAAAGCAGTCCTTTCCATGCTAATCTTATATTCGCGTGTACGAAGGTTCATAGTTGACTTGAAAAGTTATTTTACGATGTCGAGTAGTGATTTGTACGCTGCTGTTCGAAATGCGATTTTGGAAAACAATGTAGAAGCCCTCGAGCAGCTCAAGTTGTCTTTAAACGAGGATAATCGTGCGGCATCGACAATATCGAGCGATGAAAGCTTTGAGTACGGACTTCTCAGCTGAAACATACGTGCCTCTCAAAGACCGTGGTGGTAATCCAAATAATGAAGGAAGAGTGTGTACTGCTATAAGGTATGAAAAAATAACAAAATGAATAAACATGATATTAGCTGCAATATTATTCGTATGACAAATGCGAAGTTGAAATATGACACGGCAACACGCTCTAAATTTAATATACATTATGACTTCAAATATACATACTCGTCTGTTTGACGTGCAGCTTGCAGTACTTTATAGGCTTATAGCGTACTTCACCATGACCCATTGCGCCTAGAAGCCTCAGGAGAAACTTCCCAAGTTGAGTGTTATAATTATATTTTGTGGAATTTGCATTTTCTGAAATATCTGCGATGAATTAATATAGTTAAGTAGCATACACGTGTTTAAAATACAAAACAATAGATACTCGAAGATCGATAACATATTGAAAATTTATTTCGACGTTTCGACTAAACTATAGTCTTCATCAGGAAATGAATGATGATGATATTACATATACGTACAATTATATAGTGAAGTAGCAAGATATGATTAGTTAAAAATTAATAGATCTTTAGAAGCTTTAGTTCCATGGTTAAAGATAGGTTACAGTCGCATCTGCGCATGCACCAGTTTTGCATGCTTTGTTTACTTCCGGCACCTACGAACAATAACATTCTCTCCAGTCTTCTAGTATTGCACCATAACTAATTATTATTCATTGCGGAAATTTTATCTAAGAGGGCGATAGCGAAGCTTCAAGCTCAAATACTACGAGTTCGAGCGCAAATCGTGCTTAAACTGCATGCAGAAAGGATTACTATGCCAAAAGAGGGTCGTCTAGAATCTACTTATATGAATTGCTTCCTCGATGGCGGGACTTTAAAGACAAGCACGCTCTGAAAACAGATGCGGATGTTGCGCGCAAATATTGTTATATTCCTTCGACGCTACAGGAGCCCGAAAAGCGACAAAACAAGCTTTGTGGTAAGAGCTTGATTAATTAGCAATACATGAAAGTTGCCAATTTCATATGGTAACGAACTATAACGTTTCCTGATATGTTTGCGTCTTTTCTTTCAGCCACTTGCTCACGCAGACTAGTAGCCTAATACTCATGAGACAGTCAGACATCAGTTGAGGTTACAATTTCATGGCTCGGAAGTGAAGCCGCGTATTAATACCATCACCAAGTAAGTGAATATGTCTTCTATTTCTTTGCAGCAATGTTTTTGAAAAGTGCTATACTCTCAAGAAGCGAATTTGCCGGTTGTATTTTTTTATTTTTATATCTGTCACCTATACAACAACTAAACGTCGATTGTCGCCCGAACGTTTACCCTAGGGTTTACTAACGTCTTCGCTCTCATGGTGTGTAAAATCAGTATAAAATAATTGAGGCTTTTTTATATGTTAAACTTTTCATGTGTCGTATTTATGGCTTTGAAATATGAAACCGCACATGTTTGTCCGACGTAAAACAGTTATAAATTTCAGGACAAATAATATATGGACACAATTTTGGAATAGGAAATATATACTATCGTCCAAAGCTGCCAATGTGACAACTTCTTTTGTATCCAATCAGAAACAGCGAGAGTTAGAAGGCAAATTCAAATTCGACTATTATCTTCTCACAAATCAACTGTTTTTATCAACATATGTATCATACTATATAGGGATGTCCATATAATGTGATGATGTATCACTGCATCAAATATTCAAATACCTTTAACTGTGGGTCATTGGCAATAAAACAAAGTTACATGTTAGGAGTAATAGGATAAATTAGTTATGCCTAGGATTCCTGGTTTAAGAGCTGTCATATGCATGGTAAGGACAAAGCACTATCCAAAGCCTCATATGTCCCTGGACATACATGAACACCCAGCCATTTGACTTGAGAAAATCAGTTGACCAATTTCCCGCCCTTTTGTAAAACAAATGGCTACCTGTTTGGAAAATCCCCTCACATGCCTATCATACTTTATTACTTCAATTGAATGTTCACTGTTACTGACATTTTTATATTTTTATTTCAGACCTTTAGTGTACGAAGAAGAGACACTAACTTGTAGCGAGGGTAGTAATGAAACAAAGAAAGAGGACACTCCTTGAATGATTGAATATTTGTAGGAGGAATGGTGCTTTTCCATTCCTATTACATTGCTGTATTAATTGATGAGTACCAATATGTGAAAACTATGAATTAATTTGTGTGCAAAATAACCTTAGTGTATGTTCCCCAAAGAAAAAAATACTATTCTTGGTTAACTTGCTTTGTATGACACAGTTTACAGTCGCAGCAATATAAGCGTTCCAAAAATATCCGACCAATTCATTTGCTCAAATTTAGAAGTTCCTCTGATCAATTTCTCAATATTTTTAGAAAAGTTTATTACAATTTTCAAAACTTTCTGTTTATTGACCAATCAGAATTCTCACGAACAAGATATAGCATTAGCTCAGCTACCCAATTCACCACCTCTCATTGGTGATGCTCCACAGTCAGCAAATAGACAGCAGACTCCATGTGAATCACTACTAAATAACTACTAATAATATCAAATAAGTAATGGTCACTATAAGAGATTTAATTTATATTTTAGTGAGAGTTGTACCTCTTTCTCATATTTTACAATATAATAGAGCCTGACTACAAATTTGATGTATTTAATTTGTTTGATCAGCTAGGACAGGAGCTTAAAACGATCCCAAAATGATCTTACTGTATGATCTGTATCACCGCAGTCTGTATCTTCATGCACTCTTCTGTTGTTCATGTATTGCCCGAAATCCCTTCATGGCTCGCGCTGAAACAAAAGTTGTTTCTCTCTCCCGAAGGCAGTGGCCACGACAAAAGCACATTGCAATATTGTCCAAGTTTGAGACAGCAGCATATGAAAACCGCTTCATAGCAGCAGCATTCTCAATAGTGCTTGCCTCGAAATCATCCAACAAACAACTTCTCTCGAAAGACTGCCATAACGTTCGACAACACAACTCTGTCTGCCTGGCAATGTGGATTGTTGAGGGTCCCGCAATAAAAATCTTCATCATAAAGAACAAATAAACACTTCCAAAACCATTAAGGCATTAAAATCCAATTTGAATACAAAAATGATTCAAACTCGCACATTCGGTATTTCGGTTCGCCGAAATCGCCGCTCTAGATTGTCTAATCTAAAGAGATTAAAAAAATGGCTTTGGACAAAAACAGAAACGCTTCGCTGTTGCTGCACTCCTTCGCTCTTTGTTGGTAAAATTATATTGCATTGTTATGCAGACGAACAGAAATACTTCATTTTATACAATTAAAGCTGATCAAAACAAAAAACGTAAACAAAGCTAGCTCATGCGCAGATGCGACTGTAACCTATCTTTAAGTGACGGTTTCAATCTATTTATAGCAATAGACTCTTGAAAAAGTATTAGAGACCAGTGTTTTGATTTGTCGATTATTTTAGTGTTAGTAAATATTAAATCTGTTAGTGAGCATTTTATATTACTATCTTCGTCATAAGGACTTAGTTCTAGCATATTCTTTATAAAGTTGAATTCATTGCAGCTACAAATATGGTTGTATATCTCGGAAGAGTCATGATACGAATGTTCTTTTATTCGGCTGTACAAGCAGCGATCAGTTTTTCCGATTGAAACCGTCACTTAACCATGGAACTAAAGATAGAAACAGAAGAAACCGTCACTATAGAACTATAGATTGAAACCGTCACTTAACCATGGAACTAAAGCTTTTAAAGATCTATTAATTTTTAACTAATCATATCTTGTTACTTCACTATATAATAGTACGTATATGTAATATCATCATCATTCATTTCCTGATGATGACTATACTTTAGTCGAAACGTCGAAATAAATTTTCAATATGCTATCGATCTTCGGAGTATCTATTGTTTTGTATTTTATCAAAATACTCAGTGGTTCCCGTAATACACGTGTTTATTTATAGCATATTATATGTATATAAACACATGCCACAATTTGTATTGAATCATTTTATGCTCTCCTTTCTTAATTTTAAATGAGGGATTTTATGTGCCTAAATGTTAAACAACTTGGGAATATAATTAATATTTTACTTAACAGTTTAGAAAGCCTATTAAGTTTACATGAGGCTCTTTGTAATTTGACCCTCTGTTTATATTAACTGATTTAACTCTCAAATGGCAATGCATTTTTTAGATCAGAAGCTTCAGGTAATTGCCTCTACAGTTGTATGTCATTGATTCTGGTTGGTGATAACAGTTGGGTACCCATTTTAAGAAAACTTACTTCAGTTGAACTGTTTATTAATGCTAAATTCTATTCTCAACATCCATTATTTTCAACTATTGTGGAAAAGCATGCAATCCGAAAATAAATGTTTACCGGGAGCGGAGAAGGGGTGTTTTGCGAGATAACAATCTTAACAATCTTAACAATCTTTAAAATGTTGCATGGGAAATGCTGGAAATCGCATTTCAGAGTGTCTAGATTTCAAAATTTTCCCGGGAGAGCATGCCCCCGGACCCCCCTAGCATGGCTCACGCCTTCGGCCTTCGACTGATGTGTGAAAAATCCTAGATCCTCCCCTGTATGATAGTACAGAAATTGAGATGAATGTTATTTTTTATGATAGCTGGGAAAACCTAAAGCAATGTACAAAGTGAAAGATTGGTCGACTCACATTGTCAAGCACTTTTGGCTCTGTTCAAATGTGTGTAGAAAAGATGGAGCAACCAATGACACAGAGGATTTAAAAGTAATGAAGGGCTATGCTTTCTTTCATTTGCCTGGATTACAATTTACCTTTCTTACAGGACACATGTACCACTATCATAAGTACTATCAATATTGTGATATGTTACTATCTCTCAAATGAGATGCTCTCTAATGTTTTTAGGATAAATGGCTGGGCTTATTGCATCATGTATGCAATGAGCATGAGTGGTTGGGAGGAAAGTGTGATCATGATGTTGATGAACACGATGAAACCTCTGCGTGGTTTGATAGAAGGGGCAAGGATTTTCGAGAGCTACAAAAGATAATATTAAGGTTACATTATATGAAAAAATGTTGAAATTACCAATTTTGAGCTTTTTATCGATTTTTACTAATTAATTAGCGAGCTTTCGAAATATGCAAAAAAAAATTTAAAATTTTAAAACGCAAAAGAGATATGGGTAAGTGTATTAAAGTTGCTAAATATTTTGCCGCGAAAGTTGCATTTGAGATTGGCATTTTCTGTTAACACGTTCATCAAAATTATCCGGTCGAGGTGACAGTATGAGGCCATTTGTTTTGCTTTCTACATCAGATCCTATTTCGCATGCTGATACGTAGCTATAACACTGATTATGACTCCTGGAAAAGCTAAAAATAAAAAAAATACGAATACATTTTGAAAACGTTAGCAGAAAGCGACCGTGGTTCTTGGTTTAATCAGGAAGAACAGTGGCAGTCAAATGACTCAACTAGCATAGCTTCAAGTTTAAGCTTGCCGTCTTCTAGCACAAGGAAGCTAAAAGCGAGTAAGCAGTCCTATTTTAATGATAGCTTTACTGCGTCAAGCGACAGTGAAACGGACTATTCCGGTTCAAGCGAGGAAATCAGCGTGACATTTACAAGTGTGATATTGCCTATGCGCCAACAAAATAAAATTTACTCGAGAACAAACATTTTATCGAAAAGGGTTTGTTTGCTTGTATTTCCGTCCTCACTATCTGCGTCCGTTGTTTCAGTCCGTCTCCTTTTATGCGCAGACGATTATGAGGTTTCCTTGCCTTGTTTGCTCTTGCGTTTAGCCGGCATTTTTCCAGTGTTTTGACTTTACCCAATGCTAGAAGCACTTTGCCGCACTAGTAAAAGCATGGCATGGTGGAAAAGACGGAGTGCGGAGTACGGAGTACGGAGTCTCTCTGTAAAGTGTGTTTCTAGACTTGGCGGTGATTTTTAAACAGACTCCGTCTTTTCCACTTTATGGGGGCATAAAGTGGAAAACACGGAGTCTGCCTGTAAAGTGTTTCCCTAGACTTGGCGGTGACTTTTAAACAGACTCCGTCTTTTCCACTTTATGGGGGCATAAAGTGGAAAACACGGAGTCTGCCTGTAAAGTGTTTCCCAAGACTTGGCGGTGACTTTTAAACAGACTCCGTCATTTCCACTTTATGGGGGCATAAAGTGGAAAACACGGAGTCTGCCTGTAAAGTGTTTCCCTAGACTTGGCGGTGACTTTTAAACAGACTCCGTCTTTTCCACTTTATGGGGGCATAAAGTGGAAAACACGGAGTCTGTCTGTAAAGTGTCTCCCCAGACCTTGGCGGTGATTTTTACATGGAAGCCAAAAATTTTTTTTAAAGATCACACTTTTCTTTCGACGAACTATTGTTTATTTAAATGAATGAATCAAGCGATAAGTGTTAAGTTGAATTATTCCTTATTGTTGAGACTACATGGCGCATATAATTGTAACATAATTGATACATTTTTCTAAAAACTGCTGACTAGTACTGTTTAATAGACTACATGGCGCCCGTTTAAGTTACTCGCTTGTGACACTGACGGCTTCTTTATACGTGCTTGTGAATCTCATAGACAATGTGATGTGAAATTGCCTGTTTTTAACAAGTTAGTGTGGCTTTTAAAATGCCTACTTTGCGCGATTTACCGCGACAGATTACCAGCGATCTGCCATCTTTCGATTCTGAAAATGTCGCAATTGAAACACCAATCGCAAAAGGAGGTTTCGGTTTTGTTTAGAAAGCTAACTCTAAAAATTAAACGGTCGTTATCAAGAAAATTACAAGCGAGTCGTATGATACTATAACTGTTCTGATACGCGTCTCCGTGAGCTACAATCATCAATGTTACCCTTGAAACCCGAGAAATACACATGAATGAGCTTTAAACCGTAAAAAAGATGTTTGACCCCGGATTATTGACCCCCAACTCTTTATAGCCACCCAAAGTTGAATGCTCAAACGAGTGACACGTTCATCCCAATAAATGAATGAGCCTTCTAGAATCTAGAAAACTGCAAACAAAGCTTAAATTGGCAGCAACGTTGAACATGGAAGGAAATAGTTGGCAGAATTTGATCGCTGTTCCAACAATAATGATCATAATATGATTGTAGCTTGTGAGAACCATAGCTAAAAGTTACCAATGATAGAGCTTAATTTCATGTTATTTTTTGCTACGTTAAGAGCATAATTGTGTTAGCGGCTGGACGCTGCTGAAATTTTTTATATGGTTAGATATAAAGATATCGATATCAGTTATGATTATATGATATGTGATTAAATAAAATTGAACGCTGTAATATGAACGGAGATGTATTTATTCCCCCATAAAGTGGAAAAGACGGATTCTGTTTAAAAGTCACCGCCAGGTCTGGGGAAACACTTTACAGACAGACTCCGTGTTTTCCACTTTATGCCCCATAAAGTGGAAAAGACGGAGTCTGTTTAAAAATCACCGCCAAGTCTAGAAACACACTTTACAGAAAGACTCCGTACTCCGTACTACGTCTTGACTCCGTACTCCGTACTCCGTCTTGACTCCGTACTCCGTGACTCCGTACTCCGTCTTGACTCCGTACTCCGTCTTGACTCCGTACTCCGTGACTCCGTACTCCGTCTTGACTCCGTACTCCGTGACTCCGTACTCCGTGACTCCGTACTCCGTGACTCCGTACTCCGTGACTCCGTCTTGACTCCGTACTCCGCACTCCGTCTTTTCCACCATGCCTAAAAGCATTGGTAGAAAGAACACCTTGCCAAATAGCAATTACGAAAGTTGAACCTAATTGGTTAATGATAAATGCGATTAAAGGATTAAGGAAGTAGGAGGTACAAATCCGCTAAGTGCCGCTAAAATACCCGCGAAATCTTTGATCGCCTCTATTTTCTAAAGAGAACTTTGCACAATTCTCAATACAAAGTGAGCTTTCCAGCTCGTACGTTTTAACCGATTTTGCCCAAACTTTGTCACAATATAGGGAAATAGTTAAGGAGTAAAAACGTGTTCGGAAATTTTTTGTAACGTGATATTTTTTGAGTTATGATAGTTTTTCTCAACGCACTCCCGAACAGAAGGAACACTAAAGTTGCCTGGCTGATATCTCAGCTATAACGCAACCTGTCAAAAAATGCGAACACATTTTTGTAACTTGATTATCAGAGATTCGGAAAATGTTAATTTGGAAGTTTCTGCGTAAATCTAGCGAAGGAGAAAACTCATCGCGTCCAAGACTGCCGATTCTCAAAAACCACGCGACTATCGCTATAATTTTAAACTCACCTACATGGTTTTAAGTCCCCTATTTCTACAGCTATCAAGCAATATATCTGCCAAATTTGAGAGACGTTCCGTTAAAACTGACTGAATAGTGAATGTTTTTTGTGTCAAAGGCACCTATCATATAATGTAACCTTAAATCCAGAATTGCTGGATAGCTTTCGATATTTCACAAGATTCGGGTAAGTTGCGGTAAAGCATAAATAACTATTGTAAGTTGTACTTACAGCTAATCAAAATTGATGATTGAGACCAGGGTGATGGTGACTAGGAAACTGTACTTGTTCTAATGAATCTATTTTTTGTCATTTCATTTTATGCAGACACACTGGTAGCATTGAATGCGCAAGTAGCCTAAGTTTGGTTTACACACCAAAAAGAGTGCCCTTAAGGTAGGTGGTGGATTGATGATCATACACTACTCCAATCTTTGCAATAAACCAGGCACTTTACTTTCACATTTTTCAATAATATGCACGTATAATGATTTTAGTTATAGAGCATACAAAGCCAGAAAACAACTCGCGTCCATTGATTGGAACTATCACATCAATCTATCTACAGTACAAGGGAAAACATCTGGTCAGGACCTGGTCTCGAGAAAGTACAACCCCAGGACCAGACAGTGGGACGTAAAAGTTATAAAGGTTGACAAGGGATACGAATACATACCAGTTTTGATTGCAAAGATTTTGAGAAGACGAATGGAGGATATTGATTATGTAACACGCAATGTATCCCTCAATGAAAGTGACCCAGCTCTAATTGCCCCAACCATTTTCCACATTCCACCACCCCCTACGAAGGAGATTATAAAAAGAAGGAGCAGGTTTTTAAAGGAATAACTCTAAAACCTAATGGACAAAATGTATGACCAGTTAATAAAATAAATAATGAACCAGTCAACAGAAATGTTGTAGTATTTTCTGGTAGAAGGTTAAATGCCCTCTCTTGTCCCCTGTAGGCATTTACCCAGGCATAAAATTCCACACTATTGCATGCCAGGGGGAGGGTTCAGGCTTTTATATTGACTGTTGCATAAACTCATTTAATGTTCCCTATATCCCATATATACTCCAGTGACTGAAGGATAACGTTTCCAAATTTCCAACACAACACAAGATGGGCATACTCGGCTATTGCCTGTATTTAAATGGCCATAACGACTTAGTGTAAATTGCCGATAGGCAGCCTTTCTAAATGCTCTCGTACTGTTGTCACTAGTACTACGAATACATAACTGTAAAACATCTGGATCGAGGCACGGTTTTGAAAACCGGGGTGAATTAGTTATGCAGTTCTTTTGTTTGCAGCATTTATTTTCAACGTCTTGTGGCATTGGCTGGCATTTACCACATTTGCACCAACCTGGAAATATTCCATGCGAGGGAGCTTGTGTTGGGTTCACATTTGATTGTGACTCTGGGATGGGATGTTTGGGATTGTCTGAATCTCTGAGGACTCTCCAAAATTGTGTATGCTCTCTCCATCGCTGTCATCATTTAGATCATCTTCCACAATCAATATATCTATATAATCCATACTTCCTATGCCCCGACGTAAGCTTCTGATAGCAAGCTTTTTTGTTGTTTTTTCATCAAGTGTCTCAATGAAATTCTAAAAAAACACACAATGCCAATGACTGTGATGCAGTGTGATTATACATGCAAATTTTATTGGCATATTGCTCAGACAAACTCCCCTGCTCTAAATGTGTGCAGTGGTGATCACTGCTATGTGTTGCGAGTTGAAAATATTTAAATCCAGAAACAGAAAATGAATGTTTGCATGATTACCAGCGATATACACTAAAGCACCAACAATGTACCTTAACATCTTTATGTTCCTTCTCCCGTTGCTGTTCCTCTGACAATCGAACCTCGTGCAATAGACCTCCGTTGTTTTTGCCACGTTTTCTGCTAGGTTCTCCGAAAAAATTTTGAGTGCGTCCTTGACCCCGTTTTTCATCCATGTCCACAATTTCCTACAAGTTAATACAAACAATTATTCAGACAAAAGTAGAATTTCGTACGAAATATGAATGAAGCTCACCTTATTTTGACATGGCTTTGATCGAGTACCGCATTGACAGTCTGCTGAACAGACAACATTTTTGCCCTTACAAGGACAACCTCTCTTCCCATTTTCTTTTCTTTTCATGGTACATGAGCCTTTACACCTGCACTTGTTAACCTAAAAAATTATGCAAAGTAATCCATCATACACCAACCGATAAATGTAAAATATATGCAAATTTTGACCTTTGACTTACCGTGTAAGACATTGTTCTTGCGTTCGCACCTGCCGTCGCACTTCTAAACAATGGCGGACTATAGTTCCAACAGATTTCCGACCATTTCTGATCATTTTTCTGTTATGCGCAGAAAGAGTGCGCAGATGGTGACACTAGTACTGCTCCTTTAAGTCGTCAAAAAGATGAAACCGTTCAATAAAAACGCTACATCCGGGCGAGTATTCGTACGATCCACTGACTTCTAATAGCCAGGACATACAGTGGAAGGGACAATTTGATTCAATCTCCAATTCTGTGATGAACTTCAACAGCAGGTGTCCTTTTAAAACTTTAGTGCGTGTCAGAAAATCGTTCAAAGAATTTGTTGGCGGCATAATCTACAACTTTTTCTGCAATTACAACCTGTATCAGCAAGACGGGTGAATCATAAGGTAAGGGATTCAACTGACAGTATTCTGTCTCTTCATTGGAAATGTCAAATATCTCTACTTCACTTTTGTTCACTTCAGTTTCAGAATCGTCATCATCATCATCACAACTTTGTGAACATGACTATTTGATGCTGTTTCGTGTAAATTCGTCTTAGTTATGTCAGTGATCAATTCATTGATAACTTTTTCAAGAAATTCCTAATTGCGAGCACCAATATCGTCTCAAATATTATAGAGACCGACCATTTGTAACATTTCCTTAAAATTTCCAGCGTTTAGACTTTCGTGAAACTTTGTCTCAGATATCGGTCTTCTTCCGGTTGCTTCACATTCTGCTCTGTCTTTCGCATATAAGTGGTTCTTACTGTCCCTAAGCCCCATGACAGGCTGGCTTTTTTCTTTGAAAAGCTCAGATGACCATGATGACTTTTTACCTTCACAGGTGACCATTCTGTATGACGACCGTGTTGCATTGTCAGGATGGTGAAGAAAATCAACCACGAATGTTATATCCTCAACAGGAATTCTGTATCGTTATACGTTAGATGTTTCAGGGGGTCTGAACAAGGAAATGCGGATTTTAGTTCTTTCTCACTGAAATGGTTTGCTACGGTACTTAGTAACCCAGTTCTATCAGAGGAGGCCTGATTCTCTTTATCATAAGATGTGCGCAAATCCTTCAACGTTCTTTCCATTTTGTTTTCCTCACTATTTTTGTTTTCGATATTCCTTAGTGGTGTGTTTTGTCTGCTATTTCATTAAAGTGTCTCTTGCACAATTTTTTTTTTCGTCTTATCGGATCCACTATGTATTTATAGTGGTTGAGTGAAAAAATTTTTGATTTTGAATAATGTGAGTGGTTTTTATGGCCTGTTAAATATAGCATCTTCTGGCCCACTTCCGCGCAACTAGGAGGCTGGTTCTAGCACGGTTTTCTGACGTCACGCAAGGTAGTCGATGTGTTGTTCATATTTGTTTATGACCGTAGACTGTCGGCACGTGGAGGTCTGTATTTACTAAAAGAAAACATTTCAAACAACAATTAAACGCTAGAAAGCAAAAATGTCTAGCAGTGAATCGGATAATTCTGATATAAGCTATGAATCTGATGACTCGGACGTAAACTTCATTCCCGAATATGTCATAGAAGATGCAGAATTAAATGATGGAAATCGTCCGTATTCTATTGCGCCAGAGCTCGAAGAAGATGGTTGTTCGGGCATTGCATATGCCGACGAACCTTTAGGCGACGAAGCTTGGTTGGAAGAATACCGCAAAGAAGAACAGGAGCGATTGGCTGCAGAAGAAAAACTCGGCAACAGATTTAATGGTTCTACAGACATAAAAGAATGGTGAGGAACTTGTGTTGTTATTTTTATACTTTAAAACATACCTGTAATTAAATGTTAAGACTTTCCTACATGGCTTAGTATTAAAATGTTTTCCTTTATAATCTTATTGAAGGTGTAAATGTGGTAATTGTAGTGTAGCACTAATTCGTAATAGCTACGAGTGCTATTGTTGTTCTGAGTTGGAAAACTGTGTTGAAGCAATGCAGAACGAAGAGGTGATTGAAGACATGAAGGCCGTTGGTATTACAGATGCTAAATGCATAACGCAACACCCTGGTTTCAACTGCTTTTGTTTACAAAAGTGGAGTTTAAAGATGTCTGCAGATGGCTATAAAACGAAAAGTAACGCCAGATATCGCCAACTGGAGGGAGAGAACAGGTTAGGAAAAAAATGTTGCCTAATTACTTGTGAGATGATTAAAAACAAATAAATATACTTAGATGTGATGGTAAAAACAAAAATCACATTGCATTGGCAGCTAATAAATTGTTGTCTGATTATTCTAGATTTCTTCGCAGTGTATCGTATAGAGGATTTACAAGGATGGTTCATCAATTCCTCGGCAATAAAAGGATACCTCTGCCTGCATGTGCATACATGGCCATCACAAAAACATTTCCTGTCACTGAAAAAGAAGCATTTACTGGCTATGTTCATGAATCTGACTGAAAACATAAATGTCACCTTTTGCATGCTTCCAAATTATTTATTGAAGGGACTGTATTGTCAATATGAAGTGATTTTCTGACTGTTGTCTGTTCACAAAAGGCTTGGGCTGCTAGTGAACTTACTGTAATACACTGTTTATATGTTGTGTAGTTTTCACAGACTATTGCCAGAGGGTTATGTCAGTGATTTTCGGAGATTTATATGTATCTGTGTACATAATGTATATATGACATCAGACTCGGACTGGCCCCAATTAAGGGGCCTTGCCATTTTTGCACTGAGAGGAGCCCTGAAATTTTTTGCTGTCCTGAATGTTTTAGGTGAAGATTTTATGGTATTCTGGAGAGAGCATGATGAATTATTTAACCGCTTCCCTGAAGAGTTCAAAAGTTCCAAATCATTCCCATCCGGTCCCTTCTATTGAATGTTTACAAATACGAAAATTAAACAACAATTGTCAAGGGCCCATTTGATGTCCCAGTAGGGGCCCATGTGCCATGGCACAGTGGCACATAGGCCAGTCCGAGCCTGTATGACATACACATATAACCTGTCATAGGTAACCCCCCCCCCATAACCTGAATACTATGTTCAAGGAATGTGGACAATTTATTATATTATATGTTACAAAGGTTGTATTTTTGTGGTCGATGATATTGTTGGCAATACTATGTACATATAACTCTTAGCATTTGCATAAAAATTTGCTATGCAATTTTCCATCAGGTTCCTTGCTTTATTTGTTTTTCGGACAATCTTTGACATATTTGTGTCCTTTCATGGGATTCTTACATAATGTGCAGCATGGAATAGTCTTTTCTTTAGATTTTTCATTTGTCTTTTTTGCCTGTTTCTCCTGTGCAAGGACTTGTGAAACTGTAAAAATAAGCAGGCAATGTATTAGAAACTGTTATGAAGCTACCTGAATATGCAATAGCTTTAATGGCTTTTATTTTATTTCAACAGTCTGGCAGTACCCCACTATGAGCATGAAGAAAATCATCTTGAATTGGATTAAAATACTGCACGATGATGCAACATAAATTAGTACTGTAAATTGGCAAGCATGGGTATGACACTGCACAAATGGCAGGAAATGTATGAAATAAATACCTGGTGTGGTTGGTGGGACATCCAGGATAACCATTTCACGTCTGTCCGCTCTTTTCTTCAGTGCCTCTGCCTTTGTCTGCTTTTCAAACATTGAATCCATTGGCTTTGGAGACATCTCTTTAAGCTTCAATGCAGCATCTTTGAGTGATTCTTTATTTGACTTTGTGTATGTGTCAAAAATCTCCTGTACATATGCTGCAAATACAAAATAAAAAATACAAGAAATCAAAACAAATAAACAATTTATCCTCTAAAATTATTATATACAAATGAAAAAAGTAAATGCATCTGTAATCTATGTACATGCTGCAGGTGGTACTTACAAAAGTTTTGTGCAATTTTGATATTTCTAATTGTTGCTTCACCGTTCTTGAACTTTGGATAAGTTAATTTAATCCGCTCGGTATTGTCTGCTTTTTTCATCTGGGTGTCACGTTGAAGGTTGTTATTAAAATGCAAGACAGCAAGAATATGCCTGGGACACAAAAAATAATATCTTTGGTATGATGAAATCGGAAATAAAGTTACTGGTACCATGATCAGTTAAATTTCAGTAACTAACCATTACTAGTCAATGTCTAAATCTCCCCCCTTTTTTTACTGATTGATTTTATCAATTAGCTTTATACCTGCAATATTGTCCAGTATACGAATATGCAATCATTTTTGGTGCAAATTGATTCAGGACACTATGAAAGCCCTCCAGACAACTTGTTTGTTCCAATGGAGAAGCCTGCTTGATTCCTTTCACCAGTCTTGGGTTTGTTAATGCAGCAGAGACTTTCTCATAAAGTTGTGAATCTTAAAATAAAATGATCATCTCTAGTTCAAAGGTAAAATATGCAGAATGTTGCTTGTAAATGGGAAATAGGCTTCGCCAACCATTTTTTCATACCTTAACATGCTAGCAATTCTGGGCTGACTATGGAGTGACTATAATTTGTACATACCTTTTGTGAGCCATTTTCTAGCTGGAATCTCACTGCCATGGCCACACTTGTTGAACAGAGGATCACTGTGACCAGAATGCATGTTTACAATATGGCCCAAAAAAGACTTGAATTTAGCCCAAATCACCAGTCCATTGCCACTAAATGTTGATGTTGCACTCCACTGTAGGTGATTTGCACATGGTTTGATCCACTCGTTCAAAGATTCACAGCCTTTTTCCTTCGCTATTTTTGAAAGCACCTTCTGTATTTCTGGAAAGATAGATCATGAACTGATGTCACAAAATTTATCCAGTTATATACCCTGACTAACCAGGGTAGATGGCGTAGGTGGGACATCCTCATTCCAAGAAGGCAATACCCTGACTATGGTGAACAGATATTGAATCATATAGATGTATAATGTGCTATCATTATTACAGTACATGCTAAATTCATATACTACAGTATATCTACACATACTATGATGGCATCGCAGTAACCAACTATGTTGCCCAGTGGAGATACATTAAAATGAAATTGTACTTACTTTTCTTCAAGTGCCAGAGATCAAAGTAATGTGTTACATTCTTTAACACAGTTCTCATGTGTTTAGCAATTGATGCATGTCTGTCTGAGATGAATGTGGTAATGGTTAGCCCTTGCTTTTTCAAATAATCCATACGGGACTTAAATGACAGGAATATCATTGCTGGACTGCTTCCTGCCTGGTTTCTCTATAATACAAAACGCAAATACCATTCATCAGAACATATTATAAAAATAATCGCTAATCTAATAAGATGGAAAAAAAGGCCTGGTTATAACATCAACATACCAAGGTGTCTCTTAATTTCCCTAAAGATCCACTATTGACACTCATTAAAATGCAATAACTATGCATGCAAACATTCAAAAAAAATAAGTATTTAGTATTTTTACAATACCTGCACAAGATCAAAGTGTATGATTTTGGCCAAGGTACAACAGAACATTGAATACGCACAGAACTTAGCAGAGTGCCCCATGCTGTCGTGGTGACCATCTCCTGCCATTACCACACCTCCTTTGACTTCTTTGGCTTTTTCCATTAACATGCTCTGGTATGTCTTCCAATGTAGGTAGATGGTTGGAAACAGCTTGGTCTAAAATAATAAAATGCAATTCAACTTCATAATGTAATTTTCTATATAGTACAGTACATTATTTGATAACTGTTTAGGAAATACAGTATTTACAAACCCTTTGATAACGAAAGTATGTACTCAAAGACACACAACCAAGGCCCATATTTAAAAACATTTGCCTAACTTTGGAAAAGGAACCACCACTGAGAAGAGTAGCCATACATATGAGAAAATTCCCACCAGAAATCTTGGTTCCAGGCACCATAGGTTGACTATGCCATGTTGTTGTTTTCTGTGGGCACTTGGGGTTGCTGCATGTAGTCGTAACTACAGCTTTTGAACCAACTTCTCTTGTTTCCACTAGAGGACTGTCAGCTTTGCAAGAATGACAGAAACGGAACAACAAAAGCAGCTGGGACAGAAATACAATGTGCTTTGGTATTGTCCTCAGGTTCTTATCATCTATTGTCAGTAACCTATAATAAGTACATAAATAGCATATCAATTCAAAAATAACTGAGAGTACATCACCCCTTTCTCTACATTTTATAACCAGAATAGGCTTGTGCATTATGAAAATCCTTCTCCATCTAGAGAGCTGAGAGTCTTGTTTGTTGGATAAGTACTGTTCTTTTTGCATTGACCATCTCTAATAATCAAATTACAAATAGCTTACTCTGATTCTTCATCCGACTCATCACTCATGGATTCTGAACTATCATAGTCAGCTTCCATGTCATGCTGAGGTTTATACACATCATCACTTTCATCCATTGATTCATCTTCTGATTCACTGTCAATCTCACTCATATCTTCCATTTCTACCATTTCATTGCTACATGATGGGAGTTCATCAGCAGTTGATGGTTGGTCAAGCTTATCCACTACACAAGCAAGACAAATAATTCTGGTTACTAATCACAATTGTTTATGTCCCATATGTCCCACCATCCTACATGTACTAACATTTCAACTGTCACATCACACATGGTACTTACCCTTTCGCTTCATTTGCTTTATTTTGTTTTTTTTTATTTTTGACATTTGCTTGCAAGCTTATCACTTGGTTCCTCAACCTGCGGTTACTTTCCACTAACTTGTCATATTCCTCAGCTTTTTTGTTCTGTTCCATAGGTATGTTGTCTCTATGGTTGGTACCTAAGGAAATATTACATTTTAAATCATTCTATATTTCAAAGCTAAAATCTTACCAGCCCGCTTTTATTTACTCCACCTCACTTTTGCCAAGATAGTGAGTTTAGAGCATAAACCAGAGCAATTTACAAATCATAATTAGTCGAATACATTGAATGAACCTACAATGACTTGCGCGCTCATAATAGGATCTTCAATTTCAGATGATTTCCTTTTCACACTTCCTCGATGCGATGGCTTCTGTTTTCGCTTGGGTGTTTGCTGGAGCACCGTATCTTGTTCATCATGGACACTCTTCAATGCCTAATTATAAAATATTCGTCAAACACTAATCTAATATCAATAGCATCTGGCCAATTTTTCTTGTAGCAAACACAATAATGTCGTCAATAATGTTTGCGCAAACTCAACCCCCATGTAAAGCTTTTGATTATAGCAAATACAATGTCTAATGATGTTTGCGCGAAGTGGACTCCTGTGCAAAGGATGTCTATTGGAGTATCAAAGATAATGAAGTACGCGTAATTACTGCAAAATTAAACATTTGAAGGAATGTTTATCAATGGTAGAGAAGCCCAAAAAGTTACGTACCAATAGAATAAAAACTTACCATTCGTCTACTCCTTGGGCTGATCGTGGGCAACTCGGCCTGTTTGCTTTTAGGCGTTGCATGAATACTCGGGAAAACGCAAACTCCCAGATCATCCGTCCTTAGTTTCTGGAAGTTAGGTTTTGTCTGCCCAGGTAACATTTGGAACCGTCTTTCGAAATCTTCTGGCTTGAAATGATTCGAACAAAAGGTATTTGGAACAAATATAAAGGAACAAAAGGTAACACTTATTGAGTTATTACTTTATGGCAGCATTTTTTGCAAATCCTGCTATTTTCATCAATGCCTACACTTTTAAGGACCTCACATCTATGTTCCTGGCTAAATGAAGCAACTGGGGGCTTATAGAGCCTGCGAATTTGACGTTGACTTGTTGAGCAACCGGGCGCCGAACAGGTATTCCTGCGTAATTTCCTATTCTGAGACAACCAACATACTTATCAAATATTTTGATTATTCGCTTTCTCTAACTTGTCGTTGTCTATGTCAAATTGTTTATAATTAGTCGGACCGATTACTCTTTTCTCACAATATGCTCTCAATTTACTTTTAGAAAAATAACATGTATTCTTCCGTTCTTCTCCCTGTAACGTACAATAAAAGTAGCTATAGTCGAGTGTATGATTGTTTGCCACTATTGAATAAAACCACATTTTCAAAACGCATTTGAATTTTTAGTGTGCTGTTACTCTTTAACAAAAGCAGTATGTTACCATTTGATCTCGAATAAAAATATGAGGCAAACACATTTGAGTAAAAAATTCCGGGGGGGGGGGAGGGGTGCGTACGTGGCAATTTTTATTGTGACCGACTTAGGGTGAAATTTTTTAATATTAGTTAAGAAAATTTAAGAAACAAACCGTTTTATAAGGATTTACAGTTTCACGTGAACAGTTCAAGGTTACTTGGTTGCTATCTGTCATTCGAAAAAACATAAGGTAGGAACACCAGAAATGTTGGACATTTGAGCCCGCGTAACGTTCTGCGGTTAACTCACTTGCAACACAAAACATGGCGGCAACAGGAGTTCGGAAAAGAAAGTCAGTGGATTACAAGCAACCACATTCTTTTTCATCCGTAGTCCTTTATGACAACGCTCCGAAAAAGAAGACAAAAGGGAAATTTTTTGAAGTGGAAAGGATATTAGCCAAACGAAAGATACGTTTTGTAAGTTTTCTAAAGTTTTGTATATACTGTGAGCATGCTATCAGTCAGACAGTTTGAGAATATTTTCCTGTTCAGACAATAATTTTTGTTCTTATTTTGTTTGGCCTCGATTAGGATCGTGAGTATTTAATCAAATGGAAAAACTGGCCTCTTGACTCTTGTAGTTGGGAGGTATCAAGTAACTGACTCCAGATTTGATAAGGCAAGTGTGTCATTCTTGATTTTAATTATAGTTATTATACATTGCAGTTGTATTATGCGTTTTGATTGGTCAGTTGTATGCAGATAAATGCGACTATCACACAATCTGCGGATAAATCAGTTATCTGCCCGCAGATAACTGAGTTATCTGCATATTGAGCCTACGGCGCAGATTATTACAGTATGCGGTATTCGTTGGCATCAATGGTTGGCAACGGCTGCTTTTAATGTTTGCATCCCAGTACTCCTCATTTTGTTTCTTGTATTTTCTTGGAGTTCTTTCAAGTTGTGAAAGATGTTCAAGGCGTTTCTCTACCAGCAATACATCCTTAGGGGGTTAAATAATTATGTTTTGAAAAATTTAGGTTAATTCCAATAATGAACTATGTGTACCTGCAATCTTTGTGGATTTTGCACCAAATACAGACAAAGTCGGATGTTGCTGACTTCATACCAAGTACTAGAAGAATAAACTAATGAATGTATGAAATACAAATCAATTAGAGAAAAAGTATTCATTCAGCCAATGAGGGGTCCAATTAGAAAAGCTGTGATAGTATCATAAGATAATTACTTAGGCAATCTTATGAGAAGTAGCTAATAGGCAGCTTGTTGAGTAACTGGTGATAACAATCACTGAAGACACTTAACAGTCCAACTATGCTTGTCTATACTCCCAAAAATAACTTGCAGCTTTGTCTTGCTAATTATATCTCAAATTTGTGGCAGTTCCTGATCATATTGCTTTGCTATATCTAAAACAACATTTACTCAGTAGTTTCAAAATTATAATGTGACTGCACCTTGTAGTCCCCTCCAAGACAAACTTCAATAGGCACATCTTTACCATTAATGGAAAGTTGACCCTTCTTTATAAGGTTATTAACTTGACAGAACACTGTTGAGCTTGAGGACTGCAGCACCTCATATGACTCGTTTCCTTTAATCACTGCTACTGTGTGGTTTCCTATAAATATTAATATAATTTAATTTGACACATCAAAATTTATATTATGTCATTCAAGTTATATGTAATTATTATCGTTCGTTTCACAAAACTATATGTAGAGGAATTTTTAGCAAAGTGTACACCTCCTCCATGTTGGAAATTGATCACCTTTTGAAGACATCACATCATCTTCATTGTTTAGTACAGAGCACGACACCACAATGAAATTTGTGATTTTTGACATTTTGGCACCATCTCCAGATATCTTGATCTTTAACTTAAAATCTGACTCATCTATGTTTAATTTTCCTTTGTCGATCTAAAAAGAATCGAGAGAAGAATTTTTTTTAATGTTACAGTTTTGCTGTTTGATAGTTTTAGTACATTAGTTGATGGTTAACTATATAATCCAAGTGAGAACATATGTACAATATTTTGGACCTATGGTATTACAGGATCAGTTGTGAAAAATGCAACACTAGGTCCTCTGATAGAAGTTGAACCTGTGCCCCTCAAGGCTACACCAGGCACTCAAATCTGGTTTGGAAGGTTAGCACCTAAGGACACTCAAGAGATGCCATAACATTTCCAGATTACTGCTATTAATTAAAAATTACCTGGGATTTTATTTCAGCTTCTAGTTCTGATTTAAAATCTAGCTGTGCTCCAACTGGTGCTCCGGGAGTTCTTGTGATATGAGACAACTTGTTTAGTTCCTCCTTACATTGTTTAATCAGATATGATCGTGGTAGACTTTCTCCATCCGCAATCATGGTAAGCTCATGATAGGCCGCCTCGCCTATACAAAATTTATCTAGAACAAACAGAACACTTTGGACTTTTTGTTTCTCCTCTTCTGATAAATTCTGGTAGCTTTTCTTCTCTGTCTTGTCTGAGTAATCCATAGAGTAGATTGAACCTGTCTCATCAGCAAAGGAAACTGTTTGTGGTTTCAATCCAAACGTCTCTGCGAACCATAGTGCGTGCTCAAAATGTGTTTTTAGTTCTTTAAGCTTTCTCCGCTGTTGTCGATCACATACTTCTGCAACCTTTCCGCTTTTGTTTTCGAAATCAGTATCCTGCCCAATTTTGTGTATATAGGATTGAAGCTATCGATTTTTTGCTACAAGTTTGTCGATTTCATTAGTGTTTTTGACACGTAGCGAATCTGCTTCCCTTTTCTGGGTTTCAAATTCGAGCATATGGTCGTATAACTCCTCACAGCGATTTTGCAAAATTTCGTTATCTAGGGCAAGTTGGTGACTCTTATTCTTCACCACACGCTCTTCTTAATCGGCCCTCTATTCGGTTGCAATCTTTCTTTATTTGAACAGGATACAGTTTCTCTGCAAGATGAGCGTTTAAAACATCAATGTATCCATATCCGGCCTTTTGTAGTGCTCCACCGCGTTTTGCCTTATCCAAGTTTCTCAGCCACTCGTATGAGACGAGAAAAGTTATAACTATTTTGTCATCCGAAACACAATCTCTACGGGCATAACTGAGGCAGTGATTAAAACTAAGGCTTACCCGCGGCCTTTGAACTTTAAAATTTCGACCAAATTTAAATCATCAGACATTCTTCAGAGCAATTTTTAACAAGGTAGTAGATACATGCAGACCAAACAACGAAGCCAATTTCAAAAATTTCGCATTTTCGCGCGAAGTTGCGAATGTTTGCTGGCCATTTGTATCGTTGCTCCCATATGTATCCCAAAGAGTAATTCGCGGAGTAATTTGGTGGTAAACTTGACTGGCTTTCGCTTAAAACTGCAGCTTTACGATGGAAAATACCACTGAGGTTGCAAGAAAAAGATTGAAAACAAGTTCGCTGTTACTTTTTAATAATCAGCGTTCAATGGATCCTGCAAAACTGTCTTTGCCGATTTTTTACATTAAAAAAGCAGAGCAAGTAAATATTCCCTTGGAAAAAAGATTTGTTAAGTCTATGGTTTGATTACAGCTTCCTGTCGAACGAGTTCGGCAAGTGGGATATTCCAAACAAGAAGGGAGGTACAGTGTATTAAAATCTGGTTATCCGGTAAAATTGCAGTAAATAGATTAAAACACAGAGTTTTGTGTGAGGCAAATTTCATGAATATACTTTTCTAAAAAGCAGGACAAATGCAAGTTGGCGTGGAAACCTTTCCTGTGAGAAGATACGAGAACAGCTTCATCACTTCCCCAGAACTTCGGCAAAGTTCTCAACTGAGTTATAAACGTTTCTATTTTGTATTTTAATCATTTGCCTCATACAATTCACTGGTGTAGTTCGCAGCCATATTGTTAGTGAATTTGGCGCATGCGTTGTGCGGATGTCAAAAATGTCTGGCCATGGTCAACAAAATATTTTTCCAGTACGAACTTCCCAGCCAATAAATACATAATGCACTGCCCCCTGATGCTTTCCAGCAACAATACATATGTACTGTAAGCATTAACTAACTATATGGTTTAAAAAAACAGCAAATGAATTAACAATTCTCCTAAAGTCAATATTTCAAGTGACATTTGTGCAAAGGGTCTAGCGTCTTAAGGACACAATCGACTGAAGCATTTTCTAAAGCCGATAGATAAAACCGAAACTTGTTACCTACAGTCTGAAAATCGCTGCTATTGCGAAAAGTTTAATTGCGCATTATTTAAAATCATTATACAGCAAATTTTGATGATTTTTATGAAGTACGTTAGTAAAGGTTAAATTTGTGATGACACTTGCGTTGGTTTGCACAATAGTAGTTTTCCTGTAGTTCGTGTGCAAGTCAGGTAATTGCACTCATAACATGTTTTTGAATGGACTGATGAATATTTAAAACATCTCGCCTGCTAACACTTAATTTGAAAGGAATTATATACCAAAATATACTCTAATGACTAATCAGTTCAGTACATTAGTACACTCAGTTATCATCATGGTCAACATTGGATAGGGGGGAGTGGGGGGAAACCCAATGATTTTCAGTTAATTTAGAGGAAAACGCGTTCAAATTTTAATGAGCGCGCGCTGTCCACAATAATTTTTGCCAGGATCAATCCTAGCAAAAATTATGTGGACAGTAAGCTTTCTAAGGACAGCGTCACATCTGCCTGGCGCTGATCTTCGCTTTGATAAATCTTTCCTCACCCCCCCCCCCCCCCCTACTCAATGCTGTTGAATTTAATTTGTTGTTGACATTGCCAACAAGAGGATAACTGAGTGTAGTTGTTGTCAAATTACATTTTATTACTTACAACATTGAAAGGGGGAGCGGGGGGGCAGCGCGAGTTAAGAGAAAGTAGCTCTGCAATTGCTTATAAAGCTTACTGTCCACATAATTTTTGCCAGGATTGTAGCAAAGACAGGTACTGTAGTTCAGTGCTATGTGTACTCCTCCATGACGAATCACGGGGTTTTAAAATTCTTTGGGAAACTTCATTTGAATTTGTTTTCCTTAGATGAAGATGGAAATATCAAACGTGATGACTGCATCATTCTGATCCAAAGCATCACTAACCATTTGTGCACGCTTCTACACTCAGTGGCGGATCCTGGGTAAGTCAAAATAAATTATAGCAGCTCAATTTTAAATTCAAAATAACTTTTTAAGAATGTCATAGGTTATGAATTTCAAAAGAATAAAATCCAACCAATGAAGTTGCTTTGAAGGTATTTTAAAATGTAAATATATCCTAGAATGAGCTGTGGTAATATATTTTGACTTACGCTAGATCCGCCACTGTCTACACTGTACAAACAGTGGTGAAATTGGTAGAAGAATCTTCGATCTTTGGACAATATTGTAGAATAGCAGTTTTTAAGATAGACAGATCCCTCCCCCGGGCGGGAACTTGCTGCATGCTGGGCGGGGAAATGCCACTTTGCATTAGGCAGGGTAGCTGCATGCAAAGAAGCGCCCAAATTAAGTCCGTGTTCAGAGCTTCAGTGAGAACTGTGCTACCATCTTGTAGGTGTCTTCTTCTATATTTAACCACTAAAAATTTGAGCATTTTGCCGACAAAACCTAAGTCATTTGTCTAATCATAGAGACGAGGCTTTCGTGTCATCACAGAATCTAAAGTGCACATTATTAGTAATAAATTCTTACCTTCTTTTATAGGGGTATTTTCATTAAATGTTAATGAATGTTGTCGGCCAATTTCGAACGTTTGCGATCTTTGTGATTTGCAACCCAAACAAAGCACTCTTAAGCATTCTCGACCTGTGTGATGCATGAATCGAAAGGTCTTAATATTATGGTCAACTTGTTATTAGCTACTACTTACTTCAGTTGAAGCACTTCTCGATTTTTTTCTGTATCTTCTTACTCGAATCTTTGATGGTGACGAATGGTCTTTGGAGCTGAACACCGAGAACGCCCTGGATTCCGAGGACAAACTGGACTTTTGTCTGCGTTGTATCCTAAAAGGTTTTGTTACTGAAAATCATTAAAAAAAGGTAGCGTAAAAAATATCACTAGACAATGAACAGAAATATTTCCTGACTCCGATACATAAAAACGAAATTTCTTACCCAGGAAAGACAGGTAGTTCACTGTGATGTACAATCCTTGAAGACAAAGCACGGTGTTTAAATATTCTTTGGGAAACTTCATTTGAATTTGGTTTGGGTTGAGGATGAATGCCACATAAAACGTGATTACATCATCTTGTTGTTCCGAAACATCACTAACCATTAGTGCATGCTTCAAAACTGTATACAAAGTGGTCAAATCGGAACAGGAACCTTTCATCATTGGACAATAACAATTTTTCCCAATGGTGCAACAGCATGGCTTAAGATTGATTGACATCCTCCCAGGCCGGACACTTGCGCAATGTTGTCCGGGGAAATGCCACTTTAGTTAGGCAGGGTAGCTGCATGCCAATAAGCACCTAAATTACATGCATGTTTATAGCTTCAGAGAGGACTGTGCTGTTATTTTTTAGGTGTCATTTTCTACACTTATACGACAAAAAATTTAAGCATTTTGCCGAAAGATTCTGTGTCATTTGTCTAACCATAGAAGAGACCCTTCTGCGTAATCACAGCATCTAAAGCGACATTCATAATAATAAATTCTTACGTTTTCTTTTAGAGGTATTTTCATTAAATGTTTATAAATCTGCTTCTGCCAATTTCGTAAGTTTGTGAAGATTGTGATTTGCAGCCCGAACAAAGCATGTCTTAAACATCCTTGACCTCTGTGATTTATGAAAGTCTTAAGATTATCGTCAACCTGTTATTACTACCTCTTTCAGTTGAAGTACTTCTCAATTTCTTTCTGTATCCTCTCACTCGAATCTCTGATGGTGACGAATGATCTTTGAAGCTATGAATCTGAAGACGAACTTGACTCCTGACCACTATGTATCTGGAAATGTTAAGTTTCTTAAAATCGTTAAAAAAAGATAAACAGATAGTAATAAATATAATTAAATCATAGACCGAAATATTTCCTAAAGCCAATACATAAAACAGAAACTTCTTACCCAGCAAAGACAGGTAGTTCTGTGCGATGTGGAATCCTCCAAGACAAACCACGGTGTTTGAAAATTTTTCGGGGCACTTAAATTTGAATTTGCTTTGCTTGAAAGCAGAAAGCTACATCAAACGTGATTACTGCATCGTGGTGTTCCGAAACCTGAATAACCATTTGTGCATTCTTCAAGACTGTGTACACAGTGCTAAAATCGTTACAGGAACCTTCGATCATGAGGCAATATCCAATTTTTTCAGATTGGTAGAACTTCAGTGTTTCAGTTAGATTCATATCCGCCTATAAGCCGGAAACTTTCTGCATGTTGTCTTGGGCAATGCCACTTTGCATTAGGAAGGCTAGCTGCATATGCAAGCAGCATCCATGTTCAGATCTTCAGCGACGACTGTGCTGTCACCTTTTTGGAGTCATTTTCTACATTTATGCCACAAAAAATTTGAGAATTTGCCGAAAACAGCTATGTCATTTGTCTCACCATAGAAGAGAGGCTTTCGTGTCATCACAGCATCCGAAGTGCACACTCTTAGTAATAAATGCTTACCTTCTCTTATAGGGGTATTTTCACCAAATGTTGATGAATCTGTTTCTTCGAATTTCGGACTTTTTTGATCATTGTGACTTGTGGGTCCAAAAAAAGTGCGTCTTAAACATTTTCGACCTGTGTAATGCATAAAAGGTATTGATATTATCGTCAACCCGTTATTGCTACTTACTTTAGTTGAAGCACTTCTCAATTTTTTTTTGTATCGTCTCACTCGAATCATTGATGGTGACGAATGATCTTCGGAATTCCGCGGACGAACTGGATTCCGAGGACGAACTGGATTCCGAGGACGAACTGGATCCAAGAATGTCTTGTATCTGAGCAGGTTAAGGTATGGAAAAACATGAAAAACTGATAATGTAATAAATATCATTGACCAATAGACTATAGTCTAAAACATTTACTAAAGTCGATACAAAAAAACAAAGATTCTTACCCACCTAGGACAGGTAGTTCACTGCGATGTGGAATCCTTCCAGACAAACCACGTTGTTTGAAAATACATCGGGGAACTTAATGATAAAATGGGACAATATCCAATTTTACAGACTCTTAGAACTACAAGGTTTAAGATAGATTGATCCCCTTCTAAGCCGGAAAGTTTCTGCATGTGTTCCGGGGAAATGCCACTTTGTAGTAGGCAGGCTAGCTTCATGGGTAGAAGCGCCTAAGTTCTCTCCATGTTCAGATCTTCAGATAGAACTGTGCTATCATGCTTTAGGTGTAATTCTCTTGATTTATACGGCCAAAAATTTGAGCATTTTGCCGAAAAAAACTATGTTATTTGTCTCACGATAGAAGAGAGGCTTCCAAGTCATCGGAGCATCTAAAGCGCGCATTCATAATAATAAATTTTTACCTTTTCTTTTAGAGGTATTTTCACTAAATGTTTAAAAATTTCCTTCTGAAATGCCAAATGTTTGTGATCATTTTGATTTGTAGCCCAAACAAAGCATGTCTTAGCATTCTTGACCTGTATGATGTATGAAAGGTCTTAATCTGTTTCTCAACCTGCTATTGCTACTTACTACATTTGAAACACTCCACAATTTTTTAAATGTATCTTCTCACTCGAATCTCTGATGGTAACGAATGATCTTCGGAACTGGAATCCGAGTACGAATTGCATTCCGAGGAAAAACTTGACTCCTGACTACTTTGTACCTGGAAAATTTAAGTTCCTGAAAATCATGGAAAACAGATAATGTAATAAATATCATTAACCATGGACTGAAATATTTCCTAAAACTGATAGATAAAAACGAAACTTCTTACTAAGCAAAGACAGGTAGTTCAGTCCGATGTGTAATCGTCCATGACGAATCACGATGTTTGAAAATTCTTCGAGAAACTTCATTTAAATTTGCTTTGCTTTGATTAAGATGGCAATATCAAACGTGATTACTCTACCAAACTGTGATTACTCTTCAAGCATAGGACAATGTCCAATTATGCACAATGGTAGAACAGCAGGGTTTAAAGTGGCTCCCTATGGTTTTGTTCAGTTACAACCGGATTTATAGAGATCAGACGTTGTCTGCGTGAATCGCACGTGGAATGTTCGTGGTCAACTATAATTATATTTTTCATGTTCAAAATTGAAAACATTCTTTTTGCCGATGTTTTTGTGTTTCTG
The DNA here is from genome assembly GCA_963855995.1 of Muricea muricata. NCBI lineage: Eukaryota > Metazoa > Cnidaria > Anthozoa > Malacalcyonacea > Plexauridae > Muricea > Muricea muricata. The sequence continues at coordinate 30,659,868 of OY979718.1, read as the reverse complement.
CACACAACATAGACGACAGTTCTATCTTACAATCGTTTGTGTTTCCAAGTTCAAGTAGTACGTGCTTTAAATCAGTTTTAAAATAATTTTTAGGCGCTTTTTATGTCCAGTAATGTAAATTTTAATGCTTGAAATTTTACAAAAAAAGTATGGCCTCTGACTAAACTATTTTATGTTGTTTTCATCGACTTAATGGCTCTTCCGAAATGTTACCGAAGCTTATGAAACTAATGTAAGTTTTCTCGTTCAATTGGTTACGATATCTGTCATGTTTTAACAAAAAAATCTCGTACCTATCGTGAATATTTTCATGATTTATGTATTTAGGCCGTGAAGTCAAATTGGTAGTTCAATGTCTTGAAAAGATTTTTGTGCATTGGTTTTTAATGAGAAGACTAAATTTAAGAAACAGTGGTTTGATTTGATGCCTTATTATGTGGTGTCTTTTCTTTTTGGTAATATGAATGTCTTTTAATCCCTTAATCTCTTAAAGTTAAACCAAAAGTTCCAAACGACAAAATACTGCGGCGATTAAAACACGCATTTCCATAGGAGGCCCAATTCAGTGTGTAGTTTCATATAGAGATCAGTGCGCACATAAACACATTCGTAGTTCTTAAATATAATTCCCTCACTGATCTCTATATGAAACTGCACACTGAATTGGGCCGCCTATGGCATTTTTTGCAGTTCTGGTCATGGTTCTGGCTGTTGTCCACGAATTGCGCCGGATTCCACGCGTGATTTCACAAATTTTATGACGTTAGAGCAAAAAAATATAATGAAATTTAATGAAATTTGACTACAAATTTCGCACGTTTCCTTCTGTGAATTCTTTTAAAATGTTGGTCATCAATTAACCTCGCTCAGACGCTTGTAATGTCACATTTTTGTAAATTTTATTCGAAGGATTTTTTTTTAATATTGATTTTTTAAAATTTTGGAGGATAATGAAAAAAATGTATCGATTAAATTTTTTAAAAATGTGTAAGTGAAACGATTACGCCAATACCATGCAGCTTGTTCAATTAAAAAACAATTTACCGAAGGAAATCCCGAAAATTGTGGGAAGAAGACGAAAAATAAGCCATGCTCTAATCCATTTGTTGTCATCGCAACAACCTTCTAGCACACAATCAAACCATAAAATCTTTAGTAAGACTTTAATAACACTTGTACTGAATTTCATATTTTTATCATCAAAGATGTTGAAATGCGAGGGTCTTAACGGCTACAATGCACTTTTGAAGTAAAGCAGTAGGGAGCCACCTTAAGCTAGATTGATATTCGCCCGGGCCGGACGCTTGCACAATGCTGTCCGTGGAAATGCCACTTTAGTTAGGAAGGGTAGCTGCATGCAAATAAGCGCATAAATTATATCCATGTTCGAGGTTCAGTGAGGACTGTGCTGTTGTCTTTTACGTGTCATTTTCTACATTTAGACGACAAAAAATTTAAGCATTTTGCCGAAAAACTGTGTCATATGTCTGACCACAGAAGAGAGGCTTCCACGTATTCGCAGCATCTAAAGCACACATTCATAATAATAAATTCTTACCTTTTCTTTTAGAGGTATTTTAACTAAATGTTTATAAATCTGCTTCTGCCAATTTCATATGTTTGTGATGATTGTGATTTGAAGCCCAAACAAAGCATGTCTTAAGGATTCTCGACCTTTGTGATGAATCAAACGTCTTAATATTATCGTCAACCTGTTATTACTACTTCCTTCAGTTGAAGTACTTCTCAATTTCTTTCTGTATCTTCTCACTCGTGTCTCTGATGGTGACTAATGATCTTTCACACTGGACACCGAGGAAGCGATGAATCCGAAGACAAAATTGACTCCTGACCGCTTTGTATCTGGAAAGGTTAAGTTACTGAAAATCATTAAAAACAGATAAACAGATAGTAATAAATATCATTAAACCATAGACCGAAATATTTCATGAAGCCAATACCTAAAACAGAAACTTCTTACCCAGCAAAGACAGGTAGTTCAGTGCGATGTGGAATCCTCCAATACAAACCACGGTGTTTGAAAATTCTTCGGGGCACTTAAATTTGAATTTGCTTTGCTTTGCTTTGAAGCAGAAGGCTACATCAAACGTGATTACAGCATCGAGCTGTTCCAAATCATCTCTAACCTTGTGCATTCTTCAAGACTGTATAAACTGTAGTAAAATCGGTACAGGAACCTGCAATCATGGGACAATATCCACTTTTGAAGATTGGTAGAACTACGTACAGGGTTTAAGATTGATTAATATCCTCCTAAGCCAAAGTTTTCCGCATGTTGCCCGGGGAAATGCCACTTTGCATTAGGCAGGCTAGCTGCATGCGGAGAAGCGCCCAAGTAACATCCATGTTAAGATCTCCAGGGAGGACTGTGCTGTCATCTTTTAGCTGTCATTTTCTACATTTATACCAGAAAAAGTTTGAGTATTTTGGCGAAAGCTACCATGTCATCTGTCTCACCATAGAAGAGCACATTCATCTAAAGCGCACATTCATAATTATGAATTCTTATGTTCCCTTTTAGAGGTAGTTTCAGTAAATGTTTATAAATCTGCTTCTGCCAATTTCAGATGTTTGTGATGATTGTGATTTGCAGCCCAAACAAGGCACGTCTAAAGCATTCTTGACCTGTGTGTATTATGAAAAGTCTTAATATTATCATCAACCATTAATTACTATTTACCTCAGTTGAAGCGCTTCTCAATTTTTTTCTGTATTTTCTCACTCGAATCTCTGATGGTGACTAATGATCCTCGAAGTTGGACCCCGAGGACACCTTGGATTTTGAGGAGAAACTGGACTGCTGATTGTTTGTATCTGGAAAGGCTAGGTTACTGGAAATAATTAAAAACACATAGTGTAACATATATCACTAGAGCATGGACTGAAATATGTCTTAAAAGCGGTAAAAAAACGAAACTTCTTACCCCGCAAAGACAGGTAGTTCAGTGCGATGTGGAATGCTCATAGACAAACCACGGTGTTTAAAAATTCTTCGGAAAACTTCATTTGAATTTTTTCCTTGCTCAAAGATGGCAATACCAAACTTGATACTTGCTGGATATTGTCCGGGGAAATAGCACTTTGCATTAGGAACGGTAGCTGCATGCAAGGAAGCGCCCAAATTAAATCTGTGAACAGAGTTTCAGAGAGAAATGTGCTAACATGTTTTAGGTGTCTTTTTCTGCATTTATTGCACAAAAAATTTCAGCATTTTTCCGAAAAAAACTATATCAACTGTGTTACCGTAGAGGAGAGGCTTTCGTGTCATCACAGCATTTAAAGTGCATATTCTTAATAACAAATTCCTACCTTCTCTTATAGGGGTGTTTTCACTAAATATTGAATCTTTTTCTGTCAATTTCGAACGTTTGTGGTCATTGTGACTTGCAGCCCAAACAAGGTACATCTTAAGCATTCTCGACCTATATGATGTACGAAAGGTCTCAATATTGTCGTCAACCTGTTATTACTACTTACTACATATGAAGCTCTTTAAAATTTTTTTCTGTATCGTCTCGCTCGTGTCTCTGATGGGTATAGGATCATCTTCTGAATTGGACTCCGAGGACAAACTGGATTCCGAGGACAAATTGGATTAAGTTACGGAAAATCATTAAAAACAGATAGTTTAATAAATATCATTAAAACATAAACCGAAATATTTCCTAAATCCGATGGATAAAAACGAAACTTCTTACCCAGCAAAGAAAGGTATTCCAGGGCGATGTATAATCCTCCATGACGAATCATGGTGTAGAAAATTCTTGGAGAAAATTCATTTGAGTTTGTTTCTTTACATAAAGATGGAAATATCAAACGTGATTACAACATCATACTTTTCCAAAACATCACTAACTATTTGTGCAAGCTTAGAGACTGTATACACAGCGGTAAAATCGGTACAGGAACCTTCGATCATGGGACGATATCCAACTTTGAAGATTTGTAGAACAGCAGGGTTTAAGGTAGATTGACATACTCTTAAGCCGAAAACTTTCTGCATGTTGTCTGGGGAAATCCCACTTTGCATTACGCTGGCTAGCTGCATGCGAAGAGGTGCACAAATTACATCTATGTTCAGTGCTTCAGTGAGGACTGGGCTGTCATCTTTTACGTATCATTTTGTAAATTTATACCAAAATTTCTCTCGCCATAGAAGACAGGCTTTCGTTTCATCACAGCATCCAAAGTGCACATTGTTAGTAATATATAGGGGTATTTTGAATATATGTTGAGGAATCTATTTCTGCCAATTTCGGACGTTTGTGATCATTTTGATTTGCGGGCCTAATCAAAGCACGTCTTAAGCATTCTTGACCTGTGCGATGCATGAGAGGTATTAATATTATCGTCAACTAGTTATTACTACTTACTACGTTTAAAGCACTTCACAATTTTTCTCTGTATCTTCTCACTCCAATCTTTCATGGTAACGAATGATCATCGGAACTGGAATCCGAGGACGAACAGCCTTCCGAAGTCAAACTGACTCCTGGCTGTTTTGTATCTGGAAAGCTTAAGTTACTGAAAATCATAAAAACAAATAGGGTAATAAATATCACTAGACTATAGACTGAAATGTTTACTTAAGCCAATACAAAAAAAAAACAAAGCTTCTTGCCCAGCAAAGACAGGTAGTTCAGTACGATGTGGAATCCTTCAAGACTTACTGTCTTGACAATACTTAATGAAACTTAATAATGAAATTGGACAATATCCAAATTTACAGACTCTTAGAACTGCACGGTTTAAGATAGATTGATTTCTTTCAAAGCCGGTAACTTTCTGCATGTGTTCCGGGGATATGGCACTTTGTATTAGGCAGGCTAGCTTGATGGGGAGAAGCGCCCAAGTTACGTCCATGTTCAGATCTTCAGATAGGACTGTGCTATCATGCTTTAGGTGTCATTCTCTACAATTATACCACAGAAAATTTGAGAATTTTTCCCTAAACAACTGTGTTATTTGTCTCACCATATACGAGAGGCTTCCAAGCACTGAGCTATACTATATATCTGGAGACTGCACTCCTTAATATTTTTGGTCAAAAAAGTGTAATCGAAAACATGGCGGATTGTGACGTAAAACGCGTCACTGTTCCCTATTTTTTTCGGATGATCGCTGACCACTAGGGGCTCAATGGATAGTGGGCTCGATTTCCACCCCCCCTGATTTTAGGAAAAATAAAAAAGTCCAAAAATCAGATTCGATCAAGATCCCACAAGTGTTGTAAGTATTTTTTAAAATTTTATATTGAATTAAAGACTGTTTCAGTTTTAATGTACTATATGTTTTGTAATAACTAGAGGTTTTGAAATGAAAGAGCTTATTCATAACATTTTTTGCTTATTAAAAGTTACGAAGCGACTTTTTCTAATGCTGAAATTTAAATAGTATTTACCGACCCTCACTGATAACTCAACATCGTCTATGATATAAATATAGTAACTTTAAGTTAAAACCTTTTATTATATTTTTTCTATGATGACAAAAGTAATTTTGAAGAAGATACACAAAATTAAACGAAGGAAAAAAGTAAGAAATTGTTTTTTAAAAATGCTTATTGTTCTTGTTTTATCATTAAACAATATGCTCGTAGATATATTTTTTTTCTATAGCTCAAATAAAAAACTTTAACGGAAAATTTTGTGGTTTTTTAGTGACAGATAGCAAACGAGAGGAAAAAGGTGAGATTTTTTACATGTATGAAACCTTTACAAATGTGCTTACATACATACCTGTCAAATAAATTAAATGTCAATATATTATCACAATCTGTTATCCTTTAGCAGACAAACAGGACGAAATGATTGAAGGTGTTTCATCTACAGTATATTTCATGATCGGAGTTTAATAAAACAGTTATGTTATCTATAGTCTGTTTATATCATATTACTTGCATGACTATTTATCTATCTTATTTTCCAAGTATTTTTTTGTAATTTGTAGATGAAGAAAACTATGAAGGGTAAACCATCACATTCTTGAATGTCCAGATTTGCTAATCTTTATATTATTGTAATTTTTTTAATTAAAAATTGATCTTTTTATTTATTCCCATACAAGAAGCTGACCAGCCATCAGGGAAAGTTAAAGGTATGGTAATAGTAATTGTAGGTTGAATTGAGTTACAGTGTGTTAACAGGGGCGTAGCCAGGGCCCTGACTTTGGGGGGGGGGGTAGCTCATTTAAGGGGTGTTGGGCAACATCCCCAGTGGGGAAATTTAAAATTCTGTATAGGGTTTCTGAAAAATAGGGGTTCCCCCACTCTGGAAATTTGGGCAAGAAGAATTTACGAGACCATCAAGTTGATAGAAAATAGAAATGACTTTTTTAGTAATTCTTTATTTGCCTTAGATTGCAAATGCAAATAGTCGCTTAATTTGCTGATAAATTCCCAAACTGGTCTTCTTTCACTATCAGTAACCCCCCCCCCCCCAGAACACTTTTCTACCCGGATTTCGACCTTTTGAAAAAATAGTTTCTTGGACGATTGGGCGGTGGTTGCCCCCCTTGGCTGAGCCCCTGAGTGTATACTGGTATAAAATGAGCAAATACAATTAACAACAATAAATAGATACGATTGACTTCTTTTTTAATTAGGGTGTTGTTGGAAATGTTGCCTAAAAGGCCACCAAATGAAAAACTGCAAAGCAAGTATGTACAAAAACAAAATAATTTCTATATACTGTGCTATGTCTATTAAATTTTAAATTATGATTTACAGGAATGATATGCTGGCTCTGCCGAGAAAAGGGGCACACAAGATTGGTGTGCCTCTTGCACAAAAGAAAACGTGAACAGGGCACAAAAAATCCAACATTTTTAATAATTGTACTAAGATTACACTTAATAACTAATTTGTATATTTTGTATATTAGAGAGTGTATATTTTGTTAATAGCTTTAATAATAATTTCATGTTGAATATTGTAATGTTTTGTTTTAATTGTTTGATAAATAAATAATAACATTTCTTTTGATGAATTATTCTATAAACTGAAATGTAAGGGACTGGTCATAAAGAATTTTTTTTGGGGGCGGTGTGGAAATTGAGGGGTGGGTCAATAGGGTCATGAATTTTTTAAGTCACAATAGGGCTGGGTCATGAAAATTTTAAGGATATACTAGGAGAGCATTATAATTTCCAGTGCCAAATAGGGGGTGGGTCATGTATATATGCACAAAATTAGCCTTTTAATAATTAAATTGTTATAGCCCACCCCCACCCCCCTATACATTATGACCAGTCCCTAATCAGTATATATATTTTTATTTTTAAGCAACTTGTCTTACCTCAATTTTATGGGTGAGCTTAGTCTCCATGCACTAGATATGTGTTATCTCTGGCTCCAGAGAGCATAAACATCCAATTGACCATAATAAAAAAGATGGCAGTTACACATTTTACCAGAATGCATAGTGGTCCAAAATCTTAAAAAGCAAATTAATGTCTTTTGAAGAACGGACAGAAGATAGTAGGTTATTTTCTTACTTATGCCAAAATTTCTATCAATTAGCTTTGTGCAACTTGTCACCTTTTTTCAGCATTATTTATATTTGATGCTCCTAATGCATTCTGGTAAAATATACATCATTATGATCAATTGTAATTAAATACCAGAGCTAACTTACTTGTGACAACTAGTAAACAGACTATTGTACATATTAGGAAAGTCTACTTCCTAACTTCCTTCATTTATCTGCCATAATTTTTCTATATTATGACCGTGTTGGACACACAACCCCAAATTATTAAGGCAATGTTGATACTGTTAACTGCGTTAGACGCATAATGCATATACAATAAGCAAAATATGTCTTAATTGTTCAGACAACTTTCCTTGATTCCGCTGTTCATTGCACACTATGTTTTAATCCATGACCGTACCAGCGAGCCATCTCAGTAATCAGTAATATAATATATTAAGTAAAATAACCAGCATTTCCTGTGATTCCAATGATATAGTATAGTGCTTTAGACACACTATTTCAAATAATACAATAGCTCAATACTTTCTTGGTCTACACATATATGCCAATGACATTCCAGTGGATCCATAAACCATCTGCGATATCTTCCTGGAATTAGAAAACGTCAATAAATTTACCATTTTAATTCACTGTTATAAATATGTACATTACGTTATATATAAAACACAATATTGGTGAATGTGTTGCTATTTAATATCCACTGCATCACTGATGGATAATGGGTGCCTAGGTATTCAGGGGCTTCAATTTGCCAAAGCCAGCCTGCAGAAGGCACCACTCTCAAAAAGCCTGGCTTGCAAGGTGTGTTTCCTGCTAGCCAACCAGGAGCCCCCACACCATGCACAAGAAACTGTAACACTGACTGGGTTAGTGCAAGGGAAAAATAAATTAAAGAAACAAAAACCAACACCCAGCCTGGCTAGAAGGATTTCTAAACCGTGCATGCCCGTTGGTGAAGTACTACCACTATGTGCATGCTGGTATGCTAGAAATCATACACTAACCATAACAAGTGATCTCCACGTTATAAGTTGTATTGTCAGTACTGACATCACATTCAATAACATATACATATATACTTTAAGAGAGAGGAATAGCAACTCAAAATATGCTCAACTAAACGTTTATATATATCATTTTAACCAAATTCCAATCATAACCATTATCAAAATATCCTCAACTATAACCTGGCAGGTACTTTTCATTGGGAACATTATTGTATTTAACTCTATTATTTTTTGGATAAAAACATGTAAAAATGCAAAATAATGTAAACACTTTAAGCTAATCTATGTTGGTATACCCGTAGTTTTTGGGTGAAAAATAATACTGACCTGAGAATGCGCTTCAAATATTGTTGGTGTCGCTTGCTCGCTATGAAGTTCAGGATTTTCAAATATTCTTTTTGATTTCAGTACTGCTTTCTCGCCAAGCAACCCATATTTATTGTCAAACATTTTAGTACTGAAATGCTCCGAACAAACTCGGCTGTCTTGCACAGGCACAATTTCTGCTGGTGAACAGCTGTTTAATCCTTGAACCCATTTCCTGTGCAGTTATGGACTTTTTATTTCATCTGGAAACTGTAATTAGATAAAAAAACAATTGTTTGTAAATTTTATAAAGCATGTCGACCTCTGCATGTCGACGTCGTGTGTATGAAATCGGCTTCCGGTTGAGAAGCACTGTAAATCATTAACTATACTTTGTATAGGACTTAAAAACCACAGTAAGCTATTAAACTTTCACGAAAACAGCTCAGCTTTCGAAAGTGTCGCAGCCAAAGCTGTAAGTTCTTTGCATTATACAACTAAATTTCGCTTGTATTTGTCGGGCTTTATCCTAATAATTGCAAACTTAAAAAGCAAAAACAAGCTTGTATAGAATCATGAAAAACAATCATCGCTTTACCACATATTCAGCTGAAAAAATACAGCAAAATTTTTGATCTCGTCAATACATGGCGAGATGCAAAATAACTGAGAGACGAACATTTCGCGTATAAAAGAAATGCGTATAACTATGGCACAAATTAAATATTCAGGATATCTTACCAGGGAAAAGATATTCCTTTTCTCTTTCAAGAGTTCTTGCATCAAAAAATGGAACAAGGACGAGGCATGTTTTAAACAAAGTGAGTCGCAGTTTAAAAAATTTCATTGAAAATTTAGGCAATGATCTAGGGGGAACAGGGGGGGAGGAAAGCTTTGGACAGTTTTTCTGGCCAGCGATCATCCGAAAAAAATAGGGAACAGTGACGCGTTTTACGTCACAATCCGCCATGTTTTCGATTACACTTTTTGGACGGGAATGCGATCTCCAGATATATAGTATAGCTCAGTGCTTCCAAGTTATCACAGCATCTAAAGCGCACATTCAAAATAATGAATTCTTACCTTATCTTATAGAGGTATTTTCCCCGAATGTTTATAAATCTTTTTCTGAAATGACGAATGCTTGTGGTCATTAAGATTTGTAGCCCGAACAAAGCATGTCTTACCTTCCTGACCTGTATGATGTATGAAAGGTCTTACTAAGTTTCTCAACATGTTATTACTACTTACTACATTTGAAACACTTCACAATTTTTGTCTGCATCTTCTCACTCGAACCTCTGATGGTAACGAATGATATTCGGAACTGGAATCCGAGGATGAGTTACATTCCGAATACAAACTGGACTGCTGACTGCTTTGTATCTGGAAAGATTAAATTCCTTAAAATCATTAAAAACAGATAATGTAACAAATATTACTAAGTCAGAGAGTGAAATATTTCCTAAAGCCGGTAGATAAAAACGAAACTTCTTACCCAAAAAAGACAGGTAGTTCAGTGCACAGTTAATAAAATGAGATGGTTTGGCTAGTGGAACACACCCCCAAATATGTTATTGTTCTCAGTTAATTGGATCACGTGATCTTTTTAGTGCATGGGGTGCGAAAATACAATAGAGCATTGTATTGCCGCGACGTATTTCTTTTTGAAAACTGCAACGTTATACTCATTGGGTCGCGAATTTTCCGAGTTTTACAGTTGGCACGCAATGCCAGGTGCCAACTGTGCTTTAGTGGCTGCTCAACTAGTCGAAAGAGTAATCTTTCACTGTTTAAATTACCTTTTGCTGGGCAAGGTGACTCCGAGGTTACTGCGAAATTGAAGACGGATGCGCGTAAAGAATAGCTTCGAATAATTCTTAGGACAACAGAAATACCACCACAGCTGAAGAAAAAGAATGACGAAAACACTATCCTTTTATGTGAACGCCTTTTTAAACCTGAAGTGATTTTTCAACGTAAGTATTGACTTCTTAATTTTCCGCAAATTTATGGTAATTAGATATGTCGTATATCATGTACATGGATTAAAACATCAATAAACATTGTGTATATTCTACCTTGATTTCTTATACAGAATACAGATGCGAAACGAAAGTCCTTAGCAACTGGTGCTGTTCCTACAGAAAATCTCCCGTTAAGAAGCCACGAATCGAAGCCAAAGACACGACGGCCTCTTGTTCGAGAATATACCATGGAGCTTGCTCGACATCAGAAGGTTCGCCACCCGTTGAGATGAGTAGCGCCGATTTAATTTCCGATGAAAGCCTAGAAGAGTTTGCCATTAAAATAAAAGAAATTTTGCCAGATCCATGGACCAAGGTGCAACAACACGGAGATTAGAATGGAACTTTGGGATTCAAATTACTCGATTCCGAAATACATTTTACATGTTGATTCCGGCTTGCAGTTTACGCTGCATATTTACAATTGGCTGCTACCTGATATTCACCCTTTGTATACTACACACCGGCGACGAATGGACTCTGCTAGAGTTGTTGACTTCTTGGAAGCTTTCAGAGATGAAAAATATGCCGTATGCGAAGAGTACGGCGTATGCTTGAAAGAACATCCTAAACATAGTAAAATTGCAAAGTTTACTTTGGTTGTAAAATGTTGTAAACTATAGATCTGGTACAATTACGAGTGGAAAATAATACCCAGTTTACACCCTTGGGTATTCATTTCTTATGGATAATACAAAACTACAGAAAATCTGCCAACTTTGCAAGGCTATGCCTTGAGATATCCAAGGGTATAACTGGGTATTATTTTCCGCCCGTAATACAAATGCATACAAAATTTGCCAAATTCGCACGGCTATATTTTCCATATTTCAGAATATTTCACAACCGAACTTTGCAATTTTACTAAGTTTAGGATGCTCTTTCAAGATGGGTAATATTTTTGCATGTTTCGATTTTTTTCAAAATTTCGTCTAAAACGTTAAAGGTACATTCTTTGATAGTTTGTTTATCTTCAAGTACTAACATCAAATGTCTTTGCTTTGTGGTCATTGTTTTTGGTCCTGTATAATTGGCAGCTGTCTACATGACAGAATACTATTGAAGCCAGTATAATGTAAATATGTACAAAGTATTTTGAATTTTGATACAATATACTGTGTTTGAACTTTAAACTTGTCACTTCTGTTCATAATGTATGACTGTCATGCCAGAATCTCAATGTTGTCCTAAGGGTTAGTCAAGGGATTATTATTTGATTTGTGAAGACTCTACGGCTATTACTCAGATACAGTAGTGATGTTTTCTACAGAGCCTTACCATTTATGAGTAAAATCATCTGGCATTATTGGCAAATAAAGTAATTAGGATGCATTGTGGCTGAATGGTTAAGATTCAGTATGCAACATGAAAATTGATTGTAAGTCAGCTTTCTGTATAATATACAGCCTCCCAGATAACAAATCCTGCATGCAGCCCTGATAATATGTAATATATTTTGAGTAAAAATTAATTAAAGCACTCTCTGAATACTCTGATGAAACAACTTTGATTAAAACACTTTTTTCAGTGATTAATCCTTCAGGCACTAGCTTTTTCATACAAAAATTACCTTAATGAAACAATATCTACAATATATACATGATTTAACAGAGTGTTTTTATAAAATGCAATTTTCAATTTATGACATCACTCTGCCGTTTAGTTCTTTCCGCAGTCCTTTTCTCTTTGCTTGACTTTAAATTTGCTAATATAATCTTTTGCATATGAAAAGCTCCGGACCTTTAAATATAGTTTTATAATGTTTTCCAGGCAAAGCTTGGTAGTTTGTTTTGACGACTCTTGGTTGCATCCCTGCAAAATTTTTCCCACAATTACTTGAGCAATGGTGACTCAAGTGCATCATTGCACGAGGTATCACAAAGAATTTTCTTCAGTTGGTTGGTAGCAAATTGTCAAAATATAACCTCAACAATCTCTACAATTTCCACCAAGTCCTTGCATGGTGTCACAAGTCTACCCCTGCTGCGAGCATCTATATAAGTGTTTTCAATACCAGGGATTTCATATTTTCAAGTATAGTCTGGAGCTCGTCGTTAGGTTTACTGGAACATTTTTTTTGTAATTTTTCTAATATGTACCCAGCAATGTAGGACAAGGGTCCACGTTCGTGTTCACTTAGATCCAAAGGCTTGCTACTTAAACTTGAAGGCTTTTGCTGACAAGTCATGGAGATCATTACAAGGCTACATAGTGGCTGATTTGTGCAATTGAAGAGGATAGATGATGTGGGAATAAGTTAAATTAAATTTCTGTGAGAAACTAGTCTTGGTTTCGTTTAACACAAATTCCATTATATATCGGCAGTACAGCGTCAAACAGAGAATCGTTTGAGTCGATTTTCTCAAAATCCGACGTTATTTCTTTGTCCCAATAATCTTCCTTTAATAGATTTAGTTTTATTTTATCAACGATAGAGATTAAACCATCATTTGTTAGCGCGAGGCCGCGGGCATGTCTTTACTTGGCTCAGGGACTGACTATATGATCCCGCTTACCCGGGATTTCGTGAAGCGTAACATGATTTTGAGGTATTGAAATAAGTCATAGTTTACGTTGTAAAAAATGCTTAATATTTGATTGCTTGAGATTTTCGTTTTGCTGAAATATGAAGTAAACAAAATGGTGTATATCGCATTAATTTTTGTTAAATCTATCTTTGTATTGATCAATGCTGAAAGCATTCGAACTTTGGACGTTTTGTTTCATAAAATGACATTTTTCAATACCTCAAGATCATTTTACGCTTCACTTAATCCCGGGTAAGCGGGACCATATAATCAGCCCCTTAGTGTTCGCTTTATCTCGATGTTTGGGAGATTTTCCCCCTCCTCGGGCACATTGCTTTTGTCGATATTCGCTTCTGTTGGTTCAGAAACAGAATCCATACCCGCCAAACTTTCCTCCATTGTTACTCTTCTACAAATGACGTAGAATCGTCGATTGTTTACCTTCTAATAATGGTAATTTTCGCAAAATTTGGTCAAAACCGCAACTCTGTAATATAATCCTATACAATTTCTGATGTGGCCATGCACTGAAGAAGTCACGTGCCAATTGTTTTGTTTGATCCTCAACATAAGTACCGCCCGCTGCGATTTTTCTTTGAAGTTTACCGGCTAGCCAAACCATCTTATTTTATTAACTGTGTTCAGTGCGATGAGTAATTCTCCATGACGAATCACGGTGTTTGAAAATTCTTCGGGAAAGTTTACTCTTATTTGGTTTTCTTTGAATGAAGATGGCAGTATCAAACGTGATAATTGCATCATACAGTTCCACATCATCACTAACCATTTTTGCATGCTTCAAGACTGCAAACACAGTGGTGAAATCAGTACAGGAACCTACGACCATGGGACAATATCCTTTTTTGCACAATGGTAGAATTACTGGGCTCAAGACACATTCATATCCTCCCCAGCCGGGAACTTTCTGCATGTTGTCCGAGGAAATGCAACTTTGCATTAGGAAGGTTAGGTGCATGAGAAGCGCCCATATTACATCCATGTTTAGAGCTTCAGAGATGACTGTGCTATCTTCTTTTACGTGTCATTTTTTAAATTTATAACAACAAATTTGAGCGTTCTGCCGAAAGCAACTATTTCCTTTGTGTCACCTCAGAGCATATGCTTCCCTGTCATTACAGGATTAAAGTGCACATTATTAGTAACAAATTCTTACCTCCTCTTATAGGGGTATTTTCACTAAAGTTGATGAATCTGCTTCTGCTAATTTGGACATTTTTGATCATTGTTATTTGGGGCCCAAACAAAGCAAATCTTAAACATTCTCGACCTGTCTTATGTATGAAAGGTCTTAATATTATCATCAACCTGTTATAGCTACTTACTACATTTGAAGCACTTCACAATTTTTTCTGTGTATTCTAACTCGAATCTCTGATGGTAACGAATGATCCTCATAACTGGAATCCGAGGACGAACTGCATTCCGAGAAAAAACTGGACTCCAAACTGTTTGTATCTGGGAAGATTAAGTTATTGAAAATAATTAAAAACAGATAGTGTATTAAATATCAATAGACCATGAACAGAAATATTTCCTAAACCTGACACATAAAAACGAAAATTCTTGCCCAGCAAAGACAGGTAGTTCACTGCGATGTGCAATCCTTCAAGACAAACCACGGCAATTAAAAATTCTTCGTGAAACTTCATTTGAGTTTGTTTTGGCTTGGATGAAGACGGCTACATCAGACGTGGTTTCTGTATCGCGCTGTTCAAACCCTCACTAACAATTTGTGCATTCTTCAAAACTGGATACAAAGAGGTCAAATCAGTACAGGAAGCTTCGATCATAGGACAATAACCGATTTTTCACAGTTGTGGGACAGCAGGGCTTAAGGTAGATTGATATCCTCCCATGCCGGACGCTTGCACAATGCTGTCCGGGGAAATGCCGCTTTAGTTAGGCAGGGTAGCTGCATGCAAATAAGCGCCTAAATTAAATCTTTGTTCAGAGCTTCAGAGAAGACCCTACTGTCCTCTTTTAGATGTCATATTCTACATTTATACCAGAAAAAATAGAACATTTTTCCGGAAACAACTTCGTCATTTGTCTAATAGTAGAAACGAGGCTTTCGTGTGATCACAGCACCAAAAGTACACATTATCAGTAATAAATTCTTACCTTCTTTTATAGGGATATTTTCACTAAATGTTTATGAATCTGTTTCTGCCAATTTCAAACGTTTGCGATCTTTGTGATTTGCAGCCAAAACAAAGCCGTCTTTAGCATTCTCGACCTGTGTGATGTATGAAATGTCTTAATATTATCGTCAACCTGTTATTACTACTTACTTCAGTTGAAGCGCTTCTCAATCAATTTTTTTCTGAACTTCTCACTGATGGTGACGAATGATCTACGCAGCTGGAAACCAAGGACGCGCTGGATTCCAAGGAGAAAGAGGACTCCTTACTGCTTTGTATCTGGAAAGGTTAAGCTACTGAAAATCATTAAAAGCAGATAGTGTAATAAATATCACTAGACAAAGAACAGAAACATTTCCTAAATCTGATATATAAAAACGAAACTTCTAACCCAGCAAAGACAGGTAGTTCACTGCGATGTGCGATCCTTCAAGACAAAGCATTGTATTTGAAAATTCATCGTGAAACTTCGTTTGAGTTCGTTTTGGCTTGTATGAAGATGGCTACAACAGGCGTGATTTCGGTATCGCGCTGTTCAAAACTTCACTAACCCTTTGTGCATGCTTCAAAGCTGTATACAAAGTGGGTCAAAATCGGTACAAGAACATTCGATCATGGGACAATAACAATTTTTTCCCAATTGTGGAACAGCGGGGTTAAAGATAAATTGATATCCTCCCAGGCCGGACACTTGCACAATGTTGTCCAGGGAAATGCCACGTACTTGGAGTTAGGCAGTGTAGCTAATAAGTGGCCATATTAAATCCACGTTCAGAACTTCAGAGAGGGCTTTGCCGTTATCTTATAAGTGTAATTTTGTACATTTAAACGACAAAAAATTAATGTATTTCCCAAAAAACTGTGTCATTTGTCTCGCCATAGAAGAGAGGCTTCCGCGTAGTCACAACATCTAAAGCGCACATTCATGATAATGAATTTCTGCCTTCTCTTTTAGAGGTATTTTCACTAAATGTTTATAAATACTCTTCTGCCAATTTTGGATGTTTGTGATGATTGTGATTTTCAGCCTAAACAAAGCATGTCTTAAGCATTCTTGACTTGTAAGATGTATGAAAGGTCTTAATATTATCGTCAACCTGTTATTACTACTTACTTATTTTGAAGCACTTCACAATTTTTTCGGTATCTTCTCACTCGAATCTCTGATAGGTAACGAATGGTCTTTGGAACTGGAAACCGAGGACGAACTGCATTCATCCGAGGACAAATTGGACTCTTGACTGTTTTCTATCTGGAAAGATTAAGTTACTGAAAATCATTAAAAACAAATAATGTAATAAATATCATTAAAACATACACTGAAATATTTCATAAAGGTGATAGATAATAACGAAACTTCTTGCCCAGCAAAAAAACATATTTCAGGGTGGTGTGTCATCCTCCATGACGAATCACGGTGTTTAAAAATTCTTGGGGAAACTTCATTTGAATTTTTTTTCCTTGGATAAAGATGACAATATCAAACGTGATTATAACATCATACTGTTCTAAAACATCACTAACCATTTTCGCTAGCTTTAAGACTGTATACAAAGCCGAAAAATCGGTACAATAGCCTTCGATCATGGTACAATATCCAATTTTGGAGATTTGCAGAACTGCAGGGTTTAAGATGGATTGATATACTCCTAAGCCGGAAACTATCTGCATGTTGTCCGCGGAAATGACACTTTGCATTAGCCAAGCTTGTTGCATGCGCGGAAAAGCCCAAGTAACATCCATGTTCAGATCTTCAGAGAGGACTGTGCTCTCATTTTCTGGTTGTAATTTTCTATATTTCTGCAACAAAAAAATTCCCTAAATGTTGATGAATCTGTTTCTGCCAATTAATTCGAACGTTTGTGATCATTGTGATTTGCAGCCCAAACAAAGCACTTTTAAGCATTCTCGACCTGTGTGATGTATGAAAAGTCTTAATATTTTCGTCAACCTGTTAGTGCTACCTACTTCAATTGAAGTCCATCTCAATTTTTTTCTGTAACTTCTGACCCGAATCTCTGATGGTGACGAATGATCTTTGGAACTGGACACCAAGGATGCGCTGCATTCCGAGGATAAATACTCCAAACAGATTTGTATCTGGGATGGTTAAGTTACTGAAAATCATTAAAAATATCACTAGACTATAGACTGAAATATCTATTAAAGCCGATACAAAATAACAAAGCTTCTTACCCAGCAAAGACAGGTATTTCAGTGCCATGTGGAATCCTTCAAGACAAACCAACGTTTTTTGAAAGTAATTCAGGAAATTTAATGATAAGATTGTACCATATCAAATTTTACAGGCTCTTAGAATTGCAAGGTTTAAGATAGATTGATTCCTTTCTAAGCAGGAAACTTTCTGCATGTGTGTCGGGGAAATTCCACTTTGTATTAGGCAGGCTAGCTTAAATGGGGAAGCGCCCAAGTTACGTCCATGTTCAGATCTTCAGATAGGACTGTGCTATCTATCATGCTTTAGGTGTCATTCTCTACATTTATGCCACAAAAAATTTGAGCATTTCGCCGAAAACAACCATGTTATTTAACTCACCATAGAAGAGAGGCTTTAAAGTCATCACAGAATCTAAAGCTCACATTCATAGTAATAAATTTTTACCTTCTCTTGTAGAGGTATTCTCACTAAATGTTTAAAAAATCTCCATCGACAATGACGGATATTTGTGATCATTGTGATTTGGGGCCCAAACAAAGATTATTTTAAGCATTCTCCACCTGTGTGGTGTATGAAAGGTCTTAATATTATCGTCAACATGTTATTGCTACTTCCTACATTTGAAGCACTTCACAATTTTTCTGTATATTCTCACTCAATTCTCTGACGGTGACGAATGATCATTTGAACTGGACCCTGAGGACGCCCTGGATTCCGAGGAGAAACTGGACTCCTGACTGCTTTGTATCTGCTAAGGTTAAGCTGCTGAAAATCATTAAAAACCGTTAGTATAATAAATATAACTAGACCATGAACAGAAGTATTTCCTAAATCCGATACATATAAACGAAACTTCTTACCCAGCAGAAACAGGTAGTTCACTGCGATGTCTAATCCTTCAAGACAAACCACGGTGTTTGAAAATTCTTCGCGAAACTTCATTTGAGTTTGTTTTTGCTGGGATGAAGATGTCTGCATCAGACGCGATTTCTGCATCGTGCTGTTCAAAACGTCACTAACCATTTGTGCATGCTTCAAGACTGTTTACACGGTGGTACAGGAACCTTCGATCATAGGATAACTAATTTTTCACAATGGTCGAACAGCAGGGTTTCAGATAGATTCATATCCTCCCAAACCGGAATCTTGCCCCATGTTGTTCGGGGAAATGCCACTTTGCATTAGGCAGGCTAGCTACATGCGAAGAATCGCCCAAATTAAGTCCATGTTCAGAGCCTCAGAAAGGACTTGGCTTCCATCTATTAGGTGTCATATCTTACACTTATACCACAAAACATTTAGGATTTTGCAGAAAACAACTATGTTATTTGTCTAACCATAGAATAGAGGCATCCGTGTCATCACGGCATCTAAAGTGCTCATTCTTAATAACAAATTCTTACCGTCTCCTTTAGAGGTGTCTTCACTAAATGTTGATAAATAATCTTCTGCCAATTTTGGACGTTTTTGATCATTGTCATTTGCAGCAAAAACAAACCACCTTTTAAGCATTCTCGACCTGTGTGATTTATAAAAAGTCTTAATATTCTCATCAGCCTGCTATTACTACTTACTTCATTTGAAGCACGGATCAATTTTTTTCAGTATCTTCTCACTCGAATCTCTAATGGTGGCGAATTATCTTCGAAACTGACACCGAGCACGCGCTGGATTCCGAGGAAAAGTTACACTCCTTACTGCTTTGTATCTGGAAAGTTTAAGTTACTGAAAATCATTGAAAAATGATAGTGCAATAAGTATCATTAAAACATAGACTGAAATATTTTCTGAAGGCGATAGTTAAAAATGAAACTTTTTACCGAGCAAAGACAGGTAGCTCATTGCGATGTGTTCTTCTCCAAAACAAACTACGGTGATTGAAAAATCTTCGTGAAACTTCATTTGAATTTGTGTTACCTGGATGAAAATGGCAAGATCAATCGTGATTTCTGCATCGCGCTGTTCCAAAAGATCATTAACGTTTGTGCATGCTTCAAGACTGTACACACAGGGGTCAAATCGGTAGAGAGACCTTCGATCCTAGGACAATAATCAATTTTGCACAATGGTAGAACGGCAGGGTATAAAATAGATTGATATACTCAACGGCGGGAACTTGCTCTATGTTTTCCTAGGAAATGCCGCTTTGCTTTAGAAAGGGTAGGTGCATGCAAATAAGAGCCTAAAACAACTGCGTCAATTGTCTCAACATAGAAGAGAGGCTTCCGTGTCATCACATCATCCAAAATGCACATTCATAATAATAAATTCTTACATTTTCCTTTAGAGGTGTTTTAACTAAATGTTTATAAATCCGCTTCTGCCACTTTCGGATGTTTTTTATCGTTGTGCTTCGCAGCCCAAACAAAGCATGTCTGAAGCACTCTTTACCTCTATAATTTATTAAAGGTCTTAATATGTTTGTCAACCTGTCATTACTACCTACTACATTTGAAGCGCTTCAAATTTTTTTCTGTATCTTCCCACTCGAATCTCTGATGGTAACGAGTGATCTTGGGAACGTGTTTCCGTGGACGAGCTGCATTCCGTGGAGAAGCTGGAGTCCTGACTGCTTAGTATATGGAAAGATTAAATTGCTGAAAAACATTAAAAACTGATACTGTATTAAATATCATAAAACCATGGACTGAAATATTTCCTAAAGCCGATAAGTAAAACCGAAACTTGTTACCTAGCAAAGACAGGTACTGTAGTTCAGTGCTATGTGTACTCCTCCATGACGAATCACGGGGTTTTAAAATTCTTTGGGAAACTTCATTTGAATTTGTTTTCCTTGGATGAAGCACAGGGGGCCTACGGATACTGTGTGTTTAAAATATCACAACATTACAAGTAAAATTGTAATCAAACACACCTAATATCCATTGTGTTTCCAGCAAAGATCGTAAAAGTATTATTTTATCACAATATTACATGCAAAATAGTAATTAAAACACCTTATTTATCTCTTGTTGCAAGCGAAGATCGTAAAAGTGTTATTTTACTATTTCCACATCTCTTCTACTTCATGTATAGTTCAACTATAATCCTTATTCGCCGGAGAAGCGGCTCCTCGAGTGAATTTATAGGTCAGTGGATATATCGTAATACACAATACGCAAACAAAGAAGATGAAGGCGGATAAAACAAATAAAATTGCATACTTTTTGGGAAATATCTGAGTTAAAACAACGTTTAGCAAGTATAGACCAGCGTTTGTTAATGTATTGGGTCCTACTTCGTAGGACTTACAGGAAACATAGCGAATGAAAACCCGGGTAGCGTTGCTGTTTTATTATAATTCTGCTGAATTTTTATAAAGTGATTAAGACTTTTATACAACCGGCCCACGGATTAAAATCTAAACGCGAGTTGTATTGCAATATTGTTATCTGTGCTGGCTTCAATTTTTCTTACCATTTTGATACTAAAGCGTGTCTTTCTTTACATGTTAATCGAAAAAATAACGGTTAACGTGGAAAGGTCAAAGGTCACTAGGTGAGTGCTAGTGACGTACTTCCGTCACCAGCTGTTGCGGTGCACATTGTACGAAAGATATTCGTGGTTTGGCTATCTTTAAAACAGGGAACGGGGAACCGGGGAACCGGAAAACAGGAGAACCGGGGAACTAGGGAACCGAGGAAGAGGGGAACAGGGGAACCGGGGAACCGGGGAAGTGCACTCTTCATCCTAAACTACATTGTGCAGTGCGAAAACCCTACCTCCCTTCCCATTTTAGGCCAATGGAAATTTTGAAAAGCGGTGATTTTTAAAATGCAATGTGATATAAAAAACTGGCTATACTCTGCACAGACTTCCGGCAAAGTTCTTTTGAATTAGCATCACTTTATTTCGCGCTTTCAACTTTGTACGCGTTTTAAAGCATGTTTTTATTCAAAAATCGAAGGCCTGTATTTGGCTTCCTTAGTTGCAAAGACGGCGACAAATGGTCTGGAGTCATTTTTGACTGACGTTATAGTAGCATAAACAACCTAATTAGAACGAATTGTTTAAGACAGGTAAGACAGGTAAGACCAGTAAGAAAGGTAAGAAAGGTAAGACAAATAAGACAGGTAAGACAGGTAAGACAGGTAAGACAGGTAAGACAGGTAAGATCAATACCACAGGTAAAATAGGTAGAAAAGGTAGGACAGGTAAAACAGGTAAGACATGTAAGACAGGTAAGACAGGTAAACAGGTAAGATGGTAAAACAGGTAAGAAAGTGAGACAGATAAGACGAATAAGACAGATAACACAGATAAGAGAGTTAAGACAGATAAAACAGGTGAGAAAGGTAATACAGTAGCACAGGTAAGACGGATAAAACAGGTAAGTTAAGCATGAAAGTCAAGAAAGGTAAGACAAGTAAGACAGGCAAGAAATTAAGACTGGTAAGACAGGTAGAAACAAAAGACACGTGAGACAGGAAAATCAAGTAGGACAGGTAAGGAAGGTAACACAGGTAAGACAGGTAAGACCGGTAAGAAAGTCAAGACATGTAAGACAGGTAAGACAGGTAAGACAGGTAAGACCGGCAAGAAAGTCAAGACATGTAAGACAGGTAAGACAGGCAAGACAGGTATTACAGGTTAGACAGGTAAGAAAGGTAAAAAATGTAAGACAGGTAAAACAGGTCAGACAAATAAGAAAAGTAGGACAGGTAAGACATGTAAGACAGGTAAGAGAGGTAAGACAGGTGAGACATGTAAGACAGGTAAGACAGAAAGACATGTAAGACTGGTAAGACAGGTAAGACATGTATGACAGGTAAGATAGGTAAGACATGTAAGACAGGTAAGACAGGTAAGACAGGTAAGAAAGGTAAGACAGTTAAGACAGGTAAGACAGGTAAGACAGGAAAACTCAAGACATATAAGACAGAAAAGACAGGTAAGAAAGGTAAGATAGATAAGACAGATAAGACAGATAAGACAAATAAGACAGCTAAGACAGATAAGCTGGAAAAGACAGATAAGACAGCCAAGAAAGGTAAGACAGGTAAGACAGATAAAACAAATAAGACAGATAAGACAGATAAGACAGATAAGACAGATAAGACAGATAGACAGATAAGACAGAAAAGCCAGGTAAGACAGGTAAGACAGACAAGACAGATAAGACAGATAAGACAGATAAGACAGATAAGACAGATAAGACAGATAAGAAAGCTAAGACAGATAAGACAGGTAGCACAGGTAAGACAGATAAGACAAGTAAGACAAGTAAGACAGGTTAAGACAGGTAAAACAGGTAGACAGGTAAGGCAGGTAAGAAAGGTAAGAAAGGTAAGACAGGTAAAACAGGTAAGACAGGTAAGACAGGTAAGACAGGTAAAACAGGCAAGACATGTAAGACTGGTAAGACAGGTAAGACAGGTTACAGAGTCAACACAGATAAAACAGATAAGAGAGAAAAGGCAAATAAGACAGATAAGACAGATAAGACAGATAAGAGAGATAAGTCAGATAGGACAAATAGGACAGATAAGATAGGTAAGACAGGTACGACAGGTAAGACAGGTAAGACAGATAAGAAATGTAAGACAGGTAAAACGGGTAAAACAGAAAAGAAAAGTAAAGATATGTAACACAGGTAAGAATGGTAAGACAGGTAAGAAAATAAAGACAGAAAAAGAAAGGTAGGACAGGTAAGACAGGTAAAACAAGTAAGAAAGGTAAGACAGGTAAAACATGTGAGACAGGTAAGACAGGTAAGACAGGTAAGCCAGGTAAGACAGGTAAGCAAGATAAGAGAGATAAGAGAGATAAGAGAGATAAGATAGATAAGACAGATAAGACAGATAAGACAAATAAGACAGATAAGACAGAAATGACAGAAAAGACAGGACAGACAGAATAGACGGACCAGACAAGTAAAAAAGAAAAGACAGGTAAGAATGGTAAGACGAGTCAGACAGATAAAACAAATAAGACAAATAAGACAGATAAGACAGATAAGACAGACTGACAGATAAGACAGAAAAGCCAGGTAAGACAGGTACGACAGATAAGACAGATAAGACAGATAATAATGCTAAAACAGATGAGATAGAAAAGACAGATAAGACAGGTAAGACAGGTACAAAAGTAAGACAGGTAAGGCAGGTAAGACAAGTAAGACCGGTTAGAAAGGTAAGATAGGTAAGACCAGTAAGAAAGGTAACAAAGGTAAGACAAATGAGACAGGTAAGCCAGGTAAGACTGGTGAGACAGGTAAGATCAATACCTTAGGTAAAATAGGTAGAAAAGTTAGGACAGGTAAAACAGGTAAGACATGTAAGACAGGTATGACAGGTAAAACAGGTAAGATGGTAAAACAGGTAAGAAAGTAATACAGATAAGACGAATAAGACAGATAAGACAGATAAGACAGATAAGACTGGTAAGACAGGTAATACAGTAGCACAGGTAAGACACAAAAAACAGGTAAGACAAACATGACAGGCAAGACAGGTAAGACAAGTAAGACACTCAGGTATATTAATGCCTGGCTCTCCTTTTGCCAATACACGAAAATACGTTGAAAATTATTTAAAAATTATTCGAGCCCCTCATGACTGCGGTTAAAGTGTTTTAACTTTTGTCCCAAAAGTATCTTTAATTTACCATACAGTTGGTTGCCATGGCAACGATCACGTGACATGTATGGCCAAAAATAGCATGTAAATTGAGCAACCTATTTCAACAGAGCTGCAGCAGTATAAATCGTTCTTTAAACTAGGCGAAATTGGTACAAAGAGATGCACTGGGTTTCGAGGATTATGAAATGAATCAGGAAAATTGTCGCTTGACCTTGGTTAGAGTAATATTGGAATGAATATGAAGAGCTTTCGCTGATAAGAATCGTTCATTGGAGCATTAAGTAGTGTTCTCTTTTGAAATGAACACTTTCCCGATTACATTAAGATACTTCCAAGTCTTGTTTAAGCAATTCGGCTTTAAAATAGTGCGAAAGCATACAATTTATGCTGCTGCAAACCGAACGAGTTTTTTGCGTGGAGAATATCCACAGGCCATATTGAAAACGTCTACCGTTTACTGTAAAGGGTATCATATTTCGAACAACAGCATTGTGTTTTCATCCAATAGATCAAACAAAAACATGGTATTGTACAAATATCGAGCCTAGTGTTTGAGATATAGATTTTTGGGTTGATCCGTGTTTTTGTTCGAGGAAAGCTGACGACAAATCAACAATTAATACTGAACAACACAGACGTAGTTCACAATAACAAGCTTATTATTTATCAGAAGTTCAAAGGTTAACTGTCTCACTCGGATATTATATATGCAATAAGTATTTCAAGGTAAGAACGAAATTTAACCCAAAAACATTGTCCTGTTTATGTTATACATTCTAGTTATTCATGTAGCTCTGATACGTTTTACTCCTACTTGGCCAACTCAAATGCCTGAATTGATTCAAATACCTAAATAAATGTTGCAACCCGCAAAAATTCAAATAGACGCATGTCCCAAAGATCACGCGTGAAACACTTGCGGATTATATCATGCAAACGTGGGCAGAGCCAGGCATTAAGTTGCCTGAGCAGGCAAGACAGCTAAGACTGGTAAGACAGGTAGACAAAAAAGACAGGTGAGACAGGAAAATAAAGTAACACAGGTAAGGCAGGTAAGACAGGTAAAGCAGGTAAGACTGGTAAGACAGTCAAGACAGGTAAGACAGGTAAGACAGGTATTAAGTGTTAGAAAGGTAACAAAGGTAAAAAATGTAAGACAGGTAAAACAGGTGAGACAGGTAAGACAAGTAGGACAGGTAAGACATGTAAGACAGGTAAGAGAGGTAAGACAGGTGAGACATGTAAGACAGGTAAGACAGGTAAGACTGGTAAGACATGTAAGATAGGGAAGACATGTAAGACATTTAACACAGGTAAGAGAAGTATAACAGGTAAAACATGTAAGGCAGGTAAGACACGTAAGACAAGTAAAACAAGTAAGAAAGGTAAGACAGTAAGACAGGTAAGGCACCTAAGACAGGTAAGACAATAAGAAAAAAAAGAAGGTAAGAGAGTTAAAACAGATAAGACAGATAAGACAGCTAAAACAGATGAGACAGGTAGCACAAATAAAACAGGTAAGACAAGTACGACAAGTAAGACAGGTAAGACTGGTAAGACAGGTAAAACAGGTAGACAGGTAAGACAGGTAAGACAGGTAAGACAGGTAATACATGTAAGACTGGTAAGAGAGGTAAGACATGTATGACAGGTAAGACAGGTAAGACATGTAAGACAGGTAAAGAGGTAAGACAGGTAAGACATGTAAGACAGGTAAGAAAGGTAAGACAGGTAAGACAGGTAACACAGGTAAGACAGGTAAGACAGGTAAGACAGGTAAGACAGGTAAGACAGGTAAGACAGGTAAGACTGTTAAGAAAGGTAAGACAGGTACGACAGGTAAGACAGGTAAGACAGGTAAGACAGGTAAGACAGGTGAGACAGGTAAGAGAGATAAGAGAGATAAGAGAGATAAGAGAGATAAGAGAAATAAGAGAGATAAGAGAGATAAGAGAGATAAGAGGGATAAGAAATTTAAGACAAATAAGACAGATAAGACAGAAATGACAGAAAAGACTGAACAGACAGACCGGACAGGTAAAAAAGAAAAGACAGGTAGGAATGGTGAGAAAGGTAAGACAGATAAAACAAATAACATAAATAAGACGGATATGACAGATAGGACGGAGAGACAGATAAGACAGAAAAGCCAGGTAAGACAGGTAAGACAGATAAGACAGATAAAACAAATAAGACAGCTAAAACAGATGAGATAGAAAAGACAGATAAGACAGGTAAGACAGGTAAAAAAGTAAAACAGGTAAGACAGGTAAGACAGGTAAGACAGGTAAGACCAGTAAGAAAGGTAAGAAAGAAAAGACAAATAAGACAGGTAAGCCAGGTAAGACAGGTAAGACAGGTAAGATCAATACCACAGGTAAAATAAGTAGAAAAGGTAGGACAGGTAAAACAGGTAGGACATGTAAGACAGGTAAGACAGGTAAACAGGTAAGATGGTAAAACAGGTAAGAAAGTGAGACAGATAAGACGAATAAGACAGATAAGACAGATAAGAGAGATAAGACAGATAAGACTGATAAAACAGGTAAAATAGTTAAGACAGATAAGACAGATAAAACAGGTGAGACAGGTAATACAGTAGCACAGGTAAGACGGATAAAACAGGTAAGTTAAGCATGAAAGTGAAGACAGGTAAGACAAGTAAGACAGGCAAAAAATTAAGACTGGTAAGACAGGTAGACACAAAAGACACGTGAGACAGGAAAATCAAGTACGACAGGTAAGGAAGGTAAGACAGGTAAGACCGGTAAGACCGGTAAGAAAGTCAAGACATGTAAGACAGGTAAGACAGGTAAGACAGGTAAGACAGGTATTACAGGTTAGAAAGGTAAGAAAGGTAAAAATGTAAGACAGGTAAAACAGGTGACACAGGTAAGAAAAGTAGGACAGGTAAGACAGGTAAGACAGGTAAGAGAGGTAAGACAGGTGAGACATGTAAGACAGGTAAGACAGATAAGACATGTAAGACTGGTAAGACAGGTAAGACATGTATGAAGGGTAAGATATGTAAGACATGTAAGACAGGTAAGACAGGTAAGACAGGTAAGAAAGATAAGACAGGTAAGACAGGTAAGACAAGTAAGACAGGTAAGACAGGTAAGACTGGTAAGAAAGGTAAGACAGGTAAGACAGGTAAGACAGGAAAAGTCAAGACATATAAGACGGATAAGACAGATAAGAGAGATAAGTCAGATAGGACAAATAAGACAGATAAGATAGGGAAGACAGGTACGACAGGTAAGACCGGTAAGACAGATAAGACAGGTAAGACAGGTAAAACGGGTAAAGCAGGAAACAAAAGTAAAGATATGTAACACAGGTAAGAATGGTAAGACAGGTAAGAAAATAAAGGCAGGTAAGAAAGGTAGGACAGGTAAGACAGGTAAAACAAGTAAGAAAGGTAAGACAGGTAAGACAGGTAAGACAGGAAAGACAGGTGAGACAGGTAAGAGAGATAAGAGAGATAAGAGAGATAAGAGAGATAAGAGAAAGAATAGAGATAAGAGAGATAAGAGAGATAAGAGGGATAAGAAATTTAAGACAAATAAGACAGATAAGACAAAAACGAAAGAAAAGACAGAACAGACAGACCGGACAGGTAAAAAAGAAAAGACAGGTAAAAATGGTGAGAAAGGTAAGACAGATAAAACAAATCAGATAAATAAGACGGATTTGACCGATAGGACGGAGAGACAGATAAGACAGAAAAGCCAGGTAAGACAGGTAAGACAGAAAAGACAGATAAAACAAATAAGACAGCTAAAACAGATGAGATAGAAAAGACAGATAAGACAGGTAAGACAGGTAAAAAAGTAAAACAGGTAAGACAGGTAAGACAAGTAAGACAGGTAAGACCAGTAAGAAAGGTAAGAAAGGTAAGACAAATAAGACATTTAAGCCAGGTAAGACAGGTAAGACAGGTAAGATCAATACCACAGGTAAAATAGGTAGAAAAGGTAGGACAGGTAAAACAGGTAAGACATGTAAGACAGCTAAGACAGGTAAACAGGTAAGATGGTAAAACAGGTAAGAAAGTGAGACAGATAAGACGAATAAGACAGACAAGACAGATAAGAGAGATAAGACAGATAAGACTGGTAAAACAGGTAAAATAGTTAAGACAGATAAGACAGATAAAACAGGTGAGACAGGTAATACAGTAGCACAGGTAAGACGGATAAAACAGGTAAGTTAAGCATGAAAGTGAAGACAGGTAAGACAAGTAAGACAGGCAAAAAATTAAGACTGGTAAGACAGGTAGACACAAAAGACACGTGAGACAGGAAAATCAAGTAGGACAGGTAAGGAAGGTAAGACAGGTAACACCGGTAAGAAAGTCAAGACATGTAAGACAGGTAAGACAGGTAAGACATGTAAGACAGGTAAGACAGGTAAGACAGGTAAGACAGGTAAGACAGGTAAGACAGGTATTACAGGTTAGAAAGGTAAGAAAGGTAAAAATGTAAGACAGGTAAAACAGGTGAGACAGGTAAGAAAAGTAGGACAGGTAAGACAGGTAAGACAGGTAAGAGAGGTAAGACAGGTGAGACATGTAAGGCAGGTAAGACAGATAAGACATGTAAGACTGGTAAGACAGGTAAGACATGTATGACGGGTAAGATAGGTAAGACATGTAAGACAGGTAAGACAGGTAAGAAAGATAAGACAGGTAAGACAGGTAAGACAGGTAAGACAGGTAAGACAGGTAAGACTGGTAAGAAAGGTAAGACAGGTAAGACAGGTAAGACAGGAAAAGTCAAGACATATAAGACAGATAAGACGGATAAGACAGATAAGAGAGATAAGTCAGATAGGACAAATAAGACAGATAAGATAGGGAAGACAGGTACGACAGGTAAGACCGGTAAGACAGATAAGACAGGTAAGACAGGTAAAACGGGTAAAGCAGGCAACAAAAGTAAAGATATGTAACACAGGTAAGAATGGTAAGACAGGTAAGAAAATAAAGGCAGGTAAGAAAGGTAGGACAGGTAAGACAGGTAAAACAAGTAAGAAAGGTAAGACAGGTAAGACAGGTAAGACAGGTAAGACAGGTGAGACAGGTAAGAGAGATAAGAGAGATAAGAGAGATAAGAGAGATAAGAGAAAGAAGAGAGATAAGAGAGATAAGAGAGATAAGAGGGATAAGAAATTTAAGACAAATAAGACAGATAAGACAAAAACGAAAGAAAAGACAGAACAGACAGACCGGACAGGTAAAAAAGAAAAGACAGGTAAAAATGGTGAGAAAGGTAAGACAGATAAAACAAATCAGATAAATAAGACGGATTTGACCGATAGGACGGAGAGACAGATAAGACAGAAAAGCCAGGTAAGACAGGTAAGACAGAAAAGACAGATAAAACAAATAAGACAGCTAAAACAGATGAGATAGAAAAGACAGATAAGACAGGTAAGACAGGTAAAAAAGTAAAACAGGTAAGACAGGTAAGACAAGTAAGACAGGTAAGACCAGTAAGAAAGGTAAGAAAGGTAAGACAAATAAGACATTTAAGCCAGGTAAGACAGGTAAGACAGGTAAGATCAATACCACAGGTAAAATAGGTAGAAAAGGTAGGACAGGTAAAACAGGTAAGACATGTAAGACAGCTAAGACAGGTAAACAGGTAAGATGGTAAAACAGGTAAGAAAGTGAGACAGATAAGACGAATAAGACAGACAAGACAGATAAGAGAGATAAGACAGATAAGACTGGTAAAACAGGTAAAATAGTTAAGACAGATAAGACAGATAAAACAGGTGAGACAGGTAATACAGTAGCACAGGTAAGACGGATAAAACAGGTAAGTTAAGCATGAAAGTGAAGACAGGTAAGACAAGTAAGACAGGCAAAAAATTAAGACTGGTAAGACAGGTAGACACAAAAGACACGTGAGACAGGAAAATCAAGTAGGACAGGTAAGGAAGGTAAGACAGGTAACACCGGTAAGAAAGTCAAGACATGTAAGACAGGTAAGACAGGTAAGACAGGTAAGACAGGTAAGACAGGTAAGACAGGTAAGACAGGTAAGACAGGTAAGACAGGTAAGACAGGTATTACAGGTTAGAAAGGTAAGAAAGGTAAAAATGTAAGACAGGTAAAACAGGTGAGACAGGTAAGAAAAGTAGGACAGGTAAGACAGGTAAGACAGGTAAGAGAGGTAAGACAGGTGAGACATGTAAGGCAGGTAAGACAGATAAGACATGTAAGACTGGTAAGACAGGTAAGACATGTATGACGGGTAAGATAGGTAAGACATGTAAGACAGGTAAGACAGGTAAGAAAGATAAGACAGGTAAGACAGGTAAGACAGGTAAGACAGGTAAGACAGGTAAGACTGGTAAGAAAGGTAAGACAGGTAAGACAGGTAAGACAGGAAAAGTCAAGACATATAAGACAGATAAGACGGATAAGACAGATAAGAGAGATAAGTCAGATAGGACAAATAAGACAGATAAGATAGGGAAGACAGGTACGACAGGTAAGACCGGTAAGACAGATAAGACAGGTAAGACAGGTAAAACGGGTAAAGCAGGCAACAAAAGTAAAGATATGTAACACAGGTAAGAATGGTAAGACAGGTAAGAAAATAAAGGCAGGTAAGAAAGGTAGGACAGGTAAGACAGGTAAAACAAGTAAGAAAGGTAAGACAGGTAAGACAGGTAAGACAGGTAAGACAGGTGAGACAGGTAAGAGAGATAAGAGAGATAAGAGAGATAAGAGAGATAAGAGAAAGAAGAGAGATAAGAGAGATAAGAGAGATAAGAGGGATAAGAAATTTAAGACAAATAAGACAGATAAGACAAAAACGAAAGAAAAGACAGAACAGACAGACCGGACAGGTAAAAAAGAAAAGATAGGTAAGAATGGTGAGAAAGGTAAGACAGATAAAACAAATAAGATAAATAAGACGGATATGACAGATAGGACGGAGAGACAGATAAGACAGAAAAGCCAGGTAAGAATGGTAAGACAGATAAGACAGATAAAACAAATAAGACAGCTAAAACAGATGAGATAGAAAAGACAGATAAGACAGGTAAGACAGGTAAAAAAGTAAAACAGGTAAGACAGGTAAGACAGGTAAGACAGGTAAGACCAGTAAGAAAGGTAAGAAAGGTAAGACAAATAAGACAGGTCAGCCAGGTAAGACAGGTAAGACAGGTAAGATCAATACCACAAGTAAAATAGGTAGAAAAGGTAGGACAGGTAAAACAGGTAAGACATGTAAGACAGGTAAGACAGGTAAACAGGTAAGATGGTAAAACAGGTAAGAAAGTGAGACAGATAAGACGAATAAGACAGATAAGACAGATAAGAGAGATAAGACAGATAAGACTGGTAAAACAGGTAAAATAGTTAAGACAGAAAAGACAGATAAAACAGGTGAGACAGGTAATACAGTAGCACAGGTAAGACGGATAAAACAGGTAAGTTAAGCATGAAAGTGAAGACAGGTAAGACAAGTAAGACAGGAAAAAAATTAAGACTGGTAAGACAGGTAGACACAAAAGACACATGAGACAGGAAAATCAAGTAGGACAGGTAAGGAAGGTAAGACAGGTAAGACAGGTAAGACCGGTAAGAAAGTCAAGACATGTAGGACAGGTAAGACAGGTAAGACAGGTAAGATAGGTAAGACATGTAAGACAGGTAAGACAGGTAAGACAGGTAAGAAAGATAAGACAGGTAAGACAGGTAAGACAGGTAAGACAGGTAAGACAGGTAAGACTGGTAAGAAAGGTAAGACAGGTAAGCAAGATAAGAGAGATACGAGAGATAAGAGAGATAAGAGGGATAAGAGAGATAAGAGAGATAAGAGAGATAAGATAGATAAGACAGATAAGACAGATAAGACAGAAATGACAGAAAAGACAGGACAGACAGAACAGACGGACCAGACAAGTAAAAAAGAAAAGACAAGTAAGAATGGTAAGACGAGTCAGACAGATAAAACAAATAAGACAAATAAGACAGATAAGACAGATAAGACAGACTGACAGATAAGACAGAAAAGCCAGGTAAGACAGGTACGACAGATAAGACAGATAAGACAGATAATAATGCTAAAACAGATGAGATAGAAAAGACAGATAAGACAGGTAAGACAGGTAAAAAAGTAAGACAGGTAAGGCAGGTAAGACAAGTAAGACCGGTTAGAAAGGTAAGATAGGTAAGACCAGTAAGAAAGGTAACAAAGGTAAGACAAATGAGACAGGTAAGCCAGGTAAGACTGGTGAGACAGGTAAGATCAATACCACAGGTAAAATAGGTAGAAAAGTTAGGACTGGTAAAACAGGTAAGACATGTAAGACAGGTATGACAGGTAAAACAGGTAAGATGGTAAAACAGGTAAGAAAGTAAGACAGATAAGACGAATAAGACAGATAAGACAGATAAGACTGGTAAGACAGGTAATACAGTAGCACAGGTAAGACACAAAAAACAGGTAAGAAAAACATGACAGGCAAGACAGGTAAGACAAGTAAGACAGGCAAGACAGCTAAGACTGGTAAGACAGGTAGACACAAAAGACAGGTGAGACAGGAAAATAAAGTAACACAGGTAAGGCAGGTAAGACAGGTAAAGCAGGTAAGACTGGTAAGACAGTCAAGACAGGTAAGACAGGTAAGACAGGTATTAAGTGTTAGAAAGGTAACAAAGGTAAAAAATGTAAGACAGGTAAAACAGGTTAGACAGGTAAGACAAGTAGGACAGGTAAGACATGTAAGACAGGTAAGAGAGGTAAGACAGGTGAGACATGTAAGACAGGTAAGACAGGTAAGACTGGTAAGACATGTAAGATAGGGAAGACATGTAAGACATTTAACACAGGTAAGAGAAGTATAACAGGTAAAACATGTAAGGCAGGTAAGACACGTAAGACAAGTAAAACAAGTAAGAAAGGTAAGACAGGCAAGAAAGGTAAGGCACCTAAGACAGGTAAGACAATAACAAAAAAAAAGACAGGTAAGAGAGTTAAAACAGATAAGACAGATACCACAGCTAAAACAGATGAGACAGGTAGCACAAATAAAACAGGTAAGACAAGTACGACAAGTAAGACAGGTAAGACAGGTAAGACAGGTAAAACAGGTAGACAGGTAAGGCAGGTAAGACAGGTAAGAAAGGTAAGACAGGTTAGATAGGTAAAACAGGTAAGACAGGTAAGACAGGTAAGACAAGTAATACATGTAAGACTGGTAAGAGAGGTAAGACATGTATGACAGGTAAGACAAGTAAGACATGTAAGACAAGTAAAGAGGTAAGACAGGTAACACATGTAAGACAGGTAAAACAGGTAAGACAGGTAAGACAGGTAAGACAGGTAAGACAGGTAAGACAGGTAAGACTGGTAAGAAAGGTAAGACAGGTACGACAGGTAAGAATGGAAAAGTCAAGACATATAAGACAGATAAGACGGATAAGACAGATAAGAGAGATAAGTCAGATAGGACAGATAAGACAGATAAGATAGGGAAGACAGGTACGACAGGTAAGACCGGTAAGAAAGATAAGACAGGTAAGACAGGTAAGACAGATAAGACAGATAAAACAAATAAGACAGCTAAAACAGATGAGATAGAAAAGACAGATAAGACAGGTAAGACAGGTAAAAAAGTAAAACAGGTAAGACAGGTAAGACAGGTAAGACAGGTAAGACAGGTAAGACCAGTAAGAAAGGTAAGAAAGAAAAGACAAATAAGACAGGTAAGCCAGGTAAGACAGGTAAGACAGGTAAGATCAATACCACAGGTAAAATAGGTAGAAAAGGTAGGACAGGTAAAACAGGTAGGACATGTAAGACAGGTAAGACAGGTAAACAGGTAAGATGGTAAAACAGGTAAGAAAGTGAGACAGATAAGACGAATAAGACAGATAAGACAGATAAGAGAGATAAGACAGATAAAACTGGTAAAACAGGTAAAATAGTTAAGACAGATAAGACAGATAAAACAGGTGAGACAGGTAATACAGTAGCACAGGTAAGACGGATAAAACAGGTAAGTTAAGCATGAAAGTGAAGACAGCTAAGACAAGTAAAACAGGCAAAAAATTAAGACTGGTAAGACAGGTAGACACAAAAGACACGTGAGACAGGAAAATAAATTAGGACAGGTAAGGAAGGTAAGACAGATAAGACAGGTAAGACCGGTAAGAAAGTCAAGACATGTAAGACAGGTAAGACAGGTAAGACAGGTAAGACAGGTAAGACAGGTATTACAGGTTAGAAAGGTAAGGCAGGTAAAAATGTAAGACAGGTAAAACAGGCGAGATAGGTAAGAAAAGTAGGACAGGTAAGACATGTAAGACAGGTAAGAGAGGTAAGACAGGTGAGACATGTAAGACAGGTAAGACAGATAAGACATGTAAGACTGGTAAGACAGGTAAGACATGTATGACAGGTAAGATAGGTAAGACATGTGAGACAGGTAAGACAGGTAAGACAGGTAAGAAAGATAAGACAGGTAAGACAGGTAAGACAAGTAAGACAGGTAAGACAGGTAACACTGGTAAGAAAGGTAAGACAGGTAAGACAGGTAAGACAGGAAAAGTCAAGACATATAAGACAGATAAGACGGATAAGACAGATAAGAGAGATAAGTCAGATAGGACAAATAAGACAGATACGGTAGGGAAGACAGGTACGACAGGTAAGACCGGTAAGACAGATAAGACAGGTAAGACAGGTAAAACGGGTAAAGCAGGCAACAAAAGTAAAGATATGTAACACAGGTAAGAATGGTAAGACAGGTAAGAAAATAAAGGCAGGTAAGAAAGGTAGGACAGGTAAGACAGGTAAAAGAAGTAAGAAAGGTAAGACAGGTAAGACAGGTAAGACAGGTAAGACAGGTGAGACAGGTAAAAGAGATAAGAGAGATAAGAGAGATAAGAGAGATAAGAGAAAGAAGAGAGATAAGAGAGATAAGAGAGATAAGAGGGATAAGAAATTTAAGACAAATAAGACAGATAAGACAAAAACGAAAGAAAAGACAGAACAGACAGACCGGACAGGTAAAAAAGAAAAGACAGGTAAGAATGGTGAGAAAGGTAAGACAGATAAAACAAATAAGAGAAATAAGACGGATATGACAGATAGGACGGAGAGACAGATAAGACAGAAAAGCCAGGTAAGACAGGTAAGACAGATAAGACAGATAAAACAAATAAGACAGCTAAAACAGATGATATAGAAAAGACAGATAAGACAGGTAAGACAGGTAAAAAAGTAAAACAGGTAAGACAGGTAAGACAGGTAAGACAGGTAAGATCAATACCACAGGTAGAATAGGTAGAAAATGTAGGACAGGTAAAACAGGTAAGACATGTAAGACAGGTAAGACAGGTAAACAGGTAAGATGGTAAAACAGGTAAGAAAGTGAGACAGATAAGACGAATAAGACAGATAAGACAGATAAGAAAGATAAGACAGATAAGACTGGTAAAACAGGTAAAATAGTTAAGATAGATAAGACAGATAAAACAGGTGAGACAGGTAATACAGTAGCACAGGTAAGACGGATAAAACAGGTAAGTTAAGCATGAAAGTGAAGACAGGTAAGACAAGTAAGACAGGCAAAAAATTAAGACTGGTAAGACAGGTAGACACAAAAGACACATGAGACAGGAAAGTCAAGTAGGACAGGTAAGGAAGGTAAGACAGGTAAGACAGGTAAGACCGGTAAGAAAGTCAAGACATGTAAGACAGGTAAGACAGGTAAGACAGGTAAGACAGGTAAGACAGCTAAGACAGCTAAGACAGGTATTACAGGTTAGAAAGGTAAGAAAGGTAAAAAATGTAAGACAGGTAAAACAGGTGAGACAGGTAAGAAAAGTAGGACAGGTAAGACATGTAAGACAGGTAAGAGAGGTAAGACAGGTGAGACATGTAAGACAGGTAAGACAGGTAAGACCGGTAAGAAAGTCAAGACATGTAAGACAGGTAAGACAAGTAAGACAGGTAAGATAGGTAAGACAGGTATTACAGGTTAGAAAGGTAAGAAAGGTAAAAAATGTAAGACAGGTAAAACAGGTGAGACAGGTAAGAGAGATAAGAGAGATAAGAGAGATAAGAGAGACAAGAGAGATAAGACCGATAAGACAGATAAGACAAATAAGACAGATAAGACAGAAACGACAGAAAAGATAGAGCAGACAGACTAGAATGGTAAAAAAGAAAAGACAGGTAAGAATGGTGAGAAAGGTAAGACAGATAAAACATATAAGATAAATAAAACGGATATGACAGATGGGACGGAGAGACAGATAAGACAGAAAAGCCAGGTAAGAAAGGTAAGACAGATAAGACAGATAAAACAAATAAGACAGCTAAAACAGATGAGATAAAAAAGACAGATAAGACAAGTAAGACAGGTAAAAAAGTAAAACAGGTAAGACAGATAAGACAGGTAAGACAGGTAAGACAGGTAAGACCAGTAAGAAAGGTAAGAAAGGTAAGACAAATAAGACAGGTAAGCCAGGTAAGACAGGTAAGACAGGTAAGATCAATACCACAGGTAAAATAGGTAGAAAAGGTAGGACAGGTAAAACAGGTAAGACATGTAAGACAGGTAAGACAGGTAAACAGGTAAGATGGTAAAACAGGTAAGAAAGTGAGACAGATAAGACGAATAAGACAGATAAGACAGATAAGAGAGATAAGACAGATAAGACTGGTAAAACAGGTAAAATAGTTAAGACAGATAAGACAGATAAAACAGGTGAGACAGGTAATACAGTAGCACAGGTAAGACGGATAAAACAGGTAAGTTAAGCATGAAAGTGAAGACAGGAAAGACAAGTAAGACAGGCAAAAAATTAAGACTGGTAAGACAGGTAGACACAAAAGACACGTGAGACAGGAAAATCAAGTAGGACAGGTAAGGAACGTAAGACAGGTAAGACAGGTAAGACCGGTAAGAAAGTCAAGACATGTAAGACAGGTAAGACAGGTAAGACAGGTAAGACAGGTATTATAGGTTAGACAGGTAAGAAAGGTAAAAAATGTAACACAGGTAAAACAGGTGAGACAGGTAAGACAAGTAGGACAGGTAAGACATGTAAGACAGGTAAGAGAGGTAAGACAGGTGAGAAATGTAAGACAGTTAAGACGGATAAGACATGTAAGACAGGTAAGACAGGTAAGAGGGGTAAGAACGATAAGACATGTAAGACTGGTAAGATAGATAAGACAGGTAAGACAGGCAAGACAGGTAACAGAGTCAAAAAAGATCAGACCGATGAGACAGATAAGACAGATAGACAGATAAGACATATAAGACAGATAAGAAAGATAAGACAGATGACAGATAAGTCAGACAAGACAAACAAGACAGATAAGACAAGTAAGACAGGTAGGACAGGTAAGACAGGTAAGACCGATAAGACAGGTAAGACAGGTAAGATAGTAAGACAGGTAAGAAAAGTAAAATATGTAACACAGGTAAGACTTGTAGGACAGGTAAAAAAAGTAAGAGATTTAAGACAGGTAAGACAGGTAAGACAGGTAAGACAAGTAACACAGGTAAGAAAGGTAAAACAGGTAACACATGTAACAAAGTTAAGACAGGTAATATATTTAAGACAGGTAAAACAGATAAGAGAGATAAAAGAGATAAGACCGATAAGAGAGATAAGACAGATAAGACAGATAAGACAAATAAGTTAGATAAAAAAGAAACGAAAAAAAAGACAGAAAAGACAGATACGACAGATATGAAATTTATAACAGATAAGACAGAAAAGGCAGACAAGACATTTAAAAAAGATAAGACAGGTAAGACACATAAGAGAAATAAGACAGATAAGACAGATAAGAAAGAGAAGACAGAGAAGACAGATAGACATATAAGACAGAAAAGACAGGTAAGAAAGGTAAGATAGATAAGACAGATAAGACAGATAAGACAAATAAGACAGCTAAGACAGATAAGATGGAAAAGACAGATAAGACAGCCAAGAAAGGTAAGACAGGTAAGACAGATAAAACAAAATAGACAGATAAGACAGATAAGAAATATAAGACAGATAAGACAGATAGGTAGATAAGACAGAAAAGCCAAATAAGACAGGTAAGACAGATAAGACAGATAAGACAGATAAGACAGATAAGACAGATAAGACAGATAAGACAGATAAGACAGATAAGACAGATAAGACAGATAAGACAGATAAGAAAGCTAAGACAGATAAGACAGGTAGCACAGGTAAGACAGATAAGACAAGTAAGACAAGTAAGACAGGTAAGACAGCTTAAGACAATTAAAACAGGTAGACAGGTAAGGCAGGTAAGAAAGGTAAGAAAGGTAAGACAGGTAAAACAGGTAAGACAGGTAAGACAGGTAAGACAGGTAAAACAGGCAGGACATGTAAGACTGGTAAAACAGGTAAGACATGTATGACAGGTAAAGAGGTAAGACAGGTAAGACATGTAAGACAGGTAAGACAGGTAAGACAGGTAAGACAGGTAAGACAGGTAAGACAGGTAAGCCAGGTAAGACAGGTAAGACAGGTAAGACAGGTAAGACAGGTAAGACTGGTAAGAAATGTAAGTCAGGTAGGACAGGTAACAGAGTCAAGACAGATAAGACAGATAAGACATATAAGACAGATAAGACAGATAAGACCGATAAGAGAGATAAGTCACAAATGACAAATAAGACAGATAAGATAGGAAAAACAGGTACGACAGGTTAGACAGGTAAGACAGGTAAGACAGAAAAGACAGGTAAGACAGGTAAAACGGGTAAAGCAGGTAAGAAAAGTAAAGATATGTAACACAGGTAAGAATGGTAAAACAGGTAAGAAAATAAAGACAGGTAAGAAAGGTAGGACAGGTAAGACAGGTAAAACAAGTAAGACAGGTAAGACAGGTAAGACATGTAAAACAGGTAAGACAGGTGAGACAGGTAAGAGAGATAAGAGAGATAAAAGAGACAAAAGAGATAAGAGAAATAAGAGAGATAAGAGGGATAAGAGAGATAAGACAGATAAGACAGATAAGACAAATAAGACAGATAAGACAGAAACGACAAAAAAGACAGAACAGACAGACCAAACATGTAAAAAAGAAAAGACAGGTAAGAATGGTAAGGCAGGTAAGTCAGATAAAACAAATAAGACAAATAAGACCGATAAGACAGATAAGACCGATAGACAGATAAGTCAGAAAAGGCAGGTAAGACAGGTAACACAGATAAGACAGTTAAGACAGGTAAAACAGATGAGATAGAAAAGACAGATAAGACAGGTAAGACAGGTAAGAAAGGTAAGACAGGTAAGACAGGTAAAAAAGAAAGACAGGTAAGGAATGTAAGACAAGTAAGACAGTAATATAGGTAAGACAGGTAAGACAGGTAAGACCAGTAAGAAAGGTAAGAAAGGTAAGACAAATAAGACAGGTAAGCCAGGTAAGACAGGTAAGACAGGTCAGATCAATACAACGGATAAAATAGGTTGAAAAAGTAGCACAGGTAAAACAGGTAAGACATGTAAGACAGGGAAGACAGGTAAAAAAGGTAAGATGGTAAAACAGGTAAGAAAGTAAGACAGATAAGACGAATAAGACAGAAAAAACAGATAAGACAGATAAGACAGATAAGACTGGTAAGACACGTAAAATAGTCAAGACAGATACGACAGATAAGACAGATAAAACAGATAAGACAGCTAAGACAGATAAGATAGAAAAGACAGATAAAAATGGTAAGACAGGTAAAATACTTAAGACAGATATGACAGATAAGACAGGTGAGACAGGTAATACAGTAGCACAAGTAAGAAAGGTAAAACAGGTAAGACAGGTAAGACAGGCAAAAAAAGTAAGATAGGTAAGACAGGCAACACAGGTAAGACTGGTAAGACAGGTAGACAGAAAAGACAGGTGAGACAGGAAAGTCAGGTAAGACAGGTAAGAAAGGTAAGACAGGTTAGACAGGTAAGAGAGGTAAGACAAATAAGACAGGTTTTACAGGTAAGACAGGTAAGAAAGGTAAAAATTGTAAGACAGGAAAAACAGGTGAGACAGGTAATACAGTAGCACAGGTAAGACGGATAAAACAGGTAAGTTAAGCATGAAAGTGAAGACAGGTAAGACAAGTAAGACAGGAAAAAAATTAAGACTGGTAAGACAGGTAGACACAAAAGACACATGAGACAGGAAAATCAAGTAGGACAGGTAAGGAAGGTAAGACAGGTAAGACAGGTAAGACCGGTAAGAAAGTCAAGACATGTAGGACAGGTAAGACAGGTAAGACAGGTAAGATAGGTAAGACATGTAAGACAGGTAAGACAGGTAAACAGGTAAGATGGTAAAACAGGTAAGAAAGTGAGACAGATAAGACGAATAAGACAGATAAGACAGATAAGAGAGATAAGACAGATAAGACTGGTAAAACAGGTAAAATAGTTAAGACAGAAAAGACAGATAAAACAGGTGAGACAGGTAATACAGTAGCACAGGTAAGACGGATAAAACAGGTAAGTTAAGCATGAAAGTGAAGACAGGTAAGACAAGTAAGACAGGAAAAAAATTAAGACTGGTAAGACAGGTAGACACAAAAGACACATGAGACAGGAAAATCAAGTAGGACAGGTAAGGAAGGTAAGACAGGTAAGACAGGTAAGACCGGTAAGAAAGTCAAGACATGTAGGACAGGTAAGACAGGTAAGACAGGTAAGATAGGTAAGACATGTAAGACAGGTAAGACAGGTAAGACAGGTAAGAAAGATAAGACAGGTAAGACAGGTAAGACAGGTAAGACAGGTAAGACAGGTAAGACTGGTAAGAAAGGTAAGACAGGTAAGCAAGATAAGAGAGATACGAGAGATAAGAGAGATAAGAGGGATAAGAGAGATAAGAGAGATAAGAGAGATAAGATAGATAAGACAGATAAGACAGATAAGACAGAAATGACAGAAAAGACAGGACAGACAGAACAGACGGACCAGACAAGTAAAAAAGAAAAGACAAGTAAGAATGGTAAGACGAGTCAGACAGATAAAACAAATAAGACAAATAAGACAGATAAGACAGATAAGACAGACTGACAGATAAGACAGAAAAGCCAGGTAAGACAGGTACGACAGATAAGACAGATAAGACAGATAATAATGCTAAAACAGATGAGATAGAAAAGACAGATAAGACAGGTAAGACAGGTAAAAAAGTAAGACAGGTAAGGCAGGTAAGACAAGTAAGACCGGTTAGAAAGGTAAGATAGGTAAGACCAGTAAGAAAGGTAACAAAGGTAAGACAAATGAGACAGGTAAGCCAGGTAAGACTGGTGAGACAGGTAAGATCAATACCACAGGTAAAATAGGTAGAAAAGTTAGGACTGGTAAAACAGGTAAGACATGTAAGACAGGTATGACAGGTAAAACAGGTAAGATGGTAAAACAGGTAAGAAAGTAAGACAGATAAGACGAATAAGACAGATAAGACAGATAAGACTGGTAAGACAGGTAATACAGTAGCACAGGTAAGACACAAAAAACAGGTAAGAAAAACATGACAGGCAAGACAGGTAAGACAAGTAAGACAGGCAAGACAGCTAAGACTGGTAAGACAGGTAGACACAAAAGACAGGTGAGACAGGAAAATAAAGTAACACAGGTAAGGCAGGTAAGACAGGTAAAGCAGGTAAGACTGGTAAGACAGTCAAGACAGGTAAGACAGGTAAGACAGGTATTAAGTGTTAGAAAGGTAACAAAGGTAAAAAATGTAAGACAGGTAAAACAGGTTAGACAGGTAAGACAAGTAGGACAGGTAAGACATGTAAGACAGGTAAGAGAGGTAAGACAGGTGAGACATGTAAGACAGGTAAGACAGGTAAGACTGGTAAGACATGTAAGATAGGGAAGACATGTAAGACATTTAACACAGGTAAGAGAAGTATAACAGGTAAAACATGTAAGGCAGGTAAGACACGTAAGACAAGTAAAACAAGTAAGAAAGGTAAGACAGGCAAGAAAGGTAAGGCACCTAAGACAGGTAAGACAATAACAAAAAAAAAGACAGGTAAGAGAGTTAAAACAGATAAGACAGATACCACAGCTAAAACAGATGAGACAGGTAGCACAAATAAAACAGGTAAGACAAGTACGACAAGTAAGACAGGTAAGACAGGTAAGACAGGTAAAACAGGTAGACAGGTAAGGCAGGTAAGACAGGTAAGAAAGGTAAGACAGGTTAGATAGGTAAAACAGGTAAGACAGGTAAGACAGGTAAGACAAGTAATACATGTAAGACTGGTAAGAGAGGTAAGACATGTATGACAGGTAAGACAAGTAAGACATGTAAGACAAGTAAAGAGGTAAGACAGGTAACACATGTAAGACAGGTAAAACAGGTAAGACAGGTAAGACAGGTAAGACAGGTAAGACAGGTAAGACAGGTAAGACTGGTAAGAAAGGTAAGACAGGTACGACAGGTAAGAATGGAAAAGTCAAGACATATAAGACAGATAAGACGGATAAGACAGATAAGAGAGATAAGTCAGATAGGACAGATAAGACAGATAAGATAGGGAAGACAGGTACGACAGGTAAGACCGGTAAGAAAGATAAGACAGGTAAGACAGGTAAGACAGATAAGACAGATAAAACAAATAAGACAGCTAAAACAGATGAGATAGAAAAGACAGATAAGACAGGTAAGACAGGTAAAAAAGTAAAACAGGTAAGACAGGTAAGACAGGTAAGACAGGTAAGACAGGTAAGACCAGTAAGAAAGGTAAGAAAGAAAAGACAAATAAGACAGGTAAGCCAGGTAAGACAGGTAAGACAGGTAAGATCAATACCACAGGTAAAATAGGTAGAAAAGGTAGGACAGGTAAAACAGGTAGGACATGTAAGACAGGTAAGACAGGTAAACAGGTAAGATGGTAAAACAGGTAAGAAAGTGAGACAGATAAGACGAATAAGACAGATAAGACAGATAAGAGAGATAAGACAGATAAAACTGGTAAAACAGGTAAAATAGTTAAGACAGATAAGACAGATAAAACAGGTGAGACAGGTAATACAGTAGCACAGGTAAGACGGATAAAACAGGTAAGTTAAGCATGAAAGTGAAGACAGCTAAGACAAGTAAAACAGGCAAAAAATTAAGACTGGTAAGACAGGTAGACACAAAAGACACGTGAGACAGGAAAATAAATTAGGACAGGTAAGGAAGGTAAGACAGATAAGACAGGTAAGACCGGTAAGAAAGTCAAGACATGTAAGACAGGTAAGACAGGTAAGACAGGTAAGACAGGTAAGACAGGTATTACAGGTTAGAAAGGTAAGGCAGGTAAAAATGTAAGACAGGTAAAACAGGCGAGATAGGTAAGAAAAGTAGGACAGGTAAGACATGTAAGACAGGTAAGAGAGGTAAGACAGGTGAGACATGTAAGACAGGTAAGACAGATAAGACATGTAAGACTGGTAAGACAGGTAAGACATGTATGACAGGTAAGATAGGTAAGACATGTGAGACAGGTAAGACAGGTAAGACAGGTAAGAAAGATAAGACAGGTAAGACAGGTAAGACAAGTAAGACAGGTAAGACAGGTAACACTGGTAAGA
This sequence comes from Muricea muricata, assembly GCA_963855995.1. Classification (NCBI taxonomy): domain Eukaryota; kingdom Metazoa; phylum Cnidaria; class Anthozoa; order Malacalcyonacea; family Plexauridae; genus Muricea; species Muricea muricata. Next base: position 30,615,973 of record OY979718.1, on the reverse strand, counting down.
AAGGTAAGACAGGTAAGACAGGTAAGACAGGAAAAGTCAAGACATATAAGACAGATAAGACGGATAAGACAGATAAGAGAGATAAGTCAGATAGGACAAATAAGACAGATACGGTAGGGAAGACAGGTACGACAGGTAAGACCGGTAAGACAGATAAGACAGGTAAGACAGGTAAAACGGGTAAAGCAGGCAACAAAAGTAAAGATATGTAACACAGGTAAGAATGGTAAGACAGGTAAGAAAATAAAGGCAGGTAAGAAAGGTAGGACAGGTAAGACAGGTAAAAGAAGTAAGAAAGGTAAGACAGGTAAGACAGGTAAGACAGGTAAGACAGGTGAGACAGGTAAAAGAGATAAGAGAGATAAGAGAGATAAGAGAGATAAGAGAAAGAAGAGAGATAAGAGAGATAAGAGAGATAAGAGGGATAAGAAATTTAAGACAAATAAGACAGATAAGACAAAAACGAAAGAAAAGACAGAACAGACAGACCGGACAGGTAAAAAAGAAAAGACAGGTAAGAATGGTGAGAAAGGTAAGACAGATAAAACAAATAAGAGAAATAAGACGGATATGACAGATAGGACGGAGAGACAGATAAGACAGAAAAGCCAGGTAAGACAGGTAAGACAGATAAGACAGATAAAACAAATAAGACAGCTAAAACAGATGATATAGAAAAGACAGATAAGACAGGTAAGACAGGTAAAAAAGTAAAACAGGTAAGACAGGTAAGACAGGTAAGACCAGTAAGAAAGGTAAGAAAGGTAAGACAAATAAGACAGGTAAGCCAGGTAAGACAGGTAAGACAGGTAAGATCAATACCACAGGTAGAATAGGTAGAAAATGTAGGACAGGTAAAACAGGTAAGACATGTAAGACAGGTAAGACAGGTAAACAGGTAAGATGGTAAAACAGGTAAGAAAGTGAGACAGATAAAACGAATAAGACAGATAAGACAGATAAGAAAGATAAGACAGATAAGACTGGTAAAACAGGTAAAATAGTTAAGATAGATAAGACAGATAAAACAGGTGAGACAGGTAATACAGTAGCACAGGTAAGACGGATAAAACAGGTAAGTTAAGCATGAAAGTGAAGACAGGTAAGACAAGTAAGACAGGCAAAAAATTAAGACTGGTAAGACAGGTAGACACAAAAGACACATGAGACAGGAAAGTCAAGTAGGACAGGTAAGGAAGGTAAGACAGGTAAGACAGGTAAGACCGGTAAGAAAGTCAAGACATGTAAGACAGGTAAGACAGGTAAGACAGGTAAGACAGGTAAGACAGCTAAGACAGCTAAGACAGGTATTACAGGTTAGAAAGGTAAGAAAGGTAAAAAATGTAAGACAGGTAAAACAGGTGAGACAGGTAAGAAAAGTAGGACAGGTAAGACATGTAAGACAGGTAAGAGAGGTAAGACAGGTGAGACATGTAAGACAGGTAAGACAGGTAAGACCGGTAAGAAAGTCAAGACATGTAAGACAGGTAAGACAAGTAAGACAGGTAAGATAGGTAAGACAGGTATTACAGGTTAGAAAGGTAAGAAAGGTAAAAAATGTAAGACAGGTAAAACAGGTGAGACAGGTAAGAGAGATAAGAGAGATAAGAGAGATAAGAGAGACAAGAGAGATAAGACCGATAAGACAGATAAGACAAATAAGACAGATAAGACAGAAACGACAGAAAAGATAGAGCAGACAGACTAGAATGGTAAAAAAGAAAAGACAGGTAAGAATGGTGAGAAAGGTAAGACAGATAAAACATATAAGATAAATAAAACGGATATGACAGATGGGACGGAGAGACAGATAAGACAGAAAAGCCAGGTAAGAAAGGTAAGACAGATAAGACAGATAAAACAAATAAGACAGCTAAAACAGATGAGATAAAAAAGACAGATAAGACAAGTAAGACAGGTAAAAAAGTAAAACAGGTAAGACAGATAAGACAGGTAAGACAGGTAAGACAGGTAAGACCAGTAAGAAAGGTAAGAAAGGTAAGACAAATAAGACAGGTAAGCCAGGTAAGACAGGTAAGACAGGTAAGATCAATACCACAGGTAAAATAGGTAGAAAAGGTAGGACAGGTAAAACAGGTAAGACATGTAAGACAGGTAAGACAGGTAAACAGGTAAGATGGTAAAACAGGTAAGAAAGTGAGACAGATAAGACGAATAAGACAGATAAGACAGATAAGAGAGATAAGACAGATAAGACTGGTAAAACAGGTAAAATAGTTAAGACAGATAAGACAGATAAAACAGGTGAGACAGGTAATACAGTAGCACAGGTAAGACGGATAAAACAGGTAAGTTAAGCATGAAAGTGAAGACAGGAAAGACAAGTAAGACAGGCAAAAAATTAAGACTGGTAAGACAGGTAGACACAAAAGACACGTGAGACAGGAAAATCAAGTAGGACAGGTAAGGAACGTAAGACAGGTAAGACAGGTAAGACCGGTAAGAAAGTCAAGACATGTAAGACAGGTAAGACAGGTAAGACAGGTAAGACAGGTATTATAGGTTAGACAGGTAAGAAAGGTAAAAAATGTAACACAGGTAAAACAGGTGAGACAGGTAAGACAAGTAGGACAGGTAAGACATGTAAGACAGGTAAGAGAGGTAAGACAGGTGAGAAATGTAAGACAGTTAAGACGGATAAGACATGTAAGACAGGTAAGACAGGTAAGAGGGGTAAGAACGATAAGACATGTAAGACTGGTAAGATAGATAAGACAGGTAAGACAGGCAAGACAGGTAACAGAGTCAAAAAAGATCAGACCGATGAGACAGATGAGACAGATAGACAGATAAGACATATAAGACAGATAAGAAAGATAAGACAGATGACAGATAAGTCAGACAAGACAAACAAGACAGATAAGACAAGTAAGACAGGTAGGACAGGTAAGACAGGTAAGACCGATAAGACAGGTAAGACAGGTAAGATAGTAAGACAGGTAAGAAAAGTAAAATATGTAACACAGGTAAGACTTGTAGGACAGGTAAAAAAAGTAAGAGATTTAAGACAGGTAAGACAGGTAAGACAGGTAAGACAAGTAACACAGGTAAGAAAGGTAAAACAGGTAACACATGTAACAAAGTTAAGACAGGTAATATATTTAAGACAGGTAAAACAGATAAGAGAGATAAAAGAGATAAGACCGATAAGAGAGATAAGACAGATAAGACAGATAAGACAAATAAGTTAGATAAAAAAGAAACGAAAAAAAAGACAGAAAAGACAGATACGACAGATATGAAATTTATAACAGATAAGACAGAAAAGGCAGACAAGACATTTAAAAAAGATAAGACAGGTAAGACACATAAGAGAAATAAGACAGATAAGACAGATAAGAAAGAGAAGACAGAGAAGACAGATAGACATATAAGACAGAAAAGACAGGTAAGAAAGGTAAGATAGATAAGACAGATAAGACAGATAAGACAAATAAGACAGCTAAGACAGATAAGATGGAAAAGACAGATAAGACAGCCAAGAAAGGTAAGACAGGTAAGACAGATAAAACAAAATAGACAGATAAGACAGATAAGAAATATAAGACAGATAAGACAGATAGGTAGATAAGACAGAAAAGCCAAATAAGACAGGTAAGACAGATAAGACAGATAAGACAGATAAGACAGATAAGACAGATAAGACAGATAAGACAGATAAGACAGATAAGACAGATAAGACAGATAAGACAGATAAGAAAGCTAAGACAGATAAGACAGGTAGCACAGGTAAGACAGATAAGACAAGTAAGACAAGTAAGACAGGTAAGACAGCTTAAGACAATTAAAACAGGTAGACAGGTAAGGCAGGTAAGAAAGGTAAGAAAGGTAAGACAGGTAAAACAGGTAAGACAGGTAAGACAGGTAAGACAGGTAAAACAGGCAGGACATGTAAGACTGGTAAAACAGGTAAGACATGTATGACAGGTAAAGAGGTAAGACAGGTAAGACATGTAAGACAGGTAAGACAGGTAAGACAGGTAAGACAGGTAAGACAGGTAAGACAGGTAAGCCAGGTAAGACAGGTAAGACAGGTAAGACAGGTAAGACAGGTAAGACTGGTAAGAAATGTAAGTCAGGTAGGACAGGTAACAGAGTCAAGACAGATAAGACAGATAAGACATATAAGACAGATAAGACAGATAAGACCGATAAGAGAGATAAGTCACAAATGACAAATAAGACAGATAAGATAGGAAAAACAGGTACGACAGGTTAGACAGGTAAGACAGGTAAGACAGAAAAGACAGGTAAGACAGGTAAAACGGGTAAAGCAGGTAAGAAAAGTAAAGATATGTAACACAGGTAAGAATGGTAAAACAGGTAAGAAAATAAAGACAGGTAAGAAAGGTAGGACAGGTAAGACAGGTAAAACAAGTAAGACAGGTAAGACAGGTAAGACATGTAAAACAGGTAAGACAGGTGAGACAGGTAAGAGAGATAAGAGAGATAAAAGAGACAAAAGAGATAAGAGAAATAAGAGAGATAAGAGGGATAAGAGAGATAAGACAGATAAGACAGATAAGACAAATAAGACAGATAAGACAGAAACGACAAAAAAGACAGAACAGACAGACCAAACATGTAAAAAAGAAAAGACAGGTAAGAATGGTAAGGCAGGTAAGTCAGATAAAACAAATAAGACAAATAAGACCGATAAGACAGATAAGACCGATAGACAGATAAGTCAGAAAAGGCAGGTAAGACAGGTAACACAGATAAGACAGTTAAGACAGGTAAAACAGATGAGATAGAAAAGACAGATAAGACAGGTAAGACAGGTAAGAAAGGTAAGACAGGTAAGACAGGTAAAAAAGAAAGACAGGTAAGGAATGTAAGACAAGTAAGACAGTAATATAGGTAAGACAGGTAAGACAGGTAAGACCAGTAAGAAAGGTAAGAAAGGTAAGACAAATAAGACAGGTAAGCCAGGTAAGACAGGTAAGACAGGTAAGATCAATACAACGGATAAAATAGGTTGAAAAAGTAGCACAGGTAAAACAGGTAAGACATGTAAGACAGGGAAGACAGGTAAAAAAGGTAAGATGGTAAAACAGGTAAGAAAGTAAGACAGATAAGACGAATAAGACAGAAAAAACAGATAAGACAGATAAGACAGATAAGACTGGTAAGACACGTAAAATAGTCAAGACAGATACGACAGATAAGACAGATAAAACAGATAAGACAGCTAAGACAGATAAGATAGAAAAGACAGATAAAAATGGTAAGACAGGTAAAATACTTAAGACAGATATGACAGATAAGACAGGTGAGACAGGTAATACAGTAGCACAAGTAAGAAAGGTAAAACAGGTAAGACAGGTAAGACAGGCAAAAAAAGTAAGATAGGTAAGACAGGCAACACAGGTAAGACTGGTAAGACAGGTAGACAGAAAAGACAGGTGAGACAGGAAAGTCAGGTAAGACAGGTAAGAAAGGTAAGACAGGTTAGACAGGTAAGAGAGGTAAGACAAATAAGACAGGTTTTACAGGTAAGACAGGTAAGAAAGGTAAAAATTGTAAGACAGGAAAAACAGGTGAGACAGGTAAAACAGGTAAGACATGTTAGACAGGTAAGAGAGGTAAGATTAGTAAGACATGTAAGAAATGTAAGACAGGTAAAACATGTAACACAGGTAAGTCAGGTAAGAGAGGTAAGACAGATAAGACATGTAAGACAGGTAAGACAGGTGAAACTGATAAGATGGTAAAACAGGTAAGAAAGTAAGACGGATAAGACGAATAAGACAGATAAGACAGATAAAACAGAAAAAACAGATAAGACAAAAAAGACTGGTAAGACAGGTAAAATAGTTAAGACTGAAAAGAGAGATGAGAAAAGTGAGACAGGTAATACAGTAGCACAGGTAAGACAGGTAAAATACATAAGACAGGTAAGACAGGCAAAACAGGTAAGACAGGTAAAACAGGCAACACAGGTAAGACTGGTAAAACAGGTAGACAGAAAAGACAGGTGAGACAGGAAAGTCAAACAAGACAGGTAAAAAAGATAAGACAGGTAAGACTGGTAAGACAGTTAAGACAGGTAAGACAGGTAAGACAGGTGAGAGAGGTAAGACAGGTAAGACATGTAAGCAGGTAACACACATAAGAAAGGAAAGACAGGTAACATAGTAAAAAAAGATAAGACAGATGAGACAGATAAGACAGAAAAGGCAGACAAGAAATTTAAGAAAGGTAAGACAGGTAAGACAGGTAAGACCGATAAGACAGGTAAGACAGGTAAGACCGATAAGAAAGGTAAGACAGGTAAAACAGGTAAGAAAAGTGAAACATGTAACAACGGTTGGAATGGTAAGACAGATAAGAAAAGTAAGAGATTTAAGACAGGTAAGACAGGTAAGACAGGTAAGACAAATAACACAGGTAAGAAAGGTAAAACAGTTAAAACATGTAAGAAAGTTAAAACAGGTAATATATTTAAGACAGGTAAGACAGATAAGAAAGATAAAAGAGATCAGACCGATAAGAGAGATAAGACAGATAAGACAGGTAAGACAGGTAAAACGGGTAAAGCACGCAACAAAAGTAAAGATATGTAACACAGGTAAGAATGGTAAGACAGGTAAGAAAATAAAGGCAGGTAAGAAAGGTAGGACAGGTAAGACAGGTAAAACAAGTAAGAAAGGTAAGACAGGTAAGACAGGTAAGACAGGTAAGACAGGTAAGACAGGTAAGACAGGTGAGACTGGTAAGAGAAATAAGAGAGATAAGAGAGATAAGAGAGATAAAAGAAATAAGAGAGATAAGAGAGATAAGAGAGATAAGAGGGATAAGAAATTTAAGACAAATAAGACAGATAAGACAGAAACGACAGAAAAGACAGAACAGACAGACCGGACAGGTAAAAAAAAAAAAACAGGTAGGAATGGTGAGAAAGGTAAGACAGATAAAACAAATAAGATAAATAAGACGGATATGACAGATAGGACGGAGAGACAGATAAGACAGAAAAGCCAGGTAAGACAGGTAAGACAGATAAGACAGATAAAACAAATAAGACAGCTAAAACAGATGAGATAGAAAAGACAGATAAGACAGGTAAGACACGTAAAAAAGTAAAACAGGTAAGACAGGTAAGACAGGTAAGACAGGTAAGACCAGTAAGAAAGGTAAGAAAGGTAAGACAAATAAGACAGGTAAGCCAGGTAAGACAGGTAAGACAGGTAAGATCAATACCACAGGTAAAATAGGTAGAAAAGGTAGGACAGGTAAAACAGGTAAGACATGTAAGACAGGTAAGACAGGTAAACAGGTAAGATGGTAAAACAGGTAAGAAAGTGAGACAGATAAGACGAATAAGACAGATAAGACAAATAAGAGAGATAAGACAGATAAGACTGGTAAAACAGGTAAAATAGTTAAGACAGATAAGACAGATAAAACAGGTGAGACAGGTAATACAGTAGCACAGGTAAGACGGATAAAACAGGTAAGTTAAGCATGAAAGTGAAGACAGGTAAGACAAGTAAGACAGGCAAAAAATTAAGACTGGTAAGACAGGTAGACACAAAAGACACATGAGACAGGAAAATCAAGTAGGACAGGTAAGGAAGGTAAGACAGGTAAGACAGGTAAGACCGGTAAGAAAGTCAAGACATGTAGGACAGGTAAGACAGGTAAGACAGGTAAGATAGGTAAGACATGTAAGACAGGTAAGACAGGTAAGACAGGTAAGAAAGATAAGACAGGTAAGACAGGTAAGACAGGTAAGACAGGTAAGACAGGTAAGACTGGTAAGAAAGGTAAGACAGGTAAGCAAGATAGGAGAGATACGAGAGATAAGAGAGATAAGAGGGATAAGAGAGATAAGAGAGATAAGAGAGATAAGATAGATAAGACAGATAAGACAGATAAGACAGATAAGACAGAAATGACAGAAAAGACAGGACAGACAGAACAGACGGACCAGACAAGTAAAAAAGAAAAGACAGGTAAGAATGGTAAGACGAGTCAGACAGATAAAACAAATAAGACAAATAAGACAAATAAGACAGATAAGACAGACTGACAGATAAGACAGAAAAGCCAGGTAAGACAGGTACGACAGATAAGACAGATAAGACAGATAATAATGCTAAAGCAGATGAGATAGAAAAGACAGATAAGACAGGTAAGACAGGTAAAAAAGTAAGACAGGTAAGGCAGGTAAGACAAGTAAGACCGGTTAGAAAGGTAAGATAGGTAAGACCAGTAAGAAAGGTAACAAAGGTAAGACAAATGAGACAGGTAAGCCAGGTAAGACTGGTGAGACAGGTAAGATCAATACCACAGGTAAAATAGGTAGAAAAGTTAGGACAGGTAAAACAGGTAAGACATGTAAGACAGGTATGACAGGTAAAACAGGTAAGATGGTAAAACAGGTAAGAAAGTAAGACAGATAAGACGAATAAAACAGATAAGACAGATAAGACAGATAAGACTGGTAAGACAGGTAATACAGTAGCACAGGTAAGACACAAAAAACAGGTAAGAAAAACATGACAGGCAAGACAGGTAAGACAAGTAAGACAGGCAAGACAGCTAACACTGGTAAGACAGGTAGACACAAAAGACAGGTGAGACAGGAAAATAAAGTAACACAGGTAAGGCAGGTAAGACAGGTAAAGCAGGTAAGACTGGTAAGACAGTCAAGACAGGTAAGACAGGTAAGACAGGTATTAAGTGTTAGAAAGGTAACAAAGGTAAAAAATGTAAGACAGGTAAAACAGGTTAGACAGGTAAGACAAGTAGGACAGGTAAGACATGTAAGACAGGTAAGAGAGGTAAGACAGGTGAGACATGTAAGACAGGTAAGACAGGTAAGACTGGTAAGACATGTAAGATAGGGAAGACATGTAAGACATTTAACACAGGTAAGAGAAGTATAACAGGTAAAACATGTAAGGCAGGTAAGACACGTAAGACAAGTAAAACAAGTAAGAAAGGTAAGACAGGTAAGACAGGTAGGGCACCTAAGACAGGTAAGACAATAAGAAAAAAAAGACAGGTAAGAGAGTTAAAACAGATAAGACCGATACGACAGCTAAAACAGATGAGACAGGTAGCACAAATAAAACAGGTAAGACAAGTACGACAAGTAAGACAGGTAAGACAGGTAAGACAGGTAAAACAGGTAGACAGGTAAGGCAGGTAAGACAGGTAAGAAAGGTAAGACAGGTTAGATAGGTAAGACAGGTAAGACAGGTAAGACAGGTAAGACAAGTAATACATGTAAGACTGGTAAGAGAGGTAAGACATGTATGACAGGTAAGACAAGTAAGACATGTAAGACAAGTAAAGAGGTAAGACAGGTAAGACATGTAAGACAGGTAAAACAGGTAAGACAGGTAAGACAGGTAACACAGGTAAGACAGGTAAGACAGGTAAGACAGGTAAGACAGGTAAGACAGGTAAGACAGGTAAGACAGGTAAGACTGGTAAGAAAGGTAAGACAGGTACGACAGGTAAGAATGGAAAAGTCAAGACATATAAGACAGATAAGACGGATAAGACAGATAAGAGAGATAAGTCAGATAGGACAGATAACACAGATAAGATAGGGAAGACAGGTACGACAGGTAACACCGGTAAGAAAGATAAGACAGGTAAGACAGGTAAGACAGATAAGACAGATAAAACAAATAAGACAGCTAAAACAGATGAGATAGAAAAGACAGATAAGACAGGTAAGACAGGTAAAAAAGTAAAACAGGTAAGACAGGTAAGACAGGTAAGACAGGTAAGACAGGTAAGACCAGTAAGAAAGGTAAGAAAGAAAAGACAAATAAGACAGGTAAGCCAGGTAAGACAGGTAAGACAGGTAAGATCAATACCACAGGTAAAATAGGTAGAAAAGGTAGGACAGGTAAAACAGGTAGGACATGTAAGACAGGTAAGACAGGTAAACAGGTAAGATGGTAAAACAGGTAAGAAAGTGAGACAGATAAGACGAATAAGACAGATAAGACAGATAAGAGAGATAAGACAGATAAGACTGGTAAAACAGGTAAAATAGTTAAGAACAATAAGACAGATAAAACAGGTGAGACAGGTAATACAGTAGCACAGGTAAGACGGATAAAACAGGTAAGTTAAGCATGAAAGTGAAGACAGGTAAGACAAGTAAGACAGGCAAAAATTAAGACTGGTAAGACAGGTAGACACAAAAGACACGTGAGACAGGAAAATCAAGTAAGACAGGTAAGGAAGGTAAGACAGGTAAGACAGGTAAGACCGGTAAGAAAGTCAAGACATGTAAGACAGGTAAGACAGGTAAGACAGGTAAGACAGGTATTACAGGTTAGAAAGGTAAGAAAGGTAAAAATGTAAGACAGGTAAAACAAGTGACACAAGTAAGAAAAGTAGGACAGGTAAGACAGGTAAGACAGGTAAGAGAGGTAAGACAGGTGAGACATGTAAGACAGGTAAGACAGGTAAGACTGGTAAGACATGTAAGATAGGGAAGACATGTAAGACATTTAACACAGGTAAGAGAAGTATAACAGGTAAAACATGTAAGGCATTTAAGACACGTAAGACAAGTAAAACAAGTAAGAAAGGTAAGACAGGTAAGACAGGTAAGGCATCTAAGACAGGTAAGACAATAAGAAAAAAAAGACAGGTAAGAGAGTTAAAACAGATAAGACAGATACGACAGCTAAAACAGATGAGACAGGTAGCACAAATAAAACAGGTAAGACAAGTACGACAAGTAAGACAGGTAAGACAGGTAAGACAGGTAAAACAGGTAGACAGGTAACGCAGGTAAGACAGGTAAGAAAGGTAAGACAGGTTAGATAGGTAAGACAGGTAAGACAGGTAAGACAGGTAAGACAAGTAATACATGTAAGACTGGTAAGAGAGGTAAGACATGTATGACAGGTAAGACAAGTAAGACATGTAAGACAAGTAAAGAGGTAAGACAGGTAAGACATGTAAGACAGGTAAAACAGGTAAGACAGGTAAGACAGGTAACACAGGTAAGACAGGTAAGACAGGTAAGACAGGTAAGACTGGTAAGAAAGGTAAGACAGGTACGACAGGTAAGAATGGAAAAGTCAAGACATATAAGACAGATAAGACGGATAAGACAGATAAGAGAGATAAGTCAGATAGGACAGATAAGACAGATAAGATAGGGAAGACAGGTACGACAGGTAAGACCGGTAAGAAAGATAAGACAGGTAAGACAGGTAAGACAGATAAGACAGATAAAACAAATAAGACAGCTAAAACAGATGAGATAGAAAAGACAGATAAGACAGGTAAGACAGGTAAAAAAGTAAAACAGGTAAGACAGGTAAGACAGGTAAGACAGGTAAGACCAGTAAGAAAGGTAAGAAAGAAAAGACAAATAAGACAGGTAAGCCAGGTAAGACAGGTAAGACAGGTAAGATCAATACCACAGGTAAAATAGGTAGAAAAGGTAGGACAGGTAAAACAGGTAGGACATGTAAGACAGGTAAGACAGGTAAACAGGTAAGATGGTAAAACAGGTAAGAAAGTGAGACAGATAAGACGAATAAGACAGATAAGACAGATAAGAGAGATAAGACAGATAAGACTGGTAAAACAGGTAAAATAGTTAAGAACAATAAGACAGATAAAACAGGTGAGACAGGTAATACAGTAGCACAGGTAAGACGGATAAAACAGGTAAGTTAAGCATGAAAGTGAAGACAGGTAAGACAAGTAAGACAGGCAAAAATTAAGACTGGTAAGACAGGTAGACACAAAAGACACGTGAGACAGGAAAATCAAGTAAGACAGGTAAGGAAGGTAAGACAGGTAAGACAGGTAAGACCGGTAAGAAAGTCAAGACATGTAAGACAGGTAAGACAGGTAAGACAGGTAAGACAGGTATTACAGGTTAGAAAGGTAAGAAAGGTAAAAATGTAAGACAGGTAAAACAAGTGACACAAGTAAGAAAAGTAGGACAGGTAAGACAGGTAAGACAGGTAAGAGAGGTAAGACAGGTGAGACATGTAAGACAGGTAAGACAGGTAAGACTGGTAAGACATGTAAGATAGGGAAGACATGTAAGACATTTAACACAGGTAAGAGAAGTATAACAGGTAAAACAGGTAAGGCAGGTAAGACACGTAAGACAAGTAAAACAAGTAAGAAAGGTAAGACAGGTAAGACAGGTAAGGCACCTAAGACAGGTAAGACAATAAGAAAAAAAGACAGGTAAGAGAGTTAAAACAGATAAGACAGATACGACAGCTAAAACAGATGAGACAGGTAGCACAAATAAAACAGGTAAGACAAGTACGACAAGTAAGACAGGTAAGACAGGTAAGACAGGTAAAACAGGTAGACAGGTAAGGCAGGTAAGACAGGTAAGAAAGGTAAGTCAGGTTAGATAGGTAAGACAGGTAAGACAGGTAAGACAGGTAAGACAAGTAATACATGTCAGACTGGTAAGAGAGGTAAGACATGTATGACAGGTAAGACAAGTAAGACATGTAAGACAAGTAAAGAGGTAAGACAGGTAAGACATGTAAGACAGGTAAAACAGGTAAGACAGGTAAGACAGGTAACACAGGTAAGACAGGTAAGACAGGTAAGACAGGTAAGACAGGTAAGACAGGTAAGACAGGTAAGACAGGTAAGACTGGTAAGACAGGTACGACAGGTAAGAATGGAAAAGTCAAGACATATAAGACAGATAAGACGGATAAGACAGATAAGAGAGATAAGTCAGATAGGACAGATAAGACAGATAAGATAGGGAAGACAGGTACGACAGGTAAGACCGGTAAGAAAGATAAGACAGGTAAGACAGGTAAGACAGATAAGACAGATAAAACAAATAAGACAGCTAAAACAGATGAGATAGAAAAGACAGATAAGACAGGTAAGACAGGTAAAAAAGTAAAACAGGTAAGACAGGTAAGACAGGTAAGACAGGTAAGACCAGTAAGAAAGGTAAGAAAGAAAAGACAAATAAGACAGGTAAGCCAGGTAAGACAGGTAAGACAGGTAAGATCAATACCACAGGTAAAATAGGTAGAAAAGGTAGGACAGGTAAAACAGGTAGGACATGTAAGACAGGTAAGACAGGTAAACAGGTAAGATGGTAAAACAGGTAAGAAAGTGAGACAGATAAGACGAATAAGACAGATAAGACAGATAAGAGAGATAAGACAGATAAGACTGGTAAAACAGGTAAAATAGTTAAGACAGATAAGACAGATAAAACAGGTGAGACAGGTAATACAGTAGCACAGGTAAGACGGATAAAACAGGTAAGTTAAGCATGAAAGTGAAGACAGGTAAGACAAGTAAGACAGGCAAAAATTAAGACTGGTAAGACAGGTAGACACAAAAGACACGTGAGACAGGAAAATCAAGTAAGACAGGTAAGGAAGGTAAGACAGGTAAGACAGGTAAGACCGGTAAGAAAGTCAAGACATGTAAGACAAGTAAGACAGGTAAGACAGGTAAGACAGGTATTACAGGTTAGAAAGGTAAGAAAGGTAAAAATGTAAGACAGGTAAAACAGGTGACACAAGTAAGAAAAGTAGGACAGGTAAGACAGGTAAGACAGGTAAGAGAGGTAAGACAGGTAAGACATGTAAGACAGGTAAGACAGATAAGACATGTAAGACTGGTAAGACAGGTAAGACATGTATGACAGGTAAGATAGGTAAGACATGTAAGACAGGTAAGACAGGTAAGACAGGTAAGAAAGATAAGACAGGTAAGACAGGTAAGACAGGTAAGCCAGGTAAGACAGGTAAGACAGGTAAGATCAATACCACAGGTAGAATAGGTAGAAAAGGTAGGACAGGTAAAACAGGTAAGACATGTAAGACAGGTAAGACAGGTAAACAGGTAAGATGGTAAAACAGGTAAGAAAGTGAGACAGATAAGACGAATAAGACAGATAAGACAGATAAGAGAGATAAGACAGATAAGACTGGTAAAACAGGTAAAATAGTTAAGATAGATAAGACAGATAAAACAGGTGAGACAGGTAATACAGTAGCACAGGTAAGACGGATAAAACAGGTAAGTTAAGCATGAAAGTGAAGACAGGTAAGACAAGTAAGACAGGCAAAAAATTAAGACTGGTAAGACAGGTAGACACAAAAGACACATGAGACAGGAAAATCAAGTAGGACAGGTAAGGAAGGTAAGACAGGTAAGACAGGTAAGACCGGTAAGAAAGTCAAGACATGTAAGACAGGTAAGACAGGTAAGACAGGTAAGACAGCTAAGACAGGTAAGACAGGTATTACAGGTTAGAAAGGTAAGAAAGGTAAAAAATGTAACACAGGTAAAACAGGTGAGACAGGTAAGAAAAGTAGGACAGGTAAGACATGTAACACAGGTAAGAGAGGTAAGACAGGTGAGACATGTAAGACAGGTAAGACAGGTAAGACCGGTAAGAAAGTCAAGACATGTAAGACAGGTAAGACAAGTAAGACAGGTAAGATAGGTAAGACAGGTATTACAGGTTAGAAAGGTAAGAAAGGTAAAAAATGTAAGACAGGTAAAACAGGTGAGACAGGTAAGAAAAGTAGGACAGGTAAGACATGTAAGACAGGTAAGAGAGGTAAGACAGGTGAGACATGTAAGACAGGTAAGACAGATAAGACATGTAAGACTGGTAAGACAGGTAAGACATGTATGACCGGTAAGATAGGTAAGACATGTAAGACAGGTAAGAATGGTAAGACAGGTAAGAAAGGTAAGACAGGTAAGACAGGTAAGACATGTAAGACAGGTAAGACAGGTAAGACTGGTAAGAAAGGTAAGACAGGTAAGACAGGTAAGACAGGAAAAGTCAAGACATATTAGACAGATAAGACGGATAAGACAGATAAGAGAGATAAGTCAGATAGGACAAATAAGACAGATAAGATAGGGAAGACAGGTACGACAGGTAAGACCGGTAAGACAGATAAGACAGGTAAGACAGGTAAAACGGGTAAAGCAGGCAACAAAAGTAAAGATATGTAACACAGGTAAGAATGGTAAGACAGGTAAGAAAATAAAGGCAGGTAAGAAAGGTAGGACAGGTAAGACAGGTAAAACAAGTAAGAAAGGTAAGACAGGTAAGACAGGTAAGACAGGTAAGACAGGTAAGACAGGTGAGACAGGTAAGAGAGATAAGAGAGATAAGAGAGATAAGAGAGATAAGAGAAAGAAGAGAGATAAGAGAGATAAGAGAGATAAGAGGGATAAGAAATTTAAGACAAATAAGACAGATAAGACAGAAACGACAGAAAAGACAGAACAGACAGACCGGACACTTAAAAAACAAAAGACAGGTAAGAATGGTGAGAAAGGTAAGACAGATAAAACAAATAAGATAAATAAAACGGATTTGACAGATAGGACGGAGAGACAGATAAGACAGAAAAGCCAGGTAAGACAGGTAAGACAGATAAGACAGATAAAACAAATAAGACAGCTAAAACAGATGAGATAGAAAAGACAGATAAGACAGGTAAGACAGGTAAAAAAGTAAAACAGGTAAGACAGGTAAGACAGAAAAGACAGGTAAGACCAGTAAGAAAGGTAAGAAAGAAAAGACAAATAAGACAGGTAAGCCAGGTAAGACAGGTAAGACAGGTAAGATCAATACCACAGGTAAAATAGGTAGAAAAGGTAGGACAGGTAAAACAGGTAGGACATGTAAGACAGGTAAGACAGGTAAACAGGTAAGATGGTAAAACAGGTAAGAAAGTGAGACAGATAAGACGAATAAGACAGATAAGACAGATAAGAGAGGTAAGACAGATAAGACTGGTAAAACAGGTAAAATAGTTAAGACAGATAAGACAGATAAAACAGGTGAGACAAGTAATACAGTAGCACAGGTAAGACGGATAAAACAGGTAAGTTAAGCATGAAAGTGAAGACAGGTAAGACAAGTAAGACAGGCAAAAAATTAAGACTGGTAAGACAGGTAGACACAAAAGACACGTGAGACAGGAAAATCAAGTAGGACAGGTAAGGAAGGTAAGACAGGTAAGAGAGGTCAGACCGGTTAGAAAGTCAAGACTTGTAAGACAGGTAAGACAGGTAAGACATGTAAGACAGGTAAGACAGGTATTACAGGTTAGAAAGGTAAGAAAGGTAAAAATGTAAGACAGGTAAAACAGGTGAGAAAGGTAAGAAAAGTAGGACAGGTAAGACATGTAAGACAGGTAAGAGAGGTAAGACAGGTGAGACATGTAAGACAGGTAAGACAGATAAGACATGTAAGACTGGTAAGACAGGTAAGACATGTATGACAGGTAAGATAGGTAAGACATGTAAGACAGGTAAGACAGGTAAGACAGGTAAGAAAGGTAAGACAGGTAAGACTGGTAAGAAAGGTAAGACAGGTAAGACAGGAAAAGTCAAGACATATAAGACAGATAAGACGGATAAGACAGATAAGAGAGATAAGTCAGATAGGACAAATAAGACAGATAAGATAGGGAAGACAGGTACGACAGGTAAGACCGGTAAGACAGATAAGACAGGTAAGACAGGTAAAACGGGTAAAGCAGGCAACAAAAGTAAAGATATGTAACACAGGTAAGAATGGTAAGACAGGTAAGAAAATAAAGGCAGGTAAGAAAGGTAGGACAGGTAAGACAGGTAAAACAAGTAAGAAAGGTAGGACAGGTAAGACAGGTAAGACGGGTAAGACAGGTAAGACAGGTGAGACAGGTAAGAGAGATAAGAGAGATAAGAGAGACAAGAGAGATAAGACCGATAAGACAGATAAGACAAATAAGACAGATAAGACAGAAACGATAGAAAAGATAGAGCAGACAGACTAGAATGGTAAAAAAGAAAAGACAGGTAAGAATGGTGAGAAAAATAAGACAGATAAAACATATAAGATAAATAAAACGGATATGACAGATGGGACGGAGAGACAGATAAGACAGAAAAGCCAGGTAAGACAGATAAGACAGATAAAACAAATAAGACAGCTAAAACAGATGAGATAAAAAAGACAGATAAGACAGGTAAGACAGGTAAAAAAGTAAAACAGGTAAGACAGATAAGACAGGTAAGACAGGTAAGACAAGTAAGACCAGTAAGAAAGGTAAGAAAGGTAAGACAAATAAGACAGGTAAGCCAGGTAAGACAGGTAAGACAGGTAAGATCAATACCACAGGTAAAATAGGTAGAAAAGGTAGGACAGGTAAAACAGGTAAGACATGTAAGACAGGTAAGACAGGTAAACAGGTAAGATGGTAAAACAGGTAAGAAAGTGAGACAGATAAGACGAATAAGACAGATAAGACAGATAAGAGAGATAAGACAGAAAAGACTGGTAAAACAGGTAAACTAGTTAAGACAGATAAGACAGATAAAACAGGTGAGACAGGTAATACAGTAGCACAGGTAAGACGGATAAAACAGGTAAGTTAAGCATGAAAGTGAAGACAGGAAAGACAAGTAAGACAGGCAAAAAATTAAGACTGGTAAGAAAGGTAGACACAAAAGACACGTGAGACAGGAAAATCAAGTAGGACAGGTAATGAAGGTAAGACAGGTAAGACAGGTAAGACCGGTAAGAAAGTCAAGACATGTAAGACAAGTAAGACAGGTAAGACAGGTAAGACAGGTAAGACAGGTAAGACAGGTATTATAGGTTAGACAGGTAAGAAAGGTAAAAAATGTAACACAGGTAAAACAGGTGAGACAGGTAAGACAAGTAGGACAGGTAAGACATGTAAGACAGGTAAGAGAGGTAAGACAGGTGAGAAATGTAAGACAGTTAAGACGGATAAGACATGTAAGACAGGTAAGACAGGTAAGAGGGGTAAGAACGATAAGACATGTAAGACTGGTAAGATAGGTAAGACAGGTAAGACAGGCAAGACAGGTAACAGAGTCAAAACAGATCAGACCGATGAGACAGATAAGACAGATAGACAGATAAGACATATAAGACAGATAAGAAAGATAAGACAGGTGACAGATAAGTCAGACAAGACAAACAAGACAGATAAGACAAGTAAGACAATTAGGACAGTTAAGACAGGTAAGACCGATAAGACAGGTAAGACAGGTAAGATAGTAAGACAGGTAAGAAAAGTAAAATATGTAACACAGGTAAGACTTGTAGGACAGGTAAAAAAAGTAAGAGATTTAAGACAGGTAAGACAGGTAAGACAGGTAAGACAAGTAACACAGGTAAGAAAGGTAAAACAGGTAAGACATGTAACAAAGTTAAGACAGGTAATATATTTAAGACAGGTAAAACAGATAAGAGAGATAAAAGAGATAAGACCGATAAGAGAGATAAGAGAGATAAGACAGATAAGACAAATAAATTAGATAAAAAGAAACGAAAAAAAAGACAGAAAAGACAGATACGACGGATATGAAATTTATAACAGATAAGACAGAAAAGACAGACAAGACATTTAAAAAAGATAAGACAGGTAAGACACATAAGAGAAATAAGAAATATAAGACAGATAAGAAAGAGAAGACAGAGAAGACAGATAGACATATAAGACAGAAAAGACAGGTAAGAAAAGTAAGATAGATAAGACAGATAAGACAGATAAGACAAATAAGACAGCTAAGACAGATAAGATGGAAAAGACAGATAAGACAGCCAAGAAAGGTAAGACAGGTAAGACAGATAAAACAAATAAGACAGATAAGACAGATAAGACAGATAAGACAGATAGGTAGATAAGACAGAAAAGCCAGGTAAGACAGGTAAGACAGATAAGACAGATAAG
Source organism: Muricea muricata (assembly GCA_963855995.1). Lineage (NCBI taxonomy): Eukaryota > Metazoa > Cnidaria > Anthozoa > Malacalcyonacea > Plexauridae > Muricea > Muricea muricata. Next base: position 30,597,230 of record OY979718.1, on the reverse strand, counting down.
ACAGATAAGACAGATAAGACAGATAAGACAGAGAAGAAAGCTAAGACAGATAAGACAGGTAGCACAGGTAAGACAGATAAGACAAGTAAGACAAGTAAGACAGGTAAGACAGCTTAAGACAGGTAAAACAGGTAGACAGGTAAGGCAGGTAAGAAAGGTAAGAAAGGTAAGACAGGTAAAACAGGTAAGACAGGTAAGACAGGTAAGACAGGTAAAACAGGCAGGACATGTAAGACTGGTAACAAAGTTAAGACAGGTAATATATTTAAGACAGGTAAAACAGATAAGAGAGATAAAAGAGATAAGACCGATAAGAGAGATAAGAGAGATAAGACAGATAAGACAAATAAATTAGATAAAAAGAAACGAAAAAAAAGACAGAAAAGACAGATACGACGGATATGAAATTTATAACAGATAAGACAGAAAAGACAAACAAGACATTTAAAAAAGATAAGACAGGTAAGACACATAAGAGAAATAAGAAATATAAGACAGATAAGAAAGAGAAGACAGAGAAGACAGATAGACATATAAGACAGAAAAGACAGGTAAGAAAGGTAAGATAGATAAGACAGATAAGACAGATAAGACAAATAAGACAGCTAAGACAGATAAGATGGAAAAGACAGATAAGACAGCCAAGAAAGGTAAGACAGGTAAGACAGATAAAACAAATAAGACAGATAAGACAGATAAGACAGATAAGACAGATAGGTAGATAAGACAGAAAAGCCAGGTAAGACAGGTAAGACAGATAAGACAGATAAGACAGATAAGACAGATAAGACAGAGAAGAAAGCTAAGACAGATAAGACAGGTAGCACAGGTAAGACAGATAAGACAAGTAAGACAAGTAAGACAGGTAAGACAGCTTAAGACAGGTAAAACAGGTAGACAGGTAAGGCAGGTAAGAAAGGTAAGAAAGGTAAGACAGGTAAAACAGGTAAGACAGGTAAGACAGGTAAGACAGGTAAGACAGGTAAAACAGGCAGGACATGTAAGACTGGTAAGACAGGTAAGACATGTATGACAGGTAAAGAGGTAAGACAGGTAAGACATGTAAGACAGGTAAGACAGGTAAGACAGGTAAGACAGGTAAGACAGGTAAGCAAGGTAAGACAGGTAAGACAGGTAAGACAGGTAAGACTGGTAAGAAATGTAAATCAGGTAGGACAGGTAACAGAGTCAAGACAGATAAGACAGATAAGACAGATAAGACATATAAGACAGATAAGACAGATAAGACCGATAAGAGAGATAAGTCACAAATGACAAATAAGACAGATAAGATAGGTAAAACAGGTACGACAGGTAAGACAGGTAAGACAGGTAAGACAGAAAAGACAGGTAAGACAGGTAAAACGGGTAAAGCAGGTAAGAAAAGTAAAGATATGTAACACAGGTAAGAATGGTAAAACAGGTAAGAAAATAAAGACAGGTAAGAAAGGTAGGACAGGTAAGACAGGTGAAACAAGTAAGACAGGTAAGACAGGTAAGACATGTAAAACAGGTAAGACAGGTGAGACAGGTAAGAGAGATAAGAGAGATAAGAGAGACAAAAGAGATAAGAGAAATAAGAGAGATAAGAGGGATAAGAGAGATAAGACAGATAAGACAGATAAGACAAATAAGACAGATAAGACAGAAACGACAAAAAAGACAGAACAGACAGACCAAACAGGTAAAAAAGAAAAGACAGGTAAGAATGGTAAGGCAGGTAAGTCAGATAAAACAAATAAGACAAATAAGACCGATAAGACAGATAAGACCGATAGACAGATAAGACAGAAAAGGCAGGTAAGACAGGTAACAGAGATAAGACAGTTAAGACAGGTAAAACAGATGAGATAGAAAAGACAGATAAGACAGGTAAGACAGGTAAGAAAGGTAAGACAGGTAAGACAGGTAAAAAAGAAAGACAGGTAAGGAATGTAAGACAAGTAAGACAGTAATATAGGTAAGACAGGTAAGACCAGTAAGAAAGGTAAGAAAGGTAAGACAAATAAGACAGGTAAGCCAGGTAAGACAGGTAAGACAGGTAAGATCAATACAACGGATAAGATAGGTTGAAAAAGTAGCACAGGTAAAACAGGTAAGACATGTAAGACAGGGAAGACAGGTAAAAAAGGTAAGATGGTAAAACAGGTAAGAAAGTAAGACAGATAAGACGAATAAGACAGACAAGACAGATAAGACAGATAAGACAGATAAGACTGGTAAGACACGTAAAATAGTCAAGACAGATACGACAGATAAGACAGATAAAACAGATAAGACAGCTAAGACAGATAAGATAGAAAAGACAGATAAAAATGGTAAGACAGGTAAAATACTTAAGACAGATATGACAGATAAGACAGGTGAGACAGGTAATACAGTAGCACAAGTAAGAAAGGTAAAACAGGTAAGACAGGTAAGACAGGCAAAAAAAGTAAGATAGGTAAGACAGGCAAAACAGGTAAGACTGGTAAGACAGGTAGACAGAAAAGACAGGTGAGACAGGAAAGTCAGGTAAGACAGGTAAGAAAGGTAAGACAGGTTAGACAGGTAAGACAGTTAAGACAGGTAAGACAAATAAGACAGGTTTTACAGGTAAGACAGGTAAGAAAGGTAAAAATTGTAAGACAGGAAAAACAGGTGAGACAGGTAAAACAGGTAAGACATGTTAGACAGGTAAGAGAGGTAAGACAAGTAAGACATGTAAGAAATGTAAGACAGGTAAAACATGTAACACAGGTAAGTCAGGTAAGAGAGGTAAGACAGATAAGACATGTAAGACAGGTAAGACAGGTGAAACTGATAAGATGGTAAAACAGGTAAGAAAGTAAGACGGATAAGACGAATAAGACAGATAAGACAGATAAAACAGAAAAAACAGATAAGACAGAAAAGACTGGTAAGACAGGTAAAATAGTTAAGACTGAAAAGAGAGATGAGAAAAGTGAGACAGGTAATACAGTAGCACAGGTAAGACAGGTAAAATACATAAGACAGGTAAGACAGGCAAAACAGGTAAGACAGGTAAAACAGGCAACACAGGTAAGACTGGTAAAACAGGTAGACAGAAAAGACAGGTGAGACAGGAAAGTCAAACAAGACAGGTAAAAAAGGTAAGACAGGTAAGACTGGTAAGACAGTTAAGACAGGTAAGACAGGTAAGACAGGTGAGAGAGGTAAGACAGGTAAGACATGTAAGCAGGTAACACACATAAGAAAGGAAAGACAGGTAACATAGTCAAAAAAGATAAGACACATGAGACAGATAAGACAGAAAAGGCAGACAAGAAATTTAAGAAAGGTAAGACAGGTAAGACAGGTAAGACCGATAAGACAGGTAAGACAGGTAAGACCGATAAGACAGGTAAGACAGGTAAAACAGGTAAGAAAAGTGAAACATGTAACAACGGTTGGAATGGTAAGACAGATAAGAAAAGTAAGAGATTTAAGACAGGTAAGAAAGGTAAAACAGGTAAAACATGTAAGAAAGTTAAAACAGGTAATATATTTAAGACAGGTAAGACAGATAAGAGAGATAAAAGAGATAAGACCGATAAGAGAGATAAGAGAGATAAGACAGATAAGACAAAAAAGTTAGACAAGAAAAAAACGACAAAAAAGACAGAAAAGACAGATACGACAGATATGAAATTTATGACAGATAAGACAGAAAAGACAGACAAGACAGGTAAAAAAGATAAGACCGGTAAGACACATAAAACAAATAAGACAGATAAGACAGATAAGAAAGAAAAGACAGATAAGATTGATAGACATATAATACCGAAAAGACAGGTAAGAAAGGTAAGATAGATAAAACAGATAAGACAGATAAGAGAAATAAGACAGCTAAGACAGATAAGATAGAAAAGACTGATAAGAGAGCTAAGACAGGTAAGACAGGTAAGACAGATAAAACAAATAAGACCGATAAGACAGATAAGACAGATAAGACAGATAAGACAGATAGACAGATAAGACAGAAAAGCCAAGTAAGACAGGTAAGACAGATAAGACTGATAAGACAAATAAGACAGGTAGCACAGGTAAAACAGATAAGACAAGTAAGACAAGTAAGACAGGTAAGACAGGTAACACAAGTAAAACAGGTAGACAGGTAAGGCAGGTAAGACAGGTAAGACATGTAAGACTGGTAAGACAGGTAAAAGATGTATGACAGGTAAGACAGGTAAGACATGTAAGACAGGTAAAGAGGTAAGACAGATAAGACATGTAAGACAGGTAAGACAGGTAAGACAGGTATGACAGGTAAGACAGATAAGACAGGTAAGACAGGTAAGACTGGTAAGAAATGTAAGACAAGTAAGACAGGTAAGACAGGTAACAGAGTCAAGACAGATAAAACAGATAAAACAGATAAGACATAAAAGACAGATTAGGCAGATAAGACAGATAAGAGAGATAAGTCAGATATGATAAATAAGACAGATAATATAGGTAAGATACGTACGAAAGGTAAGACAGGTACGACAGATAAGACAGCTAAGACAGGTAAAACGGGTAAAGCAGGTAAGAAAAGTAAAGATATGTAACACAGGTAAGAATAACAAGACAGGTAAGAAAAAAAAGACAGGTAAGAAAGGTAGGAAACGTAAGACAGGTAAAATAGTAAGACAGGTAAGACAGGTAAGACATGTAAGACAGGTAAGACAGGTGAGACAGGTAAGAAAGATAAGAGAGATAAGAGAGATAAGAGAGATAAGAGAGATAAGAGAGATAAGAGAGATAAGACAGATAAGACAGATAAGACAAATAAGTCAGATAAGACAGACACGACAAAAAAGACAGAACAGACAGACCAGACAGGTAAAAAAGAAAAGACAGGTAAGAATGGTAAGACAGGTAAGACAGATAAAACAAATAAGACAAATAAGACCGATAAGACAGGTAAGACAGATAGACAGATAAGAAAGAAAATCCAGGTAAGACAGGTAAGACAGATAAGACAGATAAGACAGATAAGACAGCTAAAACAGATGAGATAGAAAAGACAGATAAAACAGGAAAGACAGGTAAGAAAGGTAAGACAGGTAAGACAGGTAAAAAAGTAAGCAGGTAAGTCAGGTAAGACAAGTAAGACAGGTAAGACAGGTAAGACAGGTTAGACCAGTAAGAAAGATAAGAAAGGTAAGACAAATAAGACAGGTAAGCCTGGTAAGCAAGTAAGAAAGGTAAGATCAATACCACAGGTAAAATAGGTAGTAAAGGTAGGACAGGTAAAAGAGGTAAAACATGTAAGACAGGTAAGACAGGTAAAACAGGTAAAATGGTAAAACTGGTAAGAAAGTAAGACAGATAAGACGAATAAGAAAGATAAGACAGATAAGACATATAAGACCGATAAGACTGATAAGACAGGTAAAATAGTTAAGACCGATAAAACAGATAAAACAGGTGAGACAGGTAATACAGTAGCACAGGTAAGACAGACAAAACAGGTAAGACAAGCATGACTCGCAAGACAGGTAAGACAAGTAAGACAGGAAAGAAATTAAGACAGGTAAGACAGGTAGACACAAAAGACAGGTGAGACAGGAAAATCAAGTAAGACAGGTAAAGCAGGTAAGACAGGTAAGACAGTCAAGACAGCTATGACAGGTAAGACAGGTAAGACAGGTATTACAGGTAAGACAGGTAAGAAAGGTAAAAAATGTAAGACAAGTAAAACAGGTGAGACAGGTAAGACAATTAGGACAGTTAAGACATGTAAGACAGGTAAGAGAGGTAAGACAGGTGAAATATGTAATACAGCTAAGACAGATAAGACATGTAAGACAGGTAAGACAGGTAAGAGAGGTAAGACAGATAAGACATGTAAGACGGGTAAGACAGGTAAGACAGGCAAAACAGGTAACACAGTCAAAACAGATGAGACAGATGAGAATGATAAGACAGATAGACAGATAAGACAGTTAAGACGGATAAGACAGATAAGACAGATAAAACAGATAAGTCAGACAAGACAGACAACACAGATAACACAGGTAAGACAGGTAAGACAGGTAAGACAGGTAAGACAGGTAAGACAGGTAAGACAGATAAGACATGTAAGACTGGTAAGACAGGTAAGACAGGTAAGACAGGCTAAACAGGTAACAGAGTCAAAACAGATGAGACAGTTGAGACAGATAAGACAGATAGACAGATAAGACAGATAAGACAGATAAGACAGATAAGTCAGACAAGACAGACAACACAGATAAGACAGGTAAGACAGGTAAGACAGGTGAGACCGATAAGACAGGTAAGACAGGTAAGACAGGTAAGACAGGTAAGAAAAGTAAAATATGTAACACAGGTAAGAATGGTAGGACAGGTAAGAAAAGTAAGAGATTTAAGACAGGTAAGACAGGTAAGACAGGTAAGACAAGTAACACAGGTAAGAAAGGTAAAACAGGTAAAAGATGTAAGAAAGGTAAGACAGGTAATATATTTAAGACAGGTAAGACAGATAAGAGAGATAAGAGAGATAAGTCCGATAAGAGACATAAGACAGATAAGATAGATAAGACAAATAAGTTAGATAAGAAAGAAACGACAAAAAAGACAGAAAAGACAGATACGACAGATATGAAATTTATGACAGATAAGACAGAAAAGACAGGCAAGACAGGTAAAAAAGATAAAACAGGTAAGACACATAAGACAAATAAGACAGGTAAGACGGATAAGAAAGAAAAGACAGATAAGACAGATAGACATATAAGACAGAAAAGACAGGTAACAAAGGTAAGATAGATAAGACAGATAAGACAGGTAAGGCAAATAAGAAATCTAAGACAGATAAGATAGAAAAGACAGATAAGACAGCTAAGACAGGTAAGACAGGTAACAAAGGCAAGCCAGGGAAGAGAGGTAAAACAGGTAAGACAGGTGAGGGAGGTAAAACAAGTAAGACAGGTAACACAGGTAAGACAGATAAAACAAATAAGACAGATAAGACAGATAAGACAGAAACGACAGATAAGATAGAAAAGACAGATAAGACTGGTAAGACAGGTAAAATACTTAAAACAGATATGACAGATAAGACAGGTGAGACAGGTAATACAGTAGCACAAGTAAGAAAGGTAAACTAGGAAAGACAGGTAAGACAGGAAAAAAAAGTAAGATAGGTAAGACAGGCAACACAGGTAACACTGGTAAGACAGGTGCACAGAAAACACAGGTGAGACAGGAAAGTCGAGTAAGACAGGTAAGAAACGTAAGACAATTTAGACACGTAAGACAGTTAAGACAGGTAAGACAGGTAAAACAAATAAGACAGGTTTTACAGGTAAGACAGGGAAGAAAGGTAAAAATTGTAAGACAGGAAAAACAGGTGGGACAGGTAAAACTGGTAAGACATGTTAGACAGGTAAGAAAGGTAAGACAAGTAAGACATGTAAGAAATGTAAGACAGGTAAAACATGTAACACAGGTAAGTCAGGTAAAAGAGGTAAGACAGATAAGACATGTAAGACAGGTAAGAAAGGTGAAACAGATAAGATGGTAAAACAGGTAAGAAAGTAAGACAGATAAGACGAATAAGACAGATAAGACAGATAAGACAGATAAAACAGATAAGACAGAAAAGACTGTTAAGACAGGTAAAATAGTTAAAACTGAAAAGACAGATGAGAAAGGTGAGACAGGTAATACAGAAGCACAGGTAAGACAGGTAAAACAGGTAAGACAGGTAAGACAGGCCAAACAGGTAAGACAGGTAAAACCGGCAACACAGGTAAGACTGGTAAAACAGGTAGACAGAAAAGACAGGTGAGACAGGAAAGTAAAACAAGACAGGTAAAAAAGCTAAGACAGGTAAGACTGGTAAGACAGTTAAGACAGGTAAGACAGGTATGAGAGGTAAGAGAGGTAAGACACGTAGGACATGTAAGACAGGTAAGACACATAAGAAAGGCAAGACAGGTAACAGAGTCAAGACAGATAAGACAGATAAGACAGACAAGACGGACAAGAAAATTAAGACAGGTAAGACAGGTAAGACAGGTAACACCGATAAGACAGGTAAAACAGGTAAGAAAAGTAAAACATGTAACAACGGTAGGAACGGTAAGACAGGTAAGAAAAGTAAGAAATTTAAGACAAGTAGGACAGGTAAGACAGGTAAGACAAGTAAGACATATAAGACAGGTAAGACATGTAAGACACGTAAGACAGGTAAGAGAGGTAAAACAGATATGACATGTAACACATGTAAGAGAGGTAAGTTGATTAAGATAGGTAAGACAGGTAAGACAGGTAAGACAGGTGAAACACATAAGATGATAAAACAGGTATGAAAGTAAGACAGATAAGACGAACAAGACAAATAAGACAGATAAGACAGATAAAACAGATAAAACAGAAAAGACTGGTAAGACAGGTAAAATAGTTAAGACTGAAAAGACAGATGAGACAGGTGAGACAGGTAATACAGAAGCACAGGTAAGACAGGTAAAACAGGTAAGACAGGTAAGACAGGCCAAACAGGTAAGACAGGTAAAACCGGCAACACAGGTAAGACTGGTAAAACAGGTAGACAGAAAAGACAGGTGAGACAGGAAAGTCAAACAAGACAGGTAAAAAAGCTAAGACAGGTAAGACTGGTAAGACAGTTAAGACAGGTAAGACAGGTAAGACAAGTAAGAGAGGTAAGACACGTAAGACATGTAAGACAGGTAAGACACATAAGAAAGGCAAGACAGGTAACAGAGTCAAGACAGATAAGACAGATAAGACAGACAAGACGGACAAGAAAATTAAGACAGGTAAGACAGGTAAGACCGATAAGACAGGTAAAACAGGTAAAACAGGTAAGAAAAGTAAAACATGTAACAACGGTAGGAACGGTAAGACAGGTAAGAAAAGTAAGAAATTTAAGACAAGTAGCACAGGTAAGACAGGTAAGACAAGTAAGACATATAAGACAGGTAAGACATGTAAGACACGTAAGACAGGTAAGAGAGGTAAAACAGATATGACATGTAACACATGTAAGAGAGGTAAGTTGATTAAGATAGGTAAGACAGGTAAGACAGGTAAGACACGTAAGACAGGTAAAACATGTAAGATAGGTAAGAGAGGTAAGACATGTAAAAGAGGTAAGAGATGTAAGACACGTAAGACAGCTAAGACCACTAAGACAGGTAAGACAGGTAAGAGAGATAAGAGAGATAAGAGAGATAAGAGAGATAAGAGAGATAAGAGAGATAAGAGAGATAAGGGAGATAAGAGAGATAAGAGAGATAAGAGAGATAAGACAGATAAGACAGATAAGACAAATAAGACAGATAACACAGATAAGACAGATAATACAGATAAGACAGATAGACAGATAAGAAAGAAAAGCCAGGTAAGACAAGTAAGACAGATAAGACAGATAAGATAGATAAGACAGATAAGACAGATAAGACAGCTAAGACAGATAAGATAGACAAGACAGATAAGACTGGTAAGACCGGTAAAATACTTAAGACAGACATGACAGATAAGACAGGTGAAACAGGTAATACAGTAAAACAAATAAGAAAGGTAAAACAGGCAAGACAAGTAAGACAGGCAAAAAAAGTAAGATAGGTAAGACAGGCAACACAGGTAAGACTGGTAAGACAGGTAGACAGAAAAGACAGGTGAGACAGGTAAGACAAATGAGACAATTATTACAGGTAAGACAGGTAAGAAAGGTAAAAATTGTAAGACAGGAAAAACAGGTGAGACATGTAAAACAGGTAAGACATGTTAGACAGGTAAGAGAGGTAAGACAAGAAAGACATGTAAGAAATGTAAGACAGGTAAAACATGTAACACAGCTAAGTCAGGTAAAAGAGGTAAGACAGATAAGACATGTAAGACAGGTAAGACAGGTGAAACACATAAGATGATAAAACAGGTAAGAAAGTAAGACAGATAAGACGAACAAGACAAATAAGACAGATAAGACAGATAAAACAGAAAAGACTGGTAACACAGGTAAAATAGTTAAGACTGAAAAGACAGATGAGACAGGTGAGACAGGTAATACAGAAGCACAGGTAAGACAGGTAAAACAGGTAAAACAGGTAAGACAGGCCAAACAGGTAAGACAGGTAAAACCGGCAACACAGGTAAGACTGGTAAAACAGGTAGACAGAAAAGACAGGTGAGACAGGAAAGTCAAACAAGACAGGTAAAAAAGCTAAGACAGGTAAGACTGGTAAGACAGTTAAGACAGGTAAGACAGGTAAGACAGGTAAGAGAGGTAAGACACGTAAGACATGTAAGACAGGTAAGACACATAAGAAAGGCAAGACAGGTAACAGAGTCAAGACAAATAAAACAGATAAGACAGACAAGACGGACAAGAAAATTAAGACAGGTAAGACAGGTAAGACAGGTAAGACAGGTAAGACCGATAAGACAGGTAAAACAGGTAAAACAGGTAAGAAAAGTAAAACATGTAACAACGGTAGGAACGGTAAGACAGGTAAGAAAAGTAAGAAATTTAAGACAAGTAGGACAGGTAAGACAGGTAAGACAAGTAAGACATATAAGACAGGTAAGACATGTAAGACACGTAAGACAGGTAAGACAGGTAAAACAGATATGACATGTAACACAGGTAAGAGAGGTAAGTTGATTAAGATAGGTAAGACAGGTAAGACAGGTAAGACACGTAAGACAGGTAAAACATGTAAGATAGGTAAGAGAGGTAAGACATGTAAAAGAGGTAAGAGAGGTAAGACACGTAAGACAGCTAAGACTATTAAGACAGGTAAGACAGGTAAGAGAGATAAGAGAGATAAGAGAGATAAGAGAGATAAGAGAGATAAGAGAGATAAGAGAGATAAGGGAGATAAGAGAGATAAGAGAGATAAGAGAGATAAGGCAGATAAGACAAATAAGACAGATAAGACAGAAACAACACAAAAGACAGAACAGACAGACCAGACAAGTAAAAAAGAAAGGACAGGTAAGAATGGTAAGACAGGTAAGACAGATAAAACAAATAAGACAAAAAAGACAGACAAGACAGATAAGACCGATAGACAGATAAGACAGAAAAGCCAGTTAAGACAGGTAAGACAGATAAGAGAGATAAGATATATAAGACAGATAAGACTGATAAGACAGATAAGAGAGATAAGTCAGATAGGACAAATAGGACAGATAAGATAGGTAAGACAGGTACGACAGGTAAAACAGGTAAGACAGATAAGACACGTAAGACAGGTAAAACGGGTAAAACAGGTAAGAATAGTAAAGATATGTAACACATGTAAGAATGGTAAGATAGGTAAGAAAAAAAAGACAGGTAAGAAAGGTGGTAAAGGTAAGACAGGTAAGACATGCAAGACAGGTAAGACAGGTTAGACAGGTAAGACAGGCAACACAGGTAAGACAGGTAAGACAGGTAAGAGAGATAAGAGAGATAAGAGAGATAAGAGAGATAAGAGAGATAAGAGATATAAGAGAGATAAGAGAGATAAGACAGATAAGACAGATAAGACAAATAAGACAGATAAGGCAGAAACGACAGAAAAGAATAAACAGAATGACCAGACAAGTATAAAAGAAAAGACAGGTAAGAATGAAAAGACAGGTAAGACAGATAAAACAAATAAGACAAATAAGACAGATAAGACCGATAGACAGATAAGACAGAAAAGCCAGGTAAGACAGATAAGACCGATAAGACAGATAAGAGAAATAAGTCAGATAGGACCAATAAGACCGATAAGATAGGTAAGACAGGTACGACAGGTAAAACAGGTAAGACAGGTAAGACAGATAAGACACGTAAGACAGGTAAAACGGCTAAAACAGGCAAGAAAAGTTAAGATATGTAACACAGGTAAGAATCGTAAGACAGGTAAGAAAATAAAGACAGGTAAGAAAGGTAGGACAGGTAAGACAGGTAAAACAAGTAAGAAAGGTAAAACATGTAAGACATGTAAGACAGGTAAGACAGGTAAGACAGGTAAGACAGGTAAGACAGATAAGACAGATAAGACAGCTAAAACAGATGAGATAGAAAAGACAGATAAGACAGGTAAGATAGGTAAGAAAGGTAAGACAGGTAAGACGGGTAAAAAAGTAAGATAGGTAATGCAGGTAAGACAAGTAAGACAGGTAAGACAGGTAAGACAGGAAAGACCAGTAAGAAAGGTAAGAAAGAAAAGACAAATAAGACAGGTAAGCCAGGTAAGACAGGTAAAATAGGTAAGATCAATACCAAAGGTAAGACAAGTAAAAAAGGTACGACAGGTACAAGAGGTAAGACATGTAAGACAGGTAAGACAGGTAAAAATGGTAAGATGGTAAAACAGGTAAGAAAGTAAAACAGATACGACGAATAAGACATATAAGACAGAAAAGACAGATACGACCAATAAGACTGGTAAGACAGGTAAAATAGTTAAGACAGAGAAGACAGTTAAGGCAGGTGAGACAGGTAATACAGTAGCACAGGTGAGACAGATAAAATAAATAAGACAAGCGTGACACGCAAGACAGGTAAACAAGTAAGAAAGGCAAGACAGTTAAGACTGGTAAGACAGATAGACACAAAAGACAGGTGAGCCAGGAAAATCAAACAAGACAGGTAAGGCAGGTAATACAGGTAAGACAGGTAAGAGTGTCAAGACAGGTAAGGCAGGTAAGACAGGTAAGACAGGTATTACAGGTAAGACAGGTAAGAAAGGTAAAAAATGTAAAACAGGTAAAACACGTGAGAAAGGTAAGATAAGTAGGACAGGTAAGACATGTAAGACATGTAAGACAGGTAAGAGAGTTAAGACAGGTAAGACAGGTGAGATATGTAAGACAGGTAAGACAGGTAAGAGAGGTAAGACAGATAAGACATGTAAGACTGGTAAAACAGGTAAGACAGGTAAGACAGGTAGGACAGGAAAGAAAGGTAACCGAGTCAAAACAAATAAGACAGATGAGACAGATAAGACAGATAGATAGATAAGACAGATAAGACAGATAAGACAGATAAGACAGATAAGTCAGACAAGACAGACAAGACAGATAAGACAGGCAAGACAGGTAAGACAGGTAAGACATGTAAGAAAGGTAAGAGAGGTAAGACAGGTAAGACATGTAAGAAATGTAAGACAGGTAAAACATGTAACACAGGTAAGTGAGGTAAAGGAGGTAAGACAGATAAGACATGTAAGACAGATAAGAAAGGTAAAACATGTAAGACAGGTTAGACAGGTAAGAGAGGTATGACAGATAAGACATGTAAGACATGTAAGACAGATAAAACAGGTCAGATGGTAAAACAGGTAAGAAAGTAAGACAGATAGGACGAATAACACAGATAAGACAAATAAGACAGATAAAACAGATAACACAGATAAGACTGGTAAGACGGGTAAAATAGTTAATACAGTTAAGACAGGTGAGACACGTAATTTAGTAGCACAGGTAAGATAGGCAAAACAGGTAAGATAGGTAAGACAGGTAAGACAAGTAAAAAAGGCAAGACTGGTAAGACAGGTAGACAGAAAGAACAGGTGAGACAGGAAAGTCAAGTAAGTTAGGTAAGAAAGGTAAGACAGGTGAGACAGGTAAGACAGTTAAGAAAGGTAAGACAGGTAAGACAAGTATTACAGGTAAGACAGGTAAGAAAGGTAGACATTTTAAGAAGGGTAAAACAGGTGAGACAGGTAAGACAGGTAATACATGTAAGAAAGGTAAGAGAGGTAAGACTGGTAAGACATGTAAGACATGTAAGACAGGTAAAACAGGTAAGATGGTAAGACAGGTAAGAAATTGAGACAGATAAGCCGAATAAGGCAGATAAAGCAGATAAGACAGATAAAACAGATAAAACAGATAAGACTGGTAACACAGGTAAAATAGTTAAGACAGATAAGACAGATAACAATGGCGAGACAGTAATACAGTAGCACTGGTAAGACAGGTAAAACAGGTGAGACAGACAAGCCGAATAAGGCAGATAAAACAGATAACACAGATAAAACAGATAAAACAGATAAAACAGATAAAACTGGTAAGATTGGTAAGACTGGTAAAATAGTTAAGACAGATAAGACAGATAATAATGGTGAGATAGGTAATACAGTAACACTGGTAAGACAGGTAAAACAGGCAAGACAAGTAAGAAAGGTAAGACAGGTAAAATAGGCAAGACAGGAAAGACAGGTAAGAAAGGAAAGACAGTTAAGACTGGTAAGACAGGTAGACAGAAAAGACATGTTAGAATGGAAAGTCAAGTAAGACAGGAAAGGCAGGTAAGACAGGTAAGACAGTTAAGACATGTAAGAATGGTAAGACAGGTATAACAGGTAAGACAGGTAAGAAAGGTAAAAAATGTAAGACAGGTGAGACATGTAAGGAAGGTAAGACAAGTAAGACAGGTAAGACAGGTAAGACAGGTAAGACATGTAAGACAGGTAAGAGAGGTAAGACAGGTAAGACATGTAAGAAATGTAAGACAGGTAAAACATGTAACACAGGTAAGTGAGGTAAAGGAGGTAAGACAGATAAGACATGTAAGACAAGCAAGACAGGTAAAACAGATAAGATGGTAAAACAGGTAAGAATGTAAGACAGATAAGACGAATAAGACAGATAAGACAGATAACGCAGATAAAATAGATAGGACAGAAAAGACTGGTAAGACAGGTAAAATAGTTAAGACTGAAAAGACAGATGAGACAGGTGAGACAGGTAATACAGAAGCACAGGTAAGACAGGTAAAACAGGTAAGACAGGTAAGAAAGGCAAAACAGGTAAAATAGGCAACACAGGTAAGACTATAAAACAGGTAGACAGAAAAGACAGGTGAGACAGGAAAGTCAAACAAGATAGGTAAAAAAGGTAAGACAGGTAAAACAGGTAAGAGAGGTAAGACAGGTAACAGAGTCAAGACAGATAAGACAGAAGAGATAGATAAGACAGATAAGACAGATAAGTCAGACAAGACAGACAAGAAATTTAAAACAGTTAAGACAGGTAAAACAAGTAAGACAGGTAAGACCGATAAGACAAGTAAGACATGCGAGACAGGTAAGAAAAGTAAAACATGTAACACAGGTAAGAATGGTAAGACAGGTAAGTAAGGTAAGACAGATAAGACATGTAAGACCGGTAAGACAGGTAAAACTGGTAAGATGGTAAAACAGGTAACAAAGTAAGACAGATACGACGAATAACACAGATAAGACAAATAAGACAGATAAAACAGATAAGACAGATAAGACTGGTAAGACAGGTAAAATAGTTAATACAGATAAGACAGATAAGACCGTTGAGAAACGTAATACAGTAGCACAAGTAAGACAGGCAAAACAGGTAAGACAGGTAAGAAAGGTAAGACAGGCAAAACAGGTAAGACAGGTAAAACAGGCAACACAGGTAAGACTGGAAAGACAGGTAGACAGAAAGAACAGGTGAGACAGGAAAGTCAAGTAAGTTAGGTAAGAAAGGTAAGACAGGTAAGACAGGTAAGACAGTTATGACAGGTAAGACAGGTAAGACAGGTATTACAGGTAAGACAGGTAAGACATGTAAGACAGGTAAGAGAGGTATGACAGGTGAGACATGTAAGACAGGTAAGACATGTAAGAATGGTAAGACAGGTAAGAGAGGTAAGACAGTCAAGAACGTAAGACTGGTAAGACAGGTAAGACAAGCAAGACAAGTAACAGAGTCAAAACATATAAGACAGACGAGACAAATAAGACAGATAGATTAATAAGACAGATAATAAAGATAACACAGATAAGTTAGACAAGACAGACAAGAAATATAAGAAAAGTAAGACAGGTAAGATAGGTAAGACCGATAAGAATAGTAGGACAGGTAAGACAGTTAAGACAGGTAAGACAGGTAAGACAGGTAAGAAAAGTAAAACATGTAACACAGGTAAGAATGGTAAGACAGGTAAGAAAAGTAAGAGATTTAAGAATGGTAATACAGGTAAGACAAGTAACACAGATAAGAAAGTTAAGAGAGGTAAAACATGTGGGAAAGGTAATACAGGTAATATGTGTGAGACAGGTAAGACAGATAAGAGAGGTGAGACCGATAAGAGAGATAAGACCGATAAGACAGATAAGACAAATAAGTTAGATAAGAAAAAAACGACAGAAAAGACAGAAAAGACAGATACGACAGATATGACAGATATGACAGATAAGACAGAAAAGACAGACAAGACAAGTAAAAAACATAAGACAGGTAAGACAGGTAAGAGAGATAAGACAAACAAGACAGATAAGACGGATAAGACAGAAAAGACAGATAAGACAGATAAGACAGAAAATACAGGTAAGAAAGGTAAGATAGATAAGACAGATAAGACAGATAAGACAAAAAAGACAGCTGAGACAGAGAAGATAGAAAAGACAGATAAGACAGCTAAGACAGGTAAGAAATGTAAGACAGGCAAGATAAAAAAAACAGGTAAGACAGGTAAGACCGATAAAACAAATAAGACAAATAAGACAGATAAGACAGATAAGACAGATAAGACAGATAAGACAGATAAAATTGATAGACCGATAAGACAGAAAAGCCAGGTAAGACAGGTAAGACAGATACGAAAGACAAGACAAATAAGACAGATAAGACAGATAAGACAAATAAGACATTTAAGACAGGTAAGATAGAAAAGACAGATAAGACTGGTAAGACAGGTAAAATAGTTAACACAGATAAGACAGATAAGACAGATAAGACAGGTGAGACAGGTAATACAGTAGCACAAGTAGGACAGGCAAAACAGGTAAGATAGGTAAGACAGGCAACACAGGTAAGACTGGTAAAACAGGTAGACAGAAAAGACAGGTGAGACAAGAAAGTCAAGTAAGACAGGTAAGAAAGGTAAGACAGGTTAGACGGATAAGACAGGTAATACAGGTAAGACAGGTAAGAAAGGTAAAAATTATAAGACAGGAAAAACAGGTGAGACAGGTAAGACAGGTAAGACATGTTAGACAGGTAAGAGAGGTAAGACAGGTAAGACATTTAAGAAATGTAAGACAGGTAAATCATGTAAGACATGTAAGTCAGGTAAGAGAGGTGAGACAGATAAGACATGTAAGACAGGTAAAACAGGTAAGATGGTAAAACAGGTAAGGAAGTAAGAAAGATAAGACGAATGAGACAAATAAGACAGATAAGACAGATAAGACAGATAAAACAGAGAAGAAATTATAAGACTGGTAAGACAGGTACAATAGTTAAGACTGAAAAGACAGATGAGGTTGGTGAGACACGTAATACAGTAGCACAGGTAAGACAAGTAAAACATTTAAGACAGGTAAGACAGGCAAAAATGGTAAAACAGGTCAGACAGGTAACACAGGTAAGACTGGTAAGACAGGTAGAAAGAAAAGACAGGTGAGACAGGAAAGTCTAGTAAGATAGGTAAGAAAGGTAAGACAGGTAAGACAGGTAGGAGAGTTAAGACAGGTAAAACAAGTAAGACAGGTAACAGAGGTAACAGAGGTAAGACCGGTAAGACATGTAAGACAGGTAAGACAGGCAAGACAGGTAACAGAGTCAAGACAGATAAGACAGATGAGACAGATAAGACAGATAGACAGATAAGAAAGATAAGACAGATAAGTCAGAAAAGACAGACAAGAAATTTAATACAGGTAAGACAGGTAAGACAGGTAAGACCGATTAGACAGGTAAGACATGTAAGACAGGTAAGACAGGTAAGACAGAAAAGACAGATATAACATGTAAGACAGGTAAGACAGGTAAGACAGGTGAGACATGTAAGATGATAAAACAGGTAAGAGAGGTAAGACAGATAAGACATGTAAGACAGGCAAGACCGGTAAAACAGGTAAGATTGTAAAACAGGTAAGAAAGTAAGACAGATACGACGGATAACACAGATAAGACAAATAAGACAGATAAAACAGATAAGACAGATAAGACTGTTAAGACAGGTAAAATAGTTAATACAGATAAGACAGATAAGACAGGTGAGACAAGTAATACAGTACCACAGGTAAGACAGGCTAAACAGGCAAGACAGCTATGACAGGTAAGACAGGCAAAACAGGTAAGACAGGTAAGACAAGCAACACAGGTAAGACTGGAATGACAGGTAGAAAAAAGAACAGGTGAGACAGGAAAGTCAAGTAAGTTAGGTAAGAAAGGTAAGACATGTAAAACAGTTAAGACAAGTAAGACAGGTAGGACAGGTATTACAGGTAAGACAGGTAAGACATGTAAGACAGGTAAGAGAAGTAAGACAGGTGAGACATGTAAGACATTTAAAACAGGTAAGACATGTAAGACAGGTAAGACAGGTAAGAGAGGTAAGACCGATAAGACATGTAAGACTGGTAAGACAGGTAAGACAGGTAAGACAGGAAAGACAGGTAACAGAGTCAAAACAGATAAGAGAGATGAGACAGATAAGACAGATAAGAAAGATAGACAGATAAGACAAACCAGACCGATAAGACAGATAAGACAGATAAGTCAGACAAGACAGACAAGACAGACAAGACAGATACGACAGGTAAGACAGGTAAGACAGGTAAAACAGGTAAGAGCGACAAGACAGATAGGACAGGTAAGACAGGTAAGACAGGTAAGACAGGTAAGAAAAATAAGAGATTTAAGAGAGGTAAGACAGGTAAGACAGGTAAGACAAGTAAGACAGGTAAGACAGGTAAGACACGTAAAACATGTAAGAAAGGTAAGACAGGTAATATGTGTAAGACAGGTAA
The DNA here is from genome assembly GCA_963855995.1 of Muricea muricata. Taxonomy (NCBI): domain Eukaryota; kingdom Metazoa; phylum Cnidaria; class Anthozoa; order Malacalcyonacea; family Plexauridae; genus Muricea; species Muricea muricata. Next base: position 30,578,511 of record OY979718.1, on the reverse strand, counting down.
GACAGACAAGAGACATAAGAGAGATAAGACCGATAAGAGAGATATGACAGATACAACAGATAAGACAAATAAGTTAGATAAGAAAGAAACGACAGACAAGACAGAAAAGACAGATACGACAGAAATGACAGATATGAATGATAAGACAGAAAAGACAGACAAGAAAGGTAAAAAAAATAAGACAGGTAAGACAGGTAAGACAGATAAGACAAATAAGACAGATAAGACGGATAAGACAGAAAAGATAGATAAGACAGATAGACAAATAAGACAGAAAAGACCGGTTAGAAAGGTAAAATAGATAAGACAGATAAGACAGATAAGACAAAAAAGACAGCTAAGACAGATAAGATTGAAAAGACAGATAAGACAGCTAAGACAGGTAAGAAAGGTAAGACAGGCAAGACAGGTAAAACAGGTAAGAGGGGTAAGGAAACAAGACAAGTAAGACAGGTAAGACAGGTAAGACGGACAAAACAAATAAGACAAACAAGACATATAAGACAGATAAGACAAAAAAGACGGATAGACAGATAAGACAGAAAAGCCAGGTAAGACAGGTAAGACAAATAAGACAGATAAATGGAAATGTCAGAACTTAGCAAGTCGGGAATCATGTTTTCGGCGCTCAAACTATCGAGATGAGCGAAATAACACGTTGACATGAGAAACCTATAACTTGCTTGTGAACTGAAAAGAAACGATCTTAGAACCATCAAAATTGCGTTTTAAGTGTTCTAGAAGCGATTTGAGCGTAAAAACATGCTCAAATCACCAACTAAAAATCGCCGTTTTATGTCGAGCAGGGCGACGTTTTGGAGCTTAAAAGGATGTTTTCATTGCTAAAAAGAACGAGTTTAGTGCAATGATGTACTGCATTCACGGACCTAAAAGAGACCTTCTAAATGGAAATTGCAGAACTTAGCAAGTCGGGAATCAGGTTTTTGGCGCTCAAACCAACGGGATGAGCGAAATGATATGTTGAAATGAGAAACCTATAACTTGCTTGTACATTGAAAAGAAACGATCTTAGAACCATCAAAATCGCGTTTTAAGCGTTCTAGAAGCGATTTGAACGTAAAAACATGCTCAAATCACTAACTTAAAATCGCCGTTTTAAATCGATCAGGGTGACGTTTTAGAGCTTAAAATGATGTTTTCAGTGCTAAAGTGAACGAGTTGAGCGGAATGATGTACTGCAATCACGGACCTAAAAGAGACTTTCTAAATGGAAATTGCAGAACTTAGCAAGGCGGGAATCAGGTTTTCGACGCTCAAACCATCGGGATGAGCGAAATAACATGTTGAAATGAGAAACCTATAACTATCTTGTAAGCAGAAAAGAAACGATCTTAGAACCATCAAAATCGCGTTTTAAGCGTTCTAGAAGCGATTTGAACGTAAAAACATGCTCAAATCACCAACTAAAAATTGCTGTTTCAAATCGATCAGGGTGACGTTTTAGAGCTTGAAATGATTTTTTCAGTGCTAAAGTGAACGAGTTGAGCGCAATAATGTACTGCAATGACGGACCTAAAAGAGACCAAATAAATGGAAATTGCAGAACTTAGCAAGTCGGGAATCATGTTTTCGGCGCTCAAATTATCGAGATGAGCGAAGTAACCCGTTGACATGAGAAACCTATAACTCTCTAGTAAACTTAACAGAAACGATCTTAGAACCATCAAAATTGCGTTTTAAGTGTTCTAGAAGCGATTTGAGCGTAAAAACATGCTAAAATCACCAACTTAAAATCGCCGTTTTAAATCGATCAGGGTGACGTTTTAGAGCTTAAAATGATGTTTTCAGTGCTAAAGTGAACGAGTTGAGCGCAATGATGTACTGCAATCACGGACTTAAAAGAAACCTTCTAAATGGAAATTGCAGAACAAAGCAAGTCGGGAATCAGGTTTTCGGCGCTCAAACCATCGAGATGAGCAAAATGACATGTTGAAATGAGAAACCTATAACTTGCTTTACACTGAAAAAAAACGATCTTAGAACCATCAAAATCGCGTTTTAAGTGTTCTAGAAGCGATTTGAACGTAAAAACATGCTCAAATCACCAACTAAAAGTTGCCGTTTTAAATCGATCAGGGTGACGTTTTAAAGCTTAAAATGATGTTTTCAGTGCTAAAGTGAACGAGTTGAGTGCAATAATGTACTGCATTCACGGACCTAAAAGAGACCTAATAAATGGAAATTGCAGAACCTAGCAAGTCGGGAATCATGTTTTCGGCGCTCAAACTATCGAGATGAGCGAAATAACACGTTGACATGAGAAACCTATAACTTGCTTGTGAACTGAAAAGAAACGATCTTAGAACCATCAAAATTGCGTTTTAAGTGTTCTAGAAGCGATTTGAGCGTAAAAACATGCTCAAATCACCAACTAAAAATCGCCGTTTTATGTCGAGCAGGGCGACGTTTTGGAGCTTAAAAGGATGTTTTCATTGCTAAAAAGAACGAGTTTAGTGCAATGATGTACTGCATTCACGGACCTAAAAGAGACCTTCTAAATGGAAATTGCAGAACTTAGCAAGTCGGGAATCAGGTTTTTGGCGCTCAAACCAACGGGATGAGCGAAATGATATGTTGAAATGAGAAACCTATAACTTGCTTGTACATTGAAAAGAAACGATCTTAGAACCATCAAAATCGCGTTTTAAGCGTTCTAGAAGCGATTTGAACGTAAAAACATGCTCAAATCACTAACTTAAAATCGCCGTTTTAAATCGATCAGGGTGACGTTTTAGCGCTTAAAATGATGTTTTCAGTGCTAAAGTGAACGAGTTGAGCGGAATGATGTACTGCAATCACGGACCTAAAAGAGACTTTCTAAATGGAAATTGCAGAACTTAGCAAGGCGGGAATCAGGTTTTCGACGCTCAAACCATCGGGATGAGCGAAATAACATGTTGAAATGAGAAACCTATAACTATCTTGTAAGCAGAAAAGAAACGATCTTAGAACCATCAAAATCGCGTTTTAAGCGTTCTAGAAGCGATTTGAACGTAAAAACATGCTCAAATCACCAACTAAAAGTTGCCGTTTTAAATCGATCAGGGTGACGTTTTAAAGCTTAAAATGATGTTTTCAGTGCTAAAGTGAACGAGTTGAGTGCAATAATGTACTGCATTCACGGACCTAAAAGAGACCTAATAAATGGAAATTGCAGAACCTAGCAAGTCGGGAATCAAGTTTTCGGCGCTCAAACTAGCGAGATGAGCGAAGTAACCCGTTGACATGAGAAACCTATAACTCTCTTGTAAACTGAAAAGAAACGATCTTAGAACCATCAAAATTGCGTTTTAAGTGTTCTAGAAGCGATTTGAGCGTAAAAACATTCTCAAATAACCAAGTTAAAATCGCCGTTTTAAATCGATCAGGGTGACGTTTTAGAGCTTAAAATGATGTTTTCAGTGCTAAAGTGAACGAGTTGAGCGCAATGATGTACTGCAATCACGGACTTAAAAGAAACCTTCTAAATGGAAATTGCGGAACTAAGCAAGTCGGGAATCAGGTTTTCGGCGCTCAAACCATCGAGATGAGCGAAATGGCATGTTTAAATGAGAAACCTATAACTTGCTTTACACTGAAAAGAAACGATCTTAGAACCATCAAAATCGCGTTTTAAGCGTTCTAGAAGCGATTTGAACGTAAAAACATGCTCATATCACCAACTAAAAGTTGCCGTTTTAAATCGATCAGGGTGACGTTTTCAAGCTTAAAATGATGTTTTCAGTGCTAAAGTGAACGAGTTGAGTGCAATAATGTACTGCATTCACATACCTAAAAGAGACCTAATAAATGGAAATTGCAGAACTTAGCAAGTCGGGAATCAGGTTTTTGGCGCTAAAACCATCGGGATGAGCGAAATGACATGTTGAAATTAGAAAGCTATAACTGGCTTGTAAACTGATAAAAAACGATCTTAGAACCATCAAAATCGCGTTTTAAGCGTTCTAGAAACGATTTGAGCGTAAAACTTGCTAAAATCACCAACTTAAAATCGCCGTTTTAAATCGATCAGGGGTCAGTTTTAGAGCTTAAAATGATGTTTTCAGTGCTAAAGTGAACGAGTTGAGCGCAATGATGTAATGCAATCACGGACCAAAAAGAGACCTTCTAAATGGAAATTGCAGAACTTAGCAAGTCGGGAATAAGGTTTTCGGCGCTCAAACCATCGGGATGAGCGAAATGACATGTTGAAATGAGAAACCTATAACTTGCTTGTACACTGAAAAGAAACGATCTTAGAACCATCAAAATCGCGTTTTAAGCTTTCTAGAAGCGATTTGAACGTAAAAACATGCTCAAATCACCAACTAAAAGTTGCCGTTTTAAATCGATCAGGGTGACGTTTTAAAGCTTAAAATGATGTTTTAAGTGCTAAAGGGAACGAGTTAAGTGCAATAATGTACTGCATTCACGGACCTAAAAGAGACCTAATAAATGGAAATTGCAGAACTTAGGAAGTCGGGAATCAGGTTTTCGGCGCTCAAACTATCGAGATGAGCAAAGTAACCCGTTGACATGAGAAACCTATAACTCTCTTGTAAACTGAAAAGAAACGATCTTAGAACCATCAAAATTGCGTTTTAAGTGTTCTAGAAGCGATTTGAGCGTAAAATTATGCTCAAATCACCAACTTAAAATCGCCGTTTTAAATCGATCAGGGTGACGTTTTAGAGCTTAAAATGATGTTTTCAGTGCTAAAGTGAACGAGTTGAGCGCAATGATGTACTGCAATCACGGACTTAAAAGAAACCTTCTAAATTGAAATTGCGGAACTAAGCAAGTCGGGAATCAGGTTTTCGGCGCTCAAACCATCGAGATGAGCGAAATGACATGTTTAAATGAGAAACCTATAACTTGCTTTACACTGAAAAGAAACGATCTTAGAACCATCAAAATCGCGTTTTAAGCGTTCTAGAAGCGATTTGAACGTAAAAACATGCTCATATCACCAACTAAAAGTTGCCGTTTTAAATCGATCAGGGTGACGTTTTCAAGCTTAAAATGATGTTTTCAGTGCTAAAGTGAACGAGTTGAGTGCAATAATGTACTGCATTCACATACCTAAAAGAGACCTAATAAATGGAAATTGCAGAACTTAGCAAGTCGGGAATCAGGTTTTTGGCGCTAAAACCATCGGGATGAGCGAAATGACATGTTGAAATTAGAAAGCTATAACTGGCTTGTAAACTGATAAAAAACGATCTTAGAACCATCAAAATCGCGTTTTAAGCGTTCTAGAAATGATTTGAGCGTAAAACTTGCTAAAATCACCAACTTAAAATCGCCGTTTTAAATCGATCAGGGGTCAGTTTTAGAGCTTAAAATGATGTTTTCAGTGCTAAAGTGAACGAGTTGAGCGCAATGATGTACTGCAATCACGGACCTAAACGAAACCTTCTAATTGGAAATTGCAGAACTTAGCAAGGCGGGAATCAGGTTTTCGACGCTAAACCATCGGGATGAGCGAAATGACATGTTGAAATTAGAAACCTCTAACTTGCTTGTAAGCAGAAAAAAAACGATCTTAGAACCATCAAAATCGCGTTGTAAGCGTTCTAGAAGCGATTTGAGCGTAAGAATATGCTCAAATCACCAACTAAAAATCGCCGTTTTAAGTCGATCAGGGCGACATTTTAGAGCTTAAAATGATGTTTTCAGTGCTAAAGTGAACGAGTTCAGCGCAATGATGTACTGCATTCACGGACCTAAAAGGGTACTTCTAAATAAAAATTGCAAAACTAAGCATGTTGGGAATCATGTTTTCGGCGCTCAAACCATCCAGACAATGACGGACCTAAAAGAGACCCAATAAATGGAAATTGCAGAACTTAGCAAGTCGGCAATCATGTTTTCGGCGCTGAAACTGTCGAGATGAGCGAAGTAACCCGTTGACATGAGAAACCTATAACTCTCTAGTAAACTGAACAGAAACGATCTTAGAACCATCAAAATTGCGTTTTAAGTGTTCTAGCAGCGATTTGAGCGTAAAAACATGCTCAAATCACCAACTAAAAATCGCCGTTTTATGTCGATCAGGGCGACGTTTTAGAGCTTAAAATGATGTTTTCAGTGCTAAAGTGAACGAGTTGAGTGCAATGATGTACTGCATTCACGGACCTAAAAGAGACCTTCTAAATGGAAATTGCAGAACTTAGCAAGTCGGGAATCAGGTTTTTGGCGCTCAAACCAACACGATGGGCGAAATGACATGTTGAAATGAGAAACCTATAACTTGCTTGTACACTGAAAAGAAACGATCTTAGAACCATCAAAATCGCGTTTTCAGCGTTCTAGAAGCGATTTGAACGTAAAAACATGCTCAAATCACAAACTAAAAGTTGCCGTTTTAAATCGATCAGGGTGACGTTTTAAAGCTTAAAATGATGTTTTCAGTGCTAAAGTGAACGAGTTGAGCGCAATGATGTAATGCAATCACGGACCTAAAAGAGACCTTCTAATTGGAAATTGCAGAACTTAGCAAAGCGGAAATCAGGTTTTCGACGCACAAACCATCGGGATGAGCGAAATGACATGTTGAAATTAGAAACCTCTAACTTGCCCTTAAGCAGAAAAGAAACGATCTTAGAACCATCAAAATCACGTTTTAAGCGTTCTAGAAGCGATTTGAGCGTAAAAATATGCTCAAATCACCAACTAAAAATCGCCGTTTTAAGTCGATCAGGGCGACGTTTTAGAGCTTAAAATGATGTTTTCAGTGCTAAAGTGAACGAGTTGAGCGAAATGATGTACTGCAATCACGGACCTAAAAGAGAACTTCTAAATGGAAATTGCAGAACTTAGCAAGTCGGGAATCAGGTTTTCGGCGCTCAAAATATCGGGATGAGCGAAATGACATGTTGAAATGAGAAACCTATAACTTGCTTGTACACTGAAAAGAAACGATCTTACAACCATTAAAATCGCGTTTTAAGCATTCTAGAAGGGATTTGAACGTAAAAACATGCTCCAATAACCAACTAAAAGTTGCCGTTTTAAATCGATCAGGGGGACGTTTTAAAGCATAAAATGATGTTTTCAGTGCTAAAGTGAACGAGTTGAGTGCAATGATGTACTGCATTCACGGACCTAAAAGAGACCTTCTAAATGGAAATTGCAGAACTTAGCAAGTCGGGAATCAGGTTTTCAGCGCTCAAACCATCGGGATGAGCGAAATGACATGTTGAAATGAGAAACCTAAAACTTGCTTGTGAACTGAAAAGAAACGATCTTAGAACAATCAAAATCGCGTTTTAAGCGTTCTAGAAGCGATTTGAACGTAAAAACATGCTCAAATCACCAACTTAAAATCGCCGTTTTAAATCGGTCAGGGTGACGTTTTAGAGCTTGAAATGATGTTTTCAGTGCTAAAGTGAACGAGTTGAGCGCAATGATGTACTGCAATCACGGACCTAAAAGAGACCTTCTAATTGGAAATTGCAGAACTTAGCAAGTCGGGAATCAGGTTTTCGGCGCTCAAAATATCGGGATGAGCGAAATGACATGTTGAAATGAGAAACCTATAACTTGCTTGTACACTGAAAAGAAACGATCTTAGAACCATTAAAATCGCGTTTTAAGCATTCTAGAAGGGATTTGAACGTAAAAACATGCTCAAATAACCAACTAAAATTTGCCGTTTTAAATCGATCAGGGTGACGCTTTAAAGCATAAAATGATGTTTTCAGTGCTAAAGTGAACGAGTTGAGCGCAATGATGTACTGCAATCACGGACCTAAAAGAGACCTTCTAAATGGAAATTGCAGAACTTAGCAAGTCGGGAATCATCTTTTCGGCGCTCAAACTATCGAGATGAGCGAAGTAACCCGTTGACATGAGAAACCTATAACTCTCTAGTAAACTTGACAGAAACGATCTTAGAACCATTAAAATCGCGTTTTAAGCATTGTAGAAGAGATTTGAACGTAAGAACATGCTCAAATAACCAACTAAAAGTTGCCGTTTTAAATCGATCAGGGTGACGTTTTAAAGCATAAAATGATGTTTGCAGTGCTAAGGTGAACGAGTTTAGTGCAATGATGTACTGCATTCACGGACCTAAAAGAGACCTTCTAAATGGAAATTGCAGAACTTAGCAAGTCGGGAATCAGGTTTTTGGCGCTCAAACCAACGGGATGAGCGAAATGATATGTTGAAATGAGAAACCTATAACTTGCTTGTACATTGAAAAGAAACGATCTTAGAACCATCAAAATCGCGTTTTAAGCGTTCTAGAAGCGATTTGAACGTAAAAACATGATCAATACACAAACTTAAAATCGCCGTTTTAAATCGATCAGGGTGACGTTTTAAAGCTTAAGATGATGTTTTCAGAGCTAAAGTGAATGAGTTGAGTGCAATGATGTACTGCATTCACGGACCTAAAAGAGAACCAATAAATGGAAATTGAAGAATTTAGCAAGTCGGGAATCATCTTTTCGGCGCTCAAACTATCGAGATGAGCGAAGTAACCCGTTGACATGAAAAACCTATAACTCTCTAGTAAACTTAACAGAAACGATCTTAGAACCATTAAAATTGCGTTTTAAGTGTTCTAGAAGCGATTGGAGCGTAAAAACATGCTCAAATCACCGACTAAAAGTCGCCGTTTTATGTCGATCAGGGCGACGTTTTAAAGCTTAAAATTATGTTTTCAGTGCTAAGGTGAACGAGTTTAGTGCAATGATGTACTGCATTCACGGACCTAAAAGAGACCTTCTAAATGGAAATTGCAGAACTTAGCAAGTCGGGAATCAGGTTTTCGGCGCTCAAACCATCGGGATGAGCGAAATGACATGTTGAAATGAGAAACCTATAACTTGCTTGTACACTGAACAGAAACGATCTTAGAACCATAAAAATCGCGTTTTAAGCGTTGTAGAAGCGATTTGAACGTAAAAAAATGCTCAAATCACCAACGAAAAATTGCTGTTTTAAATCGATCAGGGTGACGTTTTAGAGCTTAAAATGATGATTTCAGTGCTAAAACGAACGAGTTCAGCGCAATGATGTAATGCATTCACGCACCTAAAAGAGACCTTCTAAATAAAAATTGCATAACTAAGCATGTCGGGAATCATGTTTTCGGCGCTCAAACCATCGAGATGAGCAAAATAACACGTTGACATGAGAAACCTATAACTTGCCTTTAAACTGAAAAGAAACGATCTTAGAACCATCAAAATCGCGTTTTAAGCGTTCTAGAAGCGATTTGAGCGTAAAAACATGCTCAAATCACTAACTTAAAATCGCCGTTTTAAATCGATCAGGGTGACGTTTTAGAGCTTAAAATGATGTTTTCAGTGCTAAAGTGAACGAGTTGAGCGGAATGATGTACTGCAATGACGGACCTAAAAGAGACCAAATAAATGGAAATTACAGAACTTAGCAAGTCGGGAATCATGTTTTCGGCGCTCAAATTATCGAGATGAGCGAAGTAACCCGTTGACATGAGAAACCTATAACTCTCTAGTAAACTTAACAGAAACGATCTTAGAACCATCAAAATTGCGTTTTAAGTGTTCTAGAAGCGATTTGAGCGTAAAAACATGCTAAAATCACCAACTTAAAATCGCCGTTTTAAATCGATCAGGGTGACGTTTTAGAGCTTAAAATGATGTTTTCAGTGCTAAAGTGAACGAGTTGAGCGCAATGATGTACTGCAATCACGGACTTAAAAAAAACCTTCTAAATGGAAATTGCAGAACGAAGCAAGTCGGGAATCAGGTTTTCGGCGCTCAAACCATCGAGATGAGCGAAATGACATGTTGAAATGAGAAACCTATAACTTGCTTTACACTGAAAAAAAACGATCTTAGAACCATCAAAATCGCGTTTTAAGTGTTCTAGAAGCGATTTGAACGTAAAAACATGCTCAAATCACCAACTAAAAGTTGCCGTTTTAAATCGATCAGGGTGACGTTTTAAAGCTTAAAATGATGTTTTCAGTGCTAAAGTGAACGAGTTGAGCGCAATGATGTACTGCAATCACGGACCTAAAAGAGACCTTCTAATTGGAAATTGCAGAACTTAGCAAAGCGGAAATCAGGTTTTCGACGCACAAACCATCGGGATGAGCGAAATGACATGTTGAAATTAGAAACCTCTAACTTGCCCTTAAGCAGAAAAGAAACGATCTTAGAACCATCAAAATCGCGTTTTAAGCGTTCTAGAAGCGATTTGAGCGTAAAAATATGCTCAAATCACCAAGTAAAAATCGCCGTTTTAAGTCGATCAGGGCGACGTTTTAGAGCTTAAAATGATGTTTTCAGTGCTAAAGTGAATGAGTTGAGTGCAATGATGTACTGCATTCACGGACCTAAAAGAGACCTTCTAAATGGAAATTGCAGAACTAAGCATGTCGGGAATCATGTTTTCGGCGCTCAAACCATCGAGATTAGCAAAATAACACCTTGACATGAAAAACCTAGAACTTGCTTGTAAACTTAAAAGAAACGATCTTAGAACCATCAAAATCGCGTTTTGCTCGTTCTAGAACGATTTGAGCGTAAAAACATGCTAAAATCACCAACTTAAAATCGCCGTTTTAAATCGATCAGGGTGACGTTTTAGAGCTTAAAATGATGTTTTAAGTGCTAAAGTGAACGAGTTGAGCGCAATGATGTACTGCAATCACGCACCTAAAAGAGACCTTCTAAATGGAAATTGCAGAACTTAGCAAGTCGGGAATCAGGTTTTCGGCGCTCAAAATATCGGCATGAGCGAAATGACATGTTGAAATGAGAAACCTATAACTTGCTTGTACACTGAAAAGAAACGATCTTAGAACCATTAAAATCGCGTTTTAAGCATTCTAGAAGGGATTTGAACGTAAAAACATGCTCAAATAACCAACTAAAATTTGCCGTTTTAAATCGATCAGGGTGACGTTTTAAAGCATAAAATGATGTTTTCAGTGCTAAAGTGAACGAGTTGAGCGCAATGATGTACTGCAATCACGGACCTAAAAGAGACCTTCTAAATGGAAATTGCAGAACTTAGGAAGTCGGGAATCATCTTTTCGGCGCTCAAACTATCGAGATGAGCGAAGTAACCCGTTGACATGAGAAACCTATAACTCTCTAGTAAACTTAACAGAAACGATCTTAGAACCATTAAAATCGCGTTTTAAGCATTCTAGAAGAGATTTGAACGTAAGAACATGCTCAAATAACCAACTAAAAGTTGCCGTTTTAAATCGATCAGGGTGACGTTTTAAAGCATAAAATGATGTTTTCAGTGCTAAGGTGAACGAGTTTAGTGCAATGATGTACTGCATTCACGGACCTAAAAGAGACCTTCTAAATGGAAATTGCAGAACTTAGCAAGTCGGGAATCAGGTTTTTGGCGCTCAAACCAACGGGATGAGCGAAATGATATGTTGAAATGAGAAACCTATAACTTGCTTGTACATTGAAAAGAAACGATCTTAGAACCATCAAAATCGCGTTTTAAGCGTTCTAGAAGCGATTTGAACGTAAAAACATGATCAATACACAAACTTAAAATCGCCGTTTTAAATCGATCAGGGTGACGTTTTAAAGCTTAAGATGATGTTTTCAGAGCTAAAGTGAATGAGTTGAGTGCAATGATGTACTGCATTCACGGACCTAAAAGAGAACCAATAAATGGAAATTGCAGAACTTAGCAAGTCGGGAATCATCTTTTCGGCGCTCAAACTATCGAGATGAGCGAAGTAACCCGTTGACATGAAAAACCTATAACTCTCTAGTAAACTTAACAGAAACGATCTTAGAACCATAAAAATCGCGTTTTAAGCGTTGTAGAAGCGATTTGAACGTAAAAAAATGCTCAAATCACCAACGAAAAATTGCTGTTTTAAATCGATCAGGGTGACGTTTTAGAGCTTAAAATGATGATTTCAGTGCTAAAGTGAACGAGTTCAGCGCAATGATGTAATGCATTCACGCACCTAAAAGAGACCTTCTAAATAAAAATGGCAGAACTAAGCATGTCGGGAATCATGTTTTCGGCGCTCAAACCATCGAGATGAGCAAAATAACACGTTGACATGAGAAACCTATAACTTGCCTTTAAACTGAAAAGAAACGATCTTACAACCATCAAAATCGCGGTTTTAAGCGTTCTAGAAGCGATTTGAGCGTAAAAACATGCTCAAATCACTAACTTAAAATCGCCGTTTTAAATCGATCAGGGTGACGTTTTAGAGCTTAAAATGATGTTTTCAGTGCTAAAGTGAACGAGTTGAGCGGAATGATGTACTGCAATGACGGACCTAAAAGAGACCAAATAAATGGAAATTGCAGAACTTAGCAAGTCGGGAATCATGTTTTCGGCGCTCAAATTATCGAGATGAGCGAAGTAACCCGTTGACATGAGAAACCTATAAATCTCTAGTAAACTTAACAGAAACGATCTTAGAACCATCAAAATTGCGTTTTAAGTGTTCTAGAAGCGATTTGAGCGTAAAAACATGCTAAAATCACCAACTTAAAATCGCCGTTTTAAATCGATCAGGGTGACGTTTTAGAGCTTGAAATGATGTTTTCAGTGCTAAAGTGAACGAGTTGAGCGCAATGATGTACTGCAATCACGGACTTAAAAAAAACCTTCTAAATGGAAATTGCAGAACCAAGCAAGTCGGGAATCAGGTTTTCGGCGCTCAAACCATCGAGATGAGCGAAATGACATGTTGAAATGAGAAACCTATAACTTGCTTTACAATGAAAAAAAACGATCTTAGAACCATCAAAATCGCGTTTTAAGTGTTCTAGAAGCGATTTGAACGTAAAAACATGCTCAAATCACCAACTAAAAGTTGCCGTTTTAAATCGATCAGGGTGACGTTTTAAAGCTTAAAATGATGTTTTCAGTGCTAAAGTGAACGAGTTGAGTGCAATAATGTACTGCATTCACGGACCTAAAAGAGACCTAATAAATGGAAATTGCAGAACCTAGCAAGTCGGGAATCAGGTTTTCGGCGCTCAAACTATCGAGATGAGCGAAGTAACCCGTTGACATGAGAAACCTATAACTCTCTTGTAAACTGAAAAGAAACGATCTTAGAACCATCAAAATTGCGTTTTAAGTGTTCTAGAAGCGATTTGAGCGTAAAAACATTCTCAAATCACCAAGTTAAAATCGCCGTTTTAAATCGATCAGGGTGACGTTTTAGAGCTTAAAATGATGTTTTCAGTGCTAAAGTGAACGAGTTGAGCGCAATGATGTACTGCAATCACGGACCTAAAAGAGACCTTCTAAATGGAAATTGGAGAACTTAGCAAGTCGGGAATCAGGTTTTTGGCGCTAAAACCAACGGGATGAGCGAAATGACATGTTGAAATGAGAAACCTATAACTTGCTTGTACACTGAAAAGAAACGATCTTAGAACCATCAAAATCGCGTTTTAAGCGTTCTAGAAGCGATTTGAACGTAAAAACATGCTCAAATCACCAACTAAAAGTTGCCGTTTTAAATCGATCAGGGTGACGTTTTAAAGCTTAAAATGATGTTTTCAGTGCTAAAGTGAACGAGTTGAGTCCAATGATGTACTGCATTCACGGACCTAAAAAAGACCTTCTAAATGAAAATTGCAGAACTAAGCATGTCGGGAATCATGTTTTCGGCGCTCAAACCATCGAGATTAGAAAAATAACACCTTGACATGAGAAACCTAGAGCTTCCTTGTAAAGTTAAAAGAAACGATCTTAGAACCATCAAAATCGCGTTTTACCCGTTCTAGAACGTTTTGAACGTAAAAACATGCTAAAATCACCAACTAAAAGTTGCCGTTTTAAATCGATCAGGGTGACGTTTTAGAGCTTAAAATGATGTTTTCAGTGCAAAAGTGAACGAGTTGAGCGCAATGATGTAATGCAATCACGGACCAAAAAGAGACCTTCTAAATGGAAATTGCAGAACTTAGCAAGTCGGGAATCAGGTTTTCGGCGCTCAAACCATCGGGATGAGCAAAATGACATGTTGAAATTAGAAACCTCTAACTTGCCCTTAAGCAGAAAAGAAACGATCTTAGAACCATCAAAATCGCGTTTTAAGCGTTCTAGAAGCGATTTGAGCGTAAAAATATGCTCAAATCACCAAGTAAAAATCGCCGTATTAAGTCGATCAGGGCGACGTTTTAGAGCTTAAAATGATGTTTTCAGTGCTAAAGTGAATGAGTTGAGTGCAATGATGTACTGCATTCACGGACCTAAAAGAGACCTTCTAAATGGAAATTGCAGAACTAAGCATGTCGGGAATCATGTTTTCGGCGCTCAAACCATCGAGATTAGCAAAATAGCACCTTGACATGAAAAACCTAGAACTTGCTTGTAAACTTAAAAGAAACGATCTTAGAACCATCAAAATCGCGTTTTGCTCGTTCTAGAACGATTTGAGCGTAAAAACATGCTAAAATCACCAACTTAAAATCGCCGTTTTAAATCGATCAGGGTGAATTTTTAGAGCTTAAAATGATGTTTTAAGTGCTAAAGTGAACGAGTTGAGCGCAATGATGTACTGCAATCACGGACCTAAAAGAGACCTTCTAAATGGAAATTGCAGAACTTAGCCAGTCGGGAATCAGGTTTTCGGCGCTCAAAATATCGGCATGAGCGAAATGACATGTTGAAATGAGAAACCTATAACTTGCTTGTACACTGAAAAGAAACCATCTTAGAACCATTAAAATCGCGTTTTAAGCATTCTAGAAGGGATTTGAACGTAAAAACATGCTCAATTAACCAACTAAAATTTGCCGTTTTAAATCGATCAGGGTGACGTTTTAAAGCATAAAATGATGTTTTCAGTGCTAAAGTGAACGAGTTGAGCGCAATGATGTACTGCAATCACGGACCTAAAAGAGACCTTCTAAATGGAAATTGCAGAACTTAGGAAGTCGGGAATCATCTTTTCGGCGCTCAAACTATCGAGATGAGCGAAGTAACCCGTTGACATGAGAAACCTATAACTCTCTAGTAAACTTAACAGAAACGATCTTAGAACCATTAAAATCGCGTTTTAAGCATTCTAGAAGAGATTTGAACGTAAGAACATGCTCAAATAACCAACTAAAAGTTGCCGTTTTAAATCGATCAGGGTGACGTTTTAAAGCATAAAATGATGTTTTCAGTGCTAAGGTGAACGAGTTTAGTGCAATGATGTACTGCATTCACGGACCTAAAAGAGACCTTCTAAATGGAAATTGCAGAACTTAGCAAGTCGGGAATCAGGTTTTTGGCGCTCAAACCAACGGGATGAGCGAAATGATATGTTGAAATGAGAAACCTATAACTTGCTTGTACATTGAAAAGAAACGATCTTAGAACCATCAAAATCGCGTTTTAAGCGTTCTTGAAGCGATTTGAACGTAAAAACATGATCAATACACAAACTTAAAATCGCCGTTTTAAATCGATCAGGGTGACGTTTTAAAGCTTAAGATGATGTTTTCAGAGCTAAAGTGAATGAGTTGAGTGCAATGATGTACTGCATTCACGGACCTAAAAGAGAACCAATAAATGGAAATTGCAGAACTTAGCAAGTCGGGAATCATCTTTTCGGCGCTCAAACTATCGAGATGAGCGAAGTAACCCGTTGACATGAAAAACCTATAACTCTCTAGTAAACTTAACAGAAACGATCTTAGAACCATCAAAATTGCGTTTTAAGTGTTCTAGAAGCGATTTGAGCGTAAAAACATGCTCAAATCACCGACTAAAAATCGCCGTTTTATGTCGATCAGGGCGACGTTTTAGAGCTTAAAATGATGTTTTCAGTGCTAAGGTGAACGAGTTTAGTGCAATGATGTACTGCATTCACGGACCTAAAAGAGACCTTCTAAATGGAAATTGCAGAACTTAGCAAGTCGGGAATCAGGTTTTCGGCGCTCAAACCATCGGGATGAGCGAAATGACATGTTGAAATGAGAAACCTATAACTTGCTTGTACACTGAACAGAAACGATCTTAGAACCATAAAAATCGCGTTTTAAGCGTTGTAGAAGCGATTTGAACGTAAAAAAATGCTCAAATCACCAACGAAAAATTGCTGTTTTAAATCGATCAGGGTGACGTTTTAGAGCTTAAAATGATGATTTCAGTGCTAAAGTGAACGAGTTCAGCGCAATGATGTAATGCATTCACGCACCTAAAAGAGACCTTCTAAATAAAAATTGCAGAACTAAGCATGTCGGGAATCATATTTTCGGCGCTCAAACCATCGAGATGAGCAAAATAACACGTTGACATGAGAAACCTATAACTTGCCTTTAAACTGAAAAGAAACGATCTTACA
Source organism: Muricea muricata (assembly GCA_963855995.1). Lineage (NCBI taxonomy): Eukaryota > Metazoa > Cnidaria > Anthozoa > Malacalcyonacea > Plexauridae > Muricea > Muricea muricata. The sequence goes on along the minus strand of OY979718.1, from coordinate 30,562,217 downwards.
ACCATCAAAATCGCGGTTTTAAGCGTTCTAGAAGCGATTTGAGCGTAAAAACATGCTCAAATCACTAACTTAAAATCGCCGTTTTAAATCGATCAGAGTGACGTTTTAGAGCTTAAAATGATGTTTTCAGTGCTAAAGTGAACGAGTTGAGCGGAATGATGTACTGCAATGACGGACCTAAAAGAGACCAAATAAATGGAAATTGCAGAACTTAGCAAGTCGGGAATCATGTTTTCGGCGCTCAAATTATCGAGATGAGCGAAGTAACCCGTTGACATGAGAAACCTATAACTCTCTAGTAAACTTAACAGAAACGATCTTAGAACCATCAAAATACCGTTTTAAGTGTTCTAGAAGCGATTTGAGCGTAAAAACATGCTAAAATCACCAACTTAAAATCGCCGTTTTAAATCGATCAGGGTGACGTTTTAGAGCTTGAAATGATGTTTTCAGTGCTAAAGTGAACGAGTTGAGCGCAATGATGTACTGCAATCACGGACTTAAAAAAAACCTTCTAAATGGAAATTGCAGAACCAAGCAAGTCGGGAATCAGGTTTTCGGCGCTCAAACCATCGAGATGAGCGAAATGACATGTTGAAATGAGAAACCTATAACTTGCTTTACAATGAAAAAAAACGATCTTAGAACCATCAAAATCGCGTTTTAAGTGTTCTAGAAGCGATTTGAACGTAAAAACATGCTCAAATCACCAACTAAAAGTTGCCGTTTTAAATCGATCAGGGTGACGTTTTAAAGCTTAAAATGATGTTTTCAGTGCTAAAGTGAACGAGTTGAGTGCAATAATGTACTGCATTCACGGACCTAAAAGAGACCTAATAAATGGAAATTGCAGAACCTAGCAAGTCGGGAATCAGGTTTTCGGCGCTCAAACTATCGAGATGAGCGAAGTAACCCGTTGACATGAGAAACCTATAACTCTCTTGTAAACTGAAAAGAAACGATCTTAGAACCATCAAAATTGCGTTTTAAGTGTTCTAGAAGCGATTTGAGCGTAAAAACATTCTCAAATCACCAAGTTAAAATCGCCGTTTTAAATCGATCAGGGTGACGTTTTAGAGCTTAAAATGATGTTTTCAGTGCTAAAGTGAACGAGTTGAGCGCAATGATGTACTGCAATCACGGACCTAAAAGAGACCTTCTAAATGGAAATTGGAGAACTTAGCAAGTCGGGAATCAGGTTTTTGGCGCTAAAACCAACGGGATGAGCGAAATGACATGTTGAAATGAGAAACCTATAACTTGCTTGTACACTGAAAAGAAACGATCTTAGAACCATCAAAATCGCGTTTTAAGCGTTCTAGAAGCGATTTGAACGTAAAAACATGCTCAAATCACCAACTAAAAGTTGCCGTTTTAAATCGATCAGGGTGACGTTTTAAAGCTTAAAATGATGTTTTCAGTGCTAAAGTGAACGAGTTGAGTGCAATGATGTACTGCATTCACGGACCTAAAAAAGACCTTCTAAATGAAAATTGCAGAACTAAGCATGTCGGGAATCATGTTTTCGGCGCTCAAACCATCGAGATTAGAAAAATAACACCTTGACATGAGAAACCTAGAGCTTCCTTGTAAAGTTAAAAGAAACGATCTTAGAACCATCAAAATCGCGTTTTACCCGTTCTAGAACGTTTTGAACGTAAAAACATGCTAAAATCACCAACTAAAAGTTGCCGTTTTAAATCGATCAGGGTGACGTTTTAGAGCTTAAAATGATGTTTTCAGTGCAAAAGTGAACGAGTTGAGCGCAATGATGTAATGCAATCACGGACCAAAAAGAGACCTTCTAAATGGAAATTGCAGAACTTAGCAAGTCGGGAATCAGGTTTTCGGCGCTCAAACCATCGGGATGAGCAAAATGACATGTTGAAATTAGAAACCTCTAACTTGCCCTTAAGCAGAAAAGAAACGACCTTAGAACCATCAAAATCGCGTTTTAAGCGTTCTAGAAGCGATTTGAGCGTAAAAATATGCTCAAATCACCAAGTAAAAATCGCCGTTTTAAGTCGATCAGGGCGACGTTTTAGAGCTTAAAATGATGTTTTCAGTGCTAAAGTGAATGAGTTGAGTGCAATGATGTACTGCATTCACGGACCTAAAAGAGACCTTCTAAATGGAAATTGCAGAACTAAGCATGTCGGGAATCATGTTTTCGGCGCTCAAACCATCGAGATTAGCAAAATAGCACCTTGACATGAAAAACCTAGAACTTGCTTGTAAACTTAAAAGAAACGATCTTAGAACCATCAAAATCGCGTTTTGCTCGTTCTAGAACGATTTGAGCGTAAAAACATGCTAAAATCACCAACTTAAAATCGCCGTTTTAAATCGATCAGGGTGAATTTTTAGAGCTTAAAATGATGTTTTAAGTGCTAAAGTGAACGAGTTGAGCGCAATGATGTACTGCAATCACGGACCTAAAAGAGACCTTCTAAATGGAAATTGCAGAACTTAGCCAGTCGGGAATCAGGTTTTCGGCGCTCAAAATATCGGCATGAGCGAAATGACATGTTGAAATGAGAAACCTATAACTTGCTTGTACACTGAAAAGAAACCATCTTAGAACCATTAAAATCGCGTTTTAAGCATTCTAGAAGGGATTTGAACGTAAAAACATGCTCAAATAACCAACTAAAATTTGCCGTTTTAAATCGATCAGGGTGACGTTTTAAAGCATAAAATGATGTTTTCAGTGCTAAAGTGAACGAGTTGAGTGCAATGATGTACTGCATTCACGGACCTAAAAGAGAACCAATAAATGGAAATTGCAGAACTTAGCAAGTCGGGAATCATCTTTTCGGCGCTCAAACTATCGAGATGAGCGAAGTAACCCGTTGACATGAAACACCTATAACTCTCTAGTAAACTTAACAGAAACGATCTTAGAACCATCAAAATTGCGTTTTAAGTGTTCTAGAAGCGATTTGAGCGTAAAAACATGCTCAAATCACCGACTAAAAATCGCCGTTTTATGTCGATCAGGGCGACGTTTTAGAGCTTAAAATGATGTTTTCAGTGCTAAGGTGAACGAGTTTAGTGCAATGATGTACTGCATTCACGGACCTAAAAGAGACCTTCTAAATGGAAATTGCAGAACTTAGCAAGTCGGGAATCAGGTTTTCGGCGCTCAAACCATCGGGATGAGCGAAATGACATGTTGAAATGAGAAACCTATAACTTGCTTGTACACTGAACAGAAACGATCTTAGAACCATAAAAATCGCGTTTTAAGCGTTGTAGAAGCGATTTGAACGTAAAAAAATGCTCAAATCACCAACGAAAAATTGCTGTTTTAAATCGATCAGGGTGACGTTTTAGAGCTTAAAATGATGATTTCAGTGCTAAAGTGAACGAGTTCAGCGCAATGATGTAATGCATTCACGCACCTAAAAGAGACCTTCTAAATAAAAATTGCAGAACTAAGCATGTCGGGAATCATGTTTTCGGCGCTCAAACCATCGAGATGAGCAAAATAACACGTTGACATGAGAAACCTATAACTTGCCTTTAAACTGAAAAGAAACGATCTTAGAACCATCAAAATCGCGTTTTAAGCGTTCTAGAAGCGATTTGAGCGTAAAAACATGCTCAAATCACTAACTTAAAATCGCCGTTTTAAATCGATCAGGGTGACGTTTTAGAGCTTAAAATGATGTTTTCAGTGCTAAAGTGAACGAGTTGAGCGGAATGATGTACTGCAATGACGGACCTAAAAGAGACCAAATAAATGGAAATTACAGAACTTAGCAAGTCGGGAATCATGTTTTCGGCGCTCAAATTATCGAGATGAGCGAAGTAACCCGTTGACATGAGAAACCTATAACTCTCTAGTAAACTTAACAGAAACGATCTTAGAACCATCAAAATTGCGTTTTAAGTGTTCTAGAAGCGATTTGAGCGTAAAAACATGCTAAAATCACCAACTTAAAATCGCCGTTTTAAATCGATCAGGGTGACGTTTTAGAGCTTGAAATGATGTTTTCAGTGCTAAAGTGAACGAGTTGAGCGCAATGATGTACTGCAATCACGGACTTAAAAAAAACCTTCTAAATGGAAATTGCAGAACCAAGCAAGTCGGGAATCAGGTTTTCGGCGCTCAAACCATCGAGATGAGCGAAATGACATGTTGAAATGAGAAACCTATAACTTGCTTTACAACGAAAAAAAACGATCTTAGAACCATCAAAATCGCGTTTTAAGTGTTCTAAAAGCGATTTGAAGGTAAAAACATGCTCAAATCACCAACTAAAAGTTGCCGTTTTAAATCGATCAGGGTGACGTTTTAGAGCTTAAAATGATGTTTTCAGTGCTAAAGTGAACGAGTTGAGTGCAATAATGTACTGCATTCACGGACCTAAAAGAGACCTAATAAATGGAAATTGCAGAACCTAGCAAGTCGAGAATCAGGTTTTCGGCGCTCAAACTATCGAGATGAGCGAAGTAACCCGTTGACATGAGAAACCTATAACTCTCTTGTAAACTGAAAAGAAACGATCTTAGAACCATCAAAATTGCGTTTTAAGTGTTCTAGAAGCGATTTGAGCGTAAAAACATTCTCAAATCACCAAGTTAAAATCGCCGTTTTAAATCGATCAGGGTGACGTTTTAGAGCTTAAAATGATGTTTTCAGTGCTAAAGTGAACGAGTTGAGCGCAATGATGTACTGCAATCACGGACCTAAAAGAGACCTTCTAAATGGAAATTGCAGAACCAAGCAAGTCGGGAATCAGGTTTTCGGCGCTCAAACCATCGAGATGAGCGAAATGACATGTTGAAATGAGAAACCTATAACTTGCTTTACAATGAAAAAAAACGATCTTAGAACCATCAAAATCGCGTTTTAAGTGTTCTAAAAGCGATTTGAAGGTAAAAACATGCTCAAATCACCAACTAAAAGTTGCCGTTTTAAATCGATCAGGGTGACGTTTTAGAGCTTAAAATGATGTTTTCAGTGCTAAAGTGAACGAGTTGAGTGCAATAATGTACTGCATTCACGGACCTAAAAGAGACCTAATAAATGGAAATTGCAGAACCTAGCAAGTCGAGAATCAGGTTTTCGGCGCTCAAACTATCGAGATGAGCGAAGTAACCCGTTGACATGAGAAACCTATAACTCTCTTGTAAACTGAAAAGAAACGATCTTAGAACCATCAAAATTGCGTTTTAAGTGTTCTAGAAGCGATTTGAGCGTAAAAACATTCTCAAATCACCAAGTTAAAATCGCCGTTTTAAATCGATCAGGGTGACGTTTTAGAGCTTAAAATGATGTTTTCAGTGCTAAAGTGAACGAGTTGAGCGCAATGATGTACTGCAATCACGGACCTAAAAGAGACCTTCTAAATGGAAATTGGAGAACTTAGCAAGTCGGGAATCAGGTTTTTGGCGCTAAAACCAACGGGATGAGCGAAATGACATGTTGAAATGAGAAACCTATAACTTGCTTGTACACTGAAAAGAAACGATCTTAGAACCATCAAAATCGCGTTTTAAGCGTTCTAGAAGCGATTTGAACGTAAAAACATGCTCAAATCACCAACTAAAAGTTGCCGTTTTAAATCGATCAGGGTGACGTTTTAAAGCTTAAAATGATGTTTTCAGTGCTAAAGTGAACGAGTTGAGTGCAATGATGTACTGCATTCACGGACCTAAAAGAGACCTTCTAAATGAAAATTGCAGAACTAAGCATGTCGGGAATCATGTTTTCGGCGCTCAAACCATCGAGATTAGAAAAATAACACCTTGACATGAGAAACCTAGAGCTTCCTTGTAAAGTTAAAAGAAACGATCTTAGAACCATCAAAATCGCGTTTTACCCGTTCTAGAACGTTTTGAACGTAAAAACATGCTAAAATCACCAACTAAAAGTTGCCGTTTTAAATCGATCAGGGTGACGTTTTAGAGCTTAAAATGATGTTTTCAGTGCAAAAGTGAACGAGTTGAGCGCAATGATGTAATGCAATCACGGACCAAAAAGAGACCTTCTAAATGGAAATTGCAGAACTTAGCAAGTCGGGAATCAGGTTTTCGGCGCTCAAACCATCGGGATGAGCAAAATGACATGTTGAAATTAGAAACCTCTAACTTGCCCTTAAGCAGAAAAGAAACGATCTTAGAACCATCAAAATCGCGTTTTAAGCGTTCTAGAAGCGATTTGAGCGTAAAAATATGCTCAAATCACCAAGTAAAAATCGCCGTTTTAAGTCGATCAGGGCGACGTTTTAGAGCTTAAAATGATGTTTTCAGTGCTAAAGTGAATGAGTTGAGTGCAATGATGTACTGCATTCACGGACCTAAAAGAGACCTAATAAATGGAAATTGCAGAACCTAGCAAGTCGAGAATCAGGTTTTCGGCGCTCAAACTATCGAGATGAGCGAAGTAACCCGTTGACATGAGAAACCTATAACTCTCTTGTAAACTGAAAAGAAACGATCTTAGAACCATCAAAATTGCGTTTTAAGTGTTCTAGAAGCGATTTGAGCGTAAAAACATTCTCAAATCACCAAGTTAAAATCGCCGTTTTAAATCGATCAGGGTGACGTTTTAGAGCTTAAAATGATGTTTTCAGTGCTAAAGTGAACGAGTTGAGCGCAATGATGTACTGCAATCACGGACCTAAAAGAGACCTTCTAAATGGAAATTGGAGAACTTAGCAAGTCGGGAATCAGGTTTTTGGCGCTAAAACCAACGGGATGAGCGAAATGAGATGTTGAAATGAGAAACCTATAACTTGCTTGTACACTGAAAAGAAACGATCTTAGAACCATCAAAATCGCGTTTTAAGCGTTCTAGAAGCGATTTGAACGTAAAAACATGCTCAAATCACCAACTAAAAGTTGCCGTTTTAAATCGATCAGGGTGACGTTTTAAAGCTTAAAATGATGTTTTCAGTGCTAAAGTGAACGAGTTGAGTGCAATGATGTACTGCATTCACGGACCTAAAAGAGACCTTCTAAATGAAAATTGCAGAACTAAGCATGTCGGGAATCATGTTTTCGGCGCTCAAACCATCGAGATTAGAAAAATAACACCTTGACATGAGAAACCTAGAGCTTCCTTGTAAAGTTAAAAGAAACGATCTTAGAACCATCAAAATCGCGTTTTACCCGTTCTAGAACGTTTTGAACGTAAAAACATGCTAAAATCACCAACTAAAAGTTGCCGTTTTAAATCGATCAGGGTGACGTTTTAGAGCTTAAAATGATGTTTTCAGTGCAAAAGTGAACGAGTTGAGCGCAATGATGTAATGCAATCACGGACCAAAAAGAGACCTTCTAAATGGAAATTGCAGAACTTAGCAAGTCGGGAATCAGGTTTTCGGCGCTCAAACCATCGGGATGAGCAAAATGACATGTTGAAATTAGAAACCTCTAACTTGCCCTTAAGCAGAAAAGAAACGATCTTAGAACCATCAAAATCGCGTTTTAAGCGTTCTAGAAGCGATTTGAGCGTAAAAATATGCTCAAATCACCAAGTAAAAATCGCCGTTTTAAGTCGATCAGGGCGACGTTTTAGAGCTTAAAATGATGTTTTCAGTGCTAAAGTGAATGAGTTGAGTGCAATGATGTACTGCATTCACGGACCTAAAAGAGACCTTCTAAATGGAAATTGCAGAACTAAGCATGTCGGGAATCATGTTTTCGGCGCTCAAACCATCGAGATTAGCAAAATAGCACCTTGACATGAAAAACCTAGAACTTGCTTGTAAACTTAAAAGAAACGATCTTAGAACCATCAAAATCGCGTTTTGCTCGTTCTAGAACGATTTGAGCGTAAAAACATGCTAAAATCACCAACTTAAAATCGCCGTTTTAAATCGATCAGGGTGACGTTTTAGAGCTTAAAATGATGTTTTAAGTGCTAAAGTGAACGAGTTGAGCGCAATGATGTACTGCAATCACGGACCTAAAAGAGACCTTCTAAATGGAAATTGCAGAACTTAGCCAGTCGGGAATCAGGTTTTCGGCGCTCAAAATATCGGCATGAGCGAAATGACATGTTGAAATGAAAAACCTATAACTTGCTTGTACACTGAAAAGAAACCATCTTAGAACCATTAAAATCGCGTTTTAAGCATTCTAGAAGGGATTTGAACGTAAAAACATGCTCAAATAACCAACTAAAATTTGCCGTTTTAAATCGATCAGGGTGACGTTTTAAAGCATAAAATGATGTTTTCAGTGCTAAAGTGAACGAGTTGAGTGCAATGATGTACTGCATTCACGGACCTAAAAGAGAACCAATAAATGGAAATTGCAGAACTTAGCAAGTCGGGAATCATCTTTTCGGCGCTCAAACTATCGAGATGAGCGAAGTAACCCGTTGACATGAAACACCTATAACTCTCTAGTAAACTTAACAGAAACGATCTTAGAACCATCAAAATTGCGTTTTAAGTGTTCTAGAAGCGATTTGAGCGTAAAAACATGCTCAAATCACCGACTAAAAATCGCCGTTTTATGTCGATCAGGGCGACGTTTTAGAGCTTAAAATGATGTTTTCAGTGCTAAGGTGAACGAGTTTAGTGCAATGATGTACTGCATTCACGGACCTAAAAGAGACCTTCTAAATGGAAATTGCAGAACTTAGCAAGTCGGGAATCAGGTTTTCGGCGCTCAAACCATCGGGATGAGCGAAATGACATGTTGAAATGAGAAACCTATAACTTGCTTGTACACTGAACAGAAACGATCTTAGAACCATAAATATCGCGTTTTAAGCGTTGTACAGGGTGTCCCAAAAAAAACGGAACCCGCATAAATCAATTATGTATGCACTTAAAACGAAACCCGCATAAACTAATGTTGTATGCATTATGATTCACAAATTGAAAGCTATAAAAGTTTTAAAAGCTGTGTTATACACGCTGATTTTGTCCTCGTTCGTCAAAACTTTTATAGGAAACATGATTACGTTTGTTGTTGCTATTATTCAGTTAATGTCGCTTTGTTTTTACTACACTTTTGCGTGAAAAATTAGCAATACGGATAGGTGTAAGTCATTACTTTTAACTTGCTTTGCTTTAACATATGCTGCACAAAAATATGAAATCCCTGAGGTACAGAAATGTCAAGTCATCACACTACTGTGAATAATAATTACATAATTGTGAATATTTTTAACGACTGCATAATTAATTTATGCGGGTTCCGTTTTTTTTGGGACACCCTGTAGAAGCGATTTGAACGTAAAAAAATGCTCAAATCACCAACGAAAAATTGCTGTTTTAAATCGATCAGGGTGACGTTTTAGAGCTTAAAATGATGATTTCAGTGCTAAAGTGAACGAGTTCAGCGCAATGATGTAATGCATTCACGCACCTAAAAGAGACCTTCTAAATAAAAATTGCAGAACTAAGCATGTCGGGAATCATGTTTTCGGCGCTCAAACCATCGAGATGAGCAAAATAACACGTTGACATGAGAAACCTATAACTTGCCTTTAAACTGAAAAGAAACGATCTTAGAACCATCAAAATCGCGTTTTAAGCGTTCTAGAAGCGATTTGAGCGTAAAAACATGCTCAAATCACTAACTTAAAATCGCCGTTTTAAATCGATCAGAGTGACGTTTTAGAGCTTAAAATGATGTTTTCAGTGCTAAAGTGAACGAGTTGAGCGCAATAACGTACTGCAATGACGGACCTAAAAGAGACACAATAAATGGAAATTGCAGAACTTAGCAAGTCGGGAATCATGTTTTCGGCGCTCAAATTATCGAGATGAGCGAAGTAACCCGTTGACATGAGAAACCTATAACTCTCTAGTAAACTTAACAGAAACGATCTTAGAACCATCAAAATTGCGTTTTAAGTGTTCTAGAAGCGATTTGAGCGTAAAAACATGCTCAAATCACCAACTTAAAATCGTCGTTTTAAATCGATCAGGGTGACGTTTTAGAGCTTGAAATGATGTTTTCAGTGCTAAAGTGAACGAGTTGAGCGCAATGATGTGCTGCAATCACGGACTTAAAAAAAACCTTCTAAATGGAAATTGCAGAACCAAGCAAGTCGGGAATCAGGTTTTCGGCACTCAAACCATCGAGATGAGCGAAATGACATGTTGAAATGAGAAACCTATAACTTGCTTTACAATGAAAAAAAACGATCTTAGAACCATCAAAATCGCGTTTTAAGTGTTCTAGAAGCGATTTGAACGTAAAAACATGCTCAAATCACCAACTTAAAATCGCCGTTTTAAATCGATCAGGGTGACGTTTTAGAGCTTAAAATGATGTTTTCAGTGCAAAAGTGAACGAGTTGAGTGCAATGATGTAATGCAATCACGGACCAAAATGAGACCTTCTAAATGGAAATTGCAGAACTTAGCAAGTCGGGAATCAGGTTTTCGGCGCTCAAACCATCGGGATGAGCAAAATGACATGTTGAAATGAGAAACCTATAACTTGTTTGTACACTGAAAAGAAACGATCTTAGAACCATCAAAATCGCGTTTTAAGCGTTCTAGAAGCGATTTGAACGTAAAAACATGCTCAAATCACCAACTAAAAGTTGCCGTTTTAAATCGATCAGGGTGACGTTTTAAAGCTTAAAATGATGTTTTAAGTGCTAAAGGGAACGAGTTAAGTGCAATAATGTACTGCATTCACGGACCTAAAAGAGACCTAATAAATGGAAATTGCAGAACTTAGCAAGTCGGGAATCAGGTTTTCGGCGCGCAAACTATCGAGATGAGCGAAGTAACCCGTTGACACGAGAAACCTATAACTCTCTTGTAAACTGAAAAGAAACGATCTTAGAACCATCAAAATTGCGTTTTAAGTGTTCTAGAAGCGATTTGAGCGTAAAAACATTCTCAAATCACCAAGTTAAAATCGCCGTTTTAAATCGATCAGGGTGACGTTTTAGAGCTTAAAATGATGTTTTCAGTGCTAAAGTGAACGAGTTGAGCGCAATGATGTACTGCAATCACGGACCTAAAAGAGACCTTCTAAATGGAAATTGGAGAACTTAGCAAGTCGGGAATCAGGTTTTTGGCGCTAAAACCAACGGGATGAGCGAAATGACATGTTGAAATGAGAAACCTATAACTTGCTTGTACACTGAAAAGAAACGATCTTCGAACCATCAAAATCGCGTTTTAAGCGTTCTAGAAGCGATTTGAACGTAAAAACATGCTCAAATCACCAACTAAAAGTTGCCGTTTTAAATCGATCAGGGTGACGTTTTAAAGCTTAAAATGATATTTTCAGTGCTAAAGTTGAACGAGTTTAGTGCAATGATGTACTGCATTCACGGACCTAAAAGAGACCTTCTAAACGAAAATTGCAGAACTAAGCATGTCGGGAATCATGTTTTCGGCGCTCAAACCATCGAGATTAGAAAAATAACACCTTGACATGAGAAACCTAGAGCTTCCTTGTAAAGTTAAAAGAAACGATCTTAGAACCATCAAAATCGCGTTTTACCCGTTCTAGAACGTTTTGAACGTAAAAACATGCTAAAATCACCAACTTAAAATCGCCGTTTTAAATCGATCAGGGTGACGTTTTAGAGCTTAAAATGATGTTTTCAGTGCAAAAGTGAACGAGTTGAGCGCAATGATGTAATGCAATCACGGACCAAAAAGAGACCTTCTAAATGGAAATTGCAGAACCAAGCAAGTCGGGAATCAGGTTTTCGGCGCTCAAACCATCGGGATGAGCAAAATGACATGTTGAAATGAGAAACCTATAACTTGCTTGTACACTGAAAAGAAACGATCTTAGAACCATCAAAATCGCGTTTTAAGCGTTCTAGAAGCGATTTGAACGTAAAAACATGCTCAAATCACCAACTAAAAGTTGCCGTTTTAAATCGATCAGGGTGACGTTTTAAAGCTTAAAATGATGTTTTAAGTGCTAAAGGGAACGAGTTAAGTGCAATAATGTACTGCATTCACGGACCTAAAAGAGACCTAATAAATGGAAATTGCAGAACTTAGCAAGTCGGGAATCAGGTTTTCGGCGCTCAAACTATCGAGATGAGCGAAGTAACCCGTTGACACGAGAAACCTATAACTCTCTTGTAAACTGAAAAGAAACGATCTTAGAACCATCAAAATTGCGTTTTAAGTGTTCTAGAAGCGATTTGAGCGTAAAAACATTCTCAAATCACCAAGTTAAAATCGCCGTTTTAAATCGATCAGGGTGACGTTTTAGAGCTTAAAATGATGTTTTCAGTGCTAAAGTGAACGAGTTGAGCGCAATGATGTACTGCAATCACGGACCTAAAAGAGACCTTCTAAATGGAAATTGGAGAACTTAGCAAGTCGGGAATCAGGTTTTTGGCGCTAAAACCAACGGGATGAGCGAAATGACATGTTGAAATGAGAAACCTATAACTTGCTTGTACACTGAAAAGAAACGATCTTCGAACCATCAAGATCGCGTTTTAAGCGTTCTAGAAGCGATTTGAACGTAAAAGTATGCTCAAATCACCAACTAAAAAATGCCGTTTTAAATCGATCAGGGTGACGTTTTAAAGCTTAAAATGATGTTTTCAGCGCTAAAGTTGAACGAGTTGAGTGCAATGATGTACTGCATTCACGGACCTAAAAGAGACCGTCTAAACGAAAATTGCAGAACTAAGCATGTCGGGAATCATGTTTTCGGCGCTCAAACCATCGAGATTAGAAAAATAACACCTTGACATGAGAAACCTAGAGCTTCCTTGTAAAGTTAAAAGAAACGATCTTAGAACCATCAAAATCGCGTTTTACCCGTTCTAGAACGTTTTGAACGTAAAAACATGCTAAAATCACCAACTTAAAATCGCCGTTTTAAATCGATCAGGGTGACGTTTTAGAGCTTAAAATGATGTTTTCAGTGCAAAAGTGAACGAGTTGAGCGCAATGATGTAATGCAATCACGGACCAAAAAGAGACCTTCTAAATGGAAATTGCAGAACCAAGCAAGTCGGGAATCAGGTTTTCGGCGCTCAAACCATCGGGATGAGCAAAATGACATGTTGAAATGAGAAACCTATAACTTGCTTGTACACTGAAAAGAAACGATCTTAGAACCATCAAAATCGCGTTTTAAGCGTTCTAGAAGCGATTTGAACGTAAAAACATGCTCAAATCACCAACTAAAAGTTGCCGTTTTAAATCGATCAGGGTGACGTTTTAAAGCTTAAAATGTTGTTTTAAGTGCTAAAGGGAACGAGTTAAGTGCAATAATGTACTGCATTCACGGACCTAAAAGAGACCTAATAAATGGAAATTGCAGAACTTAGCAAGTCGGGAATCAGGTTTTCGGAGCTCAAACTATCGAGATGAGCGAAGTAACCCGTTGACACGAGAAACCTATAACTCTCTTGTAAACTGAAAAGAAACGATCTTAGAACCATCAAAATTGCGTTTTAAGTGTTCTAGAAGCGATTTGAGCGTAAAAACATTCTCAAATCACCAAGTTAAAATCGCCGTTTTAAATCGATCAGGGTGACGTTTTAGAGCTTAAAATGATGTTTTCAGTGCTAAAGTGAACGAGTTGAGCGCAATGATGTACTGCAATCACGGACCTAAAAGAGACCTTCTAAATGGAAATTGGAGAACTTAGCAAGTCGGGAATCAGGTTTTTGGCGCTAAAACCAACGGGATGAGCGAAATGACATGTTGAAATGAGAAACCTATAACTTGCTTGTACACTGAAAAGAAACGATCTTCGAACCATCAAAATCGCGTTTTAAGCGTTCTAGAAGCGATTTGAACGTAAAAACATGCTCAAATCACCAACTAAAAAATGCCGTTTTAAATCGATCAGGGTGACGTTTTAAAGCTTAAAATGATGTTTTCAGTGCTAAAGTTGAACGAGTTGAGTGCAATGATGTACTGCATTCACGGACCTAAAAGAGACCTTCTAAACGAAAATTGCAGAACTAAGCATGTCGGGAATCATGTTTTCGGCGCTCAAACCATCGAGATTAGAAAAATAACACCTTGACATGAGAAACCTAGAGCTTCCTTGTAAAGTTAAAAGAAACGATCTTAGAACCATCAAAATCGCGTTTTACCCGTTCTAGAACGTTTTGAACGTAAAAACATGCTAAAATCACCAACTAAAAGTTGCCGTTTTAAATCGATCAGGGTGACGTTTTAGAGCTTAAAATGATGTTTTCAGTGCAAAAGTGAACGAGTTGAGCGCAATGATGTAATGCAATCACGGACCAAAAAGAGACCTTCTAAATGGAAATTGCAGAACCAAGCAAGTCGGGAATCAGGTTTTCGGCGCTCAAACCATCGGGATGAGCAAAATGACATGTTGAAATGAGAAACCTATAACTTGCTTGTACACTGAAAAGAAACGATCTTAGAACCATCAAAATCGCGTTTTAAGCGTTCTAGAAGCGATTTGAACGTAAAAACATGCTCAAATCACCAACTAAAAGTTGCCGTTTTAAATCGATCAGGGTGACGTTTTAAAGCTTAAAATGATGTTTTAAGTGCTAAAGGGAACGAGTTAAAAGCAATAATGTACTGCATTCACGGACCTAAAAGAGACCTAATAAATGGAAATTGCAGAACTTAGCAAGTCGGGAATCAGGTTTTCGGCGCTCAAACTATCGAGATGAGCGAAGTAACCCGTTGACACGAGAAACCTATAACTCTCTTGTAAACTGAAAAGAAACGATCTTAGAACCATCAAAATTGCGTTTTAAGTGTTCTAGAAGCGATTTGAGCGTAAAAACATTCTCAAATCACCAAGTTAAAATCGCCGTTTTAAATCGATCAGGGTGACGTTTTAGAGCTTAAAATGATGTTTTCAGTGCTAAAGTGAACGAGTTGAGCGCAATGATGTACTGCAATCACGGACCTAAAAGAGACCTTCTAAATGGAAATTGGAGAACTTAGCAAGTCGGGAATCAGGTTTTTGGCGCTAAAACCAACGGGATGAGCGAAATGACATGTTGAAATGAGAAACCTATAACTTGCTTGTACACTGAAAAGAAACGATCTTAGAACCATCAAAATCGCGTTTTAAGCGTTCTAGAAGCGATTTGAACGTAAAAACATGCTCAAATCACCAACTAAAAGTTGCCCTTTTAAATCGACCAGGGTGACGTTTTAAAGCTTAAAATGATGTTTTCAGTGCTAAAGTGAACGAGTTGAGTGCAATGATGTACTGCATTCACGGACCTAAAAGAGACCGTCTAAATGAAAATTGCAGAACTAAGCATGTCGGGAATCATGTTTTCGGCGCTCAAACCATCGGGATGAGCGAAATGACATGTTGAAATGAGAAACCTATAACTTGCTCGTACACTGAAAAGAAACGATCTTAGAACCATGAAAATCGCGTTTTAAGCGTTCTAGAAGCGATTTGAACGTAAAAACATGTTCAAATAACCAACTAAAAGTTGCCGTTTTAAATCGATCAGGGTGACGTTTTAAAGCTTGAAATGATGTTTTCAGTGCTAAAGTGAACGAGTTGAGTGCAATGATGTACTGCATTCACGGACCTAAAAGAGACCTTCTAAATGGAAATTGCAGAACTAAGCATGTCGGGAATCATGTTTTCGGCGCTCAAACCATCGAGATTAGCAAAATAACACCTTGACATGAGACACCTAGAGCTTCCTTGTAAACTTAAAAGAAACGATCTTAGAACCATCAAAATCGCGTTTTACCCGTTCTAGAACGTTTTGAACGTAAAAACATGCTAAAATCACCAACTTAAAATCGCCGTTTTAAATCGATCAGGGTGACGTTTTAGAGCTTAAAATGATGTTTTCAGTGCTAAAGTGAACGAGTTGAGCGCAATGATGTACTGCAATCACGTCTTAAAAGAAACCTTCTAAATGGAAATTGCAGAACTAAGCAAGTCGGGAATCAGGTTTTCGGCGCTCAAACCATCAAGATGAGCGAAATGACATGTTTAAATGAGAAACCTATAACTTGCTTTACACTGAAAAGAAACGATCTTAGAACCATCAAAATCGCGTTTTCAGCGTTCTAGAAGCGATTTGAACGTAAAAACATGCTAAAATCACCAACTAAAAGTTGCCGTTTTAAATCGATCAGAGTGACGTTTTCAAGCTTAAAATGATGTTTTCAGTGCTAAAGTGAACGAGTTGAGCGCAATGATGTACTGCAATCACGGACCTAAACGAAACCTTTTAATTGGAAATTGCAGAACTTAGCAAGGCGGGAACCAGGTTTTCGACGCTCAAACCATCGGGATGAGCGAAATGACATGTTGAAACTAGAAACCTCTAACTTTCCCTTAAGCAGAAAAGAAACGATCTTAGAACCATCAAAATCGCGTTTTAAGCGTTCTAGAAGCGATTTGAGCGTAAAAATATGCTCAAATCACCAACTAAAAATCGCCGTTTTAAGTCGATCAGGGCGACATTTTAGAGCTTAAAATGATGTTTTCAGTGCTAAAGTGAACGAGTTCAGCGCAATGATGTACTGCATTCACGGACCTAAAAGGGTACTTCTAAATAAAAATTGCAAAACTAAGCATGTCGGGAATCATGTTTTCGGCGCTCAAACTGTCGAGATGAGCGAAGTAACCCGTTGACATGAGAAACCTATAACTCTCTAGTAAACTGAACAGAAACGATCTTAAAACCATGAAAATTGCGTTTTAAGTGTTCTAGCAGCGATTTGAGCGTAAAAACATGCTCAAATCACCAACTAAAAATCGCCGTTTTATGTCGATCAGGGCGACGTTTTAGAGCTTAAAATGATGTTTTCAGTGCTAAAGTGAACGAGTTGAGCGCAATGATGTACTGCAATCACGGACCTAAAAGAGACCTTCTAAATGGAAATTGGAGAACTTAGCAAGTCGGGAATCAGGTTTTCGGCGCTCAAACCATCGAGATGAGCGAAATGACATGTTGAAATGAGAAACCTATAACTTGCTTTACACTGAAAAAAAACGATCTTAGAACCATCAAATCGCGTTTTAAATGTTCTAGAAGCGATTTGAACGTAAAAACATGCTCAAATCACCAACTAAAAGTTGCCGTTTTAAATCGATCAGGGTGACGTTTTAAAGCTTAAAATGATGTTTTCAGTGCTAAAGTGAACGAGTTGAGTGCAATAATGTACTGCATTCACGGACCTAAAAGAGACCTAATAAATGGAAATTGCAGAACCTAGCAAGTCGGGAATCAGATTTTCGGCGCTCAAACTATCGAGATGAGCGAAGTAACCCGTTGACATGAGAAACCTATAACTCTCTTGTAAACTGAAAAGAAACGATCTTAGAACCATCAAAGTTGCGTTTTAAGTGTTCTAGAAGCGATTTGAGCGTAAAAACATTCTCAAATCACCAAGTTAAAATCGCCGTTTTAAATCGGTCAGGGTGACGTTTTAGAGCTTAAAATGATGTTTTCAGTGCTAAAGTGAACGAGTTGAGCGCAATGATCTACTGCAATCACGGACCTAAAAGAGACCTTCTAATTGGAAATTGCAGAACTTAGCAAAGCGGAAATCAGGTTTTCGACGCAAAAACCATCGGGATGAGCGAAATGACATGTTGAAATTAGAAACCTCTAACTTACCCTTAAGCAGAAAAGAAACGATCTTAGAACCATCAAAATCGCGTTTTAAGCGTTCTAGAAGCGATTTGAGCGTAGAAATATGCTCAAATCACCAAGTAAAAATCGCCGTTTTAAGTCGATCAGGGCGACGTTTTAGAGCTTAAAATGATGTTTTCAGTGCTAAAGTGAATGAGTTGACTGCAATGATGTACTGCATTCACGGACCTAAAAGAGACCTTCTAAATGGAAATTGCAAAACTAAGCATGTCGGGAATCATGTTTTCGGCGCTCAAACCATCGAGATTAGTAAAATAACACCTTGACATGAAAAACCTAGAACTTGCTTGTAAACTTAAAAGAAACGATCTTAGAACCATCAAAATTGCGTTTTAAGTGTTCTAGAAGCGATTTGAGCGTAAAAACATGCTAAAATCACCAACTTAAAATCGCCGTTTTAAATCGATCAGGGTGACGTTTTAGAGCTTAAAATGATGTTTTCAGTGCTAAAGTGAACGAGTTGAGCGCAATGATGTACTGCAATCACGGACTTAAAAGAAACCTTCTAAATGGAAATTGCAGAACTAAGCAAGTCGGGAATCAGGTTTTCGGCGCTCAAACCATCGAGATGAGCGAAATGACATGTTGAAATGAGAAACCTATAACTTGCTTTACACTGAAAAAAAACGATCTTAGAACCATCAAATCGCGTTTTAAATGTTCTAGAAGCGATTTGAACGTAAAAACATGCTCAAATCACCAACTAAAAGTTGCCGTTTTAAATCGATCAGGGTGACGTTTTAAAGCTTAAAATGATGTTTTCAGTGCTAAAGTGAACGAGTTGAGTGCAATAATGTACTGCATTCACGGACCTAAAAGAGACCTAATAAATGGAAATTGCAGAACCTAGCAAGTCGGGAATCAGATTTTCGGCGCTCAAACTATCGAGATGAGCGAAGTAACCCGTTGACATGAGAAACCTATAACTCTCTTGTAAACTGAAAAGAAACGATCTTAGAACCATCAAAATTGCGTTTTAAGTGTTCTAGAAGCGATTTGAGCGTAAAAACATTCTCAAATCACCAAGTTAAAATCGCCGTTTTAAATCGATCAGGGTGACGTTTTAGAGCTTAAAATGATGTTTTCAGTGCTAAAGTGAACGAGTTGAGTGCAATGATGTAATGCAATCACGGACCAAAAAGAGACCTTCTAAATGGAAATTGCAGAACTTAGCAAGTCGGGAATCAGGTTTTCGGCGCTCAAACCATCGGGATGAGCAAAATGACATGTTGAAATGAGAAACCTATAACTTGCTTGTACACTGAAAAGAAACGATCTTAGAACCATCAAAATCGCGTTTTAAGCGTTCTAGAAGCGATTTGAACGTAAAAACGCATGTTCAACGTAAAAACGCATGTAAAAACGCATGTTCCCTTTAGCACTTAAAACATCATTTTAAGCTTTAAAACGTCACCCTGATCGATTTAAAACGGCAACTTTTAGTTGGTGATTTGAGCATTCAAATCACCAACTAAAAGTTGCCGTTTTAAATCGATCAGGGTGACGTTTTAAAGCTTAAAATGATGTTTTAAGTGCTAAAGTGAACGAGTTGAGCGGAATGATGTACTGCAATGACGGACCTAAAAGAGACCAAATAAATGGAAATTGCAGAACTTAGCAAGTCGGGAATCATGTTTTCGGCGCTCAAATTATCGAGATGAGCGAAGTAACCCGTTGACATGAGAAACCTATAACTCTCTAGTAAACTTAACAGAAACGATCTTGGAACCATCAAAATTGCGTTTTAAGTGTTCTAGAAGCGATTTGAGCGTAAAAACATGCTAAAATCACCAACTTAAAATCGCCGTTTTAAATCGATCAGGGTGACGGTTTAGAGCTTAAAATGATGTTTTCAGTGCTAAAGTGAACGAGTTGAGCGCAATGATGTACTGCAATCACGGACTTAAAAGAAACCTTCTAAATGGAAATTGCAGAACTAAGCAAGTCGGGAATCAGGTTTTCGGCGCTCAAACCATCGAGATGAGCGAAATGACATGTTGAAATGAGAAACCTATAACTTGCTTTACACTGAAAAAAAACGATCTTAGAACCATCAAATCGCGTTTTAAATGTTCTAGAAGCGATTTGAACGTAAAAACATGCTCAAATCACCAACTAAAAGTTGCCGTTTTAAATCGATCAGGGTGACGTTTTAAAGCTTAAAATGATGTTTTCAGTGCTAAAGTGAACGAGTTGAGTGCAATAATGTACTGCATTCACGGACCTAAAAGAGACCTAATAAATGGAAATTGCAGAACCTAGCAAGTCGGGAATCAGATTTTCGGCGCTCAAACTATCGAGATGAGCGAAGTAACCCGTTGACATGAGAAACCTATAACTCTCTTGTAAACTGAAAAGAAACGATCTTAGAACCATCAAAATTGCGTTTTAAGTGTTCTAGAAGCGATTTGAGCGTAAAAACATTCTCAAATCACCAAGTTAAAATCGCCGTTTTAAATCGGTCAGGGTGACGTTTTAGAGCTTAAAATGATGTTTTCAGTGCTAAAGTGAACGAGTTGAGCGCAATGATCTACTGCAATCACGGACCTAAAAGAGACCTTCTAATTGGAAATTGCAGAACTTAGCAAAGCGGAAATCAGGTTTTCGACGCAAAAACCATCGGGATGAGCGAAATGACATGTTGAAATTAGAAACCTCTAACTTACCCTTAAGCAGAAAAGAAACGATCTTAGAACCATCAAAATCGCGTTTTAAGCGTTCTAGAAGCGATTTGAGCGTAGAAATATGCTCAAATCACCAAGTAAAAATCGCCGTTTTAAGTCGATCAGGGCGACGTTTTAGAGCTTAAAATGATGTTTTCAGTGCTAAAGTGAATGAGTTGACTGCAATGATGTACTGCATTCATGGACCTAAAAGAGACCTTCTAAATGGAAATTGCAGAACTAAGCATGTCGGGAATCATGTTTTCGGCGCTCAAACCATCGAGATTAGTAAAATAACACCTTGACATGAAAAACCTAGAACTTGCTTGTAAACTTAAAAGAAACGATCTTAGAACCATCAAAATTGCGTTTTGCTCGTTCTAGAACGATTTGAGCGTAAAAACATGCTAAAATCACCAACTTAAAATGGCCGTTTTAAGTCGATCAGGGTGACGTTTTAAAGCTTACAATGATGTTTTCAGTGCTAAAGTGAACGAGTTGAGCGGAATGATGTACTGCAATGATGGACCTAAAAGAGACCAAATAAATGGAAATTGCAGAACTTAGCAAGTCGGGAATCATGTTTTCGGCGCTCAAATTATCGAGATGAGCGAAGTAACCCGTTGACATGAGAAACCTATAACTCTCTAGTAAACTTAACAGAAACGATCTTGGAACCATCAAAATTGCGTTTTAAGTGTTCTAGAAGCGATTTGAGCGTAAAAACATGCTAAAATCACCAACTTAAAATCGCCGTTTTAAATCGATCAGGGTGACGTTTTAGAGCTTAAAATGATGTTTTCAGTGCTAAAGTGAACGAGTTGAGCGCAATGATGTACTGCAATCACGGACTTAAAAGAAACCTTCTAAATGGAAATTGCAGAACTAAGCAAGTCGGGAATCAGGTTTTCGGCGCTCAAACCATCGAGATGAGCGAAATGACATGTTGAAATGAGAAACCTATAACTTGCTTTACACTGAAAAAAAACGATCTTAGAACCATCAAATCGCGTTTTAAATGTTCTAGAAGCGATTTGAACGTAAAAACATGCTCAAATCACCAACTAAAAGTTGCCGTTTTAAATCGATCAGGGTGACGTTTTAAAGCTTAAAATGATGTTTTCAGTGCTAAAGTGAACGAGTTGAGTGCAATAATGTACTGCATTCACGGACCTAAAAGAGACCTAATAAATGGAAAGTGCAGAACCTAGCAAGTCGGGAATCAGATTTTCGGCGCTCAAACTATCGAGATGAGCGAAGTAACCCGTTGACATGAGAAACCTATAACTCTCTTGTAAACTGAAAAGAAACGATCTTAGAACCATCAAAATTGCGTTTTAAGTGTTCTAGAAGCGATTTGAGCGTAAAAACATTCTCAAATCACCAAGTTAAAATCGCCGTTTTAAATCGATCAGGGTGACGTTTTAGAGCTTAAAATGATGTTTTCAGTGCTAAAGTGAACGAGTTGAGTGCAATGATGTAATGCAATCACGGACCAAAAAGAGACCTTCTAAATGGAAATTGCAGAACTTAGCAAGTCGGGAATCAGGTTTTCGGCGCTCAAACGATCGGGATGAGCAAAATGACATGTTGAAATGAGAAACCTATAACTTGCTTGTACACTGAAAAGAAACGATCTTAGAACCATCAAAATCGCGTTTTAAGCGTTCTAGAAGCGATTTGAACGTAAAAACGCATGTTCAACGTAAAAACGCATGTAAAAACGCATGTTCCCTTTAGCACTTAAAAAATCATTTTAAGCTTTAAAACGTCACCCTGATCGATTTAAAACGGCAACTTTTAGTTGGTGATTTGAGCATTCAAATCACCAACTAAAAGTTGCCGTTTTAAATCGATCAGGGTGACGTTTTAAAGCTTAAAATGATGTTTTAAGTGCTAAAGGGAACGAGTTAAGTGCAATAATGTACTGCATTCACGGACCTAAAAGAGACCTAATAAATGGAAATTGCAGAACTTAGCAAGTCGGGAATCAGGTTTTCGGCGCTCAAACTATGGAGATGAGCGAAGTAACCCGTTGACATGAGAAACCTATAACTCTCTTGTAAACTGAAAAGAAACGATCTTAGAACCATCAAAATTGCGTTTTAAGTGTTCTAGAAGCGATTTGAGCGTAAAAACATTCTCAAATCACCAAGTTAAAATCGCCGTTTTAAATCGATCAGGGTGACGTTTTAGAGCTTAAAATGATGTTTTCAGTGCTAAAGTGAACAAGTTGAGTGCAATGATGTAATGCAATCACGGACCAAAAAGAGACCTTCTAAATGGAAATTGCAGAATTAGCAAGTCGGGAATCAGGTTTTAGGCGCTCAAACCAACACGAGGGGCGAAATGACATGTTGAAATGAGAAACCTATAACTTGCTTGTACACTGAAAAGAAACGATCTTAGAACCATCAAAATCGCGTTTTCAGCGTTCTAGAAGCGATTTGAACGTAAAAACATGCTCAAATCACAAACTAAAAGTTGCCGTTTTAAATCGATCAGGGTGACGTTTTAAAGCTTAAAATGATGTTTTCAGTGCTAAAGTAAACGAGTTGAGCGCAATGATGTACTGCAATCACGGACCTAAAAGAGACCTTCTAATTGGAAATTGCAGAACTTAGCAAAGCGGAAATCAGGTTTTCGACGCACAAACCATCGGGATGAGCGAAATGACATGTTGAAATTAGAAACCTCTAACTTGCCCTTAAGCAGAAAAGAAACGATCTGAGAACCATCAAAATCGCGTTTTAAGCGTTCTAGAAGCGATTTGAGCGTAAAAATATGCTCAAATCACCAACTAAAAATCGCCGTTTTAGGTCGATCAGGGCGACGTTTTAGAGCTTAAAATGATGTTTTCAGTGCTAAAGTGAATGAGTTGAGTGCAATGATGTACTGCTTTCACGGACCTAAAAGAGACCTTCTAAATGGAAATTGCAGAACTAAGCATTTCGGGAATCATGTTTTCGGCGCTCAAACCATCGAGATTAGCAAAATAACACCTTGACATGAAAAACCTAGAACTTGCTTGTAAACTTAAAAGAAACGATCTTAGAACCATCAAAATCGCGTTTTGTGCGTTCTAGAACGATTTGAGCGTAAAAACATGCTAAAATCACCAATTTAAAATCGCCGTTTTAAATCGATCAGGGTGACGTTTTAGAGCTTAAAATGATGTTTTCAGTGCTAAAGTGAACGAGTTGAGCGAAATGATGTACTGCAATCACGGACCTAAAAGAGACCTTCTAAATGGAAATTGCGGAACTTAGCAAGTCGGGAATCAGGTTTTCGGCGCTCAAAATATCGGGATGAGCGAAATGACATGTTGAAATGAGAAACCTATAACTTGCTTGTACACTGAAAAGAAACGATCTTAGAACCATTAAAATCGCGTTTTAAGCATTCTAGAAGGGATTTGAACGTAAAAACATGCTCAAATAACCAACTAAAAGTTGCCGTTTTAAATCGATCAGGGTGACGTTTTAAAGCATAAAATGATGTTTTCAGTGCTAAAGTGAACGAGTTGAGCGCAATGATGTACTGCAATGACGGACCTAAAAGAGACCAAATAAATGGAAATTGCAGAACTTAGCAAGTCGGGAATCATGTTTTCGGCGCTCAAATTATCGAGATGAGCGAAGTAACCCGTTGACATGAGAAACCTATAACTCTCTAGTAAACTTAACAGAAACGATCTTGGAACCATCAAAATTGCGTTTTAAGTGTTCTAGAAGCGATTTGAGCGTAAAAACATGCTAAAATCACCAACTTAAAATCGCCGTTTTAAATCGATCAGGGTGACGTTTTAGAGCTTAAAATGATGTTTTCAGTGCTAAAGTGAACGAGTTGAGCGCAATGATGTACTGCAATCACGGACTTAAAAGAAACCTTCTAAATGGAAATTGCAGAACTAAGCAAGTCGGGAATCATGTTTTCGGCGCTCAAACCATCGAGATGAGCGAAATGACATGTTGAAATGAGAAACCTATAACTTGCTTTACACTGAAAAAAAACGATCTTAGAACCATCAAAATCGCGTTTTAAATGTTCTAGAAGCGATTTGAACGTAAAAACATGCTCAAATCACCAACTAAAAGTTGCCGTTTTAAATCGATCAGGGTGACGTTTTAAAGCTTAAAATGATGTTTTCAGTGCTAAAGTGAACGAGTTGAGTGCAATAATGTACTGCATTCACGGACCTAAAAGAGACCTAATAAATGGAAATTGCAGAACCTAGCAAGTCGGGAATCAGATTTTCGGCGCTCAAACTATCGAGATGAGCGAAGTAACCCGTTGACATGAGAAACCTATAACTCTCTTGTAAACTGAAAAGAAACGATCTTAGAACCATCAAAATTGCGTTTTAAGTGTTCTAGAAGCGATTTGAGCGTAAAAACATTCTCAAATCACCAAGTTAAAATCGCCGTTTTAAATCGATCAGGGTGACGTTTTAGAGCTTAAAATGATGTTTTCAGTGCTAAAGTGAACGAGTTGAGTGCAATGATGTAATGCAATCACGGACCAAAAAGAGACCTTCTAAATGGAAATTGCAGAACTTAGCAAGCCGGGAATCAGGTTTTCGGCGCTCAAACCATCGGGATGAGCAAAATGACATGTTGAAATGAGAAACCTATAACTTGCTTGTACACTGAAAAGAAACGATCTTAGAACCATCAAAATCGCGTTTTAAGCGTTCTAGAAGCGATTTGAACGTAAAAACGCATGTTCAACGTAAAAACGCATGTAAAAACGCATGTTCCCTTTAGCACTTAAAACATCATTTTAAGCTTTAAAACTTCACCCTGATCGATTTAAAACGGCAACTTTTAGTTGGTGATTTGAGCATTCAAATCACCAACTAAAAGTTGCCGTTTTAAATCGATCAGGGTGACGTTTTAAAGCTTAAAATGATGTTTTAAGTGCTAAAGGGAACGAGTTAAGTGCAATAATGTACTGCATTCACGGACCTAAAAGAGACCTAATAAATGGAAATTGCAGAACTTAGCAAGTCGGGAATCAGGTTTTCGGCGCTCAAACTATCGAGATGAGCGAAGTAACCCGTTGACATGAGAAACCTATAACTCTCCTGTAAACTGAAAAGAAACGATCTTAGAACCATCAAAATTGCGTTTTAAGTGTTCTAGAAGCGATTTGAGCGTAAAAACTTTCTCAAATCACCAAGTTAAAATCGCCGTTTTAAATCGATCAGGGTGACGTTTTAGAGCTTAAAATGGTGTTTTCAGTGCTAAAGTGAACAAGTTGAGTGCAATGATGTAATGCAATCACGGACCAAAAAGAGACCTTCTAAATGGAAATTGCAGAACTTAGCAAGTCGGCAATCAGGTTTTCGGCGCTCAAACCATCGGGATGAGCAAAATGACATGTTGAAATGAGAAACCTATAACTTGCTTGTACACTGAAAAGAAACGATCTTAGAACCATCAAAATCGCGTTTTAAGCGTTCTACAAGCGATTTGAACGTAAAAACATGCTCAAATCACAAACTAAAAGTTGCCGTTTTAAATCGATCAGGGTGACGTTTTAAAGCTTAAAATGATGTTTTCAGTGCTAAAGTGAATGAGTTGAGTGCAATGATGTACTGCTTTCACGGACCTAAAAGAGACCTTCTAAATGGAAATTGCAGAACTAAGCATGTCGGGAATCATGTTTTCGGCGCTCAAACCATCGAGATTAGCAAAATAACACCTTGACATGAAAAACCTAGAACTTGCTTGTAAACTTAAAAGAAACGATCTTAGAACCATCAAAGTCTCGTTTTGCCCGTTCTAGAACGATTTGAGCGTAAAAACATGCTAAAATCTTCAATTTAAAATCGCCGTTTTAAATCGATCAGGGTGACGTTTTAGAGCTTAAAATGATGTTTTCAGTGCTAAAGTGAACGAGTTGAGCGAAATGATGTACTGCAATCACGGACCTAAAAGAGACCTTCTAAATGGAAATTGCAGAACTTAGCAAGTCGGGAATCAGGTTTTCGGCGCTCAAAATATCGGGATGAGCGAAATGACATGTTGAAATGAGAAACCTATAACTTGCTTGTACACTGAAAAGAAACGATCTTACAACCATTAAAATCGCGTTTTAAGCATTCTAGAAGGGATTTGAACGTAAAAACATGCTCAAATAACCAACTAAAAGTTGCCGTTTTAAATCGATCAGGGTGACGTTTTAAAGCATAAAATGATGTTTTCAGTGCTAAAGTGAACGAGTTGAGTGCAATGATGTACTGCATTCACGGAACTAAAAGAGACCTTCTAATTGGAAATTGCAGAACTTAGCAAAGCGGAAATCAGGTTTTCGACGCACAAACCATCGGGATGAGCGAAATGACATGTTGAAATTAGAAACCTCTAACTTGCCTTTAAGCAGAAAAGAAACGATCTTAGAACCATCAAAATCGCGTTTTAAGCGTTCTAGAAGCGATTTGAGCGTAAAAATATGCTCAAATCACTAAGTAAAAATTGCCGTTTTAAGTCGATCAGGGCGACGTTTTAGAGCTTAAAATGATGTTTTCAGTGCTAAAGTGAATGAGTTGAGTGCAATGATGTACTGCATTCACGGACCTAAAAGAGACCTTCTAAATGGAAATTGCAGAACTAAGCATGTCGGGAATCATGTTTTCGGCGCTCAAACCATCGAGATTAGCAAAATAACACCTTGACATGAAAAACCTAGAACTTGCTTGTACACTTAAAAGAAACGATCTTAGAACCATCAAAATCGCGTTTTGCCCGTTCTAGAACGATTTTAGCGTAAAAACATGCTAAAATCACCAACTTAAAATCGCCGTTTTAAATCGATCAGGGTGACGTTTTAGAGCTTAAAATGATGTTTTCAGTGCTAAAGTGAACGAGTTGAGCGCAATGATGTACTGCAATCACGGACCTAAAAGAGACCTTCTAAATGGAAATTGCAGAACTTAGCAAGTCGGGCATCAGGTTTTCGGCGCTCAAAATATCGGGATGAGCGAAATGACATGTTGAAATGAGAAACCTATAACTTGCTTGTACACTGAAAAGAAACGATCTTAGAACCATTAAAATCGCGTTTTAAGCATTCTAGAAGGGATTTGAACGTAAAAACTTGCTCAAATAACCAACTAAAATTTGCCGTTTTAAATCGATCAGGGTGACGTTTTAAAGCATAAAATGATGTTTTCAGTGCTAAAGTGAACGAGTTAAGCGCAATGATGTACTGCAATCACGGACCTAAAAGAGACCTTCTAAATGGAAATTGCAGAACTTAGCAAGTCGGGAATCATCTTTTCGGCGCTCAAACTATCGAGATGAGCGAAGTAACCCGTTGACATGAGAAACCTATAACTCTCTAGTAAACTTAACAGAAACGATCTTAGAACAATTAAAATCGCGTTTTAAGCATTCTAGAAGAGATTTGAACGTAAAAACATGCTCAAATAACCAACTAAAAGTTGCCGTTTTAAATCAATCAGGGTGACGTTTTAAAGCATAAAATGATGTTTTCAGTGCTAAAGTGAACGAGTTGAGTGCAATAATGTACTGCATTCACGGACCTAAAAGAGACCTAATAAATGGAAATTGCAGAACTTAGCAAGTCGGGAATCAGGTTTTTGGCGCTAAAACCATCGGAATGAGCGAAATGACATGTTGAAATTAGAAAGCTATAACTTGCTTGTAAACTGATAAAAAACGATCTTGGAACCATCAAAATCGCGTTTTAAGCGTTCTAGAAACGATTTGAGCGTAAAACATGCTAAAATCACCAACTTAAAATCGCCGTTTTAAATGGATCAGGGGTCAGTTTTAGAGCTTAAAATGATGTTTTCAGTGCTAAAGTGAACGAGTTGAGCGCAATGATGTACTGCAGTCACGGACCTTAACGAAACCTTCTAAATGGAAATTGCAGAACTTAGCAAGGCGGGAATCAGGTTTTCGACGCTCAAACCATCGGGATGAGCGAAATGACATGTTGAAATTAGGAACCTCTAACTTGCTTGTAAGCAGAAAAGAAACGATCTTAGAACCATCAAAATCACGTTTTAAGCGTTCTAGAAGCGATTTGAGCGTAAAAATATGCTCAAATCACCAACTAAAAATCGCCGTTTTAAGTCGATCAGGGCGACATTTTAGAGCTTAAAATGATGTTTTCAGTGCTAAAGTGAACGAGTTCAGCGCAATGATGTACTGCATTCACGGACCTAAAAGGGTACTTCTAAATAAAAATTGCAAAACTAAGCATGTCGGGGGTCATGTTTTCGGCGCTCAAACCATCGAGACAATGACGGACCTAAAAGAGACCCAATAAATGGAAATTGCAGAACTTAGCAAGTCGGGAATCATGTTTTCGGCGCTTAAACTGTCGAGATGAGCGAAGTAACCCGTTGACATGAGAAACCTATAACTCTCTAGTAAACTGAACAGAAACGATCTTAGAACCATCAAAATTGCGTTTTAAGTGTTCTAGCTGCGATTTGAGCGTAAAAACATGCTCAAATAACCAATTAAAAATCGCCGTTTTATGTCGATCAGGGCGACGTTTTAGAGCTTAAAATGATGTTTTCAGTGCTAAAGTGAACGAGTTGAGTGCAATGATGTACTGCATTCACGGACCTAAAAGAGACCTTCTAAATGGAAATTGCAGAACTTAGCAAATCGGGAATCAGGTTTTTGGCGCTCAAACTAACACGATGGGCGAAATGACATGTTGAAATGAGAAACCTATAACTTGCTTGTACACTGAAAAGAAACGATCTTAGAACCATCAAAATCGCGTTTTCAGCGTTCTAGAAGCGATTTGAACGTAAAAACATGCTCAAATCACAAACTAAAAGTTGCCGTTTTAAATCGATCAGGGTGACGTTTTAAAGCTTAAAATGATGTTTTCAGTGCTAAAGTGAACGAGTTGAGCGCAATGATGTACTGCATTCACGGACCTAAAAGAGACCTTCTAATTGGAAATTGCAGAACTTAGCAAAGCGGAAATCAGGTTTTCGACGCACAAACCATCGGGATGAGCGAAATGACATGTTGAAATTAGAAACCTCTAACTTGCCCTTAAGCAGAAAAGAAACGATCTTAGAACCATCAAAATCGCGTTTTAAGCGTTCTAGAAGCGATTTGAGCATAAAAATATGCTCAAATCACCAACTAAAAATCGCCGTTTTAAGTCGATCAGGGCGACGTTTTAGAGCTTAAAATGATGTTTTCAGTGCTAAAGTGAATGAGTTGAGTGCAATGATGTACTGCTTTCACGGACCTAAAAGAGACCTTCTAAATGGAAATTGCAGAACTAAGCATGTCGGGAATCATGTTTTCGGCGCTCAAACCATCGAGATTAGCAAAATAACACCTTGACATGAAAAACCTAGAACTTGCTTGTAAACTTAAAAGAAACGATCTTAGAACCATCAAAATCGCGTTTTGCCCGTTCTAGAACGATTTGAGCGTAAAAACATGCTAAAATCACCAGTTTAAAATCGCCGTTTTAAATCGATCAGGGTGACGTTTTAGAGCTTAAAATGATGTTTTCAGTGCTAAAGTGAACGAGTTGAGCGAAATGATGTACTGCAATCACGGACCTAAAAGAGACCTTCTAAATGGAAATTGCAGAACTTAGCAAGTCGGGAATCAGGTTTTCGGCGCTCAAAATATCGGGATGAGCGAAATGACATGTTTAAATGAGAAACCTATAACTTGCTTTACACTGAAAAGAAACGATCTTAGAACCATCAAAATCGCGTTTTCAGCGTTCTAGAAGCGATTTGAACATAAAAACATGCTCAAATCACCAACTAAAAGTTGCCCTTTTTAAATCGATCAGGGTGACGTTTTAAAGCTTAAAATGATGTTTTCAGTGCTAAAGTGAACGAGTTGAGTGCAATAATGTACTGCATTCACGGACCTAAAAGAGACCTTCTAAATGGAAATTGCAGAACTTAGCAAGTCGGGAATCAGGTTTTTGGCGCTCAAACCAACACGATGGGCGAAATGACATGTTGAAATGAGAAACCTATAACTTGCTTGTACACTGAAAAGAAACGATCTTAGAACCATCAAAATCGCGTTTTCAGCGTTCTAGAAGCGATTTGAACGTAAAAACATGCTCAAATCACAAACTAAAAGTTGCCGTTTTAAATCGATCAGGGTGACGTTTTAAAGCTTAAAATGATGTTTTCAGTGCTAAAGTGAACGAGTTGAGCGCAATGATGTACTGCAATCACGGACCTAAAAGAGACCTTCTAATTGGAAATTGCAGAACTTAGCAAAGCGGAAATCAGGTTTTCGACGAACAAACCATCGGGATGAGCGAAATGACATGTTGAAATTAGAAACCTCTAACTTGCCCTTAAGCAGAAAAGAAACGATCTTAGAACCATCAAAATCGCGTTTTAAGCGTTCTAGAAGCGATTTGAGCGTAAAAATATGCTCAAATCACCAACTAAAAATCGCCGTTTTAAGTCGATCAGGGCGACGTTTTAGAGCTTAAAATGATGTTTTCAGTGCTAAAGTGAATGAGTTGAGTGCAATGATGTACTACTTTCACGGACCTAAAAGAGACCTTCTAAATGGAAATTGCAGAACTAAGCATGTCGGGAATCATGTTTTCGGCGCTCAAACCATCGAGATTAGCAAAATAACACCTTGACATGAAAAACCTAGAACTTGCTTGTAAACCTAAAAGAAACGATCTTAGAACCATCAAAGTGTCGTTTTGCCCGTTCTAGAACGATTTGAGCGTAAAAACATGCTAAAATCACCAATTTAAAATCACCGTTTTAAATCGATCAGGGTGACGTTTTAGAGCTTAAAATGATGTTTTCAGTGCTAAAGTGAACGAGTTGAGCGAAATGATGTACTGCAATCACGGACCTAAAAGAGACCTTCTAAATGGAAATTGCAGAACTTAGCAAGTCGGGAATCAGGTTTTCGGCGCTCAAAATATCGGGATGAGCGAAATGTCATGTTGAAATGAGAAACCTATAACTTGCTTGTACACAGAAAAGAAACGATCTTACAACCATTAAAATCGCGTTTTAAGCATTCTAGAAGGGATTTGAACGTAAAAACATGCTCAAATAACCAACTAAAAGTTGCCGTTTTAAATCGATCAGTGTGACGTTTTAAAGCATAAAATGATGTTTTCAGTGCTAAAGTGAACGAGTTGAGTGCAATGATGTACTGCATTCACGGACCTAAAAGAGACCTTCTAATTGGAAATTGCAGAACTTAGCAAAGCGGAAATCAGGTTTTCGACGCACAAACCATCGCGATGAGCGAAATGACATGTTGAAATTAGAAACCTCTAACTTGCCCTTAAGCAGAAAAGAAACGATCTTAGAACCATCAAAATCGCGTTTTAAGCGTTCTAGAAGCGATTTGAGCGTAAAAATATGCTCAAATCACTAAGTAAAAATTGCCGTTTTAAGTCGATCAGGGCGACGTTTTAGAGCTTAAAATGATGTTTTCAGTGCTAAAGTGAATGAGTTGAGTGCAGTGATGTACTGCATTCACGGACCTAAAAGAGACCTTCTAAATGGAAATTGCAGAACTAAGCATGTCGGGAATCATGTTTTCGGCGCTCAAACCATCGAGATTAGCAAAATAACACCTTGACATGAAAAACCTAGAACTTGCTTATACACTTAAAAGAAACGATCTTAGAACCATCAAAATCGCGTTTTGCCCGTTCTAGAACGATTTGAGCGTAAAAACATGCTAAAATCACCAACTTAAAATCGCCGTTTTAAATCGATCAGGGTGACGTTTTAGAGCTTAAAATGATGTTTTCAGTGCTAAAGTGAACGAGTTGAGCGAAATGATGTACTGCAATCACGGACCTAAAAGAGACCTTCTAAATGGAAATTGCAGAACTTAGCAAGTCAGGAATCAGGTTTTCGGCGCTCAAAATATCGGGATGAGCGAAATGGCATGTTGAAATGAGAAACCTATAACTTGCTTGTACACTGAAAAGAAACGATCTTACAACCATTAAAATGGCGTTTTAAGCATTCTAGAAGGGATTTGAACGTAAAAACATGCTCAAATAACCAACTAAAAGTTGCCGTTTTAAATCGATCAGGGTGACGTTTTAAAGCATAAAATGATGTTTTCAGTGCTAAAGTGAACGAGTTGAGTGCAATGATGTACTGCATTCACGGACCTAAAAGAGACCTTCTAATTGGAAATTGCAGAACTTAGCAAAGCGGAAATCAGGTTTTCGACGCACAAACCATCGCGATGAGCGAAATGACATGTTGAAATTAGAAACCTCTAACTTGCCCTTAAGCAGAAAAGAAACGATCTTAGAACCATCAAAATCGCGTTTTAAGCGTTCTAGAAGCGATTTGAGCGTAAAAATATGCTCAAATCACTAAGTAAAAATTGCCGTTTTAAGTCGATCAGGGCGACGTTTTAGAGCTTAAAATGATGTTTTCAGTGCTAAAGTGAATGAGTTGAGTGCAGTGATGTACTGCATTCACGGACCTAAAAGAGACCTTCTAAATGGAAATTGCAGAACTAAGCATGTCGGGAATCATGTTTTCGGCGCTCAAACCATCGAGATTAGCAAAATAACACCTTGACATGAAAAACCTAGAACTTGCTTGTACACTTAAAAGAAACGATCTTAGAACCATCAAAATCGCGTTTTGCCCGTTCTAGAACGATTTGAGCGTAAAAACATGCTAAAATCACCAACTTAAAATCGCCGTTTTAAATCGATCAGGGTGACGTTTTAGAGCTTAAAATGATGTTTTCAGTGCTAAAGTGAACGAGTTGAGCGCAATGATGTACTGCAATCACGGACCTAAAAGAGACCTTCTAAATGGAAATTGCAGAACTTAGCAAGTCGGGAATCATCTTTTCGGCGCTCAAACTATCCAGATGAGCGAAGTAACCCGTTGACATGAGAAACCTATAACTCTCTAGTAAACTTAACAGAAACGATCTTAGAACCATTAAAATCGCGTTTTAAGCATTCTAGAAGAGATTTGAACGTAAAAACATGCTCAAATAACCAACTAAAAGTTGCCGTTTTAAATCAATCAGGGTGACGTTTTAAAGCATAAAATGATGTTTTCAGTGCTAAAGTGAACGAGTTGAGTGCAATAATGTACTGCATTCACGGACCTAAAAGAGACCTAATAAATGGAAATTGCAGAACTTAGCAAGTCGGGAATCAGGTTTTTGGCGCTAAAACCATCGGGATGAGCGAAATGACATGTTGAAATTAGAAAGCTATAACTTGCTTGTAAACTGATAAAAAACGATCTTGGAACCATCAAAATCGCGCTTTAAGCGTTCTAGAAACGATTTGAGCGTAAAACATGCTAAAATCACCAACTTAAAATCGCCGTTTTAAATCGATCAGGGGTCCGTTTTAGAGCTTAAAATGATGTTTTCAGTGCTAAAGTGAACGAGTTCAGCGCAATGATGTACTGCATTCACGGACCTAAAAGGGTACTTCTAAATAAAAATTGCAAAACTAAGCATGTCGGGGGTCATGTTTTCGGCGCTCAAACCATCGAGACAATGACGGACCTAAAAGAGACCCAATAAATGGAAATTGCAGAACTTAGCAAGTCGGGAATCATGTTTTCGGCGCTAGAACTGTCGAGATGAGCGAAGTAACCCGTTGACATGAGAAATATATAACTCTCTAGTAAACTGAACAGAAACGATCTTAGAACCATCAAAATTTCGTTTTAAGTGTTCTAGCAGCGATTTGAGCGTAAAAACATGCTCAAATCACCAATTAAAAATCGCCGTTTTATGTCGATCAGGGCGACGTTTTAGAGCTTAAAATGATGTTTTCAGTGCTAAAGTGAACGAGTTGAGTGCAATGATGTACTGCATTCACGGACCTAAAAGAGACCTTCTAAATGGAAATTGCAGAACTTAGCAAGTCGGGAATCAGGTTTTTGGCGCTCAAACTAACACGATGGGCGAAATGACATGTTGAAATGAGAAACCTATAACTTGCTTCTACACTGAAAAGAAACGATCTTAGAACCATCAAAATCGCGTTTTCAGCGTTCTAGAAGCGATTTGAACGTAAAACATGCTCAAATCACAAACTAAAAGTTGCCGTTTTAAATCGATCAGGGTGACGTTTTAAAGCTTAAAATGATGTTTTCAGTGCTAAAGTGAACGAGTTGAGCGCAATGATGTACTGCAATCACGGACCTAAAAGAGACCTTCTAATTGGAAATTGCAGAACTTAGCAAAGCGGAAATCAGGTTTTCGACGAACAAACCATCGGGATGAGCGAAATGACATGTTGAAATTAGAAACCTCTAACTTGCCTTTAAGCAGAAAAGAAACGATCTTAGAACCATCAAAATCGCGTTTTAAGCGTTCTAAAAGCGATTTGAGCGTAAAAATATGCTCAAATCACCAACTAAAAATCGCCGTTTTAAGTCGATCAGGGCGACGTTTTAGAGCTTAAAATGATGTTTTCAGTGCTAAAGTGAATGAGTTGAGTGCAATGATGTACTGCTTTCACGGACCTAAAAGAGACCTTCTAAATGGAAATTGCAGAACTAAGCATGTCGGGAATCATGTTTTCGGCGCTCAAACCATCGAGATTAGCAAAATAACACCTTGACATGAAAAACCTAGAACTTGCTTGTAAACCTAAAAGAAACGATCTTAGAACCATCAAAGTTTCGTTTTGCCCGTTCTAGAACGATTTGAGCGTAAAAACATGCTAAAATCACCAATTTCAAATCGCCGTTTTAAATCGATCAGGGTGACGTTTTAGAGCTTAAAATGATGTTTTCAGTGCTAAAGTGAACGAGTTGAGCGAAATGATGTACTGCAATCACGGACCTAAAAGAGACCTTCTAAATGGAAATTGCAGAACTTAGCAAGTCGGGAATCAGGTTTTCGGCGCTCAAAATATCGGGATGAGCGAAATGGCATGTTGAAATGAGAAACCTATAACTTGCTTGTACACTGAAAAGAAACGATCTTACAACCATTAAAATGGCGTTTTAAGCATTCTAGAAGGGATTTGAACGTAAAAACATGCTCAAATAACCAACTAAAAGTTGCCGTTTTAAATCGATCAGGGTGACGTTTTAAAGCATAAAATGATGTTTTCAGTGCTAAAGTGAACGAGTTGAGTGCAATGATGTACTGCATTCACGGACCTAAAAGAGACCTTCTAATTGCAAATTGCAGAACTTAGCAAAGCGGAAATCAGGTTTTCGACGCACAAACCATCGCGATGAGCGAAATGACATGTTGAAATTAGAAACCTCTAACTTGCCCTTAAGCAGAAAAGAAACGATCTTAGAACCATCAAAATCGCGTTTTAAGCGTTCTAGAAGCGATTTGAGCGTAAAAATATGCTCAAATCACTAAGTAAAAATTGCCGTTTTAAGTCGATCAGGGCGACGTTTTAGAGCTTAAAATGATGTTTTCAGTGCTAAAGTGAATGAGTTGAGTGCAGTGATGTACTGCATTCACGGACCTAAAAGAGACCTTCTAAATGGAAATTGCAGAACTAAGCATGTCGGGAATCATGTTTTCGGCGCTCAAACCATCGAGATTAGCAAAATAACACCTTGACATGAAAAACCTAGAACTTGCTTGTAAACTTAAAAGAAACGATCTTAGAACCATCAAAATCGCGTTTTGCCCGTTCTAGAACGATTTGAGCGTAAAAACATGCTAAAATCACCAATTTAAAATCGCCGTTTTAAATCGATCAGGGTGACGTTTTAGAGCTTAAAATGATGTTTTCAGTGCTAAAGTGAACGAGTTGAGCGAAATGATGTACTGCAATCACGGACCTAAAAGAGACCTTCTAAATGGAAATTGCAGAACTTAGCAAGTCGGGAATCAGGTTTTCGGCGCTCAAAATATCGGGATGAGCGAAATGACATGTTTAAATGAGAAACCTATAACTTGCTTTACACTGAAAAGAAACGATCTTAGAACCATCAAAATCGCGTTTTCAGCGTTCTAGAAGCGATTTGAACATAAAAACATGCTCAAATCACCAACTAAAAGTTGCCCTTTTTAAATCGATCAGGGTGACGCTTTAAAGCTTAAAATGATGTTTTCAGTGCTAAAGTGAACGAGTTGAGTGCAATAATGTACTGCATTCACGGACCTAAAAGAGACCTTCTAAATGGAAATTGCAGAACTTAGCAAGTCGGGAATCAGGTTTTTGGCGCTCAAACCAACACGATGGGCGAAATGACATGTTGAAATGAGAAACCTATAACTTGCTTCTACACTGAAAAGAAACGATCTTAGAACCATCAAAATCGCGTTTTCAGCGTTCTAGAAGCGATTTGAACGTAAAACATGCTCAAATCACAAACTAAAAGTTGCCGTTTTAAATCGATCAGGGTGACGTTTTAAAGCTTAAAATGATGTTTTCAGTGCTAAAGTGAACGAGTTGAGCGCAATGATGTACTGCAATCACGGACCTAAAAGAGACCTTCTAATTGGAAATTGCAGAACTTAGCAAAGCGGAAATCAGGTTTTCGACGAACAAACCATCGGGATGAGCGAAATGACATGTTGAAATTAGAAACCTCTAACTTGCCTTTAAGCAGAAAAGAAACGATCTTAGAACCATCAAAATCGCGTTTTAAGCGTTCTAAAAGCGATTTGAGCGTAAAAATATGCTCAAATCACCAACTAAAAATCGCCGTTTTAAGTCGATCAGGGCGACGTTTTAGAGCTTAAAATGATGTTTTCAGTGCTAAAGTGAATGAGTTGAGTGCAATGATGTACTGCTTTCACGGACCTAAAAGAGACCTTCTAAATGGAAATTGCAGAACTAAGCATGTCGGGAATCATGTTTTCGGCGCTCAAACCATCGAGATTAGCAAAATAACACCTTGACATGAAAAACCTAGAACTTGCTTGTACACTTAAAAGAAACGATCTTAGAACCATCAAAATCGCGTTTTGCCCGTTCTAGAACGATTTGAGCGTAAAAACATGCTAAAATCACCAACTTAAAATCGCCGTTTTAAATCGATCAGGGTGACGTTTTAGAGCTTAAAATGATGTTTTCAGTGCTAAAGTGAACGAGTTGAGCGAAATGATGTACTGCAATCACGGACCTAAAAGAGACCTTCTAAATGGAAATTGCAGAACTTAGCAAGTCGGGAATCAGGTTTTCGGCGCTCAAAATATCGGGATGAGCGAAATGGCATGTTGAAATGAGAAACCTATAACTTGCTTGTACACTGAAAAGAAACGATCTTACAACCATTAAAATGGCGTTTTAAGCATTCTAGAAGGGATTTGAACGTAAAAACATGCTCAAATAACCAACTAAAAGTTGCCGTTTTAAATCGATCAGGGTGACGTTTTAAAGCATAAAATGATGTTTTCAGTGCTAAAGTGAACGAGTTGAGTGCAATGATGTACTGCATTCACGGACCTAAAAGAGACCTTCTAATTGCAAATTGCAGAACTTAGCAAAGCGGAAATCAGGTTTTCGACGCACAAACCATCGCGATGAGCGAAATGACATGTTGAAATTAGAAACCTCTAACTTGCCCTTAAGCAGAAAAGAAACGATCTTAGAACCATCAAAATCGCGTTTTAAGCGTTCTAGAAGCGATTTGAGCGTAAAAATATGCTCAAATCACTAAGTAAAAATTGCCGTTTTAAGTCGATCAGGGCGACGTTTTAGAGCTTAAAATGATGTTTTCAGTGCTAAAGTGAATGAGTTGAGTGCAGTGATGTACTGCATTCACGGACCTAAAAGAGACCTTCTAAATGGAAATTGCAGAACTAAGCATGTCGGGAATCATGTTTTCGGCGCTCAAACCATCGAGATTAGCAAAATAACACCTTGACATGAAAAACCTAGAACTTGCTTGTACACTTAAAAGAAACGATCTTAGAACCATCAAAATCGCGTTTTGCCCGTTCTAGAACGATTTGAGCGTAAAAACATGCTAAAATCACCAACTTAAAATCGCCGTTTTAAATCGATCAGGGTGACGTTTTAGAGCTTAAAATGATGTTTTCAGTGCTAAAGTGAACGAGTTGAGCGCAATGATGTACTGCAATCACGGACCTAAAAGAGACCTTCTAAATGGAAATTGCAGAACTTAGCAAGTCGCGAATCATGTTTTCGGCGCTCAAACCATCGAGATTAGCAAAATAACACCTTGACATGAAAAACCTAGAACTTGCTTGTAAACTTAAAAGAAACGATCTTAGAACCATCAAAATCGCGTTTTGCCCGTTCTAGAACGATTTGAGCGTAAAAACATGCTAAAATCACCAATTTAAAATCGCCGTTTTAAATCGATCAGGGTGACGTTTTAGAGCTTAAAATGATGTTTTCAGTGCTAAAGTGAACGAGTTGAGCGAAATGATGTACTGCAATCACGGACCTAAAAGAGACCTTCTAAATGGAAATTGCAGAACTTAGCAAGTCGGGAATCAGGTTTTCGGCGCTCAAAATATCGGGATGAGCGAAATGACATGTTTAAATGAGAAACCTATAACTTGCTTTACACTGAAAAGAAACGATCTTAGAACCATCAAAATCGCGTTTTCAGCGTTCTAGAAGCGATTTGAACATAAAAACATGCTCAAATCACCAACTAAAAGTTGCCCTTTTTAAATCGATCAGGGTGACGTTTTAAAGCTTAAAATGATGTTTTCAGTGCTAAAGTGAACGAGTTGAGTGCAATAATGTACTGCATTCACGGACCTAAAAGAGACCTTCTAAATGGAAATTGCAGAACTTAGCAAGTCGGGAATCAGGTTTTTGGCGCTCAAACCAACACGATGGGCGAAATGACATGTTGAAATGAGAAACCTATAACTTGCTTCTACACTGAAAAGAAACGATCTTAGAACCATCAAAATCGCGTTTTCAGCGTTCTAGAAGCGATTTGAACGTAAAACATGCTCAAATCACAAACTAAAAGTTGCCGTTTTAAATCGATCAGGGTGACGTTTTAAAGCTTAAAATGATGTTTTCAGTGCTAAAGTGAACGAGTTGAGCGCAATGATGTACTGCAATCACGGACCTAAAAGAGACCTTCTAATTGGAAATTGCAGAACTTAGCAAAGCGGAAATCAGGTTTTCGACGAACAAACCATCGGGATGAGCGAAATGACATGTTGAAATTAGAAACCTCTAACTTGCCTTTAAGCAGAAAAGAAACGATCTTAGAACCATCAAAATCGCGTTTTAAGCGTTCTAAAAGCGATTTGAGCGTAAAAATATGCTCAAATCACCAACTAAAAATCGCCGTTTTAAGTCGATCAGGGCGACGTTTTAGAGCTTAAAATGATGTTTTCAGTGCTAAAGTGAATGAGTTGAGTGCAATGATGTACTGCTTTCACGGACCTAAAAGAGACCTTCTAAATGGAAATTGCAGAACTAAGCATGTCGGGAATCATGTTTTCGGCGCTCAAACCATCGAGATTAGCAAAATAACACCTTGACATGAAAAACCTAGAACTTGCTTGTAAACCTAAAAGAAACGATCTTAGAACCATCAAAGTGTCGTTTTGCCCGTTCTAGAACGATTTGAGCGTAAAAACATGCTAAAATCACCAATTTAAAATCGCCGTTTTAAGTCGATCAGGGCGACGTTTTAGAGCTTAAAATGATGTTTTCAGTGCTAAAGTGAATGAGTTGAGTGCAGTGATGTACTTCATTCACGGACCTAAAAGAGACCTTCTAAATGGAAATTGCAGAACTAAGCATGTCGGGAATCATGTTTTCGGCGCTCAAACCATCGAGATTAGCAAAATAACACCTTGACATGAAAAACCTAGAACTTGCTTGTACACTTAAAAGAAACGATCTTAGAACCATCAAAATCGCGTTTTGCCCGTTCTAGAACGATTTGAGCGTAAAAACATGCTAAAATCACCAACTTAAAATCGCCGTTTTAAATCGATCAGGGTGACGTTTTAGAGCTTAAAATGATGTTTTCAGTGCTAAAGTGAACGAGTTGAGCGAAATGATGTACTGCAATCACGGACCTAAAAGAGACCTTCTAAATGGAAATTGCAGAACTTAGCAAGTCGGGAATCAGGTTTTCGGCGCTCAAAATATCGGGATGAGCGAAATGGCATGTTGAAATGAGAAACCTATAACTTGCTTGTACACTGAAAAGAAACGATCTTACAACCATTAAAATGGCGTTTTAAGCATTCTAGAAGGGATTTGAACGTAAAAACATGCTCAAATAACCAACTAAAAGTTGCCGTTTTAAATCGATCAGGGTGACGTTTTAAAGCATAAAATGATGTTTTCAGTGCTAAAGTGAACGAGTTGAGTGCAATGATGTACTGCATTCACGGACCTAAAAGAGACCTTCTAATTGCAAATTGCAGAACTTAGCAAAGCGGAAATCAGGTTTTCGACGCACAAACCATCGCGATGAGCGAAATGACATGTTGAAATTAGAAACCTCTAACTTGCCCTTAAGCAGAAAAGAAACGATCTTAGAACCATCAAAATCGCGTTTTAAGCGTTCTAGAAGCGATTTGAGCGTAAAAATATGCTCAAATCACTAAGTAAAAATTGCCGTTTTAAGTCGATCAGGGCGACGTTTTAGAGCTTAAAATGATGTTTTCAGTGCTAAAGTGAATGAGTTGAGTGCAGTGATGTACTGCATTCACGGACCTAAAAGAGACCTTCTAAATGGAAATTGCAGAACTAAGCATGTCGGGAATCATGTTTTCGGCGCTCAAACCATCGAGATTAGCAAAATAACACCTTGACATGAAAAACCTAGAACTTGCTTGTACACTTAAAAGAAACGATCTTAGAACCATCAAAATCGCGTTTTGCCCGTTCTAGAACGATTTGAGCGTAAAAACATGCTAAAATCACCAACTTAAAATCGCCGTTTTAAATCGATCAGGGTGACGTTTTAGAGCTTAAAATGATGTTTTCAGTGCTAAAGTGAACGAGTTGAGCGCAATGATGTACTGCAATCACGGACCTAAAAGAGACCTTCTAAATGGAAATTGCAGAACTTAGCAAGTCGGGAATCAGGTTTTCGGCGCTCAAAATATCGGGATGAGCGAAATGACATGTTGAAATGAGAAACCTATAACTTGCTTGTACACTGAAAAGAAACGATCTTACAACCATTAAAATCGCGTTTTAAGCATTCTAGAAGGGATTTGAACGTAAAAACATGCTCAAATAACCAACTAAAAGTTGCCGTTTTAAATCGATCAGGGTGACGTTTTAAAGCATAAAATGATGTTTTCAGTGCTAAAGTGAACGAGTTGAGTGCAATGATGTACTGCATTCACGGACCTAAAAGAGACCTTCTAATTGGAAATTGCAGAACTTAGCAAAGCGGAAATCAGGTTTTCGACGCACAAACCATCGCGATGAGCGAAATGACATGTTGAAATTAGAAACCTCTAACTTGCCCTTAAGCAGAAAAGAAACGATCTTAGAACCATCAAAATCGCGTTTTAAGCGTTCTAGAAGCGATTTGAGCGTAAAAATATGCTCAAATCACTAAGTAAAAATTGCCGTTTTAAGTCGATCAGGGCGACGTTTTAGAGCTTAAAATGATGTTTTCAGTGCTAAAGTGAATGAGTTGAGTGCAGTGATGTACTGCATTCACGGACCTAAAAGAGACCTTCTAAATGGAAATTGCAGAACTAAGCATGTCGGGAATCATGTTTTCGGCGCTCAAACCATCGAGATTAGCAAAATAACACCTTGACATGAAAAACCTAGAACTTGCTTGTACACTTAAAAGAAACGATCTTAGAACCATCAAAATCGCGTTTTGCCCGTTCTGGAACGATTTGAGCGTAAAAACATGCTAAAATCACCAACTTAAAATCGCCGTTTTAAATCGATCAGGGTGACGTTTTAGAGCTTAAAATGATGTTTTCAGTGCTAAAGTGAACGAGTTGAGCGCAATGATGTACTGCAATCACGGACCTAAAAGAGACCTTCTAAATGGAAATTGCAGAACTTAGCAAGTCGGGAATCAGGTTTTCGGCGCTCAAAATATCGGGATGAGCGAAATGACATGTTGAAATGAGAAACCTATAACTTGCTTGTACACTGAAAAGAAACGATCTTACAACCATTAAAATCGCGTTTTAAGCATTCTAGAAGGGATTTGAACGTAAAAACATGCTCAAATAACCAACTAAAAGTTGCCGTTTTAAATCGATCAGGGTGACGTTTTAAAGCATAAAATGATGTTTTCAGTGCTAAAGTGAACGAGTTGAGTGCAATGATGTACTGCATTCACGGACCTAAAAGAGACCTTCTAATTGGAAATTGCAGAACTTAGCAAAGCGGAAATCAGGTTTTCGACGCACGAACCATCGGGATGAGCGAAATGACATGTTGAAATTAGAAACCTCTAACTTGCCCTTAAACAGAAAAGAAACGATCTTAGAACCATCAAAATCGCGTTTTAAGCGTTCTAGAAGCGATTTGAGCGTAAAAATATGCTCAAATCACTAAGTAAAAATTGCCGTTTTAAGTCGATCAGGGCGACGTTTTAGAGCTTAAAATGATGTTTTCAGTGCTAAAGTGAATGAGTTGAGTGCAATGATGTACTGCATTCACGGACCTAAAAGAGACCTTCTAAATGGAAATTGCAGAACTAAGCATGTCCGGAATCATGTTTTCGGCGCTCAAACCATCGAGATTAGCAAAATAACACCTTTACATGAAAAACCTAGAACTTGCTTGTACACTTAAAAGAAACGATCTTAGAACCATCAAAATCGCGTTTTGCCCGTTCTAGAACGATTTGAGCGTAAAAACATGCTAAAATCACCAACTTAAAATCGCCGTTTTAAATCGATCAGGGTGACGTTTTATGAGGTTAAAATGATGTTTTCAGTGCTAAAGTGAACGAGTTGAGCGCAATGATGTACTGCAATCACGGACCTAAAAGAGACCTTCTAAATGGAAATTGCAGAACTTAGCAAGTCGGGAATCAGGTTTTCGGCGCTCAAAATATCGGGATGAGCGAAATGACATGTTGAAATGAGAAACCTATAACTTGCTTGTACACTGAAAAGAAACGATCTTAGAACCATTAAAATCGCGTTTTAAGCATTCTAGAAGGGATTTGAACGTAAAAACTTGCTCAAATAACCAACTAAAATTTGCCGTTTTAAATCGATCAGGGTGACGTTTTAAAGCATAAAATGATGTTTTCAGTGCTAAAGTGAACGAGTTGAGCGCAATGATGTACTGCAATCACGGACCTAAAAGAGACCTTCTAAATGGAAATTGCAGAACTTAGCAAGTCGGGAATCATCTTTTCGGCGCTCAAACTATCGAGATGAGCGAAGTAACCCGTTGACATGAGAAACCTATAACTCTCTAGTAAACTTAACAAAAACGATCTTAGAACCATTAAAATCGCGTTTTAAGCATTCTAGAAGAGATTTGAACGTAAAAACATGCTCAAATAACCAACTAAAAGTTGCCGTTTTAAAACAATCAGGGTGACGTTTTAAAGCATAAAATGATGTTTTCAGTGCTAAAGTGAACGAGTTGAGTGCAATAATGTACTGCATTCACGGACCTAAAAGAGACCTAATAAATGGAAATTGCAGAACTTAGCAAGTCGGGAATCAGGTTTTTGGCGCTAAAACCATCGGGATGAGCGAAATGACATGTTGAAATTAGAAAGCTATAACTTGCTTGTAAACTGATAAAAAACGATCTTGGAACCATCAAAATCGCGTTTTAAGCGTTCTAGAAACGATTTGAGCGTAAAACATGCTAAAATCACCAACTTAAAATCGCCGTTTTAAATCGA
This sequence comes from Muricea muricata, assembly GCA_963855995.1. Taxonomy (NCBI): domain Eukaryota; kingdom Metazoa; phylum Cnidaria; class Anthozoa; order Malacalcyonacea; family Plexauridae; genus Muricea; species Muricea muricata. Next base: position 30,518,221 of record OY979718.1, on the reverse strand, counting down.
TCAGGGGTCAGTTTTAGAGCTTAAAATGATGTTTTCAGTGCTAAAGTGAACGAGTTGAGCGCAATGATGTACTGCAGTCACGGACCTTAACGAAACCTTCTAAATGGAAATTGCAGAACTTAGCAAGGCGGGAATCAGGTTTTCGACGCTCAAACCATCGGGATGAGCGAAATGACATGTTGAAATTAGAAACCTCTAACTTGCTTGTAAGCAGAAAAGAAACGATCTTAGAACCATCAATATCGCGTTTTAAGCGTTCTAGAAGCGATTTGAGCGTAAAAATATGCTCAAATCACCAACTAAAAATCGCCGTTTTAAGTCGATCAGGGCGACATTTTAGAGCTTAAAATGATGTTTTCAGTGCTAAAGTGAACGAGTTCAGCGCAATGATGTACTGCATTCACGGACCTAAAAGGGTACTTCTAAATAAAAATTGCAAAACTAAGCATGTCGGGGGTCATGTTTTCCGCGCTCAAACCATCGAGACAATGACGGACCTAAAAGAGACCCAATAAATGGAAATTGCAGAACTTAGCAAGTCGGGAATCATGTTTTCGGCGCTTAAACTGTCGAGATGAGCGAAGTAACCCGTTGGCATGAGAAACCTATAACTCTCTAGTAAACTGAACAGAAACGATCTTAGAACCATCAAAATTGCGTTTTAAGTGTTCTAGCAGCGATTTGAGCGTAAAAACATGCTCAAATCACCAATTAAAAATCGCCGTTTTATGTCGATCAGGGCGACGTTTTAGAGCTTAAAATGATGTTTTCAGTGCTAAAGTGAACGAGTTGAGTGCAATGATGTACTGCATTCACGGACCTAAAAGAGACCTTCTAAATGGAAATTGCAGAACTTAGCAAGTCGGGAATCAGGTTTTTGGCGCTCAAACCAACACGATGGGCGAAATGACATGTTGAAATGAGAAACCTATAACTTGCTTGTACACTGAAAAGAAACGATCTTAGAACCATTAAAATCGCGTTTTAAGCATTCTAGAAGAGATTTGAACGTAAAAACATGCTCAAATAACCAACTAAAAGTTGCCGTTTTAAATCAATCAGGGTGACGTTTTAAAGCATAAAATGATGTTTCCAGTGCTAAAGTGAACGAGTTGAGTGCAATAATGTACTGCAATCACGGACCTAAAAGAGACCTAATAAATGGAAATTGCAGAACTTAGCAAGTCGGGAATCAGGTTTTTGGCGCTAAAACCATCGGGATGAGCGAAATGACATGTTGAAATTAGAAAGCTATAACTTGCTTGTAAACTGATAAAAAACGATCTTGGAACCATCAAAATCGCGTTTTAAGCGTTCTAGAAACGAGTTGAGCGTAAAACATGCTAAAATCACCAACTTAAAATCGCCGTTTTAAATCGATCAGGGGTCAGTTTTAGAGCTTAAAATGATGTTTTCAGTGCTAAAGTGAACGAGTTGAGCGCAATGATGTACTGCAGTCACGGACCTTAACGAAACCTTCTAAATGGAAATTGCAGAACTTAGCAAGGCGGGAATCAGGTTTTCGACGCTCAAACCATCGGGATGAGCGAAATGACATGTTGAAATTAGAAACCTCTAACTTGCTTGTAAGCAGAAAAGAAACGATCTTAGAACCATCAAAATCGCGTTTTAAGCGTTCTAGAAGCGATTTGAGCGTAAAAATATGCTCAAATCACCAACTAAAAATCGCCGTTTTAAGTCGATCAGGGCGACATTTTAGAGCTTAAAATGATGTTTTCAGTGCTAAAGTGAACGAGTTCAGCGCAATGATGTACTGCATTCACGGACCTAAAAGGGTACTTCTAAATAAAAATTGCAAAACTAAGCATGTCGGGGGTCATGTTTTCCGCGCTCAAACCATCGAGACAATGACGGACCTAAAAGAGACCCAATAAATGGAAATTGCAGAACTTAGCAAGTCGGGAATCATGTTTTCGGCGCTTAAACTGTCGAGATGAGCGAAGTAACCCGTTGACATGAGAAACCTATAACTCTCTAGTAAACTGAACAGAAACGATCTTAGAACCATCAAAATTGCGTTTTAAGTGTTCTAGCAGCGATTTGAGCGTAAAAACATGCTCAAATCACCAATTAAAAATCGCCGTTTTATGTCGATCAGGGCGACGTTTTAGAGCTTAAAATGATGTTTTCAGTGCTAAAGTGAACGAGTTGAGTGCAATGATGTACTGCATTCACGGACCTAAAAGAGACCTTCTAAATGGAAATTGCAGAACTTAGCAAGTCGGGAATCAGGTTTTTGGCGCTCAAACCAACACGATGGGCGAAATGACATGTTGAAATGAGAAACCTATAACTTGCTTGTACACTGAAAAGAAACGATCTTAGAACCATCAAAATCGCGTTTTCGGCGTTCTAGAAGCGATTTGAACGTAAAAACATGCTCAAATCACAAACTAAAAGTTGCCGTTTTAAATCGATCAGGGTGACGTTTTAAAGCTTAAAATGATGTTTTCAGTGCTAAAGTGAATGAGTTGAGTGCAATGATGTACTGCTTTCACGGACCTAAAAGAGACCTTCTAAATGGAAATTGCAGAACTAAGCATGTCGGGAATCATGTTTTCGGCGGTCAAACCATCGAGATTAGCAAAATAACACCTTGACATGAAAAACCTAGAACTTGCTTGTAAACTTAAAAGAAACGATCTTAGAACCATCAAAATCGCGTTTTGCCCGTTCTAGAACGATTTGAGCGTAAAAACATGCTAAAATCACCAATTTAAAATCGCCGTTTTAAATCGATCAGGGTGACGTTTTAGAGCTTAAAATGATGTTTTCAGTGCTAAAGTGAACGAGTTGAGCGAAATGATGTACTGCAATCACGGACCTAAAAGAGACCTTCTAAATGGAAATTGCAGAACTTAGCAAGTCGGGAATCAGGTTTTCGGCGCTCAAAATATCGGGATGAGCGAAATGACATGTTGAAATGAGAAACCTATAACTTGCTTGTACACTGAAAAGAAACGATCTTACAACCATTAAAATCGCGTTTTAAGCATTCTAGAAGGGATTTGAACGTAAAAACATGCTCAAATAACCAACTAAAAGTTGCCGTTTTAAATCGATCAGGGGGACGTTTTAAAGCATAAAATGATGTTTTCAGTGCTAAAGTGAACGAGTTGAGTGCAATGATGTACTGCATTCACGGACCTAAAAGAGAGCTTCTAATTGGAAATTGCAGAACTTAGCAAAGCGGAAATCAGGTTTTCGACGCACAAACCATCGGGATGAGCGAAATGACATGTTGAAATTAGAAACCTCTAACTTGCCTTTAAGCAGAAAAGAAACGATCTTAGAACCATCAAAATCGCGTTTTAAGCGTTCTAGAAGCGATTTGAGCGTAAAAATATGCTCAAATCACCAACTAAAAATCGCCGTTTTAAGTCGATCAGGGCGACGTTTTAGAGCTTAAAATGATGTTTTCAGTGCTAAACTGAATGAGTTGAGTGCAATGATGTACTGCTTTCACGGACCTAAAAGAGACCTTCTAAATGGAAATTGCAGAACTAAGCATGTCGGGAATCATGTTTTCGGCGCTCAAACCATCGAGATTAGCAAAATAACACCTTGACATGAAAAACCTAGAACTTGTTTGTAAACTTAAAAGAAACGATCTTAGAACCATCAAAGTCTCGTTTTGCCCGTTCTAGAACGATTTGAGCGTAAAAACATGCTAAAATCACCAATTTAAAATCGCCGTTTTAAATCGATCAGGGTGACGTTTTAGAGCTTAAAATGATGTTTTCAGTGCCAAAGTGAACGAGTTGAGCGAAATGATGTACTGCAATCACGGACCTAAAAGAGACCTTCTAAATGGAAATTGCAGAACTTAGCAAGTCGGGAATCAGGTTTTCGGCGCTCAAAATATCGGGATGAGCAAAATGACATGTTGAAATGAGAAACCTATAACTTGCTTGTACACTGAAAAGAAACGATCTTAGAACCATTAAAATCGCGTTTTAAGCATTCTAGAAGGGATTTGAACGTAAAAACTTGCTCAAATAACCAACTAAAATTTGCCGTTTTAAATCGATCAGGGTGACGTTTTAAAGCATAAAATGATGTTTTCGGTGCTAAAGTGAACGAGTTGAGCGCAATGATGTACTGCAATCACGGACCTAAAAGAGACCTTCTAAATGGAAATTGCAGAACTTAGCAAGTCGGGAATCATCTTTTCGGCGCTCAAACTATCGAGATGAGCGAAGTAACCCGTTGACATGAGAAACCTATAACTCTTTAGTAAACTTAACAGAAACGATCTTAGAACCATTAAAATCGCGTTTTAAGCATTCTAGAAGAGATTTGAACGTAAAAACATGCTCAAATAACCAACTAAAAGTTGCCGTTTTAAATCGATCAGGGTGACGTTTTAAAGCATAAAATGATGTTTTCAGTGCTAAGGTGAACGAGTTTAGTGCAATGATGTACTGCATTCACGGACCTAAAAGAGACCTTCTAAATGGAAATTGCAGAACTTAGCAAGTCGGGAATCAGGTTTTCGGCGCTCAAACCATCGGGATGAGCGAAATGACATGTTGAAATGAGAAACCTATAACTTGCTTGTACACTGAACAGAAACGATCTTAGAACCATAAAAATCGCGTTTTAAGCGTTGTAGAAGCGATTTGAACGTAAAAACATGCTCAAATCACCAACGAAAAATTGCTGTTTTAAATCGATCAGGGTGACGTTTTAGAGCTTAAAATGATGTTTTCAGTGCTAAAGTGAACGAGTTGAGCGGAATGATGTACTGCAATCACGGACCTAAAAGAGACTTTCTAAATGGAAATTGCAGAACTTAGCAAGGCAGGAATCAGGTTTTCGACGCTCAAACAATCGGGATGAGCGAAATAACATGTTGAAATGAGAAACCTATAACTTGCTTGTAAGCAGAAAAGAAACGATCTTAGAACCATCAAAATCGCGTTTTAAGCGTTCTAGAAGCGATTTGAACGTAAAAACATGCTCAAATCACCAACTAAAAATTGCTGTTTTAAATCGATCAGGGTGACGTTTTAGAGCTTGAAATGATGTTTTCAGTGCTAAAGTGAACGAATTGAGCGCAATAATGTACTGCAACGACGGACCTAAAAGAGGCCAAATAAATGGAAATTGCAGAACTTAGCAAGTCGGGAATCATGTTTTCGGCGCTCAAATTATCGAGATGAGCGAAGTAACCCGTTGACATGAGAAACCTATAACTCTCTAGTAAACTTAACAGAAACGATCTTAGAACCATCAAAATTGCGTTTTAAGAATTCTAGAAGCGATTTGAACGTAAAAACATGCTCAAATCACCAAGTTAAAATCGCCGTTTTAAATCGATCAGGGTGACGTTTTAGAGCTTAAAATGATGTTTTCAGTGCTAAAGTGAACGAGTTGAGCGCAATGATGTACTGCAATAACGGACTTAAAAAAAACCTTCTAAATGGAAATTGCAGAACTAAGCAAGTCGGGAATCAGGTTTTCGGCGCTCAAACCATCGAGATGAGCGAAATGACATGTTGAAATGAGAAACCTATAACTTCCTTGTACACTGAAAAGAAACGATCTTAGAACCATCAAAATCGCGTTTTACCCGTTCTAGAACGTTTTGAACGTAAAAACATGCTAAAATCACCAACTTAAAATCGCCGTTTTAAATCGATCAGGGTGACGTTTTTAGAGCTTAAAATGATGTTTTCAGTGCTAAAGTGAACGAGTTGAGCGCAATGATGTTCTGCAATCACGGACCTAAAAGAGACCTTCTAAATGGAAATTGCAGAACTTAGCAAGTCGGGTATCATCTTTTCGGCGCTCAAACTATCGAGATGAGCGAAGTAACACGTTGACATGAGAAACCTATAACTCTCTAGTAAACTTAACAGAAACGATCTTAGAACCATCAAAATTGCGTTTTAAGCGTCCTAGAAGCGATTTGAACGTAAAAACATGCTCAAATCACCAACTAAAAGTTGCCGTTTTAAATCGATCAGGGTGACGTTTTAGAGCTTAAAATGATGTTTTCAGTGCTAAAGTGAACGAGTTCAGCGCAATGATGTACTGCATTCACGGACTTAAAAGAGACCTTCTAAATAAAAATTGCAGAACTAAGCATGTCGGGAATCATGTTTTCGGCGCTCAAACCATCGATATGAGCAAAATAACACGTTGACATGAGAAACCTATAACTTGCTTGTAAACTGAAAAGAAACGATCTTAGAACGATCAAAATCGCGTTTTAAGCGTTCTAGAAGCGATTTGAGCGTAAAAACATGCTCAAATCACCAACTTAAAATCGCCGTTTTAAATCGATCAGGGTGACGTTTTAGAGCTTAAAATGATGTTTTCAGTGCTAAAGTGAACGAGCTGAGCGCAATGATGTACTGCAATCACGGACTTAAAAGAAACCTTCTAAATGGAAATTGCAGAACTTAGCAAGTCGGGAATCAGGTTTTCGGCGCTCAAACCATCGAGATGAGCGAAATGACATGTTGAAATGAGAAACCTATAACTTGCTTTACACTGAAAAGAAACGATCTTAGAACCATCAAAATCGCGTTTTAAGCGTTCTAGAAGCGATTTGAACGTAAAAACATGCTCAAATCACCAACTAAAAGTTGCCGTTTTAAATCGATCAGGGTGACGTTTTAAAGCTTAAAATGATGTTTTCAGTGCTAAAGTTAACGAGTTGAGTGCAATAATGTACTGCATTCACGGACCTAAAAGAGACCTAATAAATGGAAATTGCAGAACTTAGCAAGTCGGGAATCAGGTTTTTGGCGCTCAAACTATCGAGTTGAGCGAAGTAACCCGTTGACATGAGAAACCTATAACTCTCTTGTAAACTGAAAAGAAACGATCTTAGAACCATCAAAATTGCGTTTTAAGTGTTCTAGAAGCGATTTGAGCATAAAAACATGCTCAAATCACCAACTTAAAATCGCCGTTTTAAATCGATCAGGGTGACGTTTTCAAGCATAAAATGATGTTTTCAGTGCAAAAGTGAACGAGTTGAGCGAAATGATGTACTGCAATTAGGGACCTAAAAGAGACCTTCTAAATGGAAATTGCAGAACTTAGCAAGTCGGGAATCAGGTTTTCGGCGCTCAAAATATCGGGATGAGCGAAATGACATGTTGAAATGAGAAACCTAAAACTTGCTTGTGAACTGAAAAAAAACGATCTTAGAACAATCAAAATCGCGTTTTAAGCGTTCTAGAAGCGATTTGAAAGTTAAAATATGCTCAAATCACCAACTTAAAATCGCCGTTTTAAATCGGTCAGGGTGACGTTTTAGAGCTTAAAATGATGTTTTCAGTGCTAAAGTGAACGAGTTGAGCGCAATGATGTACTGCATTGACGGACATAAAAGAGACCTTCTAAATGGAAATTGCAGAACTAAGCATGTCGGGAATCATGTTTTCGGCGCTCAAACCATCTAGATTAGCAAAATAACACCTTGACATGAGAAACCTAGAGCTTCCTTGTAAACTTAAGAGAAACGATCTTAGAACCATCAAAATCGCGTTTTACCCGTTCTAGAAAGTTTTGAACGTAAAAACATGCTAAAATCACCAACTTAAAATCGCCGTTTTAAATCGATCAGGGTGACGTTTTTAGAGCTTAAAATGATGTTTTCAGTGCTAAAGTGAACGAGTTGAGCGCAATGATGTTCTGCAATCACGGACCTAAAAGAGACCTTCTAAATGGAAATTGCAGAACTTAGCAAGTCGGGTATCATCTTTTCGGCGCTCAAACTATCGAGATGAGCGAAGTAACACGTTGACATGAGAAACCTATAACTCTCTAGTAAACTTAACAGAAACGATCTTAGAACCATCAAAATTGCGTTTTAAGCGTCCTAGAAGCGATTTGAACGTAAAAACATGCTCAAATCACTTACTAAAAGTTGCCGTTTTAAATCGATCAGGGTGACGTTTTAGAGCTTAAAATGATGTTTTCAGTGCTAAAGTGAACGAGCTGAGCGCAATGATGTACTGCAATCACGGACTTAAAAGAAACCTTCTAAATGGAAATTGCAGAACTTAGCAAGTCGGGAATCAGGTTTTCGGCGGTCAAACCATCGAGATGAGCGAAATGACATGTTGAAATGAGAAACCTATAACTTGCTTTACACTGAAAAGAAACGATCTTAGAACCATCAAAATCGCGTTTTAAGCGTTCTAGAAGGGATTTGAACGTAAAAACACGCTCAAATAACCAACTAAAAGTTGCCGTTTTAAATCGATCAGGGTGACGTTTTAAAGCATAAAATGATATTTTCAGTGCTAAAGTGAACGAGTCGAGTGCAATGATGTACTGCATTCACGGACCAAAAAGAGACCTTCTAATTGGAAATTGCAGAACTTAGCAAAGCGGAAATCAGGTTTTCGACGCACAAACCATCGGGATGAGCGAAATGACATGTTGAAATTAGAAACCTCTAACTTGCCCTTAAGCAGAAAAGAAACGATCTTAGAACCATCAAAATCGCGTTTTAAGCGTTCTAGAAGCGATTTGAGCGTAAAAATATGCTCAAATCACTAAGTAAAAATTGCCGTTTTAAGTCGATCAGGGCGACGTTTTAGAGCTTAAAATGATGTTTTCAGTGCTAAAGTGAATGAGTTGAAAGCAATGATGTACTGCATTCACGGACCTAAAAGAGACCTTCTAAATGGAAATTGCAGAACTAAGCATGTCGGGAATCATGTTTTCGGCGCTCAAACCATCGAGATTAGCAAAACAACACCTTGACATGAAAAACCTAGAACTTGCTTGTACACTTAAAAGAAACGATCTTAGAACCATCAAAATCGCGTTTTGCCCGTTCTAGAACGATTTGAGCGTAAAAACATGCTAAAATCACCAACTTAAAATCGCCGTTTTAAATCGATCAGGGTGACGTTTTAGAGCTTAAAATGATGTTTTCAGTGCTAAAGTGAACGAGTTGAGCGCAATGATGTACTGCAATCACGGACCTAAAAGAGACCTTCTAAATGGAAATTGCAGAACTAAGCATGTCGGGAATCATGTTTTCGGCGCTCAAACCATCGAGATTAGCAAAATAACACCTTGACATGAAAAACCTAGAACTTGCTTGTACACTTAAAAGAAACGATCTTAGAACCATCAAAATCGCGTTTTGCCCGTTCTAGAACGATTTGAGCGTAAAAACATGCTAAAATCACCAACTTAAAATCGCCGTTTTAAATCGATCAGGGTGACGTTTTAGAGCTTAAAATGATGTTTTCAGTGCTAAAGTGAACGAGTTGAGCGCAATGATGTACTGCAATCACGGACCTAAAAGAGACCTTCTAAATGGAAATTGCAGAACTTAGCAAGTCGGGAATCAGGTTTTCGGCGCTCAAAATATCGGGATGAGCGAAATGACATGTTGAAATGAGAAACCTATAACTTGCTTGTACACTGAAAAGAAACGAGCTTAGAACCATTAAAATCGCGTTTTAAGCATTCTAGAAGGGATTTGAACGTAAAAACTTGCTCGAATAACCAACTAAAATTTGCCGTTTTAAATCGATCAGGGTGACGTTTTAAAGCATAAAATGATGTTTTCAGTGCTAAAGTGAACGAGTTGAGCGCAATGATGTACTGCAATCACGGACCTAAAAGAGACCTTCTAAATGGAAATTGCAGAACTTAGCAAGTCGGGAATCATCTTTTCGGCGCTCAAACTATCGAGATGAGCGAAGTAACCCGTTGACATGAGAAACCTATAACTCTTTAGTAAACTTAACAGAAACGATCTTAGAACCATTAAAATCGCGTTTTAAGCATTCTAGAAGAGATTTGAACGTAAAAACATGCTCAAATAACCAACTAAAAGTTGCCGTTTTAAATCGATCAGTGTGACGTTTTAAAGCATAAATAGATGTTTTCAGTGCTAAGGTGAACGAGTTTAGTGCAATGATGTACTGCATTCACGGACCTAAAAGAGACCTTCTAAATGGAAATTGCAGAACTTAGCAAGTCGGGAATCAGGTTTTCGGCGCTCAAACCATCGGGATGAGCGAAATGACATGTTGAAATGAGAAACCTATAACTTGCTTGTACACTGAACAGAAACGATCTTAGAACCATAAAAATCGCGTTTTAAGCGTTGTAGAAGTGATTTGAACGTAAAAACATGCTCAAATCACCAACGAAAAATTGCTGTTTTAAATCGATCAGGGTGACGTTTTAGAGCTTGAAATGATGTTTTCAGTGCTAAAGTGAACGAATTGAGCGCAATAATGTACTGCAACGACGGACCTAAAAGAGGCCAAATAAATGGAAATTGCAGAACTTAGCAAGTCGGGTATCATCTTTTCGGCGCTCAAATTATCGAGATGAGCGAAGTAACCCGTTGACATGAGAAACCTATAACTCTCTAGTAAACTTAACAGAAACGATCTTAGAACCATCAAAATTGCGTTTTAAGCGTCCTAGAAGCGATTTGAACGTAAAAACATGCTCAAATCACCAACTAAAAGTTGCCGTTTTAAATCGATCAGGGTGACGTTTTAGAGCTTAAAATGATGTTTTCAGTGCTAAAGTGAACGAGTTCAGCGCAATGATGTACTGCATTCACGGACTTAAAAGAGACCTTCTAAATAAAAATTGCAGAACTAAGCATGTCGGGAATCATGTTTTCGGCGCTCAAACCATCGACATGAGCAAAATAACACGTTGACATGAGAAACCTATAACTTGCTTGTAAACTGAAAAGAAACGATCTTAGAACGATCAAAATCGCGTTTTAAGCGTTCTAGAAGCGATTTGAGCGTAAAAACATGCTCAAATCACCAACTTAAAATCGCCGTTTTAAATCGATCAGGGTGACGTTTTAGAGCTTAAAAGGATGTTTTCAGTGCTAAAGTTAACGAGCTGAGCGCAATGATGTACTGCAATCACGGACTTAAAAGAAACCTTCTAAATGGAAATTGCAGAACTTAGCAAGTCGGGAATCAGGTTTTCGGCGCTCAAACCATCGAGATGAGCGAAATGACATGTTGAAATGAGAAACCTATAACTTGCTTTACACTGAAAAGAAACGATCTTAGAACCATCAAAATCGCGTTTTAAGCGTTCTAGAAGCGATTTGAACGTAAAAACATGCTCAAATCACCAACTAAAAGTTGCCGTTTTAAATCGATCAGGGTGACGTTTTCAAGCTTAAAATGATGTTTTCAGTGCTAAAGTGAACGAGTTGAGTGCAATAATGTACTGCATTCACGGACCTAAAAGAGACCTAATAAATGGAAATTGCAGAACTTAGCAAGTCGGGAATCAGGTTTTTGGCGCTCAAACTATCGAGTTGAGCGAAGTAACCCGTTGACATGAGAAACCTATAACTCTCTTGTAAACTGAAAAGAAACGATCTTAGAACCATCAAAATTGCGTTTTAAGTGTTCTAGAAGCGATTTGAGCGTAAAAACATGCTCAAATCACCAACTTAAAATCGCCGTTTTAAATCGATCAGGGTGACGTTTTCAAGCATAAAATGATGTTTTCAGTGCAAAAGTGAACGAGTTGAGCGCAATGATGTACTGCAATTAAAGACCTAAAAGAGACCTTCTAAATGGAAATTGCAGAACTTAGCAAGTCGGGAATCAGGTTTTCGGCGCTCAAAATATCGGGATGAGCGAAATGACATGTTGAAATGAGAAACCTAAAACTTGCTTGTGAACTGAAAAAAAACGATCTTAGAACAATCAAAATCGCGTTTTAAGCGTTCTAGAAGCGATTTGAAAGTTAAAATATGCTCAAATCACCAACTTAAAATCGCCGTTTTAAATCGGTCAAGGTGACGTTTTAGAGCTTAAAATGATGTTTTCAGTGCTAAAGTGAACGAGTTAAGTGCAATGATGTACTGCATTCACGGACATAAAAGAGACCTTCTAAATGGAAATTGCAGAACTAAGCATGTCGGGAATCATGTTTTCGGCGCTCAAACCATCTAGATTAGCAAAATAACACCTTGACATGAGAAACCTAGAGCTTCCTTGTAAACTTAAGAGAAACGATCTTAGAACCATCAAAATCGCGTTTTACCCGTTCTAGAACGTTTTGAACGTAAAAACATGCTAAAATCACCAACTTAAAATCGCCGTTTTAAATCGATCAGGGTGACGTTTTTAGAGCTTAAAATGATGTTTTCAGTGCTAAAGTGAACGAGTTGAGCGCAATGATGTTCTGCAATCACGGACCTAAAAGAGACCTTCTAAATGGAAATTGCAGAACTTAGCAAGTCGGGTATCATCTTTTCGGCGCTCAAACTATCGAGATGAGCGAAGTAACACGTTGACATGAGAAACCTATAACTCTCTAGTAAACTTAACAGAAACGATCTTAGAACCATCAAAATCGCGTTTTAAGCGTCCTAGAAGCGATTTCAACGTAAAAACATGCTCAAATCACCAACTAAAAGTTGCCGTTTTAAATCGATCAGGGTGACGTTTTAGAGCTTAAAATGATGTTTTCAGTGCTAAAGTGAACGAGTTCAGCGCAATGATGTACTGCATTCACGGACTTAAAAGAGACCTTCTAAATAAAAATTGCAGAACTAAGCATGTCGGGAATCATGTTTTCGGCGCTCAAACCATCGACATGAGCAAAATAACACGTTGACATGAGAAACCTATAACTTGCTTGTAAACTGAAAAGAAACGATCTTAGAACGATCAAAATCGCGTTTTAAGCGTTCTAGAAGCGATTTGAGCGTAAAAACATGCTCAAATCACCAACTTAAAATCGCCGTTTTAAATCGATCAGGGTGACGTTTTAGAGCTTAAAATGATGTTTTCAGTGCTAAAGTGAACGAGCTGAGCGCAATGATGTACTGCAATCACGGACTTAAAAGAAACCTTCTAAATGGAAATTGCAGAACCTAGCAAGTCGGGAATCAGGTTTTCGGCGCTCAAACCATCGAGATGAGCGAAATGACATGTTGAAATGAGAAACCTATAACTTGCTTTACACTGAAAAGAAACGATCTTAGAACCATCAAAATCGCGTTTTAAGCGTTCTAGAAGCGATTTGAACGTAAAAACATGCTCAAATCACCAACTAAAAGTTGCCGTTTTAAATCGATCAGGGTGACGTTTTAAAGCTTAAAATGATCTTTTCAGTGCTAAAGTGAACGAGTTGAGTGCAATAATGTACTGCATTCACGGACCTAAAAGAGACCTAATAAATGGAAATTGCAGAACTTAGCAAGTCGGGAATCAGGTTTTTGGCGCTCAAACTATCGAGTTGAGCGAAGTAACCCGTTGACATGAGAAACCTATAACTCTCTTGTAAACTGAAAAGAAACGATCTTAGAACCATCAAAATTGCGTTTTAAGTGTTCTAGAAGCGATTTGAGCGTAAAAACATGCTCAAATCACCAACTTAAAATCGCCGTTTTAAATCGATCAGGGTGACGTTTTCAAGCATAAAATGATGTTTTCAGTGCAAAAGTGAACGAGTTGAGCGCAATGATGTACTGCAATTAGGGACCTAAAAGAGACCTTCTAAATGGAAATTGCAGAACTTAGCAAGTCGGGAATCAGGTTTTCGGCGCTCAAAATATCGGGATGAGCGAAATGACATGTTGAAATGAGAAACCTAAAAGTTGCTTGTGAACTGAAAAAAAACGATCTTAGAACAATCAAAATCGCGTTTTAAGCGTTCTAGAAGCGATTTGAAAGTTAAAATATGCTCAAATCACCAACTTAAAATCGCCGTTTTAAATCGGTCAGGGTGACGTTTTAGAGCTTAAAATGATGTTTTCAGTGCTAAAGTGAACGAGTTGAGTGCAATGATGTACTGCATTCACGGACATAAAAGAGACCTTCTAAATGGAAATTGCAGAACTAAGCATGTCGGGAATCATGTTTTCGGCGCTCAAACCATCTAGATTAGCAAAATAACATCTTGACATGAGAAACCTAGAGCTTCCTTGTAAACTTAAAAGAAACGATCTTAGAACCATCAAAATCGCGTTTTACCCGTTCTAGAACGTTTTGAACGTAAAAACATGCTAAAATCACCAACTTAAAATCGCCGTTTTAAATCGATCAGGGTGACGTTTTTAGAGCTTAAAATGATGTTTTCAGTGCTAAAGTGAACGAGTTGAGCGCAATGATGTTCTGCAATCACGGACCTAAAAGAGACCTTCTAAATGGAAATTGCAGAACTTAGCAAGTCGGGAATAAGGTTTTCGGCGCTCAAACCATCGGGATGAGCGAAATGACATGATGAAATGAGAAACCTATAACTTGCTTGTAAACAGAAAAGAAACGATCTTAGAATCATCTAAATCGCGTTTTAAGCGTTCTAGAAGCGATTTGAGCGTAAAAATATGCTCAAATCACCAACTAAAAGTTGCCGTTTTAAATCAATCAGGGATACGTTTTAAAGCTAAAAATGATGTTTTCTGTGCTAAAGTGAACGAGTTGAGTGCAATGATGTACTACAATCACGGAGCTAAAAGAGACCTTCAAAATTAAAATTTAACAATTTAGCAAGTCGGGAATCATATTTTCGGCGCTCAAGCCATCGAGATGAGCGAAATAACACGTTCACATGAGAAACCTATAACTTGCTTGTGAACTGAAAAGAAACGATCTTAGAACAATCAAAATCGCGTTTTAAGCGTTCTAGAAGCGATTTGAACGTAAAAACATGCTCAAATCACCAACTTAAAATCGCCGCTTTAAATCGATCAGGGTGACGTTTTAGAGCTTAAAATGATGTTTTCAGTGCTAAAGTGAACGAGTTGAGCGCAATGATGTACTGCAATCACGGACCTAAAAGAGATCTTCTAATTGGAAATTGCAGAACTTAGCAAGGCCGGAATCAGGTTTTCGACGCTCAAACCATCGGGATGAGCGAAATGACATGTTGAAATTAGAAAACTCTAACTTGCTTGTAAGCAGAAAAGAAACCATCTTAGAACCATCAAAATCGCGTTTTAAGCGTTCTAGAAGCGATTTGAGCGTAAAAATATGCTCAAATCACCAACTAAAAATCGCCGTTTTAAGTCGATCAGGTCGACGTTTTAGAGCTTAAAATGATGTTTTCAGTGCTAAAGTGAACGAGTTGAGCGCAATGATGTACTGCAATCACGGACCTAAAAGAGACCTTGTAAATGGAAATTGCAGAACTTAGCAAGTCGGGAATCAGGTTTTCGGCGCTCAAACCATTGGGATGAGCGAAATGACATGTTGAAATGAGAAACCTATAACTTGCTTGTACACTGAAAAGAAACGATCTTAGAACCATCAAAATCGCGTTTTAAGCATTCTAGAAGCGATTTGAACGTAAAAACATGCTCAAATCACAAACTAAAAGTTGCCGTTTTAAATCGATCAGGGTGACGTTTTAAAGCATAAAATGATGTTTTCAGTGCTAAAGTGAACGAGTTGAGCGCAATGATGTACTGCAATTAGGGACCTAAAAGAGCCCTTCTAAATGGAAATTGCAGAACTTAGCAAGTCGGGAATAAGGTTTTCGGCACTCAAACCATCGGGATGAGCGAAATGACATGTTGAAATTAGAAACCTAAAACTTGCTTGTGAACTTAAAAGAAACGATCTTAGAACCATCAAAATCGCGTTTTAAGCGTTCTAGAAGAGATTTGAGCGTAAAAAACATCCTCAAATCACCAACTTAAAATCCCCGTTTTAAATCGATCAGGGTGACGTTTTAGAGCTTAAAATGATGTTTTCAGTGCTAAAGTGAACGAGTTGAGCGCAATGATGTACTGCAATCACGGACCTAAAAGAGACCTTCTAAATGGAAATTGCAGAACTTAGCAAGGCGGGAATCAGGTTTTCAACGCTCAAACCATCGGGATGAGCGAAATGACATGTTGAAATTAGAAACCTCTAACTTGCCCTTAAGCAGAAAAGAAACGATCTTAGAACAATCAAAATCGCGTTTTAAGCGTTCTAGAAGCGATTTGAGCGTAAAAATATGCTCAAATCACCAAGTAAAAATCGCCGTTTTAAGTCGATCAGGGTGACGTTTTAGAGCTTAAAATGATGTTTTCTGTGCTAAAGTGAACGAGTTGAGCGCAATGATGTACTGCATTCACGGACCTAAAAGAGAACCAATAAATGGAAATTGCAGAACTTAGCAAGTCGGGAATCATCTTTTCGGCGCTCAAACTATCGAGATGAGCGAAGTAACCCGTTGACATGAGAAACCTATAACTCTCTAGTAAACTTAACAGAAACGATTTTAGAACCATCAAAATTGCGTTTTAAGTGTTCTAAAAGCGATTTGAGCGTATAAACATGCTCAAATCACCGACCAAAAATCGCCGTTTTATGTCGATCAGGGCGACGTTTTAGAGCTTAAAATGATGTTTTCAGTGCTAAGTGAACGAGTTTAGTGCAATGATGTACTGCATTCACGGACCTAAAAGAGACCTTCTAAATGGAAATTGCAGAACTTAGCAAGTCGGGAATCAGGTTTTCGGCGCTCAAACCATCGGGATGAGCGAAATGACATGTTGAAATGAGAAACCTATAACTTGCGCTTACACTGAAAAGAAACGATCTTAGAACCATAAAAATCGCGTTTTAAGCGTTGCAGAAGCGATTTGAACGTAAAAATATGCTCAAATCACCAACGAAAAATTGCTGTTTTAAATCGATCAGGGTGACGTTTTAGAGCTTAAAATGATGTTTCCAGTGCTAAAGTGAACGAGTTCAGCGCAATGATGTACTGCATTCACGGACCTAAAAGAGACCTTCAAAATAAAAATTGCAGAACTAAGCATGTCGGGAATCATGTTTTCGGCGCTCAAACCATCGAGATGAGCAAAATAACACGTTGACATGAGAAACCTATAACTTGCTTGTAAACTGATAAAAAACGATCTTAGAACCATCAAAATCCCGTTTTAAGCGTTCTAGAAGCGATTTGAGCGTAAAACATGCTAAAATCACCAACTTAAAATCGCCGTTTTAAATCGATCAGTGGTCAGTTTTAGAGCTTAAAATGATGTTTTCAGTGCTAAAGTGAACGAGTTGAGCGCAATTATGTACCGCAATCACGGACCTAAAAGAGACCTTCTAATTGGAAATTGCAGAACTTAGCAAGGCAGGAATCAGGTTTTCGACGCTCAAACCATCGGGATGAGCGAAATGACATGTTGAAATGAGAGATCTATAACTTGCCCTTACACTGAAAAGAAACGATCTTAGAACCATAAAAATCGCGTTTTAAGCGTTGTAGAAGCGATTTGAACGTAAAAATATGCTCAAATCACCAACGAAAAATTGCTGTTTTAAATCGATCAGGGTGACGTTTTAGAGCTTAAAATGATGCTCTCAGTGCTAAAGTGAACGAGTTCAGCGCAATGATGTACTGCATTCACGGACCTAAAAGAGACCTTCTAAATAAAAATTGCAGAACTAAGCATGTCGGGAATCATGTTTTCGGCGCTCAAACCATCGAGATGAGCAAAATAACACGTTGACATGAGAAACCTATAACTTTCTTGTAAACTGATAAAAAACGATCTTAGAACCATCAAAATCCCGTTTTAAGCGTTCTAGAAGCGATTTGAGCGTAAAACATGCTAAAATCACCAACTTAAAATCGCCGTGTTAAATCGATCAGTGGTCAGTTTTAGAGCTTAACATGATGTTTTCAGTGCTAAAGTGAACGAGTTGAGCGCAATGATGTACTGCAATCACGGACCTAAAAGAGACCTTCTAATTGGAAATTGCAGAACTTAGCAAGGCGGGAATCAGGTTTTCGACGCTCAAACCATCGGGATGAGCGAAATGACATGTTGAAATTAAAAACCTCTAACTTGCTTGTAAGCAGAAAAGAAACGATCTTAGAACCATCAAAATCGCGTTTTAAGCGTTCTAGAAGCGATTTGAGCGTTAAAACATGCTCAAATCACCAATTTAAAATCGCCGTTTTATGTCGATCAGGGTGACGTTTTAAAGCTTAAAATGATGTTTTCAGTGCTAAAGTGAACGAGTTGAGTGCAATGATGTACTGCAATCACGGACCTAAAAGAGACCTTCTAAATGGAAATTGCAGAACTTAGAAAGTCGGGAATCAGGTTTTCGGCGCTCAAACCATCGGGATAAGCGAAATGACATGTTGAAATGAGAAACCTGTAACTTGCTTGTACACTGAACAGAAACGATCTTAGAACCATCAAAATCGCGTTTTAAGCGTTCTAGAAGCGATTTGAACGTGAAAACATCCTCAAATCACCAACGAAAAATTGCATTTTAAAATCGATCACGGTGACGTTTTAGAGCTTAAAATGATGTTTTCAGTGCCAAAAGTGAACGAGTTTAGCGCAATAATGTACTGCAATCACGGACCTAAAAGAGACCTAATAAATGGAAATTGCAGAACTTAGCAAGTCGGGAATCAGGTTTTCGGCGCTCAAACTATCGAGATGAGCAAAGTAACCCGTTGACATGAGAAACCTATAACTCTCTTGTAAAATGAAAAGAAACGATCTTAGAACCAGCAAAATTGCGTTTTAAGTGTTCTAGAAGCGATTTGAGCGTAAAAACATGCTCAAATTACCAACTTAAAATCGCCGTTTTAAATCCATCAGGGTGACGTTTTAGAGCTTAAATTGATGTTTTCAGTGCTAAAGGGAACGAGTTGAGCGCAATGATGTACTGCAATCGTGGACCTAAAAGAGACCTTCTAAATGGAAATTGCAGAACTTAGCAAGTCGGGAATTAGGTTTTCAGTCCTCAAACCAACGGGATGAGCGAAATGACATGTTGAAATGAGAAACCTATAACTTGCTTGTACACTGAAAAGAAACGATCTTAGAACCATCAAAATCGCGTTTTAAGCGTTCTAGAAGCGATTTGAACGTAAAAACATGCTCAAATCACCAACTAAATGTTGACGTTTTAACTCGATCAGGGTGACGTTTTAAAGCCAAAAATGATGTTTTCAGTGCTAAAGTGAACGAGTTGAGTGCAATGATGTACTGCAATCACGGACCTAAAAGAGACCTTCTAAATGGAAATTGCAGAACTTAGCAAGTCCGGAATCAGATTTTCGGCGCTCAAACCATCGGGATGAGCGAAATGACATGTTGAAATCAGAAACCTATAACTTGCTTGTAAACAGAAAAGAAACGATCTTAAAACCATCAAAATCGCGTTTTAAGCGTTCTACAAGCGATTGAGCGTAAAAATATGCGCAAATCACCAACTAAAAGTTGCCGTTTTAAATCAATCAGGGTGACGTTTTAAAGCTTAAAATGATGTTTTCAGTGCTAAAGTGAACGAGTTCAGCGCAATGATGTACTGCATTCACGGACCTAAAAGAGACCTTCTAAATAAAAATTGCCGAACTAAGCATGTCGGGAATCATGTTTTCGGCGCTCAAACCATCGAGATGAGCAAAATAACACCTTGAAATGAGAAACCTATAACTTGCTTGTAAACTGATAAGAAACGATCTTAGAACCATCAAAATCGCGTTTTAAGCGTTCTAGAAGCGATTTGAACGTAAAAACATGCTGAAATCACCAACTAAAAATTGCTGTTTTAAATCGATCAGGGTGACGTTTTAGAGCTTAAAATGATGTTTTCAGTGCTAAAGTGAACGAGTTGAGCGCAATAATGTACTGCAATGACGGACCTAAAAGAGACCCAATAAATGGAAATTGCAGAACTTAGCAAGTCGGGAATCATGTTTTCGGCGCTCAAACTGTCGAGATGAGCGAAGTAACCCGTTGACATGAGAAACCTATAACTCTCTAGTAAACTGAACAGAAACGATCTTACAACCATCAAAATTGCGTTTTAAGTGTTCTAGCAGCGATTTGAGCGTAAAAACATGCTCAAATCACCAACTAAAAATCGCCGTTTTATGTCGATCAGGGCGACGTTTTAGAGCTTAAAATGATGTTTTCAGTGCTAAAGTGAACGAGTTGAGTGCAATGATGTACTGCAATCACGGACCTAAAAGAGACCTTCTAAATGGAAATTGCAGAACTTAGCAAGTCGGGAATCAGGTTTTCGGCGCTCAAACCATCGGGATGAGCGAAATGACATGTTGAAATGAGAAACCTATAACTTCCTTGTACACTGAAAAGAAACGATCTTAGAAGCATCAAAATCGCGTTTTAAGCATTCTAGAAGCGATTTGAACGTAAAAACATGCTCAAATCACAAACTAAAAGTTGCCGTTTTAAATCGATCAGCGTGACGTTTTAAAGCATAAAATGATGTTTTCAGTGCTAAAGTGAACGACTTGAGCGCAATGATGTACTGCATTTACGGACCTAAAAGAGAACCAATAAATGGAAATTGCAGAACTTAGCAAGTCGGGTATCATCTTTTCGGCGCTCAAACTATCGAGATGAGCGAAGTAACACGTTGACATGAGAAACCTATAACTCTCTAGTAAACTTAACAAAAACGATCTTAGAAACATCAAAATTGCGTTTTAAGCGTTGTAGAAGCGATTTGAACGTAAAAACATGCTCAAATCACCAACGAAAAATTGCTGTTTTAAATCGATCAGGATGACGTTTTAGAGCTTAAAATGATGTTTTCAGTGCTAAAGTGAACGAGTTCAGCGCAATGATGTACTTCATTCACGGACCTAAAAGAGACCTTCTAAATAAAAATTGCAGAACTAAGCATGTCGGGAATCATGTTTTCGGCGCTCAAACCATCGACATGAGCAAAATAACACGTTGACATGAGAAACCTATAACTTGCTTGTAAACTGAAAAGAAACGATCTTAGAACCATCAAAATCGCGTTTTAAGCCTTCCAGAAGCGATTTGAGCGTAAAAACATGCTCAAATCACCAACTTAAAATCGCCGTTTTAAATCGATCAGGGTGACGTTTTAGAGCTTAAAATGATGTTTTCAGTGCTAAAGTGAACGAGCTGAGCGCAATGATGTACTGCAATCACGGACTTAAAAGAAACCTTCTAAATGGAAATTGCAGAACTTAGCAAGTCGGGAATCAGGTTTTCGGCGCTCAAACCATCGAGATGAGCGAAATGACATGTTGAAATGAGAAACCTCTAACTTGCTTGTAAACTGAAAAGAAACGATCTTAGAACCATCAAAATCGCGTTTTAAGCGTTCTAGAAGCGATTTGAGCGTAAAAACATGCTCAAATCACCAACTTAAAATCGCCGTTTTAAATCGATCAGGGTGACGTTTTAGAGCTTAAAATGATGTTTTCAGTGCTAAAGTGAACGAGCTGAGCGCAATGATGTACTGCAATCACGGACTTAAAAGAAACCTTCTAAATGGAAATTGCAGAACTTAGCAAGTCGGGAATCAGGTTTTCGGCGCTCAAACCATCGAGATGAGCGAAATGACATGTTGAAATGAGAAACCTATAACTTGCTTGTAAACTGAAAAGAAACGATCTTAGAACCATCAAAATCGCGTTTTAAGCGTTCTAGAAGCGATTTGAACGAAAAAACATGCTCAAATCACCAACTTAAAATCGCCGTTTTAAATCGATCAGGGTGACGTTTTAGAGCTTAAAATGATGTTTTCAGTGCTAAAGTGAACGAGCTGAGCGCAATGATGTACTGCAATCACGGACTTAAAAGAAACCTTCTAAATGGAAATTGCAGAACTTAGCAAGTCGGGAATCAGGTTTTCGGCGCTCAAACCATCGAGATGAGCGAAATGACATGTTGAAATGAGAAACCTATAACTTGCTTGTAAACTGAAAAGAAACGATCTTAGAACCATCAAAATCGCGTTTTAAGCGTTCTAGAAGCGATTTGAACGTAAAAACATGCTCAAATCACCAACTAAAAGTTGCCGTTTTAAATCGATCAGGGTGACGTTTTAAAGCTTAAAATGATGTTTTCAGTGCTAAAGTGAACGAGTTGAGTGCAATAATGTACTGCATTCACGGACCTAATAGAGACCTAATAAATGGAAATTGCAGAACTTAGCAAGTCGGGAATCAGGTTTTTGGCGCTATAACTATCGAGTTGAGCGAAGTAACCCGTTGACATGAGAAACCTATAACTCTCTTGTAAACTGAAAAGAAACGATCTTAGAACCATCAAAATTGCGTTTTAAGTGTTCTAGAAGCGATTTGAGCGTAAAAACATGCTCAAATCACCAACTTAAAATCGCCGTTTTAAATCGATCAGGGTGACGTTTTCAAGCATAAAATGATGTTTTCAGTGCTAAAGTGAACGACTTGAGCGCAATGATGTACTGCAATTAGGGACCTAAAAGAGACCTTCTAAATGGAAATTGCAGAACTTAGCAAGTCGGGAATCAGGTTTTCGGCGCTCAAAATATCGGGATGAGCGAAATGACATGTTGAAATGAGAAACCTAAAACTTGCTTGTGAACTGAAAAGAAACGATCTTAGAACAATCAAAATCGCGTTTTAAGCGTTCTAGAAGCGATTTGAAAGTTAAAATATGCTCAAATCACCAACTTAAAATCGCCGTTTTAAATCGGTCAGGGTGACGTTTTAGAGCTTAAATTGATGTTTTCAGTGCTAAAGTGAACGAGTTGAGCGCAATGATGTACTGCAATCATGGACCTAAAAGAGACCTTCTAAATGGAAATTGCAGAACTTAGCAAGTCGGGAACCAGGTTTTCGGTCCTCAAACCAACGGGATGAGCGAGATGACATGTTGAAATGAGAAACCTATAACTTGCTTGTACACTGAAAAGAAACGATCTTAGAACACTCAAGATCGCGTTTTAAGCGTTCTAGAAGCGATTTCAACGTAAAAACACGTTGAAATCACCAACTAAAAGTTGCCGTTTTAAATCGATCAGGGTGACGTTTTAAAGCCTAAAATGATGTTTTCAGTGCTAAAGTGAACGAGTTGAGCGCAATGATGTACTGCATTCACAAACCTAAAAGAGACCTAATAAATGGAAATTGCAGAACTTAGCAAGTCGGGAATCATGTTTTCGGCGCTAAAACTATCGAGATGAGCGAAGTAACCCGTTGACATGAGAAACCTATAACTCTCTTGTAAACTGAAAAGAAACGAACTTAGAACCATCAAAATTGCGTTTTTAGTCTTCTAGAAGCGATTTGAGCGTTAAAACATGCTCAAATCACAAACTAAAAATTGCTGTTTTAAATCGATCAGGGTGACGTTTTAGAGCTTAAAATGATGTTTTCAGTGCTAAAGTGAACGAGTTGAGCGCAATGATGTACTGCATTCAGGGACCTAAAAGAGACCTAATAAATGGAAATTGCAGAACTTAGCAAACGGGAATCAAGTTTTCGGCGCTCAAACTATCGAGATGAGGGAAGTAACCCGTTGACATGAGAAACCTATAACTCTCTTGTAAACTGAAAAGAAACGATCTTAGAACCATCAAAATTGCGTTTTTAGTCTTCTAGAAGCGATTTGAGCGTTAAAACATGCTCAAATCACCAATTTAAAATCGCCGTTTTATGTCGATCAGGGTGACGTTTTAAAGCTTAAAATGATGTTTTCAGTGCTAAAGTGAACGAGTTGAGTGCAATGATGTACTGCAATCACGGACCTAAAAGAGACCTTCTAAATGGAAATTGCAGAACTTAGAAAGTCGGGAATCAGGTTTTCGGCGCTCAAACCATCGAGATGAGCGAAATGACATGTTGAAATGAGAAACCTATAACTTGCTTTACACTGAAAAGAAACGATCTTAGAACCATCAAAATCGCGTTTTAAGCGTTCTAGAAGCGATTTGAACGTAAAAACATGCTCAAATCACCAACTAAAAGTTGCCGTTTTAAATCGATCAGGGTGACGTTTTAAAGCTTAAAATGATGTTTTCAGTGCTAAAGTGAACGAGTTGAGTGCAATAATGTACTGCATTCACGGACCTAAAAGAGACCTAATAAATGGAAATTGCAGAACTTAGCAAGTCGGGAATCAGGTTTTTGGCGCTATAACTATCGAGTTGAGCGAAGTAACCCGTTGACATGAGAAACCTATAACTCTCTTGTAAACTGAAAAGAAACGATCTTAGAACCATCAAAATTGCGTTTTAAGTGTTCTAGAAGCGATTTGAGCGTAAAAACATGCTCAAATCACCAACTTAAAATCGCCGTTTTAAATCGATCAGGGTGACGTTTTCAAGCATAAAATGATGTTTTCAGTGCTAAAGTGAACGACTTGAGCGCAATGATGTACTGCAATCACGGACCTAAAAGAGATCTTCTAAATGGAAATTGCAGGACTTAGCAAGGCCGGAATCAGGTTTTCGGTCCTCAAACCAACGGGATGAGCGAAATGACATGTTGAAATTAGAAACCTATAACTTTCTTGTAAGCAGAAAAGAAACGATCTTAGAACCATCAAAATCGCGTTTTAAGCGTTCTAGAAGCGATTTGAACGTAAAAACATGCTCAAATCACAAACTAAAAATTGCTGTTTTAAATCGATCAGGGTGACGTTTTAGAGCTTAAAATGATGTTTTCAGTGCTAAAGTGAACGAGTTGAGCGCAATTATGTACTGCATTCAGGGACCTAAAAGAGACCTAATAAATGGAAATTGCAGAACTTAGCAAAGCGGGAATCAAGTTTTCGGCGCTCAAACTATCGAGATGAGGGAAGTAACCCGTTGACATGAGAAACCTATAACTCTCTTGTAAAATGAAAAGAAACGATCTTAGAACCAGCAAAATTGCGTTTTAAGTGTTCTAGAAGCGATTTGAGCGAAAAACATGCTCAAATTACCAACTTAAAATCGCCGTTTTAAATCCATCAGGGTGACGTTTTAGAGCTTAAATTGATGTTTTCAGTGCTAAAGGGAACGAGTGGAGCGCAATGATGTACTGCTATCATGGACCTAAAAGAGACCTTCTAAATGGAAATTGCAGAACTTAGCAAGTCGGGAATTAGGTTTTCAGTCCTCAAACCAACGGGATGAGCGAAATGACATGTTGAAATGAGAAACCTATAACTTGCTTGTACACTGAAAAGAAACGATCTTAGAACCATCAAAATCGCGTTTTAAGCGTTCTAGAAGCGATTTGAACGTAAAAACATGCTCAAATCACCAACTAAAAGTTGCCGTTTTAACTCGATCAGGGTGATGCTTTAAAGCCTAAAATGATGTTTTCAGTGCTAAAGTGAACGAGTTGAGTGCAATGATGTACTGCAATCACGGACCTAAAAGAGACCCTCTAAATGGAAATTGCAGAACTTAGCAAGTCCGGAATCAGATTTTCGGCGCTCAAACCATCGGGATGAGCGAAATGACATGTTGAATTCAGAAACCTATAACTTGCTTGTAAACAGAAAAGAAACGATCTTAAAATCATCAAAATCGCGTTTTAAGCGTTCTACAAGCGATTGAGCGTAAAAATATGCGCAAATCACCAACTAAAAGTTGCCGTTTTAAATCAATCAGGGTGACGTTTTAAAGCTTAAAATGATGTTTTCTGTGCTAAAGTGAACGAGTTGAGCTCAATGATGTACTGCATTCACTGACCTAAAAGAGACCTAATAAATGGAAATTGCAGAACTTAGCAAGTCGGGAATCATGTTTTCGGCGCTCAAACTATCGAGATGAGCGAAGTAACCCGTTGACATAAGAAAACCTATAACTCTCTTGTAATCTGAAAAGCAACGATCTTAGAACCATCAAAATTGCGTTTTAAGTGTTCTAGAAGCGATTTCATCCTAAAAACATGCTCAAGTCGCAAACTAAAAATTGCCGTTTTATGTCAATCAAGGCGACGTTTTAGGGCTTAAAAAGATGTTTTCAGTGCTAAAGTGAACGAGTTGAGAGCAATGATGTACTGCATTCACGGACCTAAAACAGACCTTCAAAATTAAAATTGCACAACTTAGCAAGTCGGGAATAATGTTTTCGGCGCTCAAACCATCGGGATGAGCGAAATGACATGTTGACATGAGAAACCTATAATTTTTTGTAAGCAGAAAAGAAACGATCTTATAACCATCAAAATCACGTTTTAAGCGTTCTAGAAGCGATTTGAACGTAAAAATATGCTCAAATCACCAACTAAAAGTTGCCGTTTTAAATCAATCAGGGTGACGTTTTAAAGCTTAAAATGATGTATTCTGTGCTAAAGTGAACGAGTTGAGCGCAATGATGTACTGCATTCACGGACCTAAAAGAGACCTAATAAATGGAAATTGCAGAACTTAGCAAGTCGGGAATCATTTTTTCGGCGCTCAAACCATCGAGATGAGCGAAATGACATGTTTAAATGAGAAACCTATAACTTGCTTGTACACTGAAAATAAACGATCTTAGAACACTCAAGATCGCGTTTTTAGCGTTCTAGAAGCGATTTCAACGTAAAAACATGCTCAAATCACCAACGAAAAATTGCTGTTTTAAATCGATCAGGGTGACGTTTTAGAGCTTAAAATGATGTTTTCAGTGCTAAAGTGAACGAGTTGAGCGCAATGATGTACTGCATTCACGGACCTAAAAGAGACCTTCTAAATAAAAATTGCAGAACTAAGCATGTCGGGAATCATGTTTTCGGCGCTCAAACCATCGACATGAGCAAAATAACACGTTGACATGAGAAACCTATAACTTGCTTGTAAACTGAAAAGAAACGATCTTAGAACCATCAAAATCGCGTTTTAAGCGTTCTAGAAGCGATTTGAGCGTAAAAACATGCTCAAATCACCAACTTAAAATCGCCGTTTTAAATCGATCAGGGTGACGTTTTAGAGCTTAAAATGATGTTTTCAGTGCTAAAATGAACGATCTGAGCGCAATGATGTACTGCAATCACGGACTTAAAAGAAACCTTCTAAATTGAAATTGCAGAACTTAGCAAGTCGGGAATCAGGTTTTCGGCGCTCAAACCATCGAGATGAGCGAAATGACATGTTGAAATGAGAAACCTATAACTTGCTTTACACTGAAAAGAAACGATCTTAGAACCATCAAAATCGCGTTTTAAGCGTTCTAGAAGCGATTTGAGCGTAAAAACATGCTCAAATCACCAACTTAAAATCGCCGTTTTAAATCGATCAGGGTGACGTTTTAGAGCTTAAAATGATGTTTTCAGTGCTAAAATGAACGATCTGAGCGCAATGATGTACTGCAATCACGGACTTAAAAGAAACCTTCTAAATGGAAATTGCAGAACTTAGCAAGTCGGGAATCAGGTTTTCGGCGCTCAAACCATCGAGATGAGCGAAATGACATGTTGAAATGAGAAACCTATAACTTGCTTTACACTGAAAAGAAACGATCTTAGAACCATCAAAATCGCGTTTTAAGCGTTCTAGAAGCGATTTGAACGTAAAAACATGCTCAAATCACCAACTAAAAGTTGCCGTTTTAAATCGATCAGGGTGACGTTTTAAAGCTTAAAATGATGTTTTCAGTGCTAAAGTGAACGAGTTGAGTGCAATAATGTACTGCATTCACGGACCTAAAAGAGACCTAATAAATGGAAATTGCAGAACTTAGCAAGTCGGGAATCAGGTTTTTGGCGCTCAAACTATCGAGTTGAGCGAAGTAACCCGTTGACATGAGAAACCTATAACTCTCTTGTAAACTGAAAAGAAACGATCTTAGAACCTTCAAAATTGCGTTTTAAGTGTTCTAGAAGCGATTTGAGCGTAAAAACATGCTCAAATCACCAACTTAAAATCGCCGTTTTAAATCGATCAGGGTGACGTTTTCAAGCATAAAATGATGTTTTCAGTGCTAAAGTGAACGACTTGAGCGCAATGATGTACTGCAATTAGGGACCTAAAAGAGACCTTCTAAATGGAAATTGCAGAACTTAGCAAGTCCGGAATCAGAGTTTCGGCGCTCAAACCATCGGGATGAGCGAAATGACATGTTGAAATCAGAAACCTATAACTTGCTTATAAACAGAAAAGAAACGATCTTAAAACCATCAAAATCGCGTTTTAAGCGTTCTACAAGCGATTGAGCGCAAAAATATGCGCAAATCACCAACTAAAAGTTGCCGTTTTAAATCAATCAGGGTGACGTTTTAAAGCTTAAAATGATGTTTTCAGTGCTAAAGTGAACGAGTTCAGCGCAATGATGTACTGCATTCACGGACCTAAAAGAGACCTTCTAAATAAAAATTGCCGAACTAAGCATGTCGGGAATCGTGTTTTAGGCGCTCAAACCATCGAGATGAGCAAAATAACACCTTGAAATGAGAAACCTATAACTTGCTTGTAAACTGATAAGAAACGATCTTAGAACCATCAAAATCGCGTTTTAAGCGTTCTAGAAGTGATTTGAGCGTAAAAACATCCTCAAATCACCAACTTAAAATCGCCGTTTTAAATCGATCAGGGTGACGTTTTAGAGCTTAAAATGATGTTTTCAGTTCTAAAGTGAACGAGTTGAGCGAAATGATGTACTGCAATCACGGACCTAAAAGAGACCTTCTAAATGGAAATTCCACAACTTAGCAAGGCGAAAATCAGGTTTTCGACGCTCAAGCCATCGGGATGAGCGAAATGACATAATGAAATGAGAGACCTATAATTTGCTTGTAAGCAGAAAAGAAACGATCTTAGAACCATCAAAATCGCGTTTTAAGCGTTCTAGAAGCGATTTGAACATAAAAACATGCTGAAATCACCAACTAAAAATTGCTGTTTTAAATCGATCAGGGTGACGTTTTAGAGCTTAAAATGATGTTTTCAGTGCTAAAGTGAACGAGTTGAGCGCAATAATGTACTGCAATGACGGACCTAAAAGAGACCCAATAAATGGAAATTGCAGAACTTAGCAAGTCGGGAATCATGTTTTCGGCGCTCAAACTGTCGAGATGAGCGAAGTAACCCGTTGACATGAGAAACCTATAACTCTCTAGTAAACTGAAAAGAAACGATCTTAGAACAATCAAAATCGCGTTTTAAGCATTCTAGAAGCGATTTGAACGTAAAAACATGCTCAAATCACAAACTAAAAGTGTCCGTTTTAAATCGATCAGCGTGACGTTTTAAAGCATAAAATGATGTTTTCAGTGCTAAAGTGAACGACTTGAGCGCAATGATGTACTGCATTTACGGACCTAAAAGAGAACCAATAAATGGAAATTGCAGAACTTAGCAAGTCGGGTATCATCTTTTCGGCGCTCAAACTATCGAGATGAGCGAAGTAACACGTTTACATGAGAAACCTATAACTCTCTAGTAAACTTCACAGAAACGATCTTAGAAACATCAAAATTGCGTTTTAAGCGTTAAAGAAGCGATTTGAACGTAAAAACATGCTCAAATCACCAACGAAAAATTGCTGTTTTAAATCGATCAGGGTGACGTTTTAGAGCTTAAAATGATGTTTTCAGTGCTAAAGTGAACGAGTTCAGCGCAATGATGTACTGCATTCACGGACCTAAAAGAGACCTTCTAAATAAAAATTGCAGAACTAAGCATGTCGGGAATCATGTTTTCGGCGCTCAAACCATCGACATGAGCAAAATAACACGTTGACATGAGAAACCTATAACTTGCTTGTAAACTGAAAAGAAACGATCTTAGAACCATCAAAATCGCGTTTTAAGCGTTCTAGAAGCGATTTGAGCGTAAAAACATGCTCAAATCACCAACTTAAAATCGCCGTTTTAAATCGATCAGGGTGACGTTTTAGAGCTTAAAATGATGTTTTCAGTGCTAAAGTGAACGAGTTGAGTGCAATGATGTACTGCAATCACGGACCTAAAAGAGACCTTCTAAATGGAAATTGCAGAACTTAGCAAGTCGGGAATCAGGTTTTCCGTGCTCAAACCATCGGGATGAGCGAAATGACATGTTGAAATGAGAAACCTATAACTTCCTTGTACACTTAAAAGAAACGATCTTAGAACCATCAAAATCGCGTTTTAAGCATTCTAGAAGCGATTTGAACGTAAAAACATGCTCAAATCACAAACTAAAAGTTGCCGTTTTAAATCGATCAGCGTGACGTTTTAAAGCATAAAATAATGTTTTCAGTGCTAAAGTGAACGACTTGAGCGCAATGATGTACTGCATTTACGGACCTAAAAGAGAACCAATAAATGGAAATTGCAGAACTTAGCAAGTCGGGTATCATCTTTTCGGCGCTCAAACTATCGAGATGAGCGAAGTAACACGTTGACATGAGAAACCTATAACTCTCTAGTAAACTTCACAGAAACGATCTTAGAAACATCAAAATTGCGTTTTAAGCGTTGTAGAAGCGATATGAACGTAAAAACATGCTCAAATCGCCAACGAAAAATTGCTGTTTTAAATCGATCAGGGTGACGTTTTAGAGCTTAAAATGATGTTTTCAGTGCTAAAGTGAACGAGTTCAGCGCAATGATGTACTGCATTCACGGACCTAAAAAAGACCTTCTAAATAAAAATTGCAGAACTAAGCATGTCGGGAATCATGTTTTCGGCGCTCAAACCATCGACATGAGCAAAATAACACGTTGACATGAGAAACCTATAACTTGCTTGTAAACTGAAAAGAAACGATCTTAGAACCATCAAAATCGCGTTTTAAGCTTTCTAGAAGCGATTTGAGCGTAAAAACATGCTCAAATCACCAACTTAAAATCGCCGTTTTAAATCGATCAGGGTGACGTTTTAGAGCTTAAAATGATGTTTTCAGTGCTAAAGTGAACGAGCTGAGCGCAATGATGTACTGCAATCACGGACTTAAAAGAAACCTTCTAAATGGAAATTGCAGAACTTAGCAAGTCGGGAATCAGGTTTTCGGCGCTCAAACCATCGAGATGAGCGAAATGACATGTTGAAATGAGAAACCTATAACTTGCTTTACACTGAAAAGAAACGATTTTAGAGCCATCAAAATCGCGTTTTAAGCGTTCTAGAAGCGATTTGAACGTAAAAACATGCTCAAATCACCAACTAAAAGTTGCCGTTTTAAATCGATCAGGGTGACGTTTTAAAGCTTAAAATGATGTTTTCAGTGCTAAAGTGAACGAGTTGAGTGCAATAATGTACTGCATTCACGGACCTAAAAGAGACCTAATAAATGGAAATTGCAGAACTTAGCAAGTCGGGAATCAGGTTTTCGGCGCTCAAACCATCGAGATGAGCGAAATGACATGTTGAAATGAGAAACCTATAACTTGCTTTACACTGAAAAGAAACGATCTTAGAACCATCAAAATCGCGTTTTAAGCGTTCTAGAAGCGATTTGAACGTAAAAACATGCTCAAATCACCAACTAAAAGTTGCCGTTTTAAATCGATCAGGGTGACGTTTTAAAGCTTAAAATGATGTTTTCAGTGCTAAAGTGAACGAGTTGAGTGCAATAATGTACTGCATTCACGGACCTAAAAGAGACCTAATAAATGGAAATTGCAGATTTTAGCAAGTCGGGAATCAGGTTTTTGGCGCTCAAACTATCGAGTCGAGCGAAGTAACCCGTTGACATGAGAAACCTTTAACTCTCTTGTAAACTGAAAAGAAACGATCTTAGAACCATCAAAATTGCGTTTTAAGTGTTCTAGAAGCGATTTGAGCCTAAAAACATGCTCAAATCACCAACTTAAAATCGCCGTTTTAAATCGGTCAGGGTGACGTTTTAGAGCTTAAAATGATGTTTTCAGTGCTAAAGTGAACGAGTTGAGTGCAATGATGTACTGCATTCACGGACATAAAAGAGACCTTCTAAATGGAAATTGCAGAACTAAGGATGTCGGGAATCATGTTTTCGGCGCTCAAACCATCGGGATGAGCGAAATGACATGTTGAAATGAGAAACTTATAACTTGCTTGTAAACAGAAAAGAAACGATCTTAGAATCATCTAAATCGCGTTTTAAGCGTTCTAGAAGCGATTTGAGCGTAAAAATATGCTCAAATCACCAACTAAAAGTTGCCGTTTTAAATCAATCAGGGTGACGTTTTAAAGCTAAAATAGATGTTTTCTGTGCTAAAGTGAACGAGTTGAGTGCAATGATGTACTACAATCACGGAGCTAAAAGAGACCTTCAAAATTAAAATTTAACAGCTTAGCAAGTCGGGAATCATATTTTCGGCGCTCAAGCCATCGAGATGAGCGAAATAACACGTTGACATGAGAAACCTATAACTTGCTTGTGAACTGAAAAGAAACGATCTTAGAACAATCAAAATCGCGTTTTAAGCGTTCTAGAAGCGATTTGAACGTAAAAACATGCTCAAATCACCAACTTAAAATCGCCGTTTTAAATGGATCAGGGTGACGTTTTAGAGCTTAAAATGATGTTTTCAGTGCTAAAGTGAACGAGTTGAGCGCAATGATGTACTGCAATCACGGACCTAAAAGAGATCTTCTAATTGGAAATTGCAGAACTTAGCAAGGCGGGAATCAGGTTTTCGACGCTCAAACCATCGGGATGAGCGAAATGACATGTTGAAATTAGAAACCTCTTACTTGCTTGTAAGCAGAAAAGAAACCATCTTAGAACCATCAAAATCGCGTTTTAAGCGTTTTAGAAGCGATTTGAGCGTAAAAATATGCTCAAATCACCAACTAAAAATCGGCGTTTTAAGTCGATCAGGGCGACGTTTTAGAGCTTAAAATGATGTTTTCAGTGCTAAAGTGAACGAGTTGAGCGCAATGATGTACTGCAATCACGGACCTAAAAGAGACCTTGTAAATGGAAATTGCAGAACTTAGCAAGTCGGGAATCAGGTTTTCGGCGCTCAAACCATCGGGATGAGCGAAATGACATGTTGAAATGAGAAACCTATAACTTGCTTGTACACTGAAAAGAAACGATCTTAGAACCATCAAAATCGCGTTTTAAGCATTCTAGAAGCGATTTGAACGTAAAAACATGCTCAAATCACAAACTAAAAGTTGCCGTTTTAAATCGATCAGGGTGACGTTTTAAAGCATAAAATGATGTTTTCAGTGCTAAAGTGAACGACTTGAGCGCAATGATGTACTGCAATTAGGGACCTAAAAGAGACCTTCTAAATGGAAATTGCAGAACTTAGCAAGTCGGGAATAAGGTTTTCGGCGCTCAAACCATCGGGATGAGCGAAATGACATGTTGAAATGAGAAACCTAAAACTTGCTTGTGAACTGAAAAGAAACGATCTTAGAACAATCAAAATCGCGTTTTAAGCGTTCTAGAAGCGATTTGAACGTAAAAACATGTTCAAATCACCAACTTAAAATCGCCGTTTTAAATCGGTCAGGGTGACGTTTTAGAGCTTAAAATGATGTTTTCAGTGCTAAAGTGAACGAGTTGAGCGCAATGATGTACTGCAATCACAGACCTACAAGAGACCTTCTAATTGGAAATTGCAGAACTTAGCAAAGCGAAAATCAGGTTTTCGACGCTGAAACCATCGGGATGAGCGAAATGACATGTTGAAATTAGAAACCTCTAACTTGCTTGTAAGCAGAAAGGAAACCATCTTAGAACCATCAAAATCGCGTTTTAAGCGTTCTAGAAGCGATTTGAGCGTAAAAATATGCTCAAATCACCAACTAAAAATCGGCGTTTTAAGTCGATCAGGGCGACGTTTTAGAGCTTAAAATGATGTTTTCAGTGCTAAAGTGAACGAGTTGAGCGCAATGATGTACTGCAATCACGGACCTAAAAGAGACCTTCTAAATGGAAATTGCAGAACGAAGCATGTCGGGAATCATGTTTTCGGCGCTCAAACCATCGAGATTAGCAAAATAACACCTTGACATGAAAAACCTAGAACTTGCTTGTAAACTTAAAAGAAACGATCTTAGAACCATCAAAATCGCGTTTTAAGCATTCTAGAAGCGATTTGAACGTAAAAACATGCTCAAATCACAAACTAAAAGTTGCCGTTTTAAATCGATCAGGGTGACGTTTTAAAGCATAAAATGATGTTTTCAGTGCTAAAGTGAACGACTTGAGCGCAATGATGTACTGCAATTAGGGACCTAAGAGAGACCTTCTAAATGGAAATTGCAGAACTTAGCAAGGCGGGAATCAGGTTTTCGACGCTCAAACCATCGGGATGAGCGAAATGACATGTTGAAATGAGAGACCTATAACTTGCTTGTAAGCAGAAAAGAAACGATCTTAGAACCATCAAAATCGCGTTTTAAGCGTTCTAGAAGCGATTTGAACGTAAAAACATGCTCAAATCACCAACTAAAAGTTGCCGTTTTAAATCAATCAGGGTGACGTTTTAAAGCTTAAAATGATGTTTTCAGTGCTAAAGTGAACGAGTTCAGCGCAATGATGTACTGCATTCACGGACCTAAAAGAGACCTTCTAAATAAAAATTGCCGAACTAAGCATGTCGGGAATCATGTTTTCGGCGCTCAAACCATCGAGATGAGCAAAATAACACCTTGAAATGAGAAACCTATAACTTGCTTGTAAACTGATAAGAAACGATCTTAGAACCATCAAAATCGCGTTTTAAGCGTTCTAGAAGCGATTTGAACGTAAAAACATGCTGAAATCACCAACTAAAAATTGCTGTTTTAAATCGATCAGCGTGACGTTTTAGAGCTTAAAATGATGTTTTCAGTGCTAAAGTGAACGAGTTGAGCGCAATAATGTACTGCAATGACGGACCTAAAAGAGACCCAATAAATGGAAATTGCAGAACTTAGCAAGTCGGGAATCATATTTTCGGCGCTCAAACTGTCGAGATGAGCGAAGTAACCCGTTGACATGAGAAACCTATAACTCTCTAGTAAACTGAACAGAAACGATCTTAGAACCATCAAAATTGCGTTTTAAGTGTTCTAGCAGCGATTTGAGCGTAAAAACATGCTCAAATCACCAACTAAAAATCGCCGTTTTATGTCGATCAGGGCGACGTTTTAGAGCTTAAAATGATGTTTTCAGTGCTAAAGTGAACGAGTTGAGTGCAATGATGTACTGCAATCACGGACCTAAAAGAGACCTTCTAAATGGAAATTGCAGAACTTAGCAAGTCGGGAATCAGGTTTTCCGCGCTCAAACCATCGGGATGAGCGAAATGACATGTTGAAATGAGAAACCTATAACTTCCTTGTACACTGAAAAGAAACGATCTTAGAACCATCAAAATCGCGTTTTAAGCATTCTAGAAGCGATTTGAACGTAAAAACATGCTCAAATCACAAACTAAAAGTTGCCGTTTTAAATCGATCAGGGTGACGTTTTAAAGCATAAAATGATGTTTTCAGTGCTAAAGTGAACGACTTGAGCGCAATGATGTACTGCAATTAGGGACCTAAAAGAGACCTTCTAAATGGAAATTGCAGAACTTAGCAAGTCGGGAATAAGGTTTTCGGCGCTCAAACCATCGGGATGAGCGAACTGACATGTTGAAATGAGAAACCTAAAACTTGCTTGTGAACTGAAAAGAAACGATCTTAGAACAATCAAAATCGCGTTTTAAGCGTTCTAGAAGCGATTTGAACGTAAAAACATGTTCAAATCACCAACTTAAAATCGCCGTTTTAAATCGGTCAGGGTGACGTTTTACAGCTTAAAATGATGTTTTCAGTGCTAAAGTGAACGAGTTGAGCGCAATGATGTACTGCAATCACAGACCTACAAGAGACCTTCTAATTGGAAATTGCAGAACTTAGCAAAGCGAAAATCAGGTTTTCGACGCTGAAACCATCGGGATGAGCGAAATGACATGTTGAAATTAGAAACCTCTAACTTGCTTGTAAGCAGAAAAGAAACCATCTTAGAACCATCAAAATCGCGTTTTAAGCGTTCTAGCAGCGATTTGAGCGTAAAAATATGCTCAAATCACCAACTAAAAATCGGCGTTTTAAGTCGATCAGGGCGACGTTTTAGAGCTTAAAATGATGTTTTCAGTGCTAAAGTGAACGAGTTCAGCGCAATGATGTACTGCATTCACGGACCTAAAAGAGACCTTCTAAATAAAAATTGCCGAACTAAGCATGTCGGGAATCATGTTTTCGGCGCTCAAACCATCGAGATGAGCAAAATAACACCTTGAAATGAGAAACCTATAACTTGCTTGTAAACTGATAAGAAACGATCTTAGAACCATCAAAATCGCGTTTTAAGCGTTCTAGAAGCGATTTGAACGTAAAAACATGCTGAAATCACCACCTAAAAATTGCTATTTTAAATCGATCAGGGTGACGTTTTAGAGCTTAAAATGATGTTTTCAGTGCTAAAGTGAACGAGTTGAGCGCAATAATGTACTGCAATGACGGACCTAAAAGAGACCCAATAAATGGAAATTGCAGAACTTAGCAAGTCGGGAATCATGTTTTCGGCGCTCAAACTGTCGAGATGAGCGAAGTAACCCGTTGACATGAGAAACCTATAACTCTCTAGTAAACTGAACAGAAACGATCTTAGAACCATCAAAATTGCGTTTTAAGTGTTCTAGCAGCGATTTGAGCGTAAAAACATGCTCAAATCACCAACTAAAAATCGCCGTTTTATGTCGATCAGGGCGACGTTTTAGAGCTTAAAATGATGTTTTCAGTGCTAAAGTGAACGACTTGAGCGCAATGATGTACTGCAATTAGGGACCTAAAAGAGACCTTCTAAATGGAAATTGCAGAACTTAGCAAGTCGGGAATAAGGTTTTCGGCGCTCAAACCATCGGGATGAGCGAAATGACGTGTTGAAATGAGAAACGTATAACTTGCTTGTACACTGAAAAGAAACGATCTTAGAACCATCAAAATCGCGTTTTAAGCGTTCTAGAAGCGATTTGAACGTAAAAACATGTTCAAACACCAACTTAAAATCGCCGTTTTAAATCGGTCAGGGTGACGTTTTAGAGCTTAAAATGATGTTTTCAGTGCTAAAGTGAACGAGTTGAGCGCAATGATGTACTGCAATCACAGACCTACAAGAGACCTTCTAATTGGAAATTGCAGAACTTAGCAAAGCGGAAATCAGGTTTTCGACGCTGAAACCATCAGGATGAGCGAAATGACATGTTGAAATTAGAAACCTCTAATTTGCCCTTAAGCAGAAAAGAAACGATTTTAGAACCATCAAAATCGCGTTTTAAGCGTTCTAGAAGCGATTTGAGCGTAAAAACATGCTCAAATCACCAACTTAAAATCGCCGTTTTAAATCGATCAGGGTGACGTTTTCAAGCATAAAATGATGTTTTCAGTGCTAAAGTGAACGACTTGAGCGCAATGATGTACTGCAATTAGGGACCTAAAAGAGACCTTCTAAATGGAAATTGCAGAACTTAGCAAGTCGGGAATAAGGTTTTCGGCGCTCAAACCATCGGGATGAGCGAAATGACATGTTGAAATGAGAAACCTAAAACTTGCTTGTGAACTGAAAAGAAACGATCTTAGAACAATCAAAATCGCGTTTTAAGCGTTCTAGAAGCGATTTGAACGTAAAAACATGTTCAAATCACCAACTTAAAATCGCCGTTTTAAATCGGTCAGGGTGACGTTTTAGAGCTTAAAATGATGTTTTCAGTGCTAAAGTGAACGAGTTGAGCGCAATGATGTACTGCAATCACAGACCTACAAGAGACCTTCTAATTGGAAATTGCAGAACTTAGCAAAGCGGAAATCAGGTTTTCGACGCTGAAACCATCAGGATGAGCGAAATGACATGTTGAAATTAGAAACCTCTAATTTGCCCTTAAGCAGAAAAGAAACGATTTTAGAACCATCAAAATCGCGTTTTAAGCGTTCTAGAAGCGATTTGAGCGTAAAAATATGCTCAAATCACCAAGTAAAAATCGCCGTTTTAAGTCGATCAGGGCGACGTTTTAGAGCTTAAAATGATGTTTTCAGTGCTAAAGTGAATGAGTTGAGTGCAATGATGTACTGCATTCACGGACCTAAAAGAGACCTTCTAAATGGAAATTGCAGAACGAAGCATGTCGGGAATCATGTTTTCGGCGCTCAAACCATCGAGATTAGCAAAATAACACCTTGACATGAAAAACCTAGAACTTGCTTGTAAACTTAAAAGAAACGATCTTAGAACCATCAAAATCGCGTTTTGCCCGTTCTAGAACGATTTGAGCGTAAAAACATGCTAAAATCACAAACTTAAAATCGCCGTTTTAAATCGATCAGGGTTACGTTTTACTGCTTAAAATGATGTTTTCAGTGCTAAAGTGAACGAGTTGAGCGCAATGATGTACTGCAATCACGGACCTAAAAGAGACCTTGTAAATGGAAATTGCAGAACTTAGCAAGTCGGGAATCAGGTTTTCGGCGCTCAAACCATCGGGATGAGCGAAATGACATGTTGAAATGAGAAACCTATAACTTGCTTGTACACTGAAAAGAAACGATCTTAGAACCATCAAAATCGCGTTTTAAGCATTCTAGAAGCGATTTGAACGTAAAAACATGCTCAAATCACAAACTAAAAGTTGCCGTTTTAAATCGATCAGGGTGACGTTTTAAAGCATAAAATGATGTTTTCAGTGCTAAAGTGAACGACTTGAGCGCAATGATGTACTGCAATTAGGGACCTAAAAGAGACCTTCTAAATGGAAATTGCAGAACTTAGCAAGGCGGGAATCAGGTTTTCGACGCTCAAACCATCGGGATGAGCGAAATAACATGTTGAAATGAGAGACCTATAACTTGCTTGTAAGCAGAAAAGAAACGATCTTAGAACCATCAAAATCGCGTTTTAAGCGTTCTAGAAGCGATTTGAACGTAAAAACATGCTCAAATCACCAACTAAAAATTGCTGTTTTAAATCGATCAGGGTGACGTTTTAGAGCTTAAAATGATGTTTTCAGTGCTAAAGTGAACGAGTTGAGCGCAATAATGTACTGCAATGACGGACCTAAAAGAGACCCAATAAATGGAAATTGCAGAACTTAGCAAGTTGGGAATCATGTTTTCGGCGCTCAAACTGTCGACATGAGCGAAGTAACCCGTTGACATGAGAAACCTATAACTCTCTTGTAAACTGAAAAGAAACGATCTTAGAAGCATCAAAA
The DNA here is from genome assembly GCA_963855995.1 of Muricea muricata. Classification (NCBI taxonomy): domain Eukaryota; kingdom Metazoa; phylum Cnidaria; class Anthozoa; order Malacalcyonacea; family Plexauridae; genus Muricea; species Muricea muricata. The sequence continues at coordinate 30,479,386 of OY979718.1, read as the reverse complement.
TTGCGTTTTAAGTGTTCTAGCAGCGATTTGAGCGTAAAAACATGCTCAAATCACAAACTAAAAGTTGCCGTTTTAAATCGATCAGCGTGACGTTTTAAAGCATAAAATGATGTTTTCAGTGCTAAAGTGAACGAGTTGAGTGCATTGATGTACTGCAATCACGGACCTAAATAAGACCTTCTAAATGGAAATTGCAGAACTTAGCAAGTCCGGAATCAGATTTTCGGCGCTCAAACCATCGGGATGAGCGAAATGACATGTTGAAATCAGAAACCTATAACTTGCTTGTAAACAGAAAAGAAACGATCTTAAAACCATCAAAATCGCGTTTTAAGCGTTCTACAAGCGATTTGAGCGTAAAAATATGCGCAAATCACCAACTAAAAGTTGCCGTTTTAAATCAATCAGGGTGACGTTTTAAAGCTTAAAATGATGTTTTCTGTGCTAAAGTGAACGAGTTGAGCGCAATGATGTACTGCATTCACAAACCTAAAAGAGACCTAATAAATGGAAATTGCAGAACTTAGCAAGTCGGGAATCATGTTTTCGGCGCTAAAACTATCGAGATGAGCGAAGTAACCCGTTGACATGAGAAACCTATAACTCTCTTGTAAACTGAAAAGAAACGATCTTAGAAGCATCAAAATTGCGTTTTTAGTCTTCTAAAAGCGATTTGAGCGTTAAAACATGCTCAAATCACCAACTTAAAATCGCCGTTTTATGTCGATCAAGGCGACGTTTTAAAGCTTAAAATGATGTTTTCAGTGCTAAAGTGAACGAGTTGAGCGAAATGATGTACTGCAATCACGGACCTAAAAGAGACCTTCTAAATGGAAATTGCAGAACTTAGCAAGGCCGGAATTAGGTTTTCGCCGCTCAAACCATCGGGATGAGCGAAATCACATGTTGAAATGAGAAACCTATAATTTTCTTGTAAGCAGAAAAGAAACGATGTTAGAACCATCAAAATCGCGTTTTAAGCGTTCGAAAAGCGATTTGAACGTAAAAACATGCTCAAATCACCAACGAAAAATTGCTGTTTTAAATCGATCAGGGTGACGTTTTAGAGCTTAAAATGATGTTTTCAGTGCTAAAGTGAACGAGTTGAGCGGAATAATGTACAGCAATCACGGACCTAAAGAGACCTAATAGATGGAAATTGCAGAACTTAGCAAGTCGGGAATCAGGTTTTCGGCGCTCAAACTATCGAGATGAGCGAAGTAACCCGTTGACATGAAAAACCTATAACTCTCTTGTAAACTGAAAAGAAACGATCTTAGAAGCAGCCAAATTGCGTTTTAAGTGTTCTAGAAGCGATTTGAGCGTAAAAACATGCTCAAATCACCAACTTAAAATCGCCGTTTTAAATCCATCAGGGTGACGTTTTAGAGCTTAAATTGATGTTTTCAGTGCTAAAGTGAACGAGTTGAGCGCAATGATGTACTGCAATCATGGACCTAAAAGAGACCTTCTAAATGGAAATTGCAGAACTTAGCAAGTCGGGAATCAGGTTTTCGGTCCTCAAACCAACGGGATGAGCGAGATGACATGTTGAAATGAGAAACCTATAACTTGCTTGTACACTGAAAAGAAACGATCTTAGAACACTCAAGATCGCGTTTTAAGCGTTCTAGAAGCGATTTCAACGTAAAAACACGTTCAAATCACCAACTAAAAGTTGCCGTTTTAAATCGATCAGGGTGACGTTTTAAAGCCTAAAATGATGTTTTCAGTGCTAAAGTGAACGAGTTGAGCGAAATGATTTACTGCAATCACGGACCTAAAAGAGATCTTCTAAATGGAAATTGCAGGACTTAGCAAGGCCGGAATCAGGTTTTCGGTCCTCAAACCAACGGGATGAGCGAAATGACATGTTGAAATTAAAAACCTATAACTTTCTTGTAAGCAGAAAAGAAACGATCTTAGAACCATCAAAATCGCGTTTTAAGCGTTCTAGAAGCGATTTGAACGTAAAAACATGCTCAAATCACAAACTAAAAATTGCTGTTTTAAATCGATCAGGGTGACGTTTTAGAGCTTAAAATGATGTTTTCAGTGCTAAAGTGAACGAGTTGAGCTCAATGATGTACTGCATTCACGGACCTAAAAGAGACCTAATAAATGGAAATTGCAGAACTTAGCAAGTCGGGAATCATGTTTTCGGCGCTCAAACTATCGAGATGAGCGAAGTAACCCGTTGACATGAGAAAACCTATAACTCTCTTGTAATCTGAAAAGCAACGATCTTAGAACCATCAAAATTGCGTTTTAAGTTTTCTAGAAGCGATTTGAGCGTAAAAACATGCTCAAGTCGCCAACTAAAAATTGCCGTTTTATGTCAATCAAGGCGACGTTTTAGGGCTTAAAAAGATGTTTTCAGTGCTAAAGTGAACGAGTTGAGAGCAGTGATGTACTGCATTCACGGACCTAAAACAGACCTTCAAAATTAAAATTGCCCAACTTAGCAAGTCGGGAATCATGTTTTCGGCGCTCAAACCATCGGGATGAGCGAAATGACATGTTGAAATGAGAAACCTATAATTTTTTGTAATCAGAAAAGAAACGATCTTATAACCATCAAAATCACGTTTTAAGCGTTCTAGAAGCGATTTGAACGTAAAAATATGCTCAAATCACCAACTAAAAGTTGCCGTTTTAAATCAATCAGGGTGACGTTTTAAAGCTTAAAATGATGTTTTCTGTGCTAAAGTGAACGAGTTGAGCGCAATGATGTATGCATTCACGGACCTAAAAGAGACCTAATAAATGGAAATTGCAGAACTTAGCAAGTCGGGAATCATGTTTTCGGCGCTCAAACTATCAAGATGAGCGAAGTAACCCGTTGACATGAGAAACCTATAACTCTCTTGTAAACTGAAAAGAAACGATCTTAGAACCATCAAAATTGCGTTTTTAGTCTTCTAGAAGCGATTTCAGCGTTAAAACATGCTCAAATCACCAACTTAAAATCGCCGTTTTATGTCGATCAAGGTGACGTTTTAAAGCTTAAAATGATGTTTTCAGTGCTAAAGTGAAAGAGTAAAGTGCAATGATGTACTGCATTCACGGACCTAAAAGAGACCTAATAAATGGAAATTGCAGAACTTAGCAAGTCGGGAATCAGGTTTTCGACGCTAAACCAACGGGATGAGCGAAATGACATGTTGAAATGAGAAACCTATAACTTTCTTGTAAGCAGAAAAGAAACGATCTTAGAACCATCAAAATCACCTTTTAAGCGTTCTAGAAGCGATTTGAACGTAAAAATATGCTCAAATCACCAACTAAAAGTTGCCGTTTTAAATCAATCAGGGTGACGTTTTAAAGCTTAAAATGATGTTTTCTGTGCTAAAGTGAACGAGTTGAGCGCAATGATGTACTGCATTAACAAACCTAAAAGAGACCTAATAAATGGAAATTGCAGAACTTAGCAAGTCGGGAATCATGTTTTCGGCGCTAAAACTATCGAGATGAGCGAAGTAACCCGTTGACATGAGAAACCTATAACTCTCTTGTAAACTGAAAAGAAACGATCTTAGAACCATCAAAATTGCGTTTTTAGTCTTCTAGAAGCGATTTGAGCGTTAAAACATGCTCAAATCACCAACTTAAAATCGCCGTTTTATGTCGATCAAGGTGACGTTTTAAAGCTTAAAATGATGTTTTCAGTGCTAAAGTGAACGAGTTGAGCGAAATGATGTACTGCAATCACGGACCTAAAAGAGACCTTCTAAATGGAAATTGCAGAACTTAGCAAGGCCGGAATTAGGTTTTCGACGCTCAAACCATCGGGATGAGCGAAATCACATGTTGAAATGAGAAACCTATAATTTTCTTGTAAGCAGAAAAGAAACGATGTTAGAACCATCAAAATCGCGTTTTAAGCGTTCGAAAAGCGATTTGAACGTAAAAACATGCTCAAATCACCAACGAAAAATTGCTGTTTTAAATCGATCAGGGTGACGTTTTAAAGCCTAAAATGATGTTTTCAGTGCTAAAGTGAACGAGTTGAGCGCAATGATGTACTGCATTCACGGACCTAAAAGAGACCTAATAAATGGTAATTGCAGAACTTAGCAAGTCGGGAATCATGTTTTCGGCGCTCAAACTATCGAGATGAGCGAAGTAACCCGTTGACATGAGAAACCTATAATTCTCTAGTAAACTGAACAGAAACGATCTTAGAACCATCAAAATTGCGTTTTTAGTCTTCTAGAAGCGATTTGAGCGTTAAAACATGCTCAAATCACCAATTTAAAATCGCCGTTTTAAATCCATCAGGGTGACGTTTTAGAGCTTAAATTGATGTTTTCAGTGCTAAAGGGAACGAGTTGAGCGCAATGATGTACTGCAATCATGGACCTAAAAGAGACCTTCTAAATGGAAATTGCAGAACTTAGCCAGTCGGGAATTAGGTTTTCAGTCCTCAAACCAACGGGATGAGCGAAATGACATCTTGAAATGAGAAACCTATAACTTGCTTGTACACTGAAAAGAAACGATCTTAGAACCATCAAAATCGCGTTTTAAGCCTTCTAGAAGCGATTTGAACGTTAAAACATGCTCAAATCACCAACTAAAAGTTGCCGTTTTAACTCGATCAGGGTGATGTTTTAAAGCCTAAAATGATGTTTTCAGTGCTAAAGTGAACGAGTTGAGTGCAATGATGTACTGCAATCACGGACCTAAAAGAGACCCTCTAAATGGAAATTGCAGAACTTAGCAAGTCCGGAATCAGATTTTCGGCGCTCAAACCATCGGGATGAGCGAAATGACATGTTGAAATCAGAAACCTATGACTTGCTTGTAAACAGAAAAGAAACGATCTTAAAACCATCAAAATCGCGTTTTAAGCGTTCTACAAGCGATTGAGCGTAAAAATATGCGCAAATCACCAACTAAAAGTTGCCGTTTTAAATCAATCAGGGTGACGTTTTAAAGCTTAAAATGATGTTTTCTGTGCTAAAGTGAACGAGTTGAGCGCAATGATGTACTGCATTCACGGACCTAAAAGAGACCTAATAAATGGAAATTGCAGAACTTAGCAAGTCGGGAATCATATTTTCGGCGCTCAAACTATCAAGATGAGCGAAGTAACCCGTTGACATGAGAAACCTATAACTCTCTTGTAAACTGAAAAGAAACGATCTTAGAACCATCAAAATTGCGTTTTTAGTCTTCTAGAAGCGATTTGAGCGTTAAAACATGCTCAAATCACCAACTTAAAATCGCCGTTTTATGTCGATCAAGGTGACGTTTTAAACCTTAAAATGATGTTTTCAGTGCTAAAGTGAACGAGTAAAGTGCAATGATGTACTGCATTCACGGACCTAAAAGAGACCTAATAAATGGAAATTGCAGAACTTAGCAAGTCGGGAATCAGGTTTTCGACGCTCAAACCATCGGGATGAGCGAAATGACATGTTGAAATGAGAAACCTATAACTTTCTTGTAAGCAGAAAAGAAACGATCTTAGAACCATCAAAATCACCTTTTAAGCGTTCTAGAAGCGATTTGAACGTAAAAATATGCTCAAATCACCAACTAAAAGTTGCCGTTTTAAATCAATCAGGGTGACGTTTTAAAGCTTAAAATGATGTTTTCTGTGCTAAAGTGAACGAGTTGAGCGCAATGATGTACTGCATTCACAAACCTAAAAGAGACCTAATAAATGGAAATTGCAGAACTTAGCAAGTCGGGAATCATGTTTTCGGCGCTAAAACTATCGAGATGAGCGAAGTAACCCGTTGACATGAGAAACCTATAACTCTCTTGTAAACTGAAAAGAAACGATCATAGAACCATCAAAATTGCGTTTTTAGTCTTCTAGAAGCGATTTGAGCGTTAAAACATGCTCAAATCACCAACTTAAAATCGCCGTTTTATGTCGATCAAGGTGACGTTTTAAAGCTTAAAATGATGTTTTCAGTGCTAAAGTGAACGAGTTGAGCGCAATGATGTACTGCAATCACGGACCTAAAAGAGACCTTCTAAATGGAAATTGCAGAACTTAGCAAGGCCGGAATTAGGTTTTCGACGCTCAAACCATCGAGATGAGCGAAATCACATGTTGAAATGAGAAACCTATAATTTTCTTGTAAGCAGAAAAGAAACGATCTTAGAACCATCAAAATCGCGTTTTAAGCGTTCTAAAAGCGATTTGAACGTAAAAACATGCTCAAATCACCAACGAAAAATTGCTGTTTTAAATCGATCAGGGTGACGTTTTAGAGCTTAAAATGATGTTTTCAGTGCTAAAGTGAACGAGTTGAGCGCAATGATGTACTGCATTCAGGGACCTAAAAGAGACCTAATAAATGGAAATTGCAGAACTTAGCAAAGCGGGAATCAAGTTTTCGGCGCTCAAACTATCGAGATGAGGGAAGTAACCCGTTGACATGAGAAACCTATAACTCTCTTGTAAACTGAAAAGAAACGATCTTAGAACCATCAAAATTGCGTTTTTAGTGTTCTAGAAGCGATTTGAGCGTTAAAACATGCTCAAATCACCAATTTAAAATCGCCGTTTTATGTCGATCAGGGTGACGTTTTAAAGCTTAAAATGATGTTTTCAGTGCTAAAGTGAGCGAGTTGAGTGCAATGATGTACTGCAATCACGGACCTAAAAGAGACCTTCTAAATGGAAATTGCAGAACTTAGAAAGTCGGGAATCAGGTTTTCGGCGCTCAAACCATCGGGATAAGCGAAATGACATGTTGAAATGAGAAACCTGTAACTTGCTTGTACACTGAACAGAAACGATCTTAGAACCATCAAAATCGCGTTTTAAGCGTTCTAGAAGCGATTTGAACGTGAAAACATCCTCAAATCACCAACGAAAAATTGCTGTTTTAAATCGATCAGGGTGACGTTTTAGAGCTTAAAATGATGTTTTCAGTGCCAAAAGTGAACGAGTTTAGCGCAATAATGTACTGCAATCACGGACCTAAAAGAGACCTAATAAATGGAAATTGCAGAACTTAGCAAGTCGGGAATCAGGTTTTCGGCGCTCAAACTATCGAGATGAGCAAAGTAACCCGTTGACATGAGAAACCTATAACTCTCTTGTAAAATGAAAAGAAACGATCTTAGAACCAGCAAAATTGCGTTTTAAGTGTTCTAGAAGCGATTTGAGCGTAAAAACCATGCTCAAATTACCAACTTAAAATCGCCGTTTTAAATCCATCAGGGTGACGTTTTAGAGCTTAAAGTGATGTTTTCAGTGCTAAAGGGAACGAGTTGAGCGCAATGATGTACTGCAATCATGGACCTAAAAGAGACCTTCTAAATGGAAATTGCAGAACTTAGCAAGTCGGGAATTAGGTTTTCAGTCCTCAAACCAACGGGATGAGCTAAATGACATCTTGAAATGAGAAACCTATAACTTGCTTGTACACTGAAAAGAAACGATCTTAGAACCATCAAAATCGCGTTTTAAGCCTTCTAGAAGCGATTTGAACGTAAAAACATGCTCAAATCACCAACTAAGAGTTGCCGTTTTAACTCGATCAGGGTGATGTTTTAAAGCCTAAAAATATGTTTTCAGTGCTAAAGTGAACGAGTTGAGTGCAATGATGTACTGCAATCACGGACCTAAAAGAGACCCTCTAAATGGAAATTGCAGAACTTAGCAAGTCCGGAATCAGATTTTCGGCGCTCAAACCATCGGGATGAGCGAAATGACATGTTGAAATCAGAAACCTATAACTTGCTTGTAAACAGAAAAGAAACGATCTTAAAACCATCAAAATCGCGTTTTAAGCGTTCTACAAGCGATTGAGCGTAAAAATATGCGCAAATCACCAACTAAAAGTTGCCGTTTTAAATCAATCAGGGTGACGTTTTAAAGCTTAAAATGATGTTTTCTGTGCTAAAGTGAACGAGTTGAGCGCAATGATGTACTGCATTCACGGACCTAAAAGAGACCTAATAAATGGAAATTGCAGAACTTAGCAAGTCGGGAATCATATTTTCGGCGCTCAAACTATCAAGATGAGCGAAGTAACCCGTTGACATGAGAAACCTATAACTCTCTTGTAAACTGAAAAGAAACGATCTTAGAACCATCAAAATTGCGTTTTTAGTCTTCTAGAAGCGATTTGAGCGTTAAAACATGCTCAAATCACCAACTTAAAATCGCCGTTTTATGTCGATCAAGGTGACGTTTTAAACCTTAAAATGATGTTTTCAGTGCTAAAGTGAACGAGTAAAGTGCAATGATGTACTGCATTCACGGACCTAAAAGAGACCTAATAAATGGAAATTGCAGAACTTAGCAAGTCGGGAATCAGGTTTTCGACGCTCAAACCATCGGGATGAGCGAAATGACATGTTGAAATGAGAAACCTATAACTTTCTTGTAAGCAGAAAAGAAACGATCTTAGAACCATCAAAATCACCTTTTAAGCGTTCTAGAAGCGATTTGAACGTAAAAATATGCTCAAATCACCAACTAAAAGTTGCCGTTTTAAATCAATCAGGGTGACGTTTTAAAGCTTAAAATGATGTTTTCTGTGCTAAAGTGAACGAGTTGAGCGCAATGATGTACTGCATTCACAAACCTAAAAGAGACCTAATAAATGGAAATTGCAGAACTTAGCAAGTCGGGAATCATGTTTTCGGCGCTAAAACTATCGAGATGAGCGAAGTAACCCGTTGACATGAGAAACCAAAACTCTCTTGTAAACTGAAAAGAAACGATCATAGAACCATCAAAATTGCGTTTTTAGTCTTCTAGAAGCGATTTGAGCGTTAAAACATGCTCAAATCACCAACTTAAAATCGCCGTTTTATGTCGATCAAGGTGACGTTTTAAAGCTTAAAATGATGTTTTCAGTGCTAAAGTGAACGAGTTGAGCGAAATGATGTACTGCAATCACGGACCTAAAAGAGACCTTCTAAATGGAAATTGCAGAACTTAGCAAGGCCGGAATTAGGTTTTCGACGCTCAAACCATCGAGATGAGCGAAATCACATGTTGAAATGAGAAACCTATAATTTTCTTGTAAGCAGAAAAGAAACGATCTTAGAACCATCAAAATCGCGTTTTAAGCGTTCTAAAAGCGATTTGAACGTAAAAACATGCTCAAATCACCAACGAAAAATTGCTGTTTTAAATCGATCAGGGTGACGTTTTAGAGCTTAAAATGATGTTTTCAGTGCTAAAGTGAACGATTTGAGCGCAATGATGTACGGCATTCAGGGGCCTAAAAGAGACCTAATAAATGGAAATTGCAGAACTTAGCAAAGCGGGAAACAAGTTTTCGGCGCTCAAACTATCGAGATGAGGGAAGTAACCCGTTGACATGAGAAACCTATAACTCTCTTGTAAACTGAAAAGAAACGATCTTAGAACCATCAAAATTGCGTTTTTAGTCTTCTAGAAGCGATTTGAGCGTTAAAACATGCTCAAATCACCAATTTAAAATCGCCGTTTTATGTCGATCAGGGTGACGTTTTAAAGCTTAAAATGATGTTTTCAGTGCTAAAGTGAGCGAGTTGAGTGCAATGATGTACTGCAATCACGGACCTAAAAGAGACCTTCTAAATGGAAATTGCAGAACTTAGAAAGTCGGGAATCAGGTTTTCGGCGCTCAAACCATCGGGATAAGCGAAATGACATGTTGAAATGAGAAACCTGTAACTTGCTTGTACACTGAACAGAAACGATCTTAGAACCATCAAAATCGCGTTTTAAGCGTTCTAGAAGCGATTTGAACGTGAAAACATCCTCAAATCACCAACGAAAAATTGCTGTTTTAAATCGATCAGGGTGACGTTTTAGAGCTTAAAATGATGTTTTCAGTGCCAAAAGTGAACGAGTTTAGCGCAATAATGTACTGCAATCACGGACCTAAAAGAGACCTAATAAATGGAAATTGCAGAACTTAGCAAGTCGGGAATCAGGTTTTCGGCGCTCAAACTATCGAGATGAGCAAAGTAACCCGTTGACATGAGAAACCTATAACTCTCTTGTAAAATGAAAAGAAACGATCTTAGAACCAGCAAAATTGCGTTTTAAGTGTTCTAGAAGCGATTTGAGCGTAAAAACCATGCTCAAATTACCAACTTAAAATCGCCGTTTTAAATCCATCAGGGTGACGTTTTAGAGCTTAAATTGATGTTTTCAGTGCTAAAGGGAACGAGTTGAGCGCAATGATGTACTGCAATCATGGACCTAAAAGAGACCTTCTAAATGGAAATTGCAGAACTTAGCAAGTCGGGAATTAGGTTTTCAGTCCTCAAACCAACGGGATGAGCGAAATGACATGTTGAAATGAGAAACCTATAACTTGCTTGTACACTGAAAAGAAACGATCTTAGAACCATCAAAATCGCGTTTTAAGCCTTCTAGAAGCGATTTGAACGTAAAAACATGCTCAAATCACCAACTAAAAGTTGCCGTTTTAACTCGATCAGGGTGATGTTTTAAAGCCTAAAATGATGTTTTCAGTGCTAAAGTGAACGAGTTGAGTGCAATGATGTACTGCAATCACGGACCTAAAAGAGACCCTCTAAATGGAAATTGCAGAACTTAGCAAGTCCGGAATCAGATTTTCGGCGCTTAAACCATCGGGATGAGCGAAATGACATGTTGAAATCAGAAACCTATAACTTGCTTGTAAACAGAAAAGAAACGATCTTAAAACCATCAAAATCGCGTTTTAAGCGTTCTACAAGCGATTGAGTGTAAAAATATGCGCAAATCACCAACTAAAAGTTGCCGTTTTAAATCAATCAGGGTGACGTTTTAAAGCTTAAAATGATGTTTTCTGTGCTAAAGTGAACGAGTTGAGCGCAATGATGTACTGCATTCACGGACCTAAAAGAGACCTAATAAATGGAAATTGCAGAACTTAGCAAGTCGGGAATCATATTTTCGGCGCTCAAACTATCAAGATGAGCGAAGTAACCCGTTGACATGAGAAACCTATAACTCTCTTGTAAACTGAAAAGAAACGATCTTAGAACCATCAAAATTGCGTTTTTAGTCTTCTAGAAGCGATTTGAGCGTTAAAACATGCTCAAATCACCAACTTAAAATCGCCGTTTTATGTCGATCAAGGTGACGTTTTAAACCTTAAAATGATGTTTTCAGTGCTAAAGTGAACGAGTAAAGTGCAATGATGTACTGCATTCACGGACCTAAAAGAGACCTAATAAATGGAAATTGCAGAACTTAGCAAGTCGGGAATCAGGTTTTCGACGCTCAAACCATCGGGATGAGCGAAATGACATGTTGAAATGAGAAACCTATAACTTTCTTGTAAGCAGAAAAGAAACGATCTTAGAACCATCAAAATCACCTTTTAAGCGTTCTAGAAGCGATTTGAACGTAAAAATATGCTCAAATCACCAACTAAAAGTTGCCGTTTTAAATCAATCAGGGTGACGTTTTAAAGCTTAAAATGATGTTTTCTGTGCTAAAGTGAACGAGTTGAGCGCAATGATGTACTGCATTCACAAACCTAAAAGAGACCTAATAAATGGAAATTGCAGAACTTAGCAAGTCGGGAATCATGTTTTCGGCGCTAAAACTATCGAGATGAGCGAAGTAACCCGTTGACATGAGAAACCTATAACTCTCTTGTAAAATGAAAAGAAACGATCTTAGAACCAGCAAAATTGCGTTTTAAGTGTTCTAGAAGCGATTTGAGCGTAAAAACCATGCTCAAATTACCAACTTAAAATCGCCGTTTTAAATCCATCAGGGTGACGTTTTAGAGCTTAAATTGATGTTTTCAGTGCTAAAGGGAACGAGTTGAGCGCAATGATGTACTGCAATCATGGACCTAAAAGAGACCTTCTAAATGGAAATTGCAGAACTTAGCAAGTCGGGAATTAGGTTTTCAATCCTCAAACCAACGGGATGAGCTAAATGACATCTTGAAATGAGAAACCTATAACTTGCTTGTACACTGAAAAGAAACGATCTTAGAACCATCAAAATCGCGTTTTAAGCCTTCTAGAAGCGATTTGAACGTAAAAACATGCTCAAATCACCAACTAAGAGTTGCCGTTTTAACTCGATCAGGGTGATGTTTTAAAGCCTAAAAATATGTTTTCAGTGCTAAAGTGAACGAGTTGAGTGCAATGATGTACTGCAATCACGGACCTAAAAGAGACCCTCTAAATGGAAATTGCAGAACTTAGCAAGTCCGGAATCAGATTTTCGGCGCTCAAACCATCGGGATGAGCGAAATGACATGTTGAAATCAGAAACCTATAACTTGCTTGTAAACAGAAAAGAAACGATCTTAAAACCATCAAAATCGCGTTTTAAGCGTTCTACAAGCGATTGAGCGTAAAAATATGCGCAAATCACCAACTAAAAGTTGCCGTTTTAAATCAATCAGGGTGACGTTTTAAAGCTTAAAATGATGTTTTCTGTGCTAAAGTGAACGAGTTGAGCGCAATGATGTACTGCATTCACGGACCTAAAAGAGACCTAATAAATGGAAATTGCAGAACTTAGCAAGTCGGGAATCATATTTTCGGCGCTCAAACTATCAAGATGAGCGAAGTAACCCGTTGACATGAGAAACCTATAACTCTCTTGTAAACTGAAAAGAAACGATCTTAGAACCATCAAAATTGCGTTTTTAGTCTTCTAGAAGCGATTTGAGCGTTAAAACATGCTCAAATCACCAACTTAAAATCGCCGTTTTATGTCGATCAAGGTGACGTTTTAAACCTTAAAATGATGTTTTCAGTGCTAAAGTGAACGAGTAAAGTGCAATGATGTACTGCATTCACGGACCTAAAAGAGACCTAATAAATGGAAATTGCAGAACTTAGCAAGTCGGGAATCAGGTTTTCGACGCTCAAACCATCGGGATGAGCGAAATGACATGTTGAAATGAGAAACCTATAACTTTCTTGTAAGCAGAAAAGAAACGATCTTAGAACCATCAAAATCACCTTTTAAGCGTTCTAGAAGCGATTTGAACGTAAAAATATGCTCAAATCACCAACTAAAAGTTGCCGTTTTAAATCAATCAGGGTGACGTTTTAAAGCTTAAAATGATGTTTTCTGTGCTAAAGTGAACGAGTTGAGCGCAATGATGTACTGCATTCACAAACCTAAAAGAGACCTAATAAATGGAAATTGCAGAACTTAGCAAGTCGGGAATCATGTTTTCGGCGCTAAAACTATCGAGATGAGCGAAGTAACCCGTTGACATGAGAAACCAAAACTCTCTTGTAAACTGAAAAGAAACGATCATAGAACCATCAAAATTGCGTTTTTAGTCTTCTAGAAGCGATTTGAGCGTTAAAACATGCTCAAATCACCAACTTAAAATCGCCGTTTTATGTCGATCAAGGTGACGTTTTAAAGCTTAAAATGATGTTTTCAGTGCTAAAGTGAACGAGTTGAGCGAAATGATGTACTGCAATCACGGACCTAAAAGAGACCTTCTAAATGGAAATTGCAGAACTTAGCAAGGCCGGAATTAGGTTTTCGACGCTCAAACCATCCAGATGAGCGAAATCACATGTTGAAATGAGAAACCTATAATTTTCTTGTAAGCAGAAAAGAAACGATCTTAGAACCATCAAAATCGCGTTTTAAGCGTTCTAAAAGCGATTTGAACGTAAAAACATGCTCAAATCACCAACGAAAAATTGCTGTTTTAAATCGATCAGGGTGACGTTTTAGAGCTTAAAATGATGTTTTCAGTGCTAAAGTGAACGAGTTGAGCGCAATGATGTACTGCATTCAGGGGCCTAAAAGAGACCTAATAAATGGAAATTGCAGAACTTAGCAAAGCGGGAATCAAGTTTTCGGCGCTCAAACTATCGAGATGAGGGAAGTAACCCGTTGACATGAGAAACCTATAACTCTCTTGTAAACTGAAAAGAAACGATCTTAGAACCATCAAAATTGCGTTTTTAGTCTTCTAGAAGCGATTTGAGCGTTAAAACATGCTCAAATCACCAATTTAAAATCGCCGTTTTATGTCGATCAGGGTGACGTTTTAAAGCTTAAAATGATGTTTTCAGTGCTAAAGTGAGCGAGTTGAGTGCAATGATGTAATGCAATCACGGACCTAAAAGAGACCTTCTAAATGGAAATTGCAGAACTTAGAAAGTCGGGAATCAGGTTTTCGGCGCTCAAACCATCGGGATAAGCGAAATGACATGTTGAAATGAGAAACCTGTAACTTGCTTGTACACTGAACACAAACGATCTTAGAACCATCAAAATCGCGTTTTAAGCGTTCTAGAAGCGATTTGAACGTGAAAACATCCTCAAATCACCAACGAAAAATTGCTGTTTTAAATCGATCAGGGTGACGTTTTAGAGCTTAAAATGATGTTTTCAGTGCCAAAAGTGAACGAGTTTAGCGCAATAATGTACTGCAATCACGGACCTAAAAGAGACCTAATAAATGGAAATTGCAGAACTTAGCAAGTCGGGAATCAGGTTTTCGGCGCTCAAACTATCGAGATGAGCAAAGTAACCCGTTGACATGAGAAACCTATAACTCTCTTGTAAAATGAAAAGAAACGATCTTAGAACCAGCAAAATTGCGTTTTAAGTGTTCTAGAAGCGATTTGAGCGTAAAAACCATGCTCAAATTACCAACTTAAAATCGCCGTTTTAAATCCATCAGGGTGACGTTTTAGAGCTTAAATTGATGTTTTCAGTGCTAAAGGGAACGAGTTGAGCGCAATGATGTACTGCAATCATGGACCTAAAAGAGACCTTCTAAATGGAAATTGCAGAACTTAGCAAGTCGGGAATTAGGTTTTCAGTCCTCAAACCAACGGGATGAGCGAAATGACATGTTGAAATGAGAAACCTATAACTTGCTTGTACACTGAAAAGAAACGATCTTAGAACCATCAAAATCGCGTTTTAAGCCTTCTAGAAGCGATTTGAACGTAAAAACATGCTCAAATCACCAACTAAAAGTTGCCGTTTTAACTCGATCAGGGTGATGTTTTAAAGCCTAAAATGATGTTTTCAGTGCTAAAGTGAACGAGTTGAGTGCAATGATGTACTGCAATCACGGACCTAAAAGAGACCCTCTAAATGGAAATTGCAGAACTTAGCAAGTCCGGAATCAGATTTTCGGCGCTCAAACCATCGGGATGAGCGAAATGACATGTTGAAATCAGAAACCTATAACTTGCTTGTAAACAGAAAAGAAACGATCTTAAAACCATCAAAATCGCGTTTTAAGCGTTCTACAAGCGATTGAGCGTAAAAATATGCGCAAATCACCAACTAAAAGTTGCCGTTTTAAATCAATCAGGGTGACGTTTTAAAGCTTAAAATGATGTTTTCTGTGCTAAAGTGAACGAGTTGAGCGCAATGATGTACTGCATTCACGGACCTAAAAGAGACCTAATAAATGGAAATTGCAGAACTTAGCAAGTCGGGAATCATATTTTCGGCGCTCAAACTATCAAGATGAGCGAAGTAACCCGTTGACATGAGAAACCTTTAACTCTCTTGTAAACTGAAAAGAAACGATCTTAGAACCATCAAAATTGCGTTTTTAGTCTTCTAGAAGCGATTTGAGCGTTAAAACATGCTCAAATCACCAACTTAAAATCGCCGTTTTATGTCGATCAAGGTGACGTTTTAAACCTTAAAATGATGTTTTCAGTGCTAAAGTGAACGAGTAAAGTGCAATGATGTACTGCATTCACGGACCTAAAAGAGACCTAATAAATGGAAATTGCAGAACTTAGCAAGTCGGGAATCAGGTTTTCGACGCTCAAACCATCGGGATGAGCGAAATGACATGTTGAAATGAGAAACCTATAACTTTCTTGTAAGCAGAAAAGAAACGATCTTAGAACCATCAAAATCACCTTTTAAGCGTTCTAGAAGCGATTTGAACGTAAAAATATGCTCAAATCACCAACTAAAAGTTGCCGTTTTAAATCAATCAGGGTGACGTTTTAAAGCTTAAAATGATGTTTTCTGTGCTAAAGTGAACGAGTTGAGCGCAATGATGTACTGCATTAACAAACCTAAAAGAGACCTAATAAATGGAAATTGCAGAACTTAGCAAGTCGGGAATCATGTTTTCGGCGCTAAAACTATCGAGATGAGCGAAGTAACCCGTTGACATGAGAAACCTATAACTCTCTTGTAAACTGAAAAGAAACGATCATAGAACCATCAAAATTGCGTTTTTAGTCTTCTAGAAGCGATTTGAGCGTTAAAACATGCTCAAATCACCAACTTAAAATCGCCGTTTTATGTCGATCAAGGTGACGTTTTAAAGCTTAAAATGATGTTTTCAGTGTTAAAGTGAACGAGTTGAGCGAAATGATGTACTGCAATCACGGACCTAAAAGAGACCTTCTAAATGGAAATTGCAGAACTTAGCAAGGCCGGAATTAGGTTTTCGACGCTCAAACCATCGAGATGAGCGAAATCACATGTTGAAATGAGAAACCTATAATTTTCTTGTAAGCAGAAAAGAAACGATCTTAGAACCATCAAAATCGCGTTTTAAGCGTTCTAAAAGCGATTTGAACGTAAAAACATGCTCAAATCACCAACGAAAAATTGCTGTTTTAAATCGATCAGGGTGACGTTTTAGAGCTTAAAATGATGTTTTCAGTGCTAAAGTGAACGAGTTGAGCGCAATGATGTACTGCATTCAGGGACCTAAAAGAGACCTAATAAATGGAAATTGCAGAACTTAGCAAAGCGGGAATCAAGTTTTCGGCGCTCAAACTATCGAGATGAGGGAAGTAACCCGTTGACATGAGAAACCTATAACTCTCTTGTAAACTGAAAAGAAACGATCTTAGAACCATCAAAATTGCGTTTTTAGTCTTCTAGAAGCGATTTGAGCGTTAAAACATGCTCAAATCACCAATTTAAAATCGCCGTTTTATGTCGATCAGGGTGACGTTTTAAAGCTTAAAATGATGTTTTCAGTGCTAAAGTGAGCGAGTTGAGTGCAATGATGTACTGCAATCACGGACCTAAAAGAGACCTTCTAAATGGAAATTGCAGAACTTAGAAAGTCGGGAATCAGGTTTTCGGCGCTCAAACCATCGGGATAAGCGAAATGACATGTTGAAATGAGAAACCTGTAACTTGCTTGTACACTGAACAGAAACGATCTTAGAACCATCAAAATCGCGTTTTAAGCGTTCTAGAAGCGATTTGAACGTGAAAACATCCTCAAATCACCAACGAAAAATTGCTGTTTTAAATCGATCAGGGTGACGTTTTAGAGCTTAAAATGAGTTTTTCAGTGCCAAAAGTGAACGAGTTTAGCGCAATAATGTACTGCAATCACGGACCTAAAAGAGACCTAATAAATGGAAATTGCAGAACTTAGCAAGTCGGGAATCAGGTTTTCGGCGCTCAAACTATCGAGATGAGCAAAGTAACCCGTTGACATGAGAAACGTATAACTCTCTTGTAAAATGAAAAGAAACGATCTTAGAACCAGCAAAATTGCGTTTTAAGTGTTCTAGAAGCGATTTGAGCGTAAAAACCATGCTCAAATTACCAACTTAAAATCGCCGTTTTAAATCCATCAGGGTGACGTTTTAGAGCTTAAATTGATGTTTTCAGTGCTAAAGGGAACGAGTTGAGCGCAATGATGTACTGCAATCATGGACCTAAAAGAGACCTTCTAAATGGAAATTGCAGAACTTAGCAAGTCGGGAATTATGTTTTCAGTCCTCAAACCAACGGAATGAGCTAAATGACATCTTGAAATGAGAAACCTATAACTTGCTTGTACACTGAAAAGAAACAATCTTAGAACCATCAAAATCGCGTTTTAAGCCTTCTAGAAGCGATTTGAACGTAAAAACATGCTCAAATCACCAACTTAAAATCGCCGTTTTATGTCGATCAAGGTGACGTTTTAAAGCTTAAAATGATGTTTTCAGTGCTAAAGTGAACGAGTTGAGCGAAATGATGTACTGCAATCACGGACCTAAAAGAGACCTTCTAAATGGAAATTGCAGAACTTAGCAAGGCCGGAATTAGGTTTTCGACGCTCAAACCATCGGGATGAGCGAAATCACATGTTGAAATGAGAAACCTATAATTTTCTTGTAAGCAGAAAAGAAACGATGTTAGAACCATCAAAATCGCGTTTTAAGCGTTCGAAAAGCGATTTGAACGTAAAAACATGCTCAAATCACCAACGAAAAATTGCTGTTTTAAATCGATCAGGGTGACGTTTTAAAGCCTAAAATGATGTTTTCAGTGCTAAAGTGAACGAGTTGAGCGCAATGATGTACTGCATTCACGGACCTAAAAGAGACCTAATAAATGGTAATTGCAGAACTTAGCAAGTCGGGAATCATGTTTTCGGCGCTCAAACTATCGAGATGAGCGAAGTAACCCGTTGACATGAGAAACCTATAATTCTCTAGTAAACTGAACAGAAACGATCTTAGAACCATCAAAATTGCGTTTTTAGTCTTCTAGAAGCGATTTGAGCGTTAAAACATGCTCAAATCACCAATTTAAAATCGCCGTTTTAAATCCATCAGGGTGACGTTTTAGAGCTTAAATTGATGTTTTCAGTGCTAAAGGGAACGAGTTGAGCGCAATGATGTACTGCAATCATGGACCTAAAAGAGACCTTCTAAATGGAAATTGCAGAACTTAGCCAGTCGGGAATTAGGTTTTCAGTCCTCAAACCAACGGGATGAGCGAAATGACATCTTGAAATGAGAAACCTATAACTTGCTTGTACACTGAAAAGAAACGATCTTAGAACCATCAAAATCGCGTTTTAAGCCTTCTAGAAGCGATTTGAACGTTAAAACATGCTCAAATCACCAACTAAAAGTTGCCGTTTTAACTCGATCAGGGTGATGTTTTAAAGCCTAAAATGATGTTTTCAGTGCTAAAGTGAACGAGTTGAGTGCAATGATGTACTGCAATCACGGACCTAAAAGAGACCCTCTAAATGGAAATTGCAGAACTTAGCAAGTCCGGAATCAGATTTTCGGCGCTCAAACCATCGGGATGAGCGAAATGACATGTTGAAATCAGAAACCTATGACTTGCTTGTAAACAGAAAAGAAACGATCTTAAAACCATCAAAATCGCGTTTTAAGCGTTCTACAAGCGATTGAGCGTAAAAATATGCGCAAATCACCAACTAAAAGTTGCCGTTTTAAATCAATCAGGGTGACGTTTTAAAGCTTAAAATGATGTTTTCTGTGCTAAAGTGAACGAGTTGAGCGCAATGATGTACTGCATTCACGGACCTAAAAGAGACCTAATAAATGGAAATTGCAGAACTTAGCAAGTCGGGAATCATATTTTCGGCGCTCAAACTATCAAGATGAGCGAAGTAACCCGTTGACATGAGAAACCTATAACTCTCTTGTAAACTGAAAAGAAACGATCTTAGAACCATCAAAATTGCGTTTTTAGTCTTCTAGAAGCGATTTGAGCGTTAAAACATGCTCAAATCACCAACTTAAAATCGCCGTTTTATGTCGATCAAGGTGACGTTTTAAACCTTAAAATGATGTTTTCAGTGCTAAAGTGAACGAGTAAAGTGCAATGATGTACTGCATTCACGGACCTAAAAGAGACCTAATAAATGGAAATTGCAGAACTTAGCAAGTCGGGAATCAGGTTTTCGACGCTCAAACCATCGGGATGAGCGAAATGACATGTTGAAATGAGAAACCTATAACTTTCTTGTAAGCAGAAAAGAAACGATCTTAGAACCATCAAAATCACCTTTTAAGCGTTCTAGAAGCGATTTGAACGTAAAAATATGCTCAAATCACCAACTAAAAGTTGCCGTTTTAAATCAATCAGGGTGACGTTTTAAAGCTTAAAATGATGTTTTCTGTGCTAAAGTGAACGAGTTGAGCGCAATGATGTACTGCATTCACAAACCTAAAAGAGACCTAATAAATGGAAATTGCAGAACTTAGCAAGTCGGGAATCATGTTTTCGGCGCTAAAACTATCGAGATGAGCGAAGTAACCCGTTGACATGAGAAACCTATAACTCTCTTGTAAACTGAAAAGAAACGATCATAGAACCATCAAAATTGCGTTTTTAGTCTTCTAGAAGCGATTTGAGCGTTAAAACATGCTCAAATCACCAACTTAAAATCGCCGTTTTATGTCGATCAAGGTGACGTTTTAAAGCTTAAAATGATGTTTTCAGTGCTAAAGTGAACGAGTTGAGCGCAATGATGTACTGCAATCACGGACCTAAAAGAGACCTTCTAAATGGAAATTGCAGAACTTAGCAAGGCCGGAATTAGGTTTTCGACGCTCAAACCATCGAGATGAGCGAAATCACATGTTGAAATGAGAAACCTATAATTTTCTTGTAAGCAGAAAAGAAACGATCTTAGAACCATCAAAATCGCGTTTTAAGCGTTCTAAAAGCGATTTGAACGTAAAAACATGCTCAAATCACCAACGAAAAATTGCTGTTTTAAATCGATCAGGGTGACGTTTTAGAGCTTAAAATGATGTTTTCAGTGCTAAAGTGAACGAGTTGAGCGCAATGATGTACTGCATTCAGGGACCTAAAAGAGACCTAATAAATGGAAATTGCAGAACTTAGCAAAGCGGGAATCAAGTTTTCGGCGCTCAAACTATCGAGATGAGGGAAGTAACCCGTTGACATGAGAAACCTATAACTCTCTTGTAAACTGAAAAGAAACGATCTTAGAACCATCAAAATTGCGTTTTTAGTGTTCTAGAAGCGATTTGAGCGTTAAAACATGCTCAAATCACCAATTTAAAATCGCCGTTTTATGTCGATCAGGGTGACGTTTTAAAGCTTAAAATGATGTTTTCAGTGCTAAAGTGAGCGAGTTGAGTGCAATGATGTACTGCAATCACGGACCTAAAAGAGACCTTCTAAATGGAAATTGCAGAACTTAGAAAGTCGGGAATCAGGTTTTCGGCGCTCAAACCATCGGGATAAGCGAAATGACATGTTGAAATGAGAAACCTGTAACTTGCTTGTACACTGAACAGAAACGATCTTAGAACCATCAAAATCGCGTTTTAAGCGTTCTAGAAGCGATTTGAACGTGAAAACATCCTCAAATCACCAACGAAAAATTGCTGTTTTAAATCGATCAGGGTGACGTTTTAGAGCTTAAAATGATGTTTTCAGTGCCAAAAGTGAACGAGTTTAGCGCAATAATGTACTGCAATCACGGACCTAAAAGAGACCTAATAAATGGAAATTGCAGAACTTAGCAAGTCGGGAATCAGGTTTTCGGCGCTCAAACTATCGAGATGAGCAAAGTAACCCGTTGACATGAGAAACCTATAACTCTCTTGTAAAATGAAAAGAAACGATCTTAGAACCAGCAAAATTGCGTTTTAAGTGTTCTAGAAGCGATTTGAGCGTAAAAACCATGCTCAAATTACCAACTTAAAATCGCCGTTTTAAATCCATCAGGGTGACGTTTTAGAGCTTAAAGTGATGTTTTCAGTGCTAAAGGGAACGAGTTGAGCGCAATGATGTACTGCAATCATGGACCTAAAAGAGACCTTCTAAATGGAAATTGCAGAACTTAGCAAGTCGGGAATTAGGTTTTCAGTCCTCAAACCAACGGGATGAGCTAAATGACATCTTGAAATGAGAAACCTATAACTTGCTTGTACACTGAAAAGAAACGATCTTAGAACCATCAAAATCGCGTTTTAAGCCTTCTAGAAGCGATTTGAACGTAAAAACATGCTCAAATCACCAACTAAGAGTTGCCGTTTTAACTCGATCAGGGTGATGTTTTAAAGCCTAAAAATATGTTTTCAGTGCTAAAGTGAACGAGTTGAGTGCAATGATGTACTGCAATCACGGACCTAAAAGAGACCCTCTAAATGGAAATTGCAGAACTTAGCAAGTCCGGAATCAGATTTTCGGCGCTCAAACCATCGGGATGAGCGAAATGACATGTTGAAATCAGAAACCTATAACTTGCTTGTAAACAGAAAAGAAACGATCTTAAAACCATCAAAATCGCGTTTTAAGCGTTCTACAAGCGATTGAGCGTAAAAATATGCGCAAATCACCAACTAAAAGTTGCCGTTTTAAATCAATCAGGGTGACGTTTTAAAGCTTAAAATGATGTTTTCTGTGCTAAAGTGAACGAGTTGAGCGCAATGATGTACTGCATTCACGGACCTAAAAGAGACCTAATAAATGGAAATTGCAGAACTTAGCAAGTCGGGAATCATATTTTCGGCGCTCAAACTATCAAGATGAGCGAAGTAACCCGTTGACATGAGAAACCTATAACTCTCTTGTAAACTGAAAAGAAACGATCTTAGAACCATCAAAATTGCGTTTTTAGTCTTCTAGAAGCGATTTGAGCGTTAAAACATGCTCAAATCACCAACTTAAAATCGCCGTTTTATGTCGATCAAGGTGACGTTTTAAACCTTAAAATGATGTTTTCAGTGCTAAAGTGAACGAGTAAAGTGCAATGATGTACTGCATTCACGGACCTAAAAGAGACCTAATAAATGGAAATTGCAGAACTTAGCAAGTCGGGAATCAGGTTTTCGACGCTCAAACCATCGGGATGAGCGAAATGACATGTTGAAATGAGAAACCTATAACTTTCTTGTAAGCAGAAAAGAAACGATCTTAGAACCATCAAAATCACCTTTTAAGCGTTCTAGAAGCGATTTGAACGTAAAAATATGCTCAAATCACCAACTAAAAGTTGCCGTTTTAAATCAATCAGGGTGACGTTTTAAAGCTTAAAATGATGTTTTCTGTGCTAAAGTGAACGAGTTGAGCGCAATGATGTACTGCATTCACAAACCTAAAAGAGACCTAATAAATGGAAATTGCAGAACTTAGCAAGTCGGGAATCATGTTTTCGGCGCTAAAACTATCGAGATGAGCGAAGTAACCCGTTGACATGAGAAACCAAAACTCTCTTGTAAACTGAAAAGAAACGATCATAGAACCATCAAAATTGCGTTTTTAGTCTTCTAGAAGCGATTTGAGCGTTAAAACATGCTCAAATCACCAACTTAAAATCGCCGTTTTATGTCGATCAAGGTGACGTTTTAAAGCTTAAAATGATGTTTTCAGTGCTAAAGTGAACGAGTTGAGCGAAATGATGTACTGCAATCACGGACCTAAAAGAGACCTTCTAAATGGAAATTGCAGAACTTAGCAAGGCCGGAATTAGGTTTTCGACGCTCAAACCATCGAGATGAGCGAAATCACATGTTGAAATGAGAAACCTATAATTTTCTTGTAAGCAGAAAAGAAACGATCTTAGAACCATCAAAATCGCGTTTTAAGCGTTCTAAAAGCGATTTGAACGTAAAAACATGCTCAAATCACCAACGAAAAATTGCTGTTTTAAATCGATCAGGGTGACGTTTTAGAGCTTAAAATGATGTTTTCAGTGCTAAAGTGAACGATTTGAGCGCAATGATGTACGGCATTCAGGGGCCTAAAAGAGACCTAATAAATGGAAATTGCAGAACTTAGCAAAGCGGGAAACAAGTTTTCGGCGCTCAAACTATCGAGATGAGGGAAGTAACCCGTTGACATGAGAAACCTATAACTCTCTTGTAAACTGAAAAGAAACGATCTTAGAACCATCAAAATTGCGTTTTTAGTCTTCTAGAAGCGATTTGAGCGTTAAAACATGCTCAAATCACCAATTTAAAATCGCCGTTTTATGTCGATCAGGGTGACGTTTTAAAGCTTAAAATGATGTTTTCAGTGCTAAAGTGAGCGAGTTGAGTGCAATGATGTACTGCAATCACGGACCTAAAAGAGACCTTCTAAATGGAAATTGCAGAACTTAGAAAGTCGGGAATCAGGTTTTCGGCGCTCAAACCATCGGGATAAGCGAAATGACATGTTGAAATGAGAAACCTGTAACTTGCTTGTACACTGAACAGAAACGATCTTAGAACCATCAAAATCGCGTTTTAAGCGTTCTAGAAGCGATTTGAACGTGAAAACATCCTCAAATCACCAACGAAAAATTGCTGTTTTAAATCGATCAGGGTGACGTTTTAGAGCTTAAAATGATGTTTTCAGTGCCAAAAGTGAACGAGTTTAGCGCAATAATGTACTGCAATCACGGACCTAAAAGAGACCTAATAAATGGAAATTGCAGAACTTAGCAAGTCGGGAATCAGGTTTTCGGCGCTCAAACTATCGAGATGAGCAAAGTAACCCGTTGACATGAGAAACCTATAACTCTCTTGTAAAATGAAAAGAAACGATCTTAGAACCAGCAAAATTGCGTTTTAAGTGTTCTAGAAGCGATTTGAGCGTAAAAACCATGCTCAAATTACCAACTTAAAATCGCCGTTTTAAATCCATCAGGGTGACGTTTTAGAGCTTAAATTGATGTTTTCAGTGCTAAAGGGAACGAGTTGAGCGCAATGATGTACTGCAATCATGGACCTAAAAGAGACCTTCTAAATGGAAATTGCAGAACTTAGCAAGTCGGGAATTAGGTTTTCAGTCCTCAAACCAACGGGATGAGCGAAATGACATGTTGAAATGAGAAACCTATAACTTGCTTGTACACTGAAAAGAAACGATCTTAGAACCATCAAAATCGCGTTTTAAGCCTTCTAGAAGCGATTTGAACGTAAAAACATGCTCAAATCACCAACTAAAAGTTGCCGTTTTAACTCGATCAGGGTGATGTTTTAAAGCCTAAAATGATGTTTTCAGTGCTAAAGTGAACGAGTTGAGTGCAATGATGTACTGCAATCACGGACCTAAAAGAGACCCTCTAAATGGAAATTGCAGAACTTAGCAAGTCCGGAATCAGATTTTCGGCGCTTAAACCATCGGGATGAGCGAAATGACATGTTGAAATCAGAAACCTATAACTTGCTTGTAAACAGAAAAGAAACGATCTTAAAACCATCAAAATCGCGTTTTAAGCGTTCTACAAGCGATTGAGTGTAAAAATATGCGCAAATCACCAACTAAAAGTTGCCGTTTTAAATCAATCAGGGTGACGTTTTAAAGCTTAAAATGATGTTTTCTGTGCTAAAGTGAACGAGTTGAGCGCAATGATGTACTGCATTCACGGACCTAAAAGAGACCTAATAAATGGAAATTGCAGAACTTAGCAAGTCGGGAATCATATTTTCGGCGCTCAAACTATCAAGATGAGCGAAGTAACCCGTTGACATGAGAAACCTATAACTCTCTTGTAAACTGAAAAGAAACGATCTTAGAACCATCAAAATTGCGTTTTTAGTCTTCTAGAAGCGATTTGAGCGTTAAAACATGCTCAAATCACCAACTTAAAATCGCCGTTTTATGTCGATCAAGGTGACGTTTTAAACCTTAAAATGATGTTTTCAGTGCTAAAGTGAACGAGTAAAGTGCAATGATGTACTGCATTCACGGACCTAAAAGAGACCTAATAAATGGAAATTGCAGAACTTAGCAAGTCGGGAATCAGGTTTTCGACGCTCAAACCATCGGGATGAGCGAAATGACATGTTGAAATGAGAAACCTATAACTTTCTTGTAAGCAGAAAAGAAACGATCTTAGAACCATCAAAATCACCTTTTAAGCGTTCTAGAAGCGATTTGAACGTAAAAATATGCTCAAATCACCAACTAAAAGTTGCCGTTTTAAATCAATCAGGGTGACGTTTTAAAGCTTAAAATGATGTTTTCTGTGCTAAAGTGAACGAGTTGAGCGCAATGATGTACTGCATTCACAAACCTAAAAGAGACCTAATAAATGGAAATTGCAGAACTTAGCAAGTCGGGAATCATGTTTTCGGCGCTAAAACTATCGAGATGAGCGAAGTAACCCGTTGACATGAGAAACCTATAACTCTCTTGTAAAATGAAAAGAAACGATCTTAGAACCAGCAAAATTGCGTTTTAAGTGTTCTAGAAGCGATTTGAGCGTAAAAACCATGCTCAAATTACCAACTTAAAATCGCCGTTTTAAATCCATCAGGGTGACGTTTTAGAGCTTAAATTGATGTTTTCAGTGCTAAAGGGAACGAGTTGAGCGCAATGATGTACTGCAATCATGGACCTAAAAGAGACCTTCTAAATGGAAATTGCAGAACTTAGCAAGTCGGGAATTAGGTTTTCAATCCTCAAACCAACGGGATGAGCTAAATGACATCTTGAAATGAGAAACCTATAACTTGCTTGTACACTGAAAAGAAACGATCTTAGAACCATCAAAATCGCGTTTTAAGCCTTCTAGAAGCGATTTGAACGTAAAAACATGCTCAAATCACCAACTAAGAGTTGCCGTTTTAACTCGATCAGGGTGATGTTTTAAAGCCTAAAAATATGTTTTCAGTGCTAAAGTGAACGAGTTGAGTGCAATGATGTACTGCAATCACGGACCTAAAAGAGACCCTCTAAATGGAAATTGCAGAACTTAGCAAGTCCGGAATCAGATTTTCGGCGCTCAAACCATCGGGATGAGCGAAATGACATGTTGAAATCAGAAACCTATAACTTGCTTGTAAACAGAAAAGAAACGATCTTAAAACCATCAAAATCGCGTTTTAAGCGTTCTACAAGCGATTGAGCGTAAAAATATGCGCAAATCACCAACTAAAAGTTGCCGTTTTAAATCAATCAGGGTGACGTTTTAAAGCTTAAAATGATGTTTTCTGTGCTAAAGTGAACGAGTTGAGCGCAATGATGTACTGCATTCACGGACCTAAAAGAGACCTAATAAATGGAAATTGCAGAACTTAGCAAGTCGGGAATCATATTTTCGGCGCTCAAACTATCAAGATGAGCGAAGTAACCCGTTGACATGAGAAACCTATAACTCTCTTGTAAACTGAAAAGAAACGATCTTAGAACCATCAAAATTGCGTTTTTAGTCTTCTAGAAGCGATTTGAGCGTTAAAACATGCTCAAATCACCAACTTAAAATCGCCGTTTTATGTCGATCAAGGTGACGTTTTAAACCTTAAAATGATGTTTTCAGTGCTAAAGTGAACGAGTAAAGTGCAATGATGTACTGCATTCACGGACCTAAAAGAGACCTAATAAATGGAAATTGCAGAACTTAGCAAGTCGGGAATCAGGTTTTCGACGCTCAAACCATCGGGATGAGCGAAATGACATGTTGAAATGAGAAACCTATAACTTTCTTGTAAGCAGAAAAGAAACGATCTTAGAACCATCAAAATCACCTTTTAAGCGTTCTAGAAGCGATTTGAACGTAAAAATATGCTCAAATCACCAACTAAAAGTTGCCGTTTTAAATCAATCAGGGTGACGTTTTAAAGCTTAAAATGATGTTTTCTGTGCTAAAGTGAACGAGTTGAGCGCAATGATGTACTGCATTCACAAACCTAAAAGAGACCTAATAAATGGAAATTGCAGAACTTAGCAAGTCGGGAATCATGTTTTCGGCGCTAAAACTATCGAGATGAGCGAAGTAACCCGTTGACATGAGAAACCAAAACTCTCTTGTAAACTGAAAAGAAACGATCATAGAACCATCAAAATTGCGTTTTTAGTCTTCTAGAAGCGATTTGAGCGTTAAAACATGCTCAAATCACCAACTTAAAATCGCCGTTTTATGTCGATCAAGGTGACGTTTTAAAGCTTAAAATGATGTTTTCAGTGCTAAAGTGAACGAGTTGAGCGAAATGATGTACTGCAATCACGGACCTAAAAGAGACCTTCTAAATGGAAATTGCAGAACTTAGCAAGGCCGGAATTAGGTTTTCGACGCTCAAACCATCCAGATGAGCGAAATCACATGTTGAAATGAGAAACCTATAATTTTCTTGTAAGCAGAAAAGAAACGATCTTAGAACCATCAAAATCGCGTTTTAAGCGTTCTAAAAGCGATTTGAACGTAAAAACATGCTCAAATCACCAACGAAAAATTGCTGTTTTAAATCGATCAGGGTGACGTTTTAGAGCTTAAAATGATGTTTTCAGTGCTAAAGTGAACGAGTTGAGCGCAATGATGTACTGCATTCAGGGGCCTAAAAGAGACCTAATAAATGGAAATTGCAGAACTTAGCAAAGCGGGAATCAAGTTTTCGGCGCTCAAACTATCGAGATGAGGGAAGTAACCCGTTGACATGAGAAACCTATAACTCTCTTGTAAACTGAAAAGAAACGATCTTAGAACCATCAAAATTGCGTTTTTAGTCTTCTAGAAGCGATTTGAGCGTTAAAACATGCTCAAATCACCAATTTAAAATCGCCGTTTTATGTCGATCAGGGTGACGTTTTAAAGCTTAAAATGATGTTTTCAGTGCTAAAGTGAGCGAGTTGAGTGCAATGATGTAATGCAATCACGGACCTAAAAGAGACCTTCTAAATGGAAATTGCAGAACTTAGAAAGTCGGGAATCAGGTTTTCGGCGCTCAAACCATCGGGATAAGCGAAATGACATGTTGAAATGAGAAACCTGTAACTTGCTTGTACACTGAACACAAACGATCTTAGAACCATCAAAATCGCGTTTTAAGCGTTCTAGAAGCGATTTGAACGTGAAAACATCCTCAAATCACCAACGAAAAATTGCTGTTTTAAATCGATCAGGGTGACGTTTTAGAGCTTAAAATGATGTTTTCAGTGCCAAAAGTGAACGAGTTTAGCGCAATAACGTACTGCAATCACGGACCTAAAAGAGACCTAATAAATGGAAATTGCAGAACTTAGCAAGTCGGGAATCAGGTTTTCGGCGCTCAAACTATCGAGATGAGCAAAGTAACCCGTTGACATGAGAAACCTATAACTCTCTTGTAAAATGAAAAGAAACGATCTTAGAACCAGCAAAATTGCGTTTTAAGTGTTCTAGAAGCGATTTGAGCGTAAAAACCATGCTCAAATTACCAACTTAAAATCGCCGTTTTAAATCCATCAGGGTGACGTTTTAGAGCTTAAATTGATGTTTTCAGTGCTAAAGGGAACGAGTTGAGCGCAATGATGTACTGCAATCATGGACCTAAAAGAGACCTTCTAAATGGAAATTGCAGAACTTAGCAAGTCGGGAATTAGGTTTTCAGTCCTCAAACCAACGGGATGAGCGAAATGACATGTTGAAATGAGAAACCTATAACTTGCTTGTACACTGAAAAGAAACGATCTTAGAACCATCAAAATCGCGTTTTAAGCCTTCTAGAAGCGATTTGAACGTAAAAACATGCTCAAATCACCAACTAAAAGTTGCCGTTTTAACTCGATCAGGGTGATGTTTTAAAGCCTAAAATGATGTTTTCAGTGCTAAAGTGAACGAGTTGAGTGCAATGATGTACTGCAATCACGGACCTAAAAGAGACCCTCTAAATGGAAATTGCAGAACTTAGCAAGTCCGGAATCAGATTTTCGGCGCTCAAACCATCGGGATGAGCGAAATGACATGTTGAAATCAGAAACCTATAACTTGCTTGTAAACAGAAAAGAAACGATCTTAAAACCATCAAAATCGCGTTTTAAGCGTTCTACAAGCGATTGAGCGTAAAAATATGCGCAAATCACCAACTAAAAGTTGCCGTTTTAAATCAATCAGGGTGACGTTTTAAAGCTTAAAATGATGTTTTCTGTGCTAAAGTGAACGAGTTGAGCGCAATGATGTACTGCATTCACGGACCTAAAAGAGACCTAATAAATGGAAATTGCAGAACTTAGCAAGTCGGGAATCATATTTTCGGCGCTCAAACTATCAAGATGAGCGAAGTAACCCGTTGACATGAGAAACCTTTAACTCTCTTGTAAACTGAAAAGAAACGATCTTAGAACCATCAAAATTGCGTTTTTAGTCTTCTAGAAGCGATTTGAGCGTTAAAACATGCTCAAATCACCAACTTAAAATCGCCGTTTTATGTCGATCAAGGTGACGTTTTAAACCTTAAAATGATGTTTTCAGTGCTAAAGTGAACGAGTAAAGTGCAATGATGTACTGCATTCACGGACCTAAAAGAGACCTAATAAATGGAAATTGCAGAACTTAGCAAGTCGGGAATCAGGTTTTCGACGCTCAAACCATCGGGATGAGCGAAATGACATGTTGAAATGAGAAACCTATAACTTTCTTGTAAGCAGAAAAGAAACGATCTTAGAACCATCAAAATCACCTTTTAAGCGTTCTAGAAGCGATTTGAACGTAAAAATATGCTCAAATCACCAACTAAAAGTTGCCGTTTTAAATCAATCAGGGTGACGTTTTAAAGCTTAAAATGATGTTTTCTGTGCTAAAGTGAACGAGTTGAGCGCAATGATGTACTGCATTAACAAACCTAAAAGAGACCTAATAAATGGAAATTGCAGAACTTAGCAAGTCGGGAATCATGTTTTCGGCGCTAAAACTATCGAGATGAGCGAAGTAACCCGTTGACATGAGAAACCTATAACTCTCTTGTAAACTGAAAAGAAACGATCATAGAACCATCAAAATTGCGTTTTTAGTCTTCTAGAAGCGATTTGAGCGTTAAAACATGCTCAAATCACCAACTTAAAATCGCCGTTTTATGTCGATCAAGGTGACGTTTTAAAGCTTAAAATGATGTTTTCAGTGTTAAAGTGAACGAGTTGAGCGAAATGATGTACTGCAATCACGGACCTAAAAGAGACCTTCTAAATGGAAATTGCAGAACTTAGCAAGGCCGGAATTAGGTTTTCGACGCTCAAACCATCGAGATGAGCGAAATCACATGTTGAAATGAGAAACCTATAATTTTCTTGTAAGCAGAAAAGAAACGATCTTAGAACCATCAAAATCGCGTTTTAAGCGTTCTAAAAGCGATTTGAACGTAAAAACATGCTCAAATCACCAACGAAAAATTGCTGTTTTAAATCGATCAGGGTGACGTTTTAGAGCTTAAAATGATGTTTTCAGTGCTAAAGTGAACGAGTTGAGCGCAATGATGTACTGCATTCAGGGACCTAAAAGAGACCTAATAAATGGAAATTGCAGAACTTAGCAAAGCGGGAATCAAGTTTTCGGCGCTCAAACTATCGAGATGAGGGAAGTAACCCGTTGACATGAGAAACCTATAACTCTCTTGTAAACTGAAAAGAAACGATCTTAGAACCATCAAAATTGCGTTTTTAGTCTTCTAGAAGCGATTTGAGCGTTAAAACATGCTCAAATCACCAATTTAAAATCGCCGTTTTATGTCGATCAGGGTGACGTTTTAAAGCTTAAAATGATGTTTTCAGTGCTAAAGTGAGCGAGTTGAGTGCAATGATGTACTGCAATCACGGACCTAAAAGAGACCTTCTAAATGGAAATTGCAGAACTTAGAAAGTCGGGAATCAGGTTTTCGGCGCTCAAACCATCGGGATAAGCGAAATGACATGTTGAAATGAGAAACCTGTAACTTGCTTGTACACTGAACAGAAACGATCTTAGAACCATCAAAATCGCGTTTTAAGCGTTCTAGAAGCGATTTGAACGTGAAAACATCCTCAAATCACCAACGAAAAATTGCTGTTTTAAATCGATCAGGGTGACGTTTTAGAGCTTAAAATGAGTTTTTCAGTGCCAAAAGTGAACGAGTTTAGCGCAATAATGTACTGCAATCACGGACCTAAAAGAGACCTAATAAATGGAAATTGCAGAACTTAGCAAGTCGGGAATCAGGTTTTCGGCGCTCAAACTATCGAGATGAGCAAAGTAACCCGTTGACATGAGAAACGTATAACTCTCTTGTAAAATGAAAAGAAACGATCTTAGAACCAGCAAAATTGCGTTTTAAGTGTTCTAGAAGCGATTTGAGCGTAAAAACCATGCTCAAATTACCAACTTAAAATCGCCGTTTTAAATCCATCAGGGTGACGTTTTAGAGCTTAAATTGATGTTTTCAGTGCTAAAGGGAACGAGTTGAGCGCAATGATGTACTGCAATCATGGACCTAAAAGAGACCTTCTAAATGGAAATTGCAGAACTTAGCAAGTCGGGAATTATGTTTTCAGTCCTCAAACCAACGGAATGAGCTAAATGACATCTTGAAATGAGAAACCTATAACTTGCTTGTACACTGAAAAGAAACAATCTTAGAACCATCAAAATCGCGTTTTAAGCCTTCTAGAAGCGATTTGAACGTAAAAACATGCTCAAATCACCAACTAAGAGTTGCCGTTTTAACTCGATCAGGGTGATGTTTTAAAGCCTAAAAATATGTTTTCAGGTGCTAAAGTGAACGAGTTGAGTGCAATGATGTACTGCAATCACGGACCTAAAAGAGACCCTCTAAATGGAAATTGCAGAACTTAGCAAGTCCGGAATCAGATTTTCGGCGCTCAAACCATCGGGATGAGCGAAATGACATGTTGAAATCAGAAACCTATAACTTGCTTGTAAACAGAAAAGAAACGATCTTAAAACCATCAAAATCGCGTTTTAAGCGTTCTACAAGCGATTGAGCGTAAAAATATGCGCAAATCACCAACTAAAAGTTGCCGTTTTAAATCAATCAGGGTGACGTTTTAAAGCTTAAAATGATGTTTTCTGTGCTAAAGTGAACGAGTTGAGCGCAATGATGTACTGCATTCACGGACCTAAAAGAGACCTAATAAATGGAAATTGCAGAACTTAGCAAGACGGGAATCATATTTTCGGCGCTCAAACTATCAAGATGAGCGAAGTAACCCGTTGACATGAGAAACCTATAACTCTCTTGTAAACTGAAAAGAAACGATCTTAGAACCATCAAAATTGCGTTTTTAGTCTTCTAGAAGCGATTTGAGCGTTAAAACATGCTCAAATCACCAACTTAAAATCGCCGTTTTATGTCGATCAAGGTGACGTTTTAAACCTTAAAATGATGTTTTCAGTGCTAAAGTGAACGAGTAAAGTGCAATGATGTACTGCATTCACGGACCTAAAAGAGACCTAATAAATGGAAATTGCAGAACTTAGCAAGTCGGGAATCAGGTTTTCGACGCTCAAACCATCGGGATGAGCGAAATGACATGTTGAAATGAGAAACCTATAACTTTCTTGTAAGCAGAAA
Organism: Muricea muricata; assembly: GCA_963855995.1. Lineage (NCBI taxonomy): Eukaryota > Metazoa > Cnidaria > Anthozoa > Malacalcyonacea > Plexauridae > Muricea > Muricea muricata. The sequence goes on along the minus strand of OY979718.1, from coordinate 30,446,464 downwards.
AGAAACGATCTTAGAACCATCAAAATCACCTTTTAAGCGTTCTAGAAGCGATTTGAACGTAAAAATATGCTCAAATCACCAACTAAAAGTTGCCGTTTTAAATCAATCAGGGTGACGTTTTAAAGCTTAAAATGATGTTTTCTGTGCTAAAGTGAACGAGTTGAGCGCAATGATGTACTGCATTCACAAACCTAAAAGAGACCTAATAAATGGAAATTGCAGAACTTAGCAAGTCGGGAATCATGTTTTCGGCGCTAAAACTATCGAGATGAGCGAAGTAACCCGTTGACATGAGAAACCAAAACTCTCTTGTAAACTGAAAAGAAACGATCATAGAACCATCAAAATTGCGTTTTTAGTCTTCTAGAAGCGATTTGAGCGTTAAAACATGCTCAAATCACCAACTTAAAATCGCCGTTTTATGTCGATCAAGGTGACGTTTTAAAGCTTAAAATGATGTTTTCAGTGTTAAAGTGAACGAGTTGAGCGAAATGATGTACTGCAATCACGGACCTAAAAGAGACCTTCTAAATGGAAATTGCAGAACTTAGCAAGGCCGGAATTAGGTTTTCGACGCTCAAACCATCGAGATGAGCGAAATCACATGTTGAAATGAGAAACCTATAATTTTCTTGTAAGCAGAAAAGAAACGATCTTAGAACCATCAAAATCGCGTTTTAAGCGTTCTAAAAGCGATTTGAACGTAAAAACATGCTCAAATCACCAACGAAAAATTGCTGTTTTAAATCGATCAGGGTGACGTTTTAGAGCTTAAAATGATGTTTTCAGTGCTAAAGTGAACGAGTTGAGCGCAATGATGTACTGCATTCAGGGACCTAAAAGAGACCTAATAAATGGAAATTGCAGAACTTAGCAAAGCGGGAATCAAGTTTTCGGCGCTCAAACTATCGAGATGAGGGAAGTAACCCGTTGACATGAGAAACCTATAACTCTCTTGTAAACTGAAAAGAAACGATCTTAGAACCATCAAAATTGCGTTTTTAGTCTTCTAGAAGCGATTTGAGCGTTAAAACATGCTCAAATCACCAATTTAAAATCGCCGTTTTATGTCGATCAGGGTGACGTTTTAAAGCTTAAAATGATGTTTTCAGTGCTAAAGTGAGCGAGTTGAGTGCAATGATGTACTGCAATCACGGACCTAAAAGAGACCTTCTAAATGGAAATTGCAGAACTTAGAAAGTCGGGAATCAGGTTTTCGGCGCTCAAACCATCGGGATAAGCGAAATGACATGTTGAAATGAGAAACCTGTAACTTGCTTGTACACTGAACAGAAACGATCTTAGAACCATCAAAATCGCGTTTTAAGCGTTCTAGAAGCGATTTGAACGTGAAAACATCCTCAAATCACCAACGAAAAATTGCTGTTTTAAATCGATCAGGGTGACGTTTTAGAGCTTAAAATGAGTTTTTCAGTGCCAAAAGTGAACGAGTTTAGCGCAATAATGTACTGCAATCACGGACCTAAAAGAGACCTAATAAATGGAAATTGCAGAACTTAGCAAGTCGGGAATCAGGTTTTCGGCGCTCAAACTATCGAGATGAGCAAAGTAACCCGTTGACATGAGAAACGTATAACTCTCTTGTAAAATGAAAAGAAACGATCTTAGAACCAGCAAAATTGCGTTTTAAGTGTTCTAGAAGCGATTTGAGCGTAAAAACCATGCTCAAATTACCAACTTAAAATCGCCGTTTTAAATCCATCAGGGTGACGTTTTAGAGCTTAAATTGATGTTTTCAGTGCTAAAGGGAACGAGTTGAGCGCAATGATGTACTGCAATCATGGACCTAAAAGAGACCTTCTAAATGGAAATTGCAGAACTTAGCAAGTCGGGAATTATGTTTTCAGTCCTCAAACCAACGGAATGAGCTAAATGACATCTTGAAATGAGAAACCTATAACTTGCTTGTACACTGAAAAGAAACAATCTTAGAACCATCAAAATCGCGTTTTAAGCCTTCTAGAAGCGATTTGAACGTAAAAACATGCTCAAATCACCAACTAAGAGTTGCCGTTTTAACTCGATCAGGGTGATGTTTTAAAGCCTAAAAATATGTTTTCAGGTGCTAAAGTGAACGAGTTGAGTGCAATGATGTACTGCAATCACGGACCTAAAAGAGACCCTCTAAATGGAAATTGCAGAACTTAGCAAGTCCGGAATCAGATTTTCGGCGCTCAAACCATCGGGATGAGCGAAATGACATGTTGAAATCAGAAACCTATAACTTGCTTGTAAACAGAAAAGAAACGATCTTAAAACCATCAAAATCGCGTTTTAAGCGTTCTACAAGCGATTGAGCGTAAAAATATGCGCAAATCACCAACTAAAAGTTGCCGTTTTAAATCAATCAGGGTGACGTTTTAAAGCTTAAAATGATGTTTTCTGTGCTAAAGTGAACGAGTTGAGCGCAATGATGTACTGCATTCACGGACCTAAAAGAGACCTAATAAATGGAAATTGCAGAACTTAGCAAGACGGGAATCATATTTTCGGCGCTCAAACTATCAAGATGAGCGAAGTAACCCGTTGACATGAGAAACCTATAACTCTCTTGTAAACTGAAAAGAAACGATCTTAGAACCATCAAAATTGCGTTTTTAGTCTTCTAGAAGCGATTTGAGCGTTAAAACATGCTCAAATCACCAACTTAAAATCGCCGTTTTATGTCGATCAAGGTGACGTTTTAAACCTTAAAATGATGTTTTCAGTGCTAAAGTGAACGAGTAAAGTGCAATGATGTACTGCATTCACGGACCTAAAAGAGACCTAATAAATGGAAATTGCAGAACTTAGCAAGTCGGGAATCAGGTTTTCGACGCTCAAACCATCGGGATGAGCGAAATGACATGTTGAAATGAGAAACCTATAACTTTCTTGTAAGCAGAAAAGAAACGATCTTAGAACCATCAAAATCACCTTTTAAGCGTTCTAGAAGCGATTTGAACGTAAAAATATGCTCAAATCACCAACTAAAAGTTGCCGTTTTAAATCAATCAGGGTGACGTTTTAAAGCTTAAAATGATGTTTTCTGTGCTAAAGTGAACGAGTTGAGCGCAATGATGTACTGCATTCACAAACCTAAAAGAGACCTAATAAATGGAAATTGCAGAACTTAGCAAGTCGGGAATCATGTTTTCGGCGCTAAAACTATCGAGATGAGCGAAGTAACCCGTTGACATGAGAAACCAAAACTCTCTTGTAAACTGAAAAGAAACGATCATAGAACCATCAAAATTGCGTTTTTAGTCTTCTAGAAGCGATTTCAGCGTTAAAACATGCTCAAATCACCAACTTAAAATCGCCGTTTTATGTCGATCAAGGTGACGTTTTAAAGCTTAAAATGATGTTTTCAGTGCTAAAGTGAACGAGTTGAGCGAAATGATGTACTGCAATCACGGACCTAAAAGAGACCTTCTAAATGGAAATTGCAGAACTTAGCAAGGCCGGAATTAGGTTTTCGACGCTCAAACCATCGAGATGAGCGAAATCACATGTTGAAATGAGAAACCTATAATTTTCTTGTAAGCAGAAAAGAAACGATCTTAGAACCATCAAAATCGCGTTTTAAGCGTTCTAAAAGCGATTTGAACGTAAAAACATGCTCAAATCACCAACGAAAAATTGCTGTTTTAAATCGATCAGGGTGACGTTTTAGAGCTTAAAATGATGTTTTCAGTGCTAAAGTGAACGAGTTGAGCGCAATGATGTACTGCATTCAGGGACCTAAAAGAGACCTAATAAATGGAAATTGCAGAACTTAGCAAAGCGGGAATCAAGTTTTCGGCGCTCAAACTATCGAGATGAGGGAAGTAACCCGTTGACATGAGAAACCTATAACTCTCTTGTAAACTGAAAAGAAACGATCTTAGAACCATCAAAATTGCGTTTTTAGTCTTCTAGAAGCGATTTGAGCGTTAAAACATGCTCAAATCACCAATTTAAAATCGCCGTTTTATGTCGATCAGGGTGACGTTTTAAAGCTTAAAATGATGTTTTCAGTGCTAAAGTGAGCGAGTTGAGTGCAATGATGTACTGCAATCACGGACCTAAAAGAGACCTTCTAAATGGAAATTGCAGAACTTAGAAAGTCGGGAATCAGGTTTTCGGCGCTCAAACCATCGGGATAAGCGAAATGACATGTTGAAATGAGAAACCTGTAACTTGCTTGTACACTGAACAGAAACGATCTTAGAACCATCAAAATCGCGTTTTAAGCGTTCTAGAAGCGATTTGAACGTGAAAACATCCTCAAATCACCAACGAAAAATTGCTGTTTTAAATCGATCAGGGTGACGTTTTAAAGCTTAAAATGATGTTTTCAGTGCCAAAAGTAAACGAGTTTAGCGCAATAATGTACTGCAATCACGGACCTAAAAGAGACCTAATAAATGGAAATTGCAGAACTTAGCAAGTCGGGAATCAGGTTTTCGGCGCTCAAACTATCGAGATGAGCAAAGTAACCCGTTGACATGAGAAACCTATAACTCTCTTGTAAAATGAAAAGAAACGATCTTAGAACCAGAAAAATTGCGTTTTAAGTGTTCTAGAAGCGATTTGAGCGTAAAAACCATGCTCAAATTACCAACTTAAAATCGCCGTTTTAAATCCATCAGGGTGACGTTTTAGAGCTTAAATTGATGTTTTCAGTGCTAAAGGGAACGAGTTGAGCGCAATGATGTACTGCAATCATGGACCTAAAAGAGACCTTCTAAATGGAAATTGCAGAACTTAGCAAGTCGGGAATTAGGTTTTCAGTCCTCAAACCAACGGGATGAGCGAAATGACATGTTGAAATGAGAAACCTATAACTTGCTTGTACACTGAAAAGAAACGATCTTAGAACCATCAAAATCGCGTTTTAAGCCTTCTAGAAGCGATTTGAACGTAAAAACATGCTCAAATCACCAACTAAAAGTTGCCGTTTTAACTCGATCAGGGTGATGTTTTAAAGCCTAAAATGATGTTTTCAGTGCTAAAGTGAACGAGTTGAGTGCAATGATGTACTGCAATCACGGACCTAAAAGAGACCCTCTAAATGGAAATTGCAGAACTTAGCAAGTCCGGAATCAGATTTTCGGCCCTCAAACCATCGGGATGAGTGAAATGACATGTTGAAATCAGAAACCTATAACTTGCTTGTAAACAGAAAAGAAACGATCTTAAAACCATCAAAATCGCGTTTTAAGCGTTCTACAAGCGATTGAGCGTAAAAATATGCGCAAATCACCAACTAAAAGTTGCCGTTTTAAATCAATCAGGGTGACGTTTTAAAGCTTAAAATGATGTTTTCTGTGCTAAAGTGAACGAGTTGAGCTCAATGATGTACTGCATTCACGGGATTGACTACCTCACGGGCGTTCTTGGTGGGTGATGTCAATATTTTTGCATGCGGTTGCTCATACAAATTCGTTATTTCTTCGTAAATAATCGTAAGACTATTCTCACTCACTGGGACTCTATCTACTTCACCAAAGTTTGCTAAAGAGGGAGCGCGTGGCGCGACAATCATTACTCGCCCTTCGGGCTCGCGCTTTTGCTAGATTTGGTGAAGTAGATAGAGTCCCAGTGAGTGAGAATAGTCTTACGATTATTTACGAAGGAATAACGAATTTGTATGAGCAACCGCATGCCAAAAATATTGACGTCACCCACAAAGAACGCCCGTGAGGTAGTCAATCCCTGCATTCACGGACCTAAAAGAGACCTAATAAATGGAAATTGCAAAACTTAGCAAGTCGGGAATCGTGTTTTCGGCGCTCAAACTATCGAGATGAGCGAAGTAACCCGTTGACATAAGAAAACCTATAACTCTCTTGTAATCTGAAAAGCAACGATCTTAGAACCATCAAAATTGCGTTTTAAGTGTTCTAGAAGCGATTTCATCGTAAAAACATGCTCAAGTCGCAAACTAAAAATTGCCGTTTTATGTCAATCAAGGCGACGTTTTAGGGCTTAAAAAGATGTTTTCAGTGCTAAAGTGAACGAGTTGAGAGCAATGATGTACTGCATTCAAGGACCTAAAACAGACCTTCAAAATTAAAATTGCACAACTTAGCAAGTCGGGAATCATGTTTTCGGCGCTCAAACCATCGGGATGAGCGAAATGACATGTTGAAATGAGAAACCTATAATTTTTTGTAAGCAGAAAAGAAACGATCTTAAAACCATCAAAATCACGTTTTAAGCGTTCTAGAAGCGATTTGAACGTAAAAATACGCTCAAATCACCAACTAAAAGTTGCCGTTTTAAATCAATCAGGGTGACGTTTTAAAGCTTAAAATGATGTTTTCTGTGCTAAAATGAACGAGTTGAGCGCAATGATGTACTGCATTCACGGACCTAAAAGAGACCTAATAAATGGAAATTGCAGAACTTAGCAAGTCGGGAATCAGGTTTTCGACGCTCAAACCATCGGGATGAGCGAAATGACATGTTGAAATTAGAAACCTATAACTTTCTTGTAAGCAGAAAAGAAACGATCTTAGAACCATCAAAATCACCTTTTAAGCGTTCTAGAAGCGATTTGAACGTAAAAATATGCTCAAATCACCAACTAAAAGTTGCCGTTTTAAATCAATCAGGGTGACGTTTTAAAGCTTAAAATGATGTTTTCTGTGCTAAAGTGAACGAGTTGAGCGCAATGATGTACTGCATTCACGGACCTAAAAGAGACCTAATAAATGGAAATTCCAGAACTTAGCAAGTCGGGAATCATGTTTTCAGCGCTCAAACTATCGAGATGAGCGAAGTAACCCGTTGACATGAGAAACCTATAACTCTCTTGTAAACTGAAAAGAAACGATCTTAGAACCATCAAAATTGCGTTTTTAGTCTTCTAGAAGCGATTTGAGCGTTAAAACATGCTCAAATAACCAACTTAAAATCGCCGTTTTATGTCGATTAAGGTGACGTTTTAAAGCTTAAAATGATGTTTTCAGTGCCAAAGTGAACGAGTTGAGCGAAATGATGTACTGCAATCACGGACCTAAAAGAGACCTTCTAAATGGAAATTGCAGAACTTAGCAAGGCCCGAATTAGGTTTTCGGCGCTCAAACCATCGAGATGAGCGAAATGACATGTTGAAATGAGAAACCTATAACTTGCTTTACACTGAAAAGAAACGATCTTAGAACCATCAAAATCGCGTTTTAAGCGTTCCAGAAGCGATTTGAACGTAAAAACATGCTCAAATCACCAACTAAAAGTTGCCGTTTTAAATCGATCAGGGTGACGTTTTAAAGCTTAAAATGATGTTTTCAGTGCTAAAGTGAACGAGTTGAATGCAATAATGTACTGCATTCACGGACCTAAAAGAGACCTAATAAATGGAAATTGCAGAACTTAGCAAGTCGGGAATCAGGTTTTTGGCGCTCAAACTATCGAGTTGAGCGAAGTAACCCGTTGACATGAGAAACCTATAACTCTCTTGTAAACTGAAAAGAAACGATCTTAGAACCATCAAAATTGCGTTTTAAGTGTTCTAGAAGCGATTTGAGCGTAAAAACATGCTCAAATCACACACTTAAAATCGCCGTTTTAAATCGATCAGGGTGACGTTTTCAAGCATAAAATGATGTTTTCAGTGCTAAAGTGAACGACTTGAGCGCAATGATGTACTGCAATTAGGGACCTAAAAGAGACCTTCTAAATGGAAATTGCAGAACTTAGCAAGTCGGGAATCAGGTTTTCGGCGCTCAAAATATCGGGATGAGCGAAATGACATGTTGAAATGAGAAACCTAAAACTTGCTTGTGAACTGAAAAGAAACGATCTTAGAACAATCAAAATCGCGTTTTAAGCGTTCTAGAAGCGATTTGAAAGTTAAAATATGCTCAAATCACCAACTTAAAATCGCCGTTTTAAATCGGTCAGGGTGACGTTTTAGAGCTTAAAATGATGTTTTCAGTGCTAAAGTGAACGAGTTGAGTGCAATGATGTACTGCATTCACGGACATAAAAGAGACCTTCTAAATGGAAATTGCAGAACTAAGGATGTCGGGAATCATGTTTTCGGCGCTCAAACCATCTAGATTAGCAAAATAACACCTTGACATGAGAAACCTAGAGCTTCCTTGTAAACTTAAAAGAAACGATCTTAGAACCATCAAAATCGCGTTTTACCCGTTCTAGAACGTTTCGAACGTAAAAACATGCTAAAATCACCAACTTAAAATCGCCGTTTTAAATCGATCAGGGTGACGTTTTAGAGCTTAAAATGATGTTTTCAGTGCTAAAGTGAACGAGTTGAGCGCAATGATGTTCTGCAATCACGGACCTAAAAGAGACCTTCTAAATGGAAATTGCAGAACTTAGCAAGTCGGGAATCAGGTTTTCGGCGCTCAAACCATCGGGATGAGCGAAATGACATGTTGAAATGAGAAACCTATAACTTGCTTGTAAACAGAAAAGAAACGATCTTAGAATCATCTAAATCGCGTTTTAAGCGTTCTAGAAGCGATTTGAGCGTAAAAATATGCTCAAATCACCAACTAAAAGTTGCCGTTTTAAATCAATCAGGGTGACGTTTTAAAGCTAAAAATGATGTTTTCTGTGCTAAAGTGAACGAGTTGAGTGCAATGATGTACTACAATCACGGAGCTAAAAGAGACCTTCAAAATTAAAATTTAACAACTTAGCAAGTCGGGAATCATATTTTCGGCGCTCAAGCCATCGAAATGAGCGAAATAACACGTTGACATGAGAAACCTATAACTTGCTTGTGAACTGAAAAGAAACGATCTTAGAACAATCAAAATCGCGTTTTAAGCGTTCTAGAAGCGATTTGAACGTAAAAACATGCTCAAATCACCAACTTAAAATCGCCGTTTTAAATGGATCAGGGTGACGTTTTAGAGCTTAAAATGATGTTTTCAGTGCTAAAGTGAACGAGTTGAGCGCAATGATGTACTGCAATCACGGACCTAAAAGAGATCTTCTAATTGGAAATTGCAGAACTTAGCAAGGCGGGAATCAGGTTTTCGACGCTCAAAATATCGGGATGAGCAAAATGACATGTTGAAATGAGAAACTTATAACTTGCTTGTAAACAGAAAAGAAACGATCTTAGAACCATATAAATCGCGTTTTAAGCGTTCTAGAAGCGATTTGAGCGTTAAAATATGCTCAAATAACCAACTAAAAATCGCCGTTTTAAGTCGATCAGGGCGACGTTTTAGAGCTTAAAATGATGTTTTCAGTGCTAAAGTGAACGAGTTCAGCGCAATGATGTACTGCATTCACGGACCTAAAAGGGACCTTCTAAATAAAAATTGCAGAACTAAGCATGTCGGGAATCATGTTTTCGGCGCTCAAACCATCGAGATGAGCAAAATAACACCTTGACATGAGAAACCTATAACTTGCTTGTAAACTGATAAGAAACGATCTTAGAACGATCAAAATCGCGTTTTAAGCGTTCTAGAAGCGATTTAAGCGTAAAAAACATCCTCAAATCACCAACTTAAAATCGCCGTTTTAAATCGATCAGGGTGACGTTTTAGAGCTTAAAATGATGTTTTCAGTGCTAAAGTGAACAAGTTGAGCGCAATAATGTACTGCAATGACGGACCTAAAAGAGACCTTCTAAATGGAAATTGCAGAACTTAGCAAGGCGGGAATCAGGTTTTCGACGCTCAAACCATCGGGATGAGCGAAATGACATGTTGAAATGAGAGACCTATAACTTGCTTGTAAGCAGAAAAGAAACGATCTTAGAACCATAAAAATCGCGTTTTAAGCGTTCTAGAAGCGATTTGAACGTAAAAACATGCTCAAATCACCAACAAAAAATTGCTGTTTTAAATCGATCAGGGTGACGTTTTAGAGCTTAAAATGATGTTTTCAGTGCTAAAGTGAACGAGTTGAGCGCAATAATGTACTGCAATGACGGACCTAAAAGAGACCCAATAAATGGAAATTGCAGAACTTAGCAAGTCGGGAATCATGTTTTCGGCGCTCAAACTGTCGAGATGAGCGAAGTAACCCGTTGACATGAGAAACCTATAACTCTCTAGTAAACTGAACAGAAACGATCTTAGAACCATCAAAATTGCGTTTTAAGTGTTCTAGCAGCGATTTGAGCGTAAAAACATGCTCAAATCACCAACTAAAAATCGCCGTTTTATGTCGATCAGGGCGACGTTTTAGAGCTTAAAATGATGTTTTCAGTGCTAAAGTGAACGAGTTGAGTGCAATGATGTACTGCAATCACGGACCTAAAAGAGACCTTCTAAATGGAAATTGCAGAACTTAGCAAGTCGGGAATCAGGCTTTCGGCGCTCAAACCATCGGGATGAGCGAAATGACATGTTGAAATGAGAAACCTATAACTTCCTTGTACACTGAAAAAAAACGATCTTAGAGCCATCAAAATCGCGTTTTAAGCATTCTCAAAGCGATTTGAACGTAAAAACATGCTCAAATCACAAACTAAAAGTTGCCGTTTTAAATCGATCAGCGTGACGTTTTAAAGCATAAAATGATGTTTTCAGTGCTAAAGTGAACGAGTTGAGAGCAATGATGTACTGCATTCACGGACCTAAAACAGACCTTCAAAATTAAAATTGCCCAACTTAGCAAGTCGGGAATCATGTTTTCGGCGCTCAAACCATCGGGATGAGCGAAATGACATGTTGAAATGAGAAACCTATAACTTTCTCTTAAGCAGAAAAGAAACGATCTTAGAACCATCAAAATCACCTTCTAAGCGTTCTAGAAGCGATTTGAACGTAAAAATATGCTCAAATCACCAACTAAAAGTTGCCGTTTTAAATCAATCAGGGTGACGTTTTAAAGCTTAAAATGATGTTTTCTGTGCTAAAGTGAACGAGTTGAGCGCAATGATGTACTGCATTCACAAACCTAAAAGAGACCTAATAAATGGAAATTGCAGAACTTAGCAAGTCGGGAATCATGTTTTCGGCGCTAAAACTATCGAGATGAGCGAAGTAACCCGTTGTCATGAGAAACCTATAACTCTCTTGTAAACTGAAAAGAAACGATCATAGAACCATCAAAATTGCGTTTTAAGTGTTCTAGAAGCGATTTGAGCGTAAAAACATGCTCAAATCACCAACTTAAAATCGCCGTTTTAAATCCATCAGGGTGACGTTTTAGAGCTTAAATTGATGTTTTCAGTGCTAAAGTGAACGAGTTGAGCGCAATGATGTACTGCAATAACGGACCTAAAAGAGACCTTCTAAATGGAAATTGCAGAACTTAGCAAGTCCGGAATCAGGTTTTCGGTCCTCAAACCAACGGGATGAGCGAGATGACATGTTGAAATGAGAAACCTATAATTTTCTTGTAAGCAGAAAAGAAACGATCTTAGAACCATCAAAATCGCGTTTTAAGCGTTCTAAAAGCGATTTGAACGTAAAAACATGCTCAAATCACCAACGAAAAATTGCTGTTTTAAATCGATCAGGGTGACGTTTTAGAGCTTAAAATGATGTTTTCAGTGCTAAAGTGAACGAGTTGAGCGCAATGATGTACTGCATTCAGGGACCTAAAAGAGACCTAATAAATGGAAATTGCAGAACTTAGCAAAGCGGGAATCAAGTTTTCGGCGCTCAAACTATCGAGATGAGGGAAGTAACCCGTTGACATGAGAAACCTATAACTCTCTTGTAAACTGAAAAGAAACGATCTTAGAACCATCAAAATTGCGTTTTTAGTCTTCTAGAAGCGATTTGAGCGTTAAAACATGCTCAAATCACCAATTTAAAATCGCCGTTTTATGTCGATCAGGGTGACGTTTTAAAGCTTAAAATGATGTTTTCAGTGCTAAAGTGAGCGAGTTGAGTGCAATGATGTACTGCAATCACGGACCTAAAAGAGACCTTCTAAATGGAAATTGCAGAACTTAGAAAGTCGGGAATCAGGTTTTCGGCGCTCAAACCATCGGGATAAGCGAAATGACATGTTGAAATGAGAAACCTGTAACTTGCTTGTACACTGAACAGAAACGATCTTAGAACCATCAAAATCGCGTTTTAAGCGTTCTAGAAGCGATTTGAACGTGAAAACATCCTCAAATCACCAACGAAAAATTGCTGTTTTAAATCGATCAGGGTGACGTTTTAGAGCTTAAAATGAGTTTTTCAGTGCCAAAAGTGAACGAGTTTAGCGCAATAATGTACTGCAATCACGGACCTAAAAGAGACCTAATAAATGGAAATTGCAGAACTTAGCAAGTCGGGAATCAGGTTTTCGGCGCTCAAACTATCGAGATGAGCAAAGTAACCCGTTGACATGAGAAACGTATAACTCTCTTGTAAAATGAAAAGAAACGATCTTAGAACCAGCAAAATTGCGTTTTAAGTGTTCTAGAAGCGATTTGAGCGTAAAAACCATGCTCAAATTACCAACTTAAAATCGCCGTTTTAAATCCATCAGGGTGACGTTTTAGAGCTTAAATTGATGTTTTCAGTGCTAAAGGGAACGAGTTGAGCGCAATGATGTACTGCAATCATGGACCTAAAAGAGACCTTCTAAATGGAAATTGCAGAACTTAGCAAGTCGGGAATTATGTTTTCAGTCCTCAAACCAACGGAATGAGCTAAATGACATCTTGAAATGAGAAACCTATAACTTGCTTGTACACTGAAAAGAAACAATCTTAGAACCATCAAAATCGCGTTTTAAGCCTTCTAGAAGCGATTTGAACGTAAAAACATGCTCAAATCACCAACTAAGAGTTGCCGTTTTAACTCGATCAGGGTGATGTTTTAAAGCCTAAAAATATGTTTTCAGGTGCTAAAGTGAACGAGTTGAGTGCAATGATGTACTGCAATCACGGACCTAAAAGAGACCCTCTAAATGGAAATTGCAGAACTTAGCAAGTCCGGAATCAGATTTTCGGCGCTCAAACCATCGGGATGAGCGAAATGACATGTTGAAATCAGAAACCTATAACTTGCTTGTAAACAGAAAAGAAACGATCTTAAAACCATCAAAATCGCGTTTTAAGCGTTCTACAAGCGATTGAGCGTAAAAATATGCGCAAATCACCAACTAAAAGTTGCCGTTTTAAATCAATCAGGGTGACGTTTTAAAGCTTAAAATGATGTTTTCTGTGCTAAAGTGAACGAGTTGAGCGCAATGATGTACTGCATTCACGGACCTAAAAGAGACCTAATAAATGGAAATTGCAGAACTTAGCAAGACGGGAATCATATTTTCGGCGCTCAAACTATCAAGATGAGCGAAGTAACCCGTTGACATGAGAAACCTATAACTCTCTTGTAAACTGAAAAGAAACGATCTTAGAACCATCAAAATTGCGTTTTTAGTCTTCTAGAAGCGATTTGAGCGTTAAAACATGCTCAAATCACCAACTTAAAATCGCCGTTTTATGTCGATCAAGGTGACGTTTTAAACCTTAAAATGATGTTTTCAGTGCTAAAGTGAACGAGTAAAGTGCAATGATGTACTGCATTCACGGACCTAAAAGAGACCTAATAAATGGAAATTGCAGAACTTAGCAAGTCGGGAATCAGGTTTTCGACGCTCAAACCATCGGGATGAGCGAAATGACATGTTGAAATGAGAAACCTATAACTTTCTTGTAAGCAGAAAAGAAACGATCTTAGAACCATCAAAATCACCTTTTAAGCGTTCTAGAAGCGATTTGAACGTAAAAATATGCTCAAATCACCAACTAAAAGTTGCCGTTTTAAATCAATCAGGGTGACGTTTTAAAGCTTAAAATGATGTTTTCTGTGCTAAAGTGAACGAGTTGAGCGCAATGATGTACTGCATTCACAAACCTAAAAGAGACCTAATAAATGGAAATTGCAGAACTTAGCAAGTCGGGAATCATGTTTTCGGCGCTAAAACTATCGAGATGAGCGAAGTAACCCGTTGACATGAGAAACCAAAACTCTCTTGTAAACTGAAAAGAAACGATCATAGAACCATCAAAATTGCGTTTTTAGTCTTCTAGAAGCGATTTCAGCGTTAAAACATGCTCAAATCACCAACTTAAAATCGCCGTTTTATGTCGATCAAGGTGACGTTTTAAAGCTTAAAATGATGTTTTCAGTGCTAAAGTGAACGAGTTGAGCGAAATGATGTACTGCAATCACGGACCTAAAAGAGACCTTCTAAATGGAAATTGCAGAACTTAGCAAGGCCGGAATTAGGTTTTCGACGCTCAAACCATCGAGATGAGCGAAATCACATGTTGAAATGAGAAACCTATAATTTTCTTGTAAGCAGAAAAGAAACGATCTTAGAACCATCAAAATCGCGTTTTAAGCGTTCTAAAAGCGATTTGAACGTAAAAACATGCTCAAATCACCAACGAAAAATTGCTGTTTTAAATCGATCAGGGTGACGTTTTAGAGCTTAAAATGATGTTTTCAGTGCTAAAGTGAACGAGTTGAGCGCAATGATGTACTGCATTCAGGGACCTAAAAGAGACCTAATAAATGGAAATTGCAGAACTTAGCAAAGCGGGAATCAAGTTTTCGGCGCTCAAACTATCGAGATGAGGGAAGTAACCCGTTGACATGAGAAACCTATAACTCTCTTGTAAACTGAAAAGAAACGATCTTAGAACCATCAAAATTGCGTTTTTAGTCTTCTAGAAGCGATTTGAGCGTTAAAACATGCTCAAATCACCAATTTAAAATCGCCGTTTTATGTCGATCAGGGTGACGTTTTAAAGCTTAAAATGATGTTTTCAGTGCTAAAGTGAGCGAGTTGAGTGCAATGATGTACTGCAATCACGGACCTAAAAGAGACCTTCTAAATGGAAATTGCAGAACTTAGAAAGTCGGGAATCAGGTTTTCGGCGCTCAAACCATCGGGATAAGCGAAATGACATGTTGAAATGAGAAACCTGTAACTTGCTTGTACACTGAACAGAAACGATCTTAGAACCATCAAAATCGCGTTTTAAGCGTTCTAGAAGCGATTTGAACGTGAAAACATCCTCAAATCACCAACGAAAAATTGCTGTTTTAAATCGATCAGGGTGACGTTTTAAAGCTTAAAATGATGTTTTCAGTGCCAAAAGTAAACGAGTTTAGCGCAATAATGTACTGCAATCACGGACCTAAAAGAGACCTAATAAATGGAAATTGCAGAACTTAGCAAGTCGGGAATCAGGTTTTCGGCGCTCAAACTATCGAGATGAGCAAAGTAACCCGTTGACATGAGAAACCTATAACTCTCTTGTAAAATGAAAAGAAACGATCTTAGAACCAGAAAAATTGCGTTTTAAGTGTTCTAGAAGCGATTTGAGCGTAAAAACCATGCTCAAATTACCAACTTAAAATCGCCGTTTTAAATCCATCAGGGTGACGTTTTAGAGCTTAAATTGATGTTTTCAGTGCTAAAGGGAACGAGTTGAGCGCAATGATGTACTGCAATCATGGACCTAAAAGAGACCTTCTAAATGGAAATTGCAGAACTTAGCAAGTCGGGAATTAGGTTTTCAGTCCTCAAACCAACGGGATGAGCGAAATGACATGTTGAAATGAGAAACCTATAACTTGCTTGTACACTGAAAAGAAACGATCTTAGAACCATCAAAATCGCGTTTTAAGCCTTCTAGAAGCGATTTGAACGTAAAAACATGCTCAAATCACCAACTAAAAGTTGCCGTTTTAACTCGATCAGGGTGATGTTTTAAAGCCTAAAATGATGTTTTCAGTGCTAAAGTGAACGAGTTGAGTGCAATGATGTACTGCAATCACGGACCTAAAAGAGACCCTCTAAATGGAAATTGCAGAACTTAGCAAGTCCGGAATCAGATTTTCGGCCCTCAAACCATCGGGATGAGTGAAATGACATGTTGAAATCAGAAACCTATAACTTGCTTGTAAACAGAAAAGAAACGATCTTAAAACCATCAAAATCGCGTTTTAAGCGTTCTACAAGCGATTGAGCGTAAAAATATGCGCAAATCACCAACTAAAAGTTGCCGTTTTAAATCAATCAGGGTGACGTTTTAAAGCTTAAAATGATGTTTTCTGTGCTAAAGTGAACGAGTTGAGCTCAATGATGTACTGCATTCACGGGATTGACTACCTCACGGGCGTTCTTGGTGGGTGATGTCAATATTTTTGCATGCGGTTGCTCATACAAATTCGTTATTTCTTCGTAAATAATCGTAAGACTATTCTCACTCACTGGGACTCTATCTACTTCACCAAAGTTTGCTAAAGAGGGAGCGCGTGGCGCGACAATCATTACTCGCCCTTCGGGCTCGCGCTTTTGCTAGATTTGGTGAAGTAGATAGAGTCCCAGTGAGTGAGAATAGTCTTACGATTATTTACGAAGGAATAACGAATTTGTATGAGCAACCGCATGCCAAAAATATTGACGTCACCCACAAAGAACGCCCGTGAGGTAGTCAATCCCTGCATTCACGGACCTAAAAGAGACCTAATAAATGGAAATTGCAAAACTTAGCAAGTCGGGAATCGTGTTTTCGGCGCTCAAACTATCGAGATGAGCGAAGTAACCCGTTGACATAAGAAAACCTATAACTCTCTTGTAATCTGAAAAGCAACGATCTTAGAACCATCAAAATTGCGTTTTAAGTGTTCTAGAAGCGATTTCATCGTAAAAACATGCTCAAGTCGCAAACTAAAAATTGCCGTTTTATGTCAATCAAGGCGACGTTTTAGGGCTTAAAAAGATGTTTTCAGTGCTAAAGTGAACGAGTTGAGAGCAATGATGTACTGCATTCAAGGACCTAAAACAGACCTTCAAAATTAAAATTGCACAACTTAGCAAGTCGGGAATCATGTTTTCGGCGCTCAAACCATCGGGATGAGCGAAATGACATGTTGAAATGAGAAACCTATAATTTTTTGTAAGCAGAAAAGAAACGATCTTAAAACCATCAAAATCACGTTTTAAGCGTTCTAGAAGCGATTTGAACGTAAAAATACGCTCAAATCACCAACTAAAAGTTGCCGTTTTAAATCAATCAGGGTGACGTTTTAAAGCTTAAAATGATGTTTTCTGTGCTAAAATGAACGAGTTGAGCGCAATGATGTACTGCATTCACGGACCTAAAAGAGACCTAATAAATGGAAATTGCAGAACTTAGCAAGTCGGGAATCAGGTTTTCGACGCTCAAACCATCGGGATGAGCGAAATGACATGTTGAAATTAGAAACCTATAACTTTCTTGTAAGCAGAAAAGAAACGATCTTAGAACCATCAAAATCACCTTTTAAGCGTTCTAGAAGCGATTTGAACGTAAAAATATGCTCAAATCACCAACTAAAAGTTGCCGTTTTAAATCAATCAGGGTGACGTTTTAAAGCTTAAAATGATGTTTTCTGTGCTAAAGTGAACGAGTTGAGCGCAATGATGTACTGCATTCACGGACCTAAAAGAGACCTAATAAATGGAAATTCCAGAACTTAGCAAGTCGGGAATCATGTTTTCAGCGCTCAAACTATCGAGATGAGCGAAGTAACCCGTTGACATGAGAAACCTATAACTCTCTTGTAAACTGAAAAGAAACGATCTTAGAACCATCAAAATTGCGTTTTTAGTCTTCTAGAAGCGATTTGAGCGTTAAAACATGCTCAAATAACCAACTTAAAATCGCCGTTTTATGTCGATTAAGGTGACGTTTTAAAGCTTAAAATGATGTTTTCAGTGCCAAAGTGAACGAGTTGAGCGAAATGATGTACTGCAATCACGGACCTAAAAGAGACCTTCTAAATGGAAATTGCAGAACTTAGCAAGGCCCGAATTAGGTTTTCGGCGCTCAAACCATCGAGATGAGCGAAATGACATGTTGAAATGAGAAACCTATAACTTGCTTTACACTGAAAAGAAACGATCTTAGAACCATCAAAATCGCGTTTTAAGCGTTCCAGAAGCGATTTGAACGTAAAAACATGCTCAAATCACCAACTAAAAGTTGCCGTTTTAAATCGATCAGGGTGACGTTTTAAAGCTTAAAATGATGTTTTCAGTGCTAAAGTGAACGAGTTGAATGCAATAATGTACTGCATTCACGGACCTAAAAGAGACCTAATAAATGGAAATTGCAGAACTTAGCAAGTCGGGAATCAGGTTTTTGGCGCTCAAACTATCGAGTTGAGCGAAGTAACCCGTTGACATGAGAAACCTATAACTCTCTTGTAAACTGAAAAGAAACGATCTTAGAACCATCAAAATTGCGTTTTAAGTGTTCTAGAAGCGATTTGAGCGTAAAAACATGCTCAAATCACACACTTAAAATCGCCGTTTTAAATCGATCAGGGTGACGTTTTCAAGCATAAAATGATGTTTTCAGTGCTAAAGTGAACGACTTGAGCGCAATGATGTACTGCAATTAGGGACCTAAAAGAGACCTTCTAAATGGAAATTGCAGAACTTAGCAAGTCGGGAATCAGGTTTTCGGCGCTCAAAATATCGGGATGAGCGAAATGACATGTTGAAATGAGAAACCTAAAACTTGCTTGTGAACTGAAAAGAAACGATCTTAGAACAATCAAAATCGCGTTTTAAGCGTTCTAGAAGCGATTTGAAAGTTAAAATATGCTCAAATCACCAACTTAAAATCGCCGTTTTAAATCGGTCAGGGTGACGTTTTAGAGCTTAAAATGATGTTTTCAGTGCTAAAGTGAACGAGTTGAGTGCAATGATGTACTGCATTCACGGACATAAAAGAGACCTTCTAAATGGAAATTGCAGAACTAAGGATGTCGGGAATCATGTTTTCGGCGCTCAAACCATCTAGATTAGCAAAATAACACCTTGACATGAGAAACCTAGAGCTTCCTTGTAAACTTAAAAGAAACGATCTTAGAACCATCAAAATCGCGTTTTACCCGTTCTAGAACGTTTCGAACGTAAAAACATGCTAAAATCACCAACTTAAAATCGCCGTTTTAAATCGATCAGGGTGACGTTTTAGAGCTTAAAATGATGTTTTCAGTGCTAAAGTGAACGAGTTGAGCGCAATGATGTTCTGCAATCACGGACCTAAAAGAGACCTTCTAAATGGAAATTGCAGAACTTAGCAAGTCGGGAATCAGGTTTTCGGCGCTCAAACCATCGGGATGAGCGAAATGACATGTTGAAATGAGAAACCTATAACTTGCTTGTAAACAGAAAAGAAACGATCTTAGAATCATCTAAATCGCGTTTTAAGCGTTCTAGAAGCGATTTGAGCGTAAAAATATGCTCAAATCACCAACTAAAAGTTGCCGTTTTAAATCAATCAGGGTGACGTTTTAAAGCTAAAAATGATGTTTTCTGTGCTAAAGTGAACGAGTTGAGTGCAATGATGTACTACAATCACGGAGCTAAAAGAGACCTTCAAAATTAAAATTTAACAACTTAGCAAGTCGGGAATCATATTTTCGGCGCTCAAGCCATCGAAATGAGCGAAATAACACGTTGACATGAGAAACCTAAAACTTGCTTGTGAACTGAAAAGAAACGATCTTAGAACAATCAAAATCGCGTTTTAAGCGTTCTAGAAGCGATTTGAAAGTTAAAATATGCTCAAATCACCAACTTAAAATCGCCGTTTTAAATCGGTCAGGGTGACGTTTTAGAGCTTAAAATGATGTTTTCAGTGCTAAAGTGAACGAGTTGAGTGCAATGATGTACTGCATTCACGGACATAAAAGAGACCTTCTAAATGGAAATTGCAGAACTAAGGATGTCGGGAATCATGTTTTCGGCGCTCAAACCATCTAGATTAGCAAAATAACACCTTGACATGAGAAACCTAGAGCTTCCTTGTAAACTTAAAAGAAACGATCTTAGAACCATCAAAATCGCGTTTTACCCGTTCTAGAACGTTTCGAACGTAAAAACATGCTAAAATCACCAACTTAAAATCGCCGTTTTAAATCGATCAGGGTGACGTTTTAGAGCTTAAAATGATGTTTTCAGTGCTAAAGTGAACGAGTTGAGCGCAATGATGTTCTGCAATCACGGACCTAAAAGAGACCTTCTAAATGGAAATTGCAGAACTTAGCAAGTCGGGAATCAGGTTTTCGGCGCTCAAACCATCGGGATGAGCGAAATGACATGTTGAAATGAGAAACCTATAACTTGCTTGTAAACAGAAAAGAAACGATCTTAGAATCATCTAAATCGCGTTTTAAGCGTTCTAGAAGCGATTTGAGCGTAAAAATATGCTCAAATCACCAACTAAAAGTTGCCGTTTTAAATCAATCAGGGTGACGTTTTAAAGCTAAAAATGATGTTTTCTGTGCTAAAGTGAACGAGTTGAGTGCAATGATGTACTACAATCACGGAGCTAAAAGAGACCTTCAAAATTAAAATTTAACAACTTAGCAAGTCGGGAATCATATTTTCGGCGCTCAAGCCATCGAAATGAGCGAAATAACACGTTGACATGAGAAACCTATAACTTGCTTGTGAACTGAAAAGAAACGATCTTAGAACAATCAAAATCGCGTTTTAAGCGTTCTAGAAGCGATTTGAACGTAAAAACATGCTCAAATCACCAACTTAAAATCGCCGTTTTAAATGGATCAGGGTGACGTTTTAGAGCTTAAAATGATGTTTTCAGTGCTAAAGTGAACGAGTTGAGCGCAATGATGTACTGCAATCACGGACCTAAAAGAGATCTTCTAATTGGAAATTGCAGAACTTAGCAAGGCGGGAATCAGGTTTTCGACGCTCAAAATATCGGGATGAGCAAAATGACATGTTGAAATGAGAAACTTATAACTTGCTTGTAAACAGAAAAGAAACGATCTTAGAACCATATAAATCGCGTTTTAAGCGTTCTAGAAGCGATTTGAGCGTTAAAATATGCTCAAATAACCAACTAAAAATCGCCGTTTTAAGTCGATCAGGGCGACGTTTTAGAGCTTAAAATGATGTTTTCAGTGCTAAAGTGAACGAGTTCAGCGCAATGATGTACTGCATTCACGGACCTAAAAGGGACCTTCTAAATAAAAATTGCAGAACTAAGCATGTCGGGAATCATGTTTTCGGCGCTCAAACCATCGAGATGAGCAAAATAACACCTTGACATGAGAAACCTATAACTTGCTTGTAAACTGATAAGAAACGATCTTAGAACGATCAAAATCGCGTTTTAAGCGTTCTAGAAGCGATTTAAGCGTAAAAAACATCCTCAAATCACCAACTTAAAATCGCCGTTTTAAATCGATCAGGGTGACGTTTTAGAGCTTAAAATGATGTTTTCAGTGCTAAAGTGAACAAGTTGAGCGCAATAATGTACTGCAATGACGGACCTAAAAGAGACCTTCTAAATGGAAATTGCAGAACTTAGCAAGGCGGGAATCAGGTTTTCGACGCTCAAACCATCGGGATGAGCGAAATGACATGTTGAAATGAGAGACCTATAACTTGCTTGTAAGCAGAAAAGAAACGATCTTAGAACCATAAAAATCGCGTTTTAAGCGTTCTAGAAGCGATTTGAACGTAAAAACATGCTCAAATCACCAACAAAAAATTGCTGTTTTAAATCGATCAGGGTGACGTTTTAGAGCTTAAAATGATGTTTTCAGTGCTAAAGTGAACGAGTTGAGCGCAATAATGTACTGCAATGACGGACCTAAAAGAGACCCAATAAATGGAAATTGCAGAACTTAGCAAGTCGGGAATCATGTTTTCGGCGCTCAAACTGTCGAGATGAGCGAAGTAACCCGTTGACATGAGAAACCTATAACTCTCTAGTAAACTGAACAGAAACGATCTTAGAACCATCAAAATTGCGTTTTAAGTGTTCTAGCAGCGATTTGAGCGTAAAAACATGCTCAAATCACCAACTAAAAATCGCCGTTTTATGTCGATCAGGGCGACGTTTTAGAGCTTAAAATGATGTTTTCAGTGCTAAAGTGAACGAGTTGAGTGCAATGATGTACTGCAATCACGGACCTAAAAGAGACCTTCTAAATGGAAATTGCAGAACTTAGCAAGTCGGGAATCAGGCTTTCGGCGCTCAAACCATCGGGATGAGCGAAATGACATGTTGAAATGAGAAACCTATAACTTCCTTGTACACTGAAAAAAAACGATCTTAGAGCCATCAAAATCGCGTTTTAAGCATTCTCAAAGCGATTTGAACGTAAAAACATGCTCAAATCACAAACTAAAAGTTGCCGTTTTAAATCGATCAGCGTGACGTTTTAAAGCATAAAATGATGTTTTCAGTGCTAAAGTGAACGAGTTGAGAGCAATGATGTACTGCATTCACGGACCTAAAACAGACCTTCAAAATTAAAATTGCCCAACTTAGCAAGTCGGGAATCATGTTTTCGGCGCTCAAACCATCGGGATGAGCGAAATGACATGTTGAAATGAGAAACCTATAACTTTCTCTTAAGCAGAAAAGAAACGATCTTAGAACCATCAAAATCACCTTCTAAGCGTTCTAGAAGCGATTTGAACGTAAAAATATGCTCAAATCACCAACTAAAAGTTGCCGTTTTAAATCAATCAGGGTGACGTTTTAAAGCTTAAAATGATGTTTTCTGTGCTAAAGTGAACGAGTTGAGCGCAATGATGTACTGCATTCACAAACCTAAAAGAGACCTAATAAATGGAAATTGCAGAACTTAGCAAGTCGGGAATCATGTTTTCGGCGCTAAAACTATCGAGATGAGCGAAGTAACCCGTTGTCATGAGAAACCTATAACTCTCTTGTAAACTGAAAAGAAACGATCATAGAACCATCAAAATTGCGTTTTAAGTGTTCTAGAAGCGATTTGAGCGTAAAAACATGCTCAAATCACCAACTTAAAATCGCCGTTTTAAATCCATCAGGGTGACGTTTTAGAGCTTAAATTGATGTTTTCAGTGCTAAAGTGAACGAGTTGAGCGCAATGATGTACTGCAATAACGGACCTAAAAGAGACCTTCTAAATGGAAATTGCAGAACTTAGCAAGTCCGGAATCAGGTTTTCGGTCCTCAAACCAACGGGATGAGCGAGATGACATGTTGAAATGAGAAACCTATAACTTGCTTGTAAGCAGAAAAGAAACGATCTTAGAACCATCAAAATCGCGTTTTAAGCGTTCTAGAAGCGATTTGAACGTAAAAACATGCTCAAATCACAAACTAAAAATTGCTGTTTTAAATCGATCAGGGTGACGTTTTAGAGCTTAAAATTATGTTTTCAGTGCTAAAGTGAACGAGTTGAGCGCAATGATGTACTGCATTCAGGGACCTAAAAGAGACCTAATAAATGGAAATTGCAGAACTTAGCAAAGCGGGAATCAAGTTTTCGGCGCTCAAACTATCGAGATGAGGGAAGTAACCCGTTGACATGAGAAACCTATAACTCTCTTGTAAACTGAAAAGAAACGATCTTAGAACCATCAAAATTGCGTTTTTAGTCTTCTAGAAGCGATTTGAGCGTTAAAACATGCTCAAATCACCAATTTAAAATCGCCGTTTTATGTCGATCAGGGTGACGTTTTAAAGCTTAAAATGATGTTTTCAGTGCTAAAGTGAACGAGTTGAGTGCAATGATGTACTGCAATCACGGACCTAAAAGAGACCTTCTAAATGGAAATTGCAGAACTTAGAAAGTCGGGAATCAGGTTTTCGGCGCTCAAACCATCGGGATAAGCGAAATGACATGTATAAATGAGAAACCTGTAACTTGCTTGTACACTGAACAGAAACGATCTTAGAACCATCAAAATCGCGTTTTAAGCGTTCTAGAAGCGATTTGAACGTGAAAACATCCTCAAATCACCAACGAAAAATTGCTGTTTTAAATCGATCAGGGTGAAGTTTTAGAGCTTAAAATGATGTTTTCAGTGCCAAAAGTGAACGAGTTTAGCGCAATAATGTACTGCAATCACGGACCTAAAAGAGACCTAATAAATGGAATTTGCAGAACTTAGCAAGTCGGGAATCAGGTTTTCGGCGCTCAAACTATCGAGATGAGCAAAGTAACCCGTTGACATGAGAAACCTATAACTCTCTTGTAAAATGAAAAGAAACGATCTTAGAACCAGCAAAATTGCGTTTTAAGTGTTCTAGAAGCGATTTGAGCGTAAAAACATGCTCAAATTACCAACTTAAAATCGCCGTTTTAAATCCATCAGGGTGACGTTTTAGAGCTTAAATTGATGTTTTCAGTGCTAAAGGGAACGAGTTGAGCGCAATGATGTACTGCAATCATGGACCTAAAAGAGACCTTCTAAATGGAAATTGCAGAACTTAGCAAGTCGGGAATTAGGTTTTCAGTCCTCAAACCAACGGGATGAGCGAAATGACATGTTGAAATGAGAAACCTATAACTTGCTTGTACACTGAAAAGAAACGATCTTAGAACCATCAAAATCGCGTTTTAAGCGTTCTAGAAGCGATTTGAACGTAAAAACATGCTCGAATCACCAACTAAAAGTTGCCGTTTTAACTCGATCAGGGTGATGTTTTAAAGCCTAAAATGATGTTTTCAGTGCTAAAGTGAACGAGTTGAGTGCAATGATGTACTGCAATCACGGACCTAAAAGAGACCCTCTAAATGGAAATTGCAGAACTTAGCAACTCCGGAATCAGATTTTCGTTGCTCAAACCATCGGGATGAGCGAAATGACATGTTGAAATCAGAAACCTATAACTTGCTTGTAAACAGAAAAGAAACGATCTTAAAACCATCAAAATCGCGTTTTAAGCGTTCTACAAGCTATTGAGCGTAAAAATATGCGCAAATCACCAACTAAAAGTTGCCGTTTTAAATCAATCAGGGTGACGTTTTAAAGCTTAAAATGATGTTTTCTGTGCTAAAGTGAACGAGTTGAGCTCAATGATGTACTGCATTCACGGACCTAAAAGACACCTAATAAATGGAAATTGCAGAACTTAGCAAGTCGGGAATCATGTTTTCGGCGCTCAAACTATCGAGATGAGCGAAGTAACCCGTTGACATAAGAAAACCTATAACTCTCTTGTAATCTGAAAAGCAACGATCTTAGAACCATCAAAATTGCGTTTTAAGTGTTCTTGAAGCGATTTCATCCTAAAAACATGCTCAAGTCGCAAACTAAAAATTGCCGTTTTATGTCAATCAAGGCGACGTTTTAGGGCTTAAAAAGATGTTTTCAGTGCTAAATTGAACGAGTTGAGAGCAATGATGTACTGCATTCACGGACCTAAAACAGACCTTCAAAATTAAAATTGCACAACTTAGCAAGTCGGGAATCATGTTTTCGGCGCTCAAACCATCGGGATGAGCGAAATGACATGTTGAAATGAGAAACCTATAATTTTTTGTAAGCAGAAAAGAAACGATCTTATAACCATCAAAATCACGTTTTAAGCGTTCTAGAAGCGATTTGAACGTAAAAATACGCTCAAATCACCAACTAAAAGTTGCCGTTTTAAATGGATCAGGGTGTCGTTTTAGAGCTTAAAATGATGTTTTCTGTGCTAAAGTGAACGAGTTGAGCGCAATGATGTACTGCATTCACGGACCTAAAAGAGACCTAATAAATGGAAATTGCAGAACTTAGCAAGTCGGGAATCAGGTTTTCGACGCTCAAACCATCGGGATGAGCGAAATGACATGTTGAAATTAGAAACCTATAACTTTCTTGTAAGCAGAAAAGAAACGATCTTAGAACCATCAAAATCACCTTTTAAGCGTTCTAGAAGCGATTTGAACGTAAAAATATGCTCAAATCACCAACTAAAAGTTGCCGTTTTAAATCAATCAGGGTGACGTTTTAAAGCTTAAAATGATGTTTTCTGTGCTAAAGTGAAGGAGTTGAGCGCAATGATGTACTGCATTCACGGACCTAAAAGAGACCTAATAAATGGAAATTGCAGAACTTAGCAAGTCGGGAATCATGTTTTCGGCGCTCAAACTATCGAGATGACCGAAGTAACCCGTTGACATGAGAAACCTATAACTCTCTTGTAAACTGAAAAGAAGCGATCTTAGAACCATCAAAATTCCGTTTTTAGTCTTCTAGAAGCGATTTGAGCGTTAAAACATGCTCAAATCACCAACTTAAAATCGCCGTTTTATGTCGATTAAGGTGACGTTTTAAAGCTTAAAATGATGTTTTCAGTGCCAAAGTGAACGAGTTGAGCGAAATGATGTACTGCAATCACGGACCTAAAAGAGACCTTCTAAATGGAAATTGCAGAACTTAGCAAGGCAGGAATTAGGTTTTCGACGCTCAAACCATCGGGATGAGCGAAATGACATGTTGAAATGAGAAACCTATAATTTTCTTGTAAGCAGAAAAGAAACGATCTTAGAACCATCAAAATCGCGTTTTAAGCGTTCTAGAAGCGATTTGAACGTAAAAACATGCTCAAATCACCAACGAAAAATTGCTGTTTTAAATCGATCAGGGTGACGTTTTAGAACTTAAAATGATGTTTTCAGTGCTAAAGTGAACGAGTTGAGCGCAATAATGTACTGCAATCACGGACCTAAAAGAGACCTAATAGATGGAAATTGCAGAACTTAGCAAGTCGGGAATCAGGTTTTCGGCGCTCAAACTATCGAGATGAGCGAAGTAACCCGTTGACATGAGAAACTTATAACTCTCTTGTAAACTGAAAAGAAACGATCTTAGAACCAGCAAAATTGCGTTTTAAGTGTTCTAGAAGCGATTTGAGCGTAAAAACATGCTCAAATCACCAACTTAAAATCGCCGTTTTAAATCCATCAGAGTGACGTTTTAGAGCTTAAATTGATGTTTTCAGTGCTAAAGTGAACGAGTTCAGCGCAATGATGTACTGCAATCATGGACCTAAAAGAGACCTTCTAAATGGAAATTGCAGAACTTAGCAAGTCGGGAATCAGGTTTTCGGTCCTCAAACCAACGGGATGAGCGAAATGACATGTTGAAATGAGAAACCTATAACTTGCTTGTACACTGAAAATAAACGATCTTAGAACACTCAAGATCGCGTTTTAAGCGTTCTAGAAGCGATTTCAACGTAAAAACATGCTCAAATCACCAACTAAAAGTTGCCGTTTTAAATCGATCAGGGTGACGTTTTAAAGCCTAAAATGATGTTTTCAGTGCTAAAGTGAACGAGTTGAGCGCAATAATGTACTGCAATCACGGACCTAAAAGAGACCTAATAGATGGAAATTGCAGAACTTAGCAAGTCGGGAATCAGGTTTTCGGCGCTCAAACTATCGAGATGAGCGAAGTAACCCGTTGACATGAGAAACTTATAACTCTCTTGTAAACTGAAAAGAAACGATCTTAGAACCAGCAAAATTGCGTTTTAAGTGTTCTAGAAGCGATTTGAGCGTAAAAACATGCTCAAATCACCAACTTAAAATCGCCGTTTTAAATCCATCAGAGTGACGTTTTAGAGCTTAAATTGATGTTTTCAGTGCTAAAGTGAACGAGTTCAGCGCAATGATGTACTGCAATCATGGACCTAAAAGAGACCTTCTAAATGGAAATTGCAGAACTTAGCAAGTCGGGAATCAGGTTTTCGGTCCTCAAACCAACGGGATGAGCGAAATGACATGTTGAAATGAGAAACCTATAACTTGCTTGTACACTGAAAATAAACGATCTTAGAACACTCAAGATCGCGTTTTAAGCGTTCTAGAAGCGATTTCAACGTAAAAACATGCTCAAATCACCAACTAAAAGTTGCCGTTTTAAATCGATCAGGGTGACGTTTTAAAGCCTAAAATGATGTTTTCAGTGCTAAAGTGAACGAGTTGAGCGAAATGATGTACTGCAATCACGGACCTAAAAGAGATCTTCTAAATGGAAATTGCAGAACTTAGCAATGCCGGAATTAGGTTTTCGACGTTCAAACCATCGGGATGAGCGAAATGACATGTTGAAATGAGAAACCTATAATTTTCTTGTAAGCAGAAAAGAAACGATCTTAGAACCATCAAAATCGCGTTTTAAGCGTTCTAGAAGCGATTTGAACGTAAAAACATGCTCAAATCACCAACGAAAAATTGCTGTTTTAATTCGATCAGGGTGACGTTTTAGAGCTTAAAATGATGTTTTCAGTGCTAAAGTGAACGAGTTGAGCGCAATAATGTACTGCAATCACGGGCCTAAAAGAGACCTAATAGATGGAAATTGCAGAACTTAGCAAGTCGGGAATCAGGTTTTCGGCGCTCAAACTATCGAGATGAGCGAAGTAACCCGTTGACATGAGAAACCTATAACTCTCTTGTAAACTGAAAAGAAACGATCTTAGAACCAGCAAAATTGCGTTTTAAGTGTTCTAGAAGGGATTTGAGCGTAAAAACATGCTCAAATCACCAACTTAAAATCGCCGTTTTAAATCCATCAGGGTGACGTTTTAGAGCTTAAATTGATGTTTTCAGTGCTAAAGTGAACGAGTTGAGTGCAATGATGTACTGCATTCACGGACCTAAAAGAGACCTAATAAATGGAAATTGCAGAACTTAGTAAGTCGGGAATCAGGTTTTCGACGCTCAAATTATCGGGATGTGCGAAATGACATGTTGAAATGAGAAACCTATAACTTTCTTGTAAGCAGAAAAGAAACGATCTTAGAAATATCAAAATCACCTTTTAAGCGTTCTAGAAGCGATTTGAACGTGAAAACATCCTCAAATCACCAACGAAAAATTGCTGTTTTAAATCGATCAGGGTGAAGTTTTAGAGCTGAAAATGATGTTTTCAGTGCCAAAAGTGAACGAGTTTAGCGCAATAATGTACTGCAATCACAAACCTAAAAGAGACCTAATAAATGGAAATTGCAGAACTTAGCAAGTCGGGAATCAGGTTTTCGGCGCTCAAACTATCGAGATGAGCAAAGTAACCCGTTGACATGAGAAACCTATAACTCTCTTGTAAAATGAAAAGAAACGATCTTAGAACCAGCAAAATTGCGTTTTAAGTGTTCTAGAAGCGATTTGAGCGTAAAAACATGCTCAATATACCAACATAAAATCGCCGTTTTAAATCCATCAGGGTGACGTTTTAGAGCTTAAATTGATGTTTTCAGTGCTAAAGGGAACGAGTTGAGCGCAATGATGTACTGCAATCATGGACCTAAAAGAGACCTTCTAAATGTAAATTGCAGAACTTAGCAAGTCGGGAATTAGGTTTTCAGTCCCCAAACCAACGGGATGAGCGAAATGACATGTTGAAATGAGAAACCTATAACTTGCTTGTACACTGAAAAGAAACGATCTTAGAACCATCAAAATCGCGTTTTAAGCGTTCTAGAAGCGATTTGAACGTAAAAACATGCTCAAATCACCAACTAAAAGTTGCCGTTTTAACTCGATCAGGGTGATGTTTTAAAGCCTAAAATGATGTTTTCAGTGCTAAAGTGAACGAGTTGAGTGCAATGATGTACTGCAATCACGGACCTAAAAGAGACCCTCTAAATGGAAATTGCAGAACTTAGCAAGTCCGGAATCAGATTTTCGTTGCTCAAACCATCGGGATGAGCGAAATGACATGTTGAAATCAGAAACCTATAACTTGCTTGTAAACAGAAAAGAAACGATCTTAAAACCATCAAAATCGCGTTTTAAGCGTTCTACAAGCTATTGAGCGTAAAAATATGCGCAAATCACCAACTAAAAGTTGCCGTTTTAAATCAATCAGGGTGACGTTTTAAAGCTTAAAATGATGTTTTCTGTGCTAAAGTGAACGAGTTGAGCTCAATGATGTACTGCATTCACGGACCTAAAAGAGACCTAATAAATGGAAATTGCAGAACTTAGCAAGTCGGGAATCATGTTTTCGGCGCTCAAACTATCGAGATGAGCGAAGTAACCCGTTGACATAAGAAAACCTATA
The DNA here is from genome assembly GCA_963855995.1 of Muricea muricata. Classification (NCBI taxonomy): domain Eukaryota; kingdom Metazoa; phylum Cnidaria; class Anthozoa; order Malacalcyonacea; family Plexauridae; genus Muricea; species Muricea muricata. Next base: position 30,416,704 of record OY979718.1, on the reverse strand, counting down.
ATTCTCTTGTAATCTGAAAAGCAACGATCTTAGAACCATCAAAATTGCGTTTTAAGTGTTCTAGAAGCGATTTCATCGTAAAAACATGCTCAAGTCGCAAACTAAAAATTGCCGTTTTATGTCAATCAAGGCGACGTTTTAGAGCTTAAAAAGATCTTTTCAGTGCTAAATTGAACGAGTTGAGAGCAATGATGTACTGCATTCACGGACCTAAAACAGACCTTCAAAATTAAAATTGCACAACTTAGCAAGTCGGGAATCATGTTTTCGGCGCTCAAACCATCGGGATGAGCGAAATGACATGTTGAAATGAGAAACCTATAATTTTTTGTAAGCAGAAAAGAAACGATCTTATAACCATCAAAATCACGTTTTAAGCGTTCTAGAAGCGATTTGAACGTAAAAATACGCTCAAATCACCAACTAAAAGTTGCCGTTTTAAATCAATCAGCGTGACGTTTTAAAGCTTAAAATCATGTTTTCTGTGCTAAAGTGAACGAGTTGAGCGCAATGATGTACTGCATTCACGGACCTAAAACAGACCTAATAGATGGAAATTGCAGAACTTAGCAAGTCGCGAATCAGGTTTTCGGCGCTCAAACTATCGAGATGAGCGAAGTAACCCGTTGACATGAGAAACCTATAACTCTTTTGTAAACTGAAAAGAAACGATCTTAGAACCAGCAAAATTGCGTTTTAAGTGTTCTAGAAGCGATTTGAGCGTAAAAACATGCTCAAATCACCAACTTAAAATCGCCGTTTTAAATCCATCAGGGTGACGTTTTAGAGCTTAAATTGATGTTTTCAGGGCTAAAGTGAACGAGTTGAGTGCAATGATGTACTGCATTCACGGACCTAAAAGAGACCTAATAAATGGAAATTGCAGAACTTAGTAAGTCGGGAATCAGGTTTTCGACGCTCAAATTATCGGGATGTGCGAAATGACATGTTGAAATGAGAAACCTATAACTTTCTTGTAAGCAGAAAAGAAACGATCTTTGAAATATCAAAATCACCTTTTAAGCGTTCTAGAAGCGATTTGAACGTAAAAATATGCTCAAATCACCAACTAAAAGTTGCCGTTTTAAATCAATCAGCGTGACGTTTTAAAGCTTAAAATGATGTTTTCTGTGCTAAAGTGAACGAGTTGAGCGCAATGATGTACTGCATTCACGGACCTAAAAGAGACCTAATAGATGGAAATTGCAGAACTTAGCAAGTCGCGAATCAGGTTTTCGGCGCTCAAACTATCGAGATGAGCGAAGTAACCCGTTGACATGAGAAACCTATAACTCTTTTGTAAACTGAAAAGAAACGATCTTAGAACCAGCAAAATTGCGTTTTAAGTGTTCTAGAAGCGATTTGAGCGTAAAAACATGCTCAAATCACCAACTTAAAATCGCCGTTTTAAATCCATCAGGGTGACGTTTTAGAGCTTAAATTGATGTTTTCAGTGCTAAAGTGAACGAGTTGAGTGCAATGATGTACTGCATTCACGGACCTAAAAGAGACCTAATAAATGGAAATTGCAGAACTTAGTAAGTCGGGAATCAGGTTTTCGACGCTCAAATTATCGGGATGTGCGAAATGACATGTTGAAATGAGAAACCTATAACTTTCTTGTAAGCAGAAAAGAAACGATCTTTGAAATATCAAAATCACCTTTTAAGCGTTCTAGAAGCGATTTGAACGTAAAAATATGCTCAAATCACCAACTAAAAGTTGCCGTTTTAAATCAATCAGCGTGACGTTTTAAAGCTTAAAATGATGTTTTCTGTGCTAAAGTGAACGAGTTGAGCGCAATGATGTACTGCATTCACGGACCTAAAAGAGACCTAATAAATGGAAATTGCAGAACTTAGCAAGTCGGGAATCATGTTTTCGGCGCTCAAACTTTTGAGATGAGCGAAGTAACCCGTTGACATGAGAAACCTATGACTCTCTTGTAAACTGAAAAGAAACGATCTTAGAACCATCAAAATTGCGTTTTTAGTCTTCTAGAAGCGATTTGAGCGTTAAAACATGCTCAAATCACCAACTTAAAATCGCCGTTTTATGTCGATCAAGGTGACGTTTTAAAGCTTAAAATGATGTTTTCAGTGCTAAAGTGAACGAGTTGAGCGAAATGATGTACTGCATTCACGGACCTAAAAGAGACCTTCTAAATGGAAATTGCAGAACTTAGCAAGTCGGGAATCAGGTTTTCGTCGCTCAAACCATCGGGATGAGCGAAATGACATGTTGAAATGAGAAACCTATAACTTGCTTGTACACTGAACAGAAACGATCTTAGAACCATAAAAATCGCGTTTTAAGCGTTGTAGAAGCGATTTGAACGTAAAAATATGCTCAAATCACCAACGAAAAATTGCTGTTTTAAATCGATCAGGGTGACGTTTTAGAGCTTAAAATGATGTTTTCAGTGCTAAAGTGAACGAGTTCAGCGCAATGATGTACTGCATTCACGGACCTAAAAGAGACCTTCTAAATAAAAATATCAGAACTAAGCATGTCGGGAATCATGTTTTCGGCGCTCAAACCATCGAGATGAGCAAAATAACACGTTGACATGAGAAACCTATAACTTGCTTGTAAACTGATAAAAAACGATCTTAGAACCATCAAAATCCTGTTTTAAGCGTTCTAGAAGTGATTTGAGCGTAAAACATGCTAAAATCACCAACTTAAAATCGCCGTTTTAGATCGATCAGGGGTCAGTTTTAGAGCTTAAAATGATGTTTTCAGTGCTAAAGTGAACGAGTTCAGCGCAATGATGTACTGCAATCATGGACCTAAAAGAGACCTTCTAAATGGAAATTGCAGAACTTAGCAAGTCGGGAATCAGGTTTTCGGTCCTCAAACCAACGGGATGAGCGAAATGACATGTTGAAATGAGAAACCTATAACTTGCTTGTACACTGAAAATAAACGATCTTAGAACACTCAAGATCGCGTTTTAAGCGTTCTAGAAGCGATTTCAACGTAAAAACATGCTCAAATCACCAACTAAAAGTTGCCCTTTTAAATCGATCAGGGTGACGTTTTAAAGCCTAAAATGATGTTTTCAGTGCTAAAGTGAACGAGTTGAGCGAAATGATGTACTGCAATCACGGACCTAAAAGAGATCTTCTAAATGGAAATTGCAGAACTTAGCAATGCCGGAATTAGGTTTTCGACGTTCAAACCATCGGGATGAGCGAAATGACATGTTGAAATGAGAAACCTATAATTTTCTTGTAAGCAGAAAAGAAACGATCTTAGAACCATGAAAATCGCGTTTTAAGCGTTCTAGAAGCGATTTGAACGTAAAAACATGCTCAAATCACCAACGAAAAATTGCTGTTTTAATTCGATCAGGGTGACGTTTTAGAGCTTAAAATGATGTTTTCAGTGCTAAAGTGAACGAGTTGAGCGCAATAATGTACTGCAATCACGGGCCTAAAAGAGACCTAATAGATGGAAATTGCAGAACTTAGCAAGTCGGGAATCAGGTTTTCGGCGCTCAAACTATCGAGATGAGCGAAGTAACCCGTTGACATGAGAAACCTATAACTCTCTTGTAAACTGAAAAGAAACGATCTTAGAACCAGCAAAATTGCGTTTTAAGTGTTCTAGAAGCGATTTGAGCGTAAAAACATGCTCAAATCACCAACTTAAAATCGCCGTTTTAAATCCATCAGGGTGACGTTTTAGAGCTTAAATTGATGTTTTCAGTGCTAAAGTGAACGAGTTGAGTGCAATGATGTACTGCATTCACGGACCTAAAAGAGACCTAATAAATGGAAATTGCAGAACTTAGTAAGTCGGGAATCAGGTTTTCGACGCTCAAATTATCGGGATGTGCGAAATGACATGTTGAAATGAGAAACCTATAACTTTCTTGTAAGCAGAAAAGAAACGATCTTAGAAATATCAAAATCACCTTTTAAGCGTTCTAGAAGCGATTTGAACGTAAAAATATGCTCAAATCACCAACTTAAAGTTGCCGTTTTAAATCAATCAGGGTGACGTTTTAAAGCTTAAAATGATGTTTTCTGTGCTAAAGTGAACGAGTTGAGCGCAATGATGTACTGCATTTACGGACCTAAAAGAGACCTAATAAATGGAAATTGCAGAACTTAGCAAGTCGGGAATCATGTTTTCGGCGCTCAAAGTATCGAGATGAGCGAAGTAACCCGTTGACATGAGAAACCTATAACTCTCTTGTAAACTGAAAAGAAACGATCTTAGAACCATCAAAATTGCGTTTTTAGTCTTCTAGAAGCGATTTGAGCGTTAAAACATGCTCAAATCACCAACTTAAAATCGCCGTTTTATGTCGATTAAGGTGACGTTTTAAAGCTTAGAATGATGTTTTCAGTGCCAAAGTGAACGAGTTGAGCGAAATGATGTACTGCAATCACGGACCTAAAAGAGACCTTCTAAATGGAAATTGCAGAACTTAGCAAGGCCGGAATTAGGTTTTCGACGCTCAAACCATCGGGATGAGCGAAATGACATGTTGAAATGAGAAACCTATAATTTTCTTGTAAGCAGAAAAGAAACGATCTTAGAACCATCAAAATCGCGTTTTAAGCGTTCTAGAAGCGATTTGAACGTGAAAACATCCTCAAATCACCAACGAAAAATTGCTGTTTTAAATCTATCAGGGTGAAGTTTTAGAGCTTAAAATGATGTTTTCAGTGCCAAAAGTGAACGAGTTTAGCGCAATAATGTACTGCAATCACAAACCTAAAAGAGACCTAATAAATGGAAATTGCAGAACTTAGCAAGTCGGGAATCAGGTTTTCGGCGCTCAAACTATCGAGATGAGCGAAGTAACCCGTTGACATGAGAAAACCTATAACTCTCTTGTAATCTGAAAAGCAACGATCTTAGAACCATCAAAATTGCGTTTTAAGTGTTCTAGAAGCGATTTGAGCGTAAAAACATGCTCAAGTCGCCAACTAAAAATTGCCGTTTTATGTCAATCAAGGCGACGTTTTAGGGCTTAAAAAGATGTTTTCAGTGCTAAAGTGAACGAGTTTAGAGCAAAGATGTACTGCATTCACGGACCTAAAACAGACCTTCAAAATTAAAATTGCACAACTTAGCAAGTCGGGAATCATGTTTTCGGCGCTCAAACCATCGGGATGAGCGAAATGACATATTGAAATGAGAAACCTATAATTTTTTGTAAGCAGAAAAGAAACGATCTTATAACCATCAAAATCACGTTTTAAGCGTTCTAGAAGCGATTTGAACGTAAAAATACGCTCAAATCACCAACTAAAAGTTGCCGTTTTAAATCAATCAGGGTGACGTTTTAAAGCTTAAAATGATGTTTTCTGCGCTAAAGTGAACGAGTTGAGCGCAATGATGTACTGCATTCACGGACCTAAAAGAGACCTAATAAATGGAAATTGCAGAACTTAGCAAGTCGGGAATCAGGTTCTCGACGCTCAAACAATCGGGATGAGCGAAATGACATGTTGAAATTAGAAACCTATAACTTTCTTGTAAGCAGAAAAGAAACGATCTTAGAACCATCAAAATCACCTTTTAAGCGTTCTAGAAACGATTTGAACGTAAAAATATGCTCAAATCACCCACTAAAGTTGCCGTTTTAAATCAATCAGGGTGACGTTTTAAAGCTTAAAATGATGTTTTCTGTGCTAAAGTGAACGAGTTGAGCGCAATGATGTACTGCATTCACGGACCTAAAAGAGACCTAATAAATAGAAATTATAGAACTTAGCAAGTCGGGAATCATGTTTTCGGCGCTCAAACTATCGAGATGAGCGAAGTAACCCGTTGACATGAGAAACCTATAACTCTCTTGTAAACTGAAAAGAAACGATCTTAGAACCATCAAAATTGCGTTTTTAGTCTTCTAGAAGCGATTTGAGCGTTAAAACATGCTCAAATCACCAACTTAAAATCGCCGTTTTATGTCGATCAAGGTGACGTTTTAAAGCTTAAAATGATGTTTTCAGTGCTAAAGTGAACGAGTTGAGCGAAATGATGTACTGCAATCACGGACCTAAAAGAGACCTTCTAAATGGAAATTGCACAACTTAGCAAGGCCGGAATTAGGTTTTCGATGCTCAAACCATCGGGATGAGCGAAATGACATGTTGAAATGAGAAACCTATAATTTTCTTGTAAGCAGAAAAGAAACGATCTTAGAACCATCAAAATCGCGTTTTAAGCGTTCTAGAAGCGATTTGAACGTAAAAACATGCTCAAATCACCAACGAAAAATTGCTGTTTTAAATCGATCAGGGTGACGTTTTAGAGCTTAAAATGATGTTTTCAGTGCTAAAGTGAACGAGTTGAGCGCAATAATGTACTGCAATCACGGACCTAAAAGAGACCTAATAGATGGAAATTGCAGAACTTAGCAAGTCGGGAATCAGGTTTTCGGCGCTCAAACTATCGAGATGAGCGAAGTAACCCGTTGACATGAGAAACTTATAACTCTCTTGTAAACTGAAAAGATACGATCTTAGAACCAGCAAAATTGCGTTTTAAGTGTTCTAGAAGCGATTTGAGCGTAAAAACATGCTCAAATCACCAACTTAATATCGCCGTTTTAAATCCATCAGAGTGACGTTTTAGAGCTTAAATTGATGTTTTCAGTGCTAAAGTGAACGAGTTGAGCGCAATGATGTACTGCAATCATGGACCTAAAAGAGACCTTCTAAATGGAAATTGCAGAACTTAGCAAGTCGGGAATCAGGTTTTCGGTCCTCAAACCAACGGGATGAGCGAAATGACATGTTGAAATGAAAAACCTATAACTTTCTTGTAAGCAGAAAAGAAACGATCTTAGAAATATCAAAATCACCTTTTAAGCGTTCTAGAAGCGATTTGAACGTAAAAATACGCTCAAATCACCAACTAAAAGTTGCCGTTTTAAATCAATCAGCGTGACGTTTTAAAGCTTAAAATGATGTTTTCTGTGCTAAAGTGAACGAGTTGAGCGCAATGATGTACTGCATTCACGGACCAAAAAGAGACCTAATAAATGGAAATTGCAGAACTTAGCAAGTCGGGAATCATGTTTTCGGCGCTCAAACTGTCGAGATGAGCGAAGTAACCCGTTGACATGAGAAACCTATAACTCTCTTGTAAACTGAAAAGAAACGATCTTAGAACCATCAAAATTGCGTTTTTAGTCTTCTAGAAGCGATTTGAGCGTTAAAACATGCTCAAATCACCAACTTAAAATCGCCGTTTTATGTCGATCAAGGTGACGTTTTAAAGCTTAAAATGATGTTTTCAGTGCTAACGAGTTGAGCGAAATGATGTACTGCAATCACGGACCTAAAAGAGACCTTCTAAATGGAAATTGCAGAACTTAGCAAGGCTGGAATTAGGTTTTCGACGCTCAAACCATCGGGATGAGCGAAATCACATGTTGAAATGAGAAACCTATAATTTTCTTGTAAGCAGAAAAGAAACGATCTTAGAACCATCAAAATCGCGTTTTAAGCGTTCTAGAAGCGATTTGAACGTAAAAACATGCTCAAATCACCAACGAAAAATTGCTGTTTTAAAACGATCATGGTGACGTTTTAGAGCTTAAAATGATGTTTTCAGTGCTAAAGTGAACGAGTTGAGCGCAATAATGTACTGCAATCACGGACCTAAAAGAGACCAAATAGATGGAAATTGCATAACTTAGCAAGTCGGGAATCAGGTTTTCGGCGCTCAAACTATCGAGATGAGCGAAGTAACCCGTTGACATGAGAAACCTATAACTCTCTTGTAAACTGAAAAGAAACGATCTTAGAACCAGCAAAATTGCGTTTTAAGTGTTCTAGAAGCGATTTGAGCGTAAAAACATGCTCAAATCACCAACTTAAAATCGCCGTTTTAAATCCATCAGGGTGACGTTTTAGAGCTTAACTTGATGTTTTCAGTGCTATAAAGTAACGAGTTGAGCGCAATGATGTACTACATTCACGGACCTTAAAGAGACCTTCTAAATGGAAATTGCAGAACTTAGCAAGTCGGGAATCAGGTTTTCGGTCCTCAAACCAACGGGATGAGCGAAATGACATGTTCAAATGAGAAACCTATAACTTGCTTGTACACTGAAAAGAAACGATCTTAGAACACTCAAGATCGGGTTTTAAGCGTTCTAGAAGCGATTTCAACGTAAAAACATGCTCAAATCACCAACTAAAAGTTGCCGTTTTAAATCGATCAGGGTGACGTTTTAAAGCCTAAAATGATGTTTTCAGTGCTAAAGTGAACGAGTTGAGCGAAATGATGTACTGCAATCACGGACCTAAAAGAGACCTTCTAAATGGAAATTGCAGAACTTAGCAAGGCCGGAACTAGGTTTTCGACACTCAAACCATCGGGATGAGCGAAATCACATGTTGAAATGAGAAACCTATAATTTTCTTGTAAGCAGAAAAGAAACGATCTTAGAACCATCAAAATCGCGTTTTAAGCGTTTTAGAAGCGATTTGAACGTAAAAACATGCTCAAATCACCAACTAAAAGTTGCTGTTTTAAATCGATCAGGGTGACGTTTTAAAGCCTAAAATGATGTTTTCAGTGCTAAAGTGAACGAGTTGAGTGCAATGATGTACTGCATTCACGGACCTAAATGAGACCTAATAAATGGAAATTGCAGAACTTAGCAAGTCGGGAATCATATTTTCGGCGCTCAAACTATCGACATGAGCGAAGTAACCCGTTGACATGAGAAACCTACAACTCTCTTGTAAACTGAAAAGAAACGATCTTAGAACCATCAAAATTGCGTTTTTAGTCTTCTAGAAGCGATTTGAGCCTAAAAACATGCTCAAATGACCAACGAAAAATTGCTGTTTTAAATCGATCAGGGTGACGTTTTAGAGCTTAAAATGATGTTTTCAGTGCTAAAGTGAACGAGTTGAGCGCAATGATGTACTGCATTCACGGACCTAAAAGAGACCTCCTAAATGGAAATTGCAGAACTTAGCAAGTCGGGAATCAGGTTTTCGGTCCTCAAACCAACGGGATGAGCGAAATGACATGTTGAAATGAGAAACCTATAACTTGCTTGTACACTGAAATCATGTTTTCGGCGCTCAAACTATCGAGATGAGCGAAGTAACCCGTTGATATGAGAAACCTATAACTCTCTAGTAAACTGAACAGAAACGATCTTAGAACCATCAAAATTGCGTTTTACCCGTTCTAGAACGATTTGAGCGTGAAAACATGCTCAAATCACCAACTTAAAATCGCCGTTTTAAATCGATCAGGGTGACGTTTTTGAGTTTAAAATGATGTTTTCAGTTCTAAAGTGAACGAGTTTTGCGAAATGATGTACTGCAATCACGGACCTAAAAGAGACCTTCTAAATGGAAATTGCAGAACTTAGCAAGGCCGGAATCAGGTTTTCGACGCTCAAACAATCGGGATGAGCGAAATGACATGTTGAAATGAGAAACCTATAACTTTCTTGTAAGCAGAAAAGAAACGATCTTAGAACCATCAAAATCACCTTTTAAGCGTTCTAGAAGCGATTTGAACGTAAAAATATCCTCAAATCCCCAACTAAAAGTCGCCGTTTTAAATCAATCAGGGTGACGTTTTAAAGCTTAAAATGATGTTTTCTGTGCCAAAGTGAACGAGTTGAGCGAAATGATGTACTGCAATCACGGACCTAAAAGAGACCTTCTAAATGGAAATTGCAGAACTTAGCAAGGCCGGAATCAGGTTTTCGACGCTCAAACCATCGGGATGAGCGAAATGACATGTTGAAATGAGAAACCTATAGCTTTCTTGTAAGCAGAAAAGAAACCATCTTAGAACCATCAAAATCACCTTTTAAGCGTTGTAGAAGCGATTTGAACGTAAAAATATGCTCTAATCACCAACTAAAAGTTGCCGTTTTAAATCAATCAGGGTGACGTTTGAAAGCTTAAAATGATGTTTTCTGTGCTAAAGTGAACGAGTTGAGTGCAATGATGTACTGCATTCACGGACCTAAAAGAGACCTTCTAAATGGAAATTGCAGAACTTAGCAATGCCGGAATTAGGTTTTCGACGCTCAAACAATCGGGATGAGCGAAATGACATGTTGAAATGAGAAACCTATAATTTTCTTGTAAGCAGAAAAGAAACGATCTTAGAACCATCAAAATCGCGTTTTAAGCGTTCTAGAAGCGATTTGAACGTAAAAACATGCTCAAATCACCAACGAAAAATTGCTGTTTTAAATCGATCAGGGTGACGTTTTAGAGCTTAAAATGATGTTTTCTGTGCTAAAGTGAACGAGTTGAGCGCAATAATGTACTGCAATCACGGACCTAAAAGAGACCTAATAGATGGAAATTGCAGAACTTAGCAAGTCGGGAATCAGGTTTTCGGCGCTCAAACTATCGAGATGAGCGAAAAAACCCGTTGACATGAGAAACCTATAACTCTCTAGTAAACTGAAAAGAAACGATCTTAGAACCATCAAAATCGCGTTTTAAGCGTTCTAGAAGCGATTTGAGCGTTAAAATATGCTCAAATCACCAACTTAAAATCGCCGTTTTAAATCCATCAAAGTGACGTTTTAGAGCTTAAATTGATGTTTTCAGTGCTAAAGTGAACGAGTTGAGCGAAATGATGTACTGCAATCATGGACCTAAAAGAGACCTTCTAAATGGAAATTGCAGAACTTAGCAAGTCGGGAATCAGGTTTTCGGTCCTCAAACCAACGGGATGAGCGAAATGACATGTTGAAATGAGAAACCTATAACTCTCTTGTAAACTGAAAAGAAACGATTTTAGAACCAGCAAAATTTCGTTTTAAGTGTTCTAGAAGCGATTTGAGCGAAAAAATATGCTCAAATCACCAACTTAAAATCGCCGTTTTAAATCCATCAGGGTGACGTTTTAGAGCTTAAATTGATGTTTTCAGTGCTAAAGTGAACGAGTTGAGCGCAAAGATGTACTTCAATCATGGACCTAAAAGAGACCTTCTAAATGGAAATTGCAGAACTTAGCAAGTCGGGAATCAGGTTTTCGGTCCTCAAACAAACGGGATGAGCGAAATGACATGTGTAAATGAGAAACCTATAACTTGCTTGTACACTGAAAAGAAACGATCTTAGAACACTCAAAATCGCGTTTTAAGCGTTCTAGAAGCGATTTCAACGTAAAAACATGCTCAAATCACCAACTAAAACTTGCCGTTTTAAATCGATCAGGGTGACGTTTTAAAGCCTAAAATGATGTTTTCAGTGCTAAAGTGAACGAGTTGACTGCAATGATGTACTGCATTCACGGACCTAAAAGAGACCTAATAAATGGAAATTGCAGAACTTAGCAAGTCGGGAATCAGGTTTTCGACGCTCAAACCATCGGGATGAGCGAAATGACATGTTGAAATGAGAAACCTATAACTTTCTTGTAAGCAGAAAAGAAACGATCTTAGAACCATCAAAATCGCGTTTAAAGCGTTCTAGAAGCGATTTGAACGTAAAAACATGCTCAAATCACCAACGAAAAATTGCTGTTTTAAATCGATCAGGGTGACGTTTTAGAGCTTAAAATGATGTTTTCAGTGCTAAAGTGAACGAGTTGAGCGCAATAATGTACTGCAATCACGGACCTAAAAGAGACCTAATAGATGGAAATTGCAGAACTTAGCAAGTCGGGAATCATGTTTTCGGCGCTCAAACTATCGAGATGAGCAAAGTAACCCGTTGACATGAGAAACCTATAACTCTCTTGTAAACTGAAAAGAAACGATCTTAGAACCATCAAAATATCGTTTTTAGTCTTCTAGAAGCGATTTGAGGGTTAAAACATGCTCAAATCACCAACTTAAAATCGCCGTTTTATGTCGATAAAGGTGACGTTTTAAAGCTTAAAATGATGTTTTCAGTGCTAAAGTGAACGAGTTGAGCGAAATGATGTACTGCAATCACGGACATAAAAGAGACCTTCTAAATGGAAATTGCAGAACTTAGCAAGGCCGGAATTAGGTTTTCGACGCTCAAACCATCGGGATGAGCGAAATGACATGTTGAAATGAGAAACCTATAATTTTCTTGTAAGCAGAAAAGAAACGATCTTAGAACCATCAAAATCGCGTTTTAAGCGTTCTAGAAGCGATTTGAACGTAAAAACATGCTCAAATCACCAACGAAAAATTGCTGTTTTAAATCGATCAGGGTGACGTTTTAGAGCTTAAAATGATGTTTTCAGTGCTAAAGTGAACGAGTTGAGCGCAATAATGTACTGCAATCACGGACCTAAAAGAGACCTAATAGATGGAAATTGCAGAACTTAGCAAGTCGGGAATCAGGTTTTCGGCGCTCACACTATCGAGATGAGCGAAGTAACCCGCAGACATGAGAAAATTATATTTCTCTTGTAAACTGAAAAGAAATGATCTTAGAACCAGCAAAATCGCGTTTTAAGCGTTCTAGAAGCGATTTGAACGTAAAAACATGCTCAAATCACCAACTTAAAATCGCCGTTTTATGTCGATCAAGGTGACGTTTTAAAGCTTAAAATGATGTTTTCAGTGCTAAAGTGAACGAGTTGAGCGAAATGATGTACTGCAATCACGAACCTAAAAGAGACCTTCTAAATGGAAATTGCAGAACTTAGCAAGGCCGGAATTAGGTTTTCGACGCTCAAACCATCGGGATGAGCGAAATGACATGTTGAAATGAGAAACCTATAATTTTCTTGTAAGCAGAAAAGAAACGATCTTAGAACCAGCAAAATTGCGTTTTAAGTGTTCTAGAAGCGATTTGAGCGTAAAAACATGCTCAAATCACCAACTTAAAATCGCCGTTTTAAATCCATCAGAGTGACGTTTTAGAGCTTAAATTGATGTTTTCAGTGCTAAAGTGAACGAGTTCAGCGCAATGATGTACTGCAATCATGGACCTAAAAGAGACCTTCTAAATGGAAATTGCAGAACTTAGCAAGTCGGGAATCAGGTTTTCGGTCCTCAAACCAACGGGATGAGCGAAATGACATGTTGAAATGAGAAACCTATAACTCTCTTGTAAACTGAAAAGAAACGATTTTAGAACCAGCAAAATTTCGTTTTAAGTGTTCTAGAAGCGATTTGAGCGAAAAAATATGCTCAAATCACCAACTTAAAATCGCCGTTTTAAATCCATCAGGGTGACGTTTTAGAGCTTAAATTGATGTTTTCAGTGCTAAAGTGAACGAGTTGAGCGCAAAGATGTACTTCAATCATGGACCTAAAAGAGACCTTCTAAATGGAAATTGCAGAACTTAGCAAGTCGGGAATCAGGTTTTCGGTCCTCAAACAAACGGGATGAGCGAAATGACATGTTGAAATGAGAAACCTATAACTTGCTTGTACACTGAAAATAAACGATCTTAGAACACTCAAGATCGCGTTTTAAGCGTTCTAGAAGCGATTTCAACGTAAAAACATGCTCAAATCACCAACTAAAAGTTGCCGTTTTAAATCGATCAGGGTGACGTTTTAAAGCCTAAAATGATGTTTTCAGTGCTAAAGTGAACGAGTTGAGCGAAATGATGTACTGCAATCACGGACCTAAAAGAGATCTTCTAAATGGAAATTGCAGAACTTAGCAATGCCGGAATTAGGTTTTCGACGTTCAAACCATCGGGATGAGCGAAATGACATGTTGAAATGAGAAACCTATAATTTTCTTGTAAGCAGAAAAGAAACGATCTTAGAACCATCAAAATCGCGTTTTAAGCGTTCTAGAAGCGATTTGAACGTAAAAACATGCTCAAATCACCAACGAAAAATTGCTGTTTTAATTCGATCAGGGTGACGTTTTAGAGCTTAAAATGATGTTTTCAGTGCTAAAGTGAACGAGTTGAGCGCAATAATGTACTGCAATCACGGGCCTAAAAGAGACCTAATAGATGGAAATTGCAGAACTTAGCAAGTCGGGAATCAGGTTTTCGGCGCTCAAACTATCGAGATGAGCGAAGTAACCCGTTGACATGAGAAACCTATAACTCTCTTGTAAACTGAAAAGAAACGATCTTAGAACCAGCAAAATTGCGTTTTAAGTGTTCTAGAAGGGATTTGAGCGTAAAAACATGCTCAAATCACCAACTTAAAATCGCCGTTTTAAATCCATCAGGGTGACGTTTTAGAGCTTAAATTGATGTTTTCAGTGCTAAAGTGAACGAGTTGAGTGCAATGATGTACTGCATTCACGGACCTAAAAGAGACCTAATAAATGGAAATTGCAGAACTTAGTAAGTCGGGAATCAGGTTTTCGACGCTCAAATTATCGGGATGTGCGAAATGACATGTTGAAATGAGAAACCTATAACTTTCTTGTAAGCAGAAAAGAAACGATCTTAGAAATATCAAAATCACCTTTTAAGCGTTCTAGAAGCGATTTGAACGTAAAAATATGCTCAAATCACCAACTTAAAGTTGCCGTTTTAAATCAATCAGGGTGACGTTTTAAAGCTTAAAATGATGTTTTCTGTGCTAAAGTGAACGAGTTGAGCGCAATGATGTACTGCATTCACGGACCTAAAAGAGACCTAATAAATGGAAATTGCAGAACTTAGCAAGTCGGGAATCATGTTTTCGGCGCTCAAAGTATCGAGATGAGCGAAGTAACCCGTTGACATGAGAAACCTATAACTCTCTTGTAAACTGAAAAGAAACGATCTTAGAACCATCAAAATTGCGTTTTTAGTCTTCTAGAAGCGATTTGAGCGTTAAAACATGCTCAAATCACCAACTTAAAATCGCCGTTTTATGTCGATTAAGGTGACGTTTTAAAGCTTAGAATGATGTTTTCAGTGCCAAAGTGAACGAGTTGAGCGAAATGATGTACTGCAATCACGGACCTAAAAGAGACCTTCTAAATGGAAATTGCAGAACTTAGCAAGGCCGGAATTAGGTTTTCGACGCTCAAACCATCGGGATGAGCGAAATGACATGTTGAAATGAGAAACCTATAATTTTCTTGTAAGCAGAAAAGAAACGATCTTAGAACCATCAAAATCGCGTTTTAAGCGTTCTAGAAGCGATTTGAACGTGAAAACATCCTCAAATCACCAACGAAAAATTGCTGTTTTAAATCTATCAGGGTGAAGTTTTAGAGCTTAAAATGATGTTTTCAGTGCCAAAAGTGAACGAGTTTAGCGCAATAATGTACTGCAATCACAAACCTAAAAGAGACCTAATAAATGGAAATTGCAGAACTTAGCAAGTCGGGAATCAGGTTTTCGGCGCTCAAACTATCGAGATGAGCGAAGTAACCCGTTGACATGAGAAAACCTATAACTCTCTTGTAAACTGAAAAGAAACGATCTTAGAACCAGCAAAATTGCGTTTTAAGTGTTCTAGAAGCGATTTGAGCGTAAAAACATGCTCAAGTCGCCAACTAAAAATTGCCGTTTTATGTCAATCAAGGCGACGTTTTAGAGCTTAAAAAGATGTTTTCAGTGCTAAAGTGAACGAGTTTAGAGCAAAGATGTACTGCATTCACGGACCTAAAACAGACCTTCTAAATGGAAATTGCAGAACTTAGAAAGTCGGGAATCAGGTTTTCGGCGCTCAAACCATCGGGATAAGCGAAATGACATGTTGAAATGAGAAACCTGTAACTTGCTTGTACACTGAACAGAAACGATCTTAGAACCATCAAAATCGCGTTTTAAGCGTTCTAGAAGCGATTTGAACGTGAAAACATCCTCAAATCACCAACGAAAAATTGCTGTTTTAAATCGATCAGGGTGAAGTTTTAGAGCTGAAAATGATGTTTTCAGTGCCAAAAGTGAACGAGTTTAGCGCAATAATGTACTGCAATCACAAACCTAAAAGAGACCTAATAAATGGAAATTGCAGAACTTAGCAAGTCGGGAATCAGGTTTTCGGCGCTCAAACTATCGAGATGAGCAAAGTAACCCGTTGACATGAGAAACCTATAACTCTCTTGTAAAATGAAAAGAAACGATCTTAGAACCAGCAAAATTGCGTTTTAAGTGTTCTAGAAGCGATTTGAGCGTAAAAACATGCTCAAATTACCAACATAAAATCGCCGTTTTAAATCCATCAGGGTGACGTTTTAGAGCTTAAATTGATGTTTTCAGTGCTAAAGGGAACGAGTTGAGCGCAATGATGTACTGCAATCATGGACCTAAAAGAGACCTTCTAAATGTAAATTGCAGAACTTAGCAAGTCGGGAATTAGGTTTTCAGTCCCCAAACCAACGGGATGAGCGAAATGACATGTTGAAATGAGAAACCTATAACTTGCTTGTACACTGAAAAGAAACGATCTTAGAACCATCAAAATCGCGTTTTAAGCGTTCTAGAAGCGATTTGAACGTAAAAACATGCTCAAATCACCAACTAAAAGTTGCCGTTTTAACTCGATCAGGGTGATGTTTTAAAGCCTAAAATGATGTTTTCAGTGCTAAAGTGAACGAGTTGAGTGCAATGATGTACTGCAATCACGGACCTAAAAGAGACCCTCTAAATGGAAATTGCAGAACTTAGCAAGTCCGGAATCAGATTTTCGTTGCTCAAACCATCGGGATGAGCGAAATGACATGTTGAAATCAGAAACCTATAACTTGCTTGTAAACAGAAAAGAAACGATCTTAAAACCATCAAAATCGCGTTTTAAGCGTTCTACAAGCTATTGAGCGTAAAAATATGCGCAAATCACCAACTAAAAGTTGCCGTTTTAAATCAATCAGGGTGACGTTTTAAAGCTTAAAATCATGTTTTCTGTGCTAAAGTGAACGAGTTGAGCGCAATGATGTACTGCATTCACGGACCTAAAACAGACCTAATAGATGGAAATTGCAGAACTTAGCAAGTCGCGAATCAGGTTTTCGGCGCTCAAACTATCGAGATGAGCGAAGTAACCCGTTGACATGAGAAACCTATAACTCTTTTGTAAACTGAAAAGAAACGATCTTAGAACCAGCAAAATTGCGTTTTAAGTGTTCTAGAAGCGATTTGAGCGTAAAAACATGCTCAAATCACCAACTTAAAATCGCCGTTTTAAATCCATCAGGGTGACGTTTTAGAGCTTAAATTGATGTTTTCAGGGCTAAAGTGAACGAGTTGAGTGCAATGATGTACTGCATTCACGGACCTAAAAGAGACCTAATAAATGGAAATTGCAGAACTTAGTAAGTCGGGAATCAGGTTTTCGACGCTCAAATTATCGGGATGTGCGAAATGACATGTTGAAATGAGAAACCTATAACTTTCTTGTAAGCAGAAAAGAAACGATCTTTGAAATATCAAAATCACCTTTTAAGCGTTCTAGAAGCGATTTGAACGTAAAAATATGCTCAAATCACCAACTAAAAGTTGCCGTTTTAAATCAATCAGCGTGACGTTTTAAAGCTTAAAATGATGTTTTCTGTGCTAAAGTGAACGAGTTGAGCGCAATGATGTACTGCATTCACGGACCTAAAAGAGACCTAATAGATGGAAATTGCAGAACTTAGCAAGTCGCGAATCAGGTTTTCGGCGCTCAAACTATCGAGATGAGCGAAGTAACCCGTTGACATGAGAAACCTATAACTCTTTTGTAAACTGAAAAGAAACGATCTTAGAACCAGCAAAATTGCGTTTTAAGTGTTCTAGAAGCGATTTGAGCGTAAAAACATGCTCAAATCACCAACTTAAAATCGCCGTTTTAAATCCATCAGGGTGACGTTTTAGAGCTTAAATTGATGTTTTCAGTGCTAAAGTGAACGAGTTGAGTGCAATGATGTACTGCATTCACGGACCTAAAAGAGACCTAATAAATGGAAATTGCAGAACTTAGTAAGTCGGGAATCAGGTTTTCGACGCTCAAATTATCGGGATGTGCGAAATGACATGTTGAAATGAGAAACCTATAACTTTCTTGTAAGCAGAAAAGAAACGATCTTTGAAATATCAAAATCACCTTTTAAGCGTTCTAGAAGCGATTTGAACGTAAAAATATGCTCAAATCACCAACTAAAAGTTGCCGTTTTAAATCAATCAGCGTGACGTTTTAAAGCTTAAAATGATGTTTTCTGTGCTAAAGTGAACGAGTTGAGCGCAATGATGTACTGCATTCACGGACCTAAAAGAGACCTAATAAATGGAAATTGCAGAACTTAGCAAGTCGGGAATCATGTTTTCGGCGCTCAAACTTTTGAGATGAGCGAAGTAACCCGTTGACATGAGAAACCTATAACTCTCTTGTAAACTGAAAAGAAACGATCTTAGAACCATCAAAATTGCGTTTTTAGTCTTCTAGAAGCGATTTGAGCGTTAAAACATGCTCAAATCACCAACTTAAAATCGCCGTTTTATGTCGATCAAGGTGACGTTTTAAAGCTTAAAATGATGTTTTCAGTGCTAAAGTGAACGAGTTGAGCGAAATGATGTACTGCATTCACGGACCTAAAAGAGACCTTCTAAATGGAAATTGCAGAACTTAGCAAGTCGGGAATCAGGTTTTCGTCGCTCAAACCATCGGGATGAGCGAAATGACATGTTGAAATGAGAAACCTATAACTTGCTTGTACACTGAACAGAAACGATCTTAGAACCATAAAAATCGCGTTTTAAGCGTTGTAGAAGCGATTTGAACGTAAAAATATGCTCAAATCACCAACGAAAAATTGCTGTTTTAAATCGATCAGGGTGACGTTTTAGAGCTTAAAATGATGTTTTCAGTGCTAAAGTGAACGAGTTCAGCGCAATGATGTACTGCATTCACGGACCTAAAAGAGACCTTCTAAATAAAAATATCAGAACTAAGCATGTCGGGAATCATGTTTTCGGCGCTCAAACCATCGAGATGAGCAAAATAACACGTTGACATGAGAAACCTATAACTTGCTTGTAAACTGATAAAAAACGATCTTAGAACCATCAAAATCCTGTTTTAAGCGTTCTAGAAGTGATTTGAGCGTAAAACATGCTAAAATCACCAACTTAAAATCGCCGTTTTAGATCGATCAGGGGTCAGTTTTAGAGCTTAAAATGATGTTTTCAGTGCTAAAGTGAACGAGTTCAGCGCAATGATGTACTGCAATCATGGACCTAAAAGAGACCTTCTAAATGGAAATTGCAGAACTTAGCAAGTCGGGAATCAGGTTTTCGGTCCTCAAACCAACGGGATGAGCGAAATGACATGTTGAAATGAGAAACCTATAACTTGCTTGTACACTGAAAATAAACGATCTTAGAACACTCAAGAACGCGTTTTAAGCGTTCTAGAAGCGATTTCAACGTAAAAACATGCTCAAATCACCAACTAAAAGTTGCCCTTTTAAATCGATCAGGGTGACGTTTTAAAGCCTAAAATGATGTTTTCAGTGCTAAAGTGAACGAGTTGAGCGAAATGATGTACTGCAATCACGGACCTAAAAGAGATCTTCTAAATGGAAATTGCAGAACTTAGCAATGCCGGAATTAGGTTTTCGACGTTCAAACCATCGGGATGAGCGAAATGACATGTTGAAATGAGAAACCTATAATTTTCTTGTAAGCAGAAAAGAAACGATCTTAGAACCATGAAAATCGCGTTTTAAGCGTTCTAGAAGCGATTTGAACGTAAAAACATGCTCAAATCACCAACGAAAAATTGCTGTTTTAATTCGATCAGGGTGACGTTTTAGAGCTTAAAATGATGTTTTCAGTGCTAAAGTGAACGAGTTGAGCGCAATAATGTACTGCAATCACGGGCCTAAAAGAGACCTAATAGATGGAAATTGCAGAACTTAGCAAGTCGGGAATCAGGTTTTCGGCGCTCAAACTATCGAGATGAGCGAAGTAACCCGTTGACATGAGAAACCTATAACTCTCTTGTAAACTGAAAAGAAACGATCTTAGAACCAGCAAAATTGCGTTTTAAGTGTTCTAGAAGCGATTTGAGCGTAAAAACATGCTCAAATCACCAACTTAAAATCGCCGTTTTAAATCCATCAGGGTGACGTTTTAGAGCTTAAATTGATGTTTTCAGTGCTAAAGTGAACGAGTTGAGTGCAATGATGTACTGCATTCACGGACCTAAAAGAGACCTAATAAATGGAAATTGCAGAACTTAGTAAGTCGGGAATCAGGTTTTCGACGCTCAAATTATCGGGATGTGCGAAATGACATGTTGAAATGAGAAACCTATAACTTTCTTGTAAGCAGAAAAGAAACGATCTTAGAAATATCAAAATCACCTTTTAAGCGTTCTAGAAGCGATTTGAACGTAAAAATATGCTCAAATCACCAACTTAAAGTTGCCGTTTTAAATCAATCAGGGTGACGTTTTAAAGCTTAAAATGATGTTTTCTGTGCTAAAGTGAACGAGTTGAGCGCAATGATGTACTGCATTTACGGACCTAAAAGAGACCTAATAAATGGAAATTGCAGAACTTAGCAAGTCGGGAATCATGTTTTCGGCGCTCAAAGTATCGAGATGAGCGAAGTAACCCGTTGACATGAGAAACCTATAACTCTCTTGTAAACTGAAAAGAAACGATCTTAGAACCATCAAAATTGCGTTTTTAGTCTTCTAGAAGCGATTTGAGCGTTAAAACATGCTCAAATCACCAACTTAAAATCGCCGTTTTATGTCGATTAAGGTGACGTTTTAAAGCTTAGAATGATGTTTTCAGTGCCAAAGTGAACGAGTTGAGCGAAATGATGTACTGCAATCACGGACCTAAAAGAGACCTTCTAAATGGAAATTGCAGAACTTAGCAAGGCCGGAATTAGGTTTTCGACGCTCAAACCATCGGGATGAGCGAAATGACATGTTGAAATGAGAAACCTATAATTTTCTTGTAAGCAGAAAAGAAACGATCTTAGAACCATCAAAATCGCGTTTTAAGCGTTCTAGAAGCGATTTGAACGTGAAAACATCCTCAAATCACCAACGAAAAATTGCTGTTTTAAATCTATCAGGGTGAAGTTTTAGAGCTTAAAATGATGTTTTCAGTGCCAAAAGTGAACGAGTTTAGCGCAATAATGTACTGCAATCACAAACCTAAAAGAGACCTAATAAATGGAAATTGCAGAACTTAGCAAGTCGGGAATCAGGTTTTCGGCGCTCAAACTATCGAGATGAGCGAAGTAACCCGTTGACATGAGAAAACCTATAACTCTCTTGTAATCTGAAAAGCAATGATCTTAGAACCATCAAAATTGCGTTTTAAGTGTTCTAGAAGCGATTTGAGCGTAAAAACATGCTCAAGTCGCCAACTAAAAATTGCCGTTTTATGTCAATCAAGGCGACGTTTTAGGGCTTAAAAAGATGTTTTCAGTGCTAAAGTGAACGAGTTTAGAGCAAAGATGTACTGCATTCACGGACCTAAAACAGACCTTCAAAATTAAAATTGCACAACTTAGCAAGTCGGGAATCATGTTTTCGGCGCTCAAACCATCGGGATGAGCGAAATGACATATTGAAATGAGAAACCTATAATTTTTTGTAAGCAGAAAAGAAACGATCTTATAACCATCAAAATCACGTTTTAAGCGTTCTAGAAGCGATTTGAACGTAAAAATACGCTCAAATCACCAACCAAAAGTTGCCGTTTTAAATCAATCAGGGTGACGTTTTAAAGCTTAAAATGATGTTTTCTGCGCTAAAGTGAACGAGTTGAGCGCAATGATGTACTGCATTCACGGACCTAAAAGAGACCTAATAAATGGAAATTGCAGAACTTAGCAAGTCGGGAATCAGGTTCTCGACGCTCAAACAATCGGGATGAGCGAAATGACATGTTGAAATTAGAAACCTATAACTTTCTTGTAAGCAGAAAAGAAACGATCTTAGAACCATCAAAATCACCTTTTAAGCGTTCTAGAAGCGATTTGAACGTAAAAATATGCTCAAATCACCCACTAAAGTTGCCGTTTTAAATCAATCAGGGTGACGTTTTAAAGCTTAAAATGATGTTTTCTGTGCTAAAGTGAACGAGTTGAGCGCAATGATGTACTGCATTCACGGACCTAAAAGAGACCTAATAAATAGAAATTATAGAACTTAGCAAGTCGGGAATCATGTTTTCGGCGCTCAAACTATCGAGATGAGCGAAGTAACCCGTTGACATGAGAAACCTATAACTCTCTTGTAAACTGAAAAGAAACGATCTTAGAACCATCAAAATTGCGTTTTTAGTCTTCTAGAAGCGATTTGAGCGTTAAAACATGCTCAAATCACCAACTTAAAATCGCCGTTTTATGTCGATCAAGGTGACGTTTTAAAGCTTAAAATGATGTTTTCAGTCCTAAAGTGAACGAGTTGAGCGAAATGATGTACTGCAATCACGGACCTAAAAGAGACCTTCTAAATGGAAATTGCACAACTTAGCAAGGCCGGAATTAGGTTTTCGATGCTCAAACCATCGGGATGAGCGAAATGACATGTTGAAATGAGAAACCTATAATTTTCTTGTAAGCAGAAAAGAAACGATCTTAGAACCATCAAAATCGCGTTTTAAGCGTTCTAGAAGCGATTTGAACGTAAAAACATGCTCAAATCACCAACGAAAAATTGCTGTTTTAAATCGATCAGGGTGACGTTTTAGAGCTTAAAATGATGTTTTCAGTGCTAAAGTGAACGAGTTGAGCGCAATAATGTACTGCAATCACGGACCTAAAAGAGACCTAATAGATGGAAATTGCAGAACTTAGCAAGTCGGGAATCAGGTTTTCGGCGCTCAAACTATCGAGATGAGCGAAGTAACCCGTTGACATGAGAAACTTATAACTCTCTTGTAAACTGAAAAGATACGATCTTAGAACCAGCAAAATTGCGTTTTAAGTGTTCTAGAAGCGATTTGAGCGTAAAAACATGCTCAAATCACCAACTTAATATCGCCGTTTTAAATCCATCAGAGTGACGTTTTAGAGCTTAAATTGATGTTTTCAGTGCTAAAGTGAACGAGTTGAGCGCAATGATGTACTGCAATCATGGACCTAAAAGAGACCTTCTAAATGGAAATTGCAGAACTTAGCAAGTCGGGAATCAGGTTTTCGGTCCTCAAACCAACGGGATGAGCGAAATGACATGTTGAAATGAAAAACCTATAACTTTCTTGTAAGCAGAAAAGAAACGATCTTAGAAATATCAAAATCACCTTTTAAGCGTTCTAGAAGCGATTTGAACGTAAAAATACGCTCAAATCACCAACTAAAAGTTGCCGTTTTAAATCAATCAGCGTGACGTTTTAAAGCTTAAAATGATGTTTTCTGTGCTAAAGTGAACGAGTTGAGCGCAATGATGTACTGCATTCACGGACCAAAAAGAGACCTAATAAATGGAAATTGCAGAACTTAGCAAGTCGGGAATCATGTTTTCGGCGCTCAAACTGTCGAGATGAGCGAAGTAACCCGTTGACATGAGAAACCTATAACTCTCTTGTAAACTGAAAAGAAACGATCTTAGAACCATCAAAATTGCGTTTTTAGTCTTCTAGAAGCGATTTGAGCGTTAAAACATGCTCAAATCACCAACTTAAAATCGCCGTTTTATGTCGATCAAGGTGACGTTTTAAAGCTTAAAATGATGTTTTCAGTGCTAACGAGTTGAGCGAAATGATGTACTGCAATCACGGACCTAAAAGAGACCTTCTAAATGGAAATTGCAGAACTTAGCAAGGCTGGAATTAGGTTTTCGACGCTCAAACCATCGGGATGAGCGAAATCACATGTTGAAATGAGAAACCTATAATTTTCTTGTAAGCAGAAAAGAAACGATCTTAGAACCATCAAAATCGCGTTTTAAGCGTTCTAGAAGCGATTTGAACGTAAAAACATGCTCAAATCACCAACGAAAAATTGCTGTTTTAAAACGATCATGGTGACGTTTTAGAGCTTAAAATGATGTTTTCAGTGCTAAAGTGAACGAGTTGAGCGCAATAATGTACTGCAATCACGGACCTAAAAGAGACCTAATAGATGGAAATTGCATAACTTAGCAAGTCGGGAATCAGGTTTTCGGCGCTCAAACTATCGAGATGAGCGAAGTAACCCGTTGACATGAGAAACCTATAACTCTCTTGTAAACTGAAAAGAAACGATCTTAGAACCAGCAAAATTGCGTTTTAAGTGTTCTAGAAGCGATTTGAGCGTAAAAACATGCTCAAATCACCAACTTAAAATCGCCGTTTTAAATCCATCAGGGTGACGTTTTAGAGCTTAACTTGATGTTTTCAGTGCTATAAAGTAACGAGTTGAGCGCAATGATGTACTACATTCACGGACCTTAAAGAGACCTTCTAAATGGAAATTGCAGAACTTAGCAAGTCGGGAATCAGGTTTTCGGTCCTCAAACCAACGGGATGAGCGAAATGACATGTTCAAATGAGAAACCTATAACTTGCTTGTACACTGAAAAGAAACGATCTTAGAACACTCAAGATCGGGTTTTAAGCGTTCTAGAAGCGATTTCAACGTAAAAACATGCTCAAATCACCAACTAAAAGTTGCCGTTTTAAATCGATCAGGGTGACGTTTTAAAGCCTAAAATGATGTTTTCAGTGCTAAAGTGAACGAGTTGAGCGAAATGATGTACTGCAATCACGGACCTAAAAGAGACCTTCTAAATGGAAATTGCAGAACTTAGCAAGGCCGGAATTAGGTTTTCGACACTCAAACCATCGGGATGAGCGAAATCACATGTTGAAATGAGAAACCTATAATTTTCTTGTAAGCAGAAAAGAAACGATCTTAGAACCATCAAAATCGCGTTTTAAGCGTTTTAGAAGCGATTTGAACGTAAAAACATGCTCAAATCACCAACTAAAAGTTGCTGTTTTAAATCGATCAGGGTGACGTTTTAAAGCCTAAAATGATGTTTTCAGTGCTAAAGTGAACGAGTTGAGTGCAATGATGTACTGCATTCACGGACCTAAATGAGACCTAATAAATGGAAATTGCAGAACTTAGCAAGTCGGGAATCATATTTTCGGCGCTCAAACTATCGACATGAGCGAAGTAACCCGTTGACATGAGAAACCTATAACTCTCTTGTAAACTGAAAAGAAACGATCTTAGAACCATCAAAATTGCGTTTTTAGTCTTCTAGAAGCGATTTGAGCCTAAAAACATGCTCAAATGACCAACGAAAAATTGCTGTTTTAAATCGATCAGGGTGACGTTTTAGAGCTTAAAATGATGTTTTCAGTGCTAAAGTGAACGAGTTGAGCGCAATGATGTACTGCATTCACGGACCTAAAAGAGACCTCCTAAATGGAAATTGCAGAACTTAGCAAGTCGGGAATCAGGTTTTCGGTCCTCAAACCAACGGGATGAGCGAAATGACATGTTGAAATGAGAAACCTATAACTTGCTTGTACACTTAAATCATGTTTTCGGCGCTCAAACTATCGAGATGAGCGAAGTAACCCGTTGATATGAGAAACCTATAACTCTCTAGTAAACTGAACAGAAACGATCTTAGAACCATCAAAATTGCGTTTTACCCGTTCTAGAACGATTTGAGCGTGAAAACATGCTCAAATCACCAACTTAAAATCGCCGTTTTAAATCGATCAGGGTGACGTTTTTGAGTTTAAAATGATGTTTTCAGTTCTAAAGTGAACGAGTTTTGCGAAATGATGTACTGCAATCACGGACCTAAAAGAGACCTTCTAAATGTAAATTGCAGAACTTAGCAAGGCCGGAATCAGGTTTTCGACGCTCAAACAATCGGGATGAGCGAAATGACATGTTGAAATGAGAAACCTATAACTTTCTTGTAAGCAGAAAAGAAACGATCTTAGAACCATCAAAATCACCTTTTAAGCGTTCTAGAAGCGATTTGAACGTAAAAATATCCTCAAATCCCCAACTAAAAGTCGCCGTTTTAAATCAATCAGGGTGACGTTTTAAAGCTTAAAATGATGTTTTCTGTGCCAAAGTGAACGAGTTGAGCGAAATGATGTACTGCAATCACGGACCTAAAAGAGACCTTCTAAATGGAAATTGCAGAACTTAGCAAGGCCGGAATCAGGTTTTCGACGCTCAAACCATCGGGATGAGCGAAATGACATGTTGAAATGAGAAACCTATAGCTTTCTTGTAAGCAGAAAAGAAACCATCTTAGAACCATCAAAATCACCTTTTAAGCGTTGTAGAAGCGATTTGAACGTAAAAATATGCTCTAATCACCAACTAAAAGTTGCCGTTTTAAATCAATCAGGGTTACGTTTGAAAGCTTAAAATGATGTTTTCTGTGCTAAAGTGAACGAGTTGAGTGCAATGATGTACTGCATTCACGGACCTAAAAGAGACCTTCTAAATGGAAATTGCAGAACTTAGCAATGCCGGAATTAGGTTTTCGACGCTCAAACAATCGGGATGAGCGAAATGACATGTTGAAATGAGAAACCTATAATTTTCTTGTAAGCAGAAAAGAAACGATCTTAGAACCATCAAAATCGCGTTTTAAGCGTTCTAGAAGCGATTTGAACGTAAAAACATGCTCAAATCACCAACGAAAAATTGCTGTTTTAAATCGATCAGGGTGACGTTTTAGAGCTTAAAATGATGTTTTCTGTGCTAAAGTGAACGAGTTGAGCGCAATAATGTACTGCAATCACGGACCTAAAAGAGACCTAATAGATGGAAATTGCAGAACTTAGCAAGTCGGGAATCAGGTTTTCGGCGCTCAAACTATCGAGATGAGCGAAAAAACCCGTTGACATGAGAAACCTATAACTCTCTAGTAAACTGAAAAGAAACGATCTTAGAACCATCAAAATCGCGTTTTAAGCGTTCTAGAAGCGATTTGAGCGTTAAAATATGCTCAAATCACCAACTTAAAATCGCCGTTTTAAATCCATCAAAGTGACGTTTTAGAGCTTAAATTGATGTTTTCAGTGCTAAAGTGAACGAGTTGAGCGAAATGATGTACTGCAATCATGGACCTAAAAGAGACCTTCTAAATGGAAATTGCAGAACTTAGCAAGTCGGGAATCAGGTTTTCGGTCCTCAAACCAACGGGATGAGCGAAATGACATGTTGAAATGAGAAACCTATAACTCTCTTGTAAACTGAAAAGAAACGATTTTAGAACCAGCAAAATTTCGTTTTAAGTGTTCTAGAAGCGATTTGAGCGAAAAAATATGCTCAAATCACCAACTTAAAATCGCCGTTTTAAATCCATCAGGGTGACGTTTTAGAGCTTAAATTGATGTTTTCAGTGCTAAAGTGAACGAGTTGAGCGCAAAGATGTACTTCAATCATGGACCTAAAAGAGACCTTCTAAATGGAAATTGCAGAACTTAGCAAGTCGGGAATCAGGTTTTCGGTCCTCAAACAAACGGGATGAGCGAAATGACATGTGTAAATGAGAAACCTATAACTTGCTTGTACACTGAAAAGAAACGATCTTAGAACACTCAAAATCGCGTTTTAAGCGTTCTAGAAGCGATTTCAACGTAAAAACATGCTCAAATCACCAACTAAAACTTGCCGTTTTAAATCGATCAGGGTGACGTTTTAAAGCCTAAAATGATGTTTTCAGTGCTAAAGTGAACGAGTTGACTGCAATGATGTACTGCATTCACGGACCTAAAAGAGACCTAATAAATGGAAATTGCAGAACTTAGCAAGTCGGGAATCAGGTTTTCGACGCTCAAACCATCGGGATGAGCGAAATGACATGTTGAAATGAGAAACCTATAACTTTCTTGTAAGCAGAAAAGAAACGATCTTAGAACCATCAAAATCGCGTTTAAAGCGTTCTAGAAGCGATTTGAACGTAAAAACATGCTCAAATCACCAACGAAAAATTGCTGTTTTAAATCGATCAGGGTGACGTTTTAGAGCTTAAAATGATGTTTTCAGTGCTAAAGTGAACGAGTTGAGCGCAATAATGTACTGCAATCACGGACCTAAAAGAGACCTAATAGATGGAAATTGCAGAACTTAGCAAGTCGGGAATCATGTTTTCGGCGCTCAAACTATCGAGATGAGCAAAGTAACCCGTTGACATGAGAAACCTATAACTCTCTTGTAAACTGAAAAGAAACGATCTTAGAACCATCAAAATATCGTTTTTAGTCTTCTAGAAGCGATTTGAGGGTTAAAACATGCTCAAATCACCAACTTAAAATCGCCGTTTTATGTCGATAAAGGTGACGTTTTAAAGCTTAAAATGATGTTTTCAGTGCTAAAGTGAACGAGTTGAGCGAAATGATGTACTGCAATCACGGACATAAAAGAGACCTTCTAAATGGAAATTGCAGAACTTAGCAAGGCCGGAATTAGGTTTTCGACGCTCAAACCATCGGGATGAGCGAAATG
This sequence comes from Muricea muricata, assembly GCA_963855995.1. Taxonomy (NCBI): domain Eukaryota; kingdom Metazoa; phylum Cnidaria; class Anthozoa; order Malacalcyonacea; family Plexauridae; genus Muricea; species Muricea muricata. Next base: position 30,388,474 of record OY979718.1, on the reverse strand, counting down.
ACATGTTGAAATGAGAAACCTATAATTTTCTTGTAAGCAGAAAAGAAACGATCTTAGAACCATCAAAATCGCGTTTTAAGCGTTCTAGAAGCGATTTGAACGTAAAAACATGCTCAAATCACCAACGAAAAATTGCTGTTTTAAATCGATCAGGGTGACGTTTTAGAGCTTAAAATGATGTTTTCAGTGCTAAAGTGAACGAGTTGAGCGCAATAATGTACTGCAATCACGGACCTAAAAGAGACCTAATAGATGGAAATTGCAGAACTTAGCAAGTCGGGAATCAGGTTTTCGGCGCTCACACTATCGAGATGAGCGAAGTAACCCGCAGACATGAGAAAATTATATTTCTCTTGTAAACTGAAAAGAAATGATCTTAGAACCAGCAAAATCGCGTTTTAAGCGTTCTAGAAGCGATTTGAACGTAAAAACATGCTCAAATCACCAACTTAAAATCGCCGTTTTATGTCGATCAAGGTGACGTTTTAAAGCTTAAAATGATGTTTTCAGTGCTAAAGTGAACGAGTTGAGCGAAATGATGTACTGCAATCACGAACCTAAAAGAGACCTTCTAAATGGAAATTGCAGAACTTAGCAAGGCCGGAATTAGGTTTTCGACGCTCAAACCATCGGGATGAGCGAAATGACATGTTGAAATGAGAAACCTATAATTTTCTTGTAAGCAGAAAAGAAACGATCTTAGAACCATCAAAATCGCGTTTTAAGCGTTCTAGAAGCGATTTGAACGTAAAAACATGCTCAAATCACCAACGAAAAATTGCTGTTTTAAATCGATCAGGGTGACGTTTTAGAGCTTAAAATGATGTTTTCAGTGCTAAAGTGAACGACTTGAGCTCAATGATATACTGCAATCACGGACCTAAAAGAGACCTAATAAATGGAAATTGCAGAACTTAGCAAGTCGGGAATCATGTTTTCGGCGCTCAAACTATCAAGATGAGCGAAGTAACCCGTTGACATGAGAAAACCTATAACTCTCTTGTAATCTGAAAAGCAACGATCTTAGAACCATCAAAATTGCGTTTTAAGTATTCTAGAAGCGATTTGAGCGTAAAAACATGCTCAAGTTGCCAACTAAAAATTGCCGTTTTATGTCAATCAAGGCGACGTTTTAGGGCTTAAAAAGATGTTTTCAGTGCTAAAGTGAACGAGTTGAGAGCAATGATGTACTGCATTCACGGACCTAAAACAGACCTTCAAAATTAAAATTGCACAACTTAGCAAGTCGGGAATCATGTTTTCGGCGCTCAAACCATCGGGATGTGCGAAATGACATGTTGAAATGAGAAACCTATAATTTTTTGTAAGCAGAAAAGAAACGATCTTATAACCATCAAAATCACGTTTTAAGCGTTCTAGAAGCGATTTGAACGTAAAAATACGCTCAAATCACCAACTAAAAGTTGCCGTTTTAAATCAATCAGGGTGACGTTTTAAAGCTTAAAATGATGTTTTCTGTGCTAAAGTGAACGAGTTGAGCGCAATGATGTACTGCATTCACGGACCTAAAAGAGACCTAATAAATGGAAATTGCAGAACTTAGGAAGTCGGGAATCAGGTTTTCGACGCTCAAACCATCGGGATGAGCGAAATGACATGTTGAAATTAGAAACCTATAACTTTCTTGTAAGCAGAAAAGAAACGATCTTAGAACCATCAAAATCACCTTTTAAGCGTTCTAGAAGCGATTTGAACGTAAAAATATGCTCAAATCACCAACTAAAAGTTGCCGTTTTAAATCAATCAGGGTGACGTTTTAAAGCTCAAAATGATGTTTTCTGTGCTAAAGTGAACGAGTTGAGCGCAATGATGTACTGCATTCACGGACCTAAAAGAGACCTAATAAATGGAAATTATAGAACTTAGCAAGTCGGGAATCATGTTTTCGGCGCTCAAACTATCGAGATGAGCGAAGTAACCCGTTGACATGAGAAACCTATAACTCTCTTGTAAACTGAAAAGAAACGATCTTAGAACCATCAAAATTGCGTTTTTAGTCTTCTAGAAGCGATTTGAGCGTTAAAACATGCTAAAATCACCAACTTAAAATCGCCGTTTTATGTCGATCAAGGTGACGTTTTAAAGCTTAAAATGATGTTTTCAGTGCTAAAGTGAACGAGTTGAGCGAAATGATGTACTGCAATCACGGACCTAAAAGAGACCTTCTAAATGGAAATTGCAGAACTTAGCAAGGCCGGAATTAGGTTTTCGATGCTCAAACCATCGGGATGAGCGAAATGACATGTTGAAATGAGAAACCTATAATTTTCTTGTAAGCAGAAAAGAAACGATCTTAGAACCATCAAAATCGCGTTTTAAGCGTTCTAGAAGCGATTTGAACGTAAAAACATGCTCAAATCACCAACGAAAAATTGCTGTTTTAAATCGATCAGGGTGACGTTTTAGAGCTTAAAATGATGTTTTCAGTGCCAAAAGTGAACGAGTTGAGCGCAATAATGTACTGCAATCACGGACCTAAAAGAGACCTAATAGATGGAAATTGCAGAACTTAGCAAGTCGGGAATCAGGTTTTCGGCGCTCAAACTATCGAGATGAGCGAAGTAACCCGTTGACATGAGAAACTTATAACTCTCTTGTAAACTGAAAAGATACGATCTTAGAACCAGCAAAATTGCGTTTTAAGTGTTCTAGAAGCGATTTGAGCGTAAAAACATGCTCAAATCACCAACTTAATATCGCCGTTTTAAATCCATCAGAGTGACGTTTTAGAGCTTAAATTGATGTTTTCAGTGCTAAAGTGAACGAGTTGAGCGCAATGATGTACTGCAATCATGGACCTAAAAGATACCTTCTAAATGGAAATTGCAGAACTTAGCAAGTCGGGAATCAGGTTTTCGGTCCTCAAACCAACGGGATGAGCGAAATGACATGTTGAAATGAAAAACCTATAACTTTCTTGTAAGCAGAAAAGAAACGATCTTAGAAATATCAAAATCACCTTTTAAGCGTTCTAGAAGCGATTTGAACGTAAAAATACGCTCAAATCACCAACTAAAAGTTGCCGTTTTAAATCAATCAGCGTGACGTTTTAAAGCTTAAAATGATGTTTTCTGTGCTAAAGTGAACGAGTTGAGCGCAATGATGTACTGCATTCACGGACCAAAAAGAGACCTAATAAATGGAAATTGCAGAACTTAGCAAGTCGGGAATCATGTTTTCGGCGCTCAAACTGTCGAGATGAGCGAAGTAACCCGTTGACATGAGAAACCTATAACTCTCTTGTAAACTGAAAAGAAACGATCTTAGAACCATCAAAATTGCGTTTTTAGTCTTCTAGAAGCGATTTGAGCGTTAAAACATGCTCAAATCACAACTTAAAATCGCCGTTTTATGTCGATCAAGGTGACGTTTTAAAGCTTAAAATGATGTTTTCAGTGCTAACGAGTTGAGCGAAATGATGTACTGCAATCACGGACCTAAAAGAGACCTTCTAAATGGAAATTGCAGAACTTAGCAAGGCTGGAATTAGGTTTTCGACGCTCAAACCATCGGGATGAGCGAAATCACATGTTGAAATGAGAAACCTATAATTTTCTTGTAAGCAGAAAAGAAACGATCTTAGAACCATCAAAATCGCGTTTTAAGCGTTCTAGAAGCGATTTGAACGTAAAAACATGCTCAAATCACCAACGAAAAATTGCTGTTTTAAAACGATCATGGTGACGTTTTAGAGCTTAAAATGATGTTTTCAGTGCTAAAGTGAACGAGTTGAGCGCAATAATGTACTGCAATCACGGACCTAAAAGAGACCTAATAGATGGAAATTGCATAACTTAGCAAGTCGGGAATCAGGTTTTCGGCGCTCAAACTATCGAGATGAGCGAAGTAACCCGTTGACATGAGAAACCTATAACTCTCTTGTAAACTGAAAAGAAACGATCTTAGAACCAGCAAAATTGCGTTTTAAGTGTTCTAGAAGCGATTTGAGCGTAAAAACATGCTCAAATCACCAACTTAAAATCGCCGTTTTAAATCCATCAGGGTGACGTTTTAGAGCTTAACTTGAGGTTTTCAGTGCTATAAAGTAACGAGTTGAGCGCAATGATGTACTACATTCACGGACCTTAAAGAGACCTTCTAAATGGAAATTGCAGAACTTAGCAAGTCGGGAATCAGGTTTTCGGTCCTCAAACCAACGGGATGAGCGAAATGACATGTTCAAATGAGAAACCTATAACTTCCTTGTACACTGAAAAGAAACGATCTTAGAACACTCAAGATCGGGTTTTAAGCGTTCTAGAAGCGATTTCAACGTAAAAACATGCTCAAATCACCAACTAAAAGTTGCCGTTTTAAATCGATCAGGGTGACGTTTTAAAGCCTAAAATGATGTTTTCAGTGCTAAAGTGAACGAGTTGAGCGAAATGATGTACTGCAATCACGGACCTAAAAGAGACCTTCTAAATGGAAATTGCAGAACTTAGCAAGGCCAGAATTAGGTTTTCGACACTCAAACCATCGGGATGAGCGAAATCACATGTTGAAATGAGAAACCTATAATTTTCTTGTAAGCAGAAAAGAAACGATCTTAGAACCATCAAAATCGCGTTTTAAGCGTTTTAGAAGCGATTTGAACGTAAAAACATGCTCAAATCACCAACTAAAAGTTGCTGTTTTAAATCGATCAGGGTGACGTTTTAAAGCCTAAAATGATGTTTTCAGTGCTAAAGTGAACGAGTTGAGTGCAATGATGTACTGCATTCACGGACCTAAAAGAGACCTAATAAATGGAAATTGCAGAACTTAGCAAGTCGGGAATCATATTTTCGGCGCTCAAACTATCGACATGAGCGAAGTAACCCGTTGACATGAGAAACCTAAAACTCTCTTGTAAACTGAAAAGAAACGATCTTAGAACCATCAAAATTGCGTTTTTAGTCTTCTAGAAGCGATTTGAGCCTAAAAACATGCTCAAATGACCAACGAAAAATTGCTGTTTTAAATCGATCAGGGTGACGTTTTAGAGCTTAAAATGATGTTTTCAGTGCTAAAGTGAACGAGTTGAGCGCAATGATGTACTGCATTCACGGACCTAAAAGAGACCTCCTAAATGGAAATTGCAGAACTTAGCAAGTCGGGAATCAGGTTTTCGGTCCTCAAACCAACGGGATGAGCGAAATGACATGTTGAAATGAGAAACCTATAACTTGCTTGTACACTGAAATCATGTTTTCGGCGCTCAAACTATCGAGATGAGCGAAGTAACCCGTTGATATGAGAAACCTATAACTCTCTAGTAAACTGAACAGAAACGATCTTAGAACCATCAAAATTGCGTTTTACCCGTTCTAGAACGATTTGAGCGTGAAAACATGCTCAAATCACCAACTTAAAATCGCCGTTTTAAATCGATCAGGGTGACGTTTTTGAGTTTAAAATGATGTTTTCAGTTCTAAAGTGAACGAGTTTTGCGAAATGATGTACTGCAATCACGGACCTAAAAGAGACCTTCTAAATGGAAATTGCAGAACTTAGCAAGGCCGGAATCAGGTTTTCGACGCTCAAACAATCGGGATGAGCGAAATGACATGTTGAAATGAGAAACCTATAACTTTCTTGTAAGCAGAAAAGAAACGATCTTAGAACCATCAAAATCACCTTTTAAGCGTTCTAGAAGCGATTTGAACGTAAAAATATCCTCAAATCCCCAACTAAAAGTCGCCGTTTTAAATCAATCAGGGTGACGTTTTAAAGCTTAAAATGATGTTTTCTGTGCCAAAGTGAACGAGTTGAGCGAAATGATGTACTGCAATCACGGACCTAAAAGAGACCTTCTAAATGGAAATTGCAGAACTTAGCAAGGCCGGAATCAGGTTTTCGACGCTCAAACCATCGGGATGAGCGAAATGACATGTTGAAATGAGAAACCTATAGCTTTCTTGTAAGCAGAAAAGAAACCATCTTAGAACCATCAAAATCACCTTTTAAGCGTTGTAGAAGCGATTTGAACGTAAAAATATGCTCTAATCACCAACTAAAAGTTGCCGTTTTAAATCAATCAGGGTGACGTTTGAAAGCTTAAAATGATGTTTTCTGTGCTAAAGTGAACGAGTTGAGTGCAATGATGTACTGCATTCACGGACCTAAAAGAGACCTTCTAAATGGAAATTGCAGAACTTAGCAATGCCGGAATTAGGTTTTCGACGCTCAAACAATCGGGATGAGCGAAATGACATGTTGAAATGAGAAACCTATAATTTTCTTGTAAGCAGAAAAGAAACGATCTTAGAACCATCAAAATCGCGTTTTAAGCGTTCTAGAAGCGATTTGAACGTAAAAACATGCTCAAATCACCAACGAAAAATTGCTGTTTTAAATCGATCAGGGTGACGTTTTAGAGCTTAAAATGATGTTTTCTGTGCTAAAGTGAACGAGTTGAGCGCAATAATGTACTGCAATCACGGACCTAAAAGAGACCTAATAGATGGAAATTGCAGAACTTAGCAAGTCGGGAATCAGGTTTTCGGCGCTCAAACTATCGAGATGAGCGAAAAAACCCGTTGACATGAGAAACCTATAACTCTCTAGTAAACTGAAAAGAAACGATCTTAGAACCATCAAAATCGCGTTTTAAGCGTTCTAGAAGCGATTTGAGCGTTAAAATATGCTCAAATCACCAACTTAAAATCGCCGTTTTATGTCGATAAAGGTGACGTTTTAAAGCTTAAAATGATGTTTTCAGTGCTAAAGTGAACGAGTTGAGCGAAATGATGTACTGCAATCACGGACATAAAAGAGACCTTCTAAATGGAAATTGCAGAACTTAGCAAGGCCGGAATTAGGTTTTCGACACTCAAACCATCGGGATGAGCGAAATGACATGTTGAAATGAGAAACCTATAATTTTCTTGTAAGCAGAAAAGAAACGATCTTAGAACCATCAAAATCGCGTTTTAAGCGTTCTAGAAGCGATTTGAACGTAAAAACATGCTCAAATCACCAACGAAAAATTGCTGTTTTAAATCGATCAGGGTGACGTTTTAGAGCTTAAAATGATGTTTTCAGTGCTAAAGTGAACGAGTTGAGCGCAATAAAGTACTGCAATCACGGACCTAAAAGAGACCTAATAGATGGAAATTGCAGAACTTAGCAAGTCGGGAATCAGGTTTTCGGCGCTCACACTATCGAGATGAGCGAAGTAACCCGCAGACATGAGAAAATTATATTTCTCTTGTAAACTGAAAAGAAATGATCTTAGAACCAGCAAAATCGCGTTTTAAGCGTTCTAGAAGCGATTTGAACGTAAAAACATGCTCAAATCACCAACTTAAAATCGCCGTTTTAAATCCATCAGGGTGACGTTTTAGAGCTTAAATTGATGTTTTCAGTGCTAAAGTGAACGAGTTGAGCGAAATGATGTACTGCAATCATGGACCTAAAAGAGACCTTCTAAATGGAAATTGCAGAACTTAGCAAGTCGGGAATCAGGTTTTCGGTCCTCAAACCAACGGGATGAGCGAAATGACATGTTGAAATGAGAAACCTATAACTTGCTTGTAAACTGAAAAGAAACGAGCTTAGAACACTCAAGATCGCGTTTTAAGCGTTCTAGAAGCGATTTCAACGTAAAAACATGCTCAAATCACCAACTAAAAGTTGCCGTTTTAAATCGATCAGGGTGACGTTTTCAAGCCTAAAATGATGTTTTCAGTGCTAAAGTGAACGAGTTGAGCGCAATGATGTACTGCATTCACGGACCTAAAAGAGACCTAATAAATGGAAATTGCAGAACTTAGCAAGTCGGGAATCATGTTTTCGGCGCTCAAACTATCGAGATGAGCGAAGTAACCCGTTGACATGAGAAACCTATAACTCTCTAGTAAACTGAACAGAAACGATCTTAGCAGCATCAAAATTGCGTTTTACCCGTTCTAGAACGATTTGAGCGTGAAAACATGCTCAAATCACCAACTTAAAATCGCCGTTTTAAAGCGATCAGGGTGACGTTTTTGAGTTTAAAATGATGTTTTCAGTGCTAAAGTGAACGAGTTGAGCGAAATGATGTACTGCATTCACGGACCTAAGAGAGACCTAATAAATGGAAATTGCAGAACTTAGCAAGTCGGGAATCATGTTTTCGGCGCTCAAACTATCGAGATGAGCGAAGTAACCCGTTGACATGAGAAACCTATAACTCTCTAGTAAACTGAACAGAAACGATCTTAGCAGCATCAAAATTGCGTTTTACCCGTTCTAGAACGATTTGAGCGTGAAAACATGCTCAAATCACCAACTTAAAATCGCCGTTTTAAATCGATCAGGGTGACGTTTTTGAGTTTAAAATGATGTTTTCAGTGCTAAAGTGAACGAGTTGAGCGAAATGATGTACTGCAATCACGGACCTAAAAGAGACCTTCTAAATGGAAATTGCAGAATTAGCAAGGCCGGAATCAGGTTTTCGATGCTCAAACCATCGGGATGAGCGAAATGACATGTTGAAATGAGAAACCTATAACTTTCTTGTAAGCAGAAAAGAAACGATCTTAGAACCATCAAAATCACCTTTTAAGCGTTCTAGAAGCGATTTGAACGTAAAAATATGCTCAAATCCCCAACTAAAAGTTGCCGTTTTAAATCAATCAGGGTGACGTTTTAAAGCTTAAAATGATGTTTTCTGTGCTAAAGTTAACGAGTTGAGCGCAATGATGTACTGCATTCACGGACCTAAAAGAGACCTTCTAAATGGAAATTGCAGAACTTAGCAAGTCGGGAATCATGTTTTCGGCGCTCAAACTATCGAGATGAGCGAAGTAACCCGTTGACATGAGAAACCTATAACTCTCTAGTAAACTGAACAGAAACGATCTTAGAACCATCAAAATTGCGTTTTACCCGTTCTAGAACGATTTGAGCGTGAAAACATGCTCAAATCACCAACTTAAAATCGCCGTTTTAAATCGATCAGGGTGACGTTTTTGAGTTTAAAATGATGTTTTCAGTGCTAACATGAACGAGTTGAGCGAAATGATGTACTGCAATCACGGACCTAAAAGAGACCTTCTAAATGGAAATTGCAGAACTTAGCAAGGCGGGAATCAGGTTTTCGACGCTCAAACCATCGGGATGAGCGAAATGACATGTTGAAATGAGAAACCTATAACTTTCTTGTAAGCAGAAAAGAAACGATCTTAGAACCATCAAAATCACCTTTTAAGCGTTCTAGAAGCATTTGAACGTAAAAATATGCTCAAATCACCAACTAAAAGTTGCCGTTTTAAATCAATCAGGGTGACGTTTCAAAGCTTAAAATGATGTTTTCTGTGCTAAAGTGAACGAGTTTAGTGCAATGATGTACTGCATTCACGGACCTAAAAGAGACCTAATAAATGGAAATTGGAGAACTTAGAAAGTCGGGAATCATGTTTTCGGCGCTCAAACTATCGAGATGACTGAAGTAACCCGTTGACATGAGAAACCTATAACTCTTTTGTAAACTGAAAAGAAACGATCTTAGAACCATCAAAATTGCGTTTTCAGTCTTCTAGATGCGATTTGAGCGTGAAAACATGCTCAAATCACCAACTTAAAATCGCCGTTTTATGTCGGTCAAGGTGACGTTTTAAAGCTTAAAATGATGTTTTCAGTGCTAAAGTAAACGAGTTGAGCGAAATGATGTACTGCAATCACGGACCCAAAAGAGACCTTCTAAATGGAAATTGCAGAACTTAGCAAGGCCGGAATTAGGTTTTCGACGCTCAAACCATCGGGATGAGCGAAATGACATGTTGAAATGAGAAACCTATAACTTTCTTGTAAGCAGAAAAGAAACGATCTTGGAACCATCAGAATCGCGTTTTAAGCGTTCTAGAAGCGATTTGAACGTAAAAACATGCTCAAATCGCAAACGAAAAATTGCTGTTTTAAATCGATCAGGGTGACAATTTAGAGCTTAAAATGATGTTTTCAGTGCTAAAGTGAACGAGTTGAGCGCAATAATGTACTGCAATCACCGACCTAAGTGAGACCTAATAGATGGAAATTGCAGAACTTTGGAAGTCGGGAATCAGGTTTTCGGCGCTCAAACTATCGAGATGAGCGAAGTAACCCGTTGACATGAGAAACCTATAACTCTCTTGTAAACTAAAAAGAAACGATCTTAGAACCAGCAAAATCACCTTTTAAGCGTTCTAGAAGCGATTTGAACGTAAAAATATGCTCAAATCACCAACTAAAAGTTGCCGTTTTAAATCAATCAGCGTGACGTTTTAAAGCTTAAAATGATGTTTTCTGTGCTATAGTGAACGAGTTGAGCGCAATGATGTACTGCATTCACGGACCTAAAAGACACCTAATAAATGGAAATTGCAGAACTTAGCAAGTCGGGAATCATGTTTTCGGCGCTCAAACTATCGAGATGAGCGAAGTAACCCGTTGACATGAGAAACCTATAACTCTCTAGTAAACTGAACAGAAACGATCTTAGAACCATCAAAATTGCGTTTTACCCGTTCTAGAACGATTTGAGCGTGAAAACATGCTCAAATCACCAACTTAAAATCGCCGTTTTAAATCGATCAGGGTGACGTTTTTGAGTTTAAAATGATGTTTTCAGTGCTAACATGAACGAGTTGAGCGAAATGATGTACTGCAATCACGGACCTAAAAGAGACCTTCTAAATGGAAATTGCAGAACTTAGCAAGGCGGGAATCAGGTTTTCGACGCTCAAACCATCGGGATGAGCGAAATGACATGTTGAAATGAGAAACCTATAACTTTCTTGTAAGCAGAAAAGAAACCATCTTAGAACCATCAAAATCACCTTTTAAGCGTTCTAGAAGAATTTGAACGTAAAAATATGCTCAAATCACCAACTAAAAGTTGCCGTTTTAAATCAATCAGGGTGACGTTTCAAAGCTTAAAATGATGTTTTCTGTGCTAAAGTGAACGAGTTTAGTGCAATGATGTACTGCATTCACGGACCTAAAAGAGACCTAATAAATGGAAATTGGAGAACTTAGAAAGTCGGGAATCATGTTTTCGGCGCTCAAACTATCGAGATGAGCGAAGTAACCCGTTGACATGAGAAACCTATAACTCTCTAGTAAACTGAACGGAAACGATCTTAGAACCATCAAAATTGCGTTTTACCCGTTCTAGAACGATTTGAGCGTGAAAACATGCTCAAATCACCAACTTAAAATCGCCGTTTTAAATCGATCAGGGTGACGTTTTTGAGTTTAAAATGATGTTTTCAGTGCTAAAGTGAACGAGTTGAGCGAAATGATGTACTGCAATCACGGACCTAAAAGAGACCTTCTAAAAGGAAATTGCAGAATTAGCAAGGCCGGAATCAGGTTTTCGACGCTCAAACCATCGGGATGAGCGAAATGACATGTTGAAATGAGAAACCTATAATTTTCTTGTAAGCAGAAAAGAAACGATCTTAGAACCATCAAAATCACCTTTTAAGCGTTCTAGAAGCGATTTGAACGTAAAAATATGCTCAAATCCCCAACTAAAAGTTGCCGTTTTAAATCAATCAGGGTGACGTTTTAAAGCTTAAAATGATGTTTTCTGTGCTAAAGTTAACGAGTTGAGCGCAATGATGTACTGCATTCACGGACCTAAAAGAGACCTTCTAAATGGAAATTGCAGAACTTAGCAAGTCGGGAATCATGTTTTCGGCGCTAAAACTATCGAGATGAGCGAAGTAACCCGTTGACATGAGAAAATTATAACTCTCTTGTAAACTGAAAAGAAACGATCTTAGAACCAGCAAAATCGCGTTTTAAGCGTTCTAGAAGCGATTTGAACGTAAAAATATGCTCAAATCACCAACTTAAAATCGCCGTTTTAAATCCGTCAGGGTGACGTTTTAGAGCTTAAATTGATGTTTTCAGTGCTAAAGTGAACGAGTTGAGCGAAATGATGTACTGCAATCATGGACCTAAAAGAGACCTCCTAAATGGAAATTGCAGAACTTAGCAAGTCGGGAATCAGGTTTTCGGTCCTCAAACCAACGGGATGAGCGAAATGACATGTTGAAATGAGAAACCTATAACTTGCTTGTAAACTGAAAAGAAACGATCTTAGAACACTCAAGATCGCGTTTTAAGCGATCTAGAAGCGATTTCAACGTAAAAACATGCTCAAATCACCAACTAAAAGTTGCCGTTTTAAATCGATCAGGGTGACGTTTTAAAGCCTAAAATGATGTTTTCAGTGCTAAAGTGAACGAGTTGAGCGCAATGATGTACTGCATTCACGGACCTAAAAGAGACCTAATAAATGGAAATTGCAGAACTTAGCAAGTCGGGAATCATGTTTTCGGCGCTCAAACTATCGAGATGAGCGAAGTAACCCGTTGACATGAGAAACCTATAACTCTCTAGTAAACTGAACCGAAACGATCTTAGAACCATCAAAATTGCGTTTTACCCGTTCTAGAACGATTTGAGCGTGAAAACATGCTCAAATCACCAACTTAAAATCGCCGTTTTAAATCGATCAGGGTGACGTTTTTGAGTTTAAAATGATGTTTTCAGTGCTAAAGTGAACGAGTTGAGCGAAATGATGTACTGCAATCACGGACCTAAAAGAGACCTTCTAAATGGAAATTGCAGAATTAGCAAGGCCGGAATCAAGTTTTCGACGCTCAAACCATCGGGATGAGCGAAATGACATGTTGAAATGAGAAACCTATAACTTTCTTGTAAGCAGAAAAGAAACGATCTTAGAACCATCAAAATCACCTTTTAAGCGTTCTAGAAGCGATTTGAACGTTAAAATATGCTCAAATCACCAACTAAAAGTTGCCGTTTTAAATCAATCAGGGTGACGTTTGAAAGCTTAAAATGATGTTTTCTGTGCTAAAGTGAACGAGTTGAGTGCAATGATGTACTGCATTCACGGACCTAAAAGAGACCTAATAAATGGAAATTGCAGAACTTAGAAAGTCGGGAATCATGTTTTCGGCGCTCAAACTATCGAGATGAGCGAAGTAACCCGTTGACATGAGAAACCTATAATCTCTTGTAAACTAAAAAGAAACGATCTTAGAACCAGCAAAATTGCGTTTTAAGTGTTCTAAAAGCGATTTGAGCGTAAAAACATGCTCAAATCACCAACTTAAAATCGCCGTTTTAAATCCATCAGGGTGACGTTTTAGAGCTTAAATTGATGTTTTCAGTGCTAAAGTGAACGAGTTGAGCGCAATGATGTACTGCAATCATGGACCCAAAAGAGACCTTCTAAATGGAAATGCAGAACTTAGCAAGTCGGGAATCAGGTTTTCGGTCCTCAAACCAACGGGATGAGCGAAATGACATGTTGAAATGAGAAACCTATAACTTGCTTGTACACTGAAAAGAAACGATCTTAGAACACTCAAAATCGCGTTTTAAGCGTTCTAGAAGCGATTTGAACGTAAAAACATGCTCAAATCACCAACTAAAAGTTGCTGTTTTAAATCGATCAGGGTGACGTTTTAAAGCCTAAAATGATGTTTTCAGTGCTAAAGTGAACGAGTTGAGTGCAATGATGTACTGCATTCACGGACCTAAAAGAGACCTAATAAATGGAAATTGAAGAACTTAGCAAGTCGGGAATCATGTTTTCGGCGCTCAAACTATCGAGATGAGCGAAGTAACCCGTTGACATGAGAAACCTATAACTCTCTCGCAAACTGAAAAGAAACGATCTTAGAACCATCAAAATATCGTTTTTAGTCTTCTAGAAGCGATTTGAGCGTTAAAACATGCTCAAATCACCAACTTAAAATCGCCGTTTTATGTCGATCAAGGTGACGTTTTAAAGCTTAAAATGATGTTTTCAGTGCTAAAGTGAACGAGTTGAGCGAAATGATGTACTGCAATCACGGACCTAAAAGAGACCTTCTAAATGGAAATTGCAGAACTTAGCAAGGCCGGAATCAGGTTTTCGACGCTCAAACCATCGGGATGAGCGAACTGACATGTTGAAATAAGAAACCTTTAACTTTCTTGTAAGCAGAAAAGAAACGATCTTAGAACCATCAAAATCGCGTTTTAAGCGCTCTAAAAGCGATTTGAACGTAAAAACATGCTCAAATCACCAACTAAATATTGCTGTTTTAAATCGATCAGGGTGACGTTTTAGAGCTTAAAATGATGTTTTCAGTGCTAAAGTGAACGAGTTGAGCGCAATAACGTACTGCAATGACGGACCTAAAAGAGACACAATAAATGGAAATTGCAGAACTTAGCTAGTCGGGAATCATGTTTTCGGCGCTCAAACTATCGAGATGAGCGAAGTAACCCGTTGACATAAGAAACCTATAACTTTCTATTAAACTGAACAGCAACGATCTTAGAACCATCAAAACTGCGTTTTAAGTGTTCTAGAAGCGATTTGAGCGTAAAAACATGCTCAAATCACCAACTAAAATTCGCCGTTTTATGTCGATCAGAGCGACGTTTTAGAGCTTAAAATGATGTTTTCAGTGCTAAAGTGAACGAGTTGAGTGCAATGATGTACTGCAATAACGGACCTAAAAGAGACCTTCTAAACGAAAATTGCAGAACTTAGCAAGTCGGGAATCAGGTTTTCGGCGCTCAAACCATCGGGATAAGCGAAATGACATGTTTAAATGAGAAACCTATAACTTGCTTGTACACTGAACAGAAACGATCTTAGAACCATAAAAATCGCGTTTTAAGCGCTCTAGAAGCGATTTCAACGTAAAAACATGCTCAAATCACCAACTAAAAGTTGCCGTTTTAAATCGATCAGGGTGACGTTTTAAAGCCTAAAATGATGTTTTCAGTGCTAAAGTGAACGAGTTGAGCGCAATGATGTACTGCATTCATGGACCTAAAAGAGACCTAATAAATGGTAATTGCAGAACTTAGCAAGTCGGGAATCATGTTTTCGGCGCTCAAACTATCGAGATGAGCGAAGTAACCCGTTGACATGAGAAACCTATAATTCTCTAGTAAACTGAACAGAAACGATCTTAGAACCATCAAAATTGCGTTTTACCCGTTCTAGAACGATTTGAGCGTGAAAACATGCTCAAATCACCAACTTAAAATCGCTGTTTTAAATCGATCAGGGTGACGTTTTTGAGTTTAAAATGATGTTTTCAGTGCTAAAGTGAACGAGTTGAGCGAAATGATGTACTGCAATCACGGACCTAAAAGAAACCTTCTAAATGGAAATTGCAGAACTTAGCAAGGCCGGAATCAGGTTTTCGACGCTCAAACAATCGGGATGAGCGAAATGACATGTTGAAATGAGAAACCTATAACTTTCTTGTAAGCAGAAAAGAAACGATCTTAGAACCATCAAAATCACCTTTTAAGCGTTCTAGAAGCGATTTGAACGTAAAAATATCCTCAAATCCCCAACTAAAAGTTGCCGTTTTAAATCAATCAGGGTGACGTTTTAAAGTTTAAAATGATGTTTTCTGTGCTAAAGTGAACGAGTTGAGCGCAATGATGTACTGCATTCACGGACCTAAAAGAGACCTTCTAAATGGAAATTGCAGAACTTAGCAAGTCGGGAATCATGTTTTCGGCGCTCAAACTATCGAGATGAGCGAAGTAACCCGTTGACATGAGAAACCTATAACTCTCTAGTAAACTGAACAGAAACGATTTTAGAACCATCAAAATTGCGTTTTACCCGTTCTAGAACGATTTGAGCGTGAAAACATGCTCAAATCACGAACTTAAAATCGCCGTTTTAAATCGATCAGGGTGACGTTTTTGAGTTTAAAATGATGTTTTCTGTGCTAAAGTGAACGAGTTCATCGAAATGATGTACTTCAATCACGGACCTAAAAGAGACCTTCTAAATGGAAATTGCAGAACTTAGGAAGGCCGGAATCAGGTTTTCGACGCTCAAACCAACGGGATGAGCCAAATGACATGTTGAAATGAGAAACCTATAACTTTCTTGTAAGCAGAAAAGAAACGATCTTAGAACCATCAAAATTTCGTTTTAAGTGTTCTAGAAGCGATTTGAGCGTAAAAATATGCTCCAATCACCGACTTAAAATCGCCGTTTTAAATCCATCAGGGTGACGTTTTAGAGCTTAAATTGATGTTTTCAGTGCTAAAGTGAACGAGTTGAGCGAAATGATGTACTGCATTCATGGACCAAAAAGAGACCTTCCAAATGGAAATTGCAGAACTTAGCAAGTCGGGAATCAGGTTTTCGGTCCTCAAACCAACGGGATGAGCGAAATGACATGTTGAAATGAGAAACCTATAACTTGCTTGTAAACTGAAAAGAAACGATCTTAGAACACTCAAGATCGCGTTTTAAGCGTTCTAGAAGCGATTTCAACGTAAAAACATGCTCAAATCACCAACTAAAAGTTGCCGTTTTAAATCGATCAGGGTGACGTTTTAAAGCCTAAAATGATGTTTTCAGTGCTAAAGTGAACGAGTTGAGCGCAATGATGTACTGCATTCACGGACCTAAAAGAGACCTAATAAATGGTAATTGCAGAACTTAGCAAGTCGGGAATCATGTTTTCGGCGCTCAAACTATCGAGATGAGCGAAGTAACCCGTTGACATGAGAAACCTATAACTCTCTTGTAAACTGAAAAGAAACGATCTTAGAACCATCAAAATTGCGTTTTTAGTCTTCTAGAAGCGATTTGAGGGTTAAAACATGCTCAAATCACCAACTTAAAATCGCCGTTTTATGTCGATCAAGGTGACGTTTTAAAGCTTAAAATGATGTTTTCAGTGCTAAAGTGAACGAGTTGAGCGAAATGATGTACTGCAATCACGGACCTAAAAGAGACCTTCTAAATGGAAATTGCAGAACTTAGCAAGGCCGGAATTAGGTTTTCGACGCTCAAACCATCGGGATGAGCGAAATGACATGTTGAAATGAGAAACCTATAATTTTCTTGTAAGCAGAAAAGAAACGATCTTAGAACCATCAAAATCGCGTTTTAAGCGTTCTAGAAGCGATTTGAACGTAAAAACATGCTCAAATCACCAACGAAAAATTGCTGTTTTAAATCGATCAGGGTGACGTTTTAGAGCTGAAAATGATGTTTTCAGTGCTAAAGTGAACGAGTTGAGCGCAATAATGTACTGCAATGACGGACCTAAAAAAAACCTAATAGATGGAAATTGCAGAACTTAGCAAGTCGGGATTCAGGTTTTCGGCGCTCACACTATCGAGATGAGCGAAGTAACCCGCTGACATGAGAAAATTATAACTCTCTTGTAAACTGAAAAGAAACGATCTTAGAACCAGCAAAATCGCGTTTTAAGCGTTCTAGAAGCGATTTGAACGTAAAAACATGCTCAAATCACCAACTTAAAATCGCCGTTTTAAATCCATCAGGGTGACGTTTTAGAGCTTAAATTGATGTTTTCAGTGCTAAAGTGAACGAGTTGAGCGAAATGATGTACTGCAATCATGGACCTAAAAGAGACCTTCTAAATGGAAATTGCAGAACTTAGCAAGTCGGGAATCAGGTTTTCGGTCCTCAAACCAACGGGATGAGCGAAATGACATGTTGAAATGAGAAACCTATAACTTGCTTGTAAACTGAAAAGAAACGATCTTAGAACACTCAAGATCGCGTTTTAAGCGTTCTAGAAGCGATTTCAACGTAAAAACATGCTCAAATCACCAACTAAAAGTTGCCGTTTTAAATCGATCAGGGTGACGTTTTAAAGGCTAAAATGATGTTTTCAGTGCTAAAGTGAACGAGTTGAGCGCAATGATGTACTGCATTCACGGACCTAAAAGAGACCTAATAACTGGAAATTGCAGAACTTAGCAAGTCGGGAATCATGTTTTCGGCGCTCAAACTATCGAGATGAGCGAAGTAACCCGTTGACATGAGAAACCTATAACTCTCTAGTAAACGTGACAGAAACGATCTTAGCAGCATCAAAATTGCGTTTTACCCGTTCTAGAACGATTTGAGCGTGAAAACATGCTCAAATCACCAACTTAAAATCGCCGTTTTAAATCGATCAGGGTGACGTTTTTGAGTTTAAAATGATGTTTTCAGTGCTAAAGTGAACGAGTTGAGCGAAATAATGTACTGCAATCGCGGACCTAAAAGAGACCTTCTAAATGGAAATTCCAGAATTAGCAAGGCCGGAATCAGGTTTTCGACGCTCAAACCATCGGGATGAGCGAAATGACATGTTGAATGGAGAAACGTATAACTTTCTTGTAAGCAGAAAAGAAACGATCTTAGAACCATCAAAATCACCTTCTAAGCGTTCTAGAAGCGATTTGAACGTAAAAATATGCTCAAATCCCCAACTAAAAGTTGCCGTTTTAAATCAATCAGGGTGACGTTTTAAAGCTTAAAACGATGTTTTCTGTCCTAAAGTTAACGAGTTGAGCGCAATGATGTACTGCATTCACGGACCTAAAAGAGACCTTTTAAATGAAAATTGCAGAACTTAGCAAGTCGGGAATCATGTTTTCGGCGCTCAAACTATCGAGATGAGCGAAGTAACCCGTTGACATGAAAAACCTATAACTCTCTAGTAAACTGAATAGAAACGACCTTAGAACCATCAAAGTTGCGTTTTACCTGTTCTAGAACGATTTGAGCGTGAAAACATGCTCAAATCACCAACTAAAAATTGCTGTTTTAAATCGCTCAGGGTGACGTTTTAGAGCTTAAAATGATGTTTTCAGTGCTAAAGTGAACGAGTTGAGCGCAATAATGTACTGCAATGACGGACCTAAAAAGACCCAATAAATGGAAATTGCAGAACTTAGCAACTCGGGAATCATGTTTTCGGCGCTCAAACTATCGAGATGAGCGAAGTAACCCGTTGACATAAGAAACCTATAACTTTCTAGTAAACTGAACAGCAACGATCTTAGAACCATCAAAACTGCGTTTTAAGTGTTCTAGAAGCGATTTGAGCGTAAAAACATGCTCAAATCACCAACTAAAAATCGCCGTTTTATGTCGATCAGGGCGACGTTTTAGAGCTTAAAATGATGTTTTCAGTGCTAAAGTGAACGAGTTGAGCGCAATGATGTACTGCAATCATGGACCTAAAAGAGACCTTCTAAATGGAAATTGCAGAACTTAGCAAGTCGGGAATCAGGTTTTCGGTCCTCAAACCAACGGGATGAGCGAAATGACATGTTGAAATGAGAAACCTATAACTTGCTTGTACACTGAAAAGAAACGATCTTAGAACACTCAAAATCGTGTTTTAAGCGCTCTAGAAGCGATTTGAACGTAAAAACATGCTCAAATCACCAACTAAAAGTTGCTGTTTTAAATCGATCAGGGTGACGTTTTAAAGCCTAAAATGATGTTTTCAGTGCTAAAGTGAACGAGTTGAGCGCAATGATGTACTGCATTCACGGACCTAAAAGAGACCTAATAAATGGAAATTGCAGAACTTAGCAAGTCGGGAATCATGTTTTCGGCGTTCAAATTATCGAGATGAGCGAAGTAAATCGTTGACATGAGAAACCTATAACTCTCTTGTAAACTGAAAAGAAACGATCTTAGAACCATCAAAATTGCGTTTTTAGTCTTCTAGAAGCGATTTGAGGGTTAAAACATGCTCAAATCACCAACTTAAAATCGCCGTTTTATGTCGATCAAGGTGACGTTTTAAAGCTTAAAATGATGTTTTCAGTGCTAAAGTGAACGAGTTGAGCGAAATGATGTACTGCAATCACGGACCTAAAAGAGACCTTCTAAATGGAAATTGCAGAACTTAGCAAGGCCGGAATCAGGTTTTCGATGCTCAAACCATCGGGATGAGCGAATTGACATGTTGAAATGAGAAACCTATAACTTTCTTGTAAGCAGAAAAGAAACGATCTTAGAACCATCAAAATCGCGTTTTAAGCGCTCTAAAAGCGATTTGAACGTAGAAACATGCTCAAATCACCACCTAAATATTGCTGTTTTAAATCGATCAGGGTGACGTTTTAGAGCTTAAAATGATGTTTTCAGTGCTAAAGTGAACGAGTTGAGCGCAATAACGTACTGCAATGACGGACCTAAAAGAGACCTAATAAATGGAAATTGCAGAACTTAGCAAGTCGGGAATCATGTTTTCGGCGCTCAAACTATCGAGATGAGCGAAGCAACCCGTTGACATGAGAAACCGAAAACTCTCTAGTAAACTTAACAGAAACGATCTTAGAACCATCAAAGTTGCGTTTTACCTGTTCTAGAACGATTTGAGCGTGAAAACATGCTCAAATCACCAACTAAAAATTGCTGTTTTAAATCGCTCAGGGTGACGTTTTAGAGCTTAAAATGATCTTTTCAGTGCTAAAGTGAACGAGTTGAGCGCAATAATGTACTGCAATGACGGACCTAAAAAGACCCAATAAATGGAAATTGCAGAACTTAGCAAGTCGGGAATCATGTTTTCGGCGCTCAAACTATCGAGATGAGCGAAGTAACCCGTTGACATAAGAAACCTATAACTTTCTAGTAAACTGAACAGCAACGATCTTAGAACCATCAAAACTGCGTTTTAAGTGTTCTAGAAGCGATTTGAGCGTAAAAAAATGCTCAAATCACCAACTAAAAATCGCCGTTTTATGTCGATCAGGGCGACGTTTTAGAGCTTAAAATGATGTTTTCAGTGCTAAAGTGAACGAGTTGAGTGCAATGATGTACTGCAATAACGGAGCTAAAAGAGACCTTCTAAATGGAAATTGCAGAACTTAGCAAGTCGGGAATCAGATTTTCGGCGCTCAAACCATCGGGATAAGCGAAATGACATGTTGAAATGAGAAACCTATAACTTGCTTGTACACTGAACAGAAACGATCTTAGAACCATAAAAATCGCGTTTTAAGCGCTCTAGAAGCGATTTCAACGTAAAAACATGCTCAAATCACCAACTAAAAGTTGCCGTTTTAAATCGATCAGGGTGACGTTTTAGAGCTTAAAATGATGTTTTCAGTGCTAAAGTGAACGAGTTGAGCGCAATAATGTACTGCAATCACGGACCTAAAACAGACCTTCTAAATGGAAATTGCAGAACTTAGCAAGGCCGGAATCAGGTTTTCGACGCTCAAACCATCGGGATGAGCGAACTGACATGTTGAAATAAGAAACCTTTAACTTTCTTGTAAGCAGAAAAGAAACGATCTTAGAACCATCAAAATCGCGTTTTAAGCGCTCTAAAAGCGATTTGAACGTAAAAACATGCTCAAATCACCAACTAAATATTGCTGTTTTAAATCGATCAGGGTGACGTTTTAGAGCTTAAAATGATGTTTTCAGTGCTAAAGTGAACGAGTTGAGCGCAATAACGTACTGCAATGACGGACCTAAAAGAGACACAATAAATGGAAATTGCAGAACTTAGCTAGTCGGGAATCATGTTTTCGGCGCTCAAACTATCGAGATGAGCGAAGTAACCCGTTGACATAAGAAACCTATAACTTTCTATTAAACTGAACAGCAACGATCTTAGAACCATCAAAACTGCGTTTTAAGTGTTCTAGAAGCGATTTGAGCGTAAAAACATGCTCAAATCACCAACTAAAATTCGCCGTTTTATGTCGATCAGGGCGACGTTTTAGAGCTTAAAATGATGTTTTCAGTGCTAAAGTGAACGAGTTGAGTGCAATGATGTACTGCAATAACGGACCTAAAAGAGACCTTCTAAACGAAAATTGCAGAACTTAGCAAGTCGGGAATCAGGTTTTCGGCGCTCAAACCATCGGGATAAGCGAAATGACATGTTTAAATGAGAAACCTATAACTTGCTAGTACACTGAACAGAAACGATCTTAGAACCAAAAAAATCGCGTTTTAAGCGCTCTAGAAGCGATTTCAACGTAAAAACATGCTCAAATCACCAACTAAAAGTTGCCGTTTTAAATCGATCAGGGTGACGTTTTAAAGCCTAAAATGATGTTTTCAGTGCTAAAGTGAACGAGTTGAGCGCAATGATGTACTGCATTCACGGACCTAAAAGAGACCTAATAAATGGAAATTGCAGAACTTAGCAAGTCGGGAATCATGTTTTCGGCGCTCAAACTATCGAGATGACCGAAGTAAATCGTTGACATGAGAAACCTATAACTCTCTTGTAAACTGAAAAGAAACGATCTTAGAACCATCAAAATTGGGTTTTTAGTCTTCTAGAAGCGATTTGAGGGTTAAAACATGCTCAAATCACCAACTTAAAATCGCCGTTTTATGTCGATCAAGGTGACGTTTTAAAGCTTAAAATGATGTTTTCAGTGCTAAAGTGAACGAGTTGAGCGAAATGATGTACTGCAATCACGGACCTAAAAGAGACCTTCTAAATGGAAATTGCAGAACTTAGCAAGGCCGGAATTAGGTTTTCGACGCTCAAACCATCGGGATGAGCGAAATGACATTTTGAAATGAGAAACCTATAATTTTCTTGTAAGCAGAAAAGAAACGATCTTAGAACCATCAAAATCGCGTTTTAAGCGTTCTAGAAGCGATTTGAACGTAAAAACATGCTCAAATCACCAACGAAAAATTGCTGTTTTAAATCGATCACGGTGACGTTTTAGAGCTTAAAATGATGTTTTCAGTGCTAAAGTGAACGAGTTGAGCGCAATAATGTACTGCAATCACGGACCTAAAAGAGACCTAATAGATGGAAATTGCAGAACTTAGCAAGTCGGGAATCAGGTTTTCGGCGCTCACATTATCGAGATGAGCGAAGTAACCCGCTGACATGAGAAAATTTTAACTCTCTTGTAAACTGAAAAGAAACGATCTTAGAACCAGCAAAATTGCGTTTTAAGTGTTCTAGAAGCGATTTGAGCGTAAAAATATGCTCCAATCACCAACTTAAAATCGCCGTTTTAAATCCATCAGGGTGACGTTTTAGAGCTTAAATTGATGTTTTCAGTGCTAAAGTCAACGAGTTGAGCGAAATGATGTTCTGCAATCATGGACCTAAAAGAGACCTTCTAAATGGAAATTGCAGAACTTAGCAAGTCGGGAATCAGGTTTTCGGTCCTCAAACCAACGGGATGAGCGAAATGACATGTTGAAATGAGAAACCTATAACTTGCTTGCAAACTTAAAAGAAACGATCTTAGAACACTCAAGATCGCGTTTTAAGCGTTCTAGAAGCGATTTCAACGTAAAAACATGCTCAAATCACCAACTAAAAGTTGCCGTTTTAAATCGATCAGGGTGACGTTTTAAAGCCTAAAATGATGTTTTCAGTGCTAAAGTGAACGAGTTGAGCGCAATGATGTACTGCATTCACGGACCTAAAAGAGACCTAATAAATGGTAATTGCAGAACTTAGCAAGTCGGGAATCATGTTTTCGGCGCTCAAACTATCGAGATGAGCGAAGTAACCCGTTGACATGAGAAACCTATAACTCTCTAGTAAACTGAACAGAAACGATCTTAGAACCATCAAAATTGCGTTTTACCCGTTCTAGAACGATTTGAGCGTGAAAACATGCTCAAATCACCAACTTAAAATCGCCGTTTTAAATCGATCAGGGTGACGTTTTTGAGTTTAAAATGATGTTTTCAGTGCTAAAGTGAACGAGTTGAGCGAAATGATGTACTGCAATCACGGACCTAAAAGAGACCTTCTAAATGGAAATTGCAGAACTTAGCAAGGCCGGAATCAGGTTTTCGACGCTCAAACAATCGGGATGAGCGAAATGACATGTTGAAATGAGAAACCTATAACTTTCTTGTAAGCAGAAAAGAAACGATCTCAGAACCATCAAAATCACCTTTTAAGCGTTCTAGAAGCGATTTGAACGTAAAAATATCCTCAAATCCCCAACTAAAAGTTGCCGTTTTAAATCAATCAGGGTGACGTTTTAAAGTTTAAAATGATGTTTTCTGTGCTAAAGTGAACGAGTTGAGCGCAATGATGTACTGCATTCACGGACCTAAAAGAGACCTTCTAAATGGAAATTGCAGAACTTAGCAAGTTGGGAATCATGTTTTCGGCGCTCAAACTATCGAGATGAGCGAAGTAACCCGTTGACATGAGAAACCTATAACTCTCTAGTAAACTGAACAGAAACGATTTTAGAACCATCAAAATTGCGTTTTACCCGTTCTAGAACGATTTGAGCGTGAAAACATGCTCAAATCACCAACTTAAAATCGCCGTTTTAAATCGATCAGAGTGACGTTTTTGAGTTTAAAATGATGTTTTCAGTGCTAAAGTGAACGAGTTGAGCGAAATGATGTACTGCAATCACGGACCTAAAAGAGACCTTCTAAATGGAAATTGCAGAACTTAGCAAGGCCGGAATCAGGTTTTCGACGCTCAAACAATCGGGATGAGCGAAATGACATGTTGAAATGAGAAACCTATAACTTTCTTGTAAGCAGAAAAGAAACGATCTTAGAACCATCAAAATCACCTTTTAAGCGTTCTAGAAGCGATTTGAACGTAAAAATATCCTCAAATCCCCAACTAAAAGTTGCCGTTTTAAATCAATCAGGGTGACGTTTTAAAGTTTAAAATGATGTTTTCTGTGCTAAAGTGAACGAGTTGAGCGCAATGATGTACTGCATTCACGGACCTAAAAGAGACCTTCTAAATGGAAATTGCAGAACTTAGCAAGTCGGGAATCATGTTTTCGGCGCTCAAACTATCGAGATGAGCGAAGTAACCCGTTGACATGAGAAACCTATAACTCTCTAGTAAACTGAACAGAAACGATCTCAGAACCATCAAAATTGCGTTTTACCCGTTCTAGAACGATTTGAGCGTGAAAACATGCTCAAATCACCAACTTAAAATCGCCGTTTTAAATCGATCAGGGTGACGTTTTTGAGTTTAAAATGATGTTTTCTGTGCTAAAGTGAACGAGTTCATCGAAATGATGTACTTCAATCACGGACCTAAAAGAGACCTTCTAAATGGAAATTGCAGAACTTAGGAAGGCCGGAATCAGGTTTTCGACGCTCAAACCAACGGGATGAGCCAAATGACATGTTGAAATGAGAAACCTATAACTTTCTTGTAAGCAGAAAAGAAACGATCTTAGAACCATCAAAATTTCGTTTTAAGTGTTCTAGAAGCGATTTGAGCGAAAAAATATGCTCAAATCACCAACTTAAAATCGCCGTTTTAAATCCATCAAGGTGACGTTTTAGAGCTTAAAATGATGTTTTCAGTGCTAAAGTGAACGAGTTGAGCGCAATAATGTACTGCAATCACGGACCTAAAAGAGAGCTAATAGATGGAAATTGCAGAACTTAGCAAGTCGGGAATCATGTTTTCGGCGCTCAAACTATCGAGATGAGCGAAGTAACCCGTTGACATGAGAAACCTATAACTCTCTTGTAAACTGAAAAGAAACCATCTTAGAACCATCAAAATTGCGTTTTTAGTCTTCTAGAAGCGATTTGAGGGTTAAAACATGCTCAAATCACCAACTTAAAATCGCCGTTTTATGTCGATCAAGGTGACGTTTTAAAGCTTAAAATGATGTTTTCAGTGCTAAAGTGAACGAGTTGAGCGAAATGATGTACTGCAATCACGGACCTAAAAGAGACCTTCTAAATGGAAATTGCAGAACTTAGCAAGGCCGGAATTAGGTTTTCGACGCTCAAACCATCGGGATGAGCGAAATGACATGTTGAAATGAGAAACCTATAATTTTCTTGTAAGCAGAAAAGAAACGATCTTAGAACCATCAAAATCGCGTTTTAAGCGTTCTAGAAGCGATTTGAACGTAAAAACATGCTCAAATCACCAACGAAAAATTGCTGTTTTAAATCGATTAGGGTGACGTTTTAGAGCTTAAAATGATGTTTTCAGTGCTAAAGTGAACGAGTTGAGCGCAATAATGTACTGCAATGACGGACCTAAAAAAAACCTAATAGATGGAAATTGCAGAACTTAGCAAGTCGGGATTCAGGTTTTCGGCGCTCACACTATCGAGATGAGCGAAGTAACCCGCTGACATGAAAAAATTATAACTCTCTTGTAAACTGAAAAGAAACGATCTTAGAACCAGCAAAATCGCGTTTTAAGCGTTCTAGAAGCGATTTGAACGTAAAAACATGCTCAAATCACCAACTTAAAATCGCCGTTTTAAATCCATCAGGGTGACGTTTTAGAGCTTAAATTGATGTTTTCAGTGCTAAAGTGAACGAGTTGAGCGAAATGATGTACTGCAATCATGGACCTAAAAGAGACCTTCTAAATGGAAATTGCAGAACTTAGCAAGTCGGGAATCAGGTTTTCGGTCCTCAAACCAACGGGATGAGCGAAATGACATGTTGAAATGAGAAACCTATAACTTGCTTGTAAACTGAAAAGAAACGATCTTAGAACACTCAAGATCGCGTTTTAAGCGTTCTAGAAGCGATTTCAACGTAAAAACATGCTCAAATCACCAACTAAAAGTTGCCGTTTTAAATCGATCAGGGTGACGTTTTAAAGGCTAAAATGATGTTTTCAGTGCTAAAGTGAACGAGTTGAGCGCAATGATGTACTGCATTCACGGACCTAAAAGAGACCTAATAACTGGAAATTGCAGAACTTAGCAAGTCGGGAATCATGTTTTCGGCGCTCAAACTATCGAGATGAGCGAAGTAACCCGTTGACATGAGAAACCTATAACTCTCTAGTAAACGTGACAGAAACGATCTTAGCAGCATCAAAATTGCGTTTTACCCGTTCTAGAACGATTTGAGCGTGAAAACATGCTCAAATCACCAACTTAAAATCGCCGTTTTAAATCGATCAGGGTGACGTTTTTGAGTTTAAAATGATGTTTTCAGTGCTAAAGTGAACGAGTTGAGCGAAATGATGTACTGCAATCACGGACCTAAAAGAGACCTTCTAAATGGAAATTCCAGAATTAGCAAGGCCGGAATTAGGTTTTCGACGCTCAAACCATCGGGATGAGCGAAATGACATGTTGAATGGAGAAACGTATAACTTTCTTGTAAGCAGAAAAGAAACGATCTTAGAACCATCAAAATCACCTTTTAAGCGTTCTAGAAGCGATTTGAACGTAAAAATATGCTCAAATCCCCAACTAAAAGTTGCCGTTTTAAATCAATCAGGGTGACGTTTTCAAGCTTAAAACGATGTTTTCTGTCCTAAAGTTAACGAGTTGAGCGCAATGATGTACTGCATTCACGGACCTAAAAGAGACCTTTTAAATGGAAATTGCAGAACTTAGCAAGTCGGGAATCATGTTTTCGGCGCTCAAACTATCGAGATGAGCGAAGTAACCCGTTGACATGAGAAACCGAAAACTCTCTAGTAAACTTAACAGAAACGACCTTAGAACCATCAAAGTTGCGTTTTACCTGTTCTAGAACGATTTGAGCGTGAAAACATGCTCAAATCACCAACTAAAAATTGCTGTTTTAAATCGCTCAGGGTGACGTTTTAGAGCTTAAAATGATGTTTTCAGTGCTAAAGTGAACGAGCTGAGCGCAATAATGTACTGCAATGACGGACCTAAAAAGACCCAATAAATGGAAATTGCAGAACTTAGCAAGTCGGGAATCATGTTTTCGGCGCTCAAACTATCGAGATGAGCGAAGTAACCCGTTGACATAAGAAACCTATAACTTTCTAGTAAACTGAACAGCAACGATCTTAGAACCATCAAAACTGCGTTTTAAGTGTTCTAGAAGCGATTTGAGCGTAAAAACATGCTCAAATCACCAACTAAAAATCGCCGTTTTATGTCGATCAGGGCGACGTTTTAGAGCTTAAAATGATGTTTTCAGTGCTAAAGTGAACGAGTTGAGTGCAATGATGTACTGCAATAACGGAGCTAAAAGAGACCTTCTAAATGGAAATTGCAGAACTTAGCAAGTCGGGAATCAGATTTTCGGCGCTCAAACCATCGGGATAAGCGAAATGACATGTTGAAATGAGAAACCTATAACTTGCTTGTACACTGAACAGAAACGATCTTAGAACCACAAAAATCGCGTTTTAAGCGCTCTAGAAGCGATTTAAACGTAAAAACATGCTCAAATCACCAACTAAAAGTTGCCGTTTTAAATCGATCAGGGTGACGTTTTAAAGCCTAAAATGATGTTTTCAGTGCTAAAGTGAACGAGTTGAGCGCAATGATGTACTGCATTCACGGACCTAAAAGAGACCTAATAAATGGAAATTGCAGAACTTAGAAAGTCGGGAATCATGTTTTCGGCCCTCAAACTATGGAGATGAGCGAAGTAACCCGTTGACATGAGAAACCTATAACTCTTTTGTAAACTGAAAAGAAACGATCTTAGAACCATCAAAATTGCGTTTTTAGTCTTCTAGAAGCGATTTGAGCGTTAAAACATGCTCAAATCACCAACTTAAAATCGCCGTTTTATGTCGGTCAAGGTGACGTTTTAAAGCTTAAAATGATGTTTTCAGTGCTAAAGTAAACGAGTTGAGCGAAATGATGTACTGCAATCACGGACCCAAAAGAGACCTTCTAAATGGAAATTGCAGAACTTAGCAAGGCCGGAATTAGGTTTTCGACGCTCAAACCATCGGGATGAGCGAAATGACATGTTGAAATGAGAAACCTATAACTTTCTTGTAAGCAGAAAAGAAACGATCTTAGAACCATCAAAATCGCGTTTTAAGCGTTCTAGAAGCGATTTGAACGTAAAAACATGCTCAAATCGCAAACGAAAAATTGCTGTTTTAAATCGATCAGGGTGACGTTTTAGAGCTTAAAATAATGTTTTCAGTGCTAAAGTGAACGAGTTTAGCGCAATAACGTACTGCAATGACGGACCTAAAAGAAACACAATAAATGGAAATCGCAGAACTTAGCAAGTCGGGAATCATGTTTTCGGCGCTCAAACTATCGAGATGAGCGAAGTAACCCGTTGACATGAGAAACCGAAAACTCTCTAGTAAACTTAACAGAAACGATCTTAGAACCATCAAAATTGCGTTTCACCCGTTCTAGAACGATTTGAGCGTGAAAACATGCTCAAATCACCAAATAAAAATTGCTGTTTTAAATCGCTCAGGGTGACGTTTTAGAGCTTAAAATGATGTTTTCAGTGCTAAAGTGAACGAGTTGAGCGCAATAATGTACTGCAATGACGGACCTAAAAGAGACCCAATAAATGGAAATTGCAGAATTTAGCAAGGCCGGAATTAGGTTTTCGGCGCTCAAACTATCGAGATGACCGAAGTAAATCGTTGACATGAGAAACCTAAAACTCTCTAGTAAACTGAACAGAAACGATCTTAGAACAATCAAAATTGCGTTTTACCTGTTCTAGAACAATTTGAGCGTGAAAACATGCTCAAATAACCAACTAAAAATTGCTGTTTTAAATCGCTCAGGGTGACGTTTTAGAGCTTAAAATGATGTTTTCAGTGCTAAAGTGAAAGAGTTGAGCGCAATAATGTACTGCAATGACGGACCTAAAAGAGACCCAATAAATGGAAATTGCAGAACTTAGCAAGTCGGGAATCATGTGTTCGGCGCTCAAACTATCGAGATGAGCAAAGTAGCCCGTTGACATAAGAAACCTATAACTTTCTAGTAAACTGAACAGCAACGATCTTAGAACCATCAAAATTGCGTTTTAAGTGTTCTAGAAGCGATTTGAGCGTAAAAACATGCTCAAATCACCAACTAAAAATCGCCGTTTTATGTCGATCAGGGCGAGGTTTTAGAGCTTAAAATGATGTTTTCAGTGCTAAAGTGAACGAGTTGAGTGCAATGATGTACTGCAATAACGGACCTAAAAGAGACCTTCTAAATGGAAATTGCAGAACTTAGCAAGTCAGGAGTCAGGTTTTCGGCCCTCAAACCATCGGGATAAGCGAAATGACATGTTGAAATGAGAAACCTATAACTTGCTTGTACACTGAACAGAAACGATCTTAGAACCATAAAAATCGCGTTTTAAGCGCTCTAGAAGCGATTTGAACGTAAAAACATGCTGAAATCACCAACGAAAAGTTGCTGTTTTAAATCGATCAGGGTGACGTTTTAGAGCTTAAAATGATGTTTTCAGTGCTAAAGTGAACGAGTTGAGCGCAATAACGTACTGCAATGACGGACCTAAAAGAGACACAATAAATCGAAATTGCAGAACTTAGCAAGGCCGGAATTAGGTTTTCGGCGCTCAAACTATCGAGATGACCGAAGTAAATCGTTGACATGAGAAACCTATAACTCTCTAGTAAACTTAACAGAAACGATCTTAGAACCATCAAAATTGCGTTTTACCTGTTCTAGAACGATTTGAGCGTGAAAACATGCTCAAATCACCAACTAAATATTGCTGTTTTAAATCGCTCAGGGTGACGTTTTAGAGCTTAAAATGATGTTTTCAGTGCTAAAGTGAACGAGTTAAGCGCAATAACGTACTGCAATGACGGACCTAAAAGAGACACAATAAATGGAAATTGCAGAACTTAGCAAGTCGGGAATCATGTTTTCGGCGCTCAAACTATCGAGATGAGCGAAGTAACCCGCTGACATGAGAAACCGAAAACTCTCTAGTGAACTTAACAGAAACGATCTTAGAACAATCAAAATTGCGTTTTACCTGTTCTAGAACGATTTGAGCGTGAAAACATGCTCAAATCACCAACTAAAAATTGCTGTTTCAAATCGCTCAGGGTGATGTTTTAGAGCTTAAAATGATGTTTTCAGTGCTAAAGTGAACGAGTTGAGCGCAATAATGTACTGCAATGACGGACCTAAAAGAGACCCAATAAATGGAAATTGCAGAACTTAGCAAGTCGGCAAACATGTTTTCGGCGCTCAAACTATCGAGATGAGCGAAGTAACCCGTTGACATAAGAAACCTATAACTTTCTAGTAAACTGAACAGCAACGATCTTAGAACCATCAAAATTGCGTTTTAAGTGTTCT
Organism: Muricea muricata; assembly: GCA_963855995.1. NCBI lineage: Eukaryota > Metazoa > Cnidaria > Anthozoa > Malacalcyonacea > Plexauridae > Muricea > Muricea muricata. The sequence goes on along the minus strand of OY979718.1, from coordinate 30,357,658 downwards.
AGAAGCAATTTGAGCGTAAAAACATGCTCAAATCACCAACTAAAAATCGCCGTTTTATGTCGATCAGGGCGACGTTTCAGAGCTTAAAATGATGTTTTCAGTGCTAAAGTGAACGAGTTGAGTGCAATGATGTACTGCAATAACGGACCTAAAAGAGACCTTCTAAATGGAAATTGCAGAACTTAGCAAGTCGGGAATCAGGTTTTCGGCGCTCAAACCATCGGGATAAGCGAAATGACATGTTGAAATGAGAAACCTATAACTTGCTTGTACACTGAACAGAAACGATCTTAGAACCATAAAAATCGCGTTTTAAGCGCTCTAGAAGCGATTTGAACGTAAAAACATGCTGAAATCACCAACGAAAAGTTGCTGTTTTAAATCGATCAGGGTGACGTTTTAGAGCTTAAAATGATGTTTTCACTGCTAAAGTGAACGAGTTGAGCGCAATAACGTACTGCAATGACGGACCTAAAAGAGACACAATAAATGGAAATTGCAGAACTTAGCAAGTCAGGAATCATGTTTTCGGCGCTCAAACTATCGAGATGAGCGAAGTAACCCGTTGACATGAGAAACCGAAAACTCTCTAGTAAACTTAACAGAAACGATCTTAGAACCATCAAAATTGCGTTTTACCCGTTCTAGAACGATTTGAGCGTGAAAACATGCTCAAATCACCAGCTAAAAATTGCTGTTTTAAATCCTTCAGGGTGACGTTTTAGAGCTTAAAATGATGTTTTCAGTGCTAAAGTGAACGAGTTGAGCGCAATAATGTACTGCAATGACGGACCTAAAAGAGACCCAATAAATGGAAATTGCAGAACTTAGCAAGGCCGGAATTAGGTTTTCGGCGCTCAAACTATCGAGATGACCGAAGTAAATCGTTGACATGAGAAACCTATAACTCTCTAGTAAACTGAACAGAAACGATCTTAGAACAATCAAAATTGCGCTTTACCTGTTCTAGAACGATTTAAGCGTGAAAACATGCTCAAATAACCAACTAAAAATTGCTGTTTTAAATCGCTCAGGGTGACGTTTTAGAGCTTAAAATGATGTTTTCAGTGCTAAAGTGAACGAGTTGAGCGCAATAATGTACTGCAATGACGGACCTAAAAGAGACCCAATAAATGGAAATTGCAGAACTTAGCAAGTCGGGAATCATGTGTTCGGCGCTCAAACTATCGAGATGAGCGAAGTAGCCCGTTGACATAAGAAACCTATAACTTTCTAGTAAACTGAACAGCAACGATCTTAGAACCATCAAAATTGCGTTTTAAGTGTTCTAGAAGCGATTTGAGCGTAAAAACATGCTCAAATCACCAACTAAAAATCGCCGTTTTATGTCGATCAGGGCGAGGTTTTAGAGCTTAAAATGATGTTTTCAGTGCTAAAGTGAACGAGTTGAGTGCAATGATGTACTGCAATAACGGACCTAAAAGAGACCTTCTAAATGGAAATTGCAGAACTTAGCAAGTCGGGAATCAGGTTTTCGGCGCTCAAACCATCGGGATAAGCGAAATGACATGTTGAAATGAGAAACCTATAACTTGCTTGTACACTGAACAGAAACGATCTTAGAACCATAAAAATCGCGTTTTAAGCGCTCTAGAAGCGATTTGAAGGTAAAAACATGCTGAAATCACCAACGAAAAGTTGCTGTTTTAAATCGATCAGGGTGACGTTTTAGAGCTTAAAATGATGTTTTCAGTGCTAAAGTGAACGAGTTGAGCGCAATAACGTACTGCAATGACGGACCTAAAAGAGACGCAATAAATCGAAATTGCAGAACTTAGCAAGGCCGGAATTAGGTTTTCGGCGCTCAAACTATCGAGATGACCGAAGTAAATCGTTGACATGAGAAACCTATAACTCTCTAGTAAACTGAACAGAAACGATCTTAGAACCATCAAAATTGCGTTTTACCCGTTCTAGAACGATTTGAGCGTGAAAACATGCTCAAATCACCAACTTAAAATCGCCGTTTTAAATCTATCAGGGTGACGTTTTTGAGTTTAAAATGATGTTTTCAGTGCTAAAGTGAACGAGTTGAGCGAAATGATGTACTGCAATCACGGACCTAAAAGAGACCTTCTAAATAGAAATTGCAGAATTTAGCAAGGACGGAATCAGGTTTTCGACGCTCAAACCATCGGGATGAGCGAAATGACATGTTGAAATGAGAAACCTATAACTTTCTTGTAAGCAGAAAAGAAACGATCTTAGAACCATCAAAATCGCGTTTTAAGCGTTCTAGAAGCGATTTGAACGTAAAAACATGCTCAAATCGCCAACGAAAAATTGCTGTTTTAAATCGATCAGGGTGACGTTTTAGAGCTTAAAATGATGTTTTCAGTTCTAAAGTGAACGAGTTGAGCGCAATAATGTACTGCAATCACCGACCTAAGTGAGACCTAATAGATGGAAATTGCAGAACTTTGGAAGTCGGGAATCAGGTTTTCGGCGCTCAAACTATCGAGATGAGCGAAGTAACCCGTTGACATGAGAAACCTATAACTCTCTTGTAAACTAAAAAGAAACGATCTTAGAACCAGCAAAATTGCGTTTTAAGTGTTCTAGAAGCGATTTGAGCGTAAAAACCAGCTCAAATCACCAACTTAAAATCGCCGTTTTAAATCCATCAGGGTGACGTTTTAGAGCTTAAATTGATGTTTTCAGTGCTAAAGTGAACGAGTTGAGCGCAATGATGTACTGCAATCATGGACCTAAAAGAGACCTTCTAAATGGAAATTGCAGAACTTAGCAAGTCGGGAATCAGGTTTTCGGTCCTCAAACCAACGGGATGAGCGAAATGACATGTTGAAATGAGAAACCTATAACTTGCTTGTACACTGAAAAGAAACGATCTTAGAACACTCAAAATCGCGTTTTAAGCGTTCTAGAAGCGATTTCAACGTAAAAACATGCTCAAATCACCAACTAAAAGTTGCTGTTTTAAATCGATCAGGGTGACGTTTTAAAGCCTAAAATGATGTTTTCAGTGCTAAAGTGAACGAGTTGAGTGCAATGATGTACTGCATTCACGGACCTAAAAGAGACCTAATAAATGGAAATTGCAGAACTTAGCAAAACGGGAATCATGTTTTCGGCGCTCAAACTATCGAGATGAGCGAAGTAACCCGTTGACATAAGAAACCTATAACTTTCTAGTAAACTGAACAGCAACGATCTTAGAACCATCAAAATTGCGTTTTAAGTGTTCTAGAAGCGATTTGAGCGTAAAAACATGCTCAAATCACCAACTAAAAATCGCCGTTTTATGTCGATCAGGGCGACGTTTTAGAGCTTAAAATGATGTTTTCAGTGCTAAAGTGAACGAATTGAGTGCAATGATGTACTGCAATAACGGACCTAAAAGAGACCTTCTAAATGGAAATTGCAGAACTTAGCAAGACGGGAATCAGGTTTTCGGCGCTCAAACCATCGGGATAAGCGAAATGACATGTTGAAATGAGAAACCTATAACTTGCTTGTACACTGAACAGAAACGATCTTAGAACCATAAAAATCGCGTTTTAAGCGCTCTAGAAGCGATTTGAACGTAAAAACATGCTCAAATCACCAACGAAAAGTTGCTGTTTTAAATCGATCAGGGTGACGTTTTAGAGCTTAAAATGATGTTTTCAGTGCTAAAGTGAACGAGTTGAGCGCAATAATGTACTGCAATCACGGACCTAAAAGAGACCTAATAAATGGAAATTGCAGAACTTAGCAAGTCGGGAATCAGGTTTTTGGCGCTCAAACTATCGAGATGAGCGAAGTAACCCGTTGACATGAGAAACCTATAACTCTCTTGTAAACTGAAAAGAAACGATCTTAGAACCAGCAAAATTGCGTTTTACCCGTTCTAGAACGATTTGAGCGTGAAAACATGCTCAAATCACCAACTTAAAATCGCCGTTTTAAATCGATCAGGGTGACGTTTTTGAGCTTAAAATGATGTTTTCAGTGCTAAAGTGAACGAGTTGAGCGCAATGATGTACTGCATTCACGGACCTAAAAGAGACCTTCTAAATTGAAATTGCAGAACTAAGCAAGGCCGGAATCAGGTTTTCGACGCTCAAACCATCGGGATGAGCGAAATGACATGTTGAAATGAGAAACCTATAACTTTCTTGTAAGCAGAAAAGAAACGATCTTAGAACCATCAAAATCGCGTTTTAAGCGTTCTAGAAGCGATTTGAACGTAAAAACATGCTCAAATCGCCAACGAAAAATTGCTGTTTTAAATCGATCAGGGTGACGTTTTAGAGCTTAAAATGATGTTTTCAGTGCTAAAGTGAACGAGTTGACCGCAATAATGTACTGCAATCACCGACCTAAGTGAGACCTAATAAATGGAAATTGCAGAACTTTGGAAGTCGGGAATCAGGTTTTCGGCGCTCAAACTATCGAGATGAGCGAAGTAACCCGTTGACATGAGAAACCTATAACTCTCTTGTAAACTAAAAAGAAACGATCTTAGAACCAGCAAAATTGCGTTTTAAGTGTTCTAGAAGCGATTTGAGCGTAAAAACATGCTCAAATGACCAACTTAAAATCGCCGTTTTAAATCCATCAGGGTGACGTTTTAGAGCTTAAATTGATGTTTTCAGTGCTAAAGTGAACGAGTTGAGCGCAATGATGTACTGCAATCATGGACCTAAAAGAGACCTTCTAAATGGAAATTGCAGAACTTAGCAAGTCGGGAATCAGGTTTTCGGTCCTCAAACCAACGGGATGAGCGAAATGACATGTTGAAATAAGAAACCTATAACTTGCTTGTACACTGAAAAGAAACGATCTTAGAACACTCAAAATCGCGTTTTAAGCGTTCTAGAAGCGATTTCAACGTAAAAATATGCTCAAATCACCAACTAAAAGTTGCTGTTTTAAATCGATCAGGGTGACGTTTTAAAGCCTAAAATGATGTTTTCAGTGCTAAAGTGAACGAGTTCAGTGCAATGATGTACTGCATTCACGGACCTAAAAGAGACCTAATAAATGGAAATTGCAGAACTTAGCAAGTCGGGAATCATGTTTTCGGCGCTCAAACTATCGAGATGAGCGAAGTAACCCGTTGACATGAGAAACCTATAACTCTCTTGTAAACTGAAAAGAAACGATCTTAGAACCATCAAAATATCGTTTTTAGTCTTCTAGAAGCGATTTGAGCGTTAAAACATGCTCAAATCACCAACTTAAAATCGCCGTTTTATGTCGATCAAGGTGACGTTTTAAAGCTTAAAATGATGTTTTCAGTGCTAAAGTGAACGAGTTGAGTGCAATGATGTACTGCAATAACGGACCTAAAAGAGACTTTCTAAATGGAAATTGCAGAACTTAGCAAGTCGGGAATCAGGTTTTCGGCGCTCAAACCATCGGGATAAGCGAAATGACATGTTGAAATGAGAAACCTATAACTTTCTAGTAAACTGAACAGCAACGATCTTAGAACCATCAAAATTGCGTTTTAAGTGTTCTAGAAGCGATTTGAGCGTAAAAACATGCTCAAATCACCAACTTAAAATCGCCGTTTTAAATCGATCAGGGTGACGTTTTTGAGCTTAAAATGATGTTTTCAGTGCTAAAGTGAACGAGTTGAGCGCAATGATGTACTGCATTCACGGACCTAAAAGAGACCTTCTAAATTGAAATTGAAGAACTAAGCATGTCGGGAATCATATTTTCGGCTCTCAAACCATCGAGATTAGCAAAATAACACCTTGACATGAGAAACGTAGAGCTTACTTTTGAACTGAGAAGAAACGATCTTAGAACCATCAAAATCGCGTTTTAAACATTCTAGAAGCGATTTGAACGTAAAAACATGCTCAAATCACCAACTAAAAGTTGCCGTTTTAAATCGATCAGGGTGACGTTTTAAAGCATAAAATGATGTTTTCAATGCTAAAGTGAACGAGTTGAGTGCAATGATGTACTGCAATCAGGGACATAAAAGAGACATTCTAAATGTAATTTAAAGAACTTAGCAAGTCGGGAATCAGGTTTTCGGCGCTCAAACCATCGGGATGAGCGAAATGACATGTTGAAATCAGAAACCTATAACTTGCTTGTAAACAGAACAGAAACGATCTTAGAACCAACAAAATCGCGTTTTAAGCGTTCTAGAAGCGATTTGAGCGTAAAATTATGCTCAAATCACCAACTAAAAGTTGCCGTTTTAAATCAATCAGGGTGACGTTTTAAAGCTTAAAATGATGTTTTCAGTGCTAAAGTGAACGAGTTGAGCGCAATGATGTACTGCATTCACGGACCTAAAAAAGACCTAATAAATGGAAATTGCAGAACTTAGCAAGTCGGGAATCATGTTTTCGGCGCTCAAACTATCGAGATGAGCGAAGTAACCCGTTGACATGAGAAACCTATAACTCTCTTGTAAACTGAAAAGAAACGATCTTAGAACCATCAAAATTGCGTTTTTAGTCTTCAAGAAGCGATTTGAGCGTTAAAACATGCTCAAATCACCAACTTAAAATCGCCGATTTATGTCGATCAAGGTGACGTTTTCAAGCTTAAAATGATGTTTTCAGTGCTAAAGTGAACGAGTAGAGCGAAATGATGTACTGCAATCACGGACCTAAAAGAGACCTTCTAAATGGAAATTGCAGAACTTAGCAAGTCGGGAATCAGGTTTTCGGTCCTCAAACCAACGGGATGAGCGAAATGACATGTTGAAATGAGAAACCTATAACTTGCTTGTAAACTGAAAAGAAACGATCTTAGAACACTCAAGATCGCGTTTTAAGCGTTCTAGAAGCGATTTCAACGTAAAAACATGCTCAAATCACCAACTAAAAGTTGCCGTTTTAAATCGATCAGGGTGACGTTTTAAAGCCTAAAATGATGTTTTCTGTGCTAAAGTGAACGAGTTGAGCGCAATGATGTACTGCATTCACGGACCTAAAAGAGACCTAATAAATGGAAATTGCAGAACTTAGCAAGTCGGGAATCATGTTTTCGGCGCTCAAACTATCCAGATGAGCGAAGTAACCCGTTGACATGAGAAACCTATAACTCTCTAGTAAACTGAACAGAAACGATCTTAGAAGCATCAAAATTGCGTTTTACCCGTTCTAGAACGATTTGAGCGTGAAAACATGCTCAAATCACCAACTTAAAATCGCCGTTTTAAATCGATCAGGGTGACGTTTTTGAGTTTAAAATGATGTTTTCAGTGCTAAAGTGAACGAGTTGAGCGAAATGATGTACTGCAATCACGGACCTAAAAGAGACCTTCTAAATGGAAATTGCAGAACTTAGCAAGGCCGGAATCAGGTTTTCGACGCTCAAACCATCGGGATGAGCGAAATGACATGTTGAAATGAGAAACCTATAACTTTCTTGTAAGCAGAAAAGAAACGATCTTAGAACCATCAAAATCACCTTTTAAGCGTTCTAGAAGCGATTTGAACGTAAAAATATGCTCAAATCCCCAACTAAAAGTTGCCGTTTTAAATCAATCAGGGTGACGTTTTAAAGCTTAAAATGATGTTTTCTGTGCTAAAGTGAACGAGTTGAGCGCAATGATGTACTGCATTCACGGACCTAAAAGAGACCTTCTAAATGGAAATTGCAGAACTTAGCAAGTAGGGAATCATGTTTTCGGCGCTCAAACTATCGAGATGAGCGAAGTAACCCGTTGACATGAGAAACATATAACTCTCTAGTAAACTGAACAGAAACGATCTTAGAACCATCAAAATTGCGTTTTACCCGTTCTAGAACGATTTGAGCGTGAAAACATGCTCAAATCACACACTTAAAATCGCCGTTTTTAAATCGATCAGGGTGACGTTTTTTAGTTTAAAATGATGTTTTCAGTGCTAAAGTGAACGAGTTGAGCGAAATGATGTACTGCAATCACGGACCTAAAAGAGACCTTCTAAATCGAAATTGCAGAACTTAGCAAGGCCCGAATCAGGTTTTCGACGCTCAAATCATCGGGATGAGCGAAATGACATGTTGAAATGAGAAACCTATAACTTTCTTGTAAGCAGAAAAGAAACGATCTTAAAACCATCAAAATCACCTTTTAAGCGTTCTAGAAGCGATTTGAACGTAAAAATATGCTCAAATCACCAACTAAAAGTTGCCGTTTTAAATCAATCAGGGTGACGTTTTAAAGCGTAAAATGATGTTTTCTGTGCTAAAGTGAACGAGTTGAGCGCAATGATGTACTGCATTCACGGACCTAAAAGAGACCTTCTAAATGGAAATTGCAGAACTTAGCAAGTCGGGAATCATGTTTTCGGCGCTCAAACTATCGAGATGAGCGAAGTAACCCGTTGACATGAGAAACCTATAACTCTCTTGTAAACTGAAAAGAAACGATCTTAGAACCATCAAAATATCGTTTTTAGTCTTGTAGAAGCGATTTGAGCGTTAAAACATGCTCAAATCGCCAACTTAAAATCGCCGTTTTATGTCGATCAAGGTGACGTTTTAAAGCTTAAAATGATGTTTTCAGTGCTAAAGTGAACGAGTTGAGCGAAATGATGTACTGCAATCACGGACCTAAAAGAGACCTTCTAAATGGAAATTGCAGAACTTAGCAAGGCCGGAATCAGGTTTTCGACGCTCAAACATTCGGGATGAGCGAATTGACATGTTGAAATGAGAAACCTATAACTTTCTTGTAAGCAGAAAAGAACCGATCTTAGAACCATCAAAATCGCGTTTTAAGCGCTCTAAAAGCGATTTAAACGTAAAAACATGCTCAAATCACCAACTAAATATTGCTGTTTTAAATCGATCAGGGTGACGTTTTAGAGCTTAAAATGATGTTTTCAGTGCTAAAGTGAACGAGTTGAGCGCAATAACGTACTGCAATGACGGACCTAAAAGAGACACAATAAATGGAAATTGCAGAACTTAGCAAGTCGGGAATCATGTTTTCGGCGCTCAAACTATCGAGATGAGCGAAGTAACCCGTTGACATGAGAAACCGAAAACTCTCTAGTAAACTTAACAGAAACGATCTTAGAACCATCAAAATTGCGTTTTACCTGTTCTAGAACGATTTGAGCGTGAAAACATGCTCAAATCACCAACTTAAAATCGCCGTTTTAAATCGATCAGGGTGACGTTTTTGAGTTTAAAATGATGTTTTCAGTGCTAAAGTGAACGAGTTGAGCGAAATGATGTACTGCAATCACGGACCTAAAAGAGACCTTCTAAATGGAAATTGCAGAACTTAGCAAGGCCGGAATCAGGTTTTCGATACTCAAACCATCGGGATGAGCGAAATGACATGTTGAAATGAGAAACCTATAACTTTCTTGTAAGCAGAAAAGAAACGATCTTAGAACCATCAAAATCACCTTTTAAGCGTTCTAGAAGCGATTTGAACGTAAAAATATGCTCAAATCCCCAACTAAAAGTTGCCGTTTTAAATCAATCAGGGTGACGTTTTAAAGCTTAAAATGATGTTTTCTGTGCTAAAGTGAACGAGTTGAGCGCAATGATGTACTGCTTTCACGGACCTAAAAGAGACCTTCTAAATGGAAATTGCAGAACTTAGCAAGTCGGGAATCATGTTTTCGGCGCCCAAACTATCGAGATGAGCGAAGTAACCAGTTGACATGAGAAACCTATAACTCTCTTCTAAACTGAAAAGAAACGATCTTAGAACCATCAAAATATCGTTTTTAGTCTTCTAGAAGCGATTTGAGCGTTAAAACATGCTCAAATCACCAACTTAAAATCGCCGTTTTATGTCGATCAAGGTGACGTTTTAAAGCTTAAAATGATGTTTTCAGTGCTAAAGTGAACGAGTTGAGCGAAATGATGTACTGCAATCACGGACCTAAAAGAGACCTTCCAAATGGATATTGCAGAACTTAGCAAGGCCGGAATCAGGTTTTCGATGCTCAAACCATCGGGATGAGCGAATTGACATGTTGAAATGAGAAACCTATAACTTTCTTGTAAGCAGAAAAGAAACGATCTTAGAACCATCAAAATCGCGTTTTAAGCGCTCTAAAAGCGATTTGAACGTAAAAACATGCTCAAATCACCAACTAAATATTGCTGTTTTAAATCGATCAGGGTGACGTTTTAGAGCTTAAAATGATGTTTTCAGTGCTAAAGTGAACGAGTTGAGCGCAATAACGTACTGCAATGACGGACCTAAAAGAGACACAATAAATGGAAATTGCAGAACTTAGCAAGTCGGGAATCATGTTTTCGGCGCTCAAACTATCGAGATGAGCGAAGTAACCCGTTGACATGAGAAACCGAAAACTCTCTAGTAAACTTAACAGAAACGATCTTAGAACCATCAAATTGCGTTTTACCTGTTCTAGAACGATTTGAGCGTGAAAACATGCTCAAATCACCAACTAAAAATCGCCGTTTTATGTCGATCAGGGCGACGTTTTAGAGCTTAAAATGATGTTTTCAGTGCTAAAGTGAACGAGTTGAGTGCAATGATGTACTGCAATAACGGACCTAAAAGAGACCTAATAAATGGAAATTGCAGAACTTAGCAAGTCGGGAATCAGGTTTTCGGCGCTCAAACCATCGGGATAAGCGAAATGACATGTTGAAATGAGAAACCTATAACTTGCTTGTACACTGAAAAGAAACGATTTTAGAACACTCAAAATCGCGTTTTAAGCGTTCTAGAAGCGATTTGAACGTAAAAACATGCTCAAATCACCAACTAAAAGTTGCTGTTTTAAATCGATCAGGGTGACGTTTTAAAGCCTAAAATGATGTTTTCAATGCTAAAGTGAACGAGTTGAGTGCAATGATGTACTGCATTCACGGACCTAAAAGAGACCTAATAAATGGAAATTGCAAAACTTAGCAAGTCGGGAATCATGTTTTCGGCGCTCAAACTATCGAGATGAGCGAAGTAACCCGTTGACAAGAGAAACCTATAACTCTCTTCTAAACTGAAAAGAAACGATCTTAGAACCATCAAAATTGCGTTTTTAGTCTTCTAGAAGCGATTTGAGCGTTAAAACATGCTCAAATCACCAACTTAAAATCGCCGATTTATGTCGATCAAGGTGACGTTTTCAAGCTTAAAATGATGTTTTCAGTGCTAAAGTGAACGAGTAGAGCGAAATGATGTACTGCAATCACGGACCTAAAAGAGACCTTCTAAATGGAAATTGCAGAACTTAGCAAGTCGGGAATAAGGTTTTCGGTCCTCAAACCAACGGGATGAGCGAAATGACATGTTGAAATGAGAAACCTTTAACTTGCTTGTAAACTGAAAAGAAACGATCTTAGAACACTCAAGATCGCGTTTTAAGCGTTCTAGAAGCGATTTCAACGTAAAAACATGCTCAAATCACCAACTAAAAGTTGCCGTTTTAAATCGATCAGGGTGACGTTTTAAAGCCTAAAATGATGTTTTCAGTGCTAAAGTGAACGAGTTGAGCGCAATGATGTACTGCATTCACGGACCTAAAAGAGACCTAATAAATGGAAATTGCAGAACTTAGCAAGTCGGGAATCAGGTTTTTGGCGCCCAAACTATCGAGATGAGCGAAGTAACCCGTCTACATGAGAAACCTATAACTCTCTTGTAAACTGAAAAGACACGATCTTAGAACCATCAAAATTGCGTTTTTAGTCTTCTAGAAGCGATTTGAGCGTTAAAACATGCTCAAATCACCAACTTAAAATCGCCGATTTATGTCGATCAAGGTGACGTTTTCAAGCTTAAAATGATGTTTTCAGTGCTAAAGTGAACGAGTAGAGCGAAATGATGTACTGCAATCACGGACCTAAAAGAGACCTTCTAAATGGAAATTGCAGAACTTAGCAAGTCGGGAATCAGGTTTTCGGTCCTCAAACCAACGGGATGAGCGAAATGACATGTTGAAATGAGAAACCTATAACTTGCTTGTAAACTCAAAAGAAACGATCTTAGAACACTCAAGATCGCGTTTTAAGCGTTCTAGAAGCGATTTCAACGTAAAAACATGCTCAAATCACCAACTAAAAGTTGCCGTTTTAAATCGATCAGGGTGACGTTTTAAAGCCTAAAATGATGTTTTCAGTGCTAAAGTGAACGAGTTGAGCGCAATGATGTACTGCATTCACGGACCTAAAAGAGACCTAATAAATGGAAATTGCAGAACTTAGCAAGTCGGGAATCATGTTTTCGGCGCTCAAACTATCGAGATGAGCGAAGTAACCCGTTGACATGAGAAACCTATAACTCTCTAGTAAACTGAACAGAAACGATCTTAGAAGCATCAAAATTGCGTTTTACCCGTTCTAGAACGATTTGAGCGTGAAAACATGCTCAAATCACCAACTTAAAATCGCCGTTTTAAATCGATCAGGGTGACGTTTTTGAGTTTAAAATGATGTTTTCAGTGCTAAAGTGAACGAGTTGAGCGAAATGATGTACCGCAATCACGGACCTAAAAGAGACCTTCTAAATGGAAATTGCAGAACTTAGCAAGTCGGGAATCAGGTTTTCGGTCCTCAAACCAACGGGATGAGCGAAATGACATGTTGAAATGAGAAACCTATAACTTGCTTGTAAACTGAAAAGAAACGATCTTAGAACACTCAAGATCGCGTTTTAAGCGTTCTAGAAGCGATTTCAACGTAAAAACATGCTCAAATCACCAACTAAAAGTTGCCGTTTTAAATCGATCAGGGTGACGTTTTAAAGCCTAAAATGATGTTTTCAGTGCTAAAGTGAACGAGTTGAGCGCAATGATGTACTGCATTCACGGACCTAAAAGAGACCTAATAAATGGAAATTGCAGAACTTAGCAAGTCGGGAATCATGTTTTCGGCGCTCAAACTATCGAGATGAGCGAAGTAACCCGTTGACATGAGAAACCTATAACTCTCTAGTAAACTGAACAGAAACGATCTTAGAAGCATCAAAATTGCGTTTTACCCGTTCTAGAACGATTTGAGCGTGAAAACATGCTCAAATCACCAACTTAAAATCGCCGTTTTAAATCGATCAGGGTGACGTTTTTGAGTTTAAAATGATGTTTTCAGTGCTAAAGTGAACGAGTTGAGCGAAATGATGTACTGCAATCACGGACCTAAAAGAGACCTTCTAAATGGAAATTGCAGAACTTTGCAAGGCCGGAATCAGGTTTTCGACGCTCAAACCATCTGGATGAGCAAAATGACATGTTGAAATGAGAAACCTATAACTTTCTTGTAAGCAGAAAAGAAACGATCTTAGAACCATCAAAATCACCTTTTAAGCGTTCATGAAGCGATTTGAACGTAAAAATATGCTCAAATCCCCAACTAAAAGTTGCCGTTTTAAATCAATCAGGGTGACGTTTTAAAGCTTAAAATGATGTTTTCTGTGCAAAAGTGAACGAGTTGAGCGCAATGATGTACTGCATTCACGGACCTAAAAGAGACCTTCTAAATTGAAATTGCAGAACTTAGCAAGTCGGGAATCATGTTTTCGGCGCTCAAACTATCGAGATGAGCGAAGTAACCCGTTGACATGAGAAACCTATAACTCTCTAGTAAACTGAACAGAAACGATCTTAGAAGCATCAAAATTGCGTTTTACCCGTTCTAGAACGATTTGAGCGTGAAAACATGCTCAAATCACACACTTAAAATCGCCGTTTTTAAATCGATCAGGGTGACGTTTTTGAGTTTAAAATGATGTTTTCAGTGCTAAAGTGAACGAGTTGAGCGAAATGATGTACCGCAATCACGGACCTAAAAGAGACCTTCTAAATGGAAATTGCAGAACTTAGCAAGTCGGGAATCAGGTTTTCGGTCCTCAAACCAACGGGATGAGCGAAATGACATGTTGAAATGAGAAACCTATAACTTGCTTGTAAACTGAAAAGAAACGATCTTAGAACACTCAAGATCGCGTTTTAAGCGTTCTAGAAGCGATTTCAACGTAAAAACATGCTCAAATCACCAACTAAAAGTTGCCGTTTTAAATCGATCAGGGTGACGTTTTAAAGCCTAAAATGATGTTTTCAGTGCTAAAGTGAACGAGTTGAGCGCAATGATGTACTGCATTCACGGACCTAAAAGAGACCTAATAAATGGAAATTGCAGAACTTAGCAAGTCGGGAATCATGTTTTCGGCGCTCAAACTATCGAGATGAGCGAAGTAACCCGTTGACATAAGAAACCTATAACTTTCTAGTAAACTGAACAGCAACGATCTTAGAACCATCAAAATTGCGTTTTACCCGTTCTAGAACGATTTGAGCGTGAAAACATGCTCAAATCACAAACTTAAAATCGCCGTTTTAAATCGATCAGGGTGACGTTTTTGAGTTTAAAATGATGTTTTCAGTGCTAAAGTGAACGAGTTGAGCGAAATTATGTACTGCAATCACGGACCTAAAAGAGACCTTCTAAATGGAAATTGCAGAACTTAGCAAGGCCGGAATCAGGTTTTCGACGCTCAAACCATCTGGATGAGCAAAATGACATGTTGAAATGAGAAACCTATAACTTTCTTGTAAGCAGAAAAGAAACGATCTTAGAACCATCAAAATCACCTTTTAAGCGTTCATGAAGCGATTTGAACGTAAAAATATGCTCAAATCCCCAACTAAAAGTTGCCGTTTTAAATCAATCAGGGTGACGTTTTAAAGCTTAAAATGATGTTTTCTGTGCAAAAGTGAACGAGTTGAGCGCAATGATGTACTGCATTCACGGACCTAAAAGAGACCTTCTAAATGGAAATTGCAGAACTTAGCAAGTCGGGAATCATGTTTTCGGCGCTCAAACTATCGAGATGAGCGAAGTAACCCGTTGACATGAGAAACCTATAACTCTCTAGTAAACTGAACAGAAACGATCTTAGAAGCATCAAAATTGCGTTTTACCCGTTCTAGAACGATTTGAGCGTGAAAACATGCTCAAATCACACACTTAAAATCGCCGTTTTTAAATCGATCAGGGTGACGTTTTTGAGTTGAAAATGATGTTTTCAGTGCTAAAGTGAACGAGTTGAGCGAAATGATGTACTGCAATCACGGACCTAAAAGAGACCTTCTAAATGGAAATTGCAGAACTTAGCAAGGCCGGAATCAGGTTTTCGACGCTCAAACCATCGGGATGAGCGAAATGACATGTTGAAATGAGAAACCTATAACTTTCTTGTAAGCAGAAAAGAAACGATCTTAAAACCATCAAAATCACCTTTTAAGCGTTCTAGAAGCGATTTGAACGTAAAAATATGCTCAAATCACCAACTAAAAGTTGCCGTTTTAAATCAATCAGGGTGACGTTTTAAAGCTTAAAATGATGTTTTCTGTGCTAAAGTGAACGAGTTGAACGCAATGATGTACTGCATTCACGGACCTAAAAGAGACCTAATAAATGGAAATTGCAGAACTTAGCAAGTCGGGAATCATGTTTTCGGCGCTCAAACGATCGAGAAGAGCGAAGTAAGCCGTTGACATGAGAAACCTATAACTCTTTTGTAAACTGAAAAGAAACGATCTTAGAACCATCAAAATTGCGTTTTTAGTTTTCTAGATGCGATTTGAGCGTTAAAACATGCTCAAATCACCAACTTAAAATCGCCGTTTTAAATCCATCAGGGTGACGTTTTAGAGCTTAAATTGATGTTTTCAGTGCTAAAGTGAACGAGTTGAGCGCAATGATGTACCGCAATCATGGACCTAAAAGAGACCTTCTAAATGGAAATTGCAGAACTTAGCAAGTCGGGAATCAGGTTTTCGGTCCTCAAACCAACGGGATGAGCGAAATGACATGTTGAAATGAGAAACCTATAACTTGCTTGTAAACTGAAAAGAAACGATCTTAGAACACTCAAGATCGCGTTTTAAGCGTTCTAGAAGCGATTTCAACGTAAAAACATGCTCAAATCACCAACTAAAAGTTGCCGTTTTAAATCGATCAGGGTGACGTTTTAAAGCCTAAAATGATGTTTTCAGTGCTAAAGTGAACGAGTTGAGCGCAATGATGTACTGCATTCACGGACCTAAAAGAGGCCTAATAAATGGAAATTGCAGAACTTAGCAAGTCGGGAATCATGTTTTCAGCGCTCAAACTATCGAGAAGAGCGAAGTAACCCGTTGACATGAGAAACCTATAACTCTCTAGTAAACTGAACAGAAACGATCTTAGAAGCATCAAAATTGCGTTTTACCCGTACTAGAACGATTTGAGCGTGAAAACATGCTCAAATCACCAACTTAAAATCGCCGTTTTAAATCGATCAGGGTGACGTTTTAGAGCTTAAAATGATGTTTTCAGTGCTAAAGTGAACGAGTTGAGCGAAATGATGTACTGCAATCACGGACCTAAAAGAGACCTTCTAAATGGAAATTGCAGAACTTAGCAAGGCCGGAATCAGGTTTTCGACGCTCAAACCATCGGGATGAGCGAAATGACATGTTGAAATGAGAAACCTATAGCTTTCTTGTAAGCGGAAAAGAAACGATCTTAGAACCATCAAAATCACCTTTTAAGCGTTCTAGAAGCGATTTCAACGTAAAAATATGCTCAAATCCCCAACTAAAAGTTGCCGTTTTAAATCAATCAGGGTGACGTTTTAAAGCTTAAAATGATGTTTTCTGTGCTAAAGTGAACGAGTTGAGCGCAATGATGTACTGCATTCACGGACCTAAAACAGACCTTCTAAATGGAAATTGCAGAACTTAGCAAGTCGGGAATCATGTTTTCGGCGCTCAAACTATCGAGATGAGCGAAGTAACTCGTTGACATGAGAAACCTATAACTCTCTAGTAAACTGAACAGAAACGATCTTAGAACCATCAAAATTGCGTTTTACCCGTTCTAGAACGATTTGAGCGTGAAAACATGCTCAAATCACACACTTAAAATCGCCGTTTTTAAATCGATCAGGGTGACGTTTTTGAGTTTAAAATGATGTTTTCAGTGCTAAAGTGAACGAGTTGAGCGAAATGATGTACTGCAATCACGGACCTAAAAGAGACCTTCTAAATGGAAATTGCAGAACTTAGCAAGGCCGGAATCAGGTTTTCGACGCTCAAACCATCGGGATGAGGGAAATGACATGTTGAAATGAGAAACCTATAACTTTCTTGTAAGCAGAAAAGAAACGATCTTAAAACCATCAAAATCACCTTTTAAGCGTTCTAGAAGCGATTTGAACGTAAAAATATGCTCAAATCACCAACTAAAAGTTGCCGTTTTAAATCAATCAGGGTGACGTTTTAAAGCTTAAAATGATGTTTTCTGTGCTAAAGTGAACGAGTTCAGCGCAATGATGTACTGCATTCACGGACCTAAAAGAGACCTAATAAATGGAAATTGCAGAACTTGGCAAGTCGGGAATCATGTTTTCGGCGCTCAAACTATCGAGATGAGCGAAGTAACCCGTTGACATGAGAAACCTATAACTCTTTTGTAAACTGAAAAGAAACGATCTTAGAACCATCAAAATTGCGTTTTTAGTTTTCTAGATGCGATTTGAGCGTTAAAACATGCTCAAATCACCAACTTAAAATCGCCGTTTTAAATCCATCAGGGTGACGTTTTAGAGCTTAAATTGATGTTTTCAGTGCTAAAGTGAACGAGTTGAGCGCAATGATGTACCGCAATCATGGACCTAAAAGAGACCTTCTAAATGGAAATTGCAGAACTTAGCAAGTCGGGAATCAGGTTTTCGGTCCTCAAACCAACGGGATGAGCGAAATGACATGTTGAAATGAGAAACCTATAACTTGCTTGTAAACTGAAAAGAAACGATCTTAGAACACTCAAGATCGCGTTTTAAGCGTTCTAGAAGCGATTTCAACGTAAAAACATGCTCAAATCACCAACTAAAAGTTGCCGTTTTAAATCGATCAGGGTGACGTTTTAAAGCCTAAAATGATGTTTTCAGTGCTAAAGTGAACGAGTTGAGCGCAATGATGTACTGCATTCACGGACCTAAAAGAGGCCTAATAAATGGAAATTGCAGAACTTAGCAAGTCGGGAATCATGTTTTCAGCGCTCAAACTATCGAGAAGAGCGAAGTAACCCGTTGACATGAGAAACCTATAACTCTCTAGTAAACTGAACAGAAACGATCTTAGAAGCATCAAAATTGCGTTTTACCCGTACTAGAACGATTTGAGCGTGAAAACATGCTCAAATCACCAACTTAAAATCGCCGTTTTAAATCGATCAGGGTGACGTTTTAGAGCTTAAAATGATGTTTTCAGTGCTAAAGTGAACGAGTTGAGCGAAATGATGTACTGCAATCACGGACCTAAAAGAGACCTTCTAAATGGAAATTGCAGAACTTAGCAAGGCCGGAATCAGGTTTTCGACGCTCAAACCATCGGGATGAGCGAAATGACATGTTGAAATGAGAAACCTATAGCTTTCTTGTAAGCGGAAAAGAAACGATCTTAGAACCATCAAAATCACCTTTTAAGCGTTCTAGAAGCGATTTCAACGTAAAAATATGCTCAAATCCCCAACTAAAAGTTGCCGTTTTAAATCAATCAGGGTGACGTTTTAAAGCTTAAAATGATGTTTTCTGTGCTAAAGTGAACGAGTTGAGCGCAATGATGTACTGCATTCACGGACCTAAAACAGACCTTCTAAATGGAAATTGCAGAACTTAGCAAGTCGGGAATCATGTTTTCGGCGCTCAAACTATCGAGATGAGCGAAGTAACTCGTTGACATGAGAAACCTATAACTCTCTAGTAAACTGAACAGAAACGATCTTAGAACCATCAAAATTGCGTTTTACCCGTTCTAGAACGATTTGAGCGTGAAAACATGCTCAAATCACACACTTAAAATCGCCGTTTTTAAATCGATCAGGGTGACGTTTTTGAGTTTAAAATGATGTTTTCAGTGCTAAAGTGAACGAGTTGAGCGAAATGATGTACTGCAATCACGGACCTAAAAGAGACCTTCTAAATGGAAATTGCAGAACTTAGCAAGGCCGGAATCAGGTTTTCGACGCTCAAACCATCGGGATGAGGGAAATGACATGTTGAAATGAGAAACCTATAACTTTCTTGTAAGCAGAAAAGAAACGATCTTAAAACCATCAAAATCACCTTTTAAGCGTTCTAGAAGCGATTTGAACGTAAAAATATGCTCAAATCACCAACTAAAAGTTGCCGTTTTAAATCAATCAGGGTGACGTTTTAAAGCTTAAAATGATGTTTTCTGTGCTAAAGTGAACGAGTTCAGCGCAATGATGTACTGCATTCACGGACCTAAAAGAGACCTAATAAATGGAAATTGCAGAACTTGGCAAGTCGGGAATCATGTTTTCGGCGCTCAAACTATCGAGATGAGCGAAGTAACCCGTTGACATGAGAAACCTATAACTCTTTTGTAAACTGAAAAGAAACGATCTTAGAACCATCAAAATTGCGTTTTTAGTCTTCTAGATGCGATTTGAGCGTTAAAACATGCTCAAATCACCAACTTAAAATCGCCGTTTTATGTCGGTCAAGGTGACGTTTTAAAGCTTAAAATGATGTTTTCAGTGCTAAAGTAAACGAGTTGAGCGAAATGATGTACTGCAATCACGGACCCAAAAGAGACCTTCTAAATGGAAATTGCAGAACTTAGCAAGGCCGGAATTAGGTTTTCGACGCTCAAACCATTGGGATGAGCGAAATGACATGTTGAAATGAGAAACCTAAAACTTTCTTGTAAGCAGAAAAGAAACGATCTTAGAACCATCAAAATCGCGTTTTAAGCGTTCTAGAAGCGATTTGAACGTAAAAACATGCTCAAATCGCCAACGAAAAATTGCTGTTTTAAATCGATCAGGGTGACGTTTTAGAGCTTAAAATGATGTTTTCAGTGCTAAAGTGAACGAGTTGAGCGCAATAATGTACTGCAATCACGGACCTAAGTGAGACCTAATAGATGGAAATTGCAGAACTTTGGAAGTCGGGAATCAGGTTTTCGGCGCTCAAACTATCGAGATGAGCGAAGTAACCCGTTGACAAGAGAAACCTATAACTCTCTTGTAAACTGAAAAGAAACGATCTTAGAACCAGCAAAATTGCGTTTTAAGTGTTCTAGAAGCGATTTGAGCGTAAAAACATGCTCAAATCACCAACTTAAAATCGCCGTTTTAAATCCATCAGGGTGACGTTTTAGAGCTTAAATTGAAGTTTTCAGTGCTAAAGTGAACGAGTTGAGCGCAATGATGTACCGCAATCATGGACCTAAAAGAGACCTTCTAAATGGAAATTGCAGAACTTAGCAAGTCGGGAATCAGGTTTTCGGTCCTCAAACCAACGGGATGAGCGAAATGAGATGTTGAAATGAGAAACCTATAACTTGCTTGTACACTGAAAAGAAACGATCTTAGAACACTCAAAATCGCGTTTTAAGCGTTCTAGAAGCGATTTGAACGTAAAAACAAGCTCAAATCACCAACTAAAAGTTGCTGTTTTAAATCGATCAGGGTGACGTTTTAAAGCCTAAAATGATGTTTTCAGTGCTAAAGTGAACGAGTTGAGTGCAATGATGTACTGCATTCACGGACCTAAAAGAGACCTAATATATGGAAATTGCAGAACTTAGCAAGTCGGGAATCATGTTTTCGGCGCTTAAACTATCGAGATGAGCGAAGTAACCCGTTGACATGAGAAACCTATAACTCTCTTGTAAACTGAAAAGAAACGATCTTAGAACCATCAAATTATCGTTTTTAGTCTTCTAGAAGCGATTTGAGCGTTAAAACATGCTCAAATCACCAACTTAAAATCGCCGTTTTATGTCGATCAAGGTGACGTTTTAAAGCTTAAAATGATGTTTTCAGTGCTAAAGTGAACGAGTTGAGCGAAATGATGTACTGCAATCACGGACCTAAAAGAGACCTTCTAAATGGAAATTGCAGAACTTAGCAAGGCCGGAATCAGGTTTTCGACGCTCAAACCATCGGGATGAGCGAATTGACATGTTGAAATGAGAAACCTATAACTTTCTTGTAAGCAGAAAAGAAACGATCTTAGAACGATCAAAATCGCGTTTTAAGCGCTCTAAAAGCGATTTGAACGTAAAAACATGCTCAAATCACCAACTAAATATTGCTGTTTTAAATCGATCAGGGTGACGTTTTAGAGCTTAAAATGATGTTTTCAGTGCTAAAGTGATCGAGTTGAGCGCAATAACGTACTGCAATGACGGACCTAAAAGAGACACAATAAATGGAAATTGCAGAACTTAGCAAGTCGGGAATCATGTTTTCGGCGCTCAAACTATCGAGATGAGCGAAGTAACCCGTTGACATGAGAAACCGAAAACTCTCTAGTAAACTTAACAGAAACGATCTTAGAACCATCAAAATTGCGTTTTACCTGTTCTAGAACGATTTGAGCGTGAAAACATGCTCAAATCACCAACTAAAAATTGCTGTTTTAAATCGCTCAGGGTGACGTTTTAGAGCTTAAAATGATGTTTTCAGTGCTAAAGTGAACGAGTTGAGCGCAATAATGTACTGCAATGATGGACCTAAAAGAGACCCAATAAATCGAAATTGCAGAACTTAGCAAGTCGGGAATCATGTTTTCGGCGCTCAAACTATCGAGATGAGCGAAGTAACCCGTTGACATAAGAAACCTATAACTTTCTAGTAAACTGAACAGCAACGATCTTAGAACCATCAAAATTGCGTTTTAAGTGTTCTAGAAGCTTTTTGAGCGTTAAAACATGCTCAAATCACCAACTTAAAATCGCCGTTTTATGTCGATCAAGGTGACGTTTTAAAGCTTAAAATGATGTTTTCAGTGCTAAAGTGAACGAGTTGAGCGAAATGATGTACTGCAATCACGGACCTAAAAGAGACCTTCTAAATGGAAATTGCACAACTTAGCAAGGCCGGAATCAGGTTTTCGACGCTCAAACCATCGGGATGAGCGAAATGACATGTTGAAATGAGAAACCCATAACTTTCTTGTAAGCAGAAAAGAAACGATCTTAGAACCATCAAAATCGCGTTTTAAGCGTTCTAGAAGCGATTTGAACGTAAAAACATGCTCAAATCGCCAACGAAAAATTGCTGTTTTAAATCGATCAGGGTGACGTCTTAGAGCTTAAAATGATGTTTTCAGTGCTAAAGTGAACGAGTTGAGCGCAATAATGTACTGCAATCACGGACCTAAGTGAGACCTAATAGATGGAAATTGCAGAACTTTGGAAGTCGGGAATCATGTTTTCGGCGCTCAAACTATCGAGATGAGCGAAGTAACCCGTTGACAAGAGAAACCTATAACTCTCTTGTAAACTGAAAAGAAACGATCTTAGAACCAGCAAAATTGCGTTTTAAGTGTTCTAGAAGCGATTTGAGCGTAAAAACATGCTCAAATCACCAACTTAAAATCGCCGTTTTAAATCCATCAGGGTGACGTTTTAGAGCTTAAATTGATGTTTTCAGTGCTAAAGTGAACGAGTTGAGCGCAATGATGTACCGCAATCATGGACCTAAAAGAGACCTTCTAAATGGAAATTGCAGAACTTAGCAAGTCGGAAATCATGTTTTCGGCGCTCAAACTATCGAGATGAGCGAAGTAACCCGTTGACATGAGAAACCTATAACTCTTTTGTAAACTGAAAAGAAACGATCTTAGAACCATCAAAATTGCGTTTTTAGTCTTCTAGATGCGATTTGAGCGTTAAAACATATTCAAATCACCAACTTAAAATCGCCGTTTTATGTCGGTCAAGGTGACGTTTTAAAGCTTAAAATGATGTTTTCAGTGCTAAAGTAAACGAGTTGAGCGAAATGATGTACTGCAATCACGGACCCAAAAGAGACCTTCTAAATGGAAATTGCAGAACTTAGCAAGGCCGGAATTAGGTTTTCGACGCTCAAACCATCGGGATGAGCGAAATGACATGTTGAAATGAGAAACCTAAAACTTTCTTGTAAGCAGAAAAGAAACGATCTTAGAACCATCAAAATCGCGTTTTAAGCGTTCTAGAAGCGATTTGAACGTAAAAACATGCTCAAATCGCCAACGAAAAATTGCTGTTTTAAATCGATCAGGGTGACGTTTTAGAGCTTAAAATGATGTTTTCAGTGCTAAAGTGAACGAGTTGAGGGCAATAATGTACTGCAATCACGAACCTAAGTGAGACCTAATAGATGGAAATTGCAGAACTTTGGAAGTCGGGAATCAGGTTTTCGGCGCTCAAACTATCGAGATGAGCGAAGTAACCCGTTGACAAGAGAAACCTATAACTCTCTTGTAAACTGAAAAGAAACGATCTTAGAACCAGCAAAATTGCGTTTTAAGTGTTCTAGAAGCGATTTGAGCGTAAAAACATGCTCAAATCACCAACTTAAAATCGCCGTTTTAAATCCATCAGGGTGACGTTTTAGAGCTTAAATTGAAGTTTTCAGTGCTAAAGTGAACGAGTTGAGCGCAATGATGTACCGCAATCATGGACCTAAAAGAGACCTTCTAAATGGAAATTGCAGAACTTAGCAAGTCGGGAATCAGGTTTTCGGTCCTCAAACCAACGGGATGAGCGAAATGAGATGTTGAAATGAGAAACCTATAACTTGCTTGTACACTGAAAAGAAACGATCTTAGAACACTCAAAATCGCGTTTTAAGCGTTCTAGAAGCGATTTGAACGTAAAAACAAGCTCAAATCACCAACTAAAAGTTGCTGTTTTAAATCGATCAGGGTGACGTTTTAAAGCCTAAAATGATGTTTTCAGTGCTAAAGTGAACGAGTTGAGTGCAATGATGTACTGCATTCACGGACCTAAAAGAGACCTAATATATGGAAATTGCAGAACTTAGCAAGTCGGGAATCATGTTTTCGGCGCTCAAACTATCGAGATGAGCGAAGTAACCCGTTGACATGAGAAACCTATAACTCTCTTGTAAACTGAAAAGAAACGATCTTAGAACCATCAAATTATCGTTTTTAGTCTTCTAGAAGCGATTTGAGCGTTAAAACATGCTCAAATCACCAACTTAAAATCGCCGTTTTATGTCGATCAAGGTGACGTTTTAAAGCTTAAAATGATGTTTTCAGTGCTAAAGTGAACGAGTTGAGCGAAATGATGTACTGCAATCACGGACCTAAAAGAGACCTTCTAAATGGAAATTGCAGAACTTAGCAAGGCCGGAATCAGGTTTTCGACGCTCAAACCATCGGGATGAGCGAATTGACATGTTGAAATGAGAAACCTATAACTTTCTTGTAAGCAGAAAAGAAACGATCTTAGAACGATCAAAATCGCGTTTTAAGCGCTCTAAAAGCGATTTGAACGTAAAAACATGCTCAAATCACCAACTAAATATTGCTGTTTTAAATCGATCAGGGTGACGTTTTAGAGCTTAAAATGATGTTTTCAGTGCTAAAGTGATCGAGTTGAGCGCAATAACGTACTGCAATGACGGACCTAAAAGAGACACAATAAATGGAAATTGCAGAACTTAGCAAGTCGGGAATCATGTTTTCGGCGCTCAAACTATCGAGATGAGCGAAGTAACCCGTTGACATGAGAAACCTATAACTCTCTTGTAAACTGAAAAGAAACGATCTTAGAACCATCAAATTATCGTTTTTAGTCTTCTAGAAGCGATTTGAGCGTTAAAACATGCTCAAATCACCAACTTAAAATCGCCGTTTTATGTCGATCAAGGTGACGTTTTAAAGCTTAAAATGATGTTTTCAGTGCTAAAGTGAACGAGTTGAGCGAAATGATGTACTGCAATCACGGACCTAAAAGAGACCTTCTAAATGGAAATTGCAGAACTTAGCAAGGCCGGAATCAGGTT
Organism: Muricea muricata; assembly: GCA_963855995.1. Taxonomy (NCBI): domain Eukaryota; kingdom Metazoa; phylum Cnidaria; class Anthozoa; order Malacalcyonacea; family Plexauridae; genus Muricea; species Muricea muricata. The sequence continues at coordinate 30,332,920 of OY979718.1, read as the reverse complement.
TTCGACGCTCAAACCATCGGGATGAGCGAATTGACATGTTGAAATGAGAAACCTATAACTTTCTTGTAAGAAGAAAACAAACGATCTTAGAACGATCAAAATCGCGTTTTAAGCGCTCTAAAAGCGATTTGAACGTAAAAACATGCTCAAATCACCAACTAAATATTGCTGTTTTAAATCGATCAGGGTGACGTTTTAGAGCTTAAAATGATGTTTTCAGTGCTAAAGTGATCGAGTTGAGCGCAATAACGTACTGCAATGACGGACCTAAATGAGACACAATAAATGGAAATTGCAGAACTTAGCAAGTCGGGAATCATGTTTTCGGCGCTCAAACTATCGAGATGAGCGAAGTAACCCGTTGACATGAGAAACCGAAAACTCTCTAGTAAACTTAACAGAAACGATCTTAGAACCATCAAAATTGGGTTTTACCTGTTCTAGAACGATTTGAGCGTGAAAACATGCTCAAATCACCAACTAAAAATTGCTGTTTTAAATCGCTCAGGGTGACGTTTTAGAGCTTAAAATGATGTTTTCAGTGCTAAAGTGAACGAGTTGAGCGCAATAATGTACTGCAATGATGGACCTAAAAGAGACCCAATAAATCGAAATTGCAGAACTTAGCAAGTCGGGAATCATGTTTTCGGCGCTCAAACTATCGAGATGAGCGAAGTAACCCGTTGACATAAGAAACCTATAACTTTCTAGTAAACTGAACAGCAACGATCTTAGAACCATCAAAATTGCGTTTTAAGTGTTCTAGAAGCTTTTTGAGCGTTAAAACATGCTCAAATCACCAACTTAAAATCGCCGTTTTATGTCGATCACGGTGACGTTTTAAAGCTTAAAATGATGTTTTCAGTGCTAAAGTGAACGAGTTGAGCGAAATGATGTACTGCAATCACGGACCTAAAAGAGACCTTCTAAATGGAAATTGCACAACTTAGCAAGGCCGGAATCAGGTTTTCGACGCTCAAACCATCGGGATGAGCGAAATGACATGTTGAAATGAGAAACCCATAACTTTCTTGTAAGCAGAAAAGAAACGATCTTAGAACCATCAAAATCGCGTTTTAAGCGTTCTAGAAGCGATTTGAACGTAAAAACATGCTCAAATCGCCAACGAAAAATTGCTGTTTTAAATCGATCAGGGTGACGTCTTAGAGCTTAAAATGATGTTTTCAGTGCTAAAGTGAACGAGTTGAGCGCAATAATGTACTGCAATCACGGACCTAAGTGAGACCTAATAGATGGAAATTGCAGAACTTTGGAAGTCGGGAATCATGTTTTCGGCGCTCAAACTATCGAGATGAGCGAAGTAACCCGTTGACAAGAGAAACCTATAACTCTCTTGTAAACTGAAAAGAAACGATCTTAGAACCAGCAAAATTGCGTTTTAAGTGTTCTAGAAGCGATTTGAGCGTAAAAACATGCTCAAATCACCAACTTAAAATCGCCGTTTTAAATCCATCAGGGTGACGTTTTAGAGCTTAAATTGATGTTTTCAGTGCTAAAGTGAACGAGTTGAGCGCAATGATGTACCGCAATCATGGACCTAAAAGAGACCTTCTAAATGGAAATTGCAGAACTTAGCAAGTCGGGAATCATGTTTTCGGCGCTCAAACTATCGAGATGAGCGAAGTAACCCGTTGACATGAGAAACCTATAACTCTTTTGTAAACTGAAAAGAAACGATCTTAGAACCATCAAAATTGCGTTTTTAGTCTTCTAGATGCGATTTGAGCGTTAAAACATATTCAAATCACCAACTTAAAATCGCCGTTTTATGTCGGTCAAGGTGACGTTTTAAAGCTTAAAATGATGTTTTCAGTGCTAAAGTAAACGAGTTGAGCGAAATGATGTACTGCAATCACGGACCCAAAAGAGACCTTCTAAATGGAAATTGCAGAACTTAGCAAGGCCGGAATTAGGTTTTCGACGCTCAAACCATCGGGATGAGCGAAATGACATGTTGAAATGAGAAACCTAAAACTTTCTTGTAAGCAGAAAAGAAACGATCTTAGAACCATCAAAATCGCGTTTTAAGCGTTCTAGAAGCGATTTGAACGTAAAAACATGCTCAAATCGCCAACGAAAAATTGCTGTTTTAAATCGATCAGGGTGACGTTTTAGAGCTTAAAATGATGTTTTCAGTGCTAAAGTGAACGAGTTGAGCGCAATAATGTACTGCAATCACGAACCTAAGTGAGACCTAATAGATGGAAATTGCAGAACTTTGGAAGTCGGGAATCAGGTTTTCGGCGCTCAAACTATCGAGATGAGCGAAGTAACCCGTTGACAAGAGAAACCTATAACTCTCTTGTAAACTGAAAAGAAACGATCTTAGAACCAGCAAAATTGCGTTTTAAGTGTTCTAGAAGCGATTTGAGCGTAAAAACATGCTCAAATCACCAACTTAAAATCGCCGTTTTAAATCCATCAGGGTGACGTTTTAGAGCTTAAATTGATGTTTTCAGTGCTAAAGTGAACGAGTTGAGCGCAATGATGTACCGCAATCATGGACCTAAAAGAGACCTTCTAAATGGAAATTGCAGAACTTAGCAAGTCGGGAATCAGGTTTTCGGTCCTCAAACCAACGGGATGAGCGAAATGACATGTTGAAATGTGAAACCTATAACTTGCTTGTACACTGAACAGAAACGATCTTAGAACCCTCAAAAAATTGCGTTTTACCCGTTCTAGAACGATTTGAGCGTGAAAACATGCTCAAATCACACACTTAAAATCGCCGTTTTTAAATCGATCAGGGTGACGTTTTTGAGTTTAAAATGATGTTTTCAGTGCTAAAGTGAACGAGTTGAGCGAAATGATGTACTGCAATCACGGACCTAAAAGAGACCTTCTAAATGGAAATTGCAGAACTTAGCAAGGCCGGAATCAGGTTTTCGACGCTCAAACCATCGGGATGAGCGAAAAGACATGTTGAAATGAGAAACCTATAACTTTCTTGTAAGCAGAAAAGAAACGATCTTAGAACCATGAAAATCGCGTTTTAAGCGCTCTAAAAGCGATTTGAACGTAAAAACATGCTCAAATCACCAACTAAATATTGCTGTTTTAAATCGATCAGGGTGACGTTTTAGAGCTTAAAATGATGTTTTCAGTCCTAAAGTGAACGAGTTGAGCGCAATAACGTACTGCAATGACGGACCTAAAAGAGACACAATAAATGGAAATTGCAGAACTTAGCAAGTCGGGAATCATGTTTTCGGCGCTCAAACTATCGAGATGAGCGAAGTAACCCGTTGACATGAGAAACCTATAACTCTCTAGTAAACTGAACAGAAACGATCTTAGAACCCTCAAAAAATTGCGTTTTACCCGTTCTAGAACGATTTGAGCGTGAAAACATGCTCAAATCACACACTTAAAATCGCCGTTTTTAAATCGATCAGGGTGACGTTTTTGAGTTTAAAATGATGTTTTCAGTGCTAAAGTGAACGAGTTGAGCGAAATGATGTACTGCAATCACGGACCTAAAAGAGACCTTCTAAATGGAAATTGCAGAACTTAGCAAGGCCGGAATCAGGTTTTCGACGCCCAAACCATCGGGATGAGCGAAATGACATGTTGAAATGAGAAACCTATAACTTTCTTGTAAGCAGAAAAGAAACGATCTTAGAACCATAAAAATCGCGTTTTAAACGCTCTAAAAGCGATTTGAACGTAAAAACATGCTCAAATCACCAACTAAATATTGCTGTTTTAAATCGATCAGGGTGACGTTTTAGAGCTTAAAATGATGTTTTCAGTCCTAAAGTGAACGAGTTGAGCGCAATAACGTACTGCAATGACGGACCTAAAAGAGACACAATAAATGGAAATTGCAGAACTTAGCAAGTCGGGAATTATGTTTTCGGCGCTCAAACTATCGAGATGAGCGAAGTAACCCGTTGACATGAGAAACCGAAAACTCTCTAGTAAACTTAACAGAAACGATCTTAGAACCATCAAAATTGCGTTTTACCTGTTCTAGAACGATTTGAGCGTGAAAACATGCTCAAATCACCAACTAAAAATCGCCGTTTTAAATCGATCAGGGTGACGTTTTTGAGTTTAAAATGATGTTTTCAGTGCTAAAGTGAACGAGTTGAGCGAAATGATGTACTGCAATCACGGACCTAAAAGAGACCTTCTAAATGGAAATTGCAGAACTTAGCAAGGCCGGAATCAGGTTCTCGACGCTCAAACCATCGGGATGAGCGAAATGACATGTTGAAATGAGAAACCTATAACTTTCTTGTAAGCGGAAAAGAAACGATCTTAGAACCATCAAAATCACCTTTTAAGCGTTCTAGAAGCGATTTGAACGTAAAAATATGCTCAAATCCCCAACTAAAAGTTGCCGTTTTAAATCAATCAGGGTGACGTTTCAAAGCTTAAAATGATGTTTTCAGTCCTAAAGTGAACGAGTTGAGCGCAATGATGTACTGCATTCACGGACCTAAAAGAGACCTTCTAAATGGAAATTGCAGAACTTAGCAAGTCGGGAATCATGTTTTCGGCGCTCAAACTATCGAGATGAGCGAAGTAACCCGTTGACATGAGAAACCTATAACTCTCTAGTAAACTGAACAGAAACGATCTTAGAACCCTCAAAAAATTGCGTTTTACCCGTTCTAGAACGATTTGAGCGTGAAAACATGCTCAAATCACACACTTAAAATCGCCGTTTTTAAATCGATCAGGGTGACGTTTTTGAGTTTAAAATGATGTTTTCAGTGCTAAAGTGAACGAGTTGAGCGAAATGATGTACTGCAATCACGGACCTAAAAGAGACCTTCTAAATGGAAATTGCAGAACTTAGCAAGGCCGGAATCAGGTTTTCGACGCTCAAACCATCGGGATGAGCGAAATGACATGTTGAAATGAGAAACCTATAACTTTCTTGTAAGCAGAAAAGAAACGATCTTAAAACCATCAAAATCACCTTTTAAGCGTTCTAGAAGCGATTTGAACGTAAAAATATGCTCAAATCACCAACTAAAAGTTGCCGTTTTAAATCAATCAGGGTGACGTTTTAAAGCTCAAAATGATGTTTTCTGTGCTAAAGTGAACGAGTTGAGCGCAATGATGTACTGCATTCACGGACCTAAAAGAGACCTAATAAATGGAAATTGCAGAACTTAGCAAGTCGGGAATCATGTTTTCGGCGCTCAAACTATCGAGATGAGCGAAGTAACCCGTTGACATGAGAAACCTATAACTCTTTTGTAAACTGAAAAGAAACGATCTTAGAACCATCAAAATTGCGTTTTTAGTCTTCTAGATGCGATTTGAGCGTTAAAACATGCTCAAATCACCAACTTAAAATCGCCGTTTTATGTCGGTCAAGGTGACGTTTTAAAGCTTAAAATGATGTTTTCAGTGCTAAAGTAAACGAGTTGAGCGAAATGATGTACTGCAATCACGGACCCAAAAGAGACCTTCTAAATGGAAATTGCAGAACTTAGCAAGGCCGGAATTATGTTTTCGACGCTCAAACCATCGGGATGAGCGAAATGACATGTTGAAATGAGAAACCTATAACTTTCTTGTAAGCAGAAAAGAAACGATCTTAAAACCATCTAAATCACCTTTTAAGCGTTCTAGAAGCGATTTGAACGTAAAAACATGCTCAAATCGCCAACGAAAAATTGCGGTTTTAAATCGATCAGGGTGACGTTTTAGAGCTTAAAATGATGTTTTCAGTGCTAAAGTGAACGAGTTGAGCGCAATAATGTACTGCAATCACGGACCTAAGTGAGACCTAATAGATGGAAATTGCAGAACTTTGGAAGTCGGGAATCAGGTTTTCGGCGCTCAAACTATCGAGATGAGCGAAGTAACCCGTTGACAAGAGAAACCTATAACTCTCTTGTAAACTGAAAAGAAACGATCTTAGAACCAGCAAAATTGCGTTTTAAGTGTTCTAGAAATGATTTGAGCGTAAAAACATGCTCAAATCACCAACTTAAAATCGCCGTTTTAAATCCATCAGGGTGACGTTTTAGAGCTTAAATTGATGTTTTCAGTGCTAAAGTGAACGAGTTGAGCGCAATGATGTACCGCAATCATGGACCTAAAAGAGACCTTCTAAATGGAAATTGCAGAACTTAGCAAGTCGGGAATCAGGTTTTCGGTCCTCAAACCAACGGGATGAGCGAAATGACATGTTGAAATGAGAAACCTATAACTTGCTTGTACACTGAAAAGAAACGATCTTAGAACACTCAAAAACGCGTTTTAAGCGTTCTAGAAGCGATTTGAACGTAAAAACATGCTCAAATCACCAACTAAAAGTTGCTGTTTTAAATCGATCAGGGTGACGTTTTAAAGCCTAAAATGATGTTTTCAGTGCTAAAGTGAACGAGTTGAGTGCAATGATGTACTGCATTCACGGACCTAAAAGAGACCTAATAAATGGAAATTGCAGAACTTAGCAAGTCGGGAATCATGTTTTCGGCGCTCAAACTATCGAGATGAGCGAAGTAACCCGTTGACATGAGAAACCTATAACTCTCTTGTAAACTGAAAAGAAACGATCTCAGAACCATCAAAATATCGTTTTTAGTCTTCTAGAAGCGATTTGAGGGTTAAAACATGCTCAAATCACCAACTTAAAATCGCCGTTTTATGTCGATCAAGGTGACGTTTTAAAGCTTAAAATGATGTTTTCAGTGCTAAAGTGAACGAGTTGAGCGAAATGATGTACTGCAATCACGGACCTAAAAGAGACCTTCTAAATGGAAATTGCAGAACTTAGCAAGGCCGGAATCAGGTTTTCGACGCTCAAACCATCGGGATGAGCGAATTGACATGTTGAAATGAGAAACCTATAACTTTTTTGTAAGCAGAAAAGAAACGATCTTAGAACCATCAAAATCGCGTTTTAAGCGTTCTAGAAGCGATTTGAACGTAAAAACATGCTCAAATCGCCAACGAAAAATTGCGGTTTTAAATCGATCAGGGTGACGTTTTAGAGCTTAAAATGATGTTTTCAGTGCTAAAGTGAACGAGTTGAGCGCAATAATGTACTGCAATCACGGACCTAAGTGAGACCTAATAGATGGAAATTGCAGAACTTTGGAAGTCGGGAATCAGGTTTTCGGCGCTCAAACTATCGAGATGAGCGAAGTAACCCGTTGACAAGAGAAACCTATAACTCTCTTGTAAACTGAAAAGAAACGATCTTAGAACCAGCAAAATTGCGTTTTAAGTGTTCTAGAAATGATTTGAGCGTAAAAACATGCTCAAATCACCAACTTAAAATCGCCGTTTTAAATCCATCAGGGTGACGTTTTAGAGCTTAAATTGATGTTTTCAGTGCTAAAGTGAACGAGTTGAGCGCAATGATGTACCGCAATCATGGACCTAAAAGAGACCTTCTAAATGGAAATTGCAGAACTTAGCAAGTCGGGAATCAGGTTTTCGGTCCTCAAACCAACGGGATGAGCGAAATGACATGTTGAAATGAGAAACCTATAACTTGCTTGTACACTGAAAAGAAACGATCTTAGAACACTCAAAAACGCGTTTTAAGCGTTCTAGAAGCGATTTGAACGTAAAAACATGCTCAAATCACCAACTAAAAGTTGCTGTTTTAAATCGATCAGGGTGACGTTTTAGAGCTTAAAATGATGTTTTCAGTCCTAAAGTGAACGAGTTGAGCGCAATAACGTACTGCAATGACGGACCTAAAAGAGACACAATAAATGGAAATTGCAGAACTTAGCAAGTCGGGAATTATGTTTTCGGCGCTCAAACTATCGAGATGAGCGAAGTAACCCGTTGACATGAGAAACCGAAAACTCTCTAGTAAACTTAACAGAAACGATCTTAGAACCATCAAAATTGCGTTTTACCTGTTCTAGAACGATTTGAGCGTGAAAACATGCTCAAATCACCAACTAAAAATCGCCGTTTTAAATCGATCAGGGTGACGTTTTTGAGTTTAAAATGATGTTTTCAGTGCTAAAGTGAACGAGTTGAGCGAAATGATGTACTGCAATCACGGACCTAAAAGAGACCTTCTAAATGGAAATTGCAGAACTTAGCAAGGCCGGAATCAGGTTCTCGACGCTCAAACCATCGGGATGAGCGAAATGACATGTTGAAATGAGAAACCTATAACTTTCTTGTAAGCGAAAAAGAAACGATCTTAGAACCATCAAAATCACCTTTTAAGCGTTCTAGAAGCGATTTGAACGTAAAAATATGCTCAAATCCCCAACTAAAAGTTGCCGTTTTAAATCAATCAGGGTGACGTTTCAAAGCTTAAAATGATGTTTTCTGTGCTAAAGTGAACGAGTTGAGCGCAATGATGTACTGCATTCACGGACCTAAAAGAGACCTTCTAAATGGAAATTGCAGAACTTAGCAAGTCGGGAATCATGTTTTCGGCGCTCAAACTATCGAGATGAGCGAAGTAACCCGTTGACATGAGAAACCTATAACTCTCTAGTAAACTGAACAGAAACGATCTTAGAACCCTCAAAAAATTGCGTTTTACCCGTTCTAGAACGATTTGAGCGTGAAAACATGCTCAAATCACACACTTAAAATCGCCGTTTTTAAATCGATCAGGGTGACGTTTTTGAGTTTAAAATGATGTTTTCAGTGCTAAAGTGAACGAGTTGAGCGAAATGATGTACTGCAATCACGGACCTAAAAGAGACCTTCTAAATGGAAATTGCAGAACTTAGCAAGGCCGGAATCAGGTTTTCGACGCTCAAACCATCGGGATGAGCGAAATGACATGTTGAAATGAGAAACCTATAACTTTCTTGTAAGCAGAAAAGAAACGATCTTAAAACCATCAAAATCACCTTTTAAGCGTTCTAGAAGCGATTTGAACGTAAAAATATGCTCAAATCACCAACTAAAAGTTGCCGTTTTAAATCAATCAGGGTGACGTTTTAAAGCTCAAAATGATGTTTTCTGTGCTAAAGTGAACGAGTTGAGCGCAATGATGTACTGCATTCACGGACCTAAAAGAGACCTAATAAATGGAAATTGCAGAACTTAGCAAGTCGGGAATCATGTTTTCGGCGCTCAAACTATCGAGATGAGCGAAGTAACCCGTTGACATGAGAAACCTATAACTCTTTTGTAAACTGAAAAGAAACGATCTTAGAACCATCAAAATTGCGTTTTTAGTCTTCTAGATGCGATTTGAGCGTTAAAACATGCTCAAATCACCAACTTAAAATCGCCGTTTTATGTCGGTCAAGGTGACGTTTTAAAGCTTAAAATGATGTTTTCAGTGCTAAAGTAAACGAGTTGAGCGAAATGATGTACTGCAATCACGGACCCAAAAGAGACCTTCTAAATGGAAATTGCAGAACTTAGCAAGGCCGGAATTATGTTTTCGACGCTCAAACCATCGGGATGAGCGAAATGACATGTTGAAATGAGAAACCTATAACTTTCTTGTAAGCAGAAAAGAAACGATCTTAAAACCATCTAAATCACCTTTTAAGCGTTCTAGAAGCGATTTGAACGTAAAAACATGCTCAAATCGCCAACGAAAAATTGCGGTTTTAAATCGATCAGGGTGACGTTTTAGAGCTTAAAATGATGTTTTCAGTGCTAAAGTGAACGAGTTGAGCGCAATAATGTACTGCAATCACGGACCTAAGTGAGACCTAATAGATGGAAATTGCAGAACTTTGGAAGTCGGGAATCAGGTTTTCGGAGCTCAAACTATCGAGATGAGCGAAGTAACCCGTTGACAAGAGAAACCTATAACTCTCTTGTAAACTGAAAAGAAACGATCTTAGAACCAGCAAAATTGCGTTTTAAGTGTTCTAGAAATGATTTGAGCGTAAAAACATGCTCAAATCACCAACTTAAAATCGCCATTTTAAATCCATCAGGGTGACGTTTTAGAGCTTAAATTGATGTTTTCAGTGCTAAAGTGAACGAGTTGAGCGCAATGATGTACCGCAATCATGGACCTAAAAGAGACCTTCTAAATGGAAATTGCAGAACTTAGCAAGTCGGGAATCAGGTTTTCGGTCCTCAAACCAACGGGATGAGCGAAATGACATGTTGAAATGAGAAACCTATAACTTGCTTGTACACTGAAAAGAAACGATCTTAGAACACTCAAAAACGCGTTTTAAGCGTTCTAGAAGCGATTTGAACGTAAAAACATGCTCAAATCACCAACTAAAAGTTGCTGTTTTAAATCGATCAGGGTGACGTTTTAAAGCCTAAAATGATGTTTTCAGTGCTAAAGTGAACGAGTTGAGTGCAATGATGTACTGCATTCACGGACCTAAAAGAGACCTAATAAATGGAAATTGCAGAACTTAGCAAGTCGGGAATCATGTTTTCGGCGCTCAAACTATCGAGATGAGCGAAGTAACCCGTTGACATGAGAAACCTATAACTCTCTTGTAAACTGAAAAGAAACGATCTCAGAACCATCAAAATATCGTTTTTAGTCTTCTAGAAGCGATTTGAGCGTTAAAACATGCTCAAATCACCAACTTAAAATCGCCGTTTTATGTCGATCAAGGTGACGTTTTAAAGCTTAAAATGATGTTTTCAGTGCTAAAGTGAACGAGTTGAGCGAAATGATGTACTGCAATCACGGACCTAAAAGAGACCTTCTAAATGGAAATTGCAGATTTTAGCAAGGCCGGAATCAGGTTTTCGACGCTCAAACCATCGGGATGAGCGAATTGACATGTTGAAATGAGAAACCTATAACTTTTTTGTAAGCAGAAAAGAAACGATCTTAGAACCATCAAAATCGCGTTTTAAGCGTTCTAGAAGCGATTTGAACGTAAAAACATGCTCAAATCGCCAACGAAAAATTGCGGTTTTAAATCGATCAGGGTGACGTTTTAGAGCTTAAAATGATGTTTTCAGTGCTAAAGTGAACGAGTTGAGCGCAATAATGTACTGCAATCACGGACCTAAGTGAGACCTAATAGATGGAAATTGCAGAACTTTGGAAGTCGGGAATCAGGTTTTCGGCGCTCAAACTATCGAGATGAGCGAAGTAACCCGTTGACAAGAGAAACCTATAACTCTCTTGTAAACTGAAAAGAAACGATCTTAGAACCAGCAAAATTGCGTTTTAAGTGTTCTAGAAATGATTTGAGCGTAAAAACATGCTCAAATCACCAACTTAAAATCGCCGTTTTAAATCCATCAGGGTGACGTTTTAGAGCTTAAATTGATGTTTTCAGTGCTAAAGTGAACGAGTTGAGCGCAATGATGTACCGCAATCATGGACCTAAAAGAGACCTTCTAAATGGAAATTGCAGAACTTAGCAAGTCGGGAATCAGGTTTTCGGTCCTCAAACCAACGGGAGGAGCGAAATGACATGTTGAAATGAGAAACCTATAACTTGCTTGTACACTGAAAAGAAACGATCTTAGAACACTCAAAAACGCGTTTTAAGCGTTCTAGAAGCGATTTGAACGTAAAAACATGCTCAAATCACCAACTAAAAGTTGCTGTTTTAAATCGATCAGGGTGACGTTTTAAAGCCTAAAATGAAGTTTTCAGTGCTAAAGTGAACGAGTTGAGTGCAATGATGTACTGCATTCACGGACCTAAAAGAGACCTAATAAATGGAAATTGCAGAACTTAGCAAGTCGGGAATCATGTTTTCGGCGCTCAAAGTATCGAGATGAGCGAAGTAACCCGTTGACATGAGAAACCTATAACTCTCTTGTAAACTGAAAAGAAACGATCTCAGAACCATCAAAATATCGTTTTTAGTCTTCTAGAAGCGATTTGAGCGTTAAAACATGCTCAAATCACCAACTTAAAATCGCCGTTTTATGTCGATCAAGGTGACGTTTTAAAGCTTAAAATGATGTTTTCAGTGCTAAAGTGAACGAGTTGAGCGAAATGATGTACTGCAATCACGGACCTAAAAGAGACCTTCTAAATGGAAATTGCAGAACTTAGCAAGGCCGGAATCAGGTTTTCGACGCTCAAACCATCGGGATGAGCGAATTGACATGTTGAAATGAGAAACCTATAACTTTCTTGTAAGCAGAAAAGAAACGATCTTAGAACCATCAAAATCGCGTTTTAAGCGCTCTAAAAGCGATTTGAACGTAAAAACATCCTCAAATCACCAACTAAATATTGCTGTTTTAAATCGATCAGGGTGACGTTTTAGAGCTTAAAATGATGTTTTCAGTGCTAAAGTGAACGAGTTGAGCGCAATAACGTACTGCAATGACGGACCTAAAAGAGACACAATAAATGGAAATTGCAGAACTTAGCAAGTCGGGAATCATGTTTTCGGCGCTCAAACTATCGAGATGAGCGAAGTAACCCGTTGACATGAGAAACCGAAAACTCTCTAGTAAACTTAACAGAAACGATCTTAGAACCATCAAAATTGCGTTTTACCTGTTCTAGAACGATTTGAGCGTGAAAACATGCTCAAATCACCAACTAAAAATTGCTGTTTTAAATCGCTCAGGGTGACGTTTTAGAGCTTAAAATGATGTTTTCAGTGCTAAAGTGAACGAGTTGAGCGCAATAATGTACTGCAATGACGGACCTAAAAGAGACCCAATAAATCGAAATTGCAGAACTTAGCAAGTCGGGAATCATGTTTTCGGCGCTCAAACTATCGAGATGAGCGAAGTAACAGGTTGACATAAGAAACCTATAACTTTCTAGTAAACTGAACAGCAACGATCTTAGAACCATCAAAATTGCGTTTTAAGTGTTCTAGAAGCTTTTTGAGCGTTAAAACATGCTCAAATCACCAACTTAAAATCGCCGTTTTATGTCGATCAAGGTGACGTTTTAAAGCTTAAAATGATGTTTTCAGTGCTAAAGTGAACGAGTTGAGCGAAATGATGTACTGCAATCACGGACCTAAAAGAGACCTTCTAAATGGAAATTGCACAACTTCGCAAGGCCGGAATCAGGTTTTCGACGCTCAAACCATCGGGATAAGCGAATTGACATGTTGAAATGAGAAACCTATAACTTTCTTGTAAGCAGAAAAGAAACGATCTTAAAACCATCAAAATCACCTTTTAAGCGTTCTAGAAGCGATTTGAACGTAAAAATATGCTCAAATCACCAACTAAAAGTTGCCGTTTTAAATCAATCAGGGTGACGTTTTCAAGCTTAAAATGATGTTTTCTGTGCTAAAGTGAACGAGTTGAGCGCAATGATGTACTGCATTCACGGACCTAAAAGAGACCTAATAAATGGAAATTGCAGAACTTAGCAAGTCGGGAATCATATTTTCGGCGCTCAAACTATCGAGATGAGCGAAGTAACCCGTTGACATGAGAAACCTATAACTCTTTTGTAAACTGAAAAGAAACGATCTTAGAACCATCAAAATTGCGTTTTACCTGTTCTAGAACGATTTGAGCGTGAAAACATGCTCAAATCACCAACTAAAAATTGCTGTTTTAAATCGCTCAGGGTGACGTTTTAGAGCTTAAAATGATGTTTTCAGTGCTAAAGTGAACGAGTTGAGCGCAATAATGTACTGCAATGACGGACCTAAAAGAGACCCAATAAATCGAAATTGCAGAACTTAGCAAGTCGGGAATCATGTTTTCGGCGCTCAAACTATCGAGATGAGCGAAGTAACAGGTTGACATAAGAAACCTATAACTTTCTAGTAAACTGAACAGCAACGATCTTAGAACCATCAAAATTGCGTTTTAAGTGTTCTAGAAGCTTTTTGAGCGTTAAAACATGCTCAAATCACCAACTTAAAATCGCCGTTTTATGTCGATCAAGGTGACGTTTTAAAGCTTAAAATGATGTTTTCAGTGCTAAAGTGAACGAGTTGAGCGAAATGATGTACTGCAATCACGGACCTAAAAGAGACCTTCTAAATGGAAATTGCACAACTTCGCAAGGCCGGAATCAGGTTTTCGACGCTCAAACCATCGGGATAAGCGAATTGACATGTTGAAATGAGAAACCTATAACTTTCTTGTAAGCAGAAAAGAAACGATCTTAAAACCATCAAAATCACCTTTTAAGCGTTCTAGAAGCGATTTGAACGTAAAAATATGCTCAAATCACCAACTAAAAGTTGCCGTTTTAAATCAATCAGGGTGACGTTTTAAAGCTTAAAATGATGTTTTCTGTGCTAAAGTGAACGAGTTGAGCGCAATGATGTACTGCATTCACGGACCTAAAAGAGACCTAATAAATGGAAATTGCAGAACTTAGCAAGTCGGGAATCATATTTTCGGCGCTCAAACTATCGAGATGAGCGAAGTAACCCGTTGACATGAGAAACCTATAACTCTTTTGTAAACTGAAAAGAAACGATCTTAGAACCATCAAAATTGCGTTTTACCTGTTCTAGAACGATTTGAGCGTGAAAACATGCTCAAATCACCAACTAAAAATTGCTGTTTTAAATCGCTCAGGGTGACGTTTTAGAGCTTAAAATGATGTTTTCAGTGCTAAAGTGAACGAGTTCAGCGCAATAATGTACTGCAATGACGGACCTAAAAGAGACCAAATAAATCGAAATTGCAGAACTTAGCAAGTCGGGAATCATGTTTTCGGCGCTCAAACTATCGAGATGAGCGAAGTAACCCGTTGACATAAGAAACCTATAACTTTCTAGTAAACTGAACAGCAACGATTTTAGAACCATCAAAATTGCGTTTTAAGTGTTCTAGAAGCTTTTTGAGCGTTAAAACATGCTCAAATCACCAACTTAAAATCGCCGTTTTATGTCGATCAAGGTGACGTTTTAAAGCTTAAAATGATGTTTTCAGTGCTAAAGTGAACGAGTTGAGCGAAATGATGTACTGCAATCACGGACCTAAAAGAGACCTTCTAAATGGAAATTGCACAACTTAGCAAGGCCGGAATCAGGTTTTCGACGCTCAAACCATCGGGATGAGCGAATTGACATGTTGAAATGAGAAACCTATAACTTTCTTGTAAGCAGAAAAGAAACGTTCTTAACACCATCAAAATCACCTTTTAAGCGTTCTAGAAGCGATTTGAACGTAAAAATATGCTCAAATCACCAACTAAAAGTTGCCGTTTTAAATCAATCAGGGTGACGTTTTAAAGCTTAAAATGATGTTTTCTGTGCTAAAGTGAACGAGTTGAGCGCAATGATGTACTGCATTCACGGACCTAAAAGAGACCTAATAAATGGAAATTGCAGAACTTAGCAAGTCGGGAATCATGTTTTCGGCGCTCAAACTATCGAGATGAGCGAAGTAACCCGTTGACATGAGAAACCTATAACTCTTTTGTAAACATAAAAGAAACGATCTTAGAACCATCAAAATTGCGTTTTTAGTCTTCTAGATGCGATTTGAGCGTTAAAACATGCTCAAATCACCAACTTAAAATCGCCGTTTTATGTCGGTCAAGGTGACGTTTTAAAGCTTAAAATGATGTTTTCAGTGCTAAAGTAAACGAGTTGAGCGAAATGATGTACTGCAATCACGGACCCAAAAGAGACCTTCTAAATGGAAATTGCAGAACTTAGCAAGGCCGGAATTAGGTTTTCGACGCTCAAACCATCGGGATGAGCGAAAAGACATGTTGAAATGAGAAACCTATAACTTTCTTGTAAGCAGAAAAGAAACGATCTTAGAACCATCAAAATCGCGTTTTAAGCGTTCTAGAAGCGATTTGAACGTAAAAACATGCTCAAATCGCCAACGAAAAATTGCTGTTTTAAATCGATCAGGGTGACGTTTTAGAGCTTAAAATGATGTTTTCAGTGCTAAAGTGAACGAGTTGAGCGCAATAATGTACTGCAATCACGGACCTAAGTGAGACCTAATAGATGGAAATTGCAGAACTTTGGAAGTCGGGAATCAGGTTTTCGGCGCTCAAACTATCGAGATGAGCGAAGTAACCCGTTGACAAGAGAAACCTATAACTTTCTAGTAAACTGAACAGCAACGATCTTAGAACCATCAAAATTGCGTTTTAAGTGTTCTAGAAGCTTTTTGAGCGTTAAAACATGCTCAAATCACCAACTTAAAATCGCCGTTTTATGTCGATCAAGGTGACGTTTTAAAGCTTAAAATGATGTTTTCAGTGCTAAAGTGAACGAGTTGAGCGAAATGATGTACTGCAATCACGGACCTAAAAGAGACCTTCTAAATGGAAATAGCACAACTTAGCAAGGCCGGAATCAGGTTTTCGACGCTCAAACCATCGGGATGAGCGAAATGACATGTTGAAATGAGAAACCTATAATTTTCTTGTAAGCAGAAAAGAAACTGTCTTAGAACCATCAAAATCGCGTTTTAAGCGTTCTAGAAGCGATTTGAACGTAAAAACATGCTCAAATCGCCCACGAAAAATTGCTGTTTTAAATCGATCAGGGGACGTTTTAGAGCTTAAAATGATGTTTTCAGTGCTAAAGTGAACGAGTTGAGCGCAATAATGTACTGCAATCACGGACCTAAGTGAGACCTAATAGATGGAAATTGCAGAACTTTGGAAGTCGGGAATCAGGTTTTCGGCGCTCAAACTATCGAGATGAGCGAAGTAACCCGTTGACATGAGAAACCTATAACTCTCTTGTAAACTGAAAAGAAACGATCTTAGAACCATCAAAATATCGTTTTTAGTCTTCTAGAAGCGATTTGAGCGTTAAAACATGCTCAAATCACCAACTTAAAATCGCCGTTTTATGTCGATCAAGGTGACGTTTTAAAGCTTAAAATGATGTTTTCAGTGCTAAAGTGAACGAGTTGAGCGAAATGATGTACTGCAATCACGGACCTAAAAGAGACCTTCTAAATGGAAATTGCACAACTTCGCAAGGCCGGAATCAGGTTTTCGACGCTCAAACCATCGGGATAAGCGAATTGACATGTTGAAATGAGAAACCTATAACTTTCTTGTAAGCAGAAAAGAAACGATCTTAAAACCATCAAAATCACCTTTTAAGCGTTCTAGAAGCGATTTGAACGTAAAAATATGCTCAAATCACCAACTAAAAGTTGCCGTTTTAAATCAATCAGGGTGACGTTTTAAAGCTTAAAATGATGTTTTCTGTGCTAAAGTGAACGAGTTGAGCGCAATGATGTACTGCATTCACGGACCTAAAAGAGACCTAATAAATGGAAATTGCAGAACTTAGCAAGTCGGGAATCATGTTTTCGGCGCTAAAACTATCGAGATGAGCGAAGTAACCCGTTGACATGAGAAACCTATAACTCTTTTGTAAACTGAAAAGAAACGATCTTAGAACCATCAAAATTGCGTTTTACCTGTTCTAGAACGATTTGAGCGTGAAAACATGCTCAAATCATCAACTAAAAATTGCTGTTTTAAATCGCTCAGGGTGACGTTTTAGAGCTTAAAATGATCTTTTCAGTGCTAAAGTGAACGAGTTCAGCGCAATAATGTACTGCAATGACGGACCTAAAAGAGACCCAATAAATCGAAATTGCAGAACTTAGCAAGTCGGGAATCATGTTTTCGGCGCTCAAACTATCGAGATGAGCGAAGTAACCCGTTGACATAAGAAACCTATAACTTTCTAGTGAACTGAACAGCAACGATTTTAGAACCATCAAAATTGCGTTTTAAGTGTTCTAGAAGCTTTTTGAGCGTTAAAACATGCTCAAATCACCAACTTAAAATCGCCGTTTTATGTCGATCAAGGTGACGTTTTAAAGCTTAAAATGATGTTTTCAGTGCTAAAGTGAACGAGTTGAGCGAAATGATGTACTGCAATCACGGACCTAAAAGAGACCTTCTAAATGGAAATTGCACAACTTCGCAAGGCCGGAATCAGGTTTTCGACGCTCAAACCATCGGGATAAGCGAATTGACATGTTGAAATGAGAAACCTATAACTTTCTTGTAAGCAGAAAAGAAACGATCTTAAAACCATCAAAATCACCTTTTAAGCGTTCTAGAAGCGATTTGAACGTAAAAATATGCTCAAATCACCAACTAAAAGTTGCCGTTTTAAATCAATCAGGGTGACGTTTTAAAGCTTAAAATGATGTTTTCTGTGCTAAAGTGAACGAGTTGAGCGCAATGATGTACTGCATTCACGGACCTAAAAGAGACTTAATAAATGGAAATTGCAGAACTTAGCAAGTCGGGAATCATGTTTTCGGCGCTCAAACTATCGAGATGAGCGAAGTAACCCGTTGACATAAGAAACCTATAACTTTCTAGTAAACTGAACAGCAACGATCTTAGAACCATCAAAATTGCGTTTTAAGTGTTCTAGAAGCTTTTTGAGCGTTAAAACATGCTCAAATCACCAACTTAAAATCGCCGTTTTATGTCGATCAAGGTGACGTTTTAAAGCTTAAAATGATGTTTTCAGTGCTAAAGTGAACGAGTTGAGCGAAATGATGTACTGCAATCACGGACCTAAAAGAGACCTTCTAAATGGAAATAGCACAACTTAGCAAGGCCGGAATCAGGTTTTCGACGCTCAAACCATCGGGATGAGCGAAATGACATGTTGAAATGAGAAACCTATAATTTTCTTGTAAGCAGAAAAGAAACTGTCTTAGAACCATCAAAATCGCGTTTTAAGCGTTCTAGAAGCGATTTGAACGTAAAAACATGCTCAAATCGCCAACGAAAAATTGCTGTTTTAAATCGATCAGGGTGACGTTTTAGAGCTTAAAATGATGTTTTCAGTGCTAAAGTGAACGAGTTGAGCGCAATAATGTACTGCAATCACGGACCTAAGTGAGACCTAATAGATGGAAATTGCAGAACTTTGGAAGTCGGGAATCAGGTTTTCGGCGCTCAAACTATCGAGATGAGCGAAGTAACCCGTTGACATGAGAAACCTATAACTCTCTTGTAAACTGAAAAGAAACGATCTTAGAACCATCAAAATATCGTTTTTAGTCTTCTAGAAGCGATTTGAGCGTTAAAACATGCTCAAATCACCAACTTAAAATCGCCGTTTTATGTCGATCAAGGTGACGTTTTAAAGCTTAAAATGATGTTTTCAGTGCTAAAGTGAACGAGTTGAGCGAAATGATGTACTGCAATCACGGACCTAAAAGAGACCTTCTAAATGGAAATTGCACAACTTCGCAAGGCCGGAATCAGGTTTTCGACGCTCAAACCATCGGGATAAGCGAATTGACATGTTGAAATGAGAAACCTATAACTTTCTTGTAAGCAGAAAAGAAACGATCTTAAAACCATCAAAATCACCTTTTAAGCGTTCTAGAAGCGATTTGAACGTAAAAATATGCTCAAATCACCAACTAAAAGTTGCCGTTTTAAATCAATCAGGGTGACGTTTTAAAGCTTAAAATGATGTTTTCTGTGCTAAAGTGAACGAGTTGAGCGCAATGATGTACTGCATTCACGGACCTAAAAGAGACCTAATAAATGGAAATTGCAGAACTTAGCAAGTCGGGAATCATGTTTTCGGCGCTAAAACTATCGAGATGAGCGAAGTAACCCGTTGACATGAGAAACCTATAACTCTTTTGTAAACTGAAAAGAAACGATCTTAGAACCATCAAAATTGCGTTTTACCTGTTCTAGAACGATTTGAGCGTGAAAACATGCTCAAATCACCAACTAAAAATTGCTGTTTTAAATCGCTCAGGGTGACGTTTTAGAGCTTAAAATGATGTTTTCAGTGCTAAAGTGAACGAGTTCAGCGCAATAATGTACTGCAATGACGGACCTAAAAGAGACCAAATAAATCGAAATTGCAGAACTTAGCAAGTCGGGAATCATGTTTTCGGCGCTCAAACTATCGAGATGAGCGAAGTAACCCGTTGACATAAGAAACCTATAACTTTCTAGTAAACTGAACAGCAACGATTTTAGAACCATCAAAATTGCGTTTTAAGTGTTCTAGAAGCTTTTTGAGCGTTAAAACATGCTCAAATCACCAACTTAAAATCGCCGTTTTATGTCGATCAAGGTGACGTTTTAAAGCTTAAAATGATGTTTTCAGTGCTAAAGTGAACGAGTTGAGCGAAATGATGTACTGCAATCACGGACCTAAAAGAGACCTTCTAAATGGAAATTGCACAACTTCGCAAGGCCGGAATCAGGTTTTCGACGCTCAAACCATCGGGATAAGCGAATTGACATGTTGAAATGAGAAACCTATAACTTTCTTGTAAGCAGAAAAGAAACGATCTTAAAACCATCAAAATCACCTTTTAAGCGTTCTAGAAGCGATTTGAACGTAAAAATATGCTCAAATCACCAACTAAAAGTTGCCGTTTTAAATCAATCAGGGTGACGTTTTAAAGCTTAAAATGATGTTTTCTGTGCTAAAGTGAACGAGTTGAGCGCAATGATGTACTGCATTCACGGACCTAAAAGAGACCTAATAAATGGAAATTGCAGAACTTAGCAAGTCGGGAATCATGTTTTCGGCGCTCAAACTATCGAGATGAGCGAAGTAACCCGTTGACATGAGAAACCTATAACTCTTTTGTAAACTGAAAAGAAACGATCTTAGAACCATCAAAATTGCGTTTTACCTGTTCTAGAACGATTTGAGCGTGAAAACATGCTCAAATCACCAACTAAAAATTGCTGTTTTAAATCGCTCAGGGTGACGTTTTAGAGCTTAAAATGATGTTTTCAGTGCTAAAGTGAACGAGTTCAGCGCAATAATGTACTGCAATGACGGACCTAAAAGAGACCAAATAAATCGAAATTGCAGAACTTAGCAAGTCGGGAATCATGTTTTCGGCGCTCAAACTATCGAGATGAGCGAAGTAACCCGTTGACATAAGAAACCTATAACTTTCTAGTAAACTGAACAGCAACGATCTTAGAACCATCAAAATTGCGTTTTAAGTGTTCTAGAAGCTTTTTGAGCGTTAAAACATGCTCAAATCACCAACTTAAAATCGCCGTTTTATGTCGATCAAGGTGACGTTTTAAAGCTTAAAATGATGTTTTCAGTGCTAAAGTGAACGAGTTGAGCGAAATGATGTACTGCAATCACGGACCTAAAAGAGACCTTCTAAATGGAAATAGCACAACTTAGCAAGGCCGGAATCAGGTTTTCGACGCTCAAACCATCGGGATGAGCGAAATGACATGTTGAAATGAGAAACCTATAATTTTCTTGTAAGCAGAAAAGAAACTGTCTTAGAACCATCAAAATCGCGTTTTAAGCGTTCTAGAAGCGATTTGAACGTAAAAACATGCTCAAATCGCCAACGAAAAATTGCTGTTTTAAATCGATCAGGGTGACGTTTTAGAGCTTAAAATGATGTTTTCAGTGCTAAAGTGAACGAGTTGAGCGCAATAATGTACTGCAATCACGGACCTAAGTGAGACCTAATAGATGGAAATTGCAGAACTTTGGAAGTCGGGAATCAGGTTTTCGGCGCTCAAACTATCGAGATGAGCGAAGTAACCCGTTGACAAGAGAAACCTATAACTCTCTTGTAAACTGAAAAGAAACGATCTTAGAACCAGCAAAATTGCGTTTTAAGTGTTCTAGAAGCGATTTGAGCGTAAAAACATGCTCAAATCACCAACTTAAAATCGCCGTTTTAAATCCATCAGGGTGACGTTTTAGATTTTAAATTGATGTTTTCAGTGCTAAAGTGAACGAGTTGAGCGCAATGATGTACCGCAATCATGGACCTAAAAGAGACCTTCTAAATGGAAATTCCAGAACTTAGCAAGTCGGGAATCAGGTTTTCGGTCCTCAAACCAACGGGATGAGCGAAATGACATGTTGAAATGAGAAACCTATAACTTGCTTGTACACTGAAAAGAAACGATCTTAGAACACTCAAAATCGCGTTTTAAGCGTTCTAGAAGCGATTTGAACGTAAAAACATGCTCAAATCGCCAACTAAAAGTTGCTGTTTTAAATCGATCAGGGTGACGTTTTAAAGCCTAAAATGATGTTTTCAGTGCTAAAGTGAACGAGTTGAGTGCAATGATGTACTGCATTCACGGACCTAAAAGAGACCTAATAAATGGAAATTGCAGAACTTAGCAAGTCGGGAATCATGTTTTCGGCGGTCAAACTATCGAGATGAGCGAAGTAACCCGTTGACATGAGAAACCTATAACTCTCTTGTAAACTGAAAAGAAACGATCTTAGAACCATCAAAATATCGTTTTTAGTCTTCTAGAAGCGATTTGAGCGTTAAAACATGCTCAAATCACCAACTTAAAATCGCCGTTTTATGTCGATCAAGGTGACGTTTTAAAGCTTAAAATGATGTTTTCAGTGCTAAAGTGAACGAGTTGAGCGAAATGATGTACTGCAATCACGGACCTAAAAGAGACCTTCTAAATGGAAATTGCAGAACTTAGCAAGGCCGGAATCAGGTTTTCGACGCTCAAACCATCGGGATGAGCGAATTGACATGTTGAAATGAGAAACCTATAACTTTCTTGTAAGCAGAAAAGAAACGATCTTAGAACCATGAAAATCGCGTTTTAAGCGCTCTAAAAGCGATTTGAACGTAAAAACATGCTCAAATCACCAACTAAATATTGCTGTTTTAAATCGATCAGGATGACGTTTTAGAGCTTAAAATGATGTTTTCAGTGCTAAAGTGAACGAGTTGAGCGCAATAACGTACTGCAATGACGGACCTAAAAGAGACACAATAAATGGAAATTGCAGAACTTAGCAAGTCGGGAATCATGTTTTCGGCGCTCAAACTATCGAGATGAGCGAAGTAACCCGTTGACATGAGAAACCGAAAACTCTCTAGTAAACTTAACAGAAACGATCTTAGAACCATCAAAATTGCGTTTTACCGGTTCTAGAACGATTTGAGCGTGAAAACATGCTCAAATCACCAACTAAAAATTGTTGTTTTAAATCGCTCAGGGTGACGTTTTAGAGCTTAAAATGATGTTTTCAGTGCTAAAGTGAACGAGTTGAGCGCAATAATGTACTGCAATGACGGACCTAAAAGAGACCCAATAAATCGAAATTGCAGAACTTAGCAAGTCGGGAATCATGTTTTCGGCGCTCAAACTATCGAGATGAGCGAAGTAACCCGTTGACATAAGAAACCTATAACTTTCTAGTAAACTGAACAGCAACGATCTTAGAACCATCAAAATTGCGTTTTAAGTGTTCTAGAAGCTTTTTGAGCGTTAAAACATGCTCAAATCACCAACTTAAAATCGCCGTTTTATGTCGATCAAGGTGACGTTTTAAAGCTTAAAATGATGTTTTCAGTGCTAAAGTGAACGAGTTGAGCGAAATGATGTACTGCAATCACGGACCTAAAAGAGACCTTCTAAATGGAAATTGCAGAACTTAGCAAGGCCGGAATCAGGTTTTCGACGCTCAAACCATCGGGATGAGCGAATTGACATGTTGAAATGAGAAACCTATAACTTTCTTGTAAGCAGAAAAAAAACGATCTTAGAACCACAAAAATCGCGTTTTAAGCGCTCTAAAAGCGATTTGAACGTAAAAACATGCTCAAATCACCAACTAAATATTGCTGTTTTAAATCGATCAGGGTGACGTTTTAGAGCTTAAAATGATGTTTTCAGTGCTAAAGTGAACGAGTTGAGCGCAATAACGTACTGCAATGACGGACCTAAAAGAGACACAATAAATGGAAATTGCAGAACTTAGGAAGTCGGGAATCATGTTTTCGGCGCTCAAACTATCGAGATGAGCGAAGTAACCCGTTGACATGAGAAACCTATAACTCTCTTGTAAACTGAAAAGAAACGATCTTAGAACCATCAAAATTGCGTTTTTAGTCTTCTAGAAGCGATTTGAGCGTTAAAACATGCTCAAATCACCAACTTAAAATCGCCGATTTATGTCGATCAAGGTGACGTTTTCAAGCTTAAAATGATGTTTTCAGTGCTAAAGTGAACGAGTAGAGCGAAATGATGTACTGCAATCACGGACCTAAAAGAGACCTTCTAAATGGAAATTGCAGAACTTAGCAAGTCGGGAATCAGGTTTTCGGTCCTCAAACCAACGGGATGAGCGAAATGACATGTTGAAATGAGAAACCTATAACTTGCTTGTAAACTGAAAAGAAACGATCTTAGAACACTCAAGATCGCGTTTTAAGCGTTCTAGAAGCGATTTCAACGTAAAAACATGCTCAAATCACCTACTAAAAGTTGCCGTTTTAAATCGATCAGGGTGACGCTTTAAAGCCTAAAATGATGTTTTCAGTGCTAAAGTGAACGAGTTGAGCTCAATGATGTACTGCATTCACGGACCTAAAAGAGACCTAATAAATGGAAATTGCAGAACTTAGCAAGTCGGGAATCATGTTTTCGGCGCTCAAACTATCGAGATGAGCGAAGTAACCCGTTGACATGAGAAACCTATAACTCTCTAGTAAACTGAACAGAAACGATCTTAGAAGCATCAAAATTGCGTTTTACCCGTTCTAGAACGATTTGAGCGTGAAAACATGCTCAAATCACCAACTTAAAATCGCCGTTCTAAATCGATCAGGGTGACGTTTTTGAGTTTAAAATGATGTTTTCAGTGCTAAAGTGAACGAGTTGAGCGAAATGATGTACTGCAATCACGGACCTAAAAGAGACCTTCTAAATGGAAATTTCAGAACTTTGCAAGTCGGGAATCAGGTTTTCGGTCCTCAAACCAACGGGATGAGCGAAATGACATGTTGAAATGAGAAACCTATAACTTGCTTGTAAACTGAAAAGAAACGATCTTAGAACACTCAAGATCGCGTTTTAAGCGTTCTAGAAGCGATTTCAACGTAAAAACATGCTCAAATCACCAACTAAAAGTTGCCGTTTTAAATCGATCAGGGTGACGCTTTAAAGCCTAAAATGATGTTTTCAGTGCTAAAGTGAACGAGTTGAGCTCAATGATGTACTGCATTCACGGACCTAAAAGAGACCTAATAAATGGAAATTGCAGAACTTAGCAAGTCGGGAATCATGTTTTCGGCGCTCAAACTATCGAGATGAGCGAAGTAACCCGTTGACATGAGAAACCTATAACTCTCTAGTAAACTGAACAGAAACGATCTTAGAAGCATCAAAATTGCGTTTTACCCGTTCTAGAACGATTTGAGCGTGAAAACATGCTCAAATCACCAACTTAAAATCGCCGTTTTAAATCGATCAGGGTGACGTTTTTGAGTTTAAAATGATGTTTTCAGTGCTAAAGTGAACGAGTTGAGCGAAATGATGTACTGCAATCACGGACCTAAAAGAGACCTTCTAAATGGAAATTGCAGAACTTAGCAAGGCCGGAATCAGGTTTTCGACGCTCAAACCATCGGGATGAGCGAAATGACATGTTTAAATGAGAAACCTATAACTTTCTTGTAAGCAGAAATGAAACGATCTTAGAACCATCAAAATCACCTTTTAAGCGTTCTAGAAGCGATTTGAACGTAAAAATATGCTCAAATCCCCAACTAAAAGTTGCCGTTTTAAATCAATCAGGGTGACGTTTTAAAGCTTAAAATGATGTTTTCTGTGCTAAAGTGAACGAGTTGAGCGCAATGATGTACTGCATTCACGGACCTAAAAGAGACCTTCTAAATGGAAATTGCAGAACTTAGCAAGTCGGGAATCATGTTTTCGGCGCTCAAACTATCGAGATGAGCGAAGTAACCCGTTGACATGAGAAACCTATAACTCTCTAGTAAACTGAACAGAAACGATCTTAGAACCATCAAAATTGCGTTTTACCCGTTCTAGAACGATTTGAGCGTGAAAACATGCTCAAATCACACACTTAAAATCGCCGTTTTTAAATCGATCAGGGTGACGTTTTTGAGTTTAAAATGATGTTTTCAGTGCTAAAGTGAACGAGTTGAGCGAAATGATGTACTGCAATCACGGACCTAAAAAAGACCTTCTAAATGGAAATTGCAGAACTTAGCAAGGCCGGAATCAGGTTTTCGACGCTCAAACCATCGGGATGAGCGAAATGACATGTTGAAATGAGAAACCTATAACTTTCTTGTAAGCAGAAAAGAAACGATCTTAGAACCATCAAAATCACCTTTTAAGCGTTCTAGAAGCGATTTGAACGTAAAAATATGCTCAAATCACCAACTAAAAGTTGCCGTTTTAAATGAATCAGGGTGACGTTTTAAAGCTTAAAATGATGTTTTCTGTGCTAAATTGAACGAGTTGAGCGCAATGATGTACTGCATTCACGGACCTAAAAGAGACCTAATAAATGGAAATTGCAGAACTTAGCAAGTCGGGAATCATGTTTTCGGCGCTCAAACTATCGAGATGAGCGAAGTAACCCGTTGACATGAGAAACCTTTAACTCTTTTGTAAACTGAAAAGAAACGATCTTAGAACCATCAAAATTGCGTTTTTAGTCTTCTAGATGCGATTTGAGCGTTAAAACATGCTCAAATCACCAACTTAAAATCGCCGTTTTATGTCGGTCAAGGTGACGTTTTAAAGCTTAAAATGATGTTTTCAGTGCTAAAGTAAACGAGTTGAGCGAAATGATGTACTGCAATGACGGACCTAAAAGAGACACAATAAATGGAAATTGCAGAACTTAGCAAGTCGGGAATCATGTTTTCGGCGCTCAAACTATCGAGATGAGCGAAGTAACCCGTTGACATGAGAAACCGAAAACTCTCTAGTAAACTTAACAGAAACGATCTTAGAACCATCAAAATTGCGTTTTACCTGTTCTAGAACGATTTGAGCGTGAAAACATGCTCAAATCACCAACTAAAAATTGTTGTTTTAAATCGCTCAGGGTGACGTTTTAGAGCTTAAAATGATGTTTTCAGTGCTAAAGTGAACGAGTTGAGCGCAATAATGTACTGCAATGACGGACCTAAAAGAGACCCAATAAATCGAAATTGCAGAACTTAGCAAGTCGGGAATCATGTTTTCGGCGCTCAAACTATCGAGATGAGCGAAGTAACCCGTTGACATAAGAAACCTATAACTTTCTAGTAAACTGAACAGCAACGATCTTAGAACCATCAAAATTGCGTTTTAAGTGTTCTAGAAGCTTTTTGAGCGTTAAAACATGCTCAAATCACCAACTTAAAATCGCCGTTTTATGTCGATCAAGGTGACGTTTTAAAGCTTAAAATGATGTTTTCAGTGCTAAAGTGAACGAGTTGAGCGAAATGATGTACTGCAATCACGGACCTAAAAGAGACCTTCTAAATGGAAATTGCAGAACTTAGCAAGGCCGGAATCAGGTTTTCGACGCTCAAACCATCGGGATGAGCGAATTGACATGTTGAAATGAGAAACCTATAACTTTCTTGTAAGCAGAAAAAAAACGATCTTAGAACCACCAAAATCGCGTTTTAAGCGCTCTAAAAGCGATTTGAACGTAAAAACATGCTCAAATCACCAACTAAATATTGCTGTTTTAAATCGATCAGGGTGACGTTTTAGAGCTTAAAATGATGTTTTCAGTGCTAAAGTGAACGAGTTGAGCGCAATAACGTACTGCAATGACGGACCTAAAAGAGACACAATAAATGGAAATTGCAGAACTTAGGAAGTCGGGAATCATGTTTTCGGCGCTCAAACTATCGAGATGAGCGAAGTAACCCGTTGACATGAGAAACCTATAACTCTCTTGTAAACTGAAAAGAAACGATCTTAGAACCATCAAAATTGCGTTTTTAGTCTTCTAGAAGCGATTTGAGCGTTAAAACATGCTCAAATCACCAACTTAAAATCGCCGATTTATGTCGATCAAGGTGACGTTTTCAAGCTTAAAATGATGTTTTCAGTGCTAAAGTGAACGAGTAGAGCGAAATGATGTACTGCAATCACGGACCTAAAAGAGACCTTCTAAATGGAAATTGCAGAACTTAGCAAGTCGGGAATCAGGTTTTCGGTCCTCAAACCAACGGGATGAGCGAAATGACATGTTGAAATGAGAAACCTATAACTTGCTTGTAAACTGAAAAGAAACGATCTTAGAACACTCAAGATCGCGTTTTAAGCGTTCTAGAAGCGATTTCAACGTAAAAACATGCTCAAATCACCTACTAAAAGTTGCCGTTTTAAATCGATCAGGGTGACGCTTTAAAGCCTAAAATGATGTTTTCAGTGCTAAAGTGAACGAGTTGAGCTCAATGATGTACTGCATTCACGGACCTAAAAGAGACCTAATAAATGGAAATTGCAGAACTTAGCAAGTCGGGAATCATGTTTTCGGCGCTCAAACTATCGAGATGAGCGAAGTAACCCGTTGACATGAGAAACCTATAACTCTCTAGTAAACTGAACAGAAACGATCTTAGAAGCATCAAAATTGCGTTTTACCCGTTCTAGAACGATTTGAGCGTGAAAACATGCTCAAATCACCAACTTAAAATCGCCGTTCTAAATCGATCAGGGTGACGTTTTTGAGTTTAAAATGATGTTTTCAGTGCTAAAGTGAACGAGTTGAGCGAAATGATGTACTGCAATCACGGACCTAAAAGAGACCTTCTAAATGGAAATTTCAGAACTTTGCAAGTCGGGAATCAGGTTTTCGGTCCTCAAACCAACGGGATGAGCGAAATGACATGTTGAAATGAGAAACCTATAACTTGCTTGTAAACTGAAAAGAAACGATCTTAGAACACTCAAGATCGCGTTTTAAGCGTTCTAGAAGCGATTTCAACGTAAAAACATGCTCAAATCACCAACTAAAAGTTGCCGTTTTAAATCGATCAGGGTGACGCTTTAAAGCCTAAAATGATGTTTTCAGTGCTAAAGTGAACGAGTTGAGCTCAATGATGTACTGCATTCACGGACCTAAAAGAGACCTAATAAATGGAAATTGCAGAACTTAGCAAGTCGGGAATCATGTTTTCGGCGCTCAAACTATCGAGATGAGCGAAGTAACCCGTTGACATGAGAAACCTATAACTCTCTAGTAAACTGAACAGAAACGATCTTAGAAGCATCAAAATTGCGTTTTACCCGTTCTAGAACGATTTGAGCGTGAAAACATGCTCAAATCACCAACTTAAAATCGCCGTTTTAAATCGATCAGGGTGACGTTTTTGAGTTTAAAATGATGTTTTCAGTGCTAAAGTGAACGAGTTGAGCGAAATGATGTACTGCAATCACGGACCTAAAAGAGACCTTCTAAATGGAAATTGCAGAACTTAGCAAGGCCGGAATCAGGTTTTCGACGCTCAAACCATCGGGATGAGCGAAATGACATGTTGAAATGAGAAACCTATAACTTTCTTGTAAGCAGAAATGAAACGATCTTAGAACCATCAAAATCACCTTTTAAGCGTTCTAGAAGCGATTTGAACGTAAAAATATGCTCAAATCCCCAACTAAAAGTTGCCGTTTTAAATCAATCAGGGTGACGTTTTAAAGCTTAAAATGATGTTTTCTGTGCTAAAGTGAACGAGTTGAGCGCAATGATGTACTGCATTCACGGACCTAAAAGAGACCTTCTAAATGGAAATTGCACAACTTAGCAAGTCGGGAATCATGTTTTCGGCGCTCAAACTATCGAGATGAGCGAAGTAACCCGTTGACATGAGAAACCTATAACTCTCTAGTAAACTGAACAGAAACGATCTTAGAACCATCAAAATTGCGTTTTACCCGTTCTAGAACGATTTGAGCGTGAAAACATGCTCAAATCACACACTTAAAATCGCCGTTTTTAAATCGATCAGGGTGACGTTTTTGAGTTTAAAATGATGTTTTCAGTGCTAAAGTGAACGAGTTGAGCGAAATGATGTACTGCAATCACGGACCTAAAAAAGACCTTCTAAATGGAAATTGCAGAACTTAGCAAGGCCGGAATCAGGTTTTCGACGCTCAAACCATCGGGATGAGCGAAATGACATGTTGAAATGAGAAACCTATAACTTTCTTGTAAGCAGAAAAGAAACGATCTTAGAACCATCAAAATCACCTTTTAAGCGTTCTAGAAGCGATTTGAACGTAAAAATATGCTCAAATCACCAACTAAAAGTTGCCGTTTTAAATGAATCAGGGTGACGTTTTAAAGCTTAAAATGATGTTTTCTGTGCTAAATTGAACGAGTTGAGCGCAATGATGTACTGCATTCACGGACCTAAAAGAGACCTAATAAATGGAAATTGCAGAACTTAGCAAGTCGGGAATCATGTTTTCGGCGCTCAAACTATCGAGATGAGCGAAGTAACCCGTTGACATGAGAAACCTTTAACTCTTTTGTAAACTGAAAAGAAACGATCTTAGAACCATCAAAATTGCGTTTTTAGTCTTCTAGATGCGATTTGAGCGTTAAAACATGCTCAAATCACCAACTTAAAATCGCCGTTTTATGTCGGTCAAGGTGACGTTTTAAAGCTTAAAATGATGTTTTCAGTGCTAAAGTAAACGAGTTGAGCGAAATGATGTACTGCAATCACGGACCAAAAAGAGACCTTCTAAATGGAAATTGCAGAACTTAGCAAGGCCGGAATTAGGTTTTCGACGCTCAAACCATCGGGATGAGCGAAGTAACCCGTTGACATGAGAAACCTATAACTTTCTTGTAAGCAGAAAAGAAACGATCTTAGAACCATCAAAATCGCGTTTTAAGCGTTCTAGAAGCGATTTGAACGTAAAAACATGCTCAAATCGCCAACGAAAAATTGCTGTTTTAAATCGATCAGGGTGACGTTTTAGAGCTTAAAATGATGTTTTCAGTGCTAAAGTGAACGAGTTGAGCGCAATAATGTACTGCAATCACGGACCTAAGTGAGACCTAATAGATGGAAATTGCAGAACTTTGGAAGTCGGGAATCAGGTTTTCGGCGCTCAAACTATCGAGATGAGCGAAGTAACCCGTTGACATGAGAAACCTATAACTCTCTTGTAAACTGAAAAGAAACGATCTTAGAACCAGCAAAATTGCGTTTTAAGTGTTCTAGAAGCGATTTGAGCGTAAAAACATGCTCAAATCACCAACTTAAAATCGCCGTTTTAAATCCATCAGGGTGACGTTTTAGAGCTTAAATTGATGTTTTCAGTGCTAAAGTGAACGAGTTGAGCGCAATGATGTACCGCAATCATGGACCTAAAAGAGACCTTCTAAATGGAAATTGCAGAACTTAGCAAGTCGGGAATCAGGTTTTCGATCCTCAAACCAACGGGATGAGTGAAATGACATGTTGAAATGAGAAACCTATAACTTGCTTGTACACTGAAAAGAAACGATCTTAGAACACTCAAAATCGCGTTTTAAGCGTTCTAGAAGCGATTTGAACGTTAATGTATCAAAGCTTTTGATTTGACCGCTACGACAACAAAACAGACAAACAAGTAATTGTGTGGGAGAGATGGGTCGTTGAGGGTGAAGTACTCCGGTAGTAAAAAATTGATTACATAGCATTGTTAGTGTTATCATAGACTCATAAATATGCAAGCTTGTATAACCTAGCGGGGTGTATATATGCCCGCTAGGCGACTGGATGCCTTGGGGTTACAATCCCCATCAGGCAATGTTAGAGGGGTTACAATCCCCCATAACATTAACCTGTCCAAGGGGTTACAATCCCCTCTGACAGTTCCTAGAACTTGCATGGAATATATATTTACAATAAATAATGTGAGTCTATGGCCAGAAAGTGATCATTAGGAGCACTTCAACCCCACAAATACACAGAATGTGTATTCCCCATAGACGAGCAACCCAGCTCCCACAATAGCTGTAATCGTATAGTAGACAGCTTTAGCCGGCGATGGTAAGGCCTGTGTTTGAGCACTGCCATTGGTTATACTACAGCTGGATCATCAGGAAGGCCGGGAAAAACCTGAAAGACAGGAAACCTGGATGGGGCCATGACAATTACCAGCAGCTTCCCCACAAAGCTTCTATATTACAATTATGTGATCAAACCATTGGCAATGCGGCAAGCGCAGCTGACCATGCTAGCATTTTTTTTTTTTTTTGACATATATTTATGATGCGTTTTAAATCTGTTTCACCTAAGCCGGTTTGAATCTTACAATGAAACATTTTCTTTTAAGAAATTCTTGTCAATACTAGGGCATCGTCTGGTTGGTTATTTGTCGAAATGCTCTTAGGCAGTTGCTTAGACAAAACAAAAAATCTCACCCGCCTGCATGAATTTTCTTGAAATATGGCCCCGGGAACCTAATGACAATTATTACCATACGGCACGCTCTCTCCCGGTCGATCGCTTTGAGGTACCACGTTTGACGTTGGGGTCATTGAAATGTCTGTTGTACCGACCTCGTTTTCGTCGCGAATGGCAATAACAGGATTGCTGCTGTTCTTATATTTCATTGAGGTTGCGAGTTGGACATGGTTCGACTGTAGCACGGGCCTCATTGCCCGCTATTTCTGCCACCAATTCTTCGACGCTGCGGGTAGAAATTGTCTGTATTTGCGCCAACTGGTCTTCCGAAAGTAGAGATGATCGAGTATCGTCAGGCTGTTGCGATATCGTATTATTACTCACCACCGTCGGCGTCGAAATAGCTGCGTGTTTCTCGAGCCGTGAAATTAAGATGTTTCGTGGCTTGGCAACCCCTTCTCGACACAGACGACACAGAGACGCTGAAGACTTGCCGTATCATTCGCGTTCGTATTAGAGCTCTTACTATTCCCAGCTTTTCTATAGAGTTCTCATGACGAAACAGGAAGCATTCCGAAGCAATAGGTCACAAAATATGTAAATAAATGCTCGACAAATATTGAAACAATTTCGTGCTCCCTATCGTATCTCTCTCAAGTTTAGAACAAATTGATACCTAATAAATGCGCCTCATCCGTTTATATCCTACGGAAACTATTTCTATTGGTTGATCAATGTCAACAAAGACAATATTGTCTGTCTGTTAGTTGTTGGATTACATTTGACATGATGCGCACATGTTTGCATCGTGCACAGCGCGTGATAGCTGATGCATTGGGTTAATGACTGACAATTGCGCACGACGTGAAATTCCGCGCACTTGGAAAATCTCCAACAAATGTACGAACTTTGCAATTGAACAATGTTAACAGCATTTCTCCATTAACTTTAATTTATAATCCGGATATTATAAATTGGCTTAAAAACATGCTCAAATCACCAACTAAAAGTTGCTGTTTTAAATCGATCAGGGTGACGTTTTAAAGCCTAAAATGATGTTTTCAGTGCTAAAGTGAACGAGTTGAGTGCAATGATGTACTGCATTCACGGACCTAAAAGAGACCTAATAAATGGAAATTGCAGAACTTAGCAAGTCGGGAATCATGTTTTCGGCGCTCAAACTATCGAGATGAGCGAAGCAACCCGTTGACATGAGAAACCTATAACTCTCTTGTAAACTGAAAAGAAACGATCTTAGAACCATCAAAATATCGTTTTTAGTCTTCTAGAAGCGATTTGAGCGTTAAAACATGCTCAAATCACCAACTTAAAATCGCCGTTTTATGTCGATCAAGGTGACGTTTTAAAGCTTAAAATGATGTTTTCAGTGCTAAAGTGAACGAGTTGAGCGAAATGATGTACTGCAATCACGGACCTAAAAGAGACCTTCTAAATGGAAATTGCAGAACTTAGCAAGGCCGGAATCAGGTTTTCGACGCTCAAACCATCGGGATGAGCGAATTGACATGTTGAAATGAGAAACCTATAACTTTCTTGTAAGCAGAAAAGAAACGATCTTAGAACAATCAAAATCGCGTTTTAAGCGCTCTAAAAGCGATTTGAACGTAAAAACATGCTCAAATCACCAACTAAATATTGCTGTTTTAAATCGATCAGGGTGACGTTTTAGAGCTTAAAATGATGTTTTCAGTGCTAAAGTGAACGAGTTGAGCGCAATAACGTACTGCAATGACGGACCTAAAAGAGACACAATAAATGGAAATTGCAGAACTTAGCAAGTCGGGAATCATGTTTTCGGCGCTCAATCTATCGAGATGAGCGAAGTAGCCCGTTGACATGAGAAACCGAAAACTCTCTAGTAAACTTAACAGAAACGATCTTAGAACCATCAAAATTGCGTTTTACCTGTTCTAGAACGATTTGAGCGTGAAAACATGCTCAAATCACCAACTAAAAATTGCTGTTTTAAATCGATCAGGGTGACGTTTTAGAGCTTAAAATGATGTTCTCAGTGCTAAAGTGAACGAGTTGAGCGCAATAATGTACTGCAATGACGGACCTAAAAGAGACCCAATAAATGGAAATTGCAGAACTTAGCAAGTCGGGAATCATGTTTTCGGCGCTCAAACTATCGAGATGAGCGAAGTAACCCGTTGACATGAGAAACCTATAACTTTCTAGTAAACTGAACAGCAACGATCTTAGAACCATCAAAATTGCGTTTTAACTGTTCTATAAGCGATTTGAGCGTAAAAACATGCTCAAATCACCAACTTAAAATCGCCGTTTTATGTCGATCAAGGCGACGTTTTAAAGCTTAAAATGATGTTTTCAGTGCTAAAGTGAACGAGTTGAGCGAAATGATGTACTGCAATGACGGACCTAAAAGAGACACAATAAATGGAAATTGCAGAACTTAGCAAGTCGGGAATCATGTTTTCGGCGCTCAATCTATCGAGATGAGCGAAGTAACCCGTTGACATGAGAAACCGAAAACTCTCTAGTAAACTTAACAGAAACGATCTTAGAACCATCAAAATTGCGTTTTACCTGTTCTAGAACGATTTGAGCGTGAAAACATGCTCAAATCACCAACTAAAAATTGCTGTTTTAAATCGATCAGGGTGACGTTTTAGAGCTTAAAATGATGTTCTCAGTGCTAAAGTGAACGAGTTGAGCGCAATAATGTACTGCAATGACGGACCTAAAACAGACCCAATAAATGGAAATTGCAGAACTTAGCAAGTCGGGAATCAAGTTTTCGGCGCTCAAACTATCGAGATGAGCGAAGTAACCCGTTGACATGAGAAACCTATAACTTGCTTGTACACTGAACAGTAACGATCTTAGAACCATAAAAATCGCGTTTTAAGCGCTCTAGAAGCGATTTGAACGTAAAAACATGCTCAAATCACCAACGAAAAGTTGCTGTTTTAAATCGATCAGGGTGACGTTTTAGAGCTTAAAATGATGTTTTCAGTGCTAAAGTGAACGAGTTGAGCGCAATAATGTACTGCAATCAGGGACCTAAAAGAGACCTAATAAATGGAAATTGCAGAACTTAGCAAGTTGGGAATCAGGTTTTTGGCGCCCAAACTATCGAGATGAGCGAAGTAACCCGTTGACATGAGAAACCTATAACTCTCTTGTAAACTGAAAAGAAACGATCTTAGAACCAGAAAAATTGCGTTTTACCCGTTCTAGAACGATTTGAGCGTGAAAACATGCTCAAATCACCAACTTAAAATCGCCGTTTTAAATCGATCAGGGTGACGTTTTTGAGCTTAAAATGATGTTTTCAGTGCTAAAGTAAACGAGTTGAGCGCAATGATGTACTGCATTCACGGACCTAAAAGAGACCTTCTAAATTGAAATTGCAGAACTAAGCATGTCGGGAATCATATTTTCGGCTCTCAAACCATCGAGATTAGCAAAATAACACCTTGACATGAGAAACGTAGAGCTTACTTGTGAACTGAGAAGAAACGATCTTAGAACCATCAAAATCGCGTTTTAAGCATTCTAGAAGCGATTTGAGCGTAAAAACATGCTCAAATCACCAACTTAAAATCGCCGTTTTAAATCCATCAGGGTGACGTTTTAGAGCTTAAATTGATGTTTTCAG
This sequence comes from Muricea muricata, assembly GCA_963855995.1. Lineage (NCBI taxonomy): Eukaryota > Metazoa > Cnidaria > Anthozoa > Malacalcyonacea > Plexauridae > Muricea > Muricea muricata. The sequence continues at coordinate 30,297,306 of OY979718.1, read as the reverse complement.
TGCTAAAGTGAACGAGTTGAGCGCAATGATGTACCGCAATCATGGACCTAAAAGATACCTTCTAAATGGAAATTGCAGAACTTAGCAAGTCGGGAATCAGGTTTTCGGTCCTCAAACCAACGGGATGAGCGAAATGACATGTTGAAATGAGAAACCTATAAATTTCTTGTACTTTGAAAAGAAACGATCTTAGAACACTCAAAATCGCGTTTTAAGCGTTCTAGAAGCGATTTGAACGTAAAAACATGCTCAAATCACCAACTAAAAGTTGCTGTTTTAAATCGATCAGGGTGACGTTTTAAAGCCTAAAATGATGTTTTCAGTGCTAAAGTGAACGAGTTGAGTGCAATGATGTACTGCATTCACGGACCTAAAAGAGACCTAATAAATGGAAATTGCAGAACTTAGCAAGTCGGGAATCATGTTTTCGGCGCTCAAACTATCGAGATGAGCGAAGTAACCCGTTGACATGAGAAACCTATAACTCTCTTGTAAACTGAAAAGAAACGATCTTAGAACCATCAAAATATCGTTTTTAGTCTTCTAGAAGCGATTTGAGCGTTAAAACATGCTCAAATCACCAACTTAAAATCGCCGTTTTATGTCGATCAAGGTGACGTTTTAAAGCTTAAAATGATGTTTTCAGTGCTAAAGTGAACGAGTTGAGCGAAATGATGTACTGCAATCACGGACCTAAAAGAGACCTTCTAAATGGAAATTGCAGAACTTAGCAAGGCCGGAATCAGGTTTTCGACGCTCAAACCATCGGAATGAGCGAATTGACATGTTGAAATGAGAAACCTATAACTTTCTTGTAAGCAGAAAAGAAACGATCTTAGAACAATCAAAATCGCGTTTTAAGCGCTCTAAAAGCGATTTGAACGTAAAAACATGCTCAAATCACCAACTAAATATTGCTGTTTTAAATCGATCAGGGTGACGTTTTAGAGCTTAAAATGATGTTTTCAGTGCTAAAGTGAACGAGTTGAGCGCAATAACGTACTGCAATGACGGACCTAAAAGAGACACAATAAATGGAAATTGCAGAACTTAGCAAGTCGGGAATCATGTTTTCGGCGCTCAATCTATCGAGATGAGCGAAGTAGCCCGTTGACATGAGAAACCGAAAACTCTCTAGTAAACTTAACAGAAACGATCTTAGAACCATCAAAATTGCGTTTTACCTGTTCTAGAACGATTTGAGCGTGAAAACATGCTCAAATCACCAACTAAAAATTGCTGTTTTAAATCGATCAGGGTGACGTTTTAGAGCTTAAAATGATGTTCTCAGTGCTAAAGTGAACGAGTTGAGCGCAATAATGTACTGCAATGACGGACCTAAAAGAGACCCAATAAATGGAAATTGCAGAACTTAGCAAGTCGGGAATCATGTTTTCGGCGCTCAAACTATCGAGATGAGCGAAGTAACCCGTTGACATGAGAAACCTATAACTTTCTAGTAAACTGAACAGCAACGATCTTAGAACCATCAAAATTGCGTTTTAACTGTTCTATAAGCGATTTGAGCGTAAAAACATGCTCAAATCACCAACTTAAAATCGCCGTTTTATGTCGATCAAGGCGACGTTTTAAAGCTTAAAATGATGTTTTCAGTGCTAAAGTGAACGAGTTGAGCGAAATGATGTACTGCAATCACGGACCTAAAAGAGACCTTCTAAATGGAAATTGCAAAACTTACCAAGTCGGGAATCAGGTTTTCGGCGCTCAAACCATCGGGATGAGCGAATTGACATGTTGAAATGAGAAACCTATAACTTTCTTGTAAGCAGAAAAGAAACGATCTTAGAACCATCAAAATCGCGTTTTAAGCGCTCTAAAAGCGATTTGAACGTAAAAACATGCTCAAATCACCAACTAAATATTGCTGTTTTAAATCGATCAGGGTGACGTTTTGGAGCTTAAAATGATGTTTTCAGTGCTAAAGTGAACGAGTTGAGCGCAATAACGTACTGCAATGACGGACCTAAAAGAGACACAATAAATGGAAATTGCAGAACTTAGCAAGTCGGGAATCATGTTTTCGGCGCTCAATCTATCGAGATGAGCGAAGTAACCCGTTGACATGAGAAACCGAAAACTCTCTAGTAAACTTAACAGAAACGATCTTAGAACCATCAAAATTGCGTTTTACCTGTTCTAGAACGATTTGAGCGTGAAAACATGCTCAAATCACCAACTAAAAATTGCTGTTTTAAATCGATCAGGGTGACGTTTTAGAGCTTAAAATGATGTTCTCAGTGCTAAAGTGAACGAGTTGAGCGCAATAATGTACTGCAATGACGGACCTAAAAGAGACCCAATAAATGGAAATTGCAGAACTTAGCAAGTCGGGAATCAAGTTTTCGGCGCTCAAACTATCGAGATGAGCGAAGTAACCCGTTGACATGAGAAACCTATAACTTGCTTGTACACTGAACAGTAACGATCTTAGAACCATAAAAATCGCGTTTTAAGCGCTCTAGAAGCGATTTGAACGTAAAAACATGCTCAAATCACCAACGAAAAGTTGCTGTTTTAAATCGATCAGGGTGACGTTTTAGAGCTTAAAATGATGTTTTCAGTGCTAAAGTGAACGAGTTGAGCGCAATAATGTACTGCAATCAGGGACCTAAAAGAGACCTAATAAATGGAAATTGCAGAACTTAGCAAGTTGGGAATCAGGTTTTTGGCGCCCAAACTATCGAGATGAGCGAAGTAACCCGTTGACATGAGAAACCTATAACTCTCTTGTAAACTGAAAAGAAACGATCTTAGAACCAGAAAAATTGCGTTTTACCCGTTCTAGAACGATTTGAGCGTGAAAACATGCTCAAATCACCAACTTAAAATCGCCGTTTTAAATCGATCAGGGTGACGTTTTTGAGCTTAAAATGATGTTTTCAGTGCTAAAGTAAACGAGTTGAGCGCAATGATGTACTGCATTCACGGACCTAAAAGAGACCTTCTAAATTGAAATTGCAGAACTAAGCATGTCGGGAATCATATTTTCGGCTCTCAAACCATCGAGATTAGCAAAATAACACCTTGACATGAGAAACGTAGAGCTTACTTGTGAACTGAGAAGAAACGATCTTAGAACCATCAAAATCGCGTTTTAAGCATTCTAGAAGCGATTTGAGCGTAAAAACATGCTCAAATCACCAACTTAAAATCGCCGTTTTAAATCCATCAGGGTGACGTTTTAGAGCTTAAATTGATGTTTTCAGTGCTAAAGTGAACGAGTTGAGCGCAATGATGTACCGCAATCATGGACCTAAAAGATACCTTCTAAATGGAAATTGCAGAACTTAGCAAGTCGGGAATCAGGTTTTCGGTCCTCAAACCAACGGGATGAGCGAAATGACATGTTGAAATGAGAAACCTATAAATTTCTTGTACTTTGAAAAGAAACGATCTTAGAACACTCAAAATCGCGTTTTAAGCGTTCTAGAAGCGATTTGAACGTAAAAACATGCTCAAATCACCAACTAAAAGTTGCTGTTTTAAATCGATCAGGGTGACGTTTTAAAGCCTAAAATGATGTTTTCAGTGCTAAAGTGAACGAGTTGAGTGCAATGATGTACTGCATTCACGGACCTAAAAGAGACCTAATAAATGGAAATTGCAGAACTTAGCAAGTCGGGAATCATGTTTTCGGCGCTCAAACTATCGAGATGAGCGAAGTAACCCGTTGACATGAGAAACCTATAACTCTCTTGTAAACTGAAAAGAAACGATCTTAGAACCATCAAAATATCGTTTTTAGTCTTCTAGAAGCGATTTGAGCGTTAAAACATGCTCAAATCACCAACTTAAAATCGCCGTTTTATGTCGATCAAGGTGACGTTTTAAAGCTTAAAATGATGTTTTCAGTGCTAAAGTGAACGAGTTGAGCGAAATGATGTACTGCAATCACGGACCTAAAAGAGACCTTCTAAATGGAAATTGCAGAACTTAGCAAGGCCGGAATCAGGTTTTCGACGCTCAAACCATCGGAATGAGCGAATTGACATGTTGAAATGAGAAACCTATAACTTTCTTGTAAGCAGAAAAGAAACGATCTTAGAACCATCAAAATCGCGTTTTAAGCGCTCTAAAAGCGATTTGAACGTAAAATTATGCTCAAATCACCAACTAAATATTGCTGTTTTAAATCGATCAGGGTGACGTTTTAGAGCTTAAAATGATTTTTTCAGTGCTAAAGTGAACGAGTTGAGCGAAATGATGTACTGCAATCACGGACCTAAAAGAGACACAATAAATGGAAATTGCAGAACTGAGCAAGTCGGGAATCATGTTTTCGGTGCTCAAACTATCGAGATGAGCGAAGTAACCCGTTGACATGAGAAACCGAAAACTCTCTAGTAAACTTAACAGCAACGATCTTAGAACCATCAAAATTGCGTTTTAAGTGTTCTAGAAGCGATTTGAGCGTAAAAACATACTCAAATCACCAACTAAAAATCGCCGTTTTATGTCGATCAGGGCGACGTTTTAGAGCTTAAAATGATGTTTTCAGTGCTAAAGTGAACGAGTTGAGTGCAATGATGTACTGCAATAACGGACCTAAAAGAGACCTTCTAAATGGAAATTGCAGAACTTAGCAAGTCGGGAATCAGGTATTCGGCGCTCAAACCATCGGGATAAGCGAAATGACATGTTGAAATGAGAAACCTATAACTTGCTTGTACACTGAACAGAAACGATCTTAGAACCATAAAAATCGCGTTTTAACCGCTCTAGAAGCGATTTGAACGTAAAAACATGCTTAAATCACCAACGAAAAGTTGCTGTTTTAAATCGATCAGGGTGACATTTTAGAGCTTAAAATGATGTTTTCAGTGCTAAAGTGAACGAGTTGAGCGCAATAATGTACTGCAATCACGGACCTAAAAGAGACCTAATAAATGGAAATTGCAGAACTTAGCAAGTCGGGAATCAGGTTTTTGGCGCCCAAACTATCGAGATGAGCGAAGTAACCCCTTGACATGAGAAACCTATAACTCTCTTGTAAACTGAAAAGAAACGATCTTAGAACCAGCAAAATTGCGTTTTACCCGTTCTAGAACGATTTGAGCGTGAAAACATGCTCAAATCACCAACTTAAAATCGCCGTTTTAAATCGATCAGGGAGACGTTTTTGATTTTAAAATGATGTTTTCTGTGCTAAAGTGAACGAGTTGAGCGCAATGATGTACTGCATTCACGGACCTAAAAGAGACCTAATAAATGGAAATTGCAGAACTTAGCAAGTCGGGAATCATGTTTTCGGCGCTCAAACTATCGAGATGAGCGAAGTAACCCGTTGACATGAGAAACCTTTAACTCTTTTGTAAACTGAAAGGAAACGATCTTAGAACCATCAAAATTGCGTTTTTAGTCTTCTAGATGCGATTTGAGCGTTAAAACATGCTCAAATCACCAACTTAAAATCGCCGTTTTATGTCGGTCAAGGTGACGTTTTAAAGCTTAAAATGATGTTTTCAGTGCTAAAGTAAACGAGTTGAGCGAAATGATGTACTGCAATCACGGACCTAAAAGAGACCTTCTAAATGGAAATTGCAGAACTTAGCAAGGCCGGAATCAGGTTTTCGACGCTCAAACCATCGGAATGAGCGAATTGACATGTTGAAATGAGAAACCTATAACTTTCTTGTAAGCAGAAAAGAAACGATCTTAGAACCATCAAAATCGCGTTTTAAGCGCTCTAAAAGCGATTTGAACGTAAAATTATGCTCAAATCACCAACTAAATCTTGCTGTTTTAAATCGATCAGGGTGACGTTTTAGAGCTTAAAATGATTTTTTCAGTGCTAAAGTGAACGAGTTGAGCGAAATGATGTACTGCAATCACGGACCTAAAAGAGACACAATAAATGGAAATTGCAGAACTGAGCAAGTCGGGAATCATGTTTTCGGTGCTCAAACTATCGAGATGAGCGAAGTAACCCGTTGACATGAGAAACCGAAAACTCTCTAGTAAACTTAACAGCAACGATCTTAGAACCATCAAAATTGCGTTTTAAGTGTTCTAGAAGCGATTTGAGCGTAAAAACATACTCAAATCACCAACTAAAAATCGCCGTTTTATGTCGATCAGGGCGACGTTTTAGAGCTTAAAATGATGTTTTCAGTGCTAAAGTGAACGAGTTGAGTGCAATGATGTACTGCAATAACGGACCTAAAAGAGACCTTCTAAATGGAAATTGCAGAACTTAGCAAGTCGGGAATCAGGTATTCGGCGCTCAAACCATCGGGATAAGCGAAATGACATGTTGAAATGAGAAACCTATAACTTGCTTGTACACTGAACAGAAACGATCTTAGAACCATAAAAATCGCGTTTTAACCGCTCTAGAAGCGATTTGAACGTAAAAACATGCTTAAATCACCAACGAAAAGTTGCTGTTTTAAATCGATCAGGGTGACATTTTAGAGCTTAAAATGATGTTTTCAGTGCTAAAGTGAACGAGTTGAGCGCAATAATGTACTGCAATCACGGACCTAAAAGAGACCTAATAAATGGAAATTGCAGAACTTAGCAAGTCGGGAATCAGGTTTTTGGCGCCCAAACTATCGAGATGAGCGAAGTAACCCCTTGACATGAGAAACCTATAACTCTCTTGTAAACTGAAAAGAAACGATCTTAGAACCAGCAAAATTGCGTTTTACCCGTTCTAGAACGATTTGAGCGTGAAAACATGCTCAAATCACCAACTTAAAATCGCCGTTTTAAATCGATCAGGGAGACGTTTTTGATTTTAAAATGATGTTTTCTGTGCTAAAGTGAACGAGTTGAGCGCAATGATGTACTGCATTCACGGACCTAAAAGAGACCTAATAAATGGAAATTGCAGAACTTAGCAAGTCGGGAATCATGTTTTCGGCGCTCAAACTATCGAGATGAGCGAAGTAACCCGTTGACATGAGAAACCTTTAACTCTTTTGTAAACTGAAAGGAAACGATCTTAGAACCATCAAAATTGCGTTTTTAGTCTTCTAGATGCGATTTGAGCGTTAAAACATGCTCAAATCACCAACTTAAAATCGCCGTTTTATGTCGGTCAAGGTGACGTTTTAAAGCTTAAAATGATGTTTTCAGTGCTAAAGTAAACGAGTTGAGCGAAATGATGTACTGCAATCACGGACCAAAAAGAGACCTTCTAAATGGTAATTGCAGAACTTAGCAAGGCCGGAATTAGGTTTTCGACGCTCAAACCATCGGGATGAGCGAAATGACATGTTTAAATGAGAAACCTTTAACTTTCTTGTAAGCAGAAAAGAAACGATCTTAGAACCATCAAAATCGCGTTTTAAGCGTTCTAGAAGCGATTTGAACGTAAAAACATGCTCAAATCGCCAACGAAAAATTGCTGTTTTAAATCGATCAGGGTGACGTTTTAGAGCTTAAAATGATGTTTTCAGTGCTAAAGTGAACGAGTTGAGCGCAATAATGTACTGCAATCACGGACCTAAGTGAGACCTAATAGATGGAAATTGCAGAACTTTGGAAGTCGGGAATCAGGTTTTTGGCGCTCAAACTATCCAGATGAGCGAAGTAACCCGTTGACATGAGAAACCTATAACTCTCTTGTAAACTGAAAAGAAACGATCTTAGAACCAGCAAAATTGCGTTCTAAGTGTTCTAGAGGCGATTTGAGCGTAAAAACATGCTAAAATCACCAACTTAAAATCGCCGTTTTAAATCCATCAGGGTGACGTTTTAGAGCTTAAATTGATGTTTTCAGTGCTAAAGTGAACGAGTTGAGCGCAATGATGTACCGCAATCATGGACCTAAAAGATACCTTCTAAATGGAAATTGCAGAACTTAGCAAGTCGGGAATCAGGTTTTCGGTCCTCAAACCAACGGGATGAGCGAAATGACATGTTGAAATGAGAAACCTATAAATTTCTTGTACTTTGAAAAGAAACGATCTTAGAACACTCAAAATCGCGTTTTAACCGTTCTAGAAGCGATTTGAACGTAAAAACATGCTCAAATCACCAACTAAAAGTTGCTGTTTTAAATCGATCAGGGTGACGTTTTAAAGCCTAAAATGATGTTTTCAGTGCTAAAGTGAACGAGTTGAGTGCAATGATGTACTGCATTCACGGACCTAAAAGAGACCTAATAAATGGAAATTGCAGAACTTAGCAAGTCGGGAATCATGTTTTCGGCGCTCAAACTATCGAGATGAGCGAAGTAACCCGTTGAAATAAGAAACCTATAACTTTCTAGTAAACTGAACAGCAACGATCTTAGAACCATCAAAATTGCGTTTTAAGTGTTCTAGAAGCGATTTGAGCGTAAAAACATGCTCAAATCACCAACTAAAAATCGCCGTTTTATGTCGATCAGGGCGACGTTTTAGAGCTTAAAATGATGTTTTCAGTGCTAAAGTGAACGAGTTGAGTGCAATGATGTACTGCAATAACGGACCTAAAAGAGACCTTCTAAATGGAAATTGCAGAACTTAGCAAGTCGGGAATCAGGTTTTCGGCGCTCAAACCATCGGGATAAGCGAAATGACATGTTGAAATGAGAAACCTATAACTTGCTTGTACACTGAACAGAAACGATCTTAGAACCATAAAAATCGCGTTTTAAGCGCTCTAGAAGCGATTTGAACGTAAAAACATGCTCAAATCACCAACGAAAAGTTGCTGTTTTAAATCGATCAGGGTGACGTTTTAGAGCTTAAAATGATGTTTTCAGTGCTAAAGTGAACGAGTTGAGCGCAATAATGTACTGCAATCACGGACCTAAAAGAGACCTAATAAATGGAAATTGCAGAACTTAGCAAGTCGGGAATCAGGTTTTTGGCGCCCAAACTATCGAGATGAGCGAAGTAACCCCTTGACATGAGAAACCTATAACTCTCTTGTAAACTGAAAAGAAACGATCTTAGAACCAGCAAAATTGCGTTTTACCCGTTCTAGAACGATTTGAGCGTGAAAACATGCTCAAATCACCAACTTAAAATCGCCGTTTTAAATCGATCAGGGAGACGTTTTTGATTTTAAAATGATGTTTTCAGTGCTAAAGTGAACGAGTTGAGCGCAATGATGTACTGCATTCACGGACCTAAAAGAGACCTTCTAAATTGAAATTGCAGAACTAAGCATGTCGGGAATCATATTTTCGGCTCTCAAACCATCGAGATTAGCAAAATAACACCTTGACATGAGAAACGTAGAGCTTACTTGTGAACTGAGAAGAAACGATCTTAGAACCATCAAAATCGCGTTTTAAGCATTCTAGAAGCGATTTGAACGTAAAAACATGCTCAAATCACCAACTAAAAGTTGCCGTTTTAAATCGATCAGGGTGACGTTTTAAAGCATAAAATGATGTTTTCAGTGCTAAAGTGAACGAGTTGAGTGCAATGATGTACTGCAATCAGGGACCTAAAAGAGACATTCTAAATGTAAATTAAAGAACTTAGCAAGTCGGGAATCAGGTTTTCGGCGCTCAAACCATCGGGATGAGCGAAATGACATGTTGAAATCAGAAACCTATAACTTGCTTCTAAACAGAACAGAAACGATCTTAGAACCAACAAAATCGCGTTTTAAGCGTTCTAGAAGCGATTTGAGCGTAAAATTATGCTCAAATCACCAACTAAAAGTTGCCGTTTTAAATCAATCAGGGTGACGTTTTAAAGCTTAAAATGATGTTTTTAGTGCTGAAGTGAACGAGTTGAGCGCAATGATGTACTGCATTCACGGACCTAAAAAAGACCTAATAAATGGAAATTTCAGAACTTAGCAAGTCGGGAATCATGTTTTCGGCGCTCAAACTATCGAGATGAGCGAAGAAACCCGTTGACATGAGAAACCTATAACTCTCTTGTAAACTGAAAAGAAACGATCTTAGAACCATCAAAATTGCGTTTTTAGTCTTCTAGAAGCTTTTTGAGCGTTAAAACATGCTCAAATCACCAACTTAAAATCGCCGTTTTATGTCGATCAAGGTGACGTTTTAAAGCTTAAAATGATGTTTTCAGTGCTAAAGTGAACGAGTTGAGCGAAATGATGTACTGCAATCACGGATCTAAAAGAGACCTTCTAAATGGAAATTGCAGAACTTAGCAAGGCCGGAATCAGGTTTTCGACGCTCAAACCATCGGGATGAGCGAATTGACATGTTGAAATGAGAAACCTATAACTTTCTTGTAAGCAGAAAAGAAACGATCTTAGAACCATCAAAATCGCGTTTTAAGCGCTCTAAAAGCGATTTGAACGTAAAAACATGCTTAAATCACCAACTAAATATTGCTGTTTTAAATCGATCAGGGTGACGTTTTAGAGCTTAAAATGATGTTTTCAGTGCTAAAGTGAACGAGTTGAGCGCAATAACGTACTGCAATGACGGACCTAAAAGAGACCTTCTAAATGGAAATTGCAGAACTTAGGAAGTCGGGAATCATGTTTTCGGCGCTCAAACTATCGATATGAGCGAAGTAACCCGTTGACATGAGAAACCTATAACTCTCTTGTAAACTGAAAAGAAACGATCTTAGAACCATCAAAATTGCGTTTTTAGTCTTCTAGAAGCGATTTCAGCGTTAAAACATGCTCAAATCACCAACTTAAAATCGCCGATTTATGTCGATCAAGGTGACGTTTTCAAGCTTAAAATGATGTTTTCAGTGCTAAAGTGAACGAGTTGAGCGCAATGATGTACTGCATTCACGAACCTAAAAGAGACCTTCTAAATGGAAATTGCAGAACTTAGCAAGTCGGGAATCATGTTTTCGGCGCTCAAACTATCGAGATGAGCGAAGTAACCCGTTGACATGAGAAACCTATAACTCTCTAGTAAACTGAACAGAAACGATCTTAGAACCATCAAAATTGCGTTTTACCCGTTCTAGAACGATTTGAGCGTGAAAACATGCTCAAATCACACACTTAAAATCGCCGTTTTTAAATCGATCAGGGTGACGTTTTTGAGTTTAAAATGATGTTTTCAGTGCTAAAGTGAACGAGTTGAGCGAAATGATGTACTGCAATCACGGACCTAAAAGAGACCTTCTAAATGGAAATTGCAGAACTTAGCAAGGCCGGAATCAGGTTTTCGACGCTCAAACCATCGGGATGAGCGAAATGACATATTGAAATGAGAAACCTATAACTTTCTTGTAAGCAGAAAAGAAACGATCTTAGAACCATCAAAATCACCTTTTAAGCGTTCTAGAAGCGATTTGAACGTAAAAATATGCTCAAATCACCAACTAAAAGTTGCCGTTTTAAATGAATCAGGGTGACGTTTAAAAGCTTAAAATGATGTTTTCTGTGCTAAAGTGAACGAGTTGAGCGCAATTATGTACTGCATTCACGGACCTAAAAGAGACCTAATAAATGGAAATTGCAGAACTTAGCAAGTCGGGAATCAGGTTTTCGGCGCCCAAACTATCGAGATGAGCGAAGTAACCCCTTGACATGAGAAACCTATAACTCTCTTGTAAACTGAAAAGAAACGATCTTAGAACCAGCAAAATTGCGTTTTACCCGTTCTAGAACGATTTGAGCGTGAAAACATGCTCAAATCACCAACTTAAAATCGCCGTTTTAAATCGATCAGGGAGACGTTTTTGATTTTAAAATGATGTTTTCTGTGCTAAAGTGAACGAGTTGAGCGCAATGATGTACTGCATTCACGGACCTAAAAGAGACCTAATAAATGGAAATTGCAGAACTTAGCAAGTCGGGAATCATGTTTTCGGCGCTCAAACTATCGAGATGAGCGAAGTAACCCGTTGACATGAGAAACCTTTAACTCTTTTGTAAACTGAAAGGAAACGATCTTAGAACCATCAAAATTGCGTTTTTAGTCTTCTAGATGCGATTTGAGCGTTAAAACATGCTCAAATCACCAACTTAAAATCGCCGTTTTATGTCGGTCAAGGTGACGTTTTAAAGCTTAAAATGACGTTTTCAGTGCTAAAGTAAACGAGTTGAGCGAAATGATGTACTGCAATCACGGACCAAAAAGAGACCTTCTAAATGGTAATTGCAGAACTTAGCAAGGCCGGAATTAGGTTTTCGACGCTCAAACCATCGGGATGAGCGAAATGACATGTTGAAATGAGAAACCTATAACTTTCTTGTAAGCAGAAAAGAAACGATCTTAGAACCATCAAAATCGCGTTTTAAGCGTTCTAGAAGCGATTTGAACGTAAAAACATGCTCAAATCGCCAACGAAAAATTGCTGTTTTAAATCGATCAGGGTGACGTTTTAGAGCTTAAAATGATGTTTTCAGTGCTAAAGTGAACGAGTTGAGCGCAATAATGTACTGCAATCACGGACCTAAGTGAGACCTAATAGATGGAAATTGCAGATTTTTGGAAGTCGGGAATCAGGTTTTCGGCGCTCAAACTATCCAGATGAGCGAAGTAACCCGTTGACATGAGAAACCTATAACTCTCTTGTAAACTGAAAAGAAACGATCTTAGAACCAGCAAAATTGCGTTCTAAGTGTTCTAGAAGCGATTTGAGCGTAAAAACATGCTCAAATCACCAACTTAAAATCGCCGTTTTAAATCCATCAGGGTGACGTTTTAGAGCTTAAATTGATGTTTTCAGTGCTAAAATGAACGAGTTGAGCGCAATGATGTACCGCAATCATGGACCTAAAAGATACCTTATAAATGGAAATTGCAGAACTTAGCAAGTCGGGAATCAGGTTTTCGGTCCTCAAACCAACGGGATGAGCGAAATGACATGTTGAAATGAGAAACCTATAAATTTCTTGTACACTGAAAAGAAACGATCTTAGAACACTCAAAATCGCGTTTTAAGCGTTCTAGAAGCGATTTGAACGTAAAACATGCTCAAATCACCAACTAAAAGTTGCTGTTTTAAATCGATCAGGGTGACGTTTTAAAGCCTAAAATGATGTTTTCAGGGCTAAAGTGAACGAGTTGAGTGCAATGATGTACTGCATTCACGGACCTAAAAGAGACCTAATAAATGGAAATTGCAGAACTTAGCAAGTCGGGAATCATGTTTTCGGCGCTCAAACTATCGAGATGAGCGAAGTAACCCGTTGACATGAGAAACCTATAACTCTCTTGTAAACTGAAAAGAAACGATCTTAGAACCATCAAAATATCGTTTTTAGTCTTCTAGAAGCGATTTGAGCGTTAAAACATGCTCAAATCACCAACTTAAAATCGCCGTTTTATGTCGATCAAGGTGACGTTTTAAAGCTTAAAATGATGTTTTCAGTGCTAAAGTGAACGAGTTGAGCGAAATGATGTACTGCAATCACGGACCTAAAAGAGACCTTCTAAATGGAAATTGCAGAACTTAGCAAGGCCGGAATCAGGTTTTCGACGCTCAAACCATCGGAATGAGCGAATTGACATGTTGAAATGAGAAACCTATAACTTTCTTGTAAGCAGAAAAGAAACGATCTTAGAACCATCAAAATCGCGTTTTAAGCGCTCTAAAAGCGATTTGAACGTAAAAACATGCTCAAATCACCAACTAAATATTGCTGTTTTAAATCGATCAGGGTGACGTTTTAGAGCTTAAAATGATTTTTTCAGTGCTAAAGTGAACGAGTTGAGCGAAATGATGTACTGCAATCACGGACCTAAAAGAGACACAATAAATGGAAATTGCAGAACTGAGCAAGTCGGGAATCATGTTTTCGGCGCTCAAACTATCGAGATGAGCGAAGTAACCCGTTGACATGAGAAACCGAAAACTCTCTAGTAAACTTAACAGAAACGATCTTAGAACCATCAAAATTGCGTTTTACCTGTTCTAGAACGATTTGAGCGTGAAAACATGCTCAAATCACCAACTAAAAATTATTGTTTTAAATCGCTCAGGGTGACGTTTTAGAGCTTAAAATGATGTTTTCAGTGCTAAAGTGAACGAGTTGAGCGCAATAATGTACTGCAATGACGGACCTAAAAGAGACCCAATAAATCGAAATTGCAGAACTTAGCAAGTCGGGAATCATGTTTTTGGCGCTCAAACTATCGAGATGAGCGAAGTAACCCGTTGAAATAAGAAACCTATAACTTTCTAGTAAACTGAACAGCAACGATCTTAGAACCATCAAAATTGCGTTTTAAGTGTTCTAGAAGCGATTTGAGCGTAAAAACATGCTCAAATCACCAACTAAAAATCGCCGTTTTATGTCGATCAGGGCGACGTTTTAGAGCTTAAAATGATGTTTTCAGTGCTAAAGTGAACGAGTTGAGTGCAATGATGTACTGCAATAACGGACCTAAAAGAGACCTTCTAAATGGAAATTGCAGAACTTAGCAAGTCGGGAATCAGGTTTTCGGCGCTCAAACCATCGGGATAAGCGAAATGACATGTTGAAATGAGAAACCTATAACTTTCTTGTACACTGAACAGAAACGATCTTAGAACCATAAAAATCGCGTTTTAAGCGCTCTAGAAGCGATTTGAACGTAAAAACATGCTCAAATCACCAACGAAAAGTTGCTGTTTTAAATCGATCAGGGTGACGTTTTAGAGCTTAAAATGATGTTTTCAGTGCTAAAGTGAACGAGTTGAGCGCAATAATGTACTGCAATCACGGACCTAAAAGAGACCTAATAAATGGAAATTGCAGAACTAAGCATGTCGGGAATCATATTTTCGGCTCTCAAACCATCGAGATTAGCAAAATAACACCTTGACATGAGAAACGTAGAGCTTACTTGTGAACTGAGAAGAAACGATCTTAGAACCATCAAAATCGCGTTTTAAGCATTCTAGAAGCGATTTGAACGTAAAAACATGCTCAAATCACCAACTAAAAGTTGCCGTTTTAAATCGATCAGGGTGACGTTTTAAAGCATAAAATGATGTTTTCAGTGCTAAAGTGAACGAGTTGAGTGCAATGATGTACTGCAATCAGGGACCTAAAAGAGACATTCTAAATGTAAATTAAAGAACTTAGCAAGTCGGGAATCAGGTTTTCGGCGCTCAAACCATCGGGATGAGCGAAATGACATGTTGAAATCAGAAACCTATAACTTGCTTCTAAACAGAACAGAAACGATCTTAGAACCAACAAAATCGCGTTTTAAGCGTTCTAGAAGCGATTTGAGCGTAAAATTATGCTCAAATCACCAACTAAAAGTTGCCGTTTTAAATCAATCAGGGTGACGTTTTAAAGCTTAAAATGATGTTTTTAGTGCTAAAGTGAACGAGTTGAGCGCAATGATGTACTGCATTCACGGACCTAAAAAAGACCTAATAAATGGAAATTTCAGAACTTAGCAAGTCGGGAATCATGTTTTCGGCGCTCAAACTATCGAGATGAGCGATAAAACCCGTTGACATGAGAAACCTATAACTCTCTTGTAAACTGAAAAGAAACGATCTTAGAACCATCAAAATTGCGTTTTTAGTCTTCTAGAAGCGATTTGAGCGTTAAAACATGCTCAAATCACCAACTTAAAATCGCCGTTTTATGTCGATCAAGGTGACGTTTTAAAGCTTAAAATGATGTTTTCAGTGCTAAAGTGAACGAGTTGAGCGAAATGATGTACTGCAATCACGGACCTAAAAGAGACCTTCTAAATGGAAATTGCAGAACTTAGCAAGGCCGGAATCAGGTTTTCAACGCTCAAACCATCGGGATGAGCGAATTGACATGTTGAAATGAGAAACCTATAACTTTCTTGTAAGCAGAAAAGAAACGATCTTAGAACCATCAAAATCGCGTTTTAAGCGCTCTAAAAGCGATTTGAACGTAAAAACTTGCTCAAATCACCAACTAAATATTGCTGTTTTAAATCGATCAGGGTGACGTTTTAGAGCTTAAAATGATGTTTTCAGTGCTAAAGTGAACGAGTTGAGCGCAATAACGTACTGCAATGACGGACCTAAAAGAGACACAATAAATGGAAATTGCAGAACTTAGCAAGTCGGGAATCATGTTTTCGGCGCTCAAACTATCGAGATGAGCGAAGTAACCCGTTGACATGAGAAACCTATAACTCTCTTGTAAACTGAAAAGAAACGATCTTAGAACCATCAAAATTGCGTTTTTAGTCTTCTAGAAGCGATTTGAGCGTTAAAACATGCTCAAATCACCAACTTAAAATCGCCGTTTTATGTCGATCAAGGTGACGTTTTAAAGCTTAAAATGATGTTTTCAGTGCTACAGTGAACGAGTTGAGCGAAATGATGTACTGCAATCACGGACCTAAAAGAGACCTTCTAAATTGAAATTGCAGAACTAAGCATGTCGGGAATCATATTTTCGGCTCTCAAACCATCGAGATTAGCAAAATAACACCTTGACATGAGAAACGTAGAGCTTACTTGTGAACTGAGAAGAAACGATCTTAGAACCATCAAAATCGCGTTTTAAGCATTCTAGAAGCGATTTGAGCGTAAAAACATGCTCAAATCACCAACTTAAAATCGCCGTTTTAAATCCATCAGGGTGACGTTTTAGAGCTTAAATTGATGTTTTCAGTGCTAAAGTGAACGAGTTGAGCGCAATGATGTACCGCAATCATGGACCTAAAAGATACCTTCTAAATGGAAATTGCAGAACTTAGCAAGTCGGGAATCAGGTTTTCGGTCCTCAAACCAACGGGATGAGCGAAATGACATGTTGAAATGAGAAACCTATAAATTTCTTGTACTTTGAAAAGAAACGATCTTAGAACACTCAAAATCGCGTTTTAAGCGTTCTAGAAGCGATTTGAACGTAAAAACATGCTCAAATCACCAACTAAAAGTTGCTGTTTTAAATCGATCAGGGTGACGTTTTAAAGCCTAAAATGATGTTTTCAGTGCTAAAGTGAACGAGTTGAGTGCAATGATGTACTGCATTCACGGACCTAAAAGAGACCTAATAAATGGAAATTGCAGAACTTAGCAAGTCGGGAATCATGTTTTCGGCGCTCAAACTATCGAGATGAGCGAAGTAACCCGTTGACATGAGAAACCTATAACTCTCTTGTAAACTGAAAAGAAACGATCTTAGAACCATCAAAATATCGTTTTTAGTCTTCTAGAAGCGATTTGAGCGTTAAAACATGCTCAAATCACCAACTTAAAATCGCCGTTTTATGTCGATCAAGGTGACGTTTTAAAGCTTAAAATGATGTTTTCAGTGCTAAAGTGAACGAGTTGAGCGAAATGATGTACTGCAATCACGGACCTAAAAGAGACCTTCTAAATGGAAATTGCAGAACTTAGCAAGGCCGGAATCAGGTTTTCGACGCTCAAACCATCGGAATGAGCGAATTGACATGTTGAAATGAGAAACCTATAACTTTCTTGTAAGCAGAAAAGAAACGATCTTAGAACAATCAAAATCGCGTTTTAAGCGCTCTAAAAGCGATTTGAACGTAAAAACATGCTCAAATCACCAACTAAATATTGCTGTTTTAAATCGATCAGGGTGACGTTTTAGAGCTTAAAATGATGTTTTCAGTGCTAAAGTGAACGAGTTGAGCGCAATAACGTACTGCAATGACGGACCTAAAAGAGACACAATAAATGGAAATTGCAGAACTTAGCAAGTCGGGAATCATGTTTTCGGCGCTCAATCTATCGAGATGAGCGAAGTAGCCCGTTGACATGAGAAACCGAAAACTCTCTAGTAAACTTAACAGAAACGATCTTAGAACCATCAAAATTGCGTTTTACCTGTTCTAGAACGATTTGAGCGTGAAAACATGCTCAAATCACCAACTAAAAATTGCTGTTTTAAATCGATCAGGGTGACGTTTTAGAGCTTAAAATGATGTTCTCAGTGCTAAAGTGAACGAGTTGAGCGCAATAATGTACTGCAATGACGGACCTAAAAGAGACCCAATAAATGGAAATTGCAGAACTTAGCAAGTCGGGAATCATGTTTTCGGCGCTCAAACTATCGAGATGAGCGAAGTAACCCGTTGACATGAGAAACCTATAACTTTCTAGTAAACTGAACAGCAACGATCTTAGAACCATCAAAATTGCGTTTTAACTGTTCTATAAGCGATTTGAGCGTAAAAACATGCTCAAATCACCAACTTAAAATCGCCGTTTTATGTCGATCAAGGCGACGTTTTAAAGCTTAAAATGATGTTTTCAGTGCTAAAGTGAACGAGTTGAGCGAAATGATGTACTGCAATCACGGACCTAAAAGAGACCTTCTAAATGGAAATTGCAAAACTTACCAAGTCGGGAATCAGGTTTTCGGCGCTCAAACCATCGGGATGAGCGAATTGACATGTTGAAATGAGAAACCTATAACTTTCTTGTAAGCAGAAAAGAAACGATCTTAGAACCATCAAAATCGCGTTTTAAGCGCTCTAAAAGCGATTTGAACGTAAAAACATGCTCAAATCACCAACTAAATATTGCTGTTTTAAATCGATCAGGGTGACGTTTTGGAGCTTAAAATGATGTTTTCAGTGCTAAAGTGAACGAGTTGAGCGCAATAACGTACTGCAATGACGGACCTAAAAGAGACACAATAAATGGAAATTGCAGAACTTAGCAAGTCGGGAATCATGTTTTCGGCGCTCAATCTATCGAGATGAGCGAAGTAACCCGTTGACATGAGAAACCGAAAACTCTCTAGTAAACTTAACAGAAACGATCTTAGAACCATCAAAATTGCGTTTTACCTGTTCTAGAACGATTTGAGCGTGAAAACATGCTCAAATCACCAACTAAAAATTGCTGTTTTAAATCGATCAGGGTGACGTTTTAGAGCTTAAAATGATGTTCTCAGTGCTAAAGTGAACGAGTTGAGCGCAATAATGTACTGCAATGACGGACCTAAAAGAGACCCAATAAATGGAAATTGCAGAACTTAGCAAGTCGGGAATCAAGTTTTCGGCGCTCAAACTATCGAGATGAGCGAAGTAACCCGTTGACATGAGAAACCTATAACTTGCTTGTACACTGAACAGTAACGATCTTAGAACCATAAAAATCGCGTTTTAAGCGCTCTAGAAGCGATTTGAACGTAAAAACATGCTCAAATCACCAACGAAAAGTTGCTGTTTTAAATCGATCAGGGTGACGTTTTAGAGCTTAAAATGATGTTTTCAGTGCTAAAGTGAACGAGTTGAGCGCAATAATGTACTGCAATCAGGGACCTAAAAGAGACCTAATAAATGGAAATTGCAGAACTTAGCAAGTTGGGAATCAGGTTTTTGGCGCCCAAACTATCGAGATGAGCGAAGTAACCCGTTGACATGAGAAACCTATAACTCTCTTGTAAACTGAAAAGAAACGATCTTAGAACCAGAAAAATTGCGTTTTACCCGTTCTAGAACGATTTGAGCGTGAAAACATGCTCAAATCACCAACTTAAAATCGCCGTTTTAAATCGATCAGGGTGACGTTTTTGAGCTTAAAATGATGTTTTCAGTGCTAAAGTAAACGAGTTGAGCGCAATGATGTACTGCATTCACGGACCTAAAAGAGACCTTCTAAATTGAAATTGCAGAACTAAGCATGTCGGGAATCATATTTTCGGCTCTCAAACCATCGAGATTAGCAAAATAACACCTTGACATGAGAAACGTAGAGCTTACTTGTGAACTGAGAAGAAACGATCTTAGAACCATCAAAATCGCGTTTTAAGCATTCTAGAAGCGATTTGAGCGTAAAAACATGCTCAAATCACCAACTTAAAATCGCCGTTTTAAATCCATCAGGGTGACGTTTTAGAGCTTAAATTGATGTTTTCAGTGCTAAAGTGAACGAGTTGAGCGCAATGATGTACCGCAATCATGGACCTAAAAGATACCTTCTAAATGGAAATTGCAGAACTTAGCAAGTCGGGAATCAGGTTTTCGGTCCTCAAACCAACGGGATGAGCGAAATGACATGTTGAAATGAGAAACCTATAAATTTCTTGTACTTTGAAAAGAAACGATCTTAGAACACTCAAAATCGCGTTTTAAGCGTTCTAGAAGCGATTTGAACGTAAAAACATGCTCAAATCACCAACTAAAAGTTGCTGTTTTAAATCGATCAGGGTGACGTTTTAAAGCCTAAAATGATGTTTTCAGTGCTAAAGTGAACGAGTTGAGTGCAATGATGTACTGCATTCACGGACCTAAAAGAGACCTAATAAATGGAAATTGCAGAACTTAGCAAGTCGGGAATCATGTTTTCGGCGCTCAAACTATCGAGATGAGCGAAGTAACCCGTTGACATGAGAAACCTATAACTCTCTTGTAAACTGAAAAGAAACGATCTTAGAACCATCAAAATATCGTTTTTAGTCTTCTAGAAGCGATTTGAGCGTTAAAACATGCTCAAATCACCAACTTAAAATCGCCGTTTTATGTCGATCAAGGTGACGTTTTAAAGCTTAAAATGATGTTTTCAGTGCTAAAGTGAACGAGTTGAGCGAAATGATGTACTGCAATCACGGACCTAAAAGAGACCTTCTAAATGGAAATTGCAGAACTTAGCAAGGCCGGAATCAGGTTTTCGACGCTCAAACCATCGGAATGAGCGAATTGACATGTTGAAATGAGAAACCTATAACTTTCTTGTAAGCAGAAAAGAAACGATCTTAGAACCATCAAAATCGCGTTTTAAGCGCTCTAAAAGCGATTTGAACGTAAAATTATGCTCAAATCACCAACTAAATATTGCTGTTTTAAATCGATCAGGGTGACGTTTTAGAGCTTAAAATGATTTTTTCAGTGCTAAAGTGAACGAGTTGAGCGAAATGATGTACTGCAATCACGGACCTAAAAGAGACACAATAAATGGAAATTGCAGAACTGAGCAAGTCGGGAATCATGTTTTCGGTGCTCAAACTATCGAGATGAGCGAAGTAACCCGTTGACATGAGAAACCGAAAACTCTCTAGTAAACTTAACAGCAACGATCTTAGAACCATCAAAATTGCGTTTTAAGTGTTCTAGAAGCGATTTGAGCGTAAAAACATACTCAAATCACCAACTAAAAATCGCCGTTTTATGTCGATCAGGGCGACGTTTTAGAGCTTAAAATGATGTTTTCAGTGCTAAAGTGAACGAGTTGAGTGCAATGATGTACTGCAATAACGGACCTAAAAGAGACCTTCTAAATGGAAATTGCAGAACTTAGCAAGTCGGGAATCAGGTATTCGGCGCTCAAACCATCGGGATAAGCGAAATGACATGTTGAAATGAGAAACCTATAACTTGCTTGTACACTGAACAGAAACGATCTTAGAACCATAAAAATCGCGTTTTAACCGCTCTAGAAGCGATTTGAACGTAAAAACATGCTTAAATCACCAACGAAAAGTTGCTGTTTTAAATCGATCAGGGTGACATTTTAGAGCTTAAAATGATGTTTTCAGTGCTAAAGTGAACGAGTTGAGCGCAATAATGTACTGCAATCACGGACCTAAAAGAGACCTAATAAATGGAAATTGCAGAACTTAGCAAGTCGGGAATCAGGTTTTTGGCGCCCAAACTATCGAGATGAGCGAAGTAACCCCTTGACATGAGAAACCTATAACTCTCTTGTAAACTGAAAAGAAACGATCTTAGAACCAGCAAAATTGCGTTTTACCCGTTCTAGAACGATTTGAGCGTGAAAACATGCTCAAATCACCAACTTAAAATCGCCGTTTTAAATCGATCAGGGAGACGTTTTTGATTTTAAAATGATGTTTTCTGTGCTAAAGTGAACGAGTTGAGCGCAATGATGTACTGCATTCACGGACCTAAAAGAGACCTAATAAATGGAAATTGCAGAACTTAGCAAGTCGGGAATCATGTTTTCGGCGCTCAAACTATCGAGATGAGCGAAGTAACCCGTTGACATGAGAAACCTTTAACTCTTTTGTAAACTGAAAGGAAACGATCTTAGAACCATCAAAATTGCGTTTTTAGTCTTCTAGATGCGATTTGAGCGTTAAAACATGCTCAAATCACCAACTTAAAATCGCCGTTTTATGTCGGTCAAGGTGACGTTTTAAAGCTTAAAATGATGTTTTCAGTGCTAAAGTAAACGAGTTGAGCGAAATGATGTACTGCAATCACGGACCTAAAAGAGACCTTCTAAATGGAAATTGCAGAACTTAGCAAGGCCGGAATCAGGTTTTCGACGCTCAAACCATCGGAATGAGCGAATTGACATGTTGAAATGAGAAACCTATAACTTTCTTGTAAGCAGAAAAGAAACGATCTTAGAACCATCAAAATCGCGTTTTAAGCGCTCTAAAAGCGATTTGAACGTAAAATTATGCTCAAATCACCAACTAAATCTTGCTGTTTTAAATCGATCAGGGTGACGTTTTAGAGCTTAAAATGATTTTTTCAGTGCTAAAGTGAACGAGTTGAGCGAAATGATGTACTGCAATCACGGACCTAAAAGAGACACAATAAATGGAAATTGCAGAACTGAGCAAGTCGGGAATCATGTTTTCGGTGCTCAAACTATCGAGATGAGCGAAGTAACCCGTTGACATGAGAAACCGAAAACTCTCTAGTAAACTTAACAGCAACGATCTTAGAACCATCAAAATTGCGTTTTAAGTGTTCTAGAAGCGATTTGAGCGTAAAAACATACTCAAATCACCAACTAAAAATCGCCGTTTTATGTCGATCAGGGCGACGTTTTAGAGCTTAAAATGATGTTTTCAGTGCTAAAGTGAACGAGTTGAGTGCAATGATGTACTGCAATAACGGACCTAAAAGAGACCTTCTAAATGGAAATTGCAGAACTTAGCAAGTCGGGAATCAGGTATTCGGCGCTCAAACCATCGGGATAAGCGAAATGACATGTTGAAATGAGAAACCTATAACTTGCTTGTACACTGAACAGAAACGATCTTAGAACCATAAAAATCGCGTTTTAACCGCTCTAGAAGCGATTTGAACGTAAAAACATGCTTAAATCACCAACGAAAAGTTGCTGTTTTAAATCGATCAGGGTGACATTTTAGAGCTTAAAATGATGTTTTCAGTGCTAAAGTGAACGAGTTGAGCGCAATAATGTACTGCAATCACGGACCTAAAAGAGACCTAATAAATGGAAATTGCAGAACTTAGCAAGTCGGGAATCAGGTTTTTGGCGCCCAAACTATCGAGATGAGCGAAGTAACCCCTTGACATGAGAAACCTATAACTCTCTTGTAAACTGAAAAGAAACGATCTTAGAACCAGCAAAATTGCGTTTTACCCGTTCTAGAACGATTTGAGCGTGAAAACATGCTCAAATCACCAACTTAAAATCGCCGTTTTAAATCGATCAGGGAGACGTTTTTGATTTTAAAATGATGTTTTCTGTGCTAAAGTGAACGAGTTGAGCGCAATGATGTACTGCATTCACGGACCTAAAAGAGACCTAATAAATGGAAATTGCAGAACTTAGCAAGTCGGGAATCATGTTTTCGGCGCTCAAACTATCGAGATGAGCGAAGTAACCCGTTGACATGAGAAACCTTTAACTCTTTTGTAAACTGAAAGGAAACGATCTTAGAACCATCAAAATTGCGTTTTTAGTCTTCTAGATGCGATTTGAGCGTTAAAACATGCTCAAATCACCAACTTAAAATCGCCGTTTTATGTCGGTCAAGGTGACGTTTTAAAGCTTAAAATGATGTTTTCAGTGCTAAAGTAAACGAGTTGAGCGAAATGATGTACTGCAATCACGGACCAAAAAGAGACCTTCTAAATGGTAATTGCAGAACTTAGCAAGGCCGGAATTAGGTTTTCGACGCTCAAACCATCGGGATGAGCGAAATGACATGTTTAAATGAGAAACCTTTAACTTTCTTGTAAGCAGAAAAGAAACGATCTTAGAACCATCAAAATCGCGTTTTAAGCGTTCTAGAAGCGATTTGAACGTAAAAACATGCTCAAATCGCCAACGAAAAATTGCTGTTTTAAATCGATCAGGGTGACGTTTTAGAGCTTAAAATGATGTTTTCAGTGCTAAAGTGAACGAGTTGAGCGCAATAATGTACTGCAATCACGGACCTAAGTGAGACCTAATAGATGGAAATTGCAGAACTTTGGAAGTCGGGAATCAGGTTTTTGGCGCTCAAACTATCCAGATGAGCGAAGTAACCCGTTGACATGAGAAACCTATAACTCTCTTGTAAACTGAAAAGAAACGATCTTAGAACCAGCAAAATTGCGTTCTAAGTGTTCTAGAGGCGATTTGAGCGTAAAAACATGCTAAAATCACCAACTTAAAATCGCCGTTTTAAATCCATCAGGGTGACGTTTTAGAGCTTAAATTGATGTTTTCAGTGCTAAAGTGAACGAGTTGAGCGCAATGATGTACCGCAATCATGGACCTAAAAGATACCTTCTAAATGGAAATTGCAGAACTTAGCAAGTCGGGAATCAGGTTTTCGGTCCTCAAACCAACGGGATGAGCGAAATGACATGTTGAAATGAGAAACCTATAAATTTCTTGTACTTTGAAAAGAAACGATCTTAGAACACTCAAAATCGCGTTTTAACCGTTCTAGAAGCGATTTGAACGTAAAAACATGCTCAAATCACCAACTAAAAGTTGCTGTTTTAAATCGATCAGGGTGACGTTTTAAAGCCTAAAATGATGTTTTCAGTGCTAAAGTGAACGAGTTGAGTGCAATGATGTACTGCATTCACGGACCTAAAAGAGACCTAATAAATGGAAATTGCAGAACTTAGCAAGTCGGGAATCATGTTTTCGGCGCTCAAACTATCGAGATGAGCGAAGTAACCCGTTGAAATAAGAAACCTATAACTTTCTAGTAAACTGAACAGCAACGATCTTAGAACCATCAAAATTGCGTTTTAAGTGTTCTAGAAGCGATTTGAGCGTAAAAACATGCTCAAATCACCAACTAAAAATCGCCGTTTTATGTCGATCAGGGCGACGTTTTAGAGCTTAAAATGATGTTTTCAGTGCTAAAGTGAACGAGTTGAGTGCAATGATGTACTGCAATAACGGACCTAAAAGAGACCTTCTAAATGGAAATTGCAGAACTTAGCAAGTCGGGAATCAGGTTTTCGGCGCTCAAACCATCGGGATAAGCGAAATGACATGTTGAAATGAGAAACCTATAACTTGCTTGTACACTGAACAGAAACGATCTTAGAACCATAAAAATCGCGTTTTAAGCGCTCTAGAAGCGATTTGAACGTAAAAACATGCTCAAATCACCAACGAAAAGTTGCTGTTTTAAATCGATCAGGGTGACGTTTTAGAGCTTAAAATGATGTTTTCAGTGCTAAAGTGAACGAGTTGAGCGCAATAATGTACTGCAATCACGGACCTAAAAGAGACCTAATAAATGGAAATTGCAGAACTTAGCAAGTCGGGAATCAGGTTTTTGGCGCCCAAACTATCGAGATGAGCGAAGTAACCCCTTGACATGAGAAACCTATAACTCTCTTGTAAACTGAAAAGAAACGATCTTAGAACCAGCAAAATTGCGTTTTACCCGTTCTAGAACGATTTGAGCGTGAAAACATGCTCAAATCACCAACTTAAAATCGCCGTTTTAAATCGATCAGGGAGACGTTTTTGATTTTAAAATGATGTTTTCAGTGCTAAAGTGAACGAGTTGAGCGCAATGATGTACTGCATTCACGGACCTAAAAGAGACCTTCTAAATTGAAATTGCAGAACTAAGCATGTCGGGAATCATATTTTCGGCTCTCAAACCATCGAGATTAGCAAAATAACACCTTGACATGAGAAACGTAGAGCTTACTTGTGAACTGAGAAGAAACGATCTTAGAACCATCAAAATCGCGTTTTAAGCATTCTAGAAGCGATTTGAACGTAAAAACATGCTCAAATCACCAACTAAAAGTTGCCGTTTTAAATCGATCAGGGTGACGTTTTAAAGCATAAAATGATGTTTTCAGTGCTAAAGTGAACGAGTTGAGTGCAATGATGTACTGCAATCAGGGACCTAAAAGAGACATTCTAAATGTAAATTAAAGAACTTAGCAAGTCGGGAATCAGGTTTTCGGCGCTCAAACCATCGGGATGAGCGAAATGACATGTTGAAATCAGAAACCTATAACTTGCTTCTAAACAGAACAGAAACGATCTTAGAACCAACAAAATCGCGTTTTAAGCGTTCTAGAAGCGATTTGAGCGTAAAATTATGCTCAAATCACCAACTAAAAGTTGCCGTTTTAAATCAATCAGGGTGACGTTTTAAAGCTTAAAATGATGTTTTTAGTGCTGAAGTGAACGAGTTGAGCGCAATGATGTACTGCATTCACGGACCTAAAAAAGACCTAATAAATGGAAATTTCAGAACTTAGCAAGTCGGGAATCATGTTTTCGGCGCTCAAACTATCGAGATGAGCGAAGAAACCCGTTGACATGAGAAACCTATAACTCTCTTGTAAACTGAAAAGAAACGATCTTAGAACCATCAAAATTGCGTTTTTAGTCTTCTAGAAGCTTTTTGAGCGTTAAAACATGCTCAAATCACCAACTTAAAATCGCCGTTTTATGTCGATCAAGGTGACGTTTTAAAGCTTAAAATGATGTTTTCAGTGCTAAAGTGAACGAGTTGAGCGAAATGATGTACTGCAATCACGGATCTAAAAGAGACCTTCTAAATGGAAATTGCAGAACTTAGCAAGTCGGGAATCAGGTTTTCGACGCTCAAACCATCGGGATAAGCGAAATGACATGTTGAAATGAGAAACCTATAACTTGCTTGTACACTGAACAGAAACGATCTTAGAACCATAAAAATCGCGTTTTAAGCGCTCTAGAAGCGATTTGAACGTAAAAACATGCTCAAATCACCAACGAAAAGTTGCTGTTTTAAATCGATCAGGGTGACGTTTTAGAGCTTAAAATGATGTTTTCAGTGCTAAAGTGAACGAGTTGAGCGCAATAATGTACTGCAATCACGGACCTAAAAGAGACCTAATAAATGGAAATTGCAGAACTTAGCAAGTCGGGAATCAGGTTTTTGGCGCCCAAACTATCGAGATGAGCGAAGTAACCCCTTGACATGAGAAACCTATAACTCTCTTGTAAACTGAAAAGAAACGATCTTAGAACCAGCAAAATTGCGTTTTACCCGTTCTAGAACGATTTGAGCGTGAAAACATGCTCAAATCACCAACTTAAAATCGCCGTTTTAAATCGATCAGGGAGACGTTTTTGATTTTAAAATGATGTTTT
This sequence comes from Muricea muricata, assembly GCA_963855995.1. NCBI lineage: Eukaryota > Metazoa > Cnidaria > Anthozoa > Malacalcyonacea > Plexauridae > Muricea > Muricea muricata. The sequence continues at coordinate 30,270,193 of OY979718.1, read as the reverse complement.
CAGTGCTAAAGTGAACGAGTTGAGCGCAATGATGTACTGCATTCACGGACCTAAAAGAGACCTTCTAAATTGAAATTGCAGAACTAAGCATGTCGGGAATCATATTTTCGGCTCTCAAACCATCGAGATTAGCAAAATAACACCTTGACATGAGAAACGTAGAGCTTACTTGTGAACTGAGAAGAAACGATCTTAGAACCATCAAAATCGCGTTTTAAGCATTCTAGAAGCGATTTGAACGTAAAAACATGCTCAAATCACCAACTAAAAGTTGCCGTTTTAAATCGATCAGGGTGACGTTTTAAAGCATAAAATGATGTTTTCAGTGCTAAAGTGAACGAGTTGAGTGCAATGATGTACTGCAATCAGGGACCTAAAAGAGACATTCTAAATGTAAATTAAAGAACTTAGCAAGTCGGGAATCAGGTTTTCGGCGCTCAAACCATCGGGATGAGCGAAATGACATGTTGAAATCAGAAACCTATAACTTGCTTCTAAACAGAACAGAAACGATCTTAGAACCAACAAAATCGCGTTTTAAGCGTTCTAGAAGCGATTTGAGCGTAAAATTATGCTCAAATCACCAACTAAAAGTTGCCGTTTTAAATCAATCAGGGTGACGTTTTAAAGCTTAAAATGATGTTTTTAGTGCTGAAGTGAACGAGTTGAGCGCAATGATGTACTGCATTCACGGACCTAAAAAAGACCTAATAAATGGAAATTTCAGAACTTAGCAAGTCGGGAATCATGTTTTCGGCGCTCAAACTATCGAGATGAGCGAAGAAACCCGTTGACATGAGAAACCTATAACTCTCTTGTAAACTGAAAAGAAACGATCTTAGAACCATCAAAATTGCGTTTTTAGTCTTCTAGAAGCTTTTTGAGCGTTAAAACATGCTCAAATCACCAACTTAAAATCGCCGTTTTATGTCGATCAAGGTGACGTTTTAAAGCTTAAAATGATGTTTTCAGTGCTAAAGTGAACGAGTTGAGCGAAATGATGTACTGCAATCACGGATCTAAAAGAGACCTTCTAAATGGAAATTGCAGAACTTAGCAAGTCGGGAATCAGGTTTTCGGCGCTCAAACCATCGGGATAAGCGAAATGACATGTTGAAATGAGAAACCTATAACTTGCTTGTACACTGAACAGAAACGATCTTAGAACCATAAAAATCGCGTTTTAAGCGCTCTAGAAGCGATTTGAACGTAAAAACATGCTCAAATCACCAACGAAAAGTTGCTGTTTTAAATCGATCAGGGTGACGTTTTAGAGCTTAAAATGATGTTTTCAGTGCTAAAGTGAACGAGTTGAGCGCAATAATGTACTGCAATCACGGACCTAAAAGAGACCTAATAAATGGAAATTGCAGAACTTAGCAAGTCGGGAATCAGGTTTTTGGCGCCCAAACTATCGAGATGAGCGAAGTAACCCCTTGACATGAGAAACCTATAACTCTCTTGTAAACTGAAAAGAAACGATCTTAGAACCAGCAAAATTGCGTTTTACCCGTTCTAGAACGATTTGAGCGTGAAAACATGCTCAAATCACCAACTTAAAATCGCCGTTTTAAATCGATCAGGGAGACGTTTTTGATTTTAAAATGATGTTTTCAGTGCTAAAGTGAACGAGTTGAGCGCAATGATGTACTGCATTCACGGACCTAAAAGAGACCTTCTAAATTGAAATTGCAGAACTAAGCATGTCGGGAATCATATTTTCGGCTCTCAAACCATCGAGATTAGCAAAATAACACCTTGACATGAGAAACGTAGAGCTTACTTGTGAACTGAGAAGAAACGATCTTAGAACCATCAAAATCGCGTTTTAAGCATTCTAGAAGCGATTTGAACGTAAAAACATGCTCAAATCACCAACTAAAAGTTGCCGTTTTAAATCGATCAGGGTGACGTTTTAAAGCATAAAATGATGTTTTCAGTGCTAAAGTGAACGAGTTGAGTGCAATGATGTACTGCAATCAGGGACCTAAAAGAGACATTCTAAATGTAAATTAAAGAACTTAGCAAGTCGGGAATCAGGTTTTCGGCGCTCAAACCATCGGGATGAGCGAAATGACATGTTGAAATCAGAAACCTATAACTTGCTTCTAAACAGAACAGAAACGATCTTAGAACCAACAAAATCGCGTTTTAAGCGTTCTAGAAGCGATTTGAGCGTAAAATTATGCTCAAATCACCAACTAAAAGTTGCCGTTTTAAATCAATCAGGGTGACGTTTTAAAGCTTAAAATGATGTTTTTAGTGCTGAAGTGAACGAGTTGAGCGCAATGATGTACTGCATTCACGGACCTAAAAAAGACCTAATAAATGGAAATTTCAGAACTTAGCAAGTCGGGAATCATGTTTTCGGCGCTCAAACTATCGAGATGAGCGAAGAAACCCGTTGACATGAGAAACCTATAACTCTCTTGTAAACTGAAAAGAAACGATCTTAGAACCATCAAAATTGCGTTTTTAGTCTTCTAGAAGCTTTTTGAGCGTTAAAACATGCTCAAATCACCAACTTAAAATCGCCGTTTTATGTCGATCAAGGTGACGTTTTAAAGCTTAAAATGATGTTTTCAGTGCTAAAGTGAACGAGTTGAGCGAAATGATGTACTGCAATCACGGATCTAAAAGAGACCTTCTAAATGGAAATTGCAGAACTTAGCAAGGCCGGAATCAGGTTTTCGACGCTCAAACCATCGGGATGAGCGAATTGACATGTTGAAATGAGAAACCTATAACTTTCTTGTAAGCAGAAAAGAAACGATCTTAGAACCATCAAAATCGCGTTTTAAGCGCTCTAAAAGCGATTTGAACGTAAAAACATGCTTAAATCACCAACTAAATATTGCTGTTTTAAATCGATCAGGGTGACGTTTTAGAGCTTAAAATGATGTTTTCAGTGCTAAAGTGAACGAGTTGAGCGCAATAACGTACTGCAATGACGGACCTAAAAGAGACCTTCTAAATGGAAATTGCAGAACTTAGGAAGTCGGGAATCATGTTTTCGGCGCTCAAACTATCGATATGAGCGAAGTAACCCGTTGACATGAGAAACCTATAACTCTCTTGTAAACTGAAAAGAAACGATCTTAGAACCATCAAAATTGCGTTTTTAGTCTTCTAGAAGCGATTTCAGCGTTAAAACATGCTCAAATCACCAACTTAAAATCGCCGATTTATGTCGATCAAGGTGACGTTTTCAAGCTTAAAATGATGTTTTCAGTGCTAAAGTGAACGAGTTGAGCGCAATGATGTACTGCATTCACGAACCTAAAAGAGACCTTCTAAATGGAAATTGCAGAACTTAGCAAGTCGGGAATCATGTTTTCGGCGCTCAAACTATCGAGATGAGCGAAGTAACCCGTTGACATGAGAAACCTATAACTCTCTAGTAAACTGAACAGAAACGATCTTAGAACCATCAAAATTGCGTTTTACCCGTTCTAGAACGATTTGAGCGTGAAAACATGCTCAAATCACACACTTAAAATCGCCGTTTTTAAATCGATCAGGGTGACGTTTTTGAGTTTAAAATGATGTTTTCAGTGCTAAAGTGAACGAGTTGAGCGAAATGATGTACTGCAATCACGGACCTAAAAGAGACCTTCTAAATGGAAATTGCAGAACTTAGCAAGGCCGGAATCAGGTTTTCGACGCTCAAACCATCGGGATGAGCGAAATGACATATTGAAATGAGAAACCTATAACTTTCTTGTAAGCAGAAAAGAAACGATCTTAGAACCATCAAAATCACCTTTTAAGCGTTCTAGAAGCGATTTGAACGTAAAAATATGCTCAAATCACCAACTAAAAGTTGCCGTTTTAAATGAATCAGGGTGACGTTTAAAAGCTTAAAATGATGTTTTCTGTGCTAAAGTGAACGAGTTGAGCGCAATTATGTACTGCATTCACGGACCTAAAAGAGACCTAATAAATGGAAATTGCAGAACTTAGCAAGTCGGGAATCAGGTTTTCGGCGCCCAAACTATCGAGATGAGCGAAGTAACCCCTTGACATGAGAAACCTATAACTCTCTTGTAAACTGAAAAGAAACGATCTTAGAACCAGCAAAATTGCGTTTTACCCGTTCTAGAACGATTTGAGCGTGAAAACATGCTCAAATCACCAACTTAAAATCGCCGTTTTAAATCGATCAGGGAGACGTTTTTGATTTTAAAATGATGTTTTCTGTGCTAAAGTGAACGAGTTGAGCGCAATGATGTACTGCATTCACGGACCTAAAAGAGACCTAATAAATGGAAATTGCAGAACTTAGCAAGTCGGGAATCATGTTTTCGGCGCTCAAACTATCGAGATGAGCGAAGTAACCCGTTGACATGAGAAACCTTTAACTCTTTTGTAAACTGAAAGGAAACGATCTTAGAACCATCAAAATTGCGTTTTTAGTCTTCTAGATGCGATTTGAGCGTTAAAACATGCTCAAATCACCAACTTAAAATCGCCGTTTTATGTCGGTCAAGGTGACGTTTTAAAGCTTAAAATGACGTTTTCAGTGCTAAAGTAAACGAGTTGAGCGAAATGATGTACTGCAATCACGGACCAAAAAGAGACCTTCTAAATGGTAATTGCAGAACTTAGCAAGGCCGGAATTAGGTTTTCGACGCTCAAACCATCGGGATGAGCGAAATGACATGTTGAAATGAGAAACCTATAACTTTCTTGTAAGCAGAAAAGAAACGATCTTAGAACCATCAAAATCGCGTTTTAAGCGTTCTAGAAGCGATTTGAACGTAAAAACATGCTCAAATCGCCAACGAAAAATTGCTGTTTTAAATCGATCAGGGTGACGTTTTAGAGCTTAAAATGATGTTTTCAGTGCTAAAGTGAACGAGTTGAGCGCAATAATGTACTGCAATCACGGACCTAAGTGAGACCTAATAGATGGAAATTGCAGATTTTTGGAAGTCGGGAATCAGGTTTTCGGCGCTCAAACTATCCAGATGAGCGAAGTAACCCGTTGACATGAGAAACCTATAACTCTCTTGTAAACTGAAAAGAAACGATCTTAGAACCAGCAAAATTGCGTTCTAAGTGTTCTAGAAGCGATTTGAGCGTAAAAACATGCTCAAATCACCAACTTAAAATCGCCGTTTTAAATCCATCAGGGTGACGTTTTAGAGCTTAAATTGATGTTTTCAGTGCTAAAATGAACGAGTTGAGCGCAATGATGTACCGCAATCATGGACCTAAAAGATACCTTATAAATGGAAATTGCAGAACTTAGCAAGTCGGGAATCAGGTTTTCGGTCCTCAAACCAACGGGATGAGCGAAATGACATGTTGAAATGAGAAACCTATAAATTTCTTGTACACTGAAAAGAAACGATCTTAGAACACTCAAAATCGCGTTTTAAGCGTTCTAGAAGCGATTTGAACGTAAAACATGCTCAAATCACCAACTAAAAGTTGCTGTTTTAAATCGATCAGGGTGACGTTTTAAAGCCTAAAATGATGTTTTCAGGGCTAAAGTGAACGAGTTGAGTGCAATGATGTACTGCATTCACGGACCTAAAAGAGACCTAATAAATGGAAATTGCAGAACTTAGCAAGTCGGGAATCATGTTTTCGGCGCTCAAACTATCGAGATGAGCGAAGTAACCCGTTGACATGAGAAACCTATAACTCTCTTGTAAACTGAAAAGAAACGATCTTAGAACCATCAAAATATCGTTTTTAGTCTTCTAGAAGCGATTTGAGCGTTAAAACATGCTCAAATCACCAACTTAAAATCGCCGTTTTATGTCGATCAAGGTGACGTTTTAAAGCTTAAAATGATGTTTTCAGTGCTAAAGTGAACGAGTTGAGCGAAATGATGTACTGCAATCACGGACCTAAAAGAGACCTTCTAAATGGAAATTGCAGAACTTAGCAAGGCCGGAATCAGGTTTTCGACGCTCAAACCATCGGAATGAGCGAATTGACATGTTGAAATGAGAAACCTATAACTTTCTTGTAAGCAGAAAAGAAACGATCTTAGAACCATCAAAATCGCGTTTTAAGCGCTCTAAAAGCGATTTGAACGTAAAAACATGCTCAAATCACCAACTAAATATTGCTGTTTTAAATCGATCAGGGTGACGTTTTAGAGCTTAAAATGATTTTTTCAGTGCTAAAGTGAACGAGTTGAGCGAAATGATGTACTGCAATCACGGACCTAAAAGAGACACAATAAATGGAAATTGCAGAACTGAGCAAGTCGGGAATCATGTTTTCGGCGCTCAAACTATCGAGATGAGCGAAGTAACCCGTTGACATGAGAAACCGAAAACTCTCTAGTAAACTTAACAGAAACGATCTTAGAACCATCAAAATTGCGTTTTACCTGTTCTAGAACGATTTGAGCGTGAAAACATGCTCAAATCACCAACTAAAAATTATTGTTTTAAATCGCTCAGGGTGACGTTTTAGAGCTTAAAATGATGTTTTCAGTGCTAAAGTGAACGAGTTGAGCGCAATAATGTACTGCAATGACGGACCTAAAAGAGACCCAATAAATCGAAATTGCAGAACTTAGCAAGTCGGGAATCATGTTTTTGGCGCTCAAACTATCGAGATGAGCGAAGTAACCCGTTGAAATAAGAAACCTATAACTTTCTAGTAAACTGAACAGCAACGATCTTAGAACCATCAAAATTGCGTTTTAAGTGTTCTAGAAGCGATTTGAGCGTAAAAACATGCTCAAATCACCAACTAAAAATCGCCGTTTTATGTCGATCAGGGCGACGTTTTAGAGCTTAAAATGATGTTTTCAGTGCTAAAGTGAACGAGTTGAGTGCAATGATGTACTGCAATAACGGACCTAAAAGAGACCTTCTAAATGGAAATTGCAGAACTTAGCAAGTCGGGAATCAGGTTTTCGGCGCTCAAACCATCGGGATAAGCGAAATGACATGTTGAAATGAGAAACCTATAACTTTCTTGTACACTGAACAGAAACGATCTTAGAACCATAAAAATCGCGTTTTAAGCGCTCTAGAAGCGATTTGAACGTAAAAACATGCTCAAATCACCAACGAAAAGTTGCTGTTTTAAATCGATCAGGGTGACGTTTTAGAGCTTAAAATGATGTTTTCAGTGCTAAAGTGAACGAGTTGAGCGCAATAATGTACTGCAATCACGGACCTAAAAGAGACCTAATAAATGGAAATTGCAGAACTAAGCATGTCGGGAATCATATTTTCGGCTCTCAAACCATCGAGATTAGCAAAATAACACCTTGACATGAGAAACGTAGAGCTTACTTGTGAACTGAGAAGAAACGATCTTAGAACCATCAAAATCGCGTTTTAAGCATTCTAGAAGCGATTTGAACGTAAAAACATGCTCAAATCACCAACTAAAAGTTGCCGTTTTAAATCGATCAGGGTGACGTTTTAAAGCATAAAATGATGTTTTCAGTGCTAAAGTGAACGAGTTGAGTGCAATGATGTACTGCAATCAGGGACCTAAAAGAGACATTCTAAATGTAAATTAAAGAACTTAGCAAGTCGGGAATCAGGTTTTCGGCGCTCAAACCATCGGGATGAGCGAAATGACATGTTGAAATCAGAAACCTATAACTTGCTTCTAAACAGAACAGAAACGATCTTAGAACCAACAAAATCGCGTTTTAAGCGTTCTAGAAGCGATTTGAGCGTAAAATTATGCTCAAATCACCAACTAAAAGTTGCCGTTTTAAATCAATCAGGGTGACGTTTTAAAGCTTAAAATGATGTTTTTAGTGCTAAAGTGAACGAGTTGAGCGCAATGATGTACTGCATTCACGGACCTAAAAAAGACCTAATAAATGGAAATTTCAGAACTTAGCAAGTCGGGAATCATGTTTTCGGCGCTCAAACTATCGAGATGAGCGATAAAACCCGTTGACATGAGAAACCTATAACTCTCTTGTAAACTGAAAAGAAACGATCTTAGAACCATCAAAATTGCGTTTTTAGTCTTCTAGAAGCGATTTGAGCGTTAAAACATGCTCAAATCACCAACTTAAAATCGCCGTTTTATGTCGATCAAGGTGACGTTTTAAAGCTTAAAATGATGTTTTCAGTGCTAAAGTGAACGAGTTGAGCGAAATGATGTACTGCAATCACGGACCTAAAAGAGACCTTCTAAATGGAAATTGCAGAACTTAGCAAGGCCGGAATCAGGTTTTCAACGCTCAAACCATCGGGATGAGCGAATTGACATGTTGAAATGAGAAACCTATAACTTTCTTGTAAGCAGAAAAGAAACGATCTTAGAACCATCAAAATCGCGTTTTAAGCGCTCTAAAAGCGATTTGAACGTAAAAACTTGCTCAAATCACCAACTAAATATTGCTGTTTTAAATCGATCAGGGTGACGTTTTAGAGCTTAAAATGATGTTTTCAGTGCTAAAGTGAACGAGTTGAGCGCAATAACGTACTGCAATGACGGACCTAAAAGAGACACAATAAATGGAAATTGCAGAACTTAGCAAGTCGGGAATCATGTTTTCGGCGCTCAAACTATCGAGATGAGCGAAGTAACCCGTTGACATGAGAAACCTATAACTCTCTTGTAAACTGAAAAGAAACGATCTTAGAACCATCAAAATTGCGTTTTTAGTCTTCTAGAAGCGATTTGAGCGTTAAAACATGCTCAAATCACCAACTTAAAATCGCCGTTTTATGTCGATCAAGGTGACGTTTTAAAGCTTAAAATGATGTTTTCAGTGCTACAGTGAACGAGTTGAGCGAAATGATGTACTGCAATCACGGACCTAAAAGAGACCTTCTAAATGGAAATTGCAGAACTTAGCAAGGCCGGAATCAGGTTTTCGACGCTCAAACCATCGGGATGAGCGAATTGACATGTTGAAATGAGAAACCTATAACTTTCTTGTAAGCAGAAAAGAAACGATCTTAGAACCATCAAAATCGCGTTTTAAGCGCTCTAAAAGCGATTTGAACGTAAAAACATGCTCAAATCACCAACTAAATATTGCTGTTTTAAATCGATCAGGGTGACGTTTTAGAGCTTAAAATGATGTTTTCAGTGCTAAAGTGAACGAGTTGAGCGCAATAACGTACTGCAATGACGGACCTAAAAGAGACACAATAAATGGAAATTGCAGAACTTAGCAAGTCGGGAATCATGTTTTCGGCGCTCAAACTATCGAGATGAGCGAAGTAACCCGTTGACATGAGAAACCTATAACTCTCTTGTAAACTGAAAAGAAACGATCTTAGAACCATCAAAATTGCGTTTTTAGTCTTCTAGAAGCGATTTGAGCGTTAAAACATGCTCAAATCACCAACTTAAAATCGCCGATTTATGTCGATCAAGGTGACGTTTTCAAGCTTAAAATGATGTTTTCAGTGCTAAAGTGAACGAGTAGAGCGAAATGATGTACTGCAATCACGGACCTAAAAGAGACCTTCTAAATGGAAATTGCAGAACTTAGCAAGTCGGGAATCAGGTTTTCGGTCCTCAAACCAACGGGATGAGCGAAATGACATGTTGAAATGAGAAACCTATAACTTGCTTGTAAACTGAAAAGAAACGATCTTAGAACACTCAAGATCGCGTTTTAAGCGCTCTAGAAGCGATTTCAACGTAAAAACATGCTCAAATCACCAACTAAAAGTTGCCGTTTTAAATCGATCAGGGTGACGCTTTAAAGCCTAAAATGATGTTTTCAGTGCTAAAGTGAACGAGTTGAGCTCAATGATGTACTGCATTCACGGACCTAAAAGAGACCTTCTAAATGGAAATTGCAGAACTTAGCAAGGCCGGAATCAGGTTTTCGACGCTCAAACCATCGGGATGAGCGAAATGACATGTTGAAATGAGAAACCTATAACTTTCTTCTAAGCAGAAATGAAACGATCTTAGAACCATCAAAATCACCTTTTAAGCGTTCTAGAAGCGATTTGAACGTAAAAATATGCTCAAATCCCCAACTAAAAGTTGCCGTTTTAAATCAATCAGGGTGACGTTTTAAAGCTTAAAATGATGTTTTCTGTGCTAAAGTGAACGAGTTGAGCGCAATGATGTACTGCATTCACGGACCTAAAAGAGACCTTCTAAATGGAAATTGCAGAACTTAGCAAGTCGGGAATCAGGTTTTCGGTCCTCAAACCAACGGGATGAGCGAAATGACATGTTCAAATGAGAAACCTATAACTTGCTTGTAAACTGAAAAGAAACGATCTTAGAACACTCAAGATCGCGTTTTAAGCGTTCTAGAAGCGATTTCAACGTAAAAACATGCTCAAATCACCAACTAAAAGTTGCCGTTTTAAATCGATCAGGGTGACGCTTTAAAGCCTAAAATGATGTTTTCAGTGCTAAAGTGAACGAGTTGAGCTCAATGATGTACTGTATTCACGGACCTAAAAGAGACCTAATAAATGGAAATTGCAGAACTTAGCAAGTCGGGAATCAGTTTCTCGGCGCTCAAACTATCGAGATGAGCGAAGTAACCCGTTGACATGAGAAACCTATAACTCTCTAGTAAACTGAACAAAAACGATCTTAGAAGCATCAAAATTGCGTTTTACCCGTTCTAGAACGATTTGAGCGTGAAAACATGCTCAAATCACCAACTTAAAATCGCTGTTTTAAATCGATCAGGGTGACGTTTTTGAGTTTAAAATGATGTTTTCAGTGCTAAAGTGAACGAGTTGAGCGAAATGATGTACTGCAATCACGGACCTAAAAGAGACCTTCTAAATGGAAATTGCAGAACTTAGCAAGTCGGGAATCAGGTTTTCGGTCCTCAAACCAACGGGATGAGCGAAATGACATGTTGAAATGAGAAACCTATAACTTGCTTGTAAACTGAAAAGAAACGATCTTAGAACACTCAAGATCGCGTTTTAAGCGTTCTAGAAGCGATTTCAACGTAAAAACATGCTCAAATCACCAACTAAAAGTTGCCGTTTTAAATCGATCAGGGTGACGCTTTAAAGCCTAAAATGATGTTTTCAGTGCTAAAGTGAACGAGTTGAGCTCAATGATGTACTGCATTCACGGACCTAAAAGAGACCTAATAAATGGAAATTGCAGAACTTAGCAAGTCGGGAATCATGTTTTCGGCGCTCAAACTATCGAGATGAGCGAAGTAACCCGTTGACATGAGAAACCTATAACTCTCTAGTAAACTGAACAGAAACGATCTTAGAAGCATCAAAATTGCGTTTTACCCGTTCTAGAACGATTTGAGCGTGAAAACATGCTCAAATCACCAACTTAAAATCGCCGTTTTAAATCGATCAGGGTGACGTTTTTGAGTTTAAAATGATGTTTTCAGTGCTAAAGTGAACGAGTTGAGCGAAATGATGTACTGCAATCACGGACCTAAAAGAGACCTTCTAAATGGAAATTGCAGAACTTAGCAAGGCCGGAATCAGGTTTTCGACGCTCAAACCATCGGGATGAGCGAAATGACATGTTGAAATGAGAAACCTATAACTTTCTTGTAAGCAGAAATGAAACGATCTTAGAACCATCAAAATCACCTTTTAAGCGTTCTAGAAGCGATTTGAACGTAAAAATATGCTCAAATCCCCAACTAAAAGTTGCCGTTTTAAATCAATCAGGGTGACGTTTTAAAGCTTAAAATGATGTTTTCTGTGCTAAAGTGAACGAGTTGAGCGCAATAATGTACTGCAATCACGGACCTAAAAGAGACCTAACAAATGGAAATTGCAGAACTAAGCATGTCGGGAATCATATTTTCGGCTCTCAAACCATCGAGATTAGCAAAATAACACCTTGACATGAGAAACGTAGAGCTTACTTGTGAACTGAGAAGAAACGATCTTAGAACCATCAAAATCGCGTTTTAAGCATTCTAGAAGCGATTTGAACGTAAAAACATGCTCAAATCACCAACTAAAAGTTGCCGTTTTAAATCGATCAGGGTGACGTTTTAAAGCATAAAATGATGTTTTCAGTGCTAAAGTGAACGAGTTGAGTGCAATGATGTACTGCAATCAGGGACCTAAAAGAGACATTCTAAATGTAAATTAAAGAACTTAGCAAGTCGGGAATCAGGTTTTCGGCGCTCAAACCATCGGGATGAGCGAAATGACATGTTGAAATCAGAAACCTATAACTTGCTTCTAAACAGAACAGAAACGATCTTAGAACCAACAAAATCGCGTTTTAAGCGTTCTCGAAGCGATTTGAGCGTAAAATTATGCTCAAATCACCAACTAAAAGTTGCCGTTTTAAATCAATCAGGGTGACGTTTTCAAGCTTAAAATGATGTTTTTAGTGCTAAAGTGAACGAGTTGAGCGCAATGATGTACTGCATTCACGGACCTAAAAAAGACCTAATAAATGGAAATTTCAGAACTTAGCAAGTCGGGAATCATGTTTTCGGCGCTCAAACTATCGAGATGAGCGAAGAAACCCGTTGACATGAGAAACCTATAACTCTCTTGTAAACTGAAAAGAAACGATCTTAGAACCATCAAAATTGCGTTTTTAGTCTTCTAGAAGCTTTTTGAGCGTTAAAACATGCTCAAATCACCAACTTAAAATCGCCGATTTATGTCGATCAAGGTGACGTTTTCAAGCTTAAAATGATGTTTTCAGTGCTAAAGTGAACGAGTAGAGCGAAATGATGTACTGCAATCACGGACCTAAAAGAGACCTTCTAAATGGAAATTGCAGAACTTAGCAAGTCGGGAATCATGTTTTCGGTCCTCAAACCAACGGGATGAGCGAAATGACATGTTGAAATGAGAAACCTATAACTTGCTTGTAAACTGAAAAGAAACGATCTTAGAACACTCAAGATCGCGTTTTAAGCGTTCTAGAAGCGATTTCAACGTAAAAACATGCTCAAATCCCCAACTAAAAGTTGCCGTTTTAAATCAATCAGGGTGACGTTTTAAAGCTTAAAATGATGTTTTCTGTGCTAAAGTGAACGAGTTGAGCGCAATGATGTACTGCATTCACGGACCTAAAAGAGACCTAATAAATGGAAATTGCAGAACTTAGCAAGTCGGGAATCAGTTTTTCGGCGCTCAAACTATCGAGATGAGCGAAGTAACCCGTTGACATGAGAAACCTATAACTCTCTAGTAAACTGAACAGAAACGATCTTAGAAGCATCAAAATTGCGTTTTACCCGTTCTAGAACGATTTGAGCGTGAAAACATGCTCAAATCACCAACTTAAAATCGCCGTTTTAAATCGATCAGGGTGACGTTTTTGAGTTTAAAATGATGTTTTCAGTGCTAAAGTGAACGAGTTGAGCGAAATGATGTACTGCAATCACGGACCTAAAAGAGACCTTCTAAATGGAAATTGCAGAACTTAGCAAGTCGGGAATCAGGTTTTCGGTCCTCAAACCAACGGGATGAGCGAAATGACATGTTGAAATGAGAAACCTATAACTTGCTTGTAAACTGAAAAGAAACGATCTTAGAACACTCAAGATCGCGTTTTAAGCGTTCTAGAAGCGATTTCAACGTAAAAACATGCTCAAATCACCAACTAAAAGTTGCCGTTTTAAATCGATCAGGGTGACGCTTTAAAACCTAAAATGATGTTTTCAGTGCTAAAGTGAACGAGTTGAGCTCAATGATGTACTGCATTCACGGACCTAAAAGAGACCTAATAAATGGAAATTGCAGAACTTAGCAAGTCGGGAATCATGTTTTTGGCGCTCAAACTATCGAGATGAGCGAAGTAACCCGTTGACATGAGAAACCTATAACTCTCTAGTAAACTGAACAGAAACGATCTTAGAAGCATCAAAATTGCGTTTTACCCGTTCTAGAACGATTTGAGCGTGAAAACATGCTCAAATCACCAACTTAAAATCGCCGTTTTAAATCGATCAGGGTGACGTTTTTGAGTTTAAAATGATGTTTTCAGTGCTAAAGTGAACGAGTTGAGCGAAATGATGTACTGCAATCACGGACCTAAAAGAGACCTTCTAAATGGAAATTGCAGAACTTAGCAAGGCCGGAATCAGGTTTTCGACGCTCAAACCATCGGGATGAGCGAAATGACATGTTGAAATGAGAAACCTATAACTTTCTTGTAAGCAGAAATGAAACGATCTTAGAACCATCAAAATCACCTTTTAAGCGTTCTAGAAGCGATTTGAACGTAAAAATATGCTCAAATCCCCAACTAAAAGTTGCCGTTTTAAATCAATCAGGGTGACGTTTTAAAGCTTAAAATGATGTTTTCTGTGCTAAAGTGAACGAGTTGAGCGCAATGATGTACTGCATTCACGGACCTAAAAGAGACCTTCTAAATGGAAATTGCAGAACTTAGCAAGTCGGGAATCATGTTTTCGGCGCTCAAACTATCGAGATGAGCGAAGTAACCCGTTGACATGAGAAACCTATAACTCTCTAGTAAACTGAACAGAAACGATCTTAGAACCATCAAAATTGCGTTTTACCCGTTCTAGAACGATTTGAGCGTGAAAACATGCTCAAATCACACACTTAAAATCGCCGTTTTTAAATCGATCAGGGTGACGTTTTTGAGTTTAAAATGATGTTTTCAGTGCTAAAGTGAACGAGTTGAGCGAAATGATGTACTGCAATCACGGACCTAAAAAAGACCTTCTAAATGGAAATTGCAGAACTTAGCAAGGCCGGAATCAGGTTTTCGACGCTCAAACCATCGGGATGAGCGAAATGACATGTTGAAATGAGAAACCTATAACTTTCTTGTAAGCAGAAATGAAACGATCTTAGAACCATCAAAATCACCTTTTAAGCGTTCTAGAAGCGATTTGAACGTAAAAATATGCTCAAATCCCCAACTAAAAGTTGCCGTTTTAAATCAATCAGGGTGACGTTTTAAAGCTTAAAATGATGTTTTCTGTGCTAAAGTGAACGAGTTGAGCGCAATGATGTACTGCATTCACGGACCTAAAAGAGACCTTCTAAATGGAAATTGCAGAACTTAGCAAGTCGGGAATCATGTTTTCGGCGCTCAAACTATCGAGATGAGCGAAGTAACCCGTTGACATGAGAAACCTATAACTCTCTAGTAAACTGAACAGAAACGATCTTAGAACCATCAAAATTGCGTTTTACCCGTTCTAGAACGATTTGAGCGTGAAAACATGCTCAAATCACACACTTAAAATCGCCGTTTTTAAATCGATCAGAGTGACGTTTTTGAGTTTAAAATGATGTTTTCAGTGCTAAAGTGAACGAGTTGAGCGAAATGATGTACTGCAATCACGGACCTAAAAAAGACCTTCTAAATGGAAATTGCAGAACTTAGCAAGGCCGGAATCAGGTTTTCGACGCTCAAACCATCGGGATGAGCGAAATGACATGTTGAAATGAGAAACCTATAACTTTCTTGTAAGCAGAAAAGAAACGATCTTAGAACCATCAAAATCACCTTTTAAGCGTTCTAGAAGCGATTTGAACGTAAAAATATGCTCAAATCACCAACTAAAAGTTGCCGTTTTAAATGAATCAGGGTGACGTTTTAAAGCTTAAAATGATGTTTTCTGTGCTAAATTGAACGAGTTGAGCGCAATGATGTACTGCATTCACGGACCTAAAAGAGACCTAATAAATGGAAATTGCAGAACTTAGCAAGTCGGGAATCATGTTTTCGGCGCTCAAACTATCGAGATGAACGAAGTAACCCGTTGACATGAGAAACCTTTAACTCTTTTGTAAACTGAAAAGAAACGATCTTAGAACCATCAAAATTGCGTTTTTAGTCTTCTAGATGCGATTTGAGCGTTAAAACATGCTCAAATCACCAACTTAAAATCGCCGTTTTATGTCGGTCAACGTGACGTTTTAAAGCTTAAAATGATGTTTTCAGTGCTAAAGTAAACGAGTTGAGCGAAATGATGTACTGCAATCACGGACCAAAAAGAGACCTTCTAAATGGAAATTGCAGAACTTAGCAAGGCCGGAATTAGGTTTTCGACGCTCAAACCATCGGGATGAGCGAAGTAACCCGTTGACATGAGAAACCTATAACTTTCTTGTAAGCAGAAAAGAAACGATCTTAGAACCATCAAAATCGCGTTTTAAGCGTTCTAGAAGCGATTTGAACGTAAAAACATGCTCAAATCGCCAACGAAAAATTGCTGTTTTAAATCGATCAGGGTGACGTTTTAGAGCTTAAAATGATGTTTTCAGTGCTAAAGTGAACGAGTTGAGCGCAATAATGTACTGCAATAACGGACCTAAGTGAGACCTAATAGATGGAAATTGCAGAACTTTGGAAGTCGGGAATCAGGTTTTCGGCGCTCAAACTATCGAGATGAGCGAAGTAACCCGTTGACATGAGAAACCTATAACACTCTTGTAAACTGAAAAGAAACGATCTTAGAACCAGCAAAATTGCGTTTTAAGTGTTCTAGAAGCGATTTGAGCGTAAAAACATGCTCAAATCACCAACTTAAAATCGCCGTTTTAAATCCATCAGGGTGACGTTTTAGAGCTTAAATTGATGTTTTCAGTGCTAAAGTGAACGAGTTGAGCGCAATGATGTACCGCAATCATGGACCTAAAAGAGACCTTCTAAATGGAAATTGCAGAACTTAGCAAGTCGGGAATCAGGTTTTCGATCCTCAAACCAACGGGATGAGCGAAATGACATGTTGAAATGAGAAACCTATAACTTGCTTGTACACTGAAAACAAACGATCTTAGAACACTCAAAATCGCGTTTTAAGCGTTCTAGAAGCGATTTGAACGTAAAAACATGCTCAAATCACCAACTAAAAGTTGCTGTTTTAAACCGATCAGGGTGACGTTTTAAAGCCTAAAATGATGTTTTCAGTGCTAAAGTGAACGAGTTGAGTGCAATGATGTACTGCATTCACGGACCTAAAAGAGACCTAATAAATGGAAATTGCAGAACTTAGCAAGTCGGGAATCATGTTTTCGGCGCTCAAACTATCGAGATGAGCGAAGTAACCCGTTGACATGAGAAACCTATAACTCTCTTGTAAACTGAAAAGAAACGATCTTAGAACCATCAAAATATCGTTTTTAGTCTTCTAGAAGCGATTTGAGCGTTAAAACATGCTTAAATCACCAACTTAAAATCGCCGTTTTATGTCGATCAAGGTGACGTTTTAGAGCTTAAAATGATGTTTTCAGTGCTAAAGTGAACGAGTTGAGCGAAATGATGTACTGCAATCACGGACCTAAAAGAGACCTTCTAAATGGAAATTGCAGAACTTAGCAAGGCCGGAATCAGGTTTTCGACGCTCAAACCATCGGAATGAGCGAATTGACATGTTGAAATGAGAAACCTATAACTTTCTTGTAAGCAGAAAAGAAACGATCTTAGAACAATCAAAATCGCGTTTTAAGCGCTCTAAAAGCGATTTGAACGTAAAAACATGCTCAAATCACCAACTAAATATTGCTGTTTTAAATCGATCAGGGTGACGTTTTAGAGCTTAAAATGATGTTTTCAGTGCTAAAGTGAACGAGTTGAGCGCAATAACGTACTGCGATGACGGACCTAAAAGAGACACAATAAATGGAAATTGCAGAACTTAGCAAGTCGGGAATAATGTTTTCGGCGCTCAATCTATCGAGATGAGCGAAGTAACCCGTTGACATGAGAAACCGAAAACTCTCTAGTAAACTTAACAGAAACGATCTTAGAACCATCAAAATTGCGTTTTACCTGTTCTAGAACGATTTGAGCGTCAAAACATGCTCAAATCACCAACTAAAAATTGCTGTTTTAAATCGATCAGGGTGACGTTTTAGAGCTTAAAATGATGTTCTCAGTGCTAAAGTGAACGAGTTGGGCGCAATAATGTACTGCAATGACGGACCTAAAAGAGACCCAATAAATGGAAATTGCAGAACTTAGCAAGTCGGGAATCATGTTTTCGGCGCTCAAACTATCGAGATGAGCGAAGTAACCCGTTGACATGAGAAACCTATAACTTTCTAGTAAACTGAACAGCAACGATCTTAGAACCATCAAAATTGCGTTTTAAGTGTTCTAGAAGCGACTTGAGCGTAAAAACATGCTCAAATCACCAACTTTAAATCGCCGTTTTAAATCGATCAGGGTGACGTTTTTGAGTTTAAAATGATGTTTTCAGTGCTAAAGTGAACGAGTTGAGCGAAATGATGTACTGCAATCACGGACCTAAAAGAGACCTTCTAAATGGAAATTGCAGAACTTAGCAAGGCCGGAATCAGGTTTTCGACGCTCAAACCATCGGGATGAGCGAAATTACATGTTGAAATGAGAAACCTATAACTTTCTTGTAAGCAGAAATGAAACGATCTTAGAACCATCAAAATCACCTTTTAAGCGTTCTAGAAGCGATTTGAACGTAAAAATATGCTCAAATCCCCAACTAAAAGTTGCCGTTTTAAATCGATCAGGGTGACGTTTTAAAGCTTAAAATGATGTTTTCTGTGCTAAAGTGAACGAGTTGAGCGCAATGATGTACTGCATTCACGGACCTAAAAGAGACCTTCTAAATGGAAATTGCAGAACTTAGCAAGTCGGGAATCATGTTTTCGGCGCTCAAACTATCGAGATGAGCGAAGTAACCCGTTGACATGAGAAACTTATAACTCTCTAGTAAACTGAACAGAAACGATCTTAGAACCATCAAAATTGCGTTTTACCCGTTCTAGAACGATTTGAGCGTGAAAACATGCTCAAATCACACACTTAAAATCGCTGTTTTTAAATCGATCAGGGTGACGTTTTTGAGTTTAAAATGATGTTTTCAGTGCTAAAGTGAACGAGTGGAGCGAAATGATGTACTGCAATCACGGACCTAAAAAAGACCTTCTAAATGGAAATTGCAGAACTTAGCAAGGCCGGAATCAGGTTTTCGACGCTCAAACCATCGGGATGAGCGAAATGACATGTATAAATGAGAAACCTATAACTTTCTTGTAAGCAGAAAAGAAACGATCTTAGAACCATCAAAATCACCTTTTAAGCGTTCTAGAAGCGATTTGAACGTAAAAATATGCTCAAATCACCAACTAAAAGTTGCCGTTTTAAATGAATCAGGGTGACGTTTTAAAGCTTAAAATGATGTTTTCTGTGCTAAATTGAACGAGTTGAGCGCAATGATGTACTGCATTCACGGACCTAAAAGAGACCTAATAAATGGAAATTGCAGAACTTAGCAAGTCGGGAATCATGTTTTCGGCGCTCAAACTATCGAGATGAGCGAAGTAACCCGTTGACATGAGAAACCTTTAACTCTTTTGTAAACTGAAAAGAAACGATCTTAGAACCATCAAAATAGCGTTTTTAGTCTTCTAGATGCGATTTGAGCGTTAAAACATGCTCAAATCACCAACTTAAAATCGCCGTTTTATGTCGGTCAAGGTGACGTTTTAAAGCTTAAAATGATGTTTTCAGTGCTAAAGTAAACGAGTTGAGCGAAATGATGTACTGCAATCACGGACCAAAAAGAGACCTTCTAAATGGAAATTGCAGAACTTAGCAAGGCCGGAATTAGGTTTTCGACGCTCAAACCATCGGGATGAGCGAAGTAACCCGTTGACATGAGAAACCTATAACTTTCTTGTAAGCAGAAAAGAAACGATCTTAGAACCATCAAAATCGCGTTTTAAGCGTTCTAGAAGCGATTTGAACGTAAAAACATGCTCAAATCGCCAACGAAAAATTGCTGTTTTAAATCGATCAGGGTGACGTTTTAGAGCTTAAAATGAAGTTTTCAGTCCTAAAGTGAACGAGTTGAGCGCAATAATGTACTGCAATCACGGACCTAAGTGAGACCTAATAGATGGAAATTGCAGAACTTTGGAAGTCGGGAATCAGGTTTTCGGCGCTCAAACTATCGAGATGAGCGAAGTAACCCGTTGACATGAGAAACCTATAACTCTCTTGTAAACTGAAAAGAAACGATCTTAGAACCAGCAAAATTGCGTTTTGAGTGTTCTAGAAGCGATTTGAGCGTAAAAACATGCTCAAATCACCAACTTAAAATCGCCGTTTTAAATCCATCAGGGTGACGTTTTAGAGCTTAAATTGATGTTTTCAGTGCTAAAGTGAACGAGTTGAGCGCAATGATGTACCGCAATCATGGACCTAAAAGAGACCTTCTAAATGGAAATTGCAGAACTTAGCAAGTCGGGAATCAGGTTTTCGGTCCTCAAACCAACGGGATGAGCGAAATGACATGTTGAAATGAGAAACCTATAACTTGCTTGTACACTGAAAAGAAACGATCTTAGAACACTCAAAATCGCGTTTTAAGCGTTCTAGAAGCGATTTGAACGTAAAAACATGCTCAAATCACCAACTAAAAGTTGCTGTTTTAAATCGATCAGGGTGACGTTTTAAAGCCTAAAATGATGTTTTCAGTGCTAAAGTGAACGAGTTGAGTGCAATGATGTACTGCATTCACGGACCTAAAAGAGACCTAATAAATGGAAATTGCAGAACTTAGCAAGTCGGGAATCATGTTTTCGGCGCTCAAACTATCGAGATGAGCGAAGTAACCCGTTGACATGAGAAACCTATAACTCTCTTGTAAACTGAAAAGAAACGATCTTAGAACCATCAAAATATCGTTTTTAGTCTTCTAGAAGCGATTTGAGCGTTAAAACATGCTCAAATCACCAACTTAAAATCGCCGTTTTATGTCGATCAAGGTGACGTTTTAAAGCTTAAAATGATGTTTTCAGTGCTAAAGTGAACGAGTTGAGCGAAATGATGTACTTCAATCACGGACCTAAAAGAGACCTTCTAAATGGAAATTGCAGAACTTAGCAAGGCCGGAATCAGGTTTTCGACGCTCAAACCATCGGAATGAGCGAATTGACATGTTGAAATGAGAAACCTATAACTTTCTTGTAAGCAGAAAAGAAACGATCTTAGAACAATCAAAATCGCGTTTTAAGCGCTCTAAAAGCGATTTGAACGTAAAAACATGCTCAAATCACCAACTAAATATTGCTGTTTTAAATCGATCAGGGTGACGTTTTAGAGCTTAAAATGATGTTTTCAGTGCTAAAGTGAACGAGTTGAGCGCAATAACGTACTGCGATGACGGACCTAAAAGAGACACAATAAATGGAAATTGCAGAACTTAGCAAGTCGGGAATAATGTTTTCGGCGCTCAATCTATCGAGATGAGCGAAGTAACCCGTTGACATGAGAAACCGAAAACTCTCTAGTAAACTTAACAGAAACGATCTTAGAACCATCAAAATTGCGTTTTACCTGTTCTAGAACGATTTGAGCGTGAAAACATGCTCAAATCACCAACTAAAAATTGCTGTTTTAAATCGATCAGGGTGACGTTTTAGAGCTTAAAATGATGTTCTCAGTGCTAAAGTGAACGAGTTGGGCGCAATAATGTACTGCAATGACGGACTTAAAAGAGACCCAATAAATGGAAATTGCAGAACTTAGCAAGTCGGGAATCATGTTTTCGGCGCTCAAACTATCGAGATGAGCGAAGTAACCCGTTGACATGAGAAACCTATAACTTTCTAGTAAACTGAACAGCAACGATCTTAGAACCATCAAAATTGCGTTTTAAGTGTTCTAGAAGCGATTTGAGCGTAAAAACATGCTCAAATCACCAACTTAAAATCCCCGTTTTAAATCAATCAGGGTGACGTTTTAAAGCTTAAAAAGATGTTTTCTGTGCTAAAGTGAACGAGTTGAGCGCAATGATGTACTGCATTCACGGACCTAAAAGAGACCTTCTAAATGGAAATTGCAGAACTTAGCAAGGCCGGAATCAGGTTTTCGACGCTCAAACCATCGGGATGAGCGAAATGACATGTTGAAATGAGAAACCTATAACTTTCTTGTAAGCAGAAATGAAACAATCTTAGAACCATCAAAATCACCTTTTAAGCGTTCTAGAAGCGATTTGAACGTAAAAATATGCTCAAATCCCCAACTAAAAGTTGCCGTTTTAAATCAATCAGGGTGACGTTTTAAAGCTTAAAATGATGTTTTCTGTGCTAAAGTGAACGAGTTGAGCGCAATGATGTACTGCATTCACGGACCTAAAAGAGACCTAATAAATGGAAATTGCAGAACTTAGCAAGTCGGGAATCATGTTTTCGGCGCTCAAACTATCGAGATGAGCGAAGTAACCCGTTGACATGAGAAACCTATAACTCTCTAGTAAACTGAACAGAAACGATCTTAGAAGCATCAAAATTGCGTTTTACCCGTTCTAGAACGATTTGAGCGTGAAAACATGCTCAAATCACCAACTTAAAATCGCCGTTTTAAATCGATCAGGGTGACGTTTTTGAGTTTAAAATGATGTTTTCAGTGCTAAAGTGAACGAGTTGAGCGAAATGATGTACTGCAATCACGGACCTAAAAGAGACCTTCTAAATGGAAATTGCAGAACTTAGCAAGGCCGGAATCAGGTTTTCGACGCTCAAACCATCGGGATGAGCGAAATTACATGTTGAAATGAGAAACCTATAACTTTCTTGTAAGCAGAAATGAAACGATCTTAGAACCATCAAAATCACCTTTTAAGCGTTCTAGAAGCGATTTGAACGTAAAAATATGCTCAAATCCCCAACTAAAAGTTGCCGTTTTAAATCGATCAGGGTGACGTTTTAAAGCTTAAAATGATGTTTTCTGTGCTAAAGTGAACGAGTTGAGCGCAATGATGTACTGCATTCACGGACCTAAAAGAGACCTTCTAAATGGAAATTGCAGAACTTAGCAAGTCGGGAATCATGTTTTCGGCGCTCAAACTATCGAGATGAGCGAAGTAACCCGTTGACATGAGAATTTTATATTTCTCTAGTAAACTGAACAGAAACGATCTTAGAACCATCAAAATTGCGTTTTACCCGTTCTAGAACGATTTGAGCGTGAAAACATGCTCAAATCACACACTTAAAATCGCTGTTTTTAAATCGATCAGGGTGACGTTTTTGAGTTTAAAATGATGTTTTCAGTGCTAAAGTGAACGAGTGGAGCGAAATGATGTACTGCAATCACGGACCTAAAAAAGACCTTCTAAATGGAAATTGCAGAACTTAGCAAGGCCGGAATCAGGTTTTCGACGCTCAAACCATCGGGATGAGCGAAATGACATGTTGAAATGAGAAACCTATAACTTTCTTGTAAGCAGAAAAGAAACGATCTTACAACCATCAAAATCACCTTTTAAGCGTTCTAGAAGCGATTTGAACGTAAAAATATGCTCAAATCACCAACTAAAAGTTGCCGTTTTAAATGAATCAGGGTGACGTTTTAAAGCTTAAAATGATGTTTTCTGTGCTAAATTGAACGAGTTGAGCGCAATGATGTACTGCATTCACGGACCTAAAAGAGACCTAATAAATGGAAATTGCAGAACTTAGCAAGTCAGGAATCATGTTTTCGGCGCTCAAACTATCGAGATGAGCGAAGTAACCCGTTGACATGAGAAACCTTTAACTCTTTTGTAAACTGAAAAGAAACGATCTTAGAACCATCAAAATTGCGTTTTTAGTCTTCTAGATGCGATTTGAGCGTTAAAACATGCTCAAATCACCAACTTAAAATCGCCGTTTTATGTCGGTCAAGGTGACGTTTTAAAGCTTAAAATGATGTTTTCAGTGCTAAAGTAAACGAGTTGAGCGAAATGATGTACTGCAATCACGGACCAAAAAGAGACCTTCTAAATGGAAATTGCAGAACTTAGCAAGGCCGGAATTAGGTTTTCGACGCTCAAACCATCGGGATGAGCGAAGTAACCCGTTGACATGAGAAACCTATAACTTTCTTGTAAGCAGAAAAGAAACGATCTTAGAACCATCAAAATCGCGTTTTAAGCGTTCTAGAAGCGATTTGAACGTAAAAACATGCTCAAATCGCCAACGAAAAATTGCTGTTTTAGATCGATCAGGGTGACGTTTTAGAGCTTAAAATGAAGTTTTCAGTCCTAAAGTGAACGAGTTGAGCGCAATAATGTACTGCAATCACGGACCTAAGTGAGACCTAATAGATGGAAATTGCAGAACTTTGGAAGTCGGGAATCAGGTTTTCGGCGCTCAAACTATCGAGATGAGCGAAGTAACCCGTTGACATGAGAAACCTATAACTCTCTTGTAAACTGAAAAGAAACGATCTTAGAACCAGCAAAATTGCGTTTTGAGTGTTCTAGAAGCGATTTGAGCGTAAAAACATGCTCAAATCACACACTTAAAATCGCCGTTTTAAATCCATCAGGGTGACGTTTTAGAGCTTAAATTGATGTTTTCAGTGCTAAAGTGAACGAGTTGAGCGCAATGATGTACCGCAATCATGGACCTAAAAGAGACCTTCTAAATGGAAATTGCAGAACTTAGCAAGTCGGGAATCAGGTTTTCGGTCCTCAAACCAACGGGATGAGCGAAATGACATGTTGAAATGAGAAACCTATAACTTGCTTGTACACTGAAAAGAAACGATCTTAGAACACTCAAAATCGCGTTTTAAGCGTTCTAGAAGCGATTTGAACGTAAAAACATGCTCAAATCACCAACTAAAAGTTGCTGTTTTAAATCGATCAGGGTGACGTTTTAAAGCCTAAAATGATGTTTTCAGTGCTAAAGTGAACGAGTTGAGTGCAATGATGTACTGCATTCACGGACCTAAAAGAGACCTAATAAATGGAAATTGCAGAACTTAGCAAGTCGGGAATCATGTTTTCGGCGCTCAAACTATCGAGATGAGCGAAGTAACCCGTTGACATGAGAAACCTATAACTCTCTTGTAAACTGAAAAGAAACGATCTTAGAACCATCAAAATATCGTTTTTAGTCTTCTAGAAGCGATTTGAGCGTTAAAACATGCTCAAATCACCAACTTAAAATCGCCGTTTTATGTCGATCAAGGTGACGTTTTAAAGCTTAAAATGATGTTTTCAGTGCTAAAGTGAACGAGTTGAGCGAAATGATGTACTTCAATCACGGACCTAAAAGAGACCTTCTAAATGGAAATTGCAGAACTTAGCAAGGCCGGAATCAGGTTTTCGACGCTCAAACCATCGGAATGAGCGAATTGACATGTTGAAATGAGAAACCTTTAACTTTCTTGTAAGCAGAAAAGAAACGATCTTAGAACCATCAAAATCGCGTTTTAAGCGTTCTAGAAGCGATTTGAACGTAAAAACATGCTCAAATCGCCAACGAAAAATTGCTGTTTTAAATCGATCAGGGTGACGTTTTAGAGCTTAAAATGATGTTTTCAGTGCTAAAGTGAACGAGTTGAGCGCAATAATGTACTGCAATCACGGACCTAAGTGAGACCTAATAGATGGAAATTGCAGAACTTTGGAAGTCGGGAATCAGGTTTTTGGCGCTCAAACTATCCAGATGAGCGAAGTAACCCGTTGACATGAGAAACCTATAACTCTCTTGTAAACTGAAAAGAAACGATCTTAGAACCAGCAAAATTGCGTTCTAAGTGTTCTAGAGGCGATTTGAGCGTAAAAACATGCTAAAATCACCAACTTAAAATCGCCGTTTTAAATCCATCAGGGTGACGTTTTAGAGCTTAAAATGATGTTTTCAGTGCTAAAGTGAACGAGTTGAGCGCAATAACGTACTGCAATGACGGACCTAAAAGAGACACAATAAATGGAAATTGCAGAACTTAGCAAGTCGGGAATCATGTTTTCGGCGCTCAATCTATCGAGATGAGCGAAGTAACCCGTTGACATGAGAAACCGAAAACTCTCTAGTAAACTTAACAGAAACGATCTTAGAACCATCAAAATTGCGTTTTACCTGTTCTAGAACGATTTGAGCGTGAAAACATGCTCAAATCACCAACTAAAAATTGCTGTTTTAAATCGATCAGGGTGACGTTTTAGAGCTTAAAATGATGTTCTCAGTGCTAAAGTGAACGAGTTGAGCGCAATAATGTACTGCAATGACGGACCTAAAAGAGACCCAATAAATGGAAATTGCAGAACTTAGCAAGTCGGGAATCATGTTTTCGGCGCTCAAACTATCGAGATGAGCGAAGTAACCCGTTGACATGAGAAACCTATAACTTTCTAGTAAACTGAACAGCAACGATCTTAGAACCATCAAAATTGCGTTTTAAGTGTTCTAGAAGCGATTTGAGCGTAAAAACATGCTCAAATCACCAACTTAAAATCGCCGTTTTATGTCGATCAAGGTGACGTTTTAAAGCTTAAAATGATGTTTTCAGTGCTAAAGTAAACGACTTGAGCGAAATGATGTACTGCAGTCACGGACCAAAAAGAGACCTTCTAAATGGTAATTGCAGAACTTAGCAAGGCCGGAATTAGGTTTTCGACGCTCAAACCATCGGGATGAGCGAAATGACATGTTGAAATGAGAAACCTATAACTTTCTTGTAAGCAGAAAAGAAACGATCTTAGAACCATCAAAATCGCGTTTTAAGCGTTCTAGAAGCGATTTGAACGTAAAAACAAGCTCAAATCGCTAACGAAAAATTGCTGTTTTAAATCGATCAGGGTGACGTTTTAGAGCTTAAAATGATGTTTTCAGTGCTAAAGTGAACGAGTTGAGCGCAATAATGTACTGCAATCACGGACCTAAGTGAGACCTAATAGATGGAAATTGCAGAACTTTGGAAGTCGGGAATCAGGTTTTCGGCGCTCAAACTATCCAGATGAGCGAAGTAACCCGTTGACATGAGAAACCTATAACTCTCTTGTAAACTGAAAAGAAACGATCTTAGAACCCGCAAAATTGCGTTCTAAGTGTTCTAGAAGCGATTTGAGCGTAAAAACATGCTCAAATCACCAACTTAAAATCGCCGTTTTAAATCCATCAGGGTGACGTTTTAGAGCTTAAATTGATGTTTTCAGTGCTAAAGTGAACGAGTTGAGCGCAATGATGTAGCGCAATCATGGACCTAAAAGATACCTTCTAAATGGAAATTGCAGAACTTAGCAAGTCGGGAATCAGGTTTTCGGTCCTCAAACCAACGGGATGAGCGAAATGACATGTTGAAATGAGAAACCTATAAATTTCTTGTACACTGAAAAGAAACGATCTTAGAACACTCAAAATCGCGTTTTAAACGTTCTAGAAGCGATTTGAACGTAAAAACATGCTCAAATCACCAACTAAAAGTTGCTGTTTTAAATCGATCAGGGTGACGTTTTAAAGCCTAAAATGATGTTTTCAGTGCTAAAGTGAACGAGTTGAGTGCAATGATGTACTGCATTCACGGACCTAAAAGAGACCTAATAAATGGAAATTGCAGAACTTAGCAAGTCGGGAATCATGTTTTCGGCGCTCAAACTATCGAGATGAGCGAAGTAACCCGTTGACATGAGAAACCTATAACTCTCTTGTAAACTGAAAAGAAACGATCTTAGAACCATCAAAATATCGTTTTTAGTCTTCTAGAAGCGATTTGAGCGTTAAAACATGCTCAAATCACCAACTTAAAATCGCCGTTTTATGTCGATCAAGGTGACGTTTTAAAGCTTAAAATGATGTTTTCAGTGCTAAAGTGAACGAGTTGAGCGAAATGATGTACTTCAATCACGGACCTAAAAGAGACCTTCTAAATGGAAATTGCAGAACTTAGCAAGGCCGGAATCAGGTTTTCGACGCTCAAACCATCGGAATGAGCGAATTGACATGTTGAAATGAGAAACCTATAACTTTCTTGTAAGCAGAAAAGAAACGATCTTAGAACCATCAAAATCGCGTTTTAAGCGCTCTAAAAGCGATTTGAACGTATAAACATGCTCAAATCACCAACTAAATATTGCTGTTTTAAATCGATCAGGGTGACGTTTTAGAGCTTAAAATGATTTTTTCAGTGCTAAAGTGAACGAGTTGAGCGAAATGATGTACTGCAATCACGGACCTAAAAGAGACACAATAAATGGAAATTGCAGAACTGAGCAAGTCGGGAATCATGTTTTCGGTGCTCAAACTATCGAGATGAGCGAAGTAACCCGTTGACATGAGAAACCGAAAACTCTCTAGTAAACTTAACAGCAACGATCTTAGAACCATCAAAATTGCGTTTTAAGTGTTCTAGAAGCGATTTGAGCGTAAAAACATGCTCAAATCACCAACTAAAAATCGCCGTTTTATGTCGATCAGGGCGACGTTTTAGAGCTTAAAATGATGTTTTCAGTGCTAAAGTGAACGAGTTGAGTGCAATGATGTACTGCAATAACGGACCAATAAGAGACCTTCTAAATGGAAATTGCAGAACTTAGCAAGTCGGGAATCAGGTTTTCGGCGCTCAAACCATCGGGATAAGCGAAATGACATGTTGAAATGAGAAACCTATAACTTGCTTGTACACTGAACAGAAACGATCTTAGAACCATAAAAATCGCGTTTTAACCGCTCTAGAAGCGATTTGAACGTAAAAACATGCTCAAATCACCAACGAAAAGTTGCTGTTTTAAATCGATCAGGGTGACGTTTTAGAGCTTAAAATGATTTTTTTAGTGCTAAAGTAAACGAGTTGAGCGAAATGATGTACTGCAATCACGGACCAAAAAGAGACCTTCTAAATGGTAATTGCAGAACTTAGCAAGGCCGGAATTAGGTTTTCGACGCTCAAACCATCGGGTTGAGCGAAATGACATGTTGAAATGAGAAACCTATAACTTTCTTGTAAGCAGAAAAGAAACGATCTTAGAACCATCAAAATCGCGTTTTAAGCGTTCTAGAAGCGATTTGAACGTAAAAACATGCTCAAATCGCCAACGAAAAATTGCTGTTTTAAATCGATCAGGGTGACGTTTTAGAGCTTAAAATGATGTTTTCAGTGCTAAAGTGAACGAGTTGAGCGCAATAATGTACTGCAATCACGGACCTAAGTGAGACCTAATAAATGGAAATTGCAGAACTTTGGAAGTCGGGAATCAGGTTTTCGGCGCTCAAACTATCCAGATGAGCGAAGTAACCCGTTGACATGAGAAACCTATAACTCTCTTGTAAACTGAAAAGAAACGATCTTAGAACCAGCAAAATTGCGTTCTAAGTGTTCTAGAAGCGATTTGAGCGTAAAAACATGCTCAAATCACCAACTTAAAATCGCCGTTTTAAATCCATCAGGGTGACGTTTTAGAGCTTAAATTGATGTTTTCAGTGCTAAAGTGAACGAGTTGAGCGCAATGATGTACCGCAATCATGGACCTAAAAGATACCTTATAAATGGAAATTGCAGAACTTAGCAAGTCGGGAATCAGGTTTTCGGTCCTCAAACCAATGGGATGAGCGAAATGACATGTTGAAATGAGAAACCTATAAATTTCTTGTACACTGAAAAGAAACGATCTTAGAACACTCAAAATCGCGTTTTAAGCGTTCTAGAAGCGATTTGAACGTAAAAACATGCTCAAATCACCAACTAAAAGTTGCTGTTTTAAATCGATCAGGGTGACGTTTTAAAGCCTAAAATGATGTTTTCAGTGCTAAAGTGAACGAGTTGAGTGCAATGATGTACTGCATTCACGGACCTAAAAGAGACCTAATAAATGGAAATTGCAGAACTTAGCAAGTCGGGAATATTGTTTTCGGCGCTCAAACTATCGAGATGAGCGAAGTAACCCGTTGACATGAGAAACCTATAACTCTCTTGTAAACTGAAAAGAAACGATCTTAGAACCATCAAAATATCGTTTTTAGTCTTCTAGAAGCGATTTGAGCGTAAAAACATGCTCAAATCACCAACTAAAAATCGCCGTTTTATGTCGATCAGGGCGACGTTTTAGAGCTTAAAATGATGTTTTCAGTGCTAAAGTGAACGAGTTGAGTGCAATGATGTACTGCAATAACGGACCTAAAAGAGACCTTCTAAATGGAAATTGCAGAACTTAGCAAGTCGGGAATCAGGTTTTCGGTGCTCAAACCATCGGGATAAGCGAAATGACATGTTGAAATGAGAAACCCATAACTTGCTTGTACACTGAACAGAAACGATCTTAGAACCATAAAAATCGGGTTTTAAGCGCTCTAGAAGCGATTTGAACGTAAAAACATGCTCAAATCACCAACGAAAAGTTGCTGTTTTAAATCGATCAGGGTGACGTTTTAGAGCTTAAAATGATGTTTTTAGTGCTAAAGTGAACGAGTTGAGCGCAATAATGTACTGCAATCACGGACCTAAAAGAGACCTAATAAATGGAAATTGCAGAACTTAGCAAGTCGGGAATCAGGTTTTTGGCGCCCAAACTATCGAGATGAGCGAAGTAACCCCTTGACATGAGAAACCTATAACTCTCTTGTAAACTGAAAAGAAACGATCTTAGAACCAGCAAAATTGCGTTTTACCCGTTCTAGAACGATTTGAGCTTGAAAACATGCTCAAATCACCGACTTAAAATCGCCGTTTTAAATCGATCAGGGAGACGTTTTTGATTTTAAAATGATGTTTTCAGTGCTAAAGTGAACGAGTTGAGCGCAATGATGTACTGCATTCACGGACCTAAAAGAGACCTTCTAAATTGAAATTGCAGAACTAAGCATGTCGGGAATCATATTTTCGGCTCTCAAACCATCGAGATTAGCAAAATAACACCTTGACATGAGAAACGTAGAGCTTACTTGTGAACTGAGAAGAAACGATCTTAGAACCATCAAAATCGCGTTTTAAGCATTCTAGAAGCGATTTGAACGTAAAAACATGCTCAAATCACCATCTAAAAGTTGCCGTTTTAAATCGATCAGGGTGACGTTTTAAAGCATAAAATGATGTTTTCAGTGCTAAAGTGAACGAGTTGAGTGCAATGATGTACTGCAATCAGGGACCTAAAAGAGACATTCTAAATGTAAATTAAAGAACTTAGCAAGTCGGGAATCAGGTTTTCGGCGCTCAAACCATCGGGATGAGCGAAATGACATGTTGAAATCAGAAACCTATAACTTGCTTCTAAACAGAACAGAAACGATCTTAGAACCAACAAAATCGCGTTTTAAGCGTTCTAGAAGCGATTTGAACGTAAAAATATGCTCAAATCCCCAACTAAAAGTTGCCGTTTTAAACCAATCAGGGTGACGTTTTAAAGCTTAAAATGATGTTTTCTGTGCTAAAGTAAACGAGTTGAGCGCAATGATGTACTGCATTCACGGACCTAAAAGAGACCTTCTAAATGGAAATTTCAGAACTTAGCAAGTCGGGAATCATGTTTTCGGCGCTCAAACTATCGAGATGAGCGAAGTAACCCGTTTACATGAGAAACCTATAACTCTCTAGTAAACTGAACAGAAACGATCTTAGAACCATCAAAATTGCGTTTTACCCGTTCTAGAACGATTTGAGCGTGAAAACATGCTCAAATCACACACTTAAAATCGCCGTTTTTAAATCGATCAGGGTGACGTTTTTGAGTTTAAAATGATGTTTTCAGTGCTAAAGTGAACGAGTTGAGCGAAATGATGTAATGCAATCACGGACCTAAAAGAGACCTTCTAAATGGAAATTGCAGAACTTAGCAAGGCCGGAATCAGGTTTTCGACGCTCAAACCATCGGGATGAGCGAAATGACATGTTGAAATGAGAAACCTATAACTTTCTTGTAAGCAGAAAAGAAACGATCTTAGAACCATCAAAATCGCGTTTTAAGCGTTCTAGAAGCGATTTGAACGTAAAAACATGCTCAAATCGCCAACGAAAAGTTGCCGTTTTAAATCAATCAGGGTGACGTTTTAAAGCTTAAAATGATGTTTTTAGTGCTAAAGTGAACGAGTTGAGCGCAATGATGTACTGCATTCACGGACCTAAAAAAGACCTAATAAATGGAAATTTCAGAACTTAGCAAGTCGGGAATCATGTTTTCGGCGCTCAAACTATCGAGATGAGCGAAGAAACCCGTTGACATGAGAAACCTATAACTCTCTTGTAAACTGAAAAGAAACGATCTTAGAACCATCAAAATTGCGTTTTTAGTCTTCTAGAAGCTTTTTGAGCGTTAAAACATGCTCAAATCACCAACTTAAAATCGCCGTTTTATGTCGATCAAGGTGACGTTTTAAAGCTTAAAATGATGTTTTCAGTGCTAAAGTGAACGAGTTGAGCGAAATGATGTACTGCAATCACGGACCTAAAAGAGACCTTCTAAATGGAAATTGCAGAACTTAGCAAGGCCGGAATCAGGTTTTCGACGCTCAAACCATCGGGATGAGCGAATTGACATGTTGAAATGAGAAACCTATAACTTTCTTGTAAGCAGAAAAGAAACGATCTTAGAACCATCAAAATCGCGTTTTAAGCGCTCTAAAAGCGATTTGAACGTAAAAACATGCTCAAATCACCAACTAAATATTGCTGTTTTAAATCGATCAGGGTGACGTTTTAGAGCTTAAAATGATGTTTTCAGTGCTAAAGTGAACGAGTTGAGCGCAATAACGTACTGCAATGACGGACCTAAAAGAGACACAATAAATGGAAATTGCAGAACTTAGCAAGTCGGGAATCATGTTTTCGGCGCTCAAACTATCGAGATGAGCGAAGTAACCCGTTGACATGAGAAACCTATAACTCTCTTGTAAACTGAAAAGAAACGATCTTAGAACCATCAAAATTTCGTTTTTAGTTTTCTAGAAGCGATTTGAGCGTTAAAACATGCTCAAATCACCAACTTAAAATCGCCGATTTATGTCGATCAAGGTGACGTTTTCAAGCTTAAATTGATGTTTTCAGTGCTAAAGTGAACGAGTAGAGCGAAATGATGTACTGCAATCACGGACCTAAAAGAGACCTTCTAAATGGAAATTGCAGAACTTAGCAAGTCGGGAATCAGGTTTTCGGTCCTCAAACCAACGGGATGAGCGAAATGACATGTTGAAATGAGAAACCTCTAACTTGCTTGTAAACTGAAAAGAAACAATCTTAGAACACTCAAGATCGCGTTTTAAGCGTTCTAGAAGCGATTTCAACGTAAAAACATGCTCAAATCACCAACTAAAAGTTGCCGTTTTAAATCGATCAGGGTGACGCTTTAAAGCCTAAAATGATGTTTTCAGTGCTAAAGTGAACGAGTTGAGCTCAATGATGTACTGCATTCACGGACCTAAAAGAGACCTAATAAATGGAAATTGCAGAACTTAGCAAGTCGGGAATCATGTTTTCGGCGCTCAAACTATCGAGATGAGCGAAGTAACCCGTTGACATGAGAAACCTATAACTCTCTAGTAAACTGAACAGAAACGATCTTAGAACCATCAAAATTGCGTTTTACCCGTTCTAGAACGATTTGAGCGTGAAAACATGCTCAAATCACCAACTTAAAATCGCCGTTTTAAATCGATCAGGGTGACGTTTTTGAGTTTAAAATGATGTTTTCAGTGCTAAAGTGAACGAGTTGAGCGAAATGATGTACTGCAATCACGGACCTAAAAGAGACGTTCTAAATGGAAATTGCAGAACTTAGCAAGTCGGGAATCAGGTTTTCGGTCCTCAAACCAACGGGATGAGCGAAATGACATGTTGAAATGAGAAACCTATAACTTGCTTGTAAACTGAAAAAAAACGATCTTAGAACACTCAAGATCGCGTTTTAAGCGTTCTAGAAGCGATTTCAACGTAAAAACATGCTCAAATCACCAACTAAAAGTTGCCGTTTTAAATCGATCAGGGTGAAACTTTAAAGCCTAAAATGATGTTTTCAGTGCTAAAGTGAACGAGTTGAGCTCAATGATGTACTGCATTCACGGACCTAAAAGAGACCTAATAAATGGAAATTGCAGAACTTAGCAAGTCGGGAATCATGTTTTCGGCGCTCAAACTATCGAGATGAGCGAAGTAACCCGTTGACATGAGAAACCTATAACTCTCTAGTAAACTGAACAGAAACGATCTTAGAAGCATCAAAATTGCGTTTTACCCGTTCTAGAACGATTTGAGCGTGAAAACATGCTCAAATCACCAACTTAAAATCGCCGTTTTAAATCGATCAGGGTGACGTTTTTGAGTTTAAAATGATGTTTTCAGTGCTAAAGTGAACGAGTTGAGCGAAATGATGTACTGCAATCACGGACCTAAAAGAGACCTTCTAAATGGAAATTGCAGAACTTAGCAAGGCCGGAATCAGGTTTTCGACGCTCAAACCATCGGGATGAGCGAAATGACATGTTGAAATGAGAAACCTATAACTTTCTTGTAAGCAGAAATGAAACGATCTTAGAACCATCAAAATCACCTTTTAAGCGTTCTAGAAGCGATTTGAACGTAAAAATATGCTCAAATTCCCAACTAAAAGTTGCCGTTTTAAATCAATCAGGGTGACGTTTTAAAGCTTAAAATGATGTTTTCTGTGCTAAAGTGAACGAGTTGAGCGCAATGATGTACTGCATTCACGGACCTAAAAGAGACCTTCTAAATGGAAATTGCAGAACTTAGCAAGTCGGGAATCAGGTTTTCGGTCCTCAAACCAACGGGATGAGCGAAATGACATGTTGAAATGAGAAACCTATAACTTGCTTGTAAACTGAAAAGAAACGATCTTAGAACACTCAAGATCGCGTTTTAAGCGTTCTAGAAGCGACTTCAACGTAAAAACATGCTCAAATCACCAACTAAAAGTTGCCGTTTTAAATCGATCAGGGTGACGCTTTAAAGCCTAAAATGATGTTTTCAGTGCTAAAGTGAACGAGTTGAGCTCAATGATGTACTGCATTCACGGACCTAAAAGAGACCTAATAAATGGAAATTGCAGAACTTAGCAAGTCGGGAATCAGTTTTTCGGCGCTCAAACTATCGAGATGAGAAAAGTAACCCGTTGACATGAGAAACCTATAACTCTCTAGTAAACTGAACAGAAACGATCTTAGAAGCATCAAAATTGCGTTTTACCCGTTCTAGAACGATTTGAGCGTGAAAACATGCTCAAATCACCATCTTAAAATCGCCGTTTTAAATCGATCAGGGTGACGTTTTTGAGTTTAAAATGATGTTTTCAGTGCTAAAGTGAACGAGTTGAGCGAAATGATGTACTGCAATCACGGACCTAAAAGAGACCTTCTAAATGGAAATTCCAGAACTTAGCAAGTCGGGAATCAGGTTTTCGGTCCTCAAACCAACGGGATGAGCGAAATGACATGTTGAAATGAGAAACCTATAACTTGCTTGTAAACTGAAAATAAACGATCTTAGAACACTCAAGATCGCGTTTTAAGCGTTCTAGAAGCGATTTCAACGTAAAAACATGCTCAAATCACCAACTAAAAGTTGCCGTTTTAAATCGATCAGGGTGACGCTTTAAAGCCTAAAATGATGTTTTCAGTGCTAAAGTGAACGAGTTGAGCTCAATGATGTACTGCATTCACGGACCTAAAACAGACCTAATAAATGGAAATTGCAGAACTTAGCAAGTCGGGAATCATGTTTTCGGCGCTCAAACTATCGAGATGAGCGAAGTAACCCGTTGACATGAGAAACCTATAACTCTCTAGTAAACTGAACAGAAACGATCTTAGAAGCATCAAAATTGCGTTTTACCCGTTCTAGAACGATTTGAGCGTGAAAACATGCTCAAATCACCAACTTAAAATCGCCGTTTTAAATCGATCAGGGTGACGTTTTTGAGTTTAAAATGATGTTTTCAGTGCTAAAGTGAACGAGTTGAGCGAAATGATGTACTGCAATCACGGACCTAAAAGAGACCTTCTAAATGGAAATTGCAGAACTTAGCAAGGCCGGAATCAGGTTTTCGACGCTCAAACCATCGGGATGAGCGAAATGACATGTTGAAATGAGAAACCTATAACTTTCTTGTAAGCAGAAATGAAACGATCTTAGAACCATCAAAATCACCTTTTAAGCGTTCTAGAAGCGATTTGAACGTAAAAATATGCTCAAATCCCCAACTAAAAGTTGCCGTTTTAAATCAATCAGGGTGACGTTTTAAAGCTTAAAATGATGTTTTCTGTGCTAAAGTGAACGAGTTGAGCGCAATGATGTACTGCATTCACGGACCTAAAAGAGACCTTCTAAATGGAAATTGCAGAACTTAGCAAGTCAGGAATCATGTTTTCGGCGCTCAAACTATCGAGATGAGCGAAGTAACCCGTTGACATGAGAAACCTATAACTCTCTAGTAAACTGAACAGAAACGATCTTAGAACCATCAAAATTGCGTTTTACCCGTTCTAGAACGATTTGAGCGTGAAAACATGCTCAAATCACACACTTAAAATCGCCGTTTTTAAATCGATCAGGGTGACGTTTTTGAGTTTAAAATGATGTTTTCAGTGCTAAAGTGAACGAGTTGAGCGAAATGATGTACTGCAATCACGGACCTAAAAAAGACCTTCTAAATGGAAATTGCAGAACTTAGCAAGGCCGGAATCAGGTTTTCGACGCTCAAACCATCGGGATGAGCGAAATGACATGTTGAAATGAGAAACCTATAACTTTCTTGTAAGCAGAAAAGAAACGATCTTAGAACCATCAAAATCACCTTTTAAGCGTTCTAGAAGCGATTTGAACGTAAAAATATGCTCAAATCACCAACTAAAAGTTGCCGTTTTAAATGAATCAGGGTGACGTTTTAAAGCTTAAAATGATGTTTTCTGTGCTAAATTGAACGAGTTGAGCGCAATGATGTACTGCATTCACGGACCTAAAAGAGACCTAATAAATGGAAATTGCAGAACTTAGCAAGTCGGGAATCATGTTTTCGGCGCTCAAACTATCGAGATGAGCGAAGTAACCCGTTGACATGAGAAACCTTTAACTCTTTTGTAAACTGAAAAGAAACGATCTTAGAACCATCAAAATTGCGTTTTTAGTCTTCTAGATGCGATTTGAGCGTTAAAACATGCTCAAATCACCAACTTAAAATCGCCGTTTTATGTCGGTCAAGGTGACGTTTTAAAGCTTAAAATGATGTTTTCAGTGCTAAAGTAAACGAGTTGAGCGAAATGATGTACTGCAATCACGGACCAAAAAGAGACCTTCTAAATGGAAATTGCAGAACTTAGCAAGGCCGGAATTAGGTTTTCGACGCTCAAACCATCGGGATGAGCGAAGTAACCCGTTGACATGAGAAACCTATAACTTTCTTGTAAGCAGAAAAGAAACGATCTTAGAACCATCAAAATCGCGTTTTAAGCGTTCTAGAAGCGATTTGAACGTAAAAACATGCTCAAATCGCCAACGAAAAATTGCTGTTTTAAATCGATCAGGGTGACGTTTTAGAGCTTAAAATGATGTTTTCAGTGCTAAAGTGAACGAGTTGAGCGCAATAATGTACTGCAATCACGGACCTAAGTGAGACCTAATAGATGGAAATTGCAGAACTTTGGAAGTCGGGAATCAGGTTTTCGGCGCTCAAACTATCGAGATGAGCGAAGTAACCCGTTGACATGAGAAACCTATAACTCTCTTGTAAACTGAAAAGAAACGATCTTAGAACCAGCAAAATTGCGTTTTAAGAGTTCTAGAAGCGATTTGAGCGTAAAAACATGCTCAAATCACCAACTTAAAATCGCCGTTTTAAATCCATCAGGGTGACGTTTTAGAGCTTAAATTGATGTTTTCAGTGCTAAAGTGAACGAGTTGAGCGCAATGATGTACCGCAACATGGACCTAAAAGAGACCTTCTAAATGGAAATTGCAGAACTTAGCAAGTCGGGAATCAGGTTTTCGATCCTCAAACCAACGGGATGAGCGAAATGACATGTTGAAATGAGAAACCTATAACTTGCTTGTACACTGAAAAGAAACGATCTTAGAACACTCAAAATCGCGTTTTAAGCGTTCTAGAAGCGATTTGAACGTAAAAACATGCTCAAATCACCAACTAAAAGTTGCTGTTTTAAATCGATCAGGGTGACGTTTTAAAGCCTAAAATGATGTTTTCAGTGCTAAAGTGAACGAGTTGAGTGCAATGATGTACTGCATTCACGGACCTAAAAGAGACCTAATAAATGGAAATTGCAGAACTTAGCAAGTCGGGAATCATGTTTTCGGCGCTCAATCTATCGAGATGAGCGAAGTAACCCGTTGACATGAGAAACCGAAAACTCTCTAGTAAACTTAACAGAAACGATCTTAGAACCATCAAAATTGCGTTTTAGCTGTTCTAGAACGATTTGAGCGTGAAAACATACTCAAATCACCAACTAAAAATTGCTGTTTTAAATCGATCAGGGTGACGTTTTAGAGCTTAAAATGATGTTCTCAGTGCTAAAGTGAACGAGTTGAGCGAAATGATGTACTGCAATCACGGACCTAAAAGAGACCTTCTAAATGGAAATTGCAAAACTTAGCAAGTCGGGAATCAGGTTTTCGGCGCTCAAACCATCGGGATGAGCGAATTGACATGTTGAAATGAGAAACCTATAACTTTCTTGTAAGCAGAAAAGAAACGATCTTAGAACCATCAAAATCGCGTTTTAAGCGCTCTAAAAGCGATTTGAACGTAAAAACATGCTCAAATCACCAACTAAATATTGCTGTTTTAAATCGATCAGGGTGACGTTTTGGAGCTTAAAATGATGTTTTCAGTGCTAAAGTGAACGAGTTGAGCGCAATAATGTACTGCAATGACGGACCTA
Source organism: Muricea muricata (assembly GCA_963855995.1). Lineage (NCBI taxonomy): Eukaryota > Metazoa > Cnidaria > Anthozoa > Malacalcyonacea > Plexauridae > Muricea > Muricea muricata. Next base: position 30,231,722 of record OY979718.1, on the reverse strand, counting down.
AAAGAGACCCAATAAATGGAAATTGCAGAACTTAGCAAGTCGGGAATCATGTTTTCGGCGCTCAAACTATCGAGATGAGCGAAGTAACCCGTTGACATGAGAAACCTATAACTTGCTTAAACACTGAACAGAAACGATCTTAGAACCATAAAAATCGCGTTTTAAGCGCTCTAGAAGCGATTTGAACGTAAAAACATGCTCAAATCACCAACGAAAAGTTGCTGTTTTAAATCGATCAGGGTGACGTTTTAGAGCTTAAAATGATGTTTTCAGTGCTAAAGTGAACGAGTTGAGCGCAATAATGTACTGCAATCAGGGACCTAAAAGAGACCTAATAAATGGAAATTGCAGAACTTAGCAAGTTGGGAATCAGGTTTTTGGCGCCCAAACTATCGAGATGAGCGAAGTAACCCGTTGACATGAGAAACCTATAACTCTCTTGTAAACTGAAAAGAAACGATCTTAGAACCAGAAAAATTGCGTTTTACCCGTTCTAGAACGATTTGAGCGTGAAAACATGCTCAAATCACCAACTTAAAATCGCCGTTTTAAATCGATCAGGGTGACGTTTTTGAGCTTAAAATCATGTTTTCAGTGCTGAAGTGAACGAGTTGAGCGCAATGATGTACTGCATTCACGGACCTAAAAGAGACCTTCTAAATTGAAATTGCAGAACTAAGCATGTCGGGAATCATATTTTCGGCTCTCAAACCATCGAGATTAGCAAAATAACACCTTGACATGAGAAACGTAGAGCTTACTTGTGAACTGAGAAGAAACGATCTTAGAACCATCAAAATCGCGTTTTAAGCATTCTAGAAGCGATTTGAACGTAAAAACATGCTCAAATCACCAACTAAAAGTTGCCGTTTTAAATCGATCAGGGTGACGTTTTAAAGCATAAAATGATGTTTTCAGTGCTAAAGTGAACGAGTTGAGTGCAATGATGTACTGCAATCAGGGACCTAAAAGAGACATTCTAAATGTAAATTAAAGAACTTAGCAAGTCGGGAATCAGGTTTTCGGCGCTCAAACCATCGGGATGAGCGAAATGACATGTTGAAATCAGAAACCTATAACTTGCTTGTAAACAGAACAGAAACGATCTTAGAACCAACAAAATCGGGTTTTAAGCGTTCTAGAAGCGATTTGAGCGTAAAATTATGCTCAAATCACCAACTAAAAGTTGCCGTTTTCAATCAATCAGGGTGACGTTTTAAAGCTTAAAATGATGTTTTCAGTGCTAAAGTGAACGAGTTGAGCGCAATGATGTACTGCATTCACGGACCTAAAAAAGACCTAATAAATGGAAATTGCAGAACTTAGCAAGTCGGGAATCATGTTTTCGGCGCTCAAACAATCGAGATGAGCGAAGTAACCCGTTGACATGAGAAACCTATAACTCTCTTGTAAACTGAAAAGAAACGATCTTAGAACCATCAAAATTAAGTTTTTAGTCTTCTAGAAGCGATTTGAGCGTTAAAACATGCTCAAATCACCAACTTAAAATCGCCGATTTATGTCGATCAAGGTGACGTTTTCAAGCTTAAAATGATGTTTTCAGTGCTAAAGTGAACGAGTAGAGCGAAATGATGTACTGCAATCACGGACCTAAAAGAGACCTTCTAAATGGAAATTGCAGAACTTAGCAAGTCGGGAATCAGGTTTTCGGTCCTCAAACCAACGGGATGAGCGAAATGACATGTTGAAATGAGAAACCTATAACTATCTTGTAAGCAGAAAAGAAACGATCTTAGAACCATCAAAATCACCTTTTAAGCGTTCTAGAAGCGATTTGAACGTAAAAATATGCCAAATCCCCAACTAAAAGTTGCCGTTTTAAACCAATCAGGGTGACGTTTTAAAGCTTAAAATGATGTTTTCTGTGCTAAAGTGAACGAGTTGAGCGCAATGATGTACTGCATTCACGGACCTAAAAGAGACCTTCTAAATGGAAATTGCAGAACTTAGCAAGTCGGGAATCATGTTTTCGGCGCTCAAACTATCGAGATGAGCGAAGTAACCCGTTGACATGAGAAACCTATAACTCTCTTGTAAACCGAACAGAAACGATCTTAGAACCATCAAAATTGCGTTTTACCCGTTCTAGAACGATTTGAGCGTGAAAACATGCTCAAATCACACACTTAAAATCGCCGTTTTTAAATCGATCAGGGTGACGTTTTTGAGTTTAAAATGATGTTTTCAGTGCTAAAGTGAACGAGTTGAGCGAAATGATGTACTGCAATCACGGACCTAAAAGAGACCTTCTAAATGGAAATTGCAGAACTTAGCAAGGCCGGAATCAGGTTTTCGACGCTCAAACCATCGGGATGAGCGAAATGACATGTTGAAATGAGAAACCTATAACTTTCTTGTAAGCAGAAAAGAAACGATCTTAGAACCATCAAAATCACCTTTTAAGCGTTCTAGAAGCGATTTGAACGTAAAAATATGCTCAAATCACCAACTAAAAGTTGCCGTTTTAAATGAATCAGGGTGACGTTTTAAAGCTTAAAATGATGTTTTCTGTGCTAAAGTGAACGAGTTGAGCGCAATGATGTACTGCATTCACGGACCTAAAAGAGACCTAATAAATGGAAATTGCAGAACTTAGCAAGTCGGGAATCATGTTTTCGGCGCTCAAACTATCGAGATGAGCGAAGTAACCCGTTGACATGAGAAACCTTTAACTCTTTTGTAAACTGAAAGGAAACGATCTTAGAACCATCAAAATTGCGTTTTTAGTCTTCTAGATGCGATTTGAGCGTTGAAACATGCTCAAATCACCAACTTAAAATCGCCGTTTTATGTCGGTCAAGGTGACGTTTTAAAGTTTAAAATGATGTTTTCAGTGCTAAAGTAAACGACTTGAGCGAAATGATGTACTGCAATCACGGACCAAAAAGAGACCTTCTAAATGGAAATTGCAGAACTTAGCAAGGCCGGAATTAGGTTTTCGACGCTCAAACCATCGGGATGAGCGAAATGACATGTTGAAATGAGAAACCTATAACTTTCTTGTAAGCAGAAAAGAAACGATCTTAGAACCATCAAAATCGCGTTTTAAGCGTTCTAGAAGCGATTTGAACGTAAAAATATGCTCAAATCACCAACTAAAAGTTGCCGTTTTAAATGAATCAGGGTGACGTTTTAAAGCTTAAAATGATGTTTTCTGTGCTAAAGTGAACGAGTTGAGCGCAATGATGTACTGCATTCACGGACCTAAAAGAGACCTAATAAATGGAAATTGCAGAACTTAGCAAGTCGGGAATCATGTTTTCGGCGCTCAAACTATCGAGATGAGCGAAGTAACCCGTTGACATGAGAAACCTTTAACTCTTTTGTAAACTGAAAAGAAACGATCTTAGAACCATCAAAATTGCGTTTTTAGTCTTCTAGATGCGATTTGAGCGTTAAAACATGCTCAAATCACCAACTTAAAATCGCCGTTTTATGTCGGTCAAGGTGACGTTTTAAAGCTTAAAATGATGTTTTCAGTGCTAAAGTAAACGAGTTGAGCGAAATGATGTACTGCAATCACGGACCAAAAAGAGACCTTCTAAATGGAAATTGCAGAACTTAGCAAGGCCGGAATTAGGTTTTCGACGCTCAAACCATCGGGATGAGCGAAGTAACCCGTTGACATGAGAAACCTATAACTTTCTTGTAAGCAGAAAAGAAACGATCTTAGAACCATCAAAATCGCGTTTTAAGCGTTCTAGAAGCGATTTGAACGTAAAAACATGCTCAAATCGCCAACGAAAAATTGCTGTTTTAAATCGATCAGGGTGACGTTTTAGAGCTTAAAATGATGTTTTCAGTGCTAAAGTGAACGAGTTGAGCGCAATAATGTACTGCAATCACGGACCTAAGTGAGACCTAATAGATGGAAATTGCAGAACTTTGGAAGTCGGGAATCAGGTTTTCGGCGCTCAAACTATCGAGATGAGCGAAGTAACCCGTTGACATGAGAAACCTATAACTCTCTTGTAAACTGAAAAGAAACGATCTTAGAACCAGCAAAATTGCGTTTTAAGAGTTCTAGAAGCGATTTGAGCGTAAAAACATGCTCAAATCACCAACTTAAAATCGCCGTTTTAAATCCATCAGGGTGACGTTTTAGAGCTTAAATTGATGTTTTCAGTGCTAAAGTGAACGAGTTGAGCGCAATGATGTACCGCAACATGGACCTAAAAGAGACCTTCTAAATGGAAATTGCAGAACTTAGCAAGTCGGGAATCAGGTTTTCGATCCTCAAACCAACGGGATGAGCGAAATGACATGTTGAAATGAGAAACCTATAACTTGCTTGTACACTGAAAAGAAACGATCTTAGAACACTCAAAATCGCGTTTTAAGCGTTCTAGAAGCGATTTGAACGTAAAAACATGCTCAAATCACCAACTAAAAGTTGCTGTTTTAAATCGATCAGGGTGACGTTTTAAAGCCTAAAATGATGTTTTCAGTGCTAAAGTGAACGAGTTGAGTGCAATGATGTACTGCATTCACGGACCTAAAAGAGACCTAATAAATGGAAATTGCAGAACTTAGCAAGTCGGGAATCATGTTTTCGGCGCTCAATCTATCGAGATGAGCGAAGTAACCCGTTGACATGAGAAACCGAAAACTCTCTAGTAAACTTAACAGAAACGATCTTAGAACCATCAAAATTGCGTTTTAGCTGTTCTAGAACGATTTGAGCGTGAAAACATACTCAAATCACCAACTAAAAATTGCTGTTTTAAATCGATCAGGGTGACGTTTTAGAGCTTAAAATGATGTTCTCAGTGCTAAAGTGAACGAGTTGAGCGAAATGATGTACTGCAATCACGGACCTAAAAGAGACCTTCTAAATGGAAATTGCAAAACTTAGCAAGTCGGGAATCAGGTTTTCGGCGCTCAAACCATCGGGATGAGCGAATTGACATGTTGAAATGAGAAACCTATAACTTTCTTGTAAGCAGAAAAGAAACGATCTTAGAACCATCAAAATCGCGTTTTAAGCGCTCTAAAAGCGATTTGAACGTAAAAACATGCTCAAATCACCAACTAAATATTGCTGTTTTAAATCGATCAGGGTGACGTTTTGGAGCTTAAAATGATGTTTTCAGTGCTAAAGTGAACGAGTTGAGCGCAATAATGTACTGCAATGACGGACCTAAAAGAGACCCAATAAATGGAAATTGCAGAACTTAGCAAGTCGGGAATCATGTTTTCGGCGCTCAAACTATCGAGATGAGCGAAGTAACCCGTTGACATGAGAAACCTATAACTTGCTTAAACACTGAACAGAAACGATCTTAGAACCATAAAAATCGCGTTTTAAGCGCTCTAGAAGCGATTTGAACGTAAAAACATGCTCAAATCACCAACGAAAAGTTGCTGTTTTAAATCGATCAGGGTGACGTTTTAGAGCTTAAAATGATGTTTTCAGTGCTAAAGTGAACGAGTTGAGCGCAATAATGTACTGCAATCAGGGACCTAAAAGAGACCTAATAAATGGAAATTGCAGAACTTAGCAAGTTGGGAATCAGGTTTTTGGCGCCCAAACTATCGAGATGAGCGAAGTAACCCGTTGACATGAGAAACCTATAACTCTCTTGTAAACTGAAAAGAAACGATCTTAGAACCAGAAAAATTGCGTTTTACCCGTTCTAGAACGATTTGAGCGTGAAAACATGCTCAAATCACCAACTTAAAATCGCCGTTTTAAATCGATCAGGGTGACGTTTTTGAGCTTAAAATCATGTTTTCAGTGCTGAAGTGAACGAGTTGAGCGCAATGATGTACTGCATTCACGGACCTAAAAGAGACCTTCTAAATTGAAATTGCAGAACTAAGCATGTCGGGAATCATATTTTCGGCTCTCAAACCATCGAGATTAGCAAAATAACACCTTGACATGAGAAACGTAGAGCTTACTTGTGAACTGAGAAGAAACGATCTTAGAACCATCAAAATCGCGTTTTAAGCATTCTAGAAGCGATTTGAACGTAAAAACATGCTCAAATCACCAACTAAAAGTTGCCGTTTTAAATCGATCAGGGTGACGTTTTAAAGCATAAAATGATGTTTTCAGTGCTAAAGTGAACGAGTTGAGTGCAATGATGTACTGCAATCAGGGACCTAAAAGAGACATTCTAAATGTAAATTAAAGAACTTAGCAAGTCGGGAATCAGGTTTTCGGCGCTCAAACCATCGGGATGAGCGAAATGACATGTTGAAATCAGAAACCTATAACTTGCTTGTAAACAGAACAGAAACGATCTTAGAACCAACAAAATCGGGTTTTAAGCGTTCTAGAAGCGATTTGAGCGTAAAATTATGCTCAAATCACCAACTAAAAGTTGCCGTTTTCAATCAATCAGGGTGACGTTTTAAAGCTTAAAATGATGTTTTCAGTGCTAAAGTGAACGAGTTGAGCGCAATGATGTACTGCATTCACGGACCTAAAAAAGACCTAATAAATGGAAATTGCAGAACTTAGCAAGTCGGGAATCATGTTTTCGGCGCTCAAACAATCGAGATGAGCGAAGTAACCCGTTGACATGAGAAACCTATAACTCTCTTGTAAACTGAAAAGAAACGATCTTAGAACCATCAAAATTAAGTTTTTAGTCTTCTAGAAGCGATTTGAGCGTTAAAACATGCTCAAATCACCAACTTAAAATCGCCGATTTATGTCGATCAAGGTGACGTTTTCAAGCTTAAAATGATGTTTTCAGTGCTAAAGTGAACGAGTAGAGCGAAATGATGTACTGCAATCACGGACCTAAAAGAGACCTTCTAAATGGAAATTGCAGAACTTAGCAAGTCGGGAATCAGGTTTTCGGTCCTCAAACCAACGGGATGAGCGAAATGACATGTTGAAATGAGAAACCTATAACTATCTTGTAAGCAGAAAAGAAACGATCTTAGAACCATCAAAATCACCTTTTAAGCGTTCTAGAAGCGATTTGAACGTAAAAATATGCCAAATCCCCAACTAAAAGTTGCCGTTTTAAACCAATCAGGGTGACGTTTTAAAGCTTAAAATGATGTTTTCTGTGCTAAAGTGAACGAGTTGAGCGCAATGATGTACTGCATTCACGGACCTAAAAGAGACCTTCTAAATGGAAATTGCAGAACTTAGCAAGTCGGGAATCATGTTTTCGGCGCTCAAACTATCGAGATGAGCGAAGTAACCCGTTGACATGAGAAACCTATAACTCTCTTGTAAACCGAACAGAAACGATCTTAGAACCATCAAAATTGCGTTTTACCCGTTCTAGAACGATTTGAGCGTGAAAACATGCTCAAATCACACACTTAAAATCGCCGTTTTTAAATCGATCAGGGTGACGTTTTTGAGTTTAAAATGATGTTTTCAGTGCTAAAGTGAACGAGTTGAGCGAAATGATGTACTGCAATCACGGACCTAAAAGAGACCTTCTAAATGGAAATTGCAGAACTTAGCAAGGCCGGAATCAGGTTTTCGACGCTCAAACCATCGGGATGAGCGAAATGACATGTTGAAATGAGAAACCTATAACTTTCTTGTAAGCAGAAAAGAAACGATCTTAGAACCATCAAAATCACCTTTTAAGCGTTCTAGAAGCGATTTGAACGTAAAAATATGCTCAAATCACCAACTAAAAGTTGCCGTTTTAAATGAATCAGGGTGACGTTTTAAAGCTTAAAATGATGTTTTCTGTGCTAAAGTGAACGAGTTGAGCGCAATGATGTACTGCATTCACGGACCTAAAAGAGACCTAATAAATGGAAATTGCAGAACTTAGCAAGTCGGGAATCATGTTTTCGGCGCTCAAACTATCGAGATGAGCGAAGTAACCCGTTGACATGAGAAACCTTTAACTCTTTTGTAAACTGAAAGGAAACGATCTTAGAACCATCAAAATTGCGTTTTTAGTCTTCTAGATGCGATTTGAGCGTTGAAACATGCTCAAATCACCAACTTAAAATCGCCGTTTTATGTCGGTCAAGGTGACGTTTTAAAGTTTAAAATGATGTTTTCAGTGCTAAAGTAAACGACTTGAGCGAAATGATGTACTGCAATCACGGACCAAAAAGAGACCTTCTAAATGGAAATTGCAGAACTTAGCAAGGCCGGAATTAGGTTTTCGACGCTCAAACCATCGGGATGAGCGAAATGACATGTTGAAATGAGAAACCTATAACTTTCTTGTAAGCAGAAAAGAAACGATCTTAGAACCATCAAAATCGCGTTTTAAGCGTTCTAGAAGCGATTTGAACGTAAAAACATGCTCAAATCGCCAACGAAAAATTGCTGTTTTAAATCGATCAGGGTGACGTTTTAGAGCTTAAAATGATGTTTTCAGTGCTAAAGTGAACGAGTTGAGCGCAATAATGTACTGCAATCACGGACCTAAGTGAGACCTAATAGATGGAAATTGCAGAACTTTGGAAGTCGGGAATCAGGTTTTCGGCGCTCAAACTATCCAGATGAGCGAAGTAACCCGTTGACATGAGAAACCTATAACTCTCTTGTAAACTGAAAAGAAACGATCTTAGAACCCGCAAAATTGCGTTCTAAGTGTTCTAGAAGCGATTTGAGCGTAAAAACATGCTCAAATCACCAACTTAAAATCGCCGTTTTAAATCCATCAAGGTGACGTTTTAAAGCTTAAAATGATGTTTTCAGTGCTAGTGTGAACGAGTTGAGCGAAATGATGTACTTCAATCACGGACCTAAAAGAGACCTAATAAATGGAAATTGCAGAACTTAGCAAGTCGGGAATCATGTTTTCGGCGCTCAAACTATCGAGATGAGCGAAGTAACCCGTTGACATGAGAAACCTATAACTCTCTTGTAAACTGAAAAGAAACGATCTTAGAACCATCAAAATATCGTTTTTAGTCTTCTAGAAGCGATTTGAGCGTTAAAACATGCTCAAATCACCAACTTAAAATCGCCGTTTTATGTCGATCAAGGTGACGTTTTAAAGCTTAAAATGATGTTTTCAGTGCTAAAGTGAACGAGTTGAGCGAAATGATGTACTTCAATCACGGACCTAAAAGAGACCTTCTAAATGGAAATTGCAGAACTTAGCAAGGCCGGAATCAGGTTTTCGACGCTCAAACCATCGGAATGAGCGAATTGACATGTTGAAATGAGAAACCTATAACTTTCTTGTAAGCAGAAAAGAAACGATCTTAGAACCATCAAAATCGCGTTTTAAGCGCTCTAAAAGCGATTTGAACGTATAAACATGCTCAAATCACCAACTAAATATTGCTGTTTTAAATCGATCAGGGTGACGTTTTAGAGCTTAAAATGATTTTTTCAGTGCTAAAGTGAACGAGTTGAGCGAAATGATGTACTGCAAACACGGACCTAAAAGAGACACAATAAATGGAAATTGCAGAACTGAGCAAGTCGGGAATCATGTTTTCGGTGCTCAAACTATCGAGATGAGCGAAGTAACCCGTTGACATGAGAAACCGAAAACTCTCTAGTAAACTTAACAGCAACGATCTTAGAACCATCAAAATTGCGTTTTAAGTGTTCTAGAAGCGATTTGAGCGTAAAAACATGCTCAAATCACCAACTAAAAATCGCCGTTTTATGTCGATCAGGGCGACGTTTTAGAGCTTAAAATGATGTTTTCAGTGCTAAAGTGAACGAGTTGAGTGCAATGATGTACTGCAATAACGGACCTAAAAGAGACCTTCTAAATGGAAATTGCAGAACTTAGCAAGTCGGGAATCAGGTTTTCGGCGCTCAAACCATCGGGATAAGCGAAATGACATGTTGAAATGAGAAACCTATAACTTGCTTGTACACTGAACAGAAACGATCTTAGAACCATAAAAATCGCGTTTTAACCGCTCTAGAAGCGATTTGAACGTAAAAACATGCTCAAATCACCAACGAAAAGTTGCTGTTTTAAATCGATCAGGGTGACGTTTTAGAGCTTAAAATGATGTTTTCAGTGCTAAAGTGAACGAGTTGAGCGCAATAATGTACTGCAATCACGGACCTAAAAGAGACCTAATAAATGGAAATTGCAGAACTTAGCAAGTCGGGAATCAGGTTTTTGGCGCCCAAACTATCGAGATGAGCGAAGTAACCCCTTGACATGAGAAACCTATAACTCTCTTGTAAACTGAAAAGAAACGATCTTAGAACCAGCAAAATTGCGTTTTACCCGTTCTAGAACGATTTGAGCGTGAAAACATGCTCAAAAGTAGGTATGGTGCAGGTATAGAACACTTACGTCAGCATTTTTTGAGGAGCTCTTACCCGTGTCAGTTAGTTACCAGGCTATGATGTGTATACCGTGGCGCGCGCATGTTAACCGGAAGTTCTGTTTTTACCGCGAAAACCATTGAGACGAGTTATGTTAATTACGAAGTTCACTATTTAGCTAAACTCACAAGAGTGTGTCAGTGTACTTGCCTAAACTTTTGAAAGTTATATCATCAAACAAGACACATTTGAGGTTGTTCTATAAAGTCATGCTGCTACAAAGGGATTACACAAATGTTGACTGGCGAGATCCTTTACGGTTGCTTGAAGCAATTTTTGCTGATTTTGTAGCAAGTGAAATTAAGCAGTTGTTTGGAACATGCGATTGTGCAGTAGATGATGCTTGGCATACCTTTGGTGTGGAAACGGTAAAACGCTTGAAAAATAGCGAACTAGTTTGGGGCTCGTTTCTTGAGGCGGCAAAAATATTGAAGATTGATTGGTGTAGTGGTGTGAAAGAACACTTCAAAGGATCACAGGATGAGGATATAGACCTTCAATTTGTTTATGAGTTAGAGGAACTGTATAATTTAGAGAAAGGCCGTGACGTTCAGTGCATATTGAACTATTTGTACTATTGGAGGGATGGAAAATAACTATCGCTTTTTAAAAAATTATATAATTTATATGTATTTTGTAGTATTCTTTAAACACATCTATCATGCAGGCCAGATATTTCTGAGGCTATTGATGCTAGTGTATTTAAATGAAGCTCTATTATTATGCTTATTAGTTCTAACCATGATATAACCAAGAAAATGTCAGTCTCATATACACAACAGTCAAAATCCCTAGGTCGGTCGTATAGGAGTTTGTCAGCTTGTTCCAGACGAGGACAGTTATATTGATCTAAGAGCGATTGAGCACGACATGGATTTGAAAATAATGATAAAAGAATGTGAGAATTATGAGCAATTAGATTTCCTTGCTCAGATTTTTATCTTTAACGAGGAAGAAGAGCAATGCGCTATGATACGTACATGTTCAGGGATGTACATTCGATGTACGTACGGAAGTACGCCTACCAGCCTATGTAATCAAAGCTGCTTGTCTAAGGACTCTAAATATTATTCTGCTTTTAATTTTCTCTTTTAATTATTGGCTTCATAACACATATAGAACAATCAGTTTGATTCACCCCTTTGTCAATAGAGTATTAATTTCTTAGTTTTATGTCTGCACATAATCGCTTTGCAACGCTGAATACAAAGTTTCAGAAGGGAGATAAAGGGGATATGGCGAATGCAAAAATGTATACATTTTTAGAGCAAAATATTGATGGAAAGACGTTTCTTCAGTTGCGTAAATGATCACACAGATTAGCATTTGGAATATTATATTTTGTAAAGTATTAAGACTAGTATTGCTATATCTTGTTACAATTTCATGTCCCGTACAATTTTACGCGATGAGCAGATGAGCACCTGCTCATAACTGCTCACGACCACTTGCTCATACGCTCATATGGCCTGATGTTACTCGCCAGGTTAGTATAGCTATATTTTGATAGTCTTGTACAAGTTTATGTAATGACCAGATGAGTTCATAACTGCTCATGAACACATGCTCGTACGCTCATAAGGCCCGATGTTGCCCGATGGCCCGGTCAAATATGAAACATACCATTTTTAAATCTGATTGGTTTTAAGTTATCCAACCAACAGTAAAAATTAAAATGTTAAATTTGAGTCGATAAGAGCATACTGCTTGCAACTTTCACAGAGATAAGACTTTTAGATGGCCAGTTTAATGGAGAACTTTTTGCGGTTACATGACTTAAACAAGTGTGTGGCAGAGCCTAGAAAAAGAGTTGCATATTTGAAGAAAAAGAGGACTGCTTTATACCTTCGCAAACGGAGGGTTGGCGTACAAACCTGGATGTTAAACAGTATGGTAGACGATGCATGCCGTAACCTTAAAGAAATTAGAAGACTTAGAAACAACTGGGGAACGCTGTGCCAGAGTTTGTTATGTAGGAAGTTGGCCTTGTCTGTCGCACATGACATTTGTCAAAACGTTTGTGAGAAGGAATTAATAGAACAAACATTATGAAACTTTTAAAAAATAGCTGTAGCATATAAAGGCTATATACACCTGTTGTCGTCGTTTTATTTGCATGTCCTCAATACATCCACCCTACATTGATGTCACATCGATTCCAAATAGACCCACATCGACCTCTGGTCAACCTCATATAAGCAAGTGCTCATACCAATAGTTGGGACCTACATAGTAGGCCATAACTGTCAATACCTAACAGGTAGGGACTTATCAACATTTGAGTACCTGCTCATAACTTCTTATGAGCACTTGCTCACATGCTCACAAAAATACAGTGCTGCTCAACGACAAGGCATTTGTACACAATCAGTTCTAGCGGAATGAGCTGCAAATTTTGCGGGAAAACATTTAATCGTGGTTTCAATCTACGTCGACACGAAAAAGAGTATTGTCCGCTGAAAAGCGAAGAGAGAGAAATGTCAGAAACGGAAAGTCAGACAGTGGACTCAGAGGATGATGCTTCGAGCGTTGCAACTCACGGGTCTGAAAGTCCGATGACAACAGACAGTGAGACGGAAACTGAGGAGGAAGAAGCGGATCCTTGGATGCCTATGGTAGAAGAAGCGATGCAAAAGTATCAGGCGGCTTTTCAGGAAACAAAGATGAATTTGACTAATAGTGGTCTGGATGAGCAAACCGCTGGAGAAACAGCTTACTCTAATATTCTGCCTGAGCTCCAAAAGGAATTGAGAAGTATCTATTTGCAGCGTCTCCAATGGATACAACAACTAAAGAAAGATCCAGTGCATAAGAAAATAATGCAAACAAAGGATGCGTTCGTGAATGATGAGGATTTTGAGCCAGAAGAGGCTATGGAAGCAGCTGTCAATAAGAGAAAATTTCTTATCAACAGACATTTAAAAGACTACAATTTCACTGAGGACAGTGATGATGAAGAAGATTATTAACTACATTAATATTTGTCATATTGTTCTCAATAAAATTATATATACCTATCCGAGTTTGGTATTATTTTAATACATGGGAGGGTTATAACTGTCGGGCCATCAGGCCTTATGAGCGTATGAGCATGTGCTCATGAGCAGTTATGAGCAGGTGCTCATCCGCTCATCTCATAAACTATTTTTCCGTAGCTCAAAAGTTCAAAAAAAATTAAAAACATTTCTTAAGTTATACAAAGTAGGCATTTCATTGGTAAAAGCCTTGTAAAAGTCGCTGTTGTCTAAAAGTTCATTTTAAATGGGGAAATTCATCGCATTACGTCTCATGTTGTCCGATATATAAATTAAGTACCATCTTACACCACATATTGTTTTCTCATGTCACATATTTTTTTCTCATTTCATCAACAATTATTAATTCCCCCTGCGGTGTTATTAAAAATTCAATGTGTCAAACTCAGTTACAAAATACACAACACTGCGTGGGATGGAGATTATACCCTCTCTTAATTATCCCAATTAAATTGCCTCAGAAAACTATGATAATTTGTATAGACTTCGATCAGATGATATGAGTATAGTCAAACTTTCAATAAAACTTATTCCTTCTCGTTAGACCGAACGTCAGTGCAACAAATAGTATTTCGACATGATGGTGCAATCGTGGGGAAATTCCGTTGCACGCGATCGAAACCTTTTAGAACCTTCTAGAACAAAATTTGCATAACCTACGGGCTACGGCAAGAAAGGGACCTACCTATAACCAGAAATATAAACACAATAATCACAGCAAGCATAACCGTAGGACCTACTGAGCAACAATGAAGTTTACCTAGTCTAGAGATAACACGATTAACATATTCATGACCTCAGTACAAACACAATCAAATAACCTAAGGCTCTCAAAGACTATAATTATAGTAATCAACAACGCACAATAATCAACATGGAAAGCCGAATTGGTAAGCATTTAATATCAATTATTTTATTTTTTTGTATTTGTAGTCCTATAAGTCCACTTTCATTTTTTATCTTTTAGACACTTCCCAAATTTTCAGGGTACACTAATAATCATAACGCAAACTAACCCGTATAAATTTAATTAGCATTAACACCTGGTCTACAATGAAAAACGGAACGACACCAAACCACGATCCACAGCATGAAAGCAGAATGACTCCTACTGATGTATCTTTGTAAATAACCCAACCACAGCAAGAAGTAAAGAACAAAATAACGCATGACCTACAGAAAGAAAAGAATCTTCCTGACCTTGAAACAAGACGATCATCACAGTAAGAACCGAACAACGCATGACCTACAGCAAGAAAGGAATCTACCTATATACTCTGTAGGAGTTTAAATAAACTCAGCAATCACAGCAATAACGAAATAATGCATGACCTACAGAAAGAAAAGAATCTTCCTGACCTTGAAAATGAATCTGTTTACTCTATAGGAGTCGAAATAAACTCAACAATCACAGCAAGAACTGAATAACGCATAACCTACGGGCTACGGCAAGAAAGGGACCTACCTATAACCAGAAATATAAACACAATAATCACAGCAAGCATAACAGTAGGACCTACTGAGCAACAATGAAGTTTACCTAGTCTAGAGATAACACGGTTAATATATTCATGACCTCAGTACAAACACAATCAAATAACCTAAGGCTCTCAAAGACTATATAGTAATCAACAACGCACAATAATCAACATGGAAAGCCGAATTGGTAAGCATTCAATATCAATTATTCTATTTCTTGTATTTGTAGTTCTATAAGTTCACTTTCATTTTTTATCTTTTAGACACTTCATGCAAATGAATCATTTGTAATAAACTGTGTATATAACTAACTACATACGTGAACAAATTATTAACATAAATATGGAAAAACGGAAAATATTTATTAACCATAAAGTAAAATCTCATTGTTTTTTCTCATATTTTAGATACATGTTCCCTGTGTAATGAATTTATAATGAAACCGGCATGCGGACATGTGCTGCGTGCTAACGAAATGGAACAATTCCTTCTAAATTTTAATGAAGCATTTTTCTGCCCCACATGCAGGCAAGTCTTAGCATATACCTATATTGTTTTATGCATAAGAATAATTAATTTCGCAGCATTATTTTGTAACGTGAAGTCTGACAGTTCATTGTTTTCGTTTTAGAGCTCCTGATCCGGAAACGGATGAATTATTTAAAAGCCCCACTTTTTGGTTAAATTTAATGGCGTATGTATTTCCTTAATAAACTATATCATCTCTTAAAAGCTTGAAATATTAACATTATTTTACTTGTCTTTTACAGAGTAATTGGTGAAGTCTTATTCAATTAGTTTATGTACCGTAAAATGTCCTTAATTTTTATATTTTTATATACATATATACATAATCATTTTGTAAAAGTATAGCTGTATAAAATAAAACTGATAACTACAATAGTTCCCGAGTTTTAGTTTTAAGTTTTTTTCGTTCTCTTGAACAAAGTTCTTTCCTCCAGTCTTGACATGTGTACTTCAAAAGTTCAAGTCCATTTACTGTTGGTTTCATATCTTGTAAACTGTTCATACAATTTTGAACAATTGTCGCTTCAGACACAGAATTCACTGCTTCATCAAAATATAAACACATCCGTTCATCCACTTCCATCATCATGCTGACGTTGCGAAGGATGATCAATAAGACAACCATTGCAGTATTCCGTTACTAAGACCATGACACGGGATGCAGTTTCCTCTGCGTAACACTTCAACAATTTTTCTTCAATCATTATTTGACGATTACTTAAAAAATTTTCTAAGTGACTTATGTCAATTGGTGCTATCTTCTTAAGGTTATCACTTTGAAAAGCCATTTTGCAAACAAAAAGCACGTCTACACGGTAGCAATTGCTAAATTAGACTAAACAGTAAACGAATAACAGATCACCTTGAAAAGCCATTTTGCAAGCAAAAACTTTAAAACCTGACGCATAGCGCAGGTATTTCCGGTCAACATGCGCGCGCCACGGTATACACATCATAGCCTGGTAACTAACTGACACGGGTAAGAGCTCCTCAAAAAATGCTGACGTAAGTGTTCTATACCTGCACCATACCTACTCTCAAATCACCAACTTAAAATCGCCGTTTTAAATCGATCAGGGAGACGTTTTTGATTTTAAAATGATGTTTTCTGTGCTAAAGTGAACGAGTTGAGCGCAATGATGTACTGCATTCACGGACCTAAAAGAGACCTAATAAATGGAAATTGCAGAACTTAGCAAGTCGGGAATCATGTTTTCGGCGCTCAAACTATCGAGATGAGCGAAGTAACCCGTTGACATGAGAAACCTTTAACTCTTTTGTAAACTGAAAGGAAACGATCTTAGAACCATCAAAATTGCGTTTTTAGTCTTCTAGATGCGATTTGAGCGTTAAAACATGCTCAAATCACCAACTTAAAATCGCCGTTTTATGTCGGTCAAGGTGACGTTTTAAAGCTTAAAATGATGTTTTCAGTGCTAAAGTAAACGAGTTGAGCGAAATGATGTACTGCAATCACGGACCAAAAAGAGACCTTCTAAATGGTAATTGCAGAACTTAGCAAGGCCGGAATTAGGTTTTCGACGCTCAAACCATCGGGATGAGCGAAATGACATGTTGAAATGAGAAACCTATAACTTTCTTGTAAGCAGAAAAGAAACGATCTTAGAACCATCAAAATCGCGTTTTAAGCGTTCTAGAAGCGATTTGAACGTAAAAACATGCTCAAATCGCCAACGAAAAATTGCTGTTTTAAATCGATCAGGGTGACGTTTTAGAGCTTAAAATGATGTTTTCAGTGCTAAAGTGAACGAGTTGAGCGCAATAATGTACTGCAATCACGGACCTAAAAGAGACCTAATAAATGGAAATTGCAGAACTTAGCAAGTCGGGAATCAGGTTTTTGGCGCCCAAACTATCGAGATGAGCGAAGTAACCCCTTGACATGAGAAACCTATAACTCTCTTGTAAACTGAAAAGAAACGATCTTAGAACCAGCAAAATTGCGTTTTACCCGTTCTAGAACGATTTGAGCGTGAAAACATGCTCAAATCACCAACTTAAAATCGCCGTTTTAAATCGATCAGGGAGACGTTTTTGATTTTAAAATGATGTTTTCTGTGCTAAAGTGAACGAGTTGAGCGCAATGATGTACTGCATTCACGGACCTAAAAGAGACCTAATAAATGGAAATTGCAGAACTTAGCAAGTCGGGAATCATGTTTTCGGCGCTCAAACTATCGAGATGAGCGAAGTAACCCGTTGACATGAGAAACCTTTAACTCTTTTGTAAACTGAAAGGAAACGATCTTAGAACCATCAAAATTGCGTTTTTAGTCTTTTAGATGCGATTTGAGCGTTAAAACATGCTCAAATCACCAACTTAAAATCGCCGTTTTATGTCGGTCAAGGTGACGTTTTAAAGCTTAAAATGATGTTTTCAGTGCTAAAGTAAACGAGTTGAGCGAAATGATGTACTGCAATCACGGACCAAAAAGAGACCTTCTAAATGGTAATTGCAGAACTTAGCAAGGCCGGAATTAGGTTTTCGACGCTCAAACCATCGGGATGAGCGAAATGACATGTTGAAATGAGAAACCTATAACTTTCTTGTAAGCAGAAAAGAAACGATCTTAGAACCATCAAAATCGCGTTTTAAGCGTTCTAGAAGCGATTTGAACGTAAAAACATGCTCAAATCGCCAACGAAAAATTGCTGTTTTAAATCGATCAGGGTGACGTTTTAGAGCTTAAAATGATGTTTTCAGTGCTAAAGTGAACGAGTTGAGCGCAATAATGTACTGCAATCACGGACCTAAGTGAGACCTAATAGATGGAAATTGCAGAACTTTGGAAGTCGGGAATCAGGTTTTCGGCGCTCAAACTATCCAGATGAGCGAAGTAACCCGTTGACGTGAGAAACCTATAACTCTCTTGTAAACAGAAAAAAAACGATCTTAGAACCAGCAAAATTGCGTTCTAAGTGTTCTAGAAGCGATTTGAGCGTAAAAACATGCTCAAATCACCAACTTAAAATCGCCGTTTTAAATCCATCAGGGTGACGTTTTAGAGCTTAAATTGATGTTTTCAGTGCTAAAGTGAACGAGTTGAGCGCAATGATGTACCGCAATCATGGACCTAAAAGATACCTTCTAAATGGAAATTGCAGAACTTAGCAAGTCGGGAATCAGGTTTTCGGTCCTCAAACCAACAGGATGAGCGAAATGACATGTTGAAATGAGAAACCTATAAATTTCTTGTACACTGAAAAGAAACGATCTTAGAACACTCAAAATCGCGTTTTAAGCGTTCTAGAAGCGATTTGAACGTAAAAACATGCTCAAATCACCAACTAAAAGTTGCTGTTTTAAATCGATCAGGGTGACGTTTTAAAGCCTAAAATGATGTTTTCAGTGCTAAAGTGAACGAGTTGAGTGCAATGATGTACTGCATTCACGGACCTAAAAGAGACCTAATAAATGGAAATTGCAGAACTTAGCAAGTCGGGAATCATGTTTTCGGCGCTCAAACTATCGAGATGAGCGAAGTAACCCGTTGACATGAGAAACCTATAACTCTCTTGTAAACTGAAAAGAAACGATCTTAGAACCATCAAAATATCGTTTTTAGTCTTCTAGAAGCGATTTGAGCGTTAAAACATGCTCAAATCACCAACTTAAAATCGCCGTTTTATGTCGATCAAGGTGACGTTTTAAAGCTTAAAATGATGTTTTCAGTGCTAAAGTGAACGAGTTGAGCGAAATGATGTACTGCAATCACGGACCTAAAAGAGACCTTCTAAATGGAAATTGCAGAACTTAGCAAGGCCGGAATCAGGTTTTCGACGCTCAAACTATCGGAATGAGCGAATTGACATGTTGAAATGAGAAACCTATAACTTTCTTGTAAGCAGAAAAGAAACGATCTTAGAACCATCAAAATCGCGTTTTAAGCGCTCTAAAAGCGATTTGAACGTAAAAACATGCTCAAATCACCAACTAAATATTGCTTATTTAAATCGATCAGGGTGACGTTTTAGAGCTTAAAATGATTTTTTCAGTGCTAAAGTGAAAAAGTTGAGCGAAATGATGTACTGCAATCACGGACCTAAAAGAGACACAATAAATGGAAATTGCAGAACTGAGCAAGTCGGGAATCATGTTTTCGGCGCTCAAACTATCGAGATGAGCGAAGTAACCCGTTGACATGAGAAACCGAAAACTCTCTAGTAAACTTAACAGAAACGATCTTAGAACCATCAAAATATCGTTTTACCTGTTCTAGAACGATTTGAGCGTGAAAACATGCTCAAATCACCAACTAAAAATTATTGTTTTAAATCGCTCAGGGTGACGTTTTAGAGCTTAAAATGATGTTTTCAGTGCTAAAGTGAACGAGTTGAGCGCAATAATGTACTGCAATGACGGACCTAAAAGAGACCCAATAAATCGAAATTGCAGAACTTAGCAAGTCGGGAATCAGGTTTTTGGCGCCCAAACTATCGAGATGAGCGAAGTAACCCCTTGACATGAGAAACCTATAACTCTCTTGTAAACTGAAAAGAAACGATCTTAGAACCAGCAAAATTGCGTTTTACCCGTTCTAGAACGATTTGAGCGTGAAAACATGCTCAAATCACCAACTTAAAATCGCCGTTTTAAATCGATCAGAGAGACGTTTTTGATTTTAAAATGATGTTTTCAGTGCTAAAGTGAACGAGTTGAGCGCAATGATGTACTGCATTCACGGACCTAAAAGAGACCTTCTAAATTGAAATTGCAGAACTAAGCATGTCGGGAATCATATTTTCGGCTCTCAAACCATCGAGATTAGCAAAATAACACCTTGACATGAGAAACGTAGAGCTTACTTGTGAACTGAGAAGAAACGATCTTAGAACCATCAAAATCGCGTTTTAAGCATTCTAGAAGCGATTTGAACGTAAAAACATGCTTAAATCACCAACTAAAAGTTGCCGTTTTAAATCGATCAGGGTGACGTTTTAAAGCATAAAATGATGTTTTCAGTGCTAAAGTGAACGAGTTGAGTGCAATGATGTACTGCAATCAGGGACCTAAAAGAGACATTCTAAATGTAAATTAAAGAACTTAGCAAGTCGGGAATCAGGTTTTCGGCGCTAAAACCATCGGGATGAGCGAAATGACATGTTGAAATCAGAAACCTATAACTTGCTTCTAAACAGAACAGAAACGATCTTAGAACCAACAAAATCGCGTTTTAAGCGTTCTAGAAGCGATTTGAGCGTAAAATTATGCTCAAATCACCAACTAAAAGTTGCCGTTTTAAATCAATCAGGGTGACGTTTTAAAGCTTAAAATGATGTTTTTAGTGCTAAAGTGAACGAGTTGAGCGCAATGATGTACTGCATTCACGGACCTAAAAAAGACCTAATAAATGGAAATTTCAGAACTTAGCAAGTCGGGAATCATGTTTTCGGCGCTCAAACTATCGAGATGAGCGAAGAAACCCGTTGACATGAGAAACCTATAACTCTCTTGTAAACTGAAAAGAAACGATCTTAGAACCATCAAAATTGCGTTTTTAGTCTTCTAGAAGCTTTTTGAGCGTTAAAACATGCTCAAATCACCAACTTAAAATCGCCGTTTTATGTCGATCAAGGTGACGTTTTAAAGCTTAAAATGATGTTTTCAGTGCTAAAGTGAACGAGTTGAGCGAAATGATGTACTGCAATCACGGACCTAAAAGAGACCTTCTAAATGGAAATTGCAGAACTTAGCAAGGCCGGAATCAGGTTTTCGACGCTCAAACCATCGGGATGAGCGAATTGACATGTTGAAATGAGAAACCTATAACTTTCTTGTAAGCAGAAAAGAAACGATCTTAGAACCATCAAAATCGCGTTCTAAGCGCTCTAAAAGCGATTTGAACGTAAAAACATGCTCAAATCACCAACTAAATATTGCTGTTTTAAATCGATCAGGGTGACGTTTTAGAGCTTAAAATGATGTTTTCAGTGCTAAAGTGAACGAGTTGAGCGCAATAACGTACTGCAATGACGGACCTAAAAGAGACACAATAAATGGAAATTGCAGAACTTAGCAAGTCGGGAATCATGTTTTCGGCGCTCAAACTATCGAGATGAGCGAAGTAACCCGTTGACATGAGAAACCTATAACTCTCTTGTAAACTGAAAAGAAACGATCTTAGAACCATCAAAATTGCGTTTTTAGTTTTCTAGAAGCGATTTGAGCGTTAAAACATGCTCAAATCACCAACTTAAAATCGCCGATTTATGTCGATCAAGGTGACGTTTTCAAGCTTAAATTGATGTTTTCAGTGCTAAAGTGAACGAGTAGAGCGAAATGATGTACTGCAATCACGGACCTAAAAGAGACCTTCTAAATGGAAATTGCAGAACTTAGCAAGTCGGGAATCAGGTTTTCGGTCCTCAAACCAACGGGATGAACGAAATGACATGTTGAAATGAGAAACCTCTAACTTGCTTGTAAACTGAAAAGAAACAATCTTAGAACACTCAAGATCGCGTTTTAAGCGTTCTAGAAGCGATTTCAACGTAAAAACATGCTCAAATCACCATTTAAAAGTTGCCGTTTTAAATCGATCAGGGTGACGCTTTAAAGCCTAAAATGATGTTTTCAGTGCTAAAGTGAACGAGTTGAGCTCAATGATGTACTGCATTCACGGACCTAAAAGAGACCTAATAAATGGAAATTGCAGAACTTAGCAAGTCGGGAATCATGTTTTCGGCGCTCAAACTATCGAGATGAGCGAAGTAACCCGTTGACATGAGAAACCTATAACTCTCTAGTAAACTGAACAGAAACGATCTTAGAACCATCAAAATTGCGTTTTACCCGTTCTAGAACGATTTGAGCGTGAAAACATGCTCAAATCACCAACTTAAAATCGCCGTTTTAAATCGATCAGGGTGACGTTTTTGAGTTTAAAATGATGTTTTCAGTGCTAAAGTGAACGAGTTGAGCGAAATGATGTACTGCAATCACGGACCTAAAAGAGACGTTCTAAATGGAAATTGCAGAACTTAGCAAGTCGGGAATCAGGTTTTCGGTCCTCAAACCAACGGGATGAGCGAAATGACATGTTGAAATGAGAAACCTATAACTTGCTTGTAAACTGAAAAAAAACGATCTTAGAACACTCAAGATCGCGTTTTAAGCGTTCTAGAAGCGATTTCAACGTAAAAACATGCTCAAATCACCAACTAAAAGTTGCCGTTTTAAATCGATCAGGGTGAAACTTTAAAGCCTAAAATGATGTTTTCAGTGCTAAAGTGAACGAGTTGAGCTCAATGATGTACTGCATTCACGGACCTAAAAGAGACCTAATAAATGGAAATTGCAGAACTTAGCAAGTCGGGAATCATGTTTTCGGCGCTCAAACTATCGAGATGAGCGAAGTAACCCGTTGACATGAGAAACCTATAACTCTCTAGTAAACTGAACAGAAACGATCTTAGAAGCATCAAAATTGCGTTTTACCCGTTCTAGAACGATTTGAGCGTGAAAACATGCTCAAATCACCAACTTAAAATCGCCGTTTTAAATCGATCAGGGTGACGTTTTTGAGTTTAAAATGATGTTTTCAGTGCTAAAGTGAACGAGTTGAGCGAAATGATGTACTGCAATCACGGACCTAAAAGAGACCTTCTAAATGGAAATTGCAGAACTTAGCAAGGCCGGAATCAGGTTTTCGACGCTCAAACCATCGCGATGAGCGAAATGACATGTTGAAATGAGAAACCTATAACTTTCTTGTAAGCAGAAATGAAACGATCTTAGAACCATCAAAATCACCTTTTAAGCGTTCTAGAAGCGATTTGAACGTAAAAATATGCTCAAATCCCCAACTAAAAGTTGCCGTTTTAAATCAATCAGGGTGACGTTTTAAAGCTTAAAATGATGTTTTCTGTGCTAAAGTGAACGAGTTGAGCGCAATGATGTACTGCATTCACGGACCTAAAAGAGACCTTCTAAATGGAAATTGCAGAACTTAGCAAGTCGGGAATCAGGTTTTCGGTCCTCAAACCAACGGGATGAGCGAAATGACATGTTGAAATGAGAAACCTATAACTTGCTTGTAAACTGAAAAGAAACGATCTTAGAACACTCAAGATCGCGTTTTAAGCGTTCTAGAAGCGACTTCAACGTAAAAACATGCTCAAATCACCAACTAAAAGTTGCCGTTTTAAATCGATCAGGGTGACGCTTTAAAGCCTAAAATGATGTTTTCAGTGCTAAAGTGAACGAGTTGAGCTCAATGATGTACTGCATTCACGGACCTAAAAGAGACCTAATAAATGGAAATTGCAGAACTTAGCAAGTCGGGAATCAGTTTTTCGGCGCTCAAACTATCGAGATGAGAAAAGTAACCCGTTGACATGAGAAACCTATAACTCTCTAGTAAACTGAACAGAAACGATCTTAGAAGCATCAAAATTGCGTTTTACCCGTTCTAGAACGATTTGAGCGTGAAAACATGCTCAAATCACCATCTTAAAATCGCCATTTTAAATCGATCAGGGTGACGTTTTTGAGTTTAAAATGATGTTTTCAGTGCTAAAGTGAACGAGTTGAGCGAAATGATGTACTGCAATCACGGACCTAAAAGAGACCTTCTAAATGGAAATTGCAGAACTTAGCAAGTCGGGAATCAGGTTTTCGGTCCTCAAACCAACGGGATGAGCGAAATGACATGTTGAAATGAGAAACCTATAACTTGCTTGTAAACTGAAAATAAACGATCTTAGAACACTCAAGATCGCGTTTTAAGCGTTCTAGAAGCGATTTCAACGTAAAAACATGCTCAAATCACCAACTAAAAGTTGCCGTTTTAAATCGATCAGGGTGACGCTTTAAAGCCTAAAATGATGTTTTCAGTGCTAAAGTGAACGAGTTGAGCTCAATGATGTACTGCATTCACGGACCTAAAACAGACCTAATAAATGGAAATTGCAGAACTTAGCAAGTCGGGAATCATGTTTTCGGCGCTCAAACTATCGAGATGAGCGAAGTAACCCGTTGACATTAGAAACCTATAACTCTCTAGTAAACTGAACAGAAACGATCTTAGAAGCATCAAAATTGCGTTTTACCCGTTCTAGAACGATTTGAGCGTGAAAACATGCTCAAATCACCAACTTAAAATCGCCGTTTTAAATCGATCAGGGTGACGTTTTTGAGTTTAAAATGATGTTTTCAGTGCTAAAGTGAACGAGTTGAGCGAAATGATGTACTGCAATCACGGACCTAAAAGAGACCTTCTAAATGGAAATTGCAGAACTTAGCAAGGCCGGAATCAGGTTTTCGACGCTCAAACCATCGGGATGAGCGAAATGACATGTTGAAATGAGAAACCTATAACTTTCTTGTAAGCAGAAATGAAACGATCTTAGAACCATCAAAATCACCTTTTAAGCGTTCTAGAAGCGATTTGAACGTAAAAATATGCTCAAATCCCCAACTAAAAGTTGCCGTTTTAAATCAATCAGGGTGACGTTTTAAAGCTTAAAATGATGTTTTCTGTGCTAAAGTGAACGAGTTGAGCGCAATGATGTACTGCATTCACGGACCTAAAAGAGACCTTCTAAATGGAAATTGCAGAACTTAGCAAGTCAGGAATCATGTTTTCGGCGCTCAAACTATCGAGATGAGCGAAGTAACCCGTTGACATGAGAAACCTATAACTCTCTAGTAAACTGAACAGAAACGATCTTAGAACCATCAAAATTGCGTTTTACCCGTTCTAGAACGATTTGAGCGTGAAAACATGCTCAAATCACACACTTAAAATCGCCGTTTTTAAATCGATCAGGGTGACGTTTTTGAGTTTAAAATGATGTTTTCAGTGCTAAAGTGAACGAGTTGAGCGAAATGATGTACTGCAATCACGGACCTAAAAAAGACCTTCTAAATGGAAATTGCAGAACTTAGCAAGGCCGGAATCAGGTTTTCGACGCTCAAACCATCGGGATGAGCGAAATGACATGTTGAAATGAGAAACCTATAACTTTCTTGTAAGCAGAAAAGAAACGATCTTAGAACCATCAAAATCACCTTTTAAGCGTTCTAGAAGCGATTTGAACGTAAAAATATGCTCAAATCACCAACTAAAAGTTGCCGTTTTAAATGAATCAGGGTGACGTTTTAAAGCTTAAAATGATGTTTTCTGTGCTAAATTGAACGAGTTGAGCGCAATGATGTACTGCATTCACGGACCTAAAAGAGACCTAATAAATGGAAATTGCAGAACTTAGCAAGTCGGGAATCATGTTTTCGGCGCTCAAACTATCGAGATGAGCGAAGTAACCCGTTGACATGAGAAACCTTTAACTCTTTTGTAAACTGAAAAGAAACGATCTTAGAACCATCAAAATTGCGTTTTTAGTCTTCTAGATGCGATTTGAGCGTTAAAACATGCTCAAATCACCAACTTAAAATCGCCGTTTTATGTCGGTCAAGGTGACGTTTTAAAGCTTAAAATGATGTTTTCAGTGCTAAAGTAAACGAGTTGAGCGAAATGATGTACTGCAATCACGGACCAAAAAGAGACCTTCTAAATGGAAATTGCAGAACTTAGCAAGGCCGGAATTAGGTTTTCGACGCTCAAACCATCGGGATGAGCGAAGTAACCCGTTGACATGAGAAACCTATAACTTTCTTGTAAGCAGAAAAGAAACGATCTTAGAACCATCAAAATCGCGTTTTAAGCGTTCTAGAAGCGATTTGAACGTAAAAACATGCTCAAATCGCCAACGAAAAATTGCTGTTTTAAATCGATCAGGGTGACGTTTTAGAGCTTAAAATGATGTTTTCAGTGCTAAAGTGAACGAGTTGAGCGCAATAATGTACTGCAATCACGGACCTAAGTGAGACCTAATAGATGGAAATTGCAGAACTTTGGAAGTCGGGAATCAGGTTTTCGGCGCTCAAACTATCGAGATGAGCGAAGTAACCCGTTGACATGAGAAACCTATAACTCTCTTGTAAACTGAAAAGAAACGATCTTAGAACCAGCAAAATTGCGTTTTAAGTGTTCTAGAAGCGATTTGAGCGTAAAAACATGCTCAAATCACCAACTTAAAATCGCCGTTTTAAATCCATCAGGGTGACGTTTTAGAGCTTAAATTGATGTTTTCAGTGCTAAAGTGAACGAGTTGAGCGCAATGATGTACCGCAACATGGGCCTAAAAGAGACCTTCTAAATGGAAATTGCAGAACTTAGCAAGTCGGGAATCAGGTTTTCGATCCTCAAACCAACGGGATGAGCGAAATGACATGTTGAAATGAGAAACCTATAACTTGCTTGTACACTGAAAAGAAACGATCTTAGAACACTCAAAATCGCGTTTTAAGCGTTCTAGAAGCGATTTGAACGTAAAAACATGCTCAAATCACCAACTAAAAGTTGCTGTTTTAAATCGATCAGGGTGACGTTTTAAAGCCTAAAATGATGTTTTCAGTGCTAAAGTGAACGAGTTGAGTGCAATGATGTACTGCATTCACGGACCTAAAAGAGACCTAATAAATGGAAATTGCAGAACTTAGCAAGTCGGGAATCATGTTTTCGGCGCTCAATCTATCGAGATGAGCGAAGTAACCCGTTGACATGAGAAACCGAAAACTCTCTAGTAAACTTAACAGAAACGATCTTAGAACCATCAAAATTGCGTTTTACCTGTTCTAGATGCGATTTGAGCGTTGAAACATGCTCAAATCACCAACTTAAAATCGCCGTTTTATGTCGGTCAAGGTGACGTTTTAAAGCTTAAAATGATGTTTTCAGTGCTAAAGTAAACGACTTGAGCGAAATGATGTACTGCAATCACGGACCAAAAAGAGACCTTCTAAATGGAAATTGCAGAACCTAGCAAGGCCGGAATTAGGTTTTCGACGCTCAAACCATCGGGATGAGCGAAATGACATGTTGAAATGAGAAACCTATAACTTTCTTGTAAGCAGAAAAGAAACGATCTTAGAACCATCAAAATCGCGTTTTAAGCGTTCTAGAAGCGATTTGAACGTAAAAACATGCTCAAATCGCCAACGAAAAATTGCTGTTTTAAATCGATCAGGGTGACGTTTTAGAGCTTAAAATGATGTTTTCAGTGCTAAAGTGAACGAGTTGAGCGCAATAATGTACTGCAATCACGGACCTAAGTGACACCTAATAGATGGAAATTGCAGAACTTTGGAAGTCGGGAATCAGGTTTTCGGCGCTCAAACTATCCAGATGAGCGAAGTAACCCGTTGACATGAGAAACCTATAACTCTCTTGTAAACTGAAAAGAAACGATCTTAGAACCATCAAAATCGCGTTTTAAGCGCTCTAAAAGCGATTTGAACGTATAAACATGCTCAAATCACCAACTAAATATTGCTGTTTTAAATCGATCAGGGTGACGTTTTAGAGCTTAAAATGATTTTTTCAGTGCTAAAGTGAACGAGTTGAGCGAAATGATGTACTGCAATCACGGACCTAAAAGAGACACAATAAATGGAAATTGCAGAACTGAGCAAGTCGGGAATCATGTTTTCGGTGCTCAAACTATCGAGATGAGCGAAGTAACCCGTTGACATGAGAAACCGAAAACTCTCTAGTAAACTTAACAGCAACGATCTTAGAACCATCAAAATTGCGTTTTAAGTGTTCTAGAAGCGATTTGAGCGTAAAAACATGCTCAAATCACCAACTAAAAATCGCCGTTTTATGTCGATCAGGGCGACGTTTTAGAGCTTAAAATGATGTTTTCAGTGCTAAAGTGAACGAGTTGAGTGCAATGATGTACTGCAATAACGGACCTAAAAGAGACCTTCTAAATGGAAATTGCAGAACTTAGCAAGTCGGGAATCAGGTTTTCGGCGCTCAAACCATCGGGATAAGCGAAATGACATGTTGAAATGAGAAACCTATAACTTGCTTGTACACTGAACACAAACGATCTTAGAACCATAAAAATCGCGTTTTAACCGCTCTAGAAGCGATTTGAACGTAAAAACATGCTCAAATCACCAACGAAAAGTTGCTGTTTTAAATCGATCAGGGTGACGTTTTAGAGCTTAAAATGATGTTTTCAGTGCTAAAGTGAACGAGTTGAGCGCAATAATGTACTGCAATCACGGACCTAAAAGAGACCTAATAAATGGAAATTGCAGACTTAGCAAGTCGGGAATCAGGTTTTTGGCGCCCAAACTATCGAGATGAGCGAAGTAACCCCTTGACATGAGAAACCTATAACTCTCTTGTAAACTGAAAAGAAACGATCTTAGAACCAGCAAAATTGCGTTTTACCCGTTCTAGAACGATTTGAGCGTGAAAACATGCTCAAATCACCAACTTAAAATCGCCGTTTTAAATCGATCAGGGAGACGTTTTTGATTTTAAAATGATGTTTTCTGTGCTAAAGTGAACGAGTTGAGCGCAATGATGTACTGCATTCACGGACCTAAAAGAGACCTAATAAATGGAAATTGCAGAACTTAGCAAGTCGGGAATCATGTTTTCGGCGCTCAAACTATCGAGATGAGCGAAGTAACCCGTTGACATGAGAAACCTTTAACTCTTTTGTAAACTGAAAGGAAACGATCTTAGAACCATCAAAATTGCGTTTTTAGTCTTCTAGATGCGATTTGAGCGTTAAAACATGCTCAAATCACCAACTTAAAATCGCCGTTTTATGTCGGTCAAGGTGACGTTTTAAAGCTTAAAATGATGTTTTCAGTGCTAAAGTAAACGAGTTGAGCGAAATGATGTACTGCAATCACGGACCAAAAAGAGACCTTCTAAATGGTAATTGCAGAACTTAGCAAGGCCGGAATTAGGTTTTCGACGCTCAAACCATCGGGATGAGCGAAATGACATGTTGAAATGAGAAACCTATAACTTTCTTGTAAGCAGAAAAGAAACGATCTTAGAACCATCAAAATCGCGTTTTAAGCGTTCTAGAAGCGATTTGAACGTAAAAACATGCTCAAATCGCCAACGAAAAATTGCTGTTTTAAATCGATCAGGGTGACGTTTTAGAGCTTAAAATGATGTTTTCAGTGCTAAAGTGAACGAGTTGAGCGCAATAATGTACTGCAATCACGGACCTAAGTGAGACCTAATAGATGGAAATTGCAGAACTTTGGAAGTCGGGAATCAGGTTTTCGGCGCTCAAACTATCCAGATGAGCGAAGTAACCCGTTGACGTGAGAAACCTATAACTCTCTTGTAAACAGAAAAGAAACGATCTTAGAACCAGCAAAATTGCGTTCTAAGTGTTCTAGAAGCGATTTGAGCGTAAAAACATGCTCAAATCACAAACTTAAAATCGCCGTTTTAAATCCATCAGGGTGACGTTTTAGAGCTTAAATTGATGTTTTCAGTGCTAAAGTGAACGAGTTGAGCGCAATGATGTACCGCAATCATGGACCTAAAAGATACCTTCTAAATGGAAATTGCAGAACTTAGCAAGTCGGGAATCAGGTTTTCGGTCCTCAAACCAACGGGATGAGCGAAATGACATGTTGAAATGAGAAACCTATAAATTTCTTGTACACTGAAAAGAAACGATCTTAGAACACTCAAAATCGCGTTTTAAGCGTTCTAGAAGCGATTTGAACGTAAAAACATGCTCAAATCACCAACTAAAAGTTGCTTTTTTAAATCGATCAGGGTGACGTTTTAAAGCCTAAAATGATGTTTTCAGTGCTAAAGTGAACGAGTTGAGTGCAATGATGTACTGCATTCACGGACCTAAAAGAGACCTAATAAATGGAAATTGCAGAACTTAGCAAGTCGGGAATCATGTTTTCGGCGCTCAAACTATCGAGATGAGCGAAGTAACCCGTTGACATGAGAAGGCTATAACTCTCTTGTAAACTGAAAAGAAACGATCTTAGAACCATCAAAATATCGTTTTTAGTCTTCTAGAAGCGATTTGAGCGTTAAAACATGCTCAAATCACCAACTTAAAATCGCCGTTTTATGTCGATCAAGGTGACGTTTTAAAGCTTAAAATGATGTTTTCAGTGCTAAAGTGAACGAGTTGAGCGAAATGATGTACTGCAATCACGGACCTAAAAGAGACCTTCTAAATGGAAATTGCAGAACTTAGCAAGGCCGGAATCAGGTTTTCGACGCTCAAACTATCGGAATGAGCGAATTGACATGTTGAAATGAGAAACCTATAACTTTCTTGTAAGCAGAAAAGAAACGATCTTAGAACCATCAAAATCGCGTTTTAAGCGCTCTAAAAGCGATTTGAACGTAAAAACATGCTCAAATCACCAACTAAATATTGCTGTTTTAAATCGATCAGGGTGACGTTTTAGAGCTTAAAATGATTTTTTCAGTGCTAAAGTGAAAAAGTTGAGCGAAATGATGTACTGCAATCACGGACCTAAAAGAGACACAATAAATGGAAATTGCAGAACTGAGCAAGTCGGGAATCATGTTTTCGGCGCTCAAACTATCGAGATGAGCGAAGTAACCCGTTGACATGAGAAACCGAAAACTCTCTAGTAAACTTAACAGAAACGATCTTAGAACCATCAAAATATCGTTTTACCTGTTCTAGAACGATTTGAGCGTGAAAACATGCTCAAATCACCAACTAAAAATTATTGTTTTAAATCGCTCAGGGTGACGTTTTAGAGCTTAAAATGATGTTTTAAGTGCTAAAGTGAACGAGTTGAGCGCAATAATGTACTGCAATGACGGACCTAAAAGAGACCCAATAAATCGAAATTGCAGAACTTAGCAAGTCGGGAATCAGGTTTTTGGCGCCCAAACTATCGAGATGAGCGAAGTAACCCCTTGACATGAGAAACCTATAACTCTCTTGTAAACTGAAAAGAAACGATCTTAGAACCAGCAAAATTGCGTTTTACCCGTTCTAGAACGATTTGAGCGTGAAAACATGCTCAAATCACCAACTTAAAATCGCCGTTTTAAATCGATCAGAGAGACGTTTTTGATTT
The DNA here is from genome assembly GCA_963855995.1 of Muricea muricata. NCBI lineage: Eukaryota > Metazoa > Cnidaria > Anthozoa > Malacalcyonacea > Plexauridae > Muricea > Muricea muricata. The sequence continues at coordinate 30,200,467 of OY979718.1, read as the reverse complement.
TAAAATGATGTTTTCAGTGCTAAAGTGAACGAGTTGAGCGCAATGATGTACTGCGTTCACGGACCTAAAAGAGACCTTCTAAATTGAAATTGCAGAACTAAGCATGTCGGGAATCATATTTTCGGCTCTCAAACCATCGAGATTAGCAAAATAACACCTTGACATGAGAAACGTAGAGCTTACTTGTGAACTGAGAAGAAACGATCTTAGAACCATCAAAATCGCGTTTTAAGCATTCTAGAAGCGATTTGAACGTAAAAACATGCTCAAATCACCAACTAAAAGTTGCCGTTTTAAATCGATCAGGGTGACGTTTTAAAGCATAAAATGATGTTTTCAGTGCTAAAGTGAACGAGTTGAGTGCAATGATGTACTGCAATCAGGGACCTAAAAGAGACATTCTAAATGTAAATTAAAGAACTTAGCAAGTCGGGAATCAGGTTTTCGGCGCTAAAACCATCGGGATGAGCGAAATGACATGTTGAAATCAGAAACCTATAACTTGCTTCTAAACAGAACAGAAACGATCTTAGAACCAACAAAATCGCGTTTTAAGCGTTCTAGAAGCGATTTGAGCGTAAAATTATGCTCAAATCACCAACTAAAAGTTGCCGTTTTAAATCAATCAGGGTGACGTTTTAAAGCTTAAAATGATGTTTTTAGTGCTAAAGTGAACGAGATGAGCGCAATGATGTACTGCATTCACGGACCTAAAAAAGACCTAATAAATGGAAATTTCAGAACTTAGCAAGTCGGGAATCATGTTTTCGGCGCTCAAACTATCGAGATGAGCGAAGAAACCCGTTGACATGAGAAACCTATAACTCTCTTGTAAACTGAAAAGAAACGATCTTAGAACCATCAAAATTGCGTTTTTAGTCTTCTAGAAGCGATTTGAGCGTTAAAACATGCTCAAATCACCAACTTAAAATCGCCGTTTTATGTCGGTCAAGGTGACGTTTTAAAGCTTAAAATGATGTTTTCAGTGCTAAAGTAAACGAGTTGAGCGAAATGATGTACTGCAATCACGGACCAAAAAGAGACCTTCTAAATGGAAATTGCAGAACTTAGCAAGGCCGGAATTAGGTTTTCGACGCTCAAACCATCGGGATGAGCGAAGTAACCCGTTGACATGAGAAACCTATAACTTTCTTGTAAGCAGAAAAGAAACGATCTTAGAACCATCAAAATCGCGTTTTAAGCGTTCTAGAAGCGATTTGAACGTAAAAACATGCTCAAATCGCCAACGAAAAATTGCTGTTTTAAATCGATCAGGGTGACGTTTTAGAGCTTAAAATGATGTTTTCAGTGCTAAAGTGAACGAGTTGAGCGCAATAATGTACTGCAATCACGGACCTAAGTGAGACCTAATAGATGGAAATTGCAGAACTTTGGAAGTCGGGAATCAGGTTTTCGGCGCTCAAACTATCGAGATGAGCGAAGTAACCCGTTGACATGAGAAACCTATAACTCTCTTGTAAACTGAAAAGAAACGATCTTAGAACCAGCAAAATTGCGTTTTAAGTGTTCTAGAAGCGATTTGAGCGTAAAAACATGCTCAAATCACCAACTTAAAATCGCCGTTTTAAATCCATCAGGGTGACGCTTTAGAGCTTAAATTAATGTTTTAAGTGCTAAAGTGAACGAGTTGAGCGCAATGATGTACCGCAATCATGGACCTAAAAGAGACCTTCTAAATGGAAATTGCAGAACTTAGCAAGTCGGGAATCAGGTTTTCGATCCTCAAACCAACGGGATGAGCGAAATGACATGTTGAAATGAGAAACCTATAACTTGCTTGTACACTGAAAAGAAACGATCTTAGAACACTCAAAATCGCGTTTTAAGCGTTCTAGAAGCGATTTGAACGTAAAAACATGCTCAAATCACCAACTAAAAGTTGCTGTTTTAAATCGATCAGGGTGACGTTTTAAAGCCTAAAATGATGTTTTCAGTGCTAAAGTGAACGAGTTGAGTGCAATGATGTACTGCATTCACGGACCTAAAAGAGACACAATAAATGGAAATTGCAGAACTGAGCAAGTCGGGAATCATGTTTTCGGCGCTCAAACTATCGAGATGAGCGAAGTAACCCGTTGACATGAGAAACCGAAAACTCTCTAGTAAACTTAACAGAAACGATCTTAGAACCATCAAAATATCGTTTTACCTGTTCTAGAACGATTTGAGCGTGAAAACATGCTCAAATCACCAACTAAAAATTATTGTTTTAAATCGCTCAGGGTGACGTTTTAGAGCTTAAAATGATGTTTTAAGTGCTAAAGTGAACGAGTTGAGCGCAATAATGTACTGCAATGACGGACCTAAAAGAGACCCAATAAATCGAAATTGCAGAACTTAGCAAGTCGGGAATCAGGTTTTTGGCGCCCAAACTATCGAGATGAGCGAAGTAACCCCTTGACATGAGAAACCTATAACTCTCTTGTAAACTGAAAAGAAACGATCTTAGAACCAGCAAAATTGCGTTTTACCCGTTCTAGAACGATTTGAGCGTGAAAACATGCTCAAATCACCAACTTAAAATCGCCGTTTTAAATCGATCAGAGAGACGTTTTTGATTTTAAAATGATGTTTTCAGTGCTAAAGTGAACGAGTTGAGCGCAATGATGTACTGCATTCACGGACCTAAAAGAGACCTTCTAAATTGAAATTGCAGAACTAAGCATGTCGGGAATCATATTTTCGGCTCTCAAACCATCGAGATTAGCAAAATAACACCTTGACATGAGAAACGTAGAGCTTACTTGTGAACTGAGAAGAAACGATCTTAGAACCATCAAAATCGCGTTTTAAGCATTCTAGAAGCGATTTGAACGTAAAAACATGCTCAAATCACCAACTAAAAGTTGCCGTTTTAAATCGATCAGGGTGACGTTTTAAAGCATAAAATGATGTTTTCAGTGCTAAAGTGAACGAGTTGAGTGCAATGATGTACTGCAATCAGGGACCTAAAAGAGACATTCTAAATGTAAATTAAAGAACTTAGCAAGTCGGGAATCAGGTTTTCGGCGCTAAAACCATCGGGATGAGCGAAATGACATGTTGAAATCAGAAACCTATAACTTGCTTCTAAACAGAACAGAAACGATCTTAGAACCAACAAAATCGCGTTTTAAGCGTTCTAGAAGCGATTTGAGCGTAAAATTATGCTCAAATCACCAACTAAAAGTTGCCGTTTTAAATCAATCAGGGTGACGTTTTAAAGCTTAAAATGATGTTTTTAGTGCTAAAGTGAACGAGTTGAGCGCAATGATGTACTGCATTCACGGACCTAAAAAAGACCTAATAAATGGAAATTTCAGAACTTAGCAAGTCGGGAATCATGTTTTCGGCGCTCAAACTATCGAGATGAGCGAAGAAACCCGTTGACATGAGAAACCTATAACTCTCTTGTAAACTGAAAAGAAACGATCTTAGAACCATCAAAATTGCGTTTTTAGTCTTCTAGAAGCGATTTGAGCGTTAAAACATGCTCAAATCACCAACTTAAAATCGCCGTTTTATGTCGGTCAAGGTGACGTTTTAAAGCTTAAAATGATGTTTTCAGTGCTAAAGTAAACGAGTTGAGCGAAATGATGTACTGCAATCACGGACCAAAAAGAGACCTTCTAAATGGAAATTGCAGAACTTAGCAAGGCCGGAATTAGGTTTTCGACGCTCAAACCATCGGGATGAGCGAAGTAACCCGTTGACATGAGAAACCTATAACTTTCTTGTAAGCAGAAAAGAAACGATCTTAGAACCATCAAAATCGCGTTTTAAGCGTTCTAGAAGCGATTTGAACGTAAAAACATGCTCAAATCGCCAACGAAAAATTGCTGTTTTAAATCGATCAGGGTGACGTTTTAGAGCTTAAAATGATGTTTTCAGTGCTAAAGTGAACGAGTTGAGCGCAATAATGTACTGCAATCACGGACCTAAGTGAGACCTAATAGATGGAAATTGCAGAACTTTGGAAGTCGGGAATCAGGTTTTCGGCGCTCAAACTATCGAGATGAGCGAAGTAACCCGTTGACATGAGAAACCTATAACTCTCTTGTAAACTGAAAAGAAACGATCTTAGAACCAGCAAAATTGCGTTTTAAGTGTTCTAGAAGCGATTTGAGCGTAAAAACATGCTCAAATCACCAACTTAAAATCGCCGTTTTAAATCCATCAGGGTGACGCTTTAGAGCTTAAATTAATGTTTTAAGTGCTAAAGTGAACGAGTTGAGCGCAATGATGTACCGCAATCATGGACCTAAAAGAGACCTTCTAAATGGAAATTGCAGAACTTAGCAAGTCGGGAATCAGGTTTTCGATCCTCAAACCAACGGGATGAGCGAAATGACATGTTGAAATGAGAAACCTATAACTTGCTTGTACACTGAAAAGAAACGATCTTAGAACACTCAAAATCGCGTTTTAAGCGTTCTAGAAGCGATTTGAACGTAAAAACATGCTCAAATCACCAACTAAAAGTTGCTGTTTTAAATCGATCAGGGTGACGTTTTAAAGCCTAAAATGATGTTTTCAGTGCTAAAGTGAACGAGTTGAGTGCAATGATGTACTGCATTCACGGACCTAAAAGAGACCTAATAAATGGAAATTGCAGAACTTAGCAAGTCGGGAATCATGTTTTCGGCGCTCAAACTATCGAGATGAGCGAAGTAACCCGTTGACATGAGAAACCTATAACTCTCTTGTAAACTGAAAAGAAACGATCTTAGAACCAGCAAAATTGCGTTTTACCCGTTCTAGAACGATTTGAGCGTGAAAACATGCTCAAATCACCAACTTAAAATCGCCGTTTTAAATCGATCAGAGAGACGTTTTTGATTTTAAAATGATGTTTTCAGTGCTAAAGTGAACGAGTTGAGCGCAATGATGTACTGCATTCACGGACCTAAAAGAGACCTTCTAAATTGAAATTGCAGAACTAAGCATGTCGGGAATCATATTTTCGGCTCTCAAACCATCGAGATTAGCAAAATAACACCTTGACATGAGAAACGTAGAGCTTACTTGTGAACTGAGAAGAAGCGATCTTAGAACCATCAAAATCGCGTTTTAAGCATTCTAGAAGCGATTTGAACGTAAAAACATGCTCAAATCACCAACTAAAAGTTGCCGTTTTAAATCGATCAGGGTGACGTTTTAAAGCATAAAATGATGTTTTCAGTGCTAAAGTGAACGAGTTGAGTGCAATGATGTACTGCAATCAGGGACCTAAAAGAGACATTCTAAATGTAAATTAAAGAACTTAGCAAGTCGGGAATCAGGTTTTCGGCGCTAAAACCATCGGGATGAGCGAAATGACATGTTGAAATCAGAAACCTATAACTTGCTTCTAAACAGAACAGAAACGATCTTAGAACCAACAAAATCGCGTTTTAAGCGTTCTAGAAGCGATTTGAGCGTAAAATTATGCTCAAATCACCAACTAAAAGTTGCCGTTTTAAATCAATCAGGGTGACGTTTTAAAGCTTAAAATGATGTTTTTAGTGCTAAAGTGAACGAGTTGAGCGCAATGATGTACTGCATTCACGGACCTAAAAAAGACCTAATAAATGGAAATTTCAGAACTTAGCAAGTCGGGAATCATGTTTTCGGCGCTTAAACTATCGAGATGAGCGAAGAAACCCGTTGACATGAGAAACCTATAACTCTCTTGTAAACTGAAAAGAAACGATCTTAGAACCATCAAAATTGCGTTTTTAGTCTTCTAGAAGCGATTTGAGCGTTAAAACATGCTCAAATCACCAACTTAAAATCGCCGTTTTATGTCGGTCAAGGTGACGTTTTAAAGCTTAAAATGATGTTTTCAGTGCTAAAGTAAACGAGTTGAGCGAAATGATGTACTGCAATCACGGACCAAAAAGAGACCTTCTAAATGGAAATTGCAGAACTTAGCAAGGCCGGAATTAGGTTTTCGACGCTCAAACCATCGGGATGAGCGAAGTAACCCGTTGACATGAGAAACCTATAACTTTCTTGTAAGCAGAAAAGAAACGATCTTAGAACCATCAAAATCGCGTTTTAAGCGTTCTAGAAGCGATTTGAACGTAAAAACATGCTCAAATCGCCAACGAAAAATTGCTGTTTTAAATCGATCAGGGTGACGTTTTAGAGCTTAAAATGATGTTTTCAGTGCTAAAGTGAACGAGTTGAGCGCAATAATGTACTGCAATCACGGACCTAAGTGAGACCTAATAGATGGAAATTGCAGAACTTTGGGAGTCGGGAATCAGGTTTTCGGCGCTCAAACTATCGAGATGAGCGAAGTAACCCGTTGACATGAGAAACCTATAACTCTCTTGTAAACTGAAAAGAAACGATCTTAGAACCAGCAAAATTGCGTTTTAAGTGTTCTAGAAGCGATTTGAGCGTAAAAACATGCTCAAATCACCAACTTAAAATCGCCGTTTTAAATCCATCAGGGTGACGTTTTAGAGCTTAAATTAATGTTTTCAGTGCTAAAGTGAACGAGTTGAGCGCAATGATGTACCGCAATCATGGACCTAAAAGAGACCTTCTAAATGGAAATTGCAGAACTTAGCAAGTCGGGAATCAGGTTTTCGATCCTCAAACCAACGGGATGAGCGAAATGACATGTTGAAATGAGAAACCTATAACTTGCTTGTACACTGAAAAGAAACGATCTTAGAACACTCAAAATCGCGTTTTAAGCGTTCTAGAAGCGATTTGAACGTAAAAACATGCTCAAATCACCAACTAAAAGTTGCTGTTTTAAATCGATCAGGGTGACGTTTTAAAGCCTAAAATGATGTTTTCAGTGCTAAAGTGAACGAGTTGAGTGCAATGATGTACTGCATTCACGGACCTAAAAGAGACCTAATAAATGGAAATTGCAGAACTTAGCAAGTCGGGAATCATGTTTTCGGCGCTCAAACTATCGAGATGAGCGAAGTAACCCGTTGACATGAGAAACCTATAACTCTCTTGTAAACTGAAAAGAAACGATCTTAGAACCATCAAAATATCGTTTTTAGTCTTCTAGAAGCGATTTGAGCGTTAAAACATGCTCAAATCACCAACTTAAAATCGCCGTTTTATGTCGATCAAGGTGACGTTTTAAAGCTTAAAATGATGTTTTCAGTGCTAAAGTGAACGAGTTGAGCGAAATGATGTACTGCAATCACGGACCTAAAAGAGACCTTCTAAATGGAAATTGCAAAACTTAGGAAGTCGGGAATCAGGTTTTCGGCGCTCAAACCATCGGGATGAGCGAATTGACATGTTGAAATGAGAAACCTATAACTTTCTTGTAAGCAGAAAAGAAACGATCTTAGAACCATCAAAATCGCGTTTTAAGCGCTCTAAAAGCGATTTGAACGTAAAAACATGCTCAAATCACCAACTAAATATTGCTGTTTTAAATCGATCAGGGTGACGTTTTAGAGCTTAAAATGATGTTTTCAGTGCTAAAGTGAACGAGTTGAGCGCAATAACGTACTGCAATGACGGACCTAAAAGAGACACAATAAATGGAAATTGCAGAACTTAGCAAGTCGCGAATCATGTTTTCGGAGCTCAATCTATCGAGATGAGCGAAGTAACCCGTTGACATGAGAAACCGAAACCTCTCTAGTAAACTTAACAGAAACGATCTTAGAACCATCAAAATTGCGTTTTACCTGTTCTAGAACGATTTGAGCGTGAAAACATGCTCAAATCGCCAACTAAAAATTGCTGTTTTAAATCGATCAGGGTGACGTTTTAGAGCTTAAAATGATGTTCTCAGTGCTAAAGTGAACGAGTTGAGCGCAATAATGTACTGCAATAACGGACCTAAAAGAGACCCAATAAATGGAAATTGCAGAACTTAGCAAGTCGGGAATCATGTTTTCGGCGCTCAAACTATCGAGATGAGCGAAGTAACCCGTTGACATGAGAAACTTATAACTTGCTTGTACACTGAACAGAAACGATCTTAGAACCATAAAAATCGCGTTTTAAGCGCTCTAGAAGCGATTTGAACGTAAAAACATGCTCAAATCACCAACGAAAAGTTGCTGTTTTAAATCGATCAGGGTGACGTTTTAGAGCTTAAAATGATGTTTTCAGTGCTAAAGTGAACGAGTTGAGCGCAATGATGTACTGCATTCACGGACCTAAAAGAGACCTTCTAAATTGAAATTGCAGAACTAAGCATCTCGGGAATCATATTTTCGGCTCTCAAACCATCGAGATTAGCAAAATAACACCTTGACATGAGAAACGTAGAGCTTACTTGTGAACTGAGAAGAAACGATCTTAGAACCATCAAAATCGCGTTTTAAGCATTCTAGAAGCGATTTGAACGTAAAAACATGCTCAAATCACCAACTAAAAGTTGCCGTTTTCAATCAATCAGGGTGACGTTTTAAAGCTTAAAATGATGTTTTCAGTGCTAAAGTGAACGAGTTGAGCGCAATGATGTACTGCATTCACGGACCTAAAAAAGACCTAATAAATGGAAATTGCAGAACTTAGCAAGTCGGGAATCATGTTTTCGGCGCTCAAACTATCGAGATAAGCGAAGTAACCCGTTGACATGAGAAACCTATAACTCTGTTGTAAACTGAAAAGAAACGATCTTAGAACCATCAAAATTTCGTTTTTAGTCTTCTAGAAGCGATTTGAGCGTTAAAACATGCTCCAATCACCAACTTAAAATCGCCGATTTATGTCGATCAAGGTGACGTTTTCAAGCTTAAAATGATGTTTTCAGTGCTAAAGTGAACGAGTTGAGCGAAATGATGTACTGCAATCACGGACCTAAAAGAGACCTTCTAAATGGAAATTGCAAAACTTAGGAAGTCGGGAATCAGGTTTTCGGCGCTCAAACCATCGGGATGAGCGAATTGACATGTTGAAATTAGAAACCTATAACTTTCTTGTAAGCAGAAAAGAAACGATCTTAGAACCATCAAAATCGCGTTTTAAGCGCTCTAAAAGCGATTTGAACGTAAAAACATGCTCAAATCACCAACTAAATATTGCTGTTTTAAATCGATCAGGGTGACGTTTTAGAGCTTAAAATGATGTTTTCAGTGCTAAAGTGAACGAGTTGAGCGCAATAACGTACTGCAATGACGGACCTAAAAGAGACACAATAAATGGAAATTGCAGAACTTAGCAAGTCGGGAATCATGTTTTCGGAGCTCAATCTATCGAGATGAGCGAAGTAACCCGTTGACATGAGAAACCGAAACCTCTCTAGTAAACTTAACAGAAACGATCTTAGAACCATCAAAATTGCGTTTTACCTGTTCTAGAACGATTTGAGCGTGAAAACATGCTCAAATCGCCAACTAAAAATTGCTGTTTTAAATCGATCAGGGTGACGTTTTAGAGCTTAAAATGATGTTCTCAGTGCTAAAGTGAACGAATTGAGCGCAATAATGTACTGCAATAACGGACCTAAAAGAGACCCAATAAATGGAAATTGCAGAACTTAGCAAGTCGGGAATCATGTTTTCGGCGCTCAAACTATCGAGATGAGCGAAGTAACCCGTTGACATGAGAAACTTATAACTTGCTTGTACACTGAACAGAAACGATCTTAGAACCATAAAAATCGCGTTTTAAGCGCTCTAGAAGCGATTTGAACGTAAAAACATGCTCAAATCACCAACGAAAAGTTGCTGTTTTAAATCGATCAGGGTGACGTTTTAGAGCTTAAAATGATGTTTTCAGTGCTAAAGTGAACGAGTTGAGCGCAATGATGTACTGCATTCACGGACCTAAAAGAGACCTTCTAAATTGAAATTGCAGAACTAAGCATGTCGGGAATCATATTTTCGGCTCTCAAACCATCGAGATTAGCAAAATAACACCTTGACATGAGAAACGTAGAGCTTACTTGTGAACTGAGAAGAAACGATCTTAGAACCATCAAAATCGCGTTTTAAGCATTCTAGAAGCGATTTGAACGTAAAAACATGCTCAAATCACCAACTAAAAGTTGCCGTTTTCAATCAATCAGGGTGACGTTTTAAAGCTTAAAATGATGTTTTCAGTGCTAAAGTGAACGAGTTGAGCGCAATGATGTACTGCATTCACGGACCTAAAAAAGACCTAATAAATGGAAATTGCAGAACTTAGCAAGTCGGGAATCATGTTTTCGGCGCTCAAACTATCGAGATAAGCGAAGTAACCCGTTGACATGAGAAACCTATAACTCTGTTGTAAACTGAAAAGAAACGATCTTAGAACCATCAAAATTTCGTTTTTAGTCTTCTAGAAGCGATTTGAGCGTTAAAACATGCTCCAATCACCAACTTAAAATCGCCGATTTATGTCGATCAAGGTGACGTTTTCAAGCTTAAAATGATGTTTTCAGTGCTAAAGTGAACGAGTAGAGCGAAATGATGTACTGCAATCACGGACCTAAAAGAGACCTTCTAAATGGAAATTGCAGAACTTAGCAAGTCGGGAATCAGGTTTTCGGTCCTCAAACCAACGGGATGAGCGAAATGACATGTTGAAATGAGAAACCTATAACTTTCTTGTAAGCAGAAAAGAAACGATCTTAGAACCATCAAAATCACCTTTTAAGCGTTCTAGAAGCGATTTGAACGTAAAAATATGCTCAAATCCCCAACTAAAAGTTGCCGTTTTAAACCAATCAGGGTGACGTTTTAAAGCTTAAAATGATGTTTTCTGTGCTAAAGTGAACGAGTTGAGCGCAATGATGTACTGCATTCACGGACCTAAAAGAGACCTTCTAAATGGAAATTGCAGAACTTAGCAAGTCGGGAATCATGTTTTCGGCGCTCAAACTATCGAGATGAGCGAAGTAACCCGTTGACATGAGAAACCTATAACTCTCTTGTAAACTGAAAAGAAACGATCTTAGAACCATCAAAATTGCGTTTTTAGTCTTCTAGAAGCGATTTGAGCGTTAAAACATGCTCCAATCACCAACTTAAAATCGCCGATTTATGTCGATCAAGGTGACGTTTTCAAGCTTAAAATGATGTTTTCAGTGCTAAAGTGAACGAGTAGAGCGAAATGATGTACTGCAATCACGGACCTAAAAGAGACCTTCTAAATGGAAATTGCAGAACTTAGCAAGTCGGGAATCAGGTTTTCGGTCCTCAAACCAACGGGATGAGCGAAATGACATGTTGAAATGAGAAACCTATAACTTTCTTGTAAGCAGAAAAGAAACGATCTTAGAACCATCAAAATCACCTTTTAAGCGTTCTAGAAGCGATTTGAACGTAAAAATATGCTCAAATCCCCAACTAAAAGTCGCCGTTTTAAACCAATCAGGGTGACGTTTTAAAGCTTAAAATGATGTTTTCTGTGCTAAAGTGAACGAGTTGAGCGCAATGATGTACTGCATTCACGGACCTAAAAGAGACCTTCTAAATGGAAATTGCAGAACTTAGCAAGTCGGGAATCATGTTTTCGGCGCTCAAACTATCGAGATGAGCGAAGTAACCCGTTGACATGAGAAACCTATAACTCTCTAGTAAACTGAACAGAAACGATCTTAGAACCATCAAAATTGCGTTTTACCCGTTCTAGAACGATTTGAGCGTGAAAACATGCTCAAATCACACACTTAAAATCGCCGTTTTTAAATCGATCAGGGTGACGTTTTTGAGTTTAAAATGATGTTTTCAGTGCTAAAGTGAACGAGTTGAGCGAAATGATGTAATGCAATCACGGACCTAAAAGAGACCTTCTAAATGGAAATTGCAGAACTTAGCAAGGCCGGAATCAGGTTTTCGACGCTCAAACCATCGGGATGAGCGAAATGACATGTTGAAATGAGAAACCTATAACTTTCTTGTAAGCAGAAAAGAAACGATCTTAGAACCATCAAAATCACCTTTTAAGCGTTCTAGAAGCGATTTGAACGTAAAAATATGCTCAAATCACCAACTAAAGTTGCCGTTTTAAATCAATCAGGGTGACGTTTTAAAGCTTAAATGATGTTTTCTGTGCTAAAGTGAACGAGTTGAGCGCAATGATGTACTGCATTCACGGACCTAAAAGAGACCTAATAAATGGAAATTGCAGAACTTAGCAAGTCGGGAATCATGTTTTCGGCGCTCAAACTATCGAGATGAGCGAAGTAACCCGTTGACATGAGAAACCTTTAACTCTTTTGTAAACTGAAAGGAAACGATCTTAGAACCATCAAAATTGCGTTTTTAGTCTTCTAGATGCGATTTGAGCGTTAAAACATGCTCAAATCACCAACTTAAAATCGCTGTTTTATGTCGGTCAAGGTGACGTTTTAAAGCTTAAAATGATGTTTTCAGTGCTAAAGCAAACGAGTTGAGCGAAATGATGTACTGCAATCACGGACCAAAAAGAGACCTTCTAAATGGTAATTGCAGAACTTAGCAAGGCCGGAATTAGGTTTTCGACGCTCAAACCATCGGGATGAGCGAAATGACATGTTGAAATGAGAAACCTATAACTTTCTTGTAAGCAGAAAAGAAACGATCTTAGAACCATCAAAATCGCGTTTTAAGCGTTCTAGAAGCGATTTGAACGTAAAAACATGCTCAAATCGCCAACGAAAAATTGCTGTTTTAAATCGATCAGGGTGACGTTTTAGAGCTTAAAATGATGTTTTCAGTGCTAAAGTGAAGGAGTTGAGCGCAATAATGTACTGCAATCACGGACCTAAGTGAGACCTAATAGATGGAAATTGCAGAACTTTGGAAGTCGGGAATCAGGTTTTCGGCGCTCAAACTATCCAGATGAGCGAAGTAACCCGTTGACATGAGAAACCTATAACTCTCTTGTAAACTGAAAAGAAACGATCTTAGAACCAGCAAAATTGCGTTCTAAGTGTTCTAGAAGCGATTTGAGCGTAAAAACATGCTCAAATCACCAACTTAAAATCGCCGTTTTAAATCCATCAGGGTGACGTTTTAGAGCTTAAATTGATGTTTTCAGTGCTAAAGTGAACGAGTTGAGCGCAATGATGTACCGCAATCATGGACCTAAAAGATACCTTCTAAATGGAAATTGCAGAACTTAGCAAGTCGGGAATCAGGTTTTCGGTCCTCAAACCAACGGGATGAGCGAAATGACATGTTGAAATGAGAAACCTATAAATTTCTTGTACACTGAAAAGAAACGATCTTAGAACCATCAAAATCGCGTTTTAAGCGCTCTAAAAGCGATTTGAACGTAAAAACATGCTCAAATCACCAACTAAATATTGCTGTTTTAAATCGATCAGGGTGACGTTTTAGAGCTTAAAATGATGTTTTCAGTGCTAAAGTGAACGAGTTGAGCGCAATAACGTACTGCAATGACGGACCTAAAAGAGACACAATAAATGGAAATTGCAGAACTTAGCAAGTCGGGAATCATGTTTTCGGCGCTCAATCTATCGAGATGAGCGAAGTAACCCGTTGACATGAGAAACCGAAAACTCTCTAGTAAACTTAACAGAAACGATCTTAGAACCATCAAAATTGCGTTTTACCTGTTCTAGAACGATTTGAGCGTGAAAACATGCTCAAATCACCAACTAAAAATTGCTGTTTTAAATCGATCAGGGTGACGTTTTAGAGCTTAAAATGATGTTCTCAGTGCTAAAGTGAACGAGTTGAGCGCAATAATGTACTGCAATAACGGACCTAAAAGAGACCCAATAAATGGAAATTGCAGAACTTAGCAAGTCGGGAATCATGTTTTCGGCGCTCAAACTATCGAGATGAGCGAAGTAACCCGTTGACATGAGAAACCTATAACTTGCTTGTACACTGAACAGAAACGATCTTAGAACCATAAAAATCGCGTTTTAAGCGCTCTAGAAGCGATTTGAACGTAAAAACATGCTCAAATCACCAACGAAAAGTTGCTGTTTTAAATCGATCAGGGTGACGTTTTAGAGCTTAAAATGATGTTTTCAGTGCTAAAGTGAACGAGTTGAGCGCAATGATGTACTGCATTCACGGACCTAAAAGAGACCTTCTAAATTGAAATTGCAGAACTAAGCATGTCGGGAATCATATTTTCGGCTCTCAAACCATCGAGATTAGCAAAATAACACCTTGACATGAGAAACGTAGAGCTTACTTGTGAACTGAGAAGAAACGATCTTAGAACCATCAAAATCGCGTTTTAAGCATTCTAGAAGCGATTTGAACGTAAAAACATGCTCAAATCACCAACTAAAAGTTGAAGTTTTCAATCAATCAGTGTGACGTTTTAAAGCTTAAAATGATGTTTTCAGTGCTAAAGTGAACGAGTTGAGCGCAATGATGTACTGCATTCACGGACCTAAAAAAGACCTAATAAATGGAAATTGCAGAACTTAGCAAGTCGGGAATCATGTTTTCGGCGCTCAAACTATCGAGATAAGCGAAGTAACCCGTTGACATGAGAAACCTATAACTCTCTTGTAAACTGAAAAGAAACGATCTTAGAACCATCAAAATTTCGTTTTTAGTCTTCTAGAAGCGATTTGAGCGTTAAAACATGCTCCAATCACCAACTTAAAATCGCCGATTTATGTCGATCAAGGTGACGTTTTCAAGCTTAAAATGATGTTTTCAGTGCTAAAGTGAACGAGTAGAGCGAAATGATGTACTGCAATCACGGACCTAAAAGAGACCTTCTAAATGGAAATTGCAGAACTTAGCAAGTCGGGAATCAGGTTTTCGGTCCTCAAACCAACGGGATGAGCGAAATGACATGTTGAAATGAGAAACCTATAACTTTCTTGTAAGCAGAAAAGAAACGATCTTAGAACCATCAAAATCACCTTTTAAGCGTTCTAGAAGCGATTTGAACGTAAAAATATGCTCAAATCCCCAACTAAAAGTTGCCGTTTTAAACCAATCAGGGTGACGTTTTAAAGCTTAAAATGATGTTTTCTGTGCTAAAGTGAACGAGTTGAGCGCAATGATGTACTGCATTCACGGACCTAAAAGAGACCTTCTAAATGGAAATTGCAGAACTTAGCAAGTCGGGAATCATGTTTTCGGCGCTCAAACTATCGAGATGAGCGAAGTAACCCGTTGACATGAGAAACCTATAACTCTCTTGTAAACTGAAAAGAAACGATCTTAGAACCATCAAAATTGCGTTTTTAGTCTTCTAGAAGCGATTTGAGCGTTAAAACATGCTCCAATCACCAACTTAAAATCGCCGATTTATGTCGATCAAGGTGACGTTTTCAAGCTTAAAATGATGTTTTCAGTGCTAAAGTGAACGAGTAGAGCGAAATGATGTACTGCAATCACGGACCTAAAAGAGACCTTCTAAATGGAAATTGCAGAACTTAGCAAGTCGGGAATCAGGTTTTCGGTCCTCAAACCAACGGGATGAGCGAAATGACATGTTGAAATGAGAAACCTATAACTTTCTTGTAAGCAGAAAAGAAACGATCTTAGAACCATCAAAATCACCTTTTAAGCGTTCTAGAAGCGATTTGAACGTAAAAATATGCTCAAATCCCCAACTAAAAGTCGCCGTTTTAAACCAATCAGGGTGACGTTTTAAAGCTTAAAATGATGTTTTCTGTGCTAAAGTGAACGAGTTGAGCGCAATGATGTACTGCATTCACGGACCTAAAAGAGACCTTCTAAATGGAAATTGCAGAACTTAGCAAGTCGGGAATCATGTTTTCGGCGCTCAAACTATCGAGATGAGCGAAGTAACCCGTTGACATGAGAAACCTATAACTCTCTAGTAAACTGAACAGAAACGATCTTAGAACCATCAAAATTGCGTTTTACCCGTTCTAGAACGATTTGAGCGTGAAAACATGCTCAAATCACACACTTAAAATCGCCGTTTTTAAATCGATCAGGGTGACGTTTTTGAGTTTAAAATGATGTTTTCAGTGCTAAAGTGAACGAGTTGAGCGAAATGATGTAATGCAATCACGGACCTAAAAGAGACCTTCTAAATGGAAATTGCAGAACTTAGCAAGGCCGGAATCAGGTTTTCGACGCTCAAACCATCGGGATGAGCGAAATGACATGTTGAAATGAGAAACCTATAACTTTCTTGTAAGCAGAAAAGAAACGATCTTAGAACCATCAAAATCACCTTTTAAGCGTTCTAGAAGCGATTTGAACGTAAAAATATGCTCAAATCACCAACTAAAAGTTGCCGTTTTAAATCAATCAGAGTGACGTTTTAAAGCTTAAAATGATGTTTTCTGTGCTAAAGTGAACGAGTTGAGCGCAATGATGTACTGCATTCACGGACCTAAAAGAGACCTAATAAATGGAAATTGCAGAACTTAGCAAGTCGGGAATCATGTTTTCGGCGCTCAAACTATCGAGATGAGCGAAGTAACCCGTTGACATGAGAAACCTTTAACTCTTTTGTAAACTGAAAGGAAACGATCTTAGAACCATCAAAATTGCGTTTTTAGTCTTCTAGATGCGATTTGAGCGTTAAAACATGCTCAAATCACCAACTTAAAATCGCTGTTTTATGTCGGTCAAGGTGACGTTTTAAAGCTTAAAATGATGTTTTCAGTGCTAAAGCAAACGAGTTGAGCGAAATGATGTACTGCAATCACGGACCAAAAAGAAACCTTCTAAATGGTAATTGCAGAACTTAGCAAGGCCGGAATTAGGTTTTCGACGCTCAAACCATCGGGATGAGCGAAATGACATGTTGAAATGAGAAACCTATAACTTTCTTGTAAGCAGAAAAGAAACGATCTTAGAACCATCAAAATCGCGTTTTAAGCGTTCTAGAAGCGATTTGAACGTAAAAACATGCTCAAATCGCCAACGAAAAATTGCTGTTTTAAATCGATCAGGGTGACGTTTTAGAGCTTAAAATGATGTTTTCAGTGCTAAAGTGAAGGAGTTGAGCGCAATAATGTACTGCAATCACGGACCTAAGTGAGACCTAATAGATGGAAATTGCAGAACTTTGGAAGTCGGGAATCATGTTTTCGGCGCTCAAACTATCCAGATGAGCGAAGTAACCCGTTGACATGAGAAACCTATAACTCTCTTGTAAACTGAAAAGAAACGATCTTAGAACCAGCAAAATTGCGTTCTAAGTGTTCTAGAAGCGATTTGAGCGTAAAAACATGCTCAAATCACCAACTTAAAATCGCCGTTTTAAATCCATCAGGGTGACGTTTTAGAGCTTAAATTGATGTTTTCAGTGCTAAAGTGAACGAGTTGAGCGCAATGATGTACCGCAATCATGGACCTAAAAGATACCTTCTAAATGGAAATTGCAGAACTTAGCAAGTCGGGAATCAGGTTTTCGGTCCTCAAACCAACGGGATGAGCGAAATGACATGTTGAAATGAGAAACCTATAAATTTCTTGTACACTGAAAAGAAACGATCTTAGAACACTCAAAATCGCGTTTTAAGCGTTCTAGAAGCGATTTGAACGTAAAAACATGCTCAAATCACCAACTAAAAGTTGCTGTTTTAAATCGATCAGGGTGACGTTTTAAAGCCTAAAATGATGTTTTCAGTGCTAAAGTGAACGAGTTGAGTGCAATGATGTACTGCATTCACGGACCTAAAAGAGACCTAATAAATGGAAATTGCAGAACTTAGCAAGTCGGGAATCATGTTTTCGGCGCTCAAACTATCGAGATGAGCGAAGTAACCCGTTGACATGAGAAACCTATAACTCTCTTGTAAACTGAAAAGAAACGATCTTAGAACCATCAAAATATCGTTTTTAGTCTTCTAGAAGCGATTTGAGCGTTAAAACATGCTCAAATCACCAACTTAAAATCGCCGTTTTATGTCGATCAAGGTGACGTTTTAAAGCTTAAAATGATGTTTTCAGTGCTAAAGTGAACGAGTTGAGCGAAATGATGTACTGCAATCACGGACCTAAAAGAGACCTTCTAAATGGAAATTGCAGAACTTAGCAAGGCCGGAATCAGGTTTTCGACGCTAAAACCATCGGAATGAGCGAATTGACATGTTGAAATGAGAAACCTATAACTTTCTTGTAAGCAGAAAAGAAACGATCTTAGAACCATCAAAATCGCGTTTTAAGCGTTCTAGAAGCGATTTGAACGTAAAAACATGCTCAAATCGCCAACGAAAAATTGCTGTTTTAAATCGATCAGGGTGACGTTTTAGAGCTTAAAATGATGTTTTCAGTGCTAAAGTGAACGAGTTGAGCGCAATAATGTACTGCAATCACGGACCTAAGTGAGACCTAATAGATGGAAATTGCAGAACTTTGGAAGTCGGGAATCAGGTTTTCGGCGCTCAAACTATCCAGATGAGCGAAGTAACCCGTTGACGTGAGAAACCTATAACTCTCTTGTAAAAAGAAAAAAAACGATCTTAGAACCAGCAAAATTGCGTTCTAAGTGTTCTAGAAGCGATTTGAGCGTAAAAACATGCTCAAATCACCAACTTAAAATCGCCGTTTTAAATCCATCAGGGTGACGTTTTAGAGCTTAAATTGATGTTTTCAGTGCTAAAGTGAACGGAAGAGATGGGCAAAACAAATGGTGTTAATGAAGTTCTCTTCGTTGAAATGTTAAATGATCACTTCCTATGTCAACTTAACCACACTCCTACACGCTGTAACAATGTACTAGACCTGGTGATTACAAGTGTCCCAAACCATATTCGCCTGACAGAAATTTTACCGCCAGAACAATCATCAGTGTTTACAGATCACAATGCTATTTCATTCGATTTTACTGCTTTAATTAAAGCTCCGCGGAAATCTGTAAGAACTGTCTACGACTATGCGAAAGGAGATCTAAATGGACTACGTGATGCGCTAAAGTCCACAGATCTATCATCGTTGATATCTGATTCTGATAACATTGATAATGACTGGCAACGTTGGAAGAACACATTCCTTTCAATAGTTTCTGCCTTCATACCCAGGAAGGTAATCAAGGGTCGAAACCCACTACCATGGATTAACAGCGACATCCTTCATAAGATCAAACAAAAGGACTCTATTCGGCGGAGATTAAAAGTCAACCCGACCGGTTACTTGAAAGAGAAATACCGACGTCTTCGCTCCCAAATCAAGAAATTGTTGCGGGTGAGCCGTGAGAACTATTACATTTCGATCGACAGCAGTTTTAAGAATAATCCAAAGAGATTTTGGTCCGCGTTAAAGCAAACGTCAAAATCTTGTAGCATTCCTGATCGTGTCTCTATGCTGTCCACATCACCAACTCCATCATCCTCAACTAGTCAACGCAGTTTCTTCAACCAAGCGCATTCTACCCAGTCAAGCCAACCTTCCAGACTAATTGCTACAAACCCTAACGAAATAGCTGACCTCTTTAATACCTACTTCGCCTCCGTATTTACAACTGAAAACCTTCCTGTTCAATATCCTAACAAGTCATATGATCCAGTCTTAACGGATCTCAGCCTGTCTGAGTTAGAAGTAGAAATTTTACTCATTTCATTAGACACCAACAAAGCAACAGGATCAGACGAAATCCCTGCTAGACTTTTAAAAGAAACCGCCTCAATAATCGTTCCCTCCATCTGCAAGCTGTTCAACAAGTCGTTAGAACAAGGGACGGTGCCACAAGATTGGAAGCTAGCAAACGTTGTCCCCGTTTATAAGAAAGGTGATAAAGAACACACAGAAAACTACAGACCAATTTCCCTCCTGCCAATTATTTCGAAAGTTTTCGAACGGTCTATTTACATGAATATTAGACGCCAATTTTCTCGGGCAATTCATGATCACCAGCACGGATTCCTCCAAGGAAAATCTTGCGTGACTAATTTATTAGAAGCACTAGAATACGTCGGCGCGTGTCTGGACACTGGAGGGCAAGTAGATATATTATACCTCGACATGTCCAAGGGGTTCGACCGAATTAACCATAAGCGCTTGATGGAGAAATTGGCAAATTCTGGTATTGGAGGTAACTTGCTAAATTGGTTTCGATCGTACTTGACGGATCGACGTCAACGTGTAACTGTACTTGGCGTAACATCAAAGCAACTGCCAGTTTATTCTGGCGTTCCACAGGGATCAATACTCGGCCCTGCGCTGTTTCTTCTTTACGTGAATGATCTACTCGAAGCACCAACGTCCAGTCGAGCTGTAATGTTTGCCGATGACACCAAGTTATTCTCCACAATCAAATCACATTATGATGTTACAGCTCTACAAAATGACCTTGGAACTTTAGAGCATTGGTCAACAGTATCTGGGCTATCATTTAACCAAAGCAAGTGCAAACATCAAACGCTAACACGGAAAAAAGTACCAGTTACTTCCTCGTACAAATTAGACGGCTCTGTTGTATCGATTTCGAACAATGAGAAAGACCTTGGCGTGTGGGTGTCATCGGATTTAACATGGAAAAAACAAGTGAACGAGCAGACAGCGAAAGCTAACAAGATTCTAGGATATATTAGAAGAAACACTTTGTCCATCAAGAATACTGCAGCTAGATGAGCGCTATATCTTGCCCTGGTTAGGTCGCATTTTGGCTACGCAACGCAGATTTGGTCACCACAGTCAGTGGAACTTATAAGTAAACTTGAAAGAACGCAAAGACGTGCCTCTAAATACATCTTAAATTTACCATTTAGCACAACCGTTGACTATAAAACGAGGTTACAGTCTTTAAATCTTCTTCCAGTAACCTACTGGCATGAATACTTGGATCTCATGTTGTTTTACAAAATTACACATGGTTTAGTAACGATTAATCCTGATGTTCTGCCAACTATCCCCCTGAATCGTAGAATTACCCGTTCAACTTCATCAAAAACACCAAAATATGCCATCCCTAAATGTAGAACTACTGCCTACCAGAAATCCTTCCTCGTAAGAGTGTGCCGACTTTGGAATGAAATTGCAGATGAACTGAACATCACTACGGATACTACATTGACTGTATTCAAATCTCATTTGCTTAAGTATTACTTCTCATCGCTGAACATTAATTATGATCCTGAAAACTCTCGAACATTTAAGAGTATATGTCTAAAATGTAATTGTGTTCGTAGCCTGTTACGCCCAATATCGTGTTGTTGTTAAATTTTAAATAACATCTTACCTGTAATATAATTATGTGTATGTGTAAAGTGTATGTGTGTATTCGTATATGTAATGTGTGATTGTAGAAACGTATGTGTATACTGCTATACATATATATGAAAGTATTGATATATTTGTAATGATAATACTAGTTGAATATTTTTGTGTCGGGCCCGCAGTAATTGGCTATTCGCTGTTGCGGAAACCCAGCCGTCGTTATGTACTGTATTTCATTATGTAAGTCCTGTTCTTGTCTTTTTATGTAATGTAATGTGTTATCGGCAAAGTTTATAAATAAAAATAAAAAAAAAAAATAAGTTGAGCGCAATGATGTACCGCAATCATGGACCTAAAAGATACCTTCTAAATGGAAATTGCAGAACTTAGAAAGTCGGGAATCAGGTTTTCGGTCCTCAAACCAACGGGATGAGCGAAATGACATGTTGAAATGAGAAACCTATAAATTTCTTGTACACTGAAAAGAAACGATCTTAGAACACTCAAAATCGCGTTTTAAGCGTTCTAGAAGCGATTTGAACGTAAAAACATGCTCAAATCACCTACTAAAAGTTGCTGTTTTAAATCGATCAGGGTGACGTTTTAAAGCCTAAAATGATGTTTTCAGTGCTAAAGTTAAGGAGTTGAGTGCAATGATGTACTGCATTCACGGACCTAAAAGAGACCTAATAAATGGAAATTGCAGAACTTAGCAAGTCGGGAATCATGTTTTCGGCGCTCAAACTATCGAGATGAGCGAAGTAACCCGTTGACATGAGAAACCTATAACTCTCTTGTAAACTGAAAAGAAACGATCTTAGAACCATCAAAATATCGTTTTTAGTCTTCTAGAAGCGATTTGAGCGTTAAAACATGCTCAAATCACCAACTTAAAATCGCCGTTTTATGTCGATCAAGGTGACGTTTTAAAGCTTAAAATGATGTTTTCAGTGCTAAAGTGAACGAGTTGAGCGAAATGATGTACTGCAATCACGGACCTAAAAGAGACCTTCTAAATGGAAATTGCAGAACTTAGCAAGGCCGGAATCAGGTTTTCGACGCTCAAACTATCGGAATGAGCGAATTGACATGTTGAAATGAGAAACCTATAACTTTCTTGTAAGCAGAAAAGAAACGATCTTAGAACCATCAAAATCACCTTTTAAGCGTTCTAGAAGCGATTTGAACGTAAAAATATGCTCAAATCCCCAACTAAAAGTTGCCGTTTTAAACCAATCAGGGTGACGTTTTAAAGCTTAAAATGATGTTTTCTGTGCTAAAGTGAACGAGTTGAGCGCAATGATGTACTGCATTCACGGACCTAAAAGAGACCTTCTAAATGGAAATTGCAGAACTTAGCAAGTCGGGAATCATGTTTTCGGCGCTCAAACTATCGAGATGAGCGAAGTAACCCGTTGACATGAGAAACCTATAACTCTCTTGTAAACTGAAAAGAAACGATCTTAGAACCATCAAAATTGCGTTTTTAGTCTTCTAGAAGCGATTTGAGCGTTAAAACATGCTCCAATCACCAACTTAAAATCGCCGATTTATGTCGATCAAGGTGACGTTTTCAAGCTTAAAATGATGTTTTCAGTGCTAAAGTGAACGAGTAGAGCGAAATGATGTACTGCAATCACGGACCTAAAAGAGACCTTGTAAATGGAAATTGCAGAACTTAGCAAGTCGGGAATCAGGTTTTCGGTCCTCAAAATAACGGGATGAGCGAAATGACATGTTGAAATCAGAAACCTATAACTTTCTTGTAAGCAGAAAAGAAACGATCTTAGAACCATCAAAATCACCTTTTAAGCGTTCTAGAAGCGATTTGAACGTAAAAATATGCTCAAATCCCCAACTAAAAGTTGCCGTTTTAAACCAATCAGGGTGACGTTTTAAAGCTTAAAATGATGTTTTCTGTGCTAAAGTGAACGAGTTGAGCGCAATGATGTACTGCATTCACGGACCTAAAAGAGACCTTCTAAATGGAAATTTCAGAACTTAGCAAGTCGGGAATCATGTTTTCGGCGCTCAAACTATCGAGATGAGCGAAGTAACCCGTTGACATGAGAAACCTATAACTCTCTAGTAAACTGAACAGAAACGATCTTAGAACCATCAAAATTGCGTTTTACCCGTTCTAGAACGATTTGAGCGTGAAAACATGCTCAAATCACACACTTAAAATCGCCGTTTTTAAATCGATCAGGGTGACGTTTTTGAGTTTAAAATGATGTTTTCAGTGCTAAAGTGAACGAGTTGAGCGAAATGATGTAATGCAATCACGGACCTAAAAGAGACCTTCTAAATGGAAATTGCAGAACTTAGCAAGGCCGGAATCAGGTTTTCGACGCTCAAACCATCGGGATGAGCGAAATGACATGTTGAAATGAGAAACCTATAACTTTCTTGTAAGCAGAAAAGAAACGATCTTAGAACCATCAAAATCGCGTTTTAAGCGTTCTAGAAGCGATTTGAACGTAAAAACATGCTCAAATCGCCAACGAAAAATTGCTGTTTTAAATCGATCAGGGTGACGTTTTAGAGCTTAAAATGATGTTTTCAGTGCTAAAGTGAAGGAGTTGAGCGCAATAATGTACTGCAATCACGGACCTAAGTGAGACCTAATAGATGGAAATTGCAGAACTTTGGAAGTCGGGAATCAGGTTTTCGGCGCTCAAACTATCGAGATGAGCGAAGTAACCCGTTGACATGAGAAACCTTTAACTCTTTTGTAAACTGAAAGGAAACGATCTTAGAACCATCAAAATTGCGTTTTTAGTCTTCTAGATGCGATTTGAGCGTTAAAACATGCTCAAATCACCAACTTAAAATCGCTGTTTTATGTCGGTCAAGGTGACGTTTTAAAGCTTAAAATGATGTTTTCAGTGCTAAAGCAAACGAGTTGAGCGAAATGATGTACTGCAATCACGCACCAAAAAGAGACCTTCTAAATGGTAATTGCAGAACTTAGCAAGGCCGGAATTAGGTTTTCGACGCTCAAACCATCGGGATGAGCGAAATGACATGTTGAAATGAGAAACCTATAACTTTCTTGTAAGCAGAAAAGAAACGATCTTAGAACCATCAAAATGGCGTTTTAAGCGTTCTAGAAGCGATTTGAACGTAAAAACATGCTCAAATCGCCAACGAAAAATTGCTGTTTTAAATCGATCAGGGTGACGTTTTAGAGCTTAAAATGATGTTTTCAGTGCTAAAGTGAAGGAGTTGAGCGCAATAATGTACTGCAATCACGGACCTAAGTGAGACCTAATAGATGGAAATTGCAGAACTTTGGAAGTCGGGAATCAGGTTTTCGGCGCTCAAACTATCCAGATGAGCGAAGTAACCCGTTGACATGAGAAACCTATAACTCTCTTGTAAACTGAAAAGAAACGATCTTAGAACCAGCAAAATTGCGTTCTAAGTGTTCTAGAAGCGATTTGAGCGTAAAAACATGCTCAAATCACCAACTTAAAATCGCCGTTTTAAATCCATCAGGGTGACGTTTTAGAGCTTAAATTGATGTTTTCAGTGCTAAAGTGAACGAGTTGAGCGCAATGATGTACCGCAATCATGGACCTAAAAGATACCTTCTAAATGGAAATTGCAGAACTTAGCAAGTCGGGAATCAGGTTTTCGGTCCTCAAACCAACGGGATGAGCGAAATGACTTGTTGAAATGAGAAACCTATAAATTTCTTGTACACTGAAAAGAAACGATCTTAGAACACTCAAAATCGCGTTTTAAGCGTTCTAGAAGCGATTTGAACGTAAAAACTTGCTCAAATCACCAACTAAAAGTTGCTGTTTTAAATCGATCAGGGTGACGTTTTAAAGCCTAAAATGATGTTTTCAGTGCTAAAGTGAACGAGTTGAGTGCAATGATGTACTGCATTCACGGACCTAAAAGAGACCTAATAAATGGAAATTGCAGAACTTAGCAAGTCGGGAATCACGTTTTCGGCGCTCAAACTATCGAGATGAGCGAAGTAACCCGTTGACATGAGAAACCTATAACTCTCTTGTAAACTGAAAAGAAACGATCTTAGAACCATCAAAATATCGTTTTTAGTCTTCTAGAAGCGATTTGAGCGTTAAAACATGCTCAAATCACCAACTTAAAATCGCCGTTTTATGTCGATCAAGGTGACGTTTTAAAGCTTAAAATGATGTTTTCAGTGCTAAAGTGAACGAGTTGAGCGAAATGATGTACTGCAATCACGGACCTAAAAGAGACCTTCTAAATGGAAATTGCAGAACTTAGCAAGGCCGGAATCAGGTTTTCGACGCTCAAACCATCGGAATGAGCGAATTGACATGTTGAAATGAGAAACCTATAACTTTCTTGTAAGCAGAAAAGAAACGATCTTAGAACCATCAAAATCGCGTTTTAAGCGCTCTAAAAGCGATTTGAACGTAAAAACATGCTCAAATCACCAACTAAATATTGCTGTTTTAAATCGATCAGGGTGACGTTTTAGAGCTTAAAATGATTTTTTCCGTGCTAAAGTGAACGAGTTGAGCGAAATGATGTACTGCAATCACGGACCTAAAAGAGACACAATAAATGGAAATTGCAGAACTGAGCAAGTCGGGAATCATGTTTTCGGCGCCCAAACTATCGAGATGAGCGAAGTAACCCGTTGACATGAGAAACCGAAAACTCTCTAGTAAACTTAACAGAAACGATCTTAGAACCATCAAAATTGCGTTTTACCTGTTCTAGAACGATTTGAGCGTGAAAACATGCTCAAATCACCAAATAAAAATTACTGTTTTAAATCGCTCAGGGTGACGTTTTAGAGCTTAAAATGATGTTTTCAGTGCTAAAGTGAACGAGTTGAGCGCAATAATGTACTGCAATGACGGACCTAAAAGAGACCCAATAAATAGAAATTGCAGAACTTAGCAAGTCGGGAATCATGTTTTCGGCGCTCAAACTATCGAGATGAGCGAAGTAACCCGTTGAAATAAGAAACCTATAACTTTCTAGTAAACTGAACAGCAACGATCTTAGAACCATCAAAATTGCGTTTTAAGTGTTCTAGAAGCGATTTGAGCGTAAAAACATGCTCAAATCACCAACTAAAAATCGCCGTTTTATGTCGATCAGGGCGACGTTTTAGAGCTTAAAATGATGTTTTCAGTGCTAAAGTGAACGAGTTGAGTGCAATGATGTACTGCAATAACGGACCTAAAAGAGACCTTCTAAATGGAAATTGCAGAACTTAGCAAGTCGGGAATCAGGTTTTCGGCGCTCAAACCATCGGGATAAGCGAAATGACATGTTGAAATGAGAAACCTATAACTTGCTTGTACACTGAACAGAAACGATCTTAGAACCATAAAAATCGCGTTTTAACCGCTCTAGAAGCGATTTGAACGTAAAAACATGCTCAAATCACCAACGAAAAGTTGCTGTTTTAAATCGATCAGGGTGACGTTTTAGAGCTTAAAATGATGTTTTCAGTGCTAAAGTGAACGAGTCGAGCGCAATAATGTACTGCAATCACGGACCTAAAAGAGACCTAATAAATGGAAATTGCAGAACTTAGCAAGTCGGGAATCAGGTTTTTGGCGCCCAAACTATCGAGATGAGCGAAGTAACCCCTTGACATGAGAAACCTATAACTCTCTTGTAAACTGAAAAGAAACGATCTTAGAACCAGCAAAATTGCGTTTTACCCGTTCTAGAACGATTTGAGCGTGAAAACATGCTCAAATCACCAACTTAAAATCGCCGTTTTAAATCGATCAGGAAGACGTTTTTGATTTTAAAATGATGTTTTCTGTGCTAAAGTGAACGAGTTGAGCGCAATGATGTACTGCATTCACGGACCTAAAAGAGACCTAATAAATGGAAATTGCAGAACTTAGCAAGTCGGGAATCATATTTTCGGCGCTCAAACTATCGAGATGAGCGAAGTAACCCGTTGACATGAGAAACCTTTAACTCTTTTGTAAACTGAAAGGAAACGATCTTAGAACCATCAAAATTGCGTTTTTAGTCTTCTAGATGCGATTTGAGCGTTAAAACATGCTCAAATCACCAACTTAAAATCGCCGTTTTATGTCGGTCAAGGTGACGTTTTAAAGCTTAAAATGATGTTTTCAGTGCTAAAGTAAACGAGTTGAGCGAAATGATGTACTGCAATCACGGACCAAAAAGAGACCTTCTAAATGGTAATTGCAGAACTTAGCAAGGCCGGAATTAGGTTTTCGACGTTCAAACCATCGGGATGAGCGAAATGACATGTTGAAATGAGAAACCTATAACTTTCTTGTAAGCAGAAAAGAAACGATCTTAGAACCATCAAAATCGCGTTTTAAGCGTTCTAGAAGCGATTTGAACGTAAAAACATGCTCAAATCGCCAACGAAAAATTGCTGTTTTAAATCGATCAGGGTGACGTTTTAGAGCTTAAAATGATGTTTTCAGTGCTAAAGTGAACGAGTTGAGCGCAATAATGTACTGCAATCACGGACCTAAGTGAGACCTAATAGATGGAAATTGCAGAACTTTGGAAGTCGGGAATCAGGTTTTCGGCGCTCAAACTATCCATATGAGCGAAGTAACCCGTTGACGTGAGAAACCTATAACTCTCTTGTAAAAAGAAAAAAAACGATCTTAGAACCAGCAAAATTGCGTTCTAAGTGTTCTAGAAGCGATTTGAGCGTAAAAACATGCTCAAATCACCAACTTAAAATCGCCGTTTTAAATCCATCAGGGTGACGTTTTAGAGCTTAAATTAATGTTTTCAGTGCTAAAGTGAACGAGTTGAGCGCAATGATGTACCGCAATCATGGACCTAAAAGATACCTTCTAAATGGAAATTGCAGAACTTAGCAAGTCGGGAATCAGGTTTTCGGTCCTCAAACCAACGGGATGAGCGAAATGACATGTTGAAATGAGAAACCTATAAATTTCTTGTACACTGAAAAGAAACGATCTTAGAACACTCAAAATCGCGTTTTAAGCGTTCTAGAAGCGATTTGAACGTAAAAACATGCTCAAATCACCAACTAAAAGTTGCTGTTTTAAATCGATCAGGGTGACGTTTTAAAGCCTAAAATGATGTTTTCAGTGCTAAAGTGAACGAGTTGAGTGCAATGATGTACTGCATTCACGGACCTAAAAGAGACCTAATAAATGGAAATTGCAGAACTTAGCAAGTCGGGAATCATGTTTTCGGCGCTCAAACTATCGAGATGAGCGAAGTAACCCGTTGACATGAGAAACCTATAACTCTGTTGTAAACTGAAAAGAAACGATCTTAGAACCATCAAAATATCGTTTTTAGTCTTCTAGAAGCGATTTGAGCGTTAAAACATGCTCAAATCACCAACTTAAAATCGCCGTTTTATGTCGATCAAGGTGACGTTTTAAAGCTTAAAATGATGTTTTCAGTGCTAAAGTGAACGAGTTGAGCGAAATGATGTACTGCAATCACGGACCTAAAAGAGACCTTCTAAATGGAAATTGCAGAACTTAGCAAGGCCGGAATCAGGTTTTCGACGCTCAAACTATCGGAATGAGCGAATTGACATGTTGAAATGAGAAACCTATAACTTTCTTGTAAGCAGAAAAGAAACGATCTTAGAACCATCAAAATCGCGTTTTAAGCGCTCTAAAAGCGATTTGAACGTAAAAACATGCTCAAATCACCAACTAAATATTGCTGTTTTAAATCGATCAGGGTGACGTTTTAGAGCTTAAAATGATTTTTTCAGTGCTAAAGTGAACGAGTTGAGCGAAATGATGTACTGCAATCACGGACCTAAAAGAGACACAATAAATGGAAATTGCAGAACTGAGCAAGTCGGGAATCATGTTTTCGGCGCTCAAACTATCGAGATGAGCGAAGTAACCCGTTGACATGAGAAACCGAAAACTCTCTAGTAAACTTAACAGAAACGATCTTAGAACCATCAAAATTGCGTTTTACCTGTTCTAGAACGATTTGAGCGTGAAAACATGCTCAAATCACCAACTAAAAATTATTGTTTTAAATCGCTCAGGATGACGTTTTAGAGCTTAAAATGATGTTTTCAGTGCTAAAGTGAACGAGTTGAGCGCAATAATGTACTGCAATGACGGACCTAAAAGAGACCCAATAAATCGAAATTGCAGAACTTAGCAAGTCGGGAATCAAATTTTTGGCGCCCAAACTATCGAGATGAGCGAAGTAACCCCTTGACATGAGAAACCTATAACTCTCTTGTAAACTGAAAAGAAACGATCTTAGAACCAGCAAAATTGCGTTTTACCGTTCTAGAACGATTTGAGCGTGAAAACATGCTCAAATCACCAACTTAAAATCGCCGTTTTAAATCGATCAGGGAGACGTTTTTGATTTTAAAATGATGTTTTCAGTGCTAAAGTGAACGAGTTGAGCGCAATGATGTACTGCATTCACGGACCTAAAAGAGACCTTCTAAATTGAAATTGCAGAACTAAGCATGTCGGGAATCATATTTTCGGCTCTCAAACCATCGAGATTAGCAAAATAACACCTTGACATGAGAAACGTAGAGCTTACTTGTGAACTGAGAAAAAACGATCTTAGAACCATCAAAATCGCGTTTTAAGCATTCTAGAAGCGATTTGAACGTAAAAACATGCTCAAATCACCAACGAAAAGTTGCTGTTTTAAATCGATCAGGGTGACGTTTTAGAGCTTAAAATGATGTTTTCAGTGCTAAAGTGAACGAGTCGAGCGCAATAATGTACTGCAATCACGGACCTAAAAGAGACCTAATCAATGGAAATTGCAGAACTTAGCAAGTCGGGAATCAGGTTTTTGGCGCCCAAACTATCGAGATGAGCGAAGTAACCCCTTGACATGAGAAACCTATAACTCTCTTGTAAACTGAAAAGAAACGATCTTAGAACCAGCAAAATTGCGTTTTACCCGTTCTAGAACGATTTGAGCGTGAAAACATGCTCAAATCACCAACTTAAAATCGCCGTTTTAAATCGATCAGGGAGACGTTTTTGATTTTAAAATGATGTTTTCTGTGCTAAAGTGAACGAGTTGAGCGCAATGATGTACTGCATTCACGGACCTAAAAGAGACCTAATAAATGGAAATTGCAGAACTTAGCAAGTCGGGAATCATATTTTCGGCGCTCAAACTATCGAGATGAGCGAAGTAACCCGTTGACATGAGAAACCTTTAACTCTTTTGTAAACTGAAAGGAAACGATCTTAGAACCATCAAAATTGCGTTTTTAGTCTTCTAGATGCGATTTGAGCGTTAAAACATGCTCAAATCACCAACTTAAAATCGCCGTTTTATGTCGGTCAAGGTGACGTTTTAAAGCTTAAAATGAGGTTTTCAGTGCTAAAGTAAACGAGTTGAGCGAAATGATGTACTGCAATCACGGACCAAAAAGAGACCTTCTAAATGGTAATTGCAGAACTTAGCAAGGCCGGAATTAGGTTTTCGACGTTCAAACCATCGGGATGAGCGAAATGACATGTTGAAATGAGAAACCTATAACTTTCTTGTAAGCAGAAAAGAAACGATCTTAGAACCATCAAAATCGCGTTTTAAGCGTTCTAGAAGCGATTTGAACGTAAAAACATGCTCAAATCGCCAACGAAAAATTGCTGTTTTAAATCGATCAGGGTGACGTTTTAGAGCTTAAAATGATGTTTTCAGTGCTAAAGTGAACGAGTTGAGCGCAATAATGTACTGCAATCACGGACCTAAGTGAGACCTAGTAGATGGAAATTGCAGAACTTTGGAAGTCGGGAATCAGGTTTTCGGCGCTCAAACTATCCAGATGAGCGAAGTAACCCGTTGACGTGAGAAACCTATAACTCTCTTGTAAAAAGAAAAAAAACGATCTTAGAACCAGCAAAATTGCGTTCTAAGTGTTCTAGAAGCGATTTGAGCGTAAAAACATGCTCAAATCACCAACTTAAAATCGCCGTTTTAAATCCATCAGGGTGACGTTTTAGAGCTTAAATTGATGTTTTCAGTGCTAAAGTGAACGAGTTGAGCGCAATGATGTACCGCAATCATGGACCTAAAAGATACCTTCTAAATGGAAATTGCAGAACTTAGCAAGTCGGGAATCAGGTTGTCGGTCCTCAAACCAACGGGATGAGCGAAATGACATGTTGAAATGAGAAACCTATAAATTTCTTGTACACTGAAAAGAAACGATCTTAGAACACTCAAAATCGCGTTTTAAGCGTTCTAGAAGCGATTTGAACGTAAAAACATGCTCAAATCACCAACTAAAAGTTGCTGTTTTAAATCGATCGGGGTGACGTTTTAAAGCCTAAAATGATGTTTTCAGTGCTAAAGTGAACGAGTTGAGTGCAATGATGTACTGCATTCACGGACCTAAAAGAGACCTAATAAATGGAAATTGCAGAACTTAGCAAGTCGGGAATCATGTTTTCGGCGCTCAAACTATCAAGATGAGCGAAGTAACCCGTTGACATGAGAAACCTATAACTCTCTTGTAAACTGAAAAGAAACGATCTTAGAACCATCAAAATATCGTTTTTAGTCTTCTAGAAGCGATTTGAGCGTTAAAACATGCTCAAATCACCAACTTAAAATCGCCGTTTTATGTCGATCAAGGTGACGTTTTAAAGCTTAAAATGATGTTTTCAGTGCTAAAGTGAACGAGTTGAGCGAAATGATGTACTGCAATCACGGACCTAAAAGAGACCTTCTAAATGGAAATTGCAGAACTTAGCAAGGCCGGAATCAGGTTTTCGACGCTCAAACTATCGGAATGAGCGAATTGACATGTTGAAATGAGAAACCTATAACTTTCTTGTAAGCAGAAAAGAAACGATCTTAGAACCATCAAAATCGCGTTTTAAGCGCTCTAAAAGCGATTTGAACGTAAAAACATGCTCAAATCACCAACTAAATATTGCTGTTTTAAATCGATCAGGGTGACGTTTTAGAGCTTAAAATGATTTTTTCAGTGCTAAAGTGAACGAGTTGAGCGAAATGATGTACTGCAATCACGGACCTAAAAGAGACACAATAAATGGAAATTGCAGAACTGAGCAAGTCGGGAATCATGTTCTCGGCGCTCAAACTATCGAGATGAGCGAAGTAACCCGTTGACATGAGAAACTGAAAACTCTCTAGTAAACTTAACAGAAACGATCTTAGAACCATCAAAATTGCGTTTTACCTGTTCTAGAACGATTTGAGCGTGAAAACATGCTCAAATCACCAACTAAAAATTATTGTTTTAAATCGCTCAGGATGACGTTTTAGAGCTTAAAATGATGTTTTCAGTGCTAAAGTGAACGAGTTGAGCGCAATAATGTACTGCAATGACGGACCTAAAAGAGACCCAATAAATCGAAATTGCAGAACTTAGCAAGTCGGGAATCAAATTTTTGGCGCCCAAACTATCGAGATGAGCGAAGTAACCCCTTGACATGAGAAACCTATAACTCTCTTGTAAACTGAAAAGAAACGATCTTAGAACCAGCAAAATTGCGTTTTACCGTTCTAGAACGATTTGAGCGTGAAAACATGCTCAAATCACCAACTTAAAATCGCCGTTTTAAATCGATCAGGGAGACGTTTTTGATTTTAAAATGATGTTTTCAGTGCTAAAGTGAACGAGTTGAGCGCAATGATGTACTGCATTCACGGACCTAAAAGAGACCTTCTAAATTGAAATTGCAGAACTAAGCATGTCGGGAATCATATTTTCGGCTCTCAAACCATCGAGATTAGCAAAATAACACCTTGACATGAGAAACGTAGAGCTTACTTGTGAACTGAGAAGAAACGATCTTAGAACCATCAAAATCGCGTTTTAAGCATTCTAGAAGCGATTTGAACGTAAAAACATGCTCAAATCACCAACGAAAAGTTGCTGTTTTAAATCGATCAGGGTGACGTTTTAGAGCTTAAAATGATGTTTTCAGTGCTAAAGTGAACGAGTCGAGCGCAATAATGTACTGCAATCACGGACCTAAAAGAGACCTAATCAATGGAAATTGCAGAACTTAGCAAGTCGGGAATCAGGTTTTTGGCGCCCAAACTATCGAGATGAGCGAAGTAACCCCTTGACATGAGAAACCTATAACTCTCTTGTAAACTGAAAAGAAACGATCTTAGAACCAGCAAAATTGCGTTTTACCCGTTCTAGAACGATTTGAGCGTGAAAACATGCTCAAATCACCAACTTAAAATCGCCGTTTTAAATCGATCAGGGAGACGTTTTTGATTTTAAAATGATGTTTTCTGTGCTAAAGTGAACGAGTTGAGCGCAATGATGTACTGCATTCACGGACCTAAAAGAGACCTAATAAATGGAAATTGCAGAACTTAGCAAGTCGGGAATCATATTTTCGGCGCTCAAACTATCGAGATGAGCGAAGTAACCCGTTGACATGAGAAACCTTTAACTCTTTTGTAAACTGAAAGGAAACGATCTTAGAACCATCAAAATTGCGTTTTTAGTCTTCTAGATGCGATTTGAGCGTTAAAACATGCTCAAATCACCAACTTAAAATCGCCGTTTTATGTCGGTCAAGGTGACGTTTTAAAGCTTAAAATGAGGTTTTCAGTGCTAAAGTAAACGAGTTGAGCGAAATGATGTACTGCAATCACGGACCAAAAAGAGACCTTCTAAATGGTAATTGCAGAACTTAGCAAGGCCGGAATTAGGTTTTCGACGTTCAAACCATCGGGATGAGCGAAATGACATGTTGAAATGAGAAACCTATAACTTTCTTGTAAGCAGAAAAGAAACGATCTTAGAACCATCAAAATCGCGTTTTAAGCGTTCTAGAAGCGATTTGAACGTAAAAACATGCTCAAATCGCCAACGAAAAATTGCTGTTTTAAATCGATCAGGGTGACGTTTTAGAGCTTAAAATGATGTTTTCAGTGCTAAAGTGAACGAGTTGAGCGCAATAATGTACTGCAATCACGGACCTAAGTGAGACCTAGTAGATGGAAATTGCAGAACTTTGGAAGTCGGGAATCAGGTTTTCGGCGCTCAAACTATCCAGATGAGCGAAGTAACCCGTTGACGTGAGAAACCTATAACTCTCTTGTAAAAAGAAAAAAAACGATCTTAGAACCAGCAAAATTGCGTTCTAAGTGTTCTAGAAGCGATTTGAGCGTAAAAACATGCTCAAATCACCAACTTAAAATCGCCGTTTTAAATCCATCAGGGTGACGTTTTAGAGCTTAAATTGATGTTTTCAGTGCTAAAGTGAACGAGTTGAGCGCAATGATGTACCGCAATCATGGACCTAAAAGATACCTTCTAAATGGAAATTGCAGAACTTAGCAAGTCGGGAATCAGGTTGTCGGTCCTCAAACCAACGGGATGAGCGAAATGACATGTTGAAATGAGAAACCTATAAATTTCTTGTACACTGAAAAGAAACGATCTTAGAACACTCAAAATCGCGTTTTAAGCGTTCTAGAAGCGATTTGAACGTAAAAACATGCTCAAATCACCAACTAAAAGTTGCTGTTTTAAATCGATCGGGGTGACGTTTTAAAGCCTAAAATGATGTTTTCAGTGCTAAAGTGAACGAGTTGAGTGCAATGATGTACTGCATTCACGGACCTAAAAGAGACCTAATAAATGGAAATTGCAGAACTTAGCAAGTCGGGAATCATGTTTTCGGCGCTCAAACTATCAAGATGAGCGAAGTAACCCGTTGACATGAGAAACCTATAACTCTCTTGTAAACTGAAAAGAAACGATCTTAGAACCATCAAAATATCGTTTTTAGTCTTCTAGAAGCGATTTGAGCGTTAAAACATGCTCAAATCACCAACTTAAAATCGCCGTTTTATGTCGATCAAGGTGACGTTTTAAAGCTTAAAATGATGTTTTCAGTGCTAAAGTGAACGAGTTGAGCGAAATGATGTACTGCAATCACGGACCTAAAAGAGACCTTCTAAATGGAAATTGCAGAACTTAGCAAGGCCGGAATCAGGTTTTCGACGCTCAAACTATCGGAATGAGCGAATTGACATGTTGAAATGAGAAACCTATAACTTTCTTGTAAGCAGAAAAGAAACGATCTTAGAACCATCAAAATCGCGTTTTAAGCGCTCTAAAAGCGATTTGAACGTAAAAACATGCTCAAATCACCAACTAAATATTGCTGTTTTAAATCGATCAGGGTGACGTTTTAGAGCTTAAAATGATTTTTTCAGTGCTAAAGTGAACGAGTTGAGCGAAATGATGTACTGCAATCACGGACCTAAAAGAGACACAATAAATGGAAATTGCAGAACTGAGCAAGTCGGGAATCATGTTCTCGGCGCTCAAACTATCGAGATGAGCGAAGTAACCCGTTGACATGAGAAACCGAAAACTCTCTAGTAAACTTAACAGAAACGATCTTAGAACCATCAAAATTGCGTTTTACCTGTTCTAGAACGATTTGAGCGTGAAAACATGCTCAAATCACCAACTAAAAATTATTGTTTTAAATCGCTCAGGGTGACGTTTTAGAGCTTAAAATGATGTTTTCAGTGCTAAAGTGAACGAGTTGAGCGCAATAATGTACTGCAATGACGGACCTAAAAGAGACCCAATAAATCGAAATTGCAGAACTTAGCAAGTCGGGAATCAGGTTTTTGGCGCCCAAACTATCGAGATGAGCGAAGTAACCCCTTGACATGAGAAACCTATAACTCTCTTGTAAACTGAAAAGAAACGATCTTAGAACCAGCAAAATTGCGTTTTACCGTTCTAGAACGATTTGAGCGTGAAAACATGCTCAAATCACCAACTTAAAATCGCCGTTTTAAATCGATCAGGGAGACGTTTTTGATTTTAAAATGATGTTTTCAGTGCTAAAGTGAACGAGTTGAGCGCAATGATGTACTGCATTCACGGACCTAAAAGAGACCTTCTACATTGAAATTGCAGAACTAAGCATGTCGGGAATCATATTTTCGGCTCTCAAACCATCGAGATTAGCAAAATAACACCTTGACATGAGAAACGTAGAGCTTACTTGTGAACTGAGAAGAAACGATCTTAGAACCATCAAAATCGCGTTTTAAGCATTCTAGAAGCGATTTGAACGTAAAAACATGCTCAAATCACCAACTAAAAGTTGCCGTTTTAAATCGATCAGGGTGACGTTTTCAAGCATAAAATGATGTTTTCAGTGCTAAAGTGAACGAGTTGAGTGCAATGATGTACTGCAATCAGGGACCTAAAAGAGACATTCTAAATGTAAATTAAAGAACTTAGCAAGTCGGGAATCAGGTTTTCGGCGCTCAAACCATCGGGATGAGCGAAATGACATGTTGAAATCAGAAACCTATAACTTGCTTCTAAACAGAACAGAAACGATGTTAGAACCAACAAAATCGCGTTTTAAGCGTTCTAGAAGCGATTTGAGCGTAAAATTATGCTCAAATCACCAACTAAAAGTTGCCGTTTTAAATCAATCAGGGTGACGTTTTAAAGCTTAAAATGATGTTTTTAGTGCTAAAGTGAACGAGTTGAGCGCAATGATGTACTGCATTCACGGACCTAAAAAAGACCTAATAAATGGAAATTTCAGAACTTAGCAAGTCGGGAATCATGTTTTCGGCGCTCAAACTATCGAGATGAGCGAAGAAACCCGTTGACATGAGAAACCTATAACTCTCTTGTAAACTGAAAAGAAACGATCTTAGAACCATCAAAATTGCGTTTTTAGTCTTCTAGAAGCGATTTGAGCGTTAAAACATGCTCAAATCACCAACTTAAAATCGCCGATTTATGTCGATCAAGGTGACGTTTACAAGCTTAAAATGATGTTTTCAGTGCTAAAGTGAACGAGTAGAGCAAAATGATGTACTGCAATCACGGACCTAAAAGAGACCTTCTAAATGGAAATTGCAGAACTTAGCAAGTCGGGAATCACGTTTTCGGCGCTCAAACCATCGGGATAAGCGAAATGACATGTTGAAATGAGAAACCTATAACTTGCTTGTACACTGAACAGAAACGATCTTAGAACCATAAAAATCGCGTTTTAAGCGTTCTTGAAGCGATTTGAACGTAAAAACATGCTCAAATCACCAACGAAAAATTGCTGTTTTAAATCGATCAGGGTGACGTTTTAGAGCTTAAAATGATGTTTTCAGTGCTAAAGTGAACGAGTTGAGCGCAATAATGTACAGCAATGACGGACCTAAAAGAGACCCAATAAATGGAAATTGCAGAACTTAGCAAGTCGGGAATCATGTTTTCGGCGCTCAAACTATCGAGATGAGCGAAGTAACCCGTTGACATGAGAAACCTATAACTCTCTAGTAAACTGAACAGAAACGATCTTAGAACCATCAAAATTGCGTTTTACCCGTTCTAGAACGATTTGAGCGTGAAAACATGCTCAAATCACCAACTTAAAATCGCCGTTTTAAATCGATCAGGGTGACGTTTTTGAGTTTAAAATGATGTTTTCAGTGCTAAAGTGAACGAGTTGAGCGAAATGATGTACTGCAATCACGGACCTAAAAGAGACCTTCTAAATGGAAATTGCAGAACTTAGCAAGGCCGGAATCAGGTTTTCGACGCTCAAACCATCGGGATGAGCGAAATGACATGCTGAAATGAAAAACCTATAACTCTCTTGTAAACTGAAAAGAAACGATCTTAGAACCATCAAAATATCGTTTTTAGTCTTCTAGAAGCGATTTGAGCGTTAAAACATGCTCAAATCACCAACTTAAAATCGCCGTTTT
Source organism: Muricea muricata (assembly GCA_963855995.1). NCBI lineage: Eukaryota > Metazoa > Cnidaria > Anthozoa > Malacalcyonacea > Plexauridae > Muricea > Muricea muricata. The sequence continues at coordinate 30,162,770 of OY979718.1, read as the reverse complement.
ATGTCGATCAAGGTGACGTTTTAAAGCTTAAAATGATGTTTTCAGTGCTAAAGTGAACGAGTTGAGCGAAATGATGTACTGCAATCACGGACCTAAAAGAGACCTTCTAAATGGAAATTGCAGAACTTAGCAAGGCCGGAATCAGGTTTTCGACGCTCAAACTATCGGAATGAGCGAATTGACATGTTGAAATGAGAAACCTATAACTTTCTTGTAAGCAGAAAAGAAACGATCTTAGAACAATCAAAATCGCGTTTTAAGCGCTCTAAAAGCGATTTGAACGTAAAAACATGCTCAAATCACCAACTAAATATTGCTGTTTTAAATCGATCAGGGTGACGTTTTAGAGCTTAAAATGATTTTTTCAGTGCTAAAGTGAACGAGTTGAGCGAAATGATGTACTGCAATCACGGACCTAAAAGAGACACAATAAATGGAAATTGCAGAACTGAGCAAGTCGGGAATCATGTTTTCGGCGCTCAAACTATCGAGATGAGCGAAGTAACCCGTTGACATGAGAAACCGAAAACTCTCTAGTAAACTTAACAGAAACGATCTTAGAACCATCAAAATTGCGTTTTACCTGTTCTAGAACGATTTGAGCGTGAAAACATGCTCAAATCACCAACTAAAAATTATTGTTTTAAATCGCTCAGGGTGACGTTTTAGAGCTTAAAATGATGTTTTCAGTGCTAAAGTGAACGAGTTGAGCGCAATAATGTACTGCAATGACGGACCTAAAAGAGACCCAATAAATCGAAATTGCAGAACTTAGCAAGTCGGGAATCAGGTTTTTGGCGCCCAAACTATCGAGATGAGCGAAGTAACCCCTTGACATGAGAAACCTATAACTCTCTTGTAAACTGAAAAGAAACGATCTTAGAACCAGCAAAATTGCGTTTTACCGTTCTAGAACGATTTGAGCGTGAAAACATGCTCAAATCACCAACTTAAAATCGCCGTTTTAAATCGATCAGGGAGACGTTTTTGATTTTAAAATGATGTTTTCAGTGCTAAAGTGAACGAGTTGAGCGCAATGATGTACTGCATTCACGGACCTAAAAGAGACCTTCTAAATTCAAATTGCAGAACTAAGCATGTCGGGAATCATATTTTCGGCTCTCAAACCATCGAGATTAGCAAAATAACACCTTGACATGAGAAACGTAGAGCTTACTTGTGAACTGAGAAGAAACGATCTTAGAACCATCAAAATCGCGTTTTAAGCATTCTAGAAGCGATTTGAACGTAAAAACATGCTCAAATCACCAACTAAAAGTTGCCGTTTTAAATCGATCAGGGTGACGTTTTAAAGCATAAAATGATGTTTTCAGTGCTAAAGTGAACGAGTTGAGTGCAATGATGTACTGCAATCAGGGACCTAAAAGAGACATTCTAAATGTAAATTAAAGAACTTAGCAAGTCGGGAATCAGGTTTTCGGCGCTCAAACCATCGGGATGAGCGAAATGACATGTTGAAATCAGAAACCTATAACTTGCTTCTAAACAGAACAGAAACGATCTTAGAACCAACAAAATCGCGTTTTAAGCGTTCTAGAAGCGATTTGAGCGTAAAATTATGCTCAAATCACCAACTAAAAGTTGCCGTTTTAAATCAATCAGGGTGACGTTTTAAAGCTTAAAATGATGTTTTTAGTGCTAAAGTGAACGAGTTGAGCGCAATGATGTACTGCATTCACGGACCTAAAAAAGACCTAATAAATGGAAATTTCAGAACTTAGCAAGTCGGGAATCATGTTTTCGGCGCTCAAACTATCGAGATGAGCGAAGAAACCCGTTGACATGAGAAACCTATAACTCTCTTGTAAACTGAAAAGAAACGATCTTAGAACCATCAAAATTGCGTTTTTAGTCTTCTAGAAGCGATTTGAGCGTTAAAACATGCTCAAATCACCAACTTAAAATCGCCGATTTATGTCGATCAAGGTGACGTTTACAAGCTTAAAATGATGTTTTCAGTGCTAAAGTGAACGAGTAGAGCAAAATGATGTACTGCAATCACGGACCTAAAAGAGACCTTCTAAATGGAAATTGGAGAACTTAGCAAGTCGGGAATCACGTTTTCGGCGCTCAAACCATCGGGATAAGCGAAATGACATGTTGAAATGAGAAACCTATAACTTGCTTGTACACTGAACAGAAACGATCTTAGAACCATAAAAATCGCGTTTTAAGCGTTCTTGAAGCGATTTGAACGTAAAAACATGCTCAAATCACCAACGAAAAATTGCTGTTTTAAATCGATCAGGGTGACGTTTTAGAGCTTAAAATGATGTTTTCAGTGCTAAAGTGAACGAGTTGAGCGCAATAATGTACAGCAATGACGGACCTAAAAGAGACCCAATAAATGGAAATTGCAGAACTTAGCAAGTCGGGAATCATGTTTTCGGCGCTCAAACTATCGAGATGAGCGAAGTAACCCGTTGACATGAGAAACCTATAACTCTCTAGTAAACTGAACAGAAACGATCTTAGAACCATCAAAATTGCGTTTTACCCGTTCTAGAACGATTTGAGCGTGAAAACATGCTCAAATCACCAACTTAAAATCGCCGTTTTAAATCGATCAGGGTGACGTTTTTGAGTTTAAAATGATGTTTTCAGTGCTAAAGTGAACGAGTTGAGCGAAATGATGTACTGCAATCACGGACCTAAAAGAGACCTTCTAAATGGAAATTGCAGAACTTAGCAAGGCCGGAATCAGGTTTTCGACGCTCAAACCATCGGGATGAGCGAAATGACATGCTGAAATGAGAAACCTATAACTTTCTTGTAAGCAGAAAAGAAACGATCTTAGAACCATCAAAATCACCTTTAAGCGTTCTAGAAGCGATTTGAACGTAAAAATATGCTCAAATCCCCAACTAAAAGTTGCCGTTTTAAATCAATCAGGGTGACGTTTTCAAGCTTAAAATGATGTTTTCTGTGCTAAAGTGAACGAGTTGAGCGCAATGATGTACTGCATTCACGGACCTAAAAGAGACCTTCTAAATGGAAATTGCAGAACTTAGCAAGTCGGGAATCATGTTTTCGGCGCTCAAACTATCGAGATGAGCGAAGTAACCCGTTGACATGAGAAAGCTATAACTCTCCAGTAAACTGAACAGAAACGATCTTAGAAGCATCAAAATTGCGTTTTACCCGTTCTAGAACGATTTGAGCGTGAAAACATGCTCAAATCACACACTTAAAATCGCCGTTTTTAAATCGATCAGGGTGACGTTTTTGAGTTTAAAATGATGTTTTCAGTGCTAAAGTGAACGAGTTGAGCGAAATGATGTACTGCAATCACGGACCTAAAAGAGACCTTCTAAATGGAAATTGCAGAACTTAGCAAGGCCGGAATCAGGTTTTCGACGCTCAAACCATCGGTATGAGCGAAATGACATGTTGAAATGAGAAACCTATAACTTTCTAGTAAGCAGAAAAGAAACGATCTTAGAACCATCAAAATCGCGTTTCAAGCGTTCTAGAAGCGATTTGAACGTAAAAACATGCTCAAATCGCCAACGAAAAATTGCTGTTTTAAATCGATCAGAGTGACGTTTTAGAGCTTAAAATGATGTTTTCAGTGCTAAAGTGAACGAGTTGACCGCAATAATATACTGCAATCACGGACCTAAGTGAGACCTAATAGATGGAAATTGCAAAACTTTGGAAGTCGGGAATCAGGTTTTCGGCGCTCAAACTATCGAGATGAGCGAAGTAACCCGTTGACATGAGAAACCTATAACTCTCTTGTAAACTGAAAAGAAACGATGTTAGAACCAGCAAAATTGCGTTTTACCTGTTCTAGAAGCGATTTGAGCGTAAAAACATGCTCAAATCACCAACTTAAAATCGCCGTTTTAAATCCATCAGGGTGACGTTTTAGAGCTTAAAATGATGTTTTCAGTGCTAAAGTGAACGAGTTGAGCGCAATAATGTACTGCAATTACGGACCTAAAAGAGACCCAATAAATCGAAATTGCAGAACTTAGCAAGTCGGGAATCATGTTTTCGGCGCTCAAACTATCGAGATGAGCGAAGTAACCCGTTGACATAAGAAACCTATAACTCTCTAGTAAACTTAACAGAAACGATCTTAAAACCATCAAAATTGCGTTTTACCCGTTCTAGAACGATTTGACCGTGAAAACATGCTCACATCACCAACTAAAAATTGCTGTTTTAAAACGATCAGGGTGACGTTTTAGAGCTTAAAATGATGTTTTCAGTGCTAAAGTGAACGAGTTGAGCGCAATAATGTACTGCAATGACGGACCTAAAAGAGACCCAATAAATGGAAATTGCAGAACTTAGCAAGTCGGGAATCATGTTTTCGGCGCTCAAACTATCGAGATGAGCGAAGTAACCCGTTGACATGAGAAACCTATAACTTTCTAGTAAACTGAACAGCAACGATCTTAGAACCATAAAAATTGCGTTTTAAGCATTCTAGAAGCGATTTGAACATAAAAACATGCTCAAATCACCAACTAAAAGTTGCCGTTTAAAATCGATCAGGGTGACGTTTTAAAGCATAAAATGATGTTTTCAGTGCTAAAGTGGACGAGTTGAGCGCAATGATGTACTGCAATCAGGGACCTAAAAGAGACATTCTAAATGTAAATTGCAGAACTTAGCGAGTCGGGAATCAGGTTTTCGGCGCTCAAACCATCGGGATGAGCGAAATGACATGTTGAAATCAGAAACCTCTAACTTGCTTGTAAACAGAACAGAAACGATCTTAGAACCAACAAAATCGCGTTTTAAGCGTTCTAGAAGCGATTTGAGCGTAAAAATGATGTTTTCAGTGCTAAAGTGAACGAGTTGAGTGCAATGATGTACTGCAATAACGGACCTAAAAGAGACCTTCTAAATGGAAATTGCAGAACTTAGCAAGTCGGGAATCAGGTTTTCGGCGCTCAAACTATCGAGATGAGCGAAGTAACCCGTTGACATGAGAAACCGAAAACTCTCTAGTAAACTTAACAGAAACGATCTTAGAACCATCAAAATTGCGTTTTACCCATTCTAGAACGATTTGAGCGTGAAAACATGCTCAAATCACCAACTAAAAATTGCTGTTTTAAATCGCTCAGTGTGACGTTTTAGAGCTTAAAATGATGTTTTCAGTGCTAAAGTGAACGAGTTGACCGCAATAATGTACTACAATGACGGACCTAAAAGAGACCTTCTAAATGGAAATTGCAGAACTTAGCAAGTCGGGAATCACGTTTTCGGCGCTCAAACCATCGGGATAAGCGAAATGACATGTTGAAATGAGAAACTTTTAACTTGCTTGTACACTGAACAGAAACGATCTTAGAACTATAAAAATCGCGTTTTAAGTGCTCTAGAAGCGATTTGAACGTAAAAACATGCTGAAATCACCAACGAAAAGTTGCTGTTTTAAATCGATCAGGGTGACGTTTTAGAGCTTAAAATGATGTTTTCAGTGCTAAAGTGAACGAGTTGAGCGCAATAATGTACTGCAATCAAGGACCTAAAAGAGACCTAATAAATGGAAATTGCAGAACTTAGCAGGTCGGGAATCAGGTTTTCGGCGCTCAAACTATCGAGATGAGCGAAGTAACCCGTTGACATGAGAAACCTATAACTCTCTTGTAAGCTGAAAAGAAACGATCTTAGAACCAGCAAAATTGCGTTTTACCCGTTCTAGAACCATTTTAGCGTGAAAACATACTCTAATCACTAACTTAAAATCGCCGTTTTAAATCGATCAGGGTGACGTTTTTGAGCTTAAAATGATGTTTTCAGTGCTAAAGTGAACGAGTTGAGCGCAATGATGTACTGCATTCACGGACCTAAAAGAGACCTTCTAAATTGAAATTGCAGAACTGAGCATGTCGGGAATCATATTTTCGGCTCTCAAACCATCGAGATTAGCAAAATAACACCTTGACATGAGAAACGTAGAGCTTACTTGTGAACTGAGAAGACACGATCTTAGAAAAATCAAAATCGCGTTTTAAGCGTTCTAGAAGCGATTTGAGCGTAAAAATATGCTCAAATCACCAACTAAAAGTTGCCGTTTTAAATCAATCAGGGTGACGTTTTAAAGCTTAAAATGATGTTTTCAGTGCTAAAGTGAACGAGTTGAGCGCAATGATGTACTGCATTCACGGACCTAAAAAAGACCTAATAAATGGAAATTGCAGAACTTAGCAAATCGGGAATCATGTTTTCGGCGCTCAAACTATCGAGATGAGCGAAGTAACCCGTTGACATGAGAAACCTATAACTCTCTTGTAAACTGAACAGAAACGATCTTAGAACCATCAAAATTGCGTTTTACCCATTCTAGAACGATTTGAGCGTAAAAATATGCTCAAATCACCAACTAAAAGTTGCCGTTTAAAATCGATCAGGGTGACGTTTTAAAGCATAAAATGATGTTTTCAGTGCTAAAGTGAACGAGTTGAGCGCAAAGATGTACTGCAATCAGGGACCTAAAAGAGACATTCTAAATGTAAATTGCAGAACTTAGCAAGTCGGAAATCAGGTTTTCGGCGCTCAAACCATCGGGATGAGCGAAATGACATGTTGAAATCAGAAACCTATAACTTGCTTGTAAACAGAACAGAAACGATCTTAGAACCAACAAAATCTCGTTTTAACCGTTCTAGAAGCGATTTGAGCGTAAAAATATGCTCAAATCACCAACTAAAAATCGCCGTTTTATGTCGATATGGGCGACGTTTTAGAGCTTAAAATGATGTTTTCAGTGCTAAAGTGAACGAGTTGAGTGCAATGATGTACTGCAATAACGGACCTAAAAGAGACCTTCTAAATCGAAATTGCAGAACTTAGCAAGTCGGGAATCAGGTTTTCGGCGCTCAAACCATCGGGATAAGCGAAATGACATGTTGAAATGAGAAACCTATAACTTGCTTGTACACTGAACAGAAACGATCTTAGAACTATAAAAATCGCGTTTTAATCGCTCTAGAAGCGATTTGAACGTAAAAACATTCTGAAATCACCAACGAAAAGTTGCTGTTTTAAATCGATCAGGGTGACGTTTTAGAGCTTAAAATGATGTTTTCAGTGCTAAAGTGAACGAGTTGAGCGCAATAATGTACTGCAATCACGGACCTAAAAGAGACCTAATAAATGGAAATTGCAGAACTTTGCAAGTCGGGAATCAGGTTTTCGGCGCTCAAACTATCGAGATGAGCGAAGTAACCCGTTGACATGAGAAACCGAAAACTCTCTAGTAAACTTAACAGAAACGATCTTAGAACCATCAAAATTGCGTTTTACCCGTTCTAGAACGATTTGAGCGTAAAAACATGCTCAAATCACCAACTTAAAATCGCCGTTTTAAATCGATCAGGGTGACGTTTTTGAGCTTAAAATGATGTTTTCAGTGCTAAAGTGAACGAGTTGAGCGCAATGATGTACTGCATTCACGGACCTAAAAGAGACCTTCTAAATTGAAATTGCAGAACTGAGCATGTCGGGAATCATATTTTCGGCTCTCAAACCATCGAGATTAGCAAAATAACACCTTGACATGAGAAACGTAGAGCTTACTTGTGAACTGAGAAGACACGATCTTAGAAAAATCAAAATCGCGTTTTAAGCGTCCTAGAAGCGATTTGAGCGTAAAAATATGCTCAAATCACCAACTAAAAGTTGCCGTTTTAAATCAATCAGGGTGACGTTTTAAAGCTTAAAATGATGTTTTCAGTGCTAAAGTGAACGAGTTGAGCGCAATGATGTACTGCATTCACGGACCTAAAAAAGACCTAATAAATGGAAATTGCAGAACTTAGCAAATCGGGAATCATGTTTTCGGCGCTCAAACTATCGAGATGAGCGAAGTAACCCGTTGACATGAGAAACCTATAACTCTCTTGTAAACTGAACAGAAACGATCTTAGAACCATCAAAATTGCGTTTTACCCATTCTAGAACGATTTGAGCGTAAAAATATGCTCAAATCACCAACTAAAAGTTGCCGTTTAAATCGATCAGGGTGACGTTTTAAAGCATAAAATGATGTTTTCAGTGCTAAAGTGAACGAGTTGAGCGCAAAGATGTACTGCAATCAGGGACCTAAAAGAGACATTCTAAATGTAAATTGCAGAACTTAGCAAGTCGGAAATCAGGTTTTCGGCGCTCAAACCATCGGGATGAGCGAAATGACATGTTGAAATCAGAAACCTATAACTTGCTTGTAAACAGAACAGAAACGATCTTAGAACCAACAAAATCTCGTTTTAACCGTTCTAGAAGCGATTTGAGCGTAAAAATATGCTCAAATCACCAACTAAAAATCGCCGTTTTATGTCGATCAGGGCGACGTTTTAGAGCTTAAAATGATGTTTTCAGTGCTAAAGTGAACGAGTTGAGTGCAATGATGTACTGCAATAACGGACCAAAAAGAGACCTTCTAAATCGAAATTGCAGAACTTAGCAAGTCGGGAATAAGGTTTTCGGCGCTCAAACCATCGGGACAAGCGAAATGACATGTTGAAATGAGAAACCTATAACTTGCTTGTACACTGAACAGAAACGATCTTAGAACTATAAAAATCGCGTTTTAATCGCTCTAGAAGCGATTTGAACGTAAAAACATTCTGAAATCACCAACGAAAAGTTGCTGTTTTAAATCGATCAGGGTGACGTTTTAGAGCTTAAAATGATGTTTTCAGTGCTAAAGTGAACGAGTTGAGCGCAATAATGTACTGCAATCACGGACCTAAAAGAGACCTAATAAATGGAAATTGCAGAACTTTGCAAGTCGGGAATCAGGTTTTCGGCGCTCAAACTATCGAGATGAGCGAAGTAACCCGTTGACATGAGAAACCGAAAACTCTCTAGTAAACTTAACAGAAACGATCTTAGAACCATCAAAATTGCGTTTTACCCATTCTAGAACGATTTGAGCGTGAAAACATGCTCAAATCACCAACTAAAAATTGCTGTTTTAAATCGCTCAGGGTGACGTTTTAGAGCTTAAAATGATGTTTTCAGTGCTAAAGTGAACGAGTTGAGCGCAATAATGTACTGCAATGACGGACCTAAAAGAGACCTTCTAAATGGAAATTGCAGAACTTAGCAAGTCGGGAATCACGTTTTCGGCGCTCAAACCATCGGGACAGGCGAAATGACATGTTGAAATGAGAAACCTATAACTTGCTTGTACACTGAACAGAAACGATCTTAGAACTATAAAAATCGCGTTTTAAGCGCTCTAGAAGCGATTTGAACGTAAAAACATGCTGAAATCACCAACGAAAAGTTGCTGTTTTAAATCGATCAGGGTGACGTTTTAGAGCTTAAAATGATGTTTTCAGTGCTAAAGTGAACGAGTTGAGCGCAATAATGTACTGCAATAAGGACCTAAAAGAGACCTAATAAATGGAAATTGCAGAACTTAGCAAGTCGGGAATCAGGTTTTCGGCGCTCAAACTATCGAGATGAGCGAAGTAACCCGTTGACATGAGAAACCTATAACTCTCTTGTAAACTGAACAGAAACGATCTTAGAACCATCAAAGTTGCGTTTTACCCATTCTAGAACGATTTGAGCGTAAAAATATGCTCAAATCACCAACTAAAAGTTGCCGTTTAAAATCGATCAGGGTGACGTTTTAAAGCATAAAATGATGTTTTCAGTGCTAAAGTGAACGAGTTGAGCGCAAAGATGTACTGCAATCAGGGACCTAAAAGAGACATTCTAAATGTAAATTGCAGAACTTAGCAAGTCGGCAATCAGGTTTTCGGCGCTCAAACCATCGGGATGAGCGAAATGACATGTTGAAATCAGAAACCTATAACTTGCTTGTAAACAGAACAGAAACGATCTTAGAACCAACAAAATCTCGTTTTAACCGTTCTAGAAGCGATTTGAGCGTAAAAATATGCTCAAATCACAAACTAAAAATCGCCGTTTTATGTCGATCAGGGCGACGTTTTAGAGCTTAAAATGATGTTTTCAGTGCTAAAGTGAACGAGTTGAGTGCAATGATGTACTGCAATAACGGACCTAAAAGAGACCTTCTAAATCGAAATTGCAGAACTTAGCAAGTCGGGAATCAGGTTTTCGGCGCTCAAACCATCGGGATAAGCGAAATGACATGTTGAAATGAGAAACCTATAACTTGCTTATACACTGAACAGAAACGATCTTAGAACTATAAAAATCGCGTTTTAATCGCTCTAGAAGCGATTTGAACGTAAAAACATTCTGAAATCACCAACGAAAAGTTGCTGTTTTAAATCGATCAGGGTGACGTTTTAGAGCTTAAAATGATGTTTTCAGTGCTAAAGTGAACGAGTTGAGCGCAATAATGTACTGCAATCACGGACCTAAAAGAGACCTAATAAATGGAAATTGCAGAACTTTGCAAGTCGGGAATCAGGTTTTCGGCGCTCAAACTATCGAGATGAGCGAAGTAACCCGTTGACATGAGAAACCGAAAACTCTCTAGTAAACTTAACAGAAACGATCTTAGAACCATCAAAATTGCGTTTTACCCATTCTAGAACGATTTGAGCGTGAAAACATGCTCAAATCACCAACTAAAAATTGCTGTTTTAAATCGCTCAGGGTGACGTTTTAGAGCTTAAAATGATGTTTTCAGTGCTAAAGTGAACGAGTTGAGCGCAATAATGTACTGCAATGACGGACCTAAAAGAGACCTTCTAAATTGGAATTGCAGAACTAAGCATGTCGGGAATCATATTTTCGGCTCTCAAACCATCGAGATTAGCAAAATAACACCTTGACATGAGAAACGTAGAGCTTACTTGTGAACTGAGAAGAAACGATCTTAGAACCATCAAAATCGCGTTTTAAGCGTTCTAGAAGCGATTTGAGCGTAAAAATATGCTTAAATCACCAACTAAAAGTTGCCGTTTTAAATCAATCAGGGTGACGTTTTAAAGCTTAAAATGATGTTTTCAGTGCTAAAGTGAACGAGTTGAGCGCAATGATGTACTGCATTCACGGACCTAAAAAAGACCTAATAAATGGAAATTGCAGAACTTAGCAAATCGGGAATCATGTTTTCGGCGCTCAAACTATCGAGATGAGCGAAGTAACCCGTTGACATGAGAAACCTATAACTCTCTTGTAAACTGAACAGCAACGATCTTAGAACCATCAAAATTGCGTTTTAAGTGTTCTAGAAGCGATTTGAGCGTAAAAACATGCTCAAATCACCAACTAAAAATCGCCGTTTTATGTCGATCAGGGCGACGTTTTAGAGCTTAAAATGATGTTTTCAGTGCTAAAGTGAACGAGTTGAGTGCAATAATGTACTGCAATAACGGACCTAAAAGAGACCTTCTAAATGGAAATTGCAGAACTTAGCAAGTCGGGAATCACGTTTTCGGCGCTCAAACCATCGGGATAAGCGAAATGACATGTTGAAATGAGAAACCTATAACTTGCTTGTACACTGAACAGAAACGATCTTAGAACTATAAAAATCGTGTTTTAAGCGCTCTAGAAGCGATTTGAACGTAAAAACATGCTCAAATCACCAACGAAAAGTTGCTGTTTTAAATCGATCAGGGTGACGTTTTAGAGCTTAAAATGATGTTTTCAGTGCTAAAGTGAACGAGTTGAGCGCAATGATGTACTGCATTCACGGACCTAAAAGAGACCTTCTAAATTGAAATTGCAGAACTAAGCATGTCGGGAATCATATTTTAGGCTCTCAAACCATCGATAATTGGCAAAATAACACCTTGACATGAGAAACGTAGAGCTTACTTGTGAACTGAGAAGAAACGATCTTAGAACCATCAAAATCGCGTTTTAAGCATTCTAGAAGCGATTTGAACGTAAAAACATGCTCAAATCACCAACTAAAAGTTGCCGTTTAAAATCGATCAGGGTGACGTTTTAAAACATAAAATGATGTTTTCAGTGCTAAAGTGAACGAGTTGAGCGCAATGATGTACTGCAATCAGGGACCTAAAAGAGACATTCTAAATGTAAATTGCAGAACTTAGCAAGTCGGAAATCAGGTTTTCGGCGCTCAAACCATCGGGATGAGCGAAATGACATGTTGAAATCAGAAACCTATAACTTGCTTGTAAACAGAACAGAAACGATCTTAGAATCAACAAAATCGCGTTTTAAGCATTCTAGAAGCGATTTGAGCGTAAAAATATGCTCAAATCACCAACTAAAAGTTTCCGTTTTAAATCAATCAGGGTGACGTTTTAAAGCTTAAAGTGATGTTTTCAGTGCTAAAGTGAACGAGTTGAGCGCAATGATGTACTGCATTCACGGACCTAAAAAAGACCTAATAAATGGAAATTGCAGAACTTAGCAAGTCGGGAATCATGTTTTCGGCGCTCAAACTATCGAGATGAGCGAAGTAACCCGTTGACATGAGAAACCTATAACTCTCTTGTAAACTGAAAAGAAACGATCTTAGAACCATCAAAATTGCGTTTTAAGTGTTCTAGAAGCGATTTGAGCGTAAAAACATGCTCAAATCACCAACTAAAAATCGCCGTTTTATGTCGATCAGGGCGACGTTTTAGAGCTTAAAATGATGTTTTCAGTGCTAAAGTGAACGAGTTGAGTGCAATAATGTACTGCAATAACGGACCTAAAAGAGACCTTCTAAATGGAAATTGCAGAACTTAGCAAGTCGGGAATCACGTTTTCGGCGATCAAACCATCGGGATAAGCGAAATGACATGTTGAAATGAGAAACCTATAACTTGCTTGTACACTGAACAGAAACGATCTTAGAACTATAAAAATCGCGTTTTAAGCGCTCTAGAAGCGATTTGAGCGTAAAAACATGCTCAAATCACCAACTAAAAATCGCCGTTTTATGTCGATCAGGGCGACGTTTTAGAGCTTAAAATGATGTTTTCAGTGCTAAAGTGAACGAGTTGAGTGCAATAATGTACTGCAATAACGGACCTAAAAGAGACCTTCTAAATCGAAATTGCAGAACTTAGCAAGTCGGGAATCACGTTTTCGGCGATCAAACCATCGGGATAAGCGAAATGACATGTTGAAATGAGAAACCTATAACTTGCTTGTACACTGAACAGAAACGATCTTAGAACTATAAAAATCGCGTTTTAAGCGCTCTAGAAGCGATTTGAACGTAAAAACATGCTCAAATCACCAACGAAAAGTTGCTGTTTTAAATCGATCAGGGCGACGTTTTAGAGCTTAAAATGATGTTTTCAGTGCTAAAGTGAACGAGTTGAGTGCAATAATGTACTGCAATAACGGACCTAAAAGAGACCTTCTAAATGGAAATTGCAGAACTTAGCAAGTCGGGAATCACGTTTTCGGCGCTCAAACCATCGGGATAAGCGAAATGACATGTTGAAATGAGAAACCTATAACTTGCTTGTACACTGAACAGAAACGATCTTAGAACTATAAAAATCGTGTTTTAAGCGCTCTAGAAGCGATTTGAACGTAAAAACATGCTCAAATCACCAACGAAAAGTTGCTGTTTTAAATCGATCAGGGTGACGTTTTAGAGCTTAAAATGATGTTTTCAGTGCTAAAGTGAACGAGTTGAGCGCAATGATGTACTGCATTCACGGACCTAAAAGAGACCTTCTAAATTGAAATTGCAGAACTAAGCATGTCGGGAATCATATTTTAGGCTCTCAAACCATCGATAATTGGCAAAATAACACATTGACATGAGAAACGTAGAGCTTACTTGTGAACTGAGAAGAAACGATCTTAGAACCATCAAAATCGCGTTTTAAGCATTCTAGAAGCGATTTGAACGTAAAAACATGCTCAAATCACCAACTAAAAGTTTCCGTTTAAAATCGATCAGGGTGACGTTTTAAAACATAAAATGATGTTTTCAGTGCTAAAGTGAACGAGTTGAGCGCAATGATGTACTGCAATCAGGGACCTAAAAGAGACATTCTAAATGTAAATTGCAGAACTTAGCAAGTCGGAAATCAGGTTTTCGGCGCTCAAACCATCGGGATGAGCGAAATGACATGTTGAAATCAGAAACCTATAACTTGCTTGTAAACAGAACAGAAACGATCTTAGAATCAACAAAATCGCGTTTTAAGCATTCTAGAAGCGATTTGAGCGTAAAAATATGCTCAAATCACCAACTAAAAGTTTCCGTTTTAAATCAATCAGGGTGACGTTTTAAAGCTTAAAGTGATGTTTTCAGTGCTAAAGTGAACGAGTTGAGCGCAATGATGTACTGCATTCACGGACCTAAAAAAGACCTAATAAATGGAAATTGCAGAACTTAGCAAGTCGGGAATCATGTTTTCGGCGCTCAAACTATCGAGATGAGCGAAGTAACCCGTTGACATGAGAAACCTATAACTCTCTTGTAAACTGAAAAGAAACGATCTTAGAACCATCAAAATTGCGTTTTAAGTGTTCTAGAAGCGATTTGAGCGTAAAAACATGCTCAAATCACCAACTAAAAATCGCCGTTTTATGTCGATCAGGGCGACGTTTTAGAGCTTAAAATGATGTTTTCAGTGCTAAAGTGAACGAGTTGAGTGCAATAATGTACTGCAATAACGGACCTAAAAGAGACCTTCTAAATGGAAATTGCAGAACTTAGCAAGTCGGGAATCACGTTTTCGGCGATCAAACCATCGGGATAAGCGAAATGACATGTTGAAATGAGAAACCTATAACTTGCTTGTACACTGAACAGAAACGATCTTAGAACTATAAAAATCGCGTTTTAAGCGCTCTAGAAGCGATTTGAACGTAAAAACATGCTCAAATCACCAACGAAAAGTTGCTGTTTTAAATCGATCAGGGTGACGTTTTAGAGCTTAAAATGATGTTTTCAGTGCTAAAGTGAACGAGTTGAGCGCAATAATGTACTGCAATCATGGACCTAAAAGAGACCTAATAAATGGAAATTGCAGAACTTAGCAAGTCGGGAATCAGGTTTTCGGCGCTCAAACTATCGAGATGAGCGAAGTAACCCGTTGACATGAGAAACCAAAAACTCTCTAGTAAACTTAACAGAAACGATCTTAGAACCATCAAAATTGCGTTTTACCCATTCTAGAACGATTTGAGCGTGAAAACATGCTCAAATCACCAACTAAAAATTGCTGTTTTCAATCGCTCAGGGTGACGTTTTAGAGCTTAAAATGATGTTTTCAGTGCTAAAGTGAACGAGTTGAGCGCAATAATGTACTGCAATGACGGACCTAAAAGAGACCTTCTAAATGGAAATTGCAGAACTCAGCAAGTCGGGAATCACGTTTTCGGCGCTCAAACCATCGGGATAAGCGAAATAACATGTTGAAATGAGAAACCTTTAACTTGCTTGTACACTGAACAGAAACGATCTTAGAACTATAAAAATCGCGTTTTAAGCGCTCTAGAAGCGATTTGAACGTAAAAACATGCTGAAATCACCAACGAAAAGTTGCTGTTTTAAATGGATCAGGGTGACGTTTTAGAGCTTAAAATGATGTTTTCAGTGCTAAAGTGAACGAGTTGACCGCAATAATGTACTGCAATGACGGACCTAAAAGAGACCTAATAAATGGAAATTGCAGAACTTAGCAAGTCGGGAATCAGGTTTTCGGCGCTCAAACTATCGAGATGAGCGAAGTAACCCGTTGACATGAGAAACCTATAACTCTCTTGTAAACTGAAAAGAAACGATCTTAGAACCAGCAAAATTGCGTTTTACCCGTTCTAGAACGATTTTAGCGTGAAAACATGCTCAAATCACCAACTAAAAATTGCTGTTTTAAATCGCTCAGGGTGACGTTTTAGAGCTTAAAATGATGTTTTCAGTGCTAAAGTGAACGAGTTGAGCGCAATAATGTACTGCAATGACGGACCTAAAAGAGACCTTCTAAATGGAAATTGCAGAACTTAGCAAGTCGGGAATCACGTTTTCGGCGCTCAAACCATCGGGATAAGCGAAATGACATGTTGAAATGAGAAACCTTTAACTTGCTTGTACACTGAACAGAAACGATCTTAGAACTATAAAAATCGCGTTTTAAGCGCTCTAGAAGCGATTTGAACGTAAAAACATGCTGAAATCACCAACGAAAAGTTGCTGTTTTAAATCGATCAGGGTGACGTTTTAGAGCTTAAAATGATGTTTTCAGTGCTAAAGTGAACGAGTTGAGCGCAATAATATACTGCAATCAAGGACCTAAAAGAGACCTAATAAATGGAAATTGCAGAACTTAGCAAGTCGGGAATCAGGTTTTCGGCGCTCAAACTATCGAGATGAGCGAAGTAACCCGTTGACATGAGAAACCTATAACTCTCTTGTAAACTGAAAAGAAACGATCTTAGAACCAGCAAAATTGCATTTTACCCGTTCTAGAACGATTTTAGCGTGAAAACATGCTCTAATCACCAACTTAAAATCGCCGTTTTAAATCGATCAGGGTGACGTTTTTGAGCTTAAAATGATGTTTTCAGTGCTAAAGTGAACGAGTTGAGCGCAATGATGTACTGCATTCACGGACCTAAAAGAGACCTTCTAAATTGAAATTGCAGAACTAAGCATGTCGGGAATCATATTTTCGGCTCTCAAACCATCGAGATTAGCAAAATAACACCTTGACATGAGAAACGTAGAGCTTACTTGTGAACTGAGAAGAAACGATCTTAGAACCATCAAAATCGCGTTTTAAGCGTTCTAGAAGCGATTTGAGCGTAAAAACATGCTCAAATCACAAACTAAAAGTTGCCGTTTTAAATCAATCAGGGTGACGTTTTAAAGCTTAAAATGATGTTTTCAGTGCTAAAGTGAACGAGTTGAGCGAAATGATGTAGTGCAATCACGGACCTAAAAAAGACCTTCTAAATGGAAATTGCAGAACTTGGCAAGGCGGGAATCAGGTTTTCGACGCTTAAACCGTCGGGATGAGCAAAATGACATGTTGAAATGAGAAACCTATAACTTGCTTGTAAGCAGAAAAGAAACGATCTTACAAAAATCAAAATCGCGTTTTAAGCGTTCTAAAAGCGATTTGAACGTAAAAACATGCTCAAATCACCAACTAAAAATTGCTGTTTTAAATCGATCAGGGTGACGTTTTAGAGCTTAAAATGATGTTTTCAGTCCTAAAGTGAACGAGTAGAGCGCAATAATGTACTGCCTTGACGGACCTAAAAGAGACCCAATAAATGGAAATTGCAGAACTTAGCAAGTCGGGAATCATGTTTTCGACGCTCAAACTATCGAGATGAGCGAAGTAACCCGTTGACATGAGAAACCTATAACTTTCTAGTAAACTGAACAGCAACGATCTTAGAACCATCAAAATTGCGTTTTAAGTGTTCTAGAAGCGATTTGAGCGTAAAAACATGCTCAAATCACCAACTAAAAATCGCCGTTTTATGTCGATCAGGGCGACGTTTTAGAGCTTAAAATGATGTTTTCAGTGCTAAAGTGAACGAGTTGAGTGCAATGATGTACTGCAATAACGGACCTAAAAGAGACCTTCTAAATGGAAATTGCAGAACTTAGCAAGTCGGGAATCAGGTTTTCGGCGCTCAAACCATCGGGATAAGCGAAATGACATGTTAAAATGAGAAACCTATAACTTGCTTGTACACTGAACAGAAACGATCTAAGAACTATAAAAATCGCGTTTTAATCGCTCTAGAAGCGATTTCAACGTAAAAACATGCTGAAATCACCAACGAAAAGTTGCTGTTTTAAATCGATCAGGGTGACGTTTTAGAGCTTAAAATGATGTTTTCAGTGCTAAAGTGAACGGGTTGAGCGCAATAATGTACTGCAATCACGGACCTAAAAGAGACTTAATAAATGGAAATTGCAGAACTTAGCAAGTCGGGAATCAGGTTCTCGGCGCTCAAACTATCGAGATGAGCGAAGTAACCCGTTGACATGAGAAACCTATAACTCTCTTGTAAACTGAAAAGAAACGATCTTAGAACCAACAAAATTGCCTTTTACCCGTTCTAGAACGATTTGAGCGTGAAAACATGCTCAAATCACCAACTTAAAATCGCCGTTTTAAATCGATCAGGGTGACGTTTTTGAGCTTAAAATGATGTTTTCAGTGCTAAAGTGAACGAGTTGAGCGCAATGATGTACTGCATTCACGGACCTAAAAGAGACCTTCTAAATTGAAATTGCAGAACTAAGCATGTCGGGAATCATATTTTCGGCTCTCAAACCATCGAGATTAGCAAAATAACACCTTGACATGAGAAACCGTAGAGCTTACTTGTGAACTGAGAAGAAACGATCTTAGAACCATCAAAATCGCGTTTTAAGCGTTCTAGAAGCGATTTGAGCGTAAAAACATGCTCAAATCACAAACTAAAAGTTGCCGTTTTAAATCAATCAGGGTGACGTTTTAAAGCTTAAAATGATGTTTTCAGTGCTAAAGTGAACGAGTTGAGCGAAATGATTTAGTGCAATCACGGACCTAAAAAAGACCTTCTAAATGGAAATTGCAGAACTTGGCAAGGCGGGAATCAGGTTTTCGACGCTTAAACCGTCGGGATGAGCAAAATGACATGTTGAAATGAGAAACCTATAACTTGCTTGTAAGCAGAAAAGAAACGATCTTACAAAAATCAAAATCGCGTTTTAAGCGTTCTAGAAGCGATTTGAACGTAAAAACATGCTCAAATCACCAACTAAAAATTGCTGTTTTAAATCGATCAGGGTGACGTTTTAGAGCTTAAAATGATGTTTTCAGTCCTAAAGTGAACGAGTAGAGCGCAATAATGTACTGCAATGACGGACCTAAAAGAGACCCAATAAATGGAAATTGCACAACTTAGCAAGTCGGGAATCATGTTTTCGGCGCTCAAACTATCGAGATGAGCGAAGTAACCCGTTGACATGAGAAACCTATAACTTTCTAGTAAACTGAACAGCAACGATCTTAGAACCATCAAAATTGCGTTTTAAGTGTTCTAGAAGCGATTTGAGCGTAAAAACATGCTCAAATCACCAACTAAAAATCGCCGTTTTATGTCGATCAGGGCGACGTTTTAGAGCTTAAAATGATGTTTTCAGTGCTAAAGTGAACGAGTTGAGTGCAACGATGTACTGCAATAACGGACCTAAAAGAGACCTTCTAAATGGAAATTGCAGAACTTAGCAAGTCGGGAATCAGGTTTTCGGCGCTCAAACCATCGGGATAAGCGAAATGACATGTTGAAATGAGAAACCTATAACTTGCTTGTACACTGAACAGAAACGATCTTAGAACTATAAAAATCGCGTTTTAATCGCTCTAGAAGCGATTTCAACGTAAAAACATGCTGAAATCACCAACGAAAAGTTGCTGTTTTAAATCGATCAGGGTGACGTTTTAGAGCTTAAAATGATGTTTTCAGTGCTAAAGTGAACGGCTTGAGCGCAATAATGTACTGCAATAACGGACCTAAAAGAGACTTAATAAATGGAAATTGCAGAACTTAGCAAGTCGGGAATCAGGTTTTCGGCGCTCAAACTATCGAGATGAGCGAAGTAACCCGTTGACATGAGAAACCTATAACTCTCTTTTAAACTGAAAAGAAACGATCTTAGAACCATCAAAATTGCGTTTTTAGTCTTCTAGAAGCGATTTGAGCGTTAAAACATGCTCAAATCACCAACTTAAAATCGCCGTTTTATCTCGATCAAGGTGACGTTTTAGAGCTTAAAATGATGTTTTCAGTGCTAAAGTGAACGAGTTGAGCGAAATGATGTACTGCAATCACGGACCTAAAAGAGACCTTCTAAATGGAAATTGCAGAACTTAGCAAGTGGGGAATCAGGTTTTCGGCGCTCAAACCATCGGGATGAGCGAAATGACATGTTGAAATGAGAAACCTATAACTTGCTTGTACACTGAACAGAAACGATCTTAGAACCATAAAAATCGCGTTTTAAGCGTTCTAGAAGCGATTTGAACGTAAAAACATGCTCAAATCACCAACGAAAAATTGCTGTTTTAAATCGATCAGGGTGACGTTTTAGAGCTTAAAATGATGTTTTCAGTGCTAAAGTGAACGAGTTGAGCGCAATAATGTACTGCAATGACGGACCTAAAAGAGACCCAATAAATGGAAATTGCAGAACTTAGCAAGTCGGGAATCATGTTTTCGGCGCTCAAACTATCGAGATGAGCGAAGTAACCCGTTGACATGAGAAACCGAAAACTCTCTAGTAAACTTAACAGAAACGATCTTAGAACCATCAAAATTGCGTTTTACCCATTCTAGAACGATTTGAGCGTGAAAACATGCTCAAATCACCAACTAAAAATTGCTGTTTTAAATCGCTCAGGGTGACGTTTTAGAGCTTAAAATGATGTTTTCAGTGCTAAAGTGAACGAGTTGAGCGCAATAATGTACTGCAATGACGGACCTAAAAGAGACCTTCTAAATGGAAATTGCAGAACTTAGCAAGTCGGGAATCACGTTTTCGGCGCTCAAACCATCGGGATAAGCGAAATGACATGTTGAAATGAGAAACCTTTAACTTGCTTGTACACTGAACAGAAACGATCTTAGAACTATAAAAATCGCGTTTTAAGCGCTCTAGAAGCGATTTGAACGTAAAAACATGCTGAAATCACCAACGAAAAGTTGCTGTTTTAAATGGATCAGGGTGACGTTTTGGAGCTTAAAATGATGTTTTCAGTGCTAAAGTGAACGAGTTGAGCGCAATAATAAACTGCAATGACGGACCTAAAAGAGACCTAATAAATGGAAATTGCAGAACTTAGCAAGTCGGGAATCAGGTTTTCGGCGCTCAAACTATCGAGATGAGCGAAGTAACCCGTTGACATGAGAAACCTATAACTCTCTTGTAAACTGAAAAGAAACGATCTTAGAACCAGCAAAATTGCGTTTTACCCGTTCTAGAACGATTTGAGCGTAAAAACATGCTCAAATCACCAACTTAAAATCGCCGTTTTAAATCGATCAGGGTGACGTTTTTGAGCTTAAAATGATGTTTTCAGTGCTAAAGTGAACGAGTTGAGCGCAATGATGTACTGCATTCACGGACCTAAAAGAGACCTTCTAAATTGAAATTGCAGAACTAAGCATGTCGGGAATCAAATTTTCGGCTCTCAAACCATCGAGATTAGCAAAATAACACCTTGACATGAGAAACGTAGAGCTTACTTGTGAACTGAGAAGAAACGATCTTACAAATATCAAAATCGCGTTTTAAGCATTCTAGAAGCAATTTGAACGTAAAAACATGCTCAAATCACCAACTAAAAGTTGCCGTTTTAAATCAATCAGGGTGACGTTTTAAAGCTTAAAATGATGTTTTCAGTGCTAAAGTGAACGAGTTGAGCGCAATGATGTACTGCATTCACGGACCTAAAAAAGACCTAATAAATGGAAATTGCAGAACTTAGCAAGTCGAGAATCATGTTTTCGGCGCTCAAACTATCGAGATGAGCGAAGTAACCCGTTGACATGAGAAACCTATAACTTTCTAGTAAACTGAACAGCAACGATCTTACAACCATCAAAATTGCGTTTTAAGTGTTCTAGAAGCGATTTGAGCGTAAAAACATGCTCAAATCACCAACTAAAAATCGCCGTTTTATGTCGATCAGGGCGACGTTTTAGAGCTTAAAATGATGTTTTCAGTGCTAAAGTGAACGAGTTGAGCGCAATGATGTACTGCAATCACGGACCTAAAAGAGACCTTCTAAATGGTAATTGCAGAACTTAGCAAGTTGGGAATCAGGTTTTTAGCGCTCAAACCTACGGGATGAGCGAAATGACATGTTGAAATGAGAAACCTATAACTTGCTTGTAAACTGAAAAGAAACGATCTTAGAACAATCAAAATCGCATTTTAAGCGTTCTAGAAGTGATTTGAGCGTAAAAATATTCTCAAATCACCAACTTAAAATTGCCGTTTTAAATCGATCAGGGTGACGTTTTAGAACTTAAAATGATGTTTTCAGTGCTAAAGTGAACGAGTTGAGCGCAATAATGTACTGCAATGACGGACCTAAAAGAGACCAATTAAATGGAAATTGCAGAACTTAGCAAGTCGGGAATCATGTTTTCGGCGCTCAAACTATCGAGATGAGCGAAGTAACCCGTTGACATGAGAAACCTATAACTTTCTAGTAAACTGAACAGCAACGATCTTAGAACCATCAAAATTGCGTTTGAAGTGTTCTAGAAGCGATTTGAGCGTAAAAACATGCTCAAATCACCAACTAAAAATCGCCGTTTTATGTCGATCAGGGCGACGTTTTAGAGCTTAAAATGATGTTTTCAGTGCTAAAGTGAACGAGTTGAGCGCAATAATGTACTGCAATGACGGACCTAAAAGACACCTAATAAATGGAAATTGCAGAACTTAGCAAGTCGGGAATCAGGTTTTCGGCGCTCAAACTATCGAGATGAGCGAAGTAACCCGTTGACATGAGAAACCTATAACTCTCTTGTAAACTGAAAAGAAACGATCTTAGAACTCTAGAAGCGATTTGAACGTAAAAACATGCTGAAATCACCAACGAAAAGTTGCTGTTTTAAATGGATCAGGGTGACGTTTTAGAGCTTAAAATGATGTTTTCAGTGCTAAAGTGAACGAGTTGAGCGCAATAATGTACTGCAATGACGGACCTAAAAGAGACCTTCTAAATGGAAATTGCAGAACTTAGCAAGTCGGGAATCACGTTTTCGGCGCTCAAACCATCGGGATAAGCGAAATGACATGTTGAAATGAGAAACCTTTAACTTGCTTGTACACTGAACAGAAACGATCTTAGAACTATAAAAATCGCGTTTTAAGCGCTCTAGAAGCGATTTGAACGTAAAAACATGCTGAAATCACCAACGAAAAGTTGCTGTTTTAAATCGATCAGGGTGACGTTTTAGAGCTTAAAATGATGTTTTCAGTGCTAAAGTGAACGAGTTGAGCGCAATAATGTACTGCAATCACGGACCTAAAAGAGACCTAATAAATGGAAATTGCAGAACTTAGCAAGTCGGGAATCAGGTTTTCGGCGCTCAAACTATCGAGATGAGCGAAGTAACCCGTTGACATGAGAAACCTATAACTTTCTAGTAAACTGAACAGCAACGATCTTACAACCATCAAAATTGCGTTTTAAGTGTTCTAGAAGCGATTTGAGCGTAAAAACATGCTCAAATCACCAACTAAAAATCGCCGTTTTAAATCGATCAGGGTGACGTTTTTGAGCTTAAAATGATGTTTTCAGTGCTAAAGTGAACGAGTTGAGCGCAATGATGTACTGCATTCACGGACCTAAAAGAGACCTTCTAAATTGAAATTGCAGAACTAAGCATGTCGGGAATCACATTTTCGGCTCTCAAACCATCGAGATTAGCAAAATAACACCTTGACATCAGAAACGTAGAGCTTACTTGTGAACTGAGAAGAAACGATCTTAGAACCATCAAAATCGCGTTTTAAGCGTTCTAGAAGCGATTTGAGCGTAAAAACATGCTCAAATCACAAACTAAAAGTTGCCGTTTTAAATCAATCAGGGTGACGTTTTAAAGCTTAAAATGATGTTTTCAGTGCTAAAGTGAACGAGTTGAGCGAAATGATGTAGTGCAATCACGGACCTAAAAAAGACCTTCTAAATGGAAATTGCAGAACTTGGCAAGGCGGGAATCAGGTTTTCGACGCTTAAACCGTCGGGATGAGCAAAATGACATGTTGAAATGAGAAACCTATAACTTGCTTGTAAGCAGAAAAGAAACGATCTTACAAAAATCAAAATCGCGTTTTAAGCGTTCTAAAAGCGATTTGAACGTAAAAACATGCTCAAATCACCAACTAAAAATTGCTGTTTTAAATCGATCAGGGTGACGTTTTAGAGCTTAAAATGATGTTTTCAGTCCTAAAGTGAACGAGTAGAGCGCAATAATGTACTGCCTTGACGGACCTAAAAGAGACCCAATAAATGGAAATTGCAGAACTTAGCAAGTCGGGAATCATGTTTTCGGCGCTCAAACTATCGAGATGAGCGAAGTAACCCGTTGACATGAGAAACCTATAACTTTCTAGTAAACTGAACAGCAACGATCTTAGAACCATCAAAATTGCGTTTTAAGTGTTCTAGAAGCGATTTGAGCGTAAAAACATGCTCAAATCACCAACTAAAAATCGCCGTTTTATGTCGATCAGGGCGACGTTTTAGAGCTTAAAATGATGTTTTCAGTGCTAAAGTGAACGAGTTGAGTGCAATGATGTACTGCAATAACGGACCTAAAAGAGACCTTCTAAATGGAAATTGCAGAACTTAGCAAGTCGGGAATCAGGTTTTCGGCGCTCAAACCATCGGGATAAGCGAAATGACATGTTGAAATGAGAAACCTATAACTTGCTTGTACACTGAACAGAAACGATCTTAGAACTATAAAAATCGCGTTTTAATCGCTCTAGAAGCGATTTCAACGTAAAAACATGCTGAAATCACCAACGAAAAGTTGCTGTTTTAAATCGATCAGGGTGACGTTTTAGAGCTTAAAATGATGTTTTCAGTGCTAAAGTGAACGGGTTGAGCGCAATAATGTACTGCAATCACGGACCTAAAAGAGACTTAATAAATGGAAATTGCAGAACTTAGCAAGTCGGGAATCAGGTTTTCGGCGCTCAAACTATCGAGATGAGCGAAGTAACCCGTTGACATGAGAAACCTATAACTCTCTTGTAAACTGAAAAGAAACGATCTTAGAACCAACAAAATTGCCTTTTACCCGTTCTAGAACGATTTGAGCGTGAAAACATGCTCAAATCACCAACTTAAAATCGCCGTTTTAAATCGATCAGGGTGACGTTTTAAAGCCTAAAATGATGTTTTCAGTGCTAAAGTGAACGAGTTGAGCGCAATGATGTACTGCATTCACGGACCTAAAAGAGACCTTCTAAATTGAAATTGCAGAACTAAGCATGTCGGGAATCATATTTTCGGCTCTCAAACCATCGAGATTAGCAAAATAACACCTTGACATGAGAAACCGTAGAGCTTACTTGTGAACTGAGAAGAAACGATCTTAGAACCATCAAAATCGCGTTTTAAGCGTTCTAGAAGCGATTTGAGCGTAAAAACATGCTCAAATCACAAACTAAAAGTTGCCGTTTTAAATCAATCAGGGTGACGTTTTAAAGCTTAAAATGATGTTTTCAGTGCTAAAGTGAACGAGTTGAGCGAAATGATTTAGTGCAATCACGGACCTAAAAAAGACCTTCTAAATGGAAATTGCAGAACTTGGCAAGGCGGGAATCAGGTTTTCGACGCTTAAACCGTCCGGATGAGCAAAATGACATGTTGAAATGAGAAACCTATAACTTGCTTGTAAGCAGAAAAGAAACGATCTTACAAAAATCAAAATCGCGTTTTAAGCGTTCTAGAAGCGATTTGAACGTAAAAACATGCTCAAATCACCAACTAAAAATTGCTGTTTTAAATCGATCAGGGTGACGTTTTAGAGCTTAAAATGATGTTTTCAGTCCTAAAGTGAACGAGTAGAGCGCAATAATGTACTCCAATGACGGACCTAAAAGAGACCCAATAAATGGAAATTGCACAACTTAGCAAGTCGGGAATCATGTTTTCGGCGCTCAAACTATCGAGATGAGCGAAGTAACCCGTTGACATGAGAAACCTATAACTTTCTAGTAAACTGAACAGCAACGATCTTAGAACAATCAAAATTGCGTTTTAAGTGTTCTAGAAGCGATTTGAGCGTAAAAACATGCTCAAATCACCAACTAAAAATCGCCGTTTTATGTCGATCAGGGCGACGTTTTAGAGCTTAAAATGATGTTTTCAGTGCTAAAGTGAACGAGTTGAGTGCAACGATGTACTGCAATAACGGACCTAAAAGAGACCTTCTAAATGGAAATTGCAGAACTTAGCAAGTCGGGAATCAGGTTTTCGGCGCTCAAACCATCGGGATAAGCGAAATGACATGTTGAAATGAGAAACCTATAACTTGCTTGTACACTGAACAGAAACGATCTTAGAACTATAAAAATCGCGTTTTAATCGCTCTAGAAGCGATTTCAACGTAAAAACATGCTGAAATCACCAACGAAAAGTTGCTGTTTTAAATCGATCAGGGTGACGTTTTAGAGCTTAAAATGATGTTTTCAGTGCTAAAGTGAACGGCTTGAGCGCAATAATGTACTGCAATCACGGACCTAAAAGAGACTTAATAAATGGAAATTGCAGAACTTAGCAAGTCGGGAATCAGGTTTTCGGCGCTCAAACTATCGAGATGAGCGAAGTAACCCGTTGACATGAGAAACCTATAACTCTCTTGTAAACTGAAAAGAAACGATCTTAGAACCAGCAAAATTGCGTTTTACCCGTTCTAGAACGATTTGAGCGTGAAAACATGCTCAAATCACCAACTTAAAATCGCCGTTTTAAATCGATCAGGGTGACGTTTTTGAGCTTAAAATGATGTTTTTAGTGCTGAAGTGAACGAGTTGAGCGCAATGATGTACTGCATTCACGGACCTAAAAGAGACCTTCTAAATGGAAATTGCAGAACTAAGCATGTCGGGAATCAAATTTTCGGCTCTCAAACCATCGAGATTAGCAAAATAACATTTTGACATGAGAAACGTAGAGCTTACTTGTGAACTGAGAAGAAACGATCTTAGAACCATCAAAATCGCGTTTTAAGCATTCTAGAAGCAATTTGAACGTAAAAACATGCTCAAATCACCAACAAAAAGTTGCCGTTTTAAATCAATCAGGGTGACGTTTTCAAGCTTAAAATGATGTTTTCAGTGCTAAAGTGAACGAGTTGAGCGCAATGATGTACTGCATTCACGGACCTAAAAAAGACCTAATAAATTGAAATTGCAGAACTTAGCAAGTCGGGAATCATGTTTTCGGCGCTCAAACTATCGAGATGAGCGAAGTAACCCGTTGACATGAGAAACCTATAACTCTCTTTTAAACTGAAAAGAAACGATCTTAGAACCATCAAAATTGCGTTTTTAGTCTTCTAGAAGCGATTTGAGCGTTAAAACATGCTCAAATCACCAACTTAAAATCGCCGTTTTATCTCGATCAAGGTGACGTTTTAGAGCTTAAAATGATGTTTTCAGTGCTAAAGTGAACGAGTTGAGCGAAATGATGTACTGCAATCACGGACCTAAAAGAGACCTTCTAAATGGAAATTGCAGAACTTAGCAAGTGGGGAATCAGGTTTTCGGCGCTCAAATTATCGGGATGAGCAAAATGACATGTTGAAATGAGAAACCTATAACTTGCTTGTACACTGAACAGAAACGATCTTAGAACCATAAAAATCGCGTTTTAAGCGTTCTAGAAGCGATTTGAACGTAAAAACATGCTCAAATCACCAACGAAAAATTGCTGTTTTAAATCGATCAGGGTGACGTTTTAGAGCTTAAAATGATGTTTTCAGTGCTAAAGTGAACGAGTTGAGCGCAATAATGTACTGCAATGACGGACCTAAAAGAGACCCAATAAATGGAAATTGCAGAATTTAGCAAGTCGGGAATCATGTTTTCGGCGCTCAAACTATCGAGATGAGCGAAGTAACCCGTTGACATGAGAAACCGAAAACTCTCTAGTAAACTTAACAGAAACGATCTTAGAACCATCAAAATTGCGTTTTACCCATTCTAGAACGATTTGAGCGTGAAAACATGCTCAAATCACCAACTAAAAATTGCTGTTTTAAATCGCTCAGGGTGACGTTGTAGAGCTTAAAATGATGTTTTCAGTGCTAAAGTGAACGAGTTGAGCGCAATAATGTACTGCAATGACGGACCTAAAAGAGACCTTCTAAATGGAAATTGCAGAACTTAGCAAGTCGGGAATCACGTTTTCGGCGCTCAAACCATCGGGATAAGCGAAATGACATGTTGAAATGAGAAACCTTTAACTTGCTTGTACACTGAACAGAAACGATCTTAGAACTATAAAAATCGCGTTTTAAGCGCTCTAGAAGCGATTTGAACGTAAAAACATGCTGAAATCACCAACGAAAAGTTGCTGTTTTAAATGGATCAGGGTGACGTTTTGGAGCTTAAAATGATGTTTTCAGTGCTAAAGTGAACGAGTTGAGCGCAATAATGTACTGCAATGACGGACCTAAAAGAGACCTAATAAATGGAAATTGCAGAACTTAGCAAGTCGGGAATCAGGTTTTCGGCGCTCAAACTATCGAGATGAGCGAAGTAACCCGTTGACATGAGAAACCTATAACTCTCTTGTAAACTGAAAAGAAACGATCTTAGAACCAGCAAAATTGCGTTTTACCCGTTCTAGAACGATTTTAGCGTGAAAACATGCTCAAATCACCAACTAAAAATCGCCGTTTTATGTCGATCATGGCGACGTTTTAGAGCTTAAAATGATGTTTTCAGTGCTAAAGTGAACGAGTTGAGTGCAATGATGTACTGCAATAACGGACCTAAAAGAGACCTTCTAAATGGAAATTGCAGAACTTAGCAAGTCGGGAATCAGGTTTTCGGCGCTCAAACTATCGGGATAAGCGAAATGACATGTTGAAATGAGAAACCTATAACTTGCTTGTACACTGAACAGAAACGATCTTAGAACTATAAAAATCGCGTTTTAATCGCTCTAGAAGCGATTTCAACGTAAAAACATGCTGAAATCACCAACGAAAAGTTGCTGTTTTAAATCGATCAGGGTGACGTTTTAGAGCTTAAAATGATGTTTTCAGTGCTAAAGTGAACGGGTTGAGCGCAATAATGTACTGCAATCACGGACCTAAAAGAGACCTAATAAATGGAAATTGCAGAACTTAGCAAGTCGGGAATCAGGTTTTCGGCGATCAAACTATCGAGATGAGCGAAGTAACCCGTTGACATGAGAAACCTATAACTCTCTTGTAAACTGAAAAGAAACGATCTTAGAACCAGCAAAATTGCGTTTTACCCGTTCTAGAACGATTTGAGCGTAAAAACATGCTCAAATCACCAACTTAAAATCGCCGTTTTAAATCGATCAGGGTGACGTTTTTGAGCTTAAAATGATGTTTTCAGTGCTAAAGTGAACGAGTTGAGCGCAATGATGTACTGCATTCACGGACCTAAAAGAGACCTTCTAAATTGAAATTGCAGAACTAAGCATGTCGGGAATCAAATTTTCGGCTCTCAAACCATCGAGATTAGCAAAATAACACCTTGACATGAGAAACGTAGAGCTTACTTGTGAACTGAGAAGAAACGATCTTACAACCATCAAAATCGCGTTTTAAGCATTCTAGAAGCAATTTGAACGTAAAAACATGCTCAAATCACCAACTAAAAGTTGCCGTTTTAAATCAATCAGGGTGACGTTTTAAAGCTTAAAATGATGTTTTCAGTGCTAAAGTGAACGAGTTGAGCGCAATGATGTACTGCATTCACGGACCTAAAAAAGACCTAATAAATGGAAATTGCAGAACTTAGCAAGTCGGGAATCATGTTTTCGGCGCTCAAACTATCGAGATGAGCGAAGTAACCCGTTGACATGAGAAACCTATAACTTTCTAGTAAACTGAACAGCAACGATCTTACAACCATCAAAATTGCGTTTTAAGTGTTCTAGAAGCGATTTGAGCGTAAAAACATGCCCAAATCACCAACTAAAAATCGCCGTTTTATGTCGATCAGGGCGACGTTTTAGAGCTTAAAATGATGTTCTCAGTGCTAAAGTGAACGAGTTGAGCGCAATGATGTACTGCAATCACGGACCTAAAAGAGACCTTCTAAATGGTAATTGCAGAACTTAGCAAGTTGGGAATCAGGTTTTTAGCGCTCAAACCTACGGGATGAGCGAAATGACATGTTGAAATGAGAAACCTATAACTTGCTTGTAAACTGAAAAGAAACGATCTTAGAACAATCAAAATCGCATTTTAAGCGTTCTAGAAGTGATTTGAGCGTAAAAATATTCTCAAATCACCAACTTAAAATTGCCGTTTTAAATCGATCAGGGTGACGTTTTAGAACTTAAAATGATGTTTTCAGTGCTAAAGTGAACGAGTTGAGCGCAATAATGTACTGCAATGACGGACCTAAAAGAGACCAATTAAATGGAAATTGCAGAACTTAGCAAGTCGGGAATCATGTTTTCGGCGCTCAAACTATCGAGATGAGCGAAGTAACCCGTTGACATGAGAAACCTATAACTTTCTAGTAAACTGAACAGCAACGATCTTAGAACCATCAAAATTGCGTTTGAAGTGTTCTAGAAGCGATTTGAGCGTAAAAACATGCTCAAATCACCAACTAAAAATCGCCGTTTTATGTCGATCAGGGCGACGTTTTAGAGCTTAAAATGATGTTTTCAGTGCTAAAGTGAACGAGTTGAGTGCAATGATGTACTGCAATAACGGACCTAAAAGAGACCTTCTAAATGGAAATTGCAGAACTTAGCAAGTCGGGAATCACGTTTTCGGCGCTCCAACCATCGGGATAAGCGAAATGACATGTTGAAATGAGAAACCTATAACTTGCTTGTACACTGAACAGAAACGATCTTAGAACTATAAAAATCGCGTTTTAAGCGCTCTAGAAGCGATTTGAACGTAAAAACATGCTGAAATCACAAACGAAAAGTTGCTGTTTTAAATCGATCAGGGTGACGTTTTAGAGCTTAAAATGATGTTTTCAGTGCTAAAGTGAACGAGTTGAGCGCAATAATGTACTGCAATCACGGACCTAAAAGAGACCTAATAAATGGAAATTGCAGAACTTAGCAAGTCGGGAATCAGGTTTTCGGCGCTCAAACTATCGAGATGAGCGAAGTAACCCGTTGACATGAGAAACCTATAACTTTCTAGTAAACTGAACAGCAACGATCTTAGAACCATCAAAATTGCGTTTTAAGTGTTCTAGAAGCGATTTGAGCGTAAAAACATGCCCAAATCACCAACTAAAAATCGCCGTTTTATGTCGATCAGGGCAACGTTTTAGAGCTTAAAATGATGTTTTCAGTGCTAAAGTGAACGAGTTGAGCGCAATGATGTACTGCATTCACGGACCTAAAAGAGACCTTCTAAATTGAAATTGCAGAACTAAGCATGTCGGGAATCATATTTTCGGCTCTCAAACCATCGATAATTGGCAAAATAACACCTTGACATGAGAAACCTATAACTTGCTTGTAAACTGAAAAGAAACGATCTTAGAACAATCAAAATCGCATTTTAAGCGTTCTAGAAGTGATTTGAGCGTAAAAATATTCTCAAATCACCAACTTAAAATTGCCGTTTTAAATCGATCAGGGTGACGTTTTAGAACTTAAAATGATGTTTTCTGTGCTAAAGTGAACGAGTTGAGCGCAATAACGTAAGTCAATGACGGACCTGAAAGAGACACAATAAATGGAAATTGCAGAACTTAGCAAGTCGGGAATCAGGTTTTCGGCGCTCAAACTATCGAGATGAGCGAAGTAACCCGTTGACATGAGAAACCGAAAACTCTCTAGTAAACTTGACAGAAACGATCTTAGAACCATCAAAATTGCGTTTTACCTATTCTAGAACGATTTGAGCGTGAAAACATGCTCAAATCACCAACTAAAAATTGCTGTTTTAAATCGCTCAGGGTGACGTTTTAGAGCTTAAAATGATGTTTTCAGTGCTAAAGTGAACGAGTTGAGCGCAATAATGTACTGCAATGACGGACCTAAAAGAGACCCATTAAATGGAAATTGCAGAACTTAGCAAGTCGGGAATCATGTTTTCGGCGCTCAAACTATCGAGATGAGCGAAGTAACCCGTTGACATGAGAAACCTATAACTTTCTAGTAAACTGAACAGCAACGATCTTAGAACCATCAAAATTGCGTTTGAAGTGTTCTAGAAGCGATTTGAGCGTAAAAACATGCTCAGATCACCAACTAAAAATCGCCGTTTTATGTCGATCAGGGCGACGTTTTAGAGCTTAAAATGATGTTTTCAGTGCTAAAGTGAACGAGTTGAGTGCAATGATGTACTGCAATAACGGACCTAAAAGAGACCTTCTAAATGGAAATTGCAGAACTTAGCAAGTCGGGAATCACGTTTTCGGCGCTCCAACCATCGGGATAAGCGAAATGACATGTTGAAATGAGAAACCTATAACTTGCTTGTACACTGAACAGAAACGATCTTAGAACTATAAAAATCG
The DNA here is from genome assembly GCA_963855995.1 of Muricea muricata. Classification (NCBI taxonomy): domain Eukaryota; kingdom Metazoa; phylum Cnidaria; class Anthozoa; order Malacalcyonacea; family Plexauridae; genus Muricea; species Muricea muricata. The sequence continues at coordinate 30,130,654 of OY979718.1, read as the reverse complement.
CGTTTTAAGCGCTCTAGAAGCGATTTGAACGTAAAAACATGCTGAAATCACAAACGAAAAGTTGCTGTTTTAAATCGATCAGGGTGACGTTTTAGAGCTTAAAATGATGTTTTCAGTGCTAAAGTGAACGAGTTGAGCGCAATAATGTACTGCAATCACGGACCTAAAATAGACCTAATAAATGGAAATTGCAGAACTTAGCAAGTCGGGAATCAGGTTTTCGGCGCTCAAACTATCGAGATGAGCGAAGTAACCCGTTGACATGAGAAACCTATAACTCTGTTGTAAACTGAAAAGAAACGATCTTAGAACCAGCAAAATTGCGTTTTACCCGTTCTAGAACGATTTGAGCGTGAAAACATGCTCAAATCACCAACTTAAAATCGCCGTTTTAAATCGATCAGGGTGACGTTTTTGAGCTTAAAATGATGTTTTCAGTGCTAAAGTGAACGAGTTGAGCGCAATGATGTACTGCATTCACGGACCTAAAAGAGACCTTCTAAATTGAAATTGCAGAACTAAGCATGTCGGGAATCATATTTTCGGCTCTCAAACCATCGATAATTGGCAAAATAACACCTTGACATGAGAAACCTATAACTTGCTTGTAAACAGAACAGAAACGATCTTAGAACCAACAAAATCGCGTTTTAAGCGTTCTAGAAGCGATTTGAGCGTAAAAATATGCTCAAATCACCAACTAAAAGTTGCCGTTTTAAATCAATCAGGGTGACGTTTTAAAGCTTAAAATGATGTTTTCAGTGCTAAAGTGAAGGAGTTGAGCGCAATGATGTACTGCATTCACGGACCTAAAAGAGACCTTCTAAATGGAAATTGCAGAACTTAGCAAGTCGGGAATCACGTTTTCGGCGCTCAAACCATCGGGATAAGCGAAATGACATGTTTAAATGAGAAACCTATAACTTGCTTTTACACTGAACAGAAACGATCTTAGAACTATAAAAATCGCGTTTTAAGCGCTCTAGAAGCGATTTGAACGTAAAAACATGCTGAAATCACCAACGAAAAGTTGCTGTTTTAAATCGATCAGGGTGACGTTTTAGAGCTTAAAATGATGTTTTCAGTGCTAAAGTGAACGAGTTGAGCGCAATAATGTACTGCAATCACGGACCTAAAAGAGACCTAATAAATCGATATTGCAGAACTTAGCAAGTCATGAATCAGGTTTTCGGCGCTCAAACTATCGAGATGAGCGAAGTAACCCGTTGACATGAGAAACCTATAACTCTCTTGTAAACTGAAAAGAAACGATCTTAGAACCAGCAAAATTGCGTTTTAAGTGTTCTAGAAGCGATTTGAGCGTAAAAACATGCTCAAATCACTAACTTAAAATCGCCGTTTTAAATCCATCAGGGTGACGTTTTAGAGCTTAAAATGATGTTTTCAGTGCTAAAGTGAACGAGTTGAACGCAATGATGTACTGCAATCACGGACCTAAAAGAGACCTTCTAAATGGTAATTGCAGAACTTAGCAAGTTGGGAATCAGGTTTTTGGCGCTCAAACCTACGGGATGAGCGAAATGACATGTTGAAATGAGAAACCTATAACTTTCTTGTAAACTGAAAAGATACGATCTTAGAACCAGCAAAATTGCGTTTTAAGTGTTCTAGAAGCGATTTGAGCGTAAAAACATGCTCAAATCACTAACTTAAAATCGCCGTTTTAAATCCATCAGGGTGACGTTTTAGAGCTTAAAATGATGTTTTCAGTGCTAAAGTGAACGAGTTGAACGCAATGATGTACTGCAATCACGGACCTAAAAGAGACCTTCTAAATGGTAATTGCAGAACTTAGCAAGTTGGGAATCAGGTTTTTGGCGCTCAAACCTACGGGATGAGCGAAATGACATGTTGAAATGAGAAACCTATAACTTGCTTGTAAACTGAAAAGAAACGATCTTAGAACAATCAAAATCGCGTTTTAAGCGTTCTAGAAGTGATTTGAGCGTAAAAATATGCTCAAATCACCAACTTAAAATTGCCGTTTTAAATCGATCAGGGTGACGTTTTAGAACTTAAAATGATGTTTTCTGTGCTAAAGTGAACGAGTTGAGCGCAATAACGTACTGCAATGACGGACCTAAAAGAGACACAATAAATCGAAATTCCAGAACTTAGCAAGTCGGGAATCAGGTTTTCGGCGCTCAAACTATCGAGATGAGCGAAGTAACCCGTTGACATGAGAAACTGAAAACTCTCTAGTAAACTTAACAGAAACGATCTTAGAACCATCAAAATTGCGTTTTACCCATTCTAGAACGATTTGAGCGTGAAAACATGCTCAAATCACCAACTAAAAATTGCTGTTTTAAATCGCTCAATGTGACGTTTTAGAGCCTAAAATGATGTTTTCAGTGCTAAAGTGAACGAGGTGAGCGCAATGATGTACTGCATTCACGGACCTAAAAAAGACCTAATAAATGGAAAATGCAGAACTTAGCAAGTCGGGAATCATGTTTTCGGCGCTCAAACTATCGAGATGAGCGAAGTAACCCGTTGACATGAGAAACCTATAACTCTCTTGTAAACTGAACAGCAACGATCTTAGAACCATCAAAATTGCGTTTTAAGTGTTCTAGAAGCGATTTGAGCGTAAAAACATGCTCAAATCACCAACTAAAAATCGCCGTTTTATGTCGATCAGGGCGACGTTTTAGAGCTTAAAATGATGTTTTCACTGCTAAAGTGAACGAGTTGAGTGCAATGATGTACTGCAATCACGGACCTAAAAGAGATCTTCTAAATGGAAATTGCAGAACTTAGCAAGTCGGGAATCACGTTTTCGGCGCTAAAACCATCGGGATAAGCGAAATGACATGTTGAAATGAGAAACCTATAACTTGCTTGTACACTGAACAGAAACGATCTTAGAACTATAAAAATCGCGTTTTAAGCGCTCTAGAAGCGATTTGAACGTAAAAACATGCTGAAATCACCAACGAAAAGTTGCTGTTTTAAATCGATCAGGGTGACGTTTTAGAGCTTAAAATGATGTTTTCAGTGCTAAAGTGAACGAGTTTAGCGCAATAATGTACTGCAATCACGGACCTAAAAGAGACCTAATAAATGGAAATTGCAGAACTTAGCAAGTCGGGAATCAGGTTTTCGGCGCTCAAACTATCGAGATGAGCGAAGTAACCCGTTGACATGAGAAACCTATAACTCTCTTGTAAACTGAAAAGAAACGATCTTAGAATTCCCGACTTGCTAAGTTCTGCAATTTCCATTTATTAGGTCTTTTTTAGGTCCGTGAATGCAGTACATCATTGCGCTCAACTCGTTCACTTTAGCACTGAAAACATCATTTTAAGCTTTAAAACGTCACCATGATTGATTTAAACGGCAACTTTTAGTTGGTGATTTGAGCATATTTTTACGCTCAAATCGCTTCTAGAACGCTTAAAACGCAATTTTGATGGTTCTAAGATCGTTTCTTCTCAGTTCACAAGTAAGCTCTACGTTTCTCATGTCAAGGTGTTATTTTGCTAATCTCGATGGTTTGAGAGCCGAAAATATGATTCCCGACATGCTTAGTTCTGGAATTTCAATTTAGAAGGTCTCTTTTAGGTCCGTGAATGCAGTACATCATTGCGCTCAACTCGTTCACTTTAGCACTGAAAACATCATTTTAAGCTCAAAAACGTCACCCTGATCGATTTAAAACGGCGATTTTAAGTTGGTGATTTGAGCATGTTTTCACGATAAAATCGTTCTAGAACGGGTAAAACGAAATTTTGCTGGTTCTAAGATCGTTTCTTTTCAGTTTACAAGAGAGTTATACGTTTCTCATGTCAACGGGTTACTTCGCTCATCTCGATAGTTTGAGCGCCGAAAACCTGATTCCCGACTTGCTAAGTTCTGCAATTTCCATTTATTAGGTCTCTTTTAGGTCCGTGATTGCAGTACATTATTGCGCTCAACTCGTTTACTTTAGCACTGAAAACATCATTTTAAGCTCTAAAACGTCACCCTGATCGATTTAAAACAGCAACTTTTCGTTGGTGATTTCAGCATGTTTTTACGTTCAAATCGCTTCTAGAGCGCTTAAAACGCGATTTTTATAGTTCTAAGATCGTTTCTGTTCAGTGTACAAGCAAGTTATAGGTTTCTCATTTCAACATGTCATTTCGCTTATCCCGATGGTTTGAGCGCCGAAAACGTGATTCCCGACTTGCTAAGTTCTGCAATTTCCATTTAGAAGGTCTCTTTTAGGTCCGTTATTGCAGTACATCATTGCACTCAACTCGTTCACTTTAGCACTGAAAACATCATTTTAATCTCTAAAACGTCGCCCTGATCGACATAAAACGGCGATTTTTAGTTGTTGATTTGAGCATGTTTTTACGCTCAAATCGCTTCTAGAACACTTAAAACGCAATTTTGATGGTTCTAAGATCGTTGCTGTTCAGTTTACTAGAAAGTTATAGGTTTCTCATGTCAACGGGTTACTTCGCTCATCTCGATTGTTTGAGCGCCGAAAACATGATTCCCGACTTGCTAAGTTCTGCAATTTCCATTTATTAGGTCTTTTTTAGGTCCGTGAATGCAGTACATCATTACGCTCAACTCGTTCACTTTAGCACTGAAAACATCATTTTAAGCTCTAAAACGTCACCCTGAGCGATTTAAAACAGCAATTTTTCGTTGGTGATTTGAGCATGTTTTTACGTTCAAATCGCTTCTAGAACGCTTAAAACGCGATTTTTATGGTTCTAAGATCGTTTCTGTTCAGTGTACAAGAAAGTTATGGTTTCTCATTTCAACATGTCATTTTGCTCATCCCGATGGTTTGAGCGCCGAAAACCTGATTCCCGACTTGCTAAGTTCTGCAATTTCCATTTAGAAGGTCTCTTTTAGGTCCGTGATTGCAGTACATTATTGCGCTCAACTCGTTCACTTTAGCACTGAAAACATCATTTTAAGCTCTAAAACGTCGCCCTGATCGACATAAAACGGCGATTTTTAGTTGGTGATTTGAGCATGTTTTTACGCTCAAATCGCTTCTAGAACACTTAAAACGCAATTTTGATGGTTCTAAGATCGTTGCTGTTCAGTTTACTAGAAAGTTATAGGTTTCTCATGTCAACGGGTTACTTCACTCATCTCGATAGTTTGAGCGCCGAAAACATGATTCCCGACTTGCTAAGTTCTGCAATTTCCATTTATTGGGTCTCTTTTAGGTCCGTCATTGCAGTACATTATTGCGCTCAACTCGTTCACTTTAGCACTGAAAACATCATTTTAAGCTCTAAAACGTCACCCTGAGCGATTTAAAACAGCAATTTTTAGTTGGTGATTTGAGCATGTTTTCACGCTCAAATCGTTCTAGAATGGAAAAAACGCAATTTTGATGGTTCTAAGATCGTTTCTGTTAAGTTTACTAGAGAGTTTTCGGTTTCTCATGTCAACGGGTTACTTCGCTCATCTCGATAGTTTAAGCGCCGAAAAACTGGTTCCCGACTTGCTAAGTTCTGCAATTTCCATTTATTGTGTCTCTTTCAGGTCCGTCATTGCAGTACGTTATTGCGCTCAACTCGTTCACTTTAGCACAGAAAACATCATTTTAAGCTCCAAAACGTCACCCTGATTCATTTAAAACGGCGATTTTAACTTGGTGATTTTAGCATGTTTTTACGCTCAAATCGTTCTAGAACGGGCAAAATGCGATTTTGATATTTCTAAGATCGTTTCTTTTAAGTTTACAAGCAAGTTCTAGGTTTCTCATGTCAACGGGTTACTTCGCTCATCTCGATTGTTTGAGCACCGAAAACATGATTCCCGACTTCCTAAGTTCTGCAATTTCCATTTATTAGGTCTTTTTTAGGTCCGTGAATGCAGTACATCATTGCGCTCAACTCGTTCACTTTAGCACTGAAAACATCATTTTAAGCTTTAAAACGTCACCCTGATTGATTTAAAACGGCAACTTTTAGTTGGTGATTTGAGCATATTTTTACGCTCAAATCGCTTCTAGAACGCTTAAAACGCGATTTTGATGGTTCTAAGATCGTTTCTTCTCAGTTCACAAGTAAGCTCTACGTTTCTCATGTCAAGGTGTTATTTTGCTAATCTCGAGGGTTTGAGAGCCAAAAATATGATTCCCGACATGCTTAGTTCTGCAATTTCAATTTAGAAGGTCTCTTTTAGGTCCGTGAATGCAGTACATCATTGCGCTCAACTCGTTCACTTTAGCACTGAAAACATCATTTTAAGCTCAAAAACGTCACCCTGATCGATTTAAAACGGCGATTTTAAGTTGGTGATTTGAGCATGTTTTCACGCTAAAATCGTTCTAGAACGGGTAAAACGCAATTTTGCTGGTTCTAAGATCGTTTCTTTTCAGTTTACAAGAGAGTTATAGGTTTCTCATGTCAACGGGTTACTTCGCTCATCTCGACAGTTTGAGCTCCGAAAACATGATTCCCGACTTGCTAAGTTCTGCAATTTCCATTTATTGTGTCTCTTTCAGGTCCGTCATTGCAGTACGTTATTGCGCTCAACTCGTTCACTTTAGCACTGAAAACATCATTTTAAGTTCTAAAACGTCACCCTGATCGATTTAAAACGGCAATTTTAAGTTGGTAATTTGAGCATATTTTTACGCTCAAATTACTTCTAGAACGCATAAAACGCGATTTTGATTGTTCTAAGATCGTTTCTTTTCAGTTTACAAGCAAGTTATAAGTTTCTCATTTCAACATGTCATTTCGCTCATCCCGTTGGTTTGAGCGCCAAAAACCTGATTCCCAACTTGCTAAGTTCTGCAATTACCATTTAGAAGGTCTCTTTTAGTTCCGTGATTATAGTACATCATTGCGCTCAACTCGTTCACTTTAGCACTGAAAACTTCATATTAAGCTCTAAAACGTCACCCTGATGGATTTAAAACGGCGATTTTAAGTTAGTGATTTGAGCATGTTTTTACGCTCAAATCGCTTCTAGAACACTTAAAACGCAATTTTGCTGGTTCTAAGATCGTTTCTTTTCAGTTTACAAGAGAGTTATAGGTTTCTCATGTCAACGGGTTACACTCATCTCGATAGTTTGAGCGCCGAAAACCTGATTCCCGACTTGCTAAGTTCTGCAATTTCCATTTATTAGGTCTCTTTTAGGTCCGTGATTGCAGTACAATATTGCGCTCAACTTGTTCACTTTAGCACTGAAAACATCTTTTTAAGCTCTAAAACGTCACCCTGATCGATTTAAAACAGCAACTTTTCGTTGGTGATTTCAGCATGCTTTTACGTTCAAATCGCTTCTAGAGCGCTTGAAACGCGATTTTTATAGTTCTAAGATCGTTTCTGTTCAGTGTACAAGCAAGTTATAGGTTTCTCATTTCAACATGCCATTTCGCTTATCCCGATGGTTTGAGGGCCGAAAACGTGATTCCCGACTTGCTAAGTTCTGCAATTTCCATTTAGAAGGTCTCTTTTAGGTCCGTTATTGCAGTACATCATTGCACTCAACTCGTTCACTTTAGCACTGAAAACATCATTTTAAGCTCTAAAACGTCGCTCTGATCGACATAAAACGGCGATTTTAAGTTAGTGATTTGAGCATGTTTTTACGCTCAAATCGCTTCTAGAACACTTAAAACGCAATTTTGCTGGTTCTAAGATCGTTTCTTTTCAGTTTACAAGAGAGTTATAGGTTTCTCATGTCAACGGGTTACTTCGCTCATCTCGATAGTTTGAGCGCCGAAAACCTGATTCCCGACTTGCTAATTTCTGCAATTTCCATTTATTAGGTCTCTTTTAGGTCCGTGATTGCAGTACATTATTGCGCTCAACTCGTTCACTTTAGCACTGAAAACATCATTTTAAGCTCTAAAACGTCACCCTGATCGATTTAAAACAGCAACTTTTCGTTGGTGATTTCAGCATGTTTTTACGTTGAAATCGCTTCTAGAGCGCTTAAAACGCGATTTTTATAGTTCTAAGATCGTTTCTGTTCAGTGTACAAGCAAGTTAAAGGTTTCTCATTTCAACATGTCATCTTGCTCATCCCGATGGTTTGAGCGCCGAAAACGTGATTCCCGACTTGCTAAGTTCTGCAATTTCCATTTAGAAGGTCTCTTTTAGGTCCGTTAATGCAGTACATCATTGCACTCAACTCGTTCACTTTAGCACCGAAAATATCATTTTAAGCTCTAAAACGTCGCCCTGATCGACATAAAACGGCGATTTTTAGTTGGTGATTTGAGCATGTTTTTACGCTCAATTCGCTTCTAGAACACTTAAAACGCAATTTTGATAATTCTAAGATCGTTGCTTTTCAGTTTACTAGAAAGTTATAGGTTTCTCATGTCAACGGGTTACTTCGCTCATCTCGATAGTTTGAGCGCCGAAAACATGATTTCCGACTTGCTAAGTTCTGCAATTTCCATTTATTGGGTCTCTTTTAGGTCCGTCATTGCAGTACATTATTGCGCTCAACTCGTTCACTTTAGCACTGAAAACATCATTTTAAGCTCAAAAACGTCACCCTGATCGATTTGAAACGGCGATTTTAAGTTGGTGATTTGAGCATGTTTTCACGCTCAAATCGTTCTAGAACGGGTAAAACGCAATTTTGCTGGTTCTAAGATCGTTTCTTTTCAGTTTACAAGAGAGTTATAGGTTTCTTATGTCAACGGGTTACTTCGCTCATCTCGATAGTTTGAGCGCCGAAAACATGATTCCCGACTTGCTAAGTTCTGCAATTTCCATTTATTGGGTCTCTTTTAATTCCGTCATTGCAGTACATTATTGCGCTCAACTCGTTCACTTTAGCACTGAAAACATCATTTTAAGCTCTAAAACGTCACCCTGAGCGATTTAAAACAGCAATTTTTAGTTGGTGATTTGAGCATGTTTTCACGCTCAAATCGTTCTAGAATGGGTAAAACGCAATTTTGATGGTTCTAAGATCGTTTCTGTTAAGTTTACTAGAGACTTTTCGGTTTCTCATGTCAACGGGTTACTTCGCTCATCTCGATAGTTTGAGCGCCGAAAACCTGATTCCCGACTTGCTAAGTTCTGCAATTTCCATTTATTGTGTCTCTTTCAGGTCCGTCATTGCAGTACGTTATTGCGCTCAACTCGTTGACTTTAGCACAGAAAACATCATTTTAAGTTCTAAAATGTCACCCTGATCGATTTAAAACAGCAACTTTTCGTTGGTGATTTCAGCATGTTTTTACGTTCAAATCGCTTCTAGAGCGCTTAAAACGCGATTTTTGTAGTTCTAAGATCGTTTCTGTTCAGTGTACAAGCAAGTTATAGGTTTTTCATTTCAACATGTCATTTCGCTTATCCCGATGGTTTGAGCGCCGAAAACGTGATTCCCGACTTGCTAAGTTCTGCAATTTCCATTTAGAAGGTCTCTTTTAGGTCCGTTATATCAGTACATCATTGCACTCAACTCGTTCACTTTAGCACTGAAAACATCATTTTAAAATCAAAAACGTCGCCCTGATCGACATAAAACGGCGATTTTTAGTTGGTGATTTGAGAATGTTTTTACGCTCAAATCGCTTCTAGAACACATAAAACGCAATTTTGATGGTTCTAAGATCGTTGCTGTTCAGTTTACTAGAAAGTTATAGGTTTCTTATGTCAACGGGTTACTTCGCTCATCTCGATAGTTTGAGCGCCGAAAACATGATTCCCGACTTGCTAAGTTCTGCAATTTCCATTTATTGGGTCTCTTTTAGGTCCGTGATTGCAGTACATTATTGCGCTCAACTCGTTCACTTTAGCACTGAAAACATCATTTTAAGCTCTAAAACGTCACCCTGAGCGATTTAAAACAGCAATTTTTAGTTGGTGATTTGAGCATGTTTTCACGCTCAAATCGTTCTAGAATGGGTAAAACGCAAGTTTGCTGGTTCTAAGATCGTTTCTTTTCAGTTTACAAGAGAGTTATAGGTTTCTCATGTCAACGGGTTACGCTCATCTCGATAGTTTGAGCGCCGAAAACCTGATTCCCGACTTGCTAAGTTCTGCAATTTCCATTTATTAGGTCTCTTTTAGGTCCGTGATTGCAGTACATTATTGCGCTCAACTTGTTCACTTTAGCACTGAAAACATCTTTTTAAGCTCTAAAACGTCACCCTGATCGATTTAAAACAGCAACTTTTCGTTGGTGATTTCAGCATGCTTTTACGTTCAAATCGCTTCTAGAGCGCTTGAAACGCGATTTTTATAGTTCTAAGATCGTTTCTGTTCAGTGTACAAGCAAGTTATAGGTTTCTCATTTCAACATGTCATTTCGCTTATCCCGATGGTTTGAGGGCCGAAAACGTGATTCCCGACTTGCTAAGTTCTGCAATTTCCATTTAGAAGGTCTCTTTTAGGTCCGTTATTGCAGTACATCATTGCACTCAACTCGTTCACTTTAGCTCTGAAAACATCATTTTAAGCTCTAAAACGTCGCTCTGATCGACATAAAACGGCGATTTTAAGTTAGTGATTTGAGCATGTTTTTACGCTCAAATCGCTTCTAGAACACTTAAAACGCAGTTTTGCAGGTTCTAAGATCGTTTCTTTTCAGTTTACAAGAGAGTTATAGGTTTCTCATGTCAACGGGTTACTTCGCTCATCTCGATAGTTTGAGCGCCGAAAACCTGATTCCCGACTTGCTAATTTCTGCAATTTCCATTTATTAGGTCTCTTTTAGGTCCGTGATTGCAGTACATTATTGCGCTCAACTCGTTCACTTTAGCACTGAAAACATCATTTTAAGCTCTAAAACGTCACCCTGATCGATTTAAAACAGCAAGTTTTCGTTGGTGATTTCAGCATGTTTTTACGTTGAAATCGCTTCTAGAGCGCTTAAAACGCGATTTTTATAGTTCTAAGATCGTTTCTGTTCAGTGTACAAGCAAGTTATAGGTTTCTCATTTCAACATGTCATCTTGCTCATCCCGATGGTTTGAGCGCCGAAAACGTGATTCCCGACTTGCTAAGTTCTGCAATTTCCATTTAGAAGGTCTCTTTTAGGTCCGTTAATGCAGTACATCATTGCACTCAACTCGTTCACTTTAGCACCGAAAATATCATTTTAAGCTCTAAAACGTCGCCCTGATCGACATAAAACGGCGATTTTTAGTTGGTGATTTGAGCATGTTTTTACGCTCAAATCGCTTCTAGAACACTTAAAACGCGATTTTTATAGTTCTAAGATCGTTTCTGTTCAGTGTACAAGCAAGTTATAGGTTTCTCATTTCAACATGTCATTTCGCTTATCCCGATGGTTTGAGCGCCGAAAACGTGATTCCCGACTTGCTAAGTTCTGCAATTTCCATTTAGAAGGTCTCTTTTAGGTCCGTTATTGCAGTACATCATTGCACTCAACTCGTTCACTTTAGCACTGAAAACATCATTTTAAGCTCTAAAACGTCGCCCTGATTGACATAAAACGGCGACTTTTAGTTGGTGATTTGAGCATGTTTTTACCCTCAAATCGCTTCTAGAACACTTAAAACGCAATTTTGATGGTTCTAAGATCGTTGCTGTTCAGTTTACAAGAGAGTTATAGGTTTCTCATGTCAACGGGTTACTTCGCTCATCTCGATAGTTTGAGCGCCGAAAACATGATTCCCGACTTGCTAAGTTCTGCAATTTCCATTTATTGGGTCTCTTTTAGGTCCGTCATTGCAGTACATCATTGCGCTCAACTCGTTCACTTTAGCACTGAAAACATCATTTTAAGCTTTAAAACGTCACCCTGATTGATTTAAAACGGCAACTTTTAGTTGGTGATTTGAGCATGTTTTTACGCTCAAATCGCTTCTAGAACACTTAAAACGCAATTTTGATGATTCTAAGATCGTTGCTGTTCAGTTTACTAGAAAGTTATAGGTTTCTTATGTCAACGGGTTACTTCGCTCATCTCGATAGTTTGAGCGCCGAAAACATGATTCCCGACTTGCTAAGTTCTGCAATTTCCATTTATTGGGTCTTTTTTAGGTCCGTCATTGCAGTACATTATTGCGCTCAACTCGTTCACTTTAGCACTGAAAACATCATTTTAAGCTCTAAAACGTCACCCTGAGCGATTTAAAACAGCAATTTTTAGTTGGTGATTTGAGCATGTTTTCACGCTCAAATCGTTCTAGAATGGGTAAAACGCAATTTTGATGGTTCTAAGATCGTTTCTGTTAAGTTTACTAGAGAGTTTTCGGTTTCTCATGTCAACGGGTTACTTCGCTCATCTCGATAGTTTGAGCGCCGAAAACCTGATTCCCGACTTGCTAAGTTCTGGAATTTCGATTTATTGTGTCTCTTTTAGGTCCGTCATTGCAGTACGTTATTGCGCTCAACTCGTTGACTTTAGCACAGAAAACATCATTTTAAGTTCTAAAACGTCACCCTGATCGATTTAAAACAGCAACTTTTCGTTGGTGATTTCAGCATGTTTTTACGTTCAAATCGCTTCTAGAGCGCTTAAAACGCGATTTTTGTAGTTCTAAGATCGTTTCTGTTCAGTGTACAAGCAAGTTATAGGTTTTTCATTTCAACATGTCATTTCGCTTATCCCGATAATTTGAGCGCCGAAAACGTGATTCCCGACTTGCTAAGTTCTGCAATTTCCATTTAGAAGGTCTCTTTTAGGTCCGTTATATCAGTACATCATTGCACTCAACTCGTTCACTTTAGCACTGAAAACATCATTTTAAGCTTTAAAACGTCGCCCTGATCGACATAAAATGGCGATTTTTAGTTGGTGATTTGAGCATGTTTTTACGCTCAAATCGCTTCTAGAACACTTAAAACGCAATTTTGATGGTTCTAAGATCGTTGCTGTTCAGTTTACTAGAAAGTTATAGGTTTCTTATGTCAACGGGTTACTTCGCTCATCTCGATAGTTTGAGCGCCGAAAACATGATTCCCGACTTGCTAAGTTCTGCAATTTCCATTTATTGGGTCTCTTTTAGGTCCGTCATTGCAGTACATTATTGCGCTCAACTCGTTCACTTTAGCACTGAAAACATCATTTTAAGCTCTAAAACGTAACCCTGAGCGATTTAAAACAGCAATTTTTAGTTGGTGATTTGAGCATGTTTTAACGCTCAAATCGTTCTAGAATGGGTAAAACGCAATTTTGATGGTTCTAAGATCGTTTCTGTTAAGTTTACTAGAGAGTTTTCGGTTTCTCATGTCAACGGGTTACTTCGCTCATCTCGAAAGTTTGAGCGCCGAAAACCTGATTCCCGACTTGCTAAGTTCTGCAATTTCCATTTATTGTGTCTCTTTCAGGTCCGTCATTGCAGTACGTTATTGCGCTCAACTCGTTGACTTTAGCACAGAAAACATCATTTTAAGTTCTAAAACGTCACCCTGATCGATTTAAAACAGCAACTTTTCGTTGGTGATTTCAGCATGTTTTTACGTTCAAATCGCTTCTAGAGCGCTTAAAACGCGATTTTTGTAGTTCTAAGATCGTTTCTGTTCAGTGTACAAGCAAGTTATAGGTTTTTCATTTCAACATGTCATTTCGCTTATCCCGATGGTTTGAGCGCCGAAAACGTGATTCCCGACTTGCTAAGTTCTGCAATTTCCATTTAGAAGGTCTCTTTTAGGTCCGTTATTGCAGTACATCATTGCACTCAACTCGTTCACTTTAGCACTGAAAACATCATTTTAAGCTTTAAAACGTCACCCTGATTGATTTAAAACGGCAACTTTTAGTTGGTGATTTGAGCATGTTTTTACGCTCAAATCGCTTCTAGAACACTTAAAACGCAATTTTGATGGTTCTAAGATCGTTGCTGTTCAGTTTACTAGAAAGTTATAGGTTTCTTATGTCAACGGGTTACTTCGCTCATCTCGATAGTTTGAGCGCCGAAAACATGATTCCCGACTTGCTAAGTTCTGCAATTTCCATTTATTGGGTCTCTTTTAGGTCCGTCATTGCAGTACATTATTGCGCTCAACTCGTTCACTTTAGCACTGAAAACATCATTTTAAGCTCTAAAACGTAACCCTGAGCGATTTAAAACAGCAATTTTTAGTTGGTGATTTGAGCATGTTTTCACGCTCAAATCGTTCTAGAATGGGTAAAACGCAATTTTGATGGTTCTAAGATCGTTTCTGTTAAGTTTACTAGAGAGTTTTCGGTTTCTCATGTCAACGGGTTACTTCGCTCATCTCGAAAGTTTGAGCGCCGAAAACCTGATTCCCGACTTGCTAAGTTCTGCAATTTCCATTTATTGTGTCTCTTTCAGGTCCGTCATTGCAGTACGTTATTGCGCTCAACTCGTTGACTTTAGCACAGAAAACATCATTTTAAGTTCTAAAACGTCACCCTGATCGATTTAAAACAGCAACTTTTCGTTGGTGATTTCAGCATGTTTTTACGTTCAAATCGCTTCTAGAGCGCTTAAAACGCGATTTTTGTAGTTCTAAGATCGTTTCTGTTCAGTGTACAAGCAAGTTATAGGTTTTTCATTTCAACATGTCATTTCGCTTATCCCGATGGTTTGAGCGCCGAAAACGTGATTCCCGACTTGCTAAGTTCTGCAATTTCCATTTAGAAGGTCTCTTTTAGGTCCGTTATTGCAGTACATCATTGCACTCAACTCGTTCACTTTAGCACTGAAAACATCATTTTAAGCTTTAAAACGTCACCCTGATTGATTTAAAACGGCAACTTTTAGTTGGTGATTTGAGCATGTTTTTACGCTCAAATCGCTTCTAGAACACTTAAAACGCAATTTTGATGGTTCTAAGATCGTTGCTGTTCAGTTTACTAGAAAGTTATAGGTTTCTTATGTCAACGGGTTACTTCGCTCATCTCGATAGTTTGAGCGCCGAAAACATGATTCCCGACTTGCTAAGTTCTGCAATTTCCATTTATTGGGTCTCTTTTAGGTCCGTCATTGCAGTACATTATTGCGCTCAACTCGTTCACTTTAGCACTGAAAACATCATTTTAAGCTCTAAAACGTCACCCTGAGCGATTTAAAACAGCAATTTTTAGTTGGTGATTTGGGCATGTTTTCACGCTCAAATCGTTCTAGAATGGGTAAAACGCAATTTTGATGGTTCTAAGATCGTTTCTGTTAAGTTTACTAGAGAGTTTTCGGTTTCTCATGTCAACGGGTTACTTCGCTCATCTCGATAGTTTGAGCGCCGAAAACCTGATTCCCGACTTGCTAAGTTCTGCAATTTCCATTTATTGGGTCTCTTTTAGGTCCGTCATTGCAGTACATTATTGCGCTCAACTCGTTCACTTTAGCACTGAAAACATCATTTTAAGCTCTAAAACGTCACCCTGAGCGATTTAAAACAGCAATTTTTAGTTGGTGATTTGGGCATGTTTTCACGCTCAAATCGTTCTAGAATGGGTAAAACGCAATTTTGATGGTTCTAAGATCGTTTCTGTTAAGTTTACTAGAGAGTTTTCGGTTTCTCATGTCAACGGGTTACTTCGCTCATCTCGATAGTTTGAGCGCCGAAAACCTGATTCCCGACTTGCTAAGTTCTGCAATTTCCATTTATTGTGTCTCTTTCAGGTCCGTCATTGCAGTACGTTATTGCGCTCAACTCGTTCACTTTAGCACAGAAAACATCATTTTAAGTTCTAAAACGTCACCCTGATCGATTTAAAACAGCAACTTTTCGTTGGTGATTTCAGCATGTTTTTACGTTCAAATCGCTTCTAGAGCGCTTTAAACGCGATTTTTGTAGTTCTAAGATCGTTTCTGTTCAGTGTACAAGCAAGTTATAGGTTTTTCATTTCAACATGTCATTTCGCTTATCCCGATGGTTTGAGCGCCGAAAACGTGATTCCCGACTTGCTAAGTTCTGCAATTTCCATTTAGAAGGTCTCTTTTAGGTCCGTTATTGCAGTACATCATTGCACTCAACTCGTTCACTTTAGCACTGAAAACATCATTTTAAGCTCTAAAACGTCGCCCTGATCGACATAAAACGGCGATTTTTAGTTGGTGATTTGAGCATGTTTTTACGCTCAAATCGCTTCTAGAACACTTAAAACGCAATTTTGATGGTTCTAAGATCGTTGCTGTTCAGTTTTTTAGAAAGTTATAGGTTTCTTATGTCAACGGGTTACTTCGCTCATCTCGATAGTTTGAGCGCCGAAAACATGATTCCCGACTTGCTAAGTTCTGCAATTTCCATTTATTGGGTCTCTTTTAGGTCCGTCATTGCAGTACATTATTGCGCTCAACTCGTTCACTTTAGCACTGAAAACATCATTTTAAGCTCTAAAACGTCACCCTGAGCGATTTAAAACAGCAATTTTTAGTTGGTGATTTGGGCATATTTTCACGCTCAAATCGTTCTAGAATGGGTAAAACGCAATTTTGATGGTTCTAAGATCGTTTCTGTAAAGTTTACTAGAGAGTTTTCGGTTTCTCATGTCAACGGGTTACTTCGCTCATCTCGATAGTTTGAGCGCCGTAAACCTGTTTCCCGACTTGCTAAGTTCTGCAATTTCCATTTATTGTGTCTCTTTCAGGTCCGTCATTGCAGTACGTTATTGCGCTCAACTCGTTGACTTTAGCACAGAAAACATCATTTTAAGTTCTAAAACGTCACCCTGATCGATTTAAAACGGCAATTTTAAGTTGGTGATTTGAGCGTATTTTTACGCTCAAATCACTTCTAGAACGCTTAAAACGCGATTTTGATTGTTCTAAGATCGTTTCTTTTCAGTTTACAAGCAAGTTATAGGTTTCTCATTTCAACATGTCATTTCGCTCATCCCGTAGGTTTGAGCGCCAAAAACCTGATTCCCAACTTGCTAAGTTCTGCAATTACCATTTAGAAGGTCTCTTTTAGGTCCGTGATTGCAGTACATCATTGCGTTCAACTCGTTCACTTTAGCACTGAAAACATCATTTTAAGCTCTAAAACGTCACCCTGATCGATTTAAAACGGCGATTTTAAGTTGGTGATTTGAGCATGTTTTCACGCTCAAATCGTTCTAGAACGGGTAAAACGCAATTTGATGCTTCTAAGATCGTTTCTTTTCAGTTTACAAGAGAGTTATAGGTTTCTCATGTCAACGGGTTACTTCGCTCATCTCGATAATTTGAGCGCCGAAAACCTGATTCCCGACTTGCTAAGTTCTGCAATTTCCATTTATTAGGTCTCTTTTAGGTCCGTGATTGCAGTACATTATTGCGCTCAACTCGTTCACTTTAGCACTGAAAACATAAATTTAAGCTCTAAAACGTCACCCTGATCGATTTAAAACAGCAACTTTTCGTTGGTGATTTCAGCATGTTTTTACGTTCAAATCGCCTCTAGAGCGCTTAAAACGCGATTTTTATAGTTCTAAGATCGTTTCTGTTCAGTGTACAAGCAAGTTATAGGTTTCTCATTTCAACATGTCATTTCGCTTATCCCGATGGTTTGAGCGCCGAAAACGTGATTCCCGACTTGCTAAGTTCTGCAATTTCCATTTAGAAGGTCTCTTTTAGGTCCGTTATTGCAGTACATCATTGCACTCAACTCGTTCACTTTAGCACTGAAAACATCATTTTAAGCTCTAAAACGTCGCCCTTATTGACATAAAACGGCGATTTTTAGTTGGTGATTTGAGAATGTTTTTACGCTCAAATCGCTTCTAGAACACTTAAAACGCAATTTTGATGGTTCTAAGATCGTTGCTGTTCAGTTTACAAGAGAGTTATAGGTTTCTCATGTCAACGGGTTACTTCGCTCATCTCGATAATTTGAGCGCCTAAAACTTGATTCCCAACTTGCTAAGTTCTGCAATTTCCATTTATTAGGTCTCTTTTAGGTCCGTTATTGCAGTACATTATTGCGCTCAACTCGTTCACTTTAGCACTGAAAACATCATTTTAAGCTCTAAAACGTCACCCTGATCGATTTAAAACAGCAACTTTTCGTTGGTGATTTCAGCATGTTTTTACGTTCAAATCGCTTCTAGAGCGCTTAAAACACGATTTTTATAGTTCTAAGATCGTTTCTGTTCAGTGTACAAGCAAGTTATAGGTTTCTCATTTCAACATGTCATTTCGCTTATCCCGATGGTTTGAGCGCCGAAAACGTGATTCCCGACTTGCTAAGTTCTGCAATTTCCATTTATTGGGTCTCTTTTAGGTCCGTCATTGCAGTACATCATTGCGCTCAACTCGTTCACTTTAGCTCTGAAAACATCATTTTAAGCTTTAAAACGTCACCCTGATTGATTTAAAACGGCAACTTTTAGTTGGTGATTTGAGATTATTTTTACGCTCAAATCGCTTCTAGAACGCTTAAAACGCGATTTTGATGGTTCTAAGATCGTTTCTTCTCATTTCACAAGTAAGCTCTACGTTTCTCATGTCAAGGTGTTATTTTGCTAATCTCGATGGTTTGAGAGCCGAAAATATGATTCCCGACATGCTTAGTTCTGCAATTTCAATTTAGAAGGTCTCTTTTAGGTCCGTGAATGCAGTACATCATTGCGCTCAACTCGTTCACTTTAGCACTGAAAACATCATTTTAAGCTCTAAAACGTCACCCTGATCGATTTAAAACGGCGATTTTAAGTTGGTGATTTGAGCATGTTTTCACGCTCAAATCGTTCTAGAACGGGTAAAACGCAATTTTGATGCTTCTAAGATCGTTTCTTTTCAGTTTACAAGAGAGTTATAGGTTTCTCATGTCAACGGGTTACTTCGCTCATCTCGATAATTTGAGCGCCTAAAACCTGATTCCCGACTTGCTAAGTTCTGCAATTTCCATTTATTAGGTCTCTTTTAGGTCCGTGATTGCAGTACATCATTGCGCTCAACTCGTTTACTTTAGCACTGAAAACATAATTTTAAGCTCTAAAACGTCACCCTGATCGATTTAAAACAGCAACTTTTCGTTGGTGATTTCAGCATGTTTTTACGTTCAAATCGCTTCTAGAGCGCTTAAAACGTGATTTTTATAGTTCTAAGATCGTTTCTGTTCAGTGTACAAGCAAGTTATAGGTTTCTCATTTCAACATGTCATTTCGCTTATCCCGATGGTTTGAGCGCCGAAAACGTGATTCCCGACTTGCTAAGTTCTGCAATTTCCATTTATTGGGTCTCTTTTAGGTCCGTCATTGCAGTACATCATTGCGCTCAACTCGTTCACTTTAGCACTGAAAACATCATTTTAAGCTCTAAAACGTCACCCTGATCGATTTAAAACGGCGATTTTAAGTTGGTGATTTGAGCATGTTTTCACGCTCAAATCGTTCTAGAACGGGTAAAACGCAATTTTGATGCTTCTAAGATCGTTTCTTTTCAGTTTACAAGAGAGTTATAGGTTTCTCATGTCAACGGGTTACTTCGCTCATCTCGATAATTTGAGCGCCTAAAACTTGATTCCCGACTTGCTAAGTTCTGCAATTTCTATTTATTAGGTCTCTTTTAGGTCCGTTATTGCAGTACATTATTGCGCTCAACTCGTTCACTTTAGCACTGAAAACATCATTTTAAGCTCTAAAACGTCACCCTGATCGATTTAAAACAGCAACTTTTCGTTGGTGATTTCAGCATGTTTTTACGTTCAAATCGCTTCTAGAGCGCTTAAAACACGATTTTTATAGTTCTAAGATCGTTTCTGTTCAGTGTACAAGCAAGTTATAGGTTTCTCATTTCAACATGTCATTTCGCTTATCCCGATGGTTTGAGCGCCGAAAACGTGATTCCCGACTTGCTAAGTTCTGCAATTTCCATTTATTGGGTCTCTTTTAGGTCCGTCATTGCAGTACATCATTGCGCTCAACTCGTTCACTTTAGCACTGAAAACATCATTTTAAGCTCTAAAACGTCACCCTGATTGATTTAAAACGGCAACTTTTAGTTGGTGATTTGAGATTATTTTTACGCTCAAATCGCTTCTAGAACGCTTAAAACGCGATTTTGATGGTTCTAAGATCGTTTCTTCTCATTTCACAAGTAAGCTCTACGTTTCTCATGTCAAGGTGTTATTTTGCTAATCTCGATGGTTTGAGAGCCGAAAATATGATTCCCGACATGCTTAGTTCTGCAATTTCAATTTAGAAGGTCTCTTTTAGGTCCGTAAATGCAGTACATCATTGCGCTCAACTCGTTCACTTTAGCACTGAAAACATCATTTTAAGCTCTAAAACGTCACCCTGATCGATTTAAAACGGCGATTTTAAGTTGGTGATTTGAGCATGTTTTCACGCTCAAATCGTTCTAGAACGGGTAAAACGCAATTTTGATGCTTCTAAGATCGTTTCTTTTCAGTTTACAAGAGAGTTATAGGTTTCTCATGTCAACGGGTTACTTCGCTCATCTCGATAATTTGAGCGCCTAAAACCTGATTCCCGACTTGCTAAGTTCTGCAATTTCCATTTATTAGGTCTCTTTTAGGTCCGTGATTGCAGTACATCATTGCGCTCAACTCGTTTACTTTAGCACTGAAAACATAATTTTAAGCTCTAAAACGTCACCCTGATCGATTTAAAACAGCAACTTTTCGTTGGTGATTTCAGCATGTTTTTACGTTCAAATCGCTTCTAGAGCGCTTAAAACGTGATTTTTATAGTTCTAAGATCGTTTCTGTTCAGTGTACAAGCAAGTTATAGGTTTCTCATTTCAACATGTCATTTCGCTTATCCCGATGGTTTGAGCGCCGAAAACGTAATTCCCGACTTGCTAAGTTCTGCAATTTCCATTTAGAAGGTCTCTTTTAGGTCCGTTATTGCAGTACATCATTGCACTCAACTCGTTCACTTTAGCACTGAAAACATCATTTTAAGCTCTAAAACGTCGCCCTGATCGACATAAAACGGCGATTTTTAGTTGGTGATTTGAGCATGTTTTTACGCTCAAATCGCTTCTAGAACACTTAAAACGCAATTTTGATGGTTCTAAGATCGTTGCTGTTCAGTTTACTAGAAAGTTATAGGTTTCTTATGTCAACGGGTTATTTCGCTCATCTCGATAGTTTGAGCGCCGAAAACATGATTCCCGACTTGCTAAGTTCTGCAATTTCCATTTATTGGGTCTCTTTTAGGTCCGTCATTGCAGTACATTATTGCGCTCAACTCGTTCACTTTAGCACTGAAAACATCATTTTAAGCTCTAAAACGTCACCCTGAGCGATTTAAAACAGCAATTTTTAGTTGGTGATTTGAGCATGTTTTCACGCTCAAATCGTTCTAGAATGGGTAAAACGCAATTTTGATGGTTCTAAGATCGTTTCTGTTAAGTTTACTAGAGAGTTTTCGGTTTCTCATGTCAACGGGTTACTTCGCTCATCTCGATAGTTTGAGCGCCGAAAACCTGATTCCCGACTTGCTAAGTTCTGCAATTTCCATTTATTGTGTCTCTTTCAGGTCCGTCATTGCAGTACGTTATTGCGCTCAACTCGTTCACTTTAGCACAGAAAACATCATTTTAAGTTCTAAAACGTCACCCTGATCGATTTAAAACGGCAATTTTAAGTTGGTGATTTGAGCGTATTTTTACGCTCAAATCACTTCTAGAACGCTTAAAACGCGATTTTGATTGTTCTAAGATCGTTTCTTTTCAGTTTACAAGCAAGTTATAGGTTTCTCATTTCAACATGTCATTTCGCTCATCCCGTAGGTTTGAGCGCCAAAAACCTGATTCCCAACTTGCTAAGTTCTGCAATTACCATTTAGAAGGTCTCTTTTAGGTCCGTGATTGCAGTACATCATTGCGTTCAACTCGTTCACTTTAGCACTGAAAACATCATTTTAAGCTCTAAAACGTCACCCTAATCGATTTAAAACGGCGATTTTAAGTTAGTGATTTGAGCATGTTTTTACGCTCAAATCGCTTCTAGAACACTTAAAACGCAATTTTGCTGGTTCTAAGATCGTTTCTTTTCAGTTTACAAGAGAGTTATAGGTTTCTCATGTCAACGGGTTACTTCGCTCATCTCGATAGTTTGAGCGCCAAAAACCTGATTCCCGACTTGCTAAGTTCTCCAATTTCCATTTATTAGGTCTCTTTTAGGTCCGTCATTGCAGGTCCGTTATTGCGCTCAACTCGTTGACTTTAGCACAGAAAACATCATTTTAAGTTCTAAAACGTCACCCTGATCGATTTAAAACAGCAACTTTTCGTTGGTGATTTCAGCATGTTTTTACGTTCAAATCGCTTCTAGAGCGCTTAAAACGCGATTTTTGTAGTTCTAAGATCGTTTCTGTTCAGTGTACAAGCAAGTTATAGGTTTTTCATTTCAACATGTCATTTCGCTTATCCCGATGGTTTGAGCGCCGAAAACGTGATTCCCGACTTGCTAAGTTCTGCAATTTCCATTTAGAAGTTCTCTTTTAGGTCCGTTATATCAGTACATCATTGCACTCAACTCGTTCACTTTAGCACTGAAAACATCATTTTAAGCTCTAAAACGTCGCCCTGATCGACATAAAACGGCGATTTTTAGTTGGTGATTTGAGCATGTTTTTACGCTCAAATCGCTTCTAGAACACTTAAAACGCAATTTTGATGGTTCTAAGATCGTTGCTGTTCAGTTTACTAGAAAGTTATAGGTTTCTTATGTCAACGGGTTACTTCGCTCATCTCGATAGTTTGAGCGCCGAAAACATGATTCCCGACTTGCTAAGTTCTGCAATTTCCATTTATTGGGTCTCTTTTAGGTCCGTCATTGCAGTACATTATTGCGCTCAACTCGTTCACTTTAGCACTGAAAACATCATTTTAAGCTCTAAAACGTAACCCTGAGCGATTTAAAACAGCAATTTTTAGTTGGTGATTTGAGCATGTTTTCACGCTCAAATCGTTCTAGAATGGGTAAAACGCAATTTTGATGGTTCTAAGATCGTTTCTGTTAAGTTTACTAGAGAGTTTTCGGTTTCTCATGTCAACGGGTTACTTCGCTCATCTCGAAAGTTTGAGCGCCGAAAACCTGATTCCCGACTTGCTAAGTTCTGCAATTTCCATTTATTGTGTCTCTTTCAGGTCCGTCATTGCAGTACGTTATTGCGCTCAACTCGTTGACTTTAGCACAGAAAACATCATTTTAAGTTCTAAAACGTCACCCTGATCGATTTAAAACAGCAACTTTTCGTTGGTGATTTCAGCATGTTTTTACGTTCAAATCGCTTCTAGAGCGCTTAAAACGCGATTTTTGTAGTTCTAAGATCGTTTCTGTTCAGTGTACAAGCAAGTTATAGGTTTTTCATTTCAACATGTCATTTCGCTTATCCCGATGGTTTGAGCGCCGAAAACGTGATTCCCGACTTGCTAAGTTCTGCAATTTCCATTTAGAAGGTCTCTTTTAGGTCCGTTATTGCAGTACATCATTGCACTCAACTCGTTCACTTTAGCACTGAAAACATCATTTTAAGCTTTAAAACGTCACCCTGATTGATTTAAAACGGCAACTTTTAGTTGGTGATTTGAGCATGTTTTTACGCTCAAATCGCTTCTAGAACACTTAAAACGCAATTTTGATGGTTCTAAGATCGTTGCTGTTCAGTTTACTAGAAAGTTATAGGTTTCTTATGTCAACGGGTTACTTCGCTCATCTCGATAGTTTGAGCGCCGAAAACATGATTCCCGACTTGCTAAGTTCTGCAATTTCCATTTATTGGGTCTCTTTTAGGTCCGTCATTGCAGTACATTATTGCGCTCAACTCGTTCACTTTAGCACTGAAAACATCATTTTAAGCTCTAAAACGTCACCCTGAGCGATTTAAAACAGCAATTTTTAGTTGGTGATTTGAGCATGTTTTCACGCTCAAATCGTTCTAGAATGGGTAAAACGCAATTTTGATGGTTCTAAGATCGTTTCTGTTAAGTTTACTAGAGAGTTTTCGGTTTCTCATGTCAACGGGTTACTTCGCTCATCTCGATAGTTTGAGCGCCGAAAACCTGATTCCCGACTTGCTAAGTTCTGCAATTTCCATTTATTGTGTCTCTTTCAGGTCCGTCATTGCAGTACGTTATTGCGCTCAACTCGTTCACTTTAGCACAGAAAACATCATTTTAAGTTCTAAAACGTCACCCTGATCGATTTAAAACAGCAACTTTTCGTTGGTGATTTCGGCATGTTTTTACGTTCAAATCGCTTCTAGAGCGCTTAAAACGCGATTTTTGTAGTTCTAAGATCGTTTCTGTTCAGTGTACAAGCAAGTTATAGGTTTTTCATTTCAACATGTCATTTCGCTTATCCCGATGGTTTGAGCGCCGAAAACGTGATTCCCGACTTGCTAAGTTCTGCAATTTCCATTTAGAAGGTCTCTTTTAGGTCCGTTATTGCAGTACATCATTGCACTCAACTCGTTCACTTTAGCACTGAAAACATCATTTTAAGCTTTAAAACGTCACCCTGATTGATTTAAAACGGCAACTTTTAGTTGGTGATTTGAGCATGTTTTTACGCTCAAATCGCTTCTAGAACACTTAAAACGCAATTTTGATGGTTCTAAGATCGTTGCTGTTCAGTTTACTAGAAAGTTATAGGTTTCTTATGTCAACGGGTTACTTCGCTCATCTCGATAGTTTGAGCGCCGAAAACATGATTCCCGACTTGCTAAGTTCTGCAATTTCCATTTATTGGGTCTCTTTTAGGTCCGTCATTGCAGTACATTATTGCGCTTAACTCGTTCACTTTAGCACTGAAAACATCATTTTAAGCTCTAAAACGTCACCCTGAGCGATTTAAAACAGCAATTTTTAGTTGGTGATTTGGGCATGTTTTCACGCTCAAATCGTTCTAGAATGGGTAAAACGCAATTTTGATGGTTCTAAGATCGTTTCTGTTAAGTTTACTAGAGAGTTTTCGGTTTCTCATGTCAACGGGTTACTTCGCTCATCTCGATAGTTTGAGCGCCGTAAACCTGTTTCCCGACTTGCTAAGTTCTGCAATTTCCATTTATTGTGTCTCTTTCAGGTCCGTCATTGCAGTACGTTATTGCGCTCAACTCGTTGACTTTAGCACAGAAAACATCATTTTAAGTTCTAAAACGTCACCCTGATCGATTTAAAACGGCAATTTTAAGTTGGTGATTTGAGCGTATTTTTACGCTCAAATCACTTCTAGAACGCTTAAAACGCGATTTTGATTGTTCTAAGATCGTTTCTTTTCAGTTTACAAGCAAGTTATAGGTTTCTCATTTCAACATGTCATTTCGCTCATCCCGTAGGTTTGAGCGCCAAAAACCTGATTCCCAACTTGCTAAGTTCTGCAATTACCATTTAGAAGGTCTCTTTTAGGTCCGTGATTGCAGTACATCATTGCGTTCAACTCGTTCACTTTAGCACTGAAAACATCATTTTAAGCTCTAAAACGTCACCCTGATCGATTTAAAACGGCGATTTTAAGTTGGTGATTTGAGCATGTTTTCACGCTCAAATCGTTCTAGAACGGGTAAAACGCAATTTGATGCTTCTAAGATCGTTTCTTTTCAGTTTACAAGAGAGTTATAGGTTTCTCATGTCAACGGGTTACTTCGCTCATCTCGATAATTTGAGCGCCGAAAACCTGATTCCCGACTTGCTAAGTTCTGCAATTTCCATTTATTAGGTCTCTTTTAGGTCCGTGATTGCAGTACATTATTGCGCTCAACTCGTTCACTTTAGCACTGAAAACATAATTTTAAGCTCTAAAACGTCACCCTGATCGATTTAAAACAGCAACTTTTCGTTGGTGATTTCAGCATGTTTTTACGTTCAAATCGCCTCTAGAGCGCTTAAAACGCGATTTTTATAGTTCTAAGATCGTTTCTGTTCAGTGTACAAGCAAGTTATAGGTTTCTCATTTCAACATGTCATTTCGCTTATCCCGATGGTTTGAGCGCCGAAAACGTGATTCCCGACTTGCTAAGTTCTGCAATTTCCATTTAGAAGGTCTCTTTTAGGTCCGTTATTGCAGTACATCATTGCACTCAACTCGTTCACTTTAGCACTGAAAACATCATTTTAAGCTCTAAAACGTCGCCCTGATTGACATAAAACGGCGATTTTTAGTTGGTGATTTGAGCATGTTTTTACGCTCAAATCGCTTCTAGAACACTTAAAACGCAATTTTGATGGTTCTAAGATCGTTGCTGTTCAGTTTACAAGAGAGTTATAGGTTTCTCATGTCAACGGGTTACTTCGCTCATCTCGATAGTTTGAGCGCCGAAAACATGATTCCCGACTTGCTAAGTTCTGCAATTTCCATTTATTGGGTCTCTTTTAGGTCCGTCATTGCAGTACATCATTGCGCTCAACTCGTTCACTTTAGCACTGAAAACATCATTTTAAGATTTAAAACGTCACCCTGATTGATTTAAAACGGCAACTTTTAGTTGGTGATTTGAGATTATTTTTACGCTCAAATCGCTTCTAGAACGCTTAAAACGCGATTTTGATGGTTCTAAGATCGTTTCTTCTCATTTCACAAGTAAGCTCTACGTTTCTCATGTCAAGGTGTTATTTTGCTAATCTCGATGGTTTGAGAGCCGAAAATATGATTCCCGACATGCTTAGTTCTGCAATTTCAATTTAGAAGGTCTCTTTTAGGTCCGTGAATGCAGTACATCATTGCGCTCAACTCGTTCACTTTAGCACTGAAAACATCATTTTAAGCTCTAAAACGTCACCCTGATCGATTTAAAACGGCGATTTTAAGTTGGTGATTTGAGCATGTTTTCACGCTCAAATCGTTCTAGAACGGGTAAAACGCAATTTTGATGCTTCTAAGATCGTTTCTTTTCAGTTTACAAGAGAGTTATAGGTTTCTCATGTCAACGGGTTACTTCGCTCATCTCGATAATTTGAGCGCCTAAAACTTGATTCCCGACTTGCTAAGTTCTGCAATTTCCATTTATTAGGTCTCTTTTAGGTCCGTTATTGCAGTACATTATTGCGCTCAACTCGTTCACTTTAGCACTGAAAACATCATTTTAAGCTCTAAAACGTCACCCTGATCGATTTAAAACAGCAACTTTTCGTTGGTGATTTCAGCATGTTTTTACGTTCAAATCGCTTCTAGAGCGCTTAAAACACGATTTTTATAGTTCTAAGATCGTTTCTGTTCAGTGTACAAGCAAGTTATAGGTTTCTCATTTCAACATGTCATTTCGCTTATCCCGATGGTTTGAGCGCCGAAAACGTGATTCCCGACTTGCTAAGTTCTGCAATTTCCATTTATTGGGTCTCTTTTAGGTCCGTCATTGCAGTACATCATTGCGCTCAACTCGTTCACTTTAGCACTGAAAACATCATTTTAAGCTTTAAAACGTCACCCTGATTGATTTAAAACGGCAACTTTTAGTTGGTGATTTGAGATTATTTTTACGCTCAAATCGCTTCTAGAACGCTTAAAACGCGATTTTGATGGTTCTAAGATCGTTTCTTCTCATTTCACAAGTAAGCTCTACGTTTCTCATGTCAAGGTGTTATTTTGCTAATCTCGATGGTTTGAGAGCCGAAAATATGATTCCCGACATGCTTAGTTCTGCAATTTCAATTTAGAAGGTCTCTTTTAGGTCCGTGAATGCAGTACATCATTGCGCTCAACTCGTTCACTTTAGCACTGAAAACATCATTTTAAGCTCTAAAACGTCACCCTGATCGATTTAAAACGGCGATTTTAAGTTGGTGATTTGAGCATGTTTTCACGCTCAAATCGTTCTAGAACGGGTAAAACGCAATTTTGATGCTTCTAAGATCGTTTCTTTTCAGTTTACAAGAGAGTTATAGGTTTCTCATGTCAACGGGTTACTTCGCTCATCTCGATAATTTGAGCGCCTAAAACCTGATTCCCGACTTGCTAAGTTCTGCAATTTCCATTTATTAGGTCTCTTTTAGGTCCGTGATTGCAGTACATCATTGCGCTCAACTCGTTTACTTTAGCACTGAAAACATAATTTTAAGCTCTAAAACGTCACCCTGATCGATTTAAAACAGCAACTTTTCGTTGGTGATTTCGGCATGTTTTTACGTTCAAATCGCTTCTAGAGCGCTTAAAACGTGATTTTTATAGTTCTAAGATCGTTTCTGTTCAGTGTACAAGCAAGTTATAGGTTTCTCATTTCAACATGTCATTTCGCTTATCCCGATGGTTTGAGCGCCGAAAACGTAATTCCCGACTTGCTAAGTTCTGCAATTTCCATTTAGAAGGTCTCTTTTAGGTCCGTTATTGCAGTACATCATTGCACTCAACTCGTTCACTTTAGCACTGAAAACATCATTTTAAGCTCTAAAACGTTTCCCTGATCGACATAAAACGGCGATTTTTAGTTGGTGATTTGAGCATGTTTTTACGCTCAAATCGCTTCTAGAACACTTAAAACGCAATTTTGATGGTTCTAAGATCGTTGCTGTTCAGTTTACTAGAAAGTTATAGGTTTCTTATGTCAACGGGTTACTTCGCTCATCTCGATAGTTTGAGCGCCGAAAACATGATTCCCGACTTGCTAAGTTCTGCAATTTCCATTTATTGGGTCTCTTTTAGGTCCGTCATTGCAGTACATTATTGCGCTCAACTCGTTCACTTTAGCACTGAAAACATCATTTTAAGCTCTAAAACGTCACCCTGAGCGATTTAAAACAGCAATTTTTAGTTGGTGATTTGAGCATGTTTTCACGCTCAAATCGTTCTAGAATGGGTAAAACGCAATTTTGATGGTTCTAAGATCGTTTCTGTTAAGTTTACTAGAGAGTTTTCGGTTTCTCATGTCAACGGGTTACTTCGCTCATCTCGATAGTTAGAGCGCCGAAAACCTGATTCCCGACTTGCTAAGTTCTGCAATTTCCATTTATTGTGTCTCTTTCAGGTCCGTCATTGCAGTACGTTATTGCGCTCAACTCGTTCACTTTAGCACAGAAAACATCATTTTAAGTTCTAAAACGTCACCCTGATCGATTTAAAACGGCAATTTTAAGTTGGTGATTTGAGCGTATTTTTACGCTCAAATCACTTCTAGAACGCTTAAAACGCGATTTTGATTGTTCTAAGATCGTTTCTTTTCAGTTTACAAGCAAGTTATAGGTTTCTCATTTCAACATGTCATTTCGCTCATCCCGTAGGTTTGAGCGCCAAAAACCTGATTCCCAACTTGCTAAGTTCTGCAATTACCATTTAGAAGGTCTCTTTTAGGTCCGTGATTGCAGTACATCATTGCGTTCAACTCGTTCACTTTAGCACTGAAAACATCATTTTAAGCTCTAAAACGTCACCCTAATCGATTTAAAACGGCGATTTTAAGTTAGTGATTTGAGCATGTTTTTACGCTCAAATCGCTTCTAGAACACTTAAAACGCAATTTTGCTGGTTCTAAGATCGTTTCTTTTCAGTTTACAAGAGAGTTATAGGTTTCTCATGTCAACGGGTTACTTCGCTCATCTCGATAGTTTGAGCGCCAAAAACCTGATTCCCGACTTGCTAAGTTCTCCAATTTCCATTTATTAGGTCTCTTTTAGGTCCGTGATTGCAGTACATTATTGCGCTCAACTCGTTCGTTTTAGCACTGAAAACATCATTTTAAGCTCTAAAACGTCACCCTGATCGATTTAAAAAAGCAACTTTTCGTTGGTGATTTCAGCATGTTTTTACGTTCAAATCGCTTCTAGAGCGCTTAAAACGCGATTTTTATAGTTCTAAGATCGTTTCTGTTCAGTGTACAAGCAAGTTATAGGTTTCTCATTTCAACATGTCATTTCGCTTATCCCGATGGTTTGAGCGCCGAAAACGTGATTCCCGACTTGCTAAGTTCTGCAATTTCCATTTAGAAGGTCTCTTTTAGGTCCGTTATTGCAGTACATCATTGCACTCAACTCGTTCACTTTAGCACTGAAAACATCATTTTAAGCTCTAAAACGTCGCCCTGATCGACATAAAACGGCGATTTTTAGTTGGTGATTTGAGCATGTTTTTACGCTCAAATCGCTTCTAGAACACTTAAAACGCAATTTTGATAGTTCTAAGATCGTTGCTGTTCAGTTTACAAGAGAGTTATAGGTTTCTCATGTCAACGGGTTACTTCGCTCATCTCGATAGTTTGAGCGCCGAAAACATGATTCCCGACTTGCTAAGTTCTGCAATTTCCATTTATTGGGTCTCTTTTAGGTCCGTCATTGCAGTACATCATTGCGCTCAACTCGTTCACTTTAGCACTGAAAACATCATTTTAAGCTTTAAAACGTCACCCTGATTGATTTAAAACGGCAACTTTTAGTTGGTGATTTGAGATTATTTTTACGCTCAAATCGCTTCTAGAACGCTTAAAACGCGATTTTGATGGTTCTAAGATCGTTTCTTCTCATTTCACAAGTAAGCTCTACGTTTCTCATGTCAAGGTGTTATTTTGCTAATCTCGATGGTTTGAGAGCCGAAAATATGATTCCCGACATGCTTAGTTCTGCAATTTCAATTTAGAAGGTCTCTTTTAGGTCCGTGAATGCAGTACATCATTGCGCTCAACTCGTTCACTTTAGCACTGAAAACATCATTTTAAGCTCTAAAACGTCACCCTGATCGATTTAAAACGGCGATTTTAAGTTGGTGATTTGAGCATGTTTTCACGCTCAAATCGTTCTAGAACGGGTAAAACGCAATTTTGATGCTTCTAAGATCGTTTCTTTTCAGTTTACAAGAGAGTTATAGGTTTCTCATGTCAACGGGTTACTTCGCTCATCTCGATAATTTGAGCGCCTAAAACCTTATTCCCGACTTGCTAAGTTCTGCAATTTTCATTTATTAGGTCTCTTTTAGGTACGTGATTGCAGTACATCATTGCGCTCAACTCGTTTACTTTAGCACTGAAAACATAATTTTAAGCTCTAAAACGTCACCCTGATCGATTTAAAACAGCAACTTTTCGTTGGTGATTTCAGCATGTTTTTACGTTCAAATCGCTTCTAGAGCGCTTAAAACGTGATTTTTATAGTTCTAAGATCGTTTCTGTTCAGTGTACAAGCAAGTTATAGGTTTCTCATTTCAACATGTCATTTCGCTTATCCCGATGGTTTGAGCGCCGAAAACGTAATTCCCGACTTGCTAAGTTCTGCAATTTCCATTTAGAAGGTCTCTTTTAGGTCCGTTATTGCAGTACATCATTGCACTCAACTCGTTTACTTTAGCACTGAAAACATCATTTTAAGCTCTAAAACGTCGCCCTGATCGACATAAAACGGCGATTTTTAGTTGGTGATTTGAGCATGTTTTTACGCTCAAATCGCTTCTAGAACACTTAAAACGCAATTTTGCTGGTTCTAAGATCGTTGCTGTTCAGTTTACTAGAAAGTTATAGGTTTCTTATGTCAACGGTTTACTTCGCTCATCTCGATAGTTTGAGCGCCGAAAACATGATTCCCGACTTGCTAAGTTCTGCAATTTCCATTTATTGGGTCTCTTTTAGGTCCGTCATTGCAGTACATTATTGCGCTCAACTCGTTCACTTTAGCACTGAAAACATCATTTTAAGCTCTAAAACGTCACCCTGAGCGATTTAAAACAGCAATTTTTAGTTGGTGATTTGAGCATGTTTTCACGCTCAAATCGTTCTAGAATGGGTAAAACGCAATTTTGATCATTCTAAGATCGTTTCTGTTAAGTTTACTAGAGAGTTTTCGGTTTCTCATGTCAACGGGTTACTTCGCTCATCTCGATAGTTTGAGCGCCGAAAACCTGATTCCCGACTTGCTAAGTTCTGCAATTTCCATTTATTGTGTCTCTTTCAGGTCCGTCATTGCAGTACGTTATTGCGCTCAACTCGTTCACTTTAGCACAGAAAACATCATTTTAAGTTCTAAAACGTCACCCTGATCGATTTAAAACGGCAATTTTAAGTTGGTGATTTCAGCATGTTTTTACGTTCAAATCGCTTCTAGAGCGCTTAAAACGCGATTTTTATAGTTCTAAGATCGTTTCTGTTCAGTGTACAAGCAAGTTATAGGTTTCTCATTTCAACATGTCATTTCGCTTATCCCGATGGTTTGAGCGCCGAAAACGTGATTCCCGACTTGCTAAGTTCTGCAATTTCCATTTAGAAGGTCTCTTTTAGGTCCGTTATTGAAGTACATCATTGCACTCAACTCGTTCACTTTAGCACTGAAAACATCATTTTAAGCTCTAAAACGTCGCCCTGATCGTTATAAAACGGCGATTTTTAGTTGGTGATTTGAGCATGTTTTTACGCTCAAATCGCTTCTAGAACACTTAAAACGCAATTTTGATGGTTCTAAGATCGTTGCTGTTCAGTTTACTAGAAAGTTATAGGTTTCTTATGTCAACGGGTTACTTCGCTCATCTCGATAGTTTGAGCGCCGAAAACATGATTCCCGACTTGCTAAGTTCTGCAATTTCCATTTATTGGGTCTCTTTTAGGTCCGTCATTGCAGTACATTATTGCGCTCAACTCGTTCACTTTAGCACTGAAAACATCATTTTAAGCTCTAAAACGTCACCCTGAGCGATTTAAAACAGCAATTTTTAGTGGGTGATTTGAGCATGTTTTCACGCTCAAATCGTTCTAGAATGGGTAAAACGCAATTTTGATGGTTCTAAGATCGTTTCTGTTAAGTTTACTAGAGAGTTTTCGGTTTCTCATGTCAACGGGTTACTTCGCTCATCTCGATAGTTTGAGCGCCGAAAACCTGATTCCCGACTTGCTAAGTTCTGCAATTTCCATTTATTGTGTCTCTTTCAGGTCCGTCATTGCATTACGTTATTGCGCTCAACTCGTTCACTTTAGCACAGAAAACATCATTTTAAGTTCTAAAACGTCACCCTCATCGATTTAAAACGGCAATTTTAAGTTGGTGATTTGAGCATATTTTTACGCTCAAATCACTTCTAGAACGCTTAAAACGCGATTTTGATTGTTCTAAGATCGTTTCTTTTCAGTTTACAAGCAAGTTATAGGTTTCTCATTTCAACATGTCATTTCGCTCATCCCGTAGGTTTGAGCGCCAAAAACCTGATTCCCAACTTGCTAAGTTCTGCAATTACCATTTATTAGGTCTCTTTTAGGTCCGTGATTGCAGTACATCATTGCGCTCAACTCGTTCACTTTAGCACTGAAAACATCATTTTAAGCTCTAAAACGTCACCCTGATGGATTTAAAACGGCGATTTTAAGTTAGTGATTTGAGCATGTTTTTACGCTCAAATCGCTTCTAGAACACTTAAAACGCAATTTTGCTGGTTCTAAGATCGTTTCTTTTCAGTTTACAAGAGAGTTATAGGTTTCTCATGTCAACGGGTTACTTCGCTCATCTCGATAGTTTGAGCGCCGAAAACCTGATTCCCGACTTGCTAAGTTCTGCAATTTCCATTTATTAGGTCTCTTTTAGGTCCGTGATTGCAGTACATTATTGCGCTCAACTCGTTCACTTTAGCACTGAAAACATAATTTTAAGCTCTAAAACGTCACCCTGATCGATTTAAAACAGCAACTTTTCGTTGGTGATTTCAGCATGTTTTTACGTTCAAATCGCCTCTGGAGCGCTTAAAACGCGATTTTTATAGTTCTAAGATCGTTTCTGTTCAGTGTACAAGCAAGTTATAGGTTTCTCATTTCAACATGTCATTTCGCTTATCCCGATGGTTTGAGCGCCGAAAACGTGATTCCCGACTTGCTAAGTTCTGCAATTTCCATTTAGAAGGTCTCTTTTAGGTCCGTTATTGCAGTACATCATTGCATTCAACTCGTTCACTTTAGCACTGAAAACATCATTTTAAGCTCTAATACGTCGCCCTGATTGACATAAAACGGCGATTTTAGTTGGTGATTTGAGCATGTTTTTACGCTCAAATCGCTTCTAGAACACTTAAAACGCAATTTTGATGGTTCTAAGATCGTTGCTGTTCAGTTTACAAGAGAGTTATAGGTTTCTCATGTCAACGGGTTACTTCGCTCATCTCGATAGTTTGAGCGCCGAAAACATGATTCCCGACTTGCTAAGTTCTGCAATTTCCATTTATTGGGTCTCTTTTAGGTCCGTCATTGCAGTACATCATTGCGCTCAACTCGTTCACTTTAGCACTGAAAACATCATTTTAAGCTTTAAAACGTCACCCTGATTGATTTAAAACGGCAACTTTTAGTTGGTGATTTGAGATTATTTTTACGCTCAAATCGCTTCTAGAACGCTTAAAACGCGATTTTGATGGTTCTAAGATCGTTTCTTCTCATTTCACAAGTAAGCTCTACGTTTCTCATGTCAAGGTGTTATTTTGCTAATCTCGATGGTTTGAGAGCCGAAAATATGATTCCCGACATGCTTAGTTCTGCAATTTCAATTTAGAAGGTCTCTTTTAGGTCCGTGAATGCAGTACATCATTGCGCTCAACTCGTTCACTTTAGCACTGAAAACATCATTTTAAGCTCTAAAACGTCACCCTGATCGATTTAAAACGGCGATTTTAAGTTGGTGATTTGAGCATGTTTTTACGCTCAAATCGTTCTAGAACGGGTAAAACGCAATTTTGATGCTTCTAAGATCGTTTCTTTTCAGTTTACAAGAGAGTTATAGGTTTCTCATGTCAACGGGTTACTTCGCTCATCTCGATAATTTGAGCGCCTAAAACCTGATTCCCGACTTGCTAAGTTCTGCAATTTCCATTTATTAGGTCTCTTTTAGGTACGTGATTGCAGTACATCATTGCGCTCAACTCGTTTACTTTAGCACTGAAAACATAATTTTAAGCTCTAAAACGTCACCCTGATCGATTTAAAACAGCAACTTTTCGTTGGTGATTTCAGCATGTTTTTACGTTCAAATCGCTTCTAGAGCGCTTAAAACGCGATTTTGATTGTTCTAAGATCGTTTCTGTTCAGTGTACAAGCAAGTTATAGGTTTCTCATTTCAACATGTCATTTCACTTATCCCGATGGTTTGAGCGCCGAAAACGTGATTCCCGACTTTCTAAGTTCTGCAATTTCCATTTAGAAGGTCTCTTTTAGGTCCGTTATTGCAGTACATCATTGCACTCAACTCGTTCACTTTAGCACTGAAAACATCATTTTAAGCTCTAAAACGTCGCCTTGATCGACATAAAACGGCGATTTTTAGTTGGTGATTTGAGCATGTTTTTACGCTCAAATCGCTTCTAGAACACTTAAAACGCAATTTTGATGGTTCTAAGATCGTTGCTGTTCAGTTTACTAGAAAGTTATAGGTTTCTTTTGTCAACGGGTTACTTCGCTCATCTCGATAGTTTGAGCGCCGAAAACATGATTCCCGACTTGCTAAGTTCTGCAATTTCCATTTATTGGGTCTCTTTTAGGTCCGTCATTGCAGTACATTATTGCGCTCAACTCGTTCACTTTAGCACTGAAAACATCATTTTAACCTCTAAAACGTCACCCTGAGCGATTTAAAACAGCAATTTTTAGTGGGTGATTTGAGCATGTTTTCACGCTCAAATCGTTCTAGAATGGGTAAAACGCAATTTTGATGGTTCTAAGATCGTTTCTGTTAAGTTTACTAGAGAGTTTTCGGTTTCCCATGTCAACGGGTTACTTCGCTCATCTCGATAGTTTGAGCGCCGAAAACCTGATTCCCGACTTGCTAAGTTCTGCAATTTCCATTTATTGTGTCTCTTTCAGGTCCGTCATTGCAGTACGTTATTGCGCTCAACTCGTTAACTTTAGCACTGAAAACATCATTTTAACCTCTAAAACGTCACCCTGAGCGATTTAAAACAGCAATTTTTAGTGGGTGATTTGAGCATGTTTTCACGCTCAAATCGTTCTAGAATGGGTAAAACGCAATTTTGATGGTTCTAAGATCGTTTCTGTTAAGTTTACTAGAGAGTTTTCGGTTTCTCATGTCAACGGGTTACTTCGCTCATCTCGATAGTTTGAGCGCCGAAAACCTGATTCCCGACTTGCTAAGTTCTGCAATTTCCATTTATTGTGTCTCTTTCAGGTCCGTCATTGCAGTACGTTATTGCGCTCAACTCGTTCACTTTAGCACAGAAAACATCATTTTAAGTTCTAAAACGTCACCCTGATCGATTTAAAACGGCAATTTTAAGTTGGTGATTTGAGCATATTTTTACGCTCAAATCACTTCTAGAACGCTTAAAACGCGATTTTGATTGTTCTAAGATCGTTTCTTTTCAGTTTACAAGCAAGTTATAGGTTTCTCATTTCAACATGTCATTTCGCTCATCCCGTAGGTTTGAGCGCCAAAAACCTGATTCTCAACTTGCTAAGTTCTGCAATTACCATTTATTAGGTCTCTTTTAGGTCGGTGATTGCAGTACATCATTGCGCTCAACTCGTTCACTTTAGCACTGAAAACATCATTTTAAGTTCTAAAACGTCACCCTGATCGATTTAAAAGGGCAATTTTAAGCTGGTTATTTGAGCATATTTTTACGCTCAAATCACTTCTAGAACGCTTAAAACGCGATTTTGATTGTTCTAAGATCGTTTCTTTTCAGTTTACAAGCAAGTTATAGGT
Source organism: Muricea muricata (assembly GCA_963855995.1). NCBI lineage: Eukaryota > Metazoa > Cnidaria > Anthozoa > Malacalcyonacea > Plexauridae > Muricea > Muricea muricata. Next base: position 30,094,266 of record OY979718.1, on the reverse strand, counting down.
TTCTCATTTCAACATGTCATTTCGCTCATCCCGTTGGTTTGAGCGCCAAAAACCTGATTCCTAACTTGCTAAGTTCTGCAATTACCATTTAGAAGGTCTCTTTTAGGTCCGTGATTGCAGTACATCATTGCGCTGAACTCGTTCACTTTAGCACTGAAAACATCATTTTAAGCTCTAAAACGTCATCCTGATCGATTTAAAACAGCAACTTCTCGTTGGTGATTCAGCATGTTTTTACGTTCAAATCGCTTCCAGAGCGCTTAAAACGCGATTTTTATAGTTCTAAGATCGTTTCTGTTCAGTGTAAAAGCAAGTTATAGGTTTCTCATTTCAACATGTAATTTCGCTTATCCCGATATTTTGAGCGCCGAAAACGTGATTCCCGACTTGCTAAGTTCTGCAATTTCCATTTAGAAGGTCTCTTTTAGGTCCGTTATTGCAGTACATCATTGCACTCAACTCGTTCACTTTAGCACTGAAAATATCATTTTAAGCTCTAAAACGTCACCCTGATGGATTTAAAACGGCGATTTTAAGTTAGTGATTTGAGCATGTTTTTACGCTCAAATCGCTTCTAGAACACTTAAAACGCAATTTTGCTGGTTCTAAGATCGTTTCTTTTCAGTTTACAAGAGAGTTATAGGTTTCTCATGTCAACGGGTTACTTCGCTCATCTCGATAGTTTGAGCGCCGAAAACCTGATTCCCGACTTCCTAAGTTCTCCAATTTCCATTTATTAGGTCTCTTTTAGGTCCGTGATTGCAGTACATTATTGCGCTCAACTCGTTCACTTTAGCACTGAAAACATCATTTTAAGCTCTAAAACGTCACCCTGATCGATTTAAAACAGCAACTTTTCGTTGGTGATTTCAGCATGTTTTTACGTTCAAATCGCTTCTAGAGCGCTTAAAACGCGATTTTTATAGTTCTAAGATCGTTTCTGTTCAGTGTACAAGCAAGTTATAGGTTTCTCATTTCAACATGTCATTTCGCTTATCCCGATAATTTGAGCGCCGAAAACGTGATTCCCGACTTGCTAAGTTCTGCAATTTCCATTTAGAAGGTCTCTTTTAGGTCCGTTATTGCAGTACATCATTGCACTCAACTCGTTCACTTTAGCACTGAAAATATCATTTTAAGCTCTAAAACGTTGCCCTGATCGACATAAAACGGCGATTTTTAGTTGGTGATTTGAGCATGTTTTTACGCTCAAATCGCTTCTAGAACACTTAAAACGCAAATTTGATAGTTCTAAGATCGTTGCTGTTCAGTTTACTAGAAAGTTATAGGTTTCTTATGTCAACGGGTTACTTCGCTCATCTCGATACTTTGAGCGCCGAAAACATGATTCCCGACTTGCTAAGTTCTGCAATTTCCATTTATTGGGTCTCTTTTAGGTCCGTCATTGCAGTACATTATTGCGCTCAACTCGTTCACTTTAGCACTGAAAACATCATTTTAAGCTCTAAAACGCACCCTGAGCGATTTAAAACAGCATTTTTTTGTTGGTGATTTGAGCATGTTTTCACGCTCAAATCGTTCTAGAATGGGTAAAACGCAATTTTGATGGTTCTAAGATCGTTTCTGTTAAGTTTACTAGAGAGTTTTCGGTTTCTCATGTCAACGGGTTACTTCGCTCATCTCGATAGTTTGAGCGCCGAAAACATGATTCCCGACTTGCTAAGTTCTGCAATTTCCATTTATTGGGTCTCTTTTAGGTCCGTCATTGCAGTACATCATTGCGCTCAACTCGTTCACTTTAGCACTGAAAACATCATTTTAAGCTTTAAAACGTCACCCTGATTGATTTAAAACGGCAACTTTTAGTTGGTGATTTGAGATTATTTTTACGCTCAAATCGCTTCTAGAACGCTTAAAACGCGATTTTGATGGTTCTAAGATCGTTTCTTCTCATTTCACAAGTAAGCTCTACGTTTCTCATGTCAAGGTGTTATTTTGCTAATCTCGATGGTTTGAGAGCCGAAAATATGATTCCCGACATGCTTAGTTCTGCAATTTCAATTTAGAAGGTCTCTTTTAGGTCCGTGAATGCAGTACATCATTGCGCTCAACTCGTTCACTTTAGCACTGAAAACATCATTTTAAGCTCTAAAACGTCATCCTGATCGATTTAAAACGGCGATTTTAAGTTGGTGATTTGAGCATGTTTTCACGCTCAAATCGTTCTAGAACGGGTAAAACGCAATTTTGATGCTTCTAAGATCGTTTCTTTTCAGTTTACAAGAGAGTTATAGGTTTCTCATGTCAACGGGTTACTTCGCTCATCTCGATAATTTGAGCGCCGAAAACCTGATTCCCGACTTGCTAAGTTCTGCAATTTCCATTTATTAGGTCTCTTTTAGGTCTGTGATTGCATAACATTATTGCGCTCAACTCGTTCACTTTAGCACTGAAAACATCATTTTAAGCTCTAAAACGTCACCCTGATCGATTTAAAACAGCAACTTTTCGTTGGTGATTTCAGCATGTTTTTACGTTCAAATCGCTTCTAGAGCGCTTAAAACGCGATTTTTATAGTTCTAAGATCGTTTCTGTTCAGTGTACAAGCAAGTTATAGGTTTCTCATTTCAACATGTCATTTCGCTTATCCCGATGGTTTGAGCGCCGAAAACGTGATTCTAGACTTGCTAAGTTCTGCAATTTCCATTTAGAAGGTCTCTTTTAGGTCCGTTATTGCAGTACATCATTGCACTCAACTCGTTCACTTTAGCACTGAAAACATCATTTTAAGCTCTAAAACGTCGCCCTGATCGACATAAAATGGCGATTTTTAGTTGGTGATTTGAGCATGTTTTTACGCTCAAATCGCTTATAGAACACTTAAAACGCAATTTTGATGGTTCTAAGATCGTTGCTGTTCAGTTTACTAGAAATTTATAGGTTTCTTATGTCAACGGGTTACTTCGCTCATCTCGATAGTTTGAGCGCCGAAAACATGATTCCCGACTTGCTAAGTTCTGCAATTTCCATTTATTGGGTCTCTTTTAGGTCCGTCATTGCAGTACATTATTGCGCTCAACTCGTTCACTTTAGCACTGAAAACATCATTTTAAGCTCTAAAACGTCACCCTGAGCGATTTAAAACGGCGATTTTAAGTTGGTGATTTGAGCATGTTTTCACGCTCAAATCGTTCTAGAATGGGTAAAACGCAATTTTGATGGTTCTAAGATCGTTTCTGTTAAGTTTACTAGAGAGTTTTCGGTTTCTCATGTCAACGGGTTACTTCGCTCATCTCGATAGTTTGAGCGCCGAAAACCTGATTCCCGACTTGCTAAGTTCTGCAATTTCCATTTATTGTGTCTCTTTCAGGTCCGTCATTGCAGTACGTTATTGCGCTCAACTCGTTTACTTTAGCACAGAAAACATCATTTTAAGTTCTAAAACGTCACCCTCATCGATTTAAAACGGCAATTTTAAGTTGGTGATTTGAGCATATTTTTACGCTCAAATCACTTCTAGAACGCTTAAAACGCGATTTTGATTGTTCTAAGATCGTTTCTGTTCAGTGTACAAGCAAGTTATAGGTTTCTCATTTCAACATGTCATTTCACTTATCCCGATGGTTTGAGCGCCGAAAACGTGATTCCCGACTTTCTAAGTTCTGCAATTTCCATTTAGAAGGTCTCTTTTAGGTCCGTTATTGCAGTACATCATTGCACTCAACTCGTTCACTTTAGCACTGAAAACATCATTTTAAGCTCTAAAACGTCGCCTTGATCGACATAAAACGGCGATTTTTAGTTGGTGATTTGAGCATGTTTTTACGCTCAAATCGCTTCTAGAACACTTAAAACGCAATTTTGATGGTTCTAAGATCGTTGCTGTTCAGTTTACTAGAAAGTTATAGGTTTCTTTTGTCAACGGGTTACTTCGCTCATCTCGATAGTTTGAGCGCCGAAAACATGATTCCCGACTTGCTAAGTTCTGCAATTTCCATTTATTGGGTCTCTTTTAGGTCCGTCATTGCAGTACATTATTGCGCTCAACTCGTTCACTTTAGCACTGAAAACATCATTTTAACCTCTAAAACGTCACCCTGAGCGATTTAAAACAGCAATTTTTAGTGGGTGATTTGAGCATGTTTTCACGCTCAAATCGTTCTAGAATGGGTAAAACGCAATTTTGATGGTTCTAAGATCGTTTCTGTTAAGTTTACTAGAGAGTTTTCGGTTTCCCATGTCAACGGGTTACTTCGCTCATCTCGATAGTTTGAGCGCCGAAAACCTGATTCCCGACTTGCTAAGTTCTGCAATTTCCATTTATTGTGTCTCTTTCAGGTCCGTCATTGCAGTACGTTATTGCGCTCAACTCGTTAACTTTAGCACTGAAAACATCATTTTAACCTCTAAAACGTCACCCTGAGCGATTTAAAACAGCAATTTTTAGTGGGTGATTTGAGCATGTTTTCACGCTCAAATCGTTCTAGAATGGGTAAAACGCAATTTTGATGGTTCTAAGATCGTTTCTGTTAAGTTTACTAGAGAGTTTTCGGTTTCTCATGTCAACGGGTTACTTCGCTCATCTCGATAGTTTGAGCGCCGAAAACCTGATTCCCGACTTGCTAAGTTCTGCAATTTCCATTTATTGTGTCTCTTTCAGGTCCGTCATTGCAGTACGTTATTGCGCTCAACTCGTTCACTTTAGCACAGAAAACATCATTTTAAGTTCTAAAACGTCACCCTGATCGATTTAAAACGGCAATTTTAAGTTGGTGATTTGAGCATATTTTTACGCTCAAATCACTTCTAGAACGCTTAAAACGCGATTTTGATTGTTCTAAGATCGTTTCTTTTCAGTTTACAAGCAAGTTATAGGTTTCTCATTTCAACATGTCATTTCGCTCATCCCGTAGGTTTGAGCGCCAAAAACCTGATTCTCAACTTGCTAAGTTCTGCAATTACCATTTATTAGGTCTCTTTTAGGTCGGTGATTGCAGTACATCATTGCGCTCAACTCGTTCACTTTAGCACTGAAAACATCATTTTAAGTTCTAAAACGTCACCCTGATCGATTTAAAAGGGCAATTTTAAGCTGGTTATTTGAGCATATTTTTACGCTCAAATCACTTCTAGAACGCTTAAAACGCGATTTTGATTGTTCTAAGATCGTTTCTTTTCAGTTTACAAGCAAGTTATAGGTTTCTCATTTCAACATGTCATTTCGCTCATCCCGTTGGTTTGAGCGCCAAAAACCTGATTCCTAACTTGCTAAGTTCTGCAATTACCATTTAGAAGGTCTCTTTTAGGTCCGTGATTGCAGTACATCATTGCGCTGAACTCGTTCACTTTAGCACTGAAAACATCATTTTAAGCTCTAAAACGTCATCCTGATCGATTTAAAACAGCAACTTCTCGTTGGTGATTCAGCATGTTTTTACGTTCAAATCGCTTCCAGAGCGCTTAAAACGCGATTTTTATAGTTCTAAGATCGTTTCTGTTCAGTGTAAAAGCAAGTTATAGGTTTCTTATTTCAACATGTAATTTCGCTTATCCCGATATTTTGAGCGCCGAAAACGTGATTCCCGACTTGCTAAGTTCTGCAATTTCCATTTAGAAGGTCTCTTTTAGGTCCGTTATTGCAGTACATCATTGCACTCAACTCGTTCACTTTAGCACTGAAAATATCATTTTAAGCTCTAAAACGTCACCCTGATGGATTTAAAACGGCGATTTTAAGTTAGTGATTTGAGCATGTTTTTACGCTCAAATCGCTTCTAGAACACTTAAAACGCAATTTTGCTGGTTCTAAGATCGTTTCTTTTCAGTTTACAAGAGAGTTATAGGTTTCTCATGTCAACGGGTTACTTCGCTCATCTCGATAGTTTGAGCGCCGAAAACCTGATTCCCGACTTCCTAAGTTCTCCAATTTCCATTTATTAGGTCTCTTTTAGGTCCGTGATTGCAGTACATTATTGCGCTCAACTCGTTCACTTTAGCACTGAAAACATCATTTTAAGCTCTAAAACGTCACCCTGATCGATTTAAAACAGCAACTTTTCGTTGGTGATTTCAGCATGTTTTTACGTTCAAATCGCTTCTAGAGCGCTTAAAACGCGATTTTTATAGTTCTAAGATCGTTTCTGTTCAGTGTACAAGCAAGTTATAGGTTTCTCATTTCAACATGTCATTTCGCTTATCCCGATAATTTGAGCGCCGAAAACGTGATTCCCGACTTGCTAAGTTCTGCAATTTCCATTTAGAAGGTCTCTTTTAGGTCCGTTATTGCAGTACATCATTGCACTCAACTCGTTCACTTTAGCACTGAAAATATCATTTTAAGCTCTAAAACGTTGCCCTGATCGACATAAAACGGCGATTTTTAGTTGGTGATTTGAGCATGTTTTTACGCTCAAATCGCTTCTAGAACACTTAAAACGCAATTTTGATAGTTCTAAGATCGTTGCTGTTCAGTTTACTAGAAAGTTATAGGTTTCTTATGTCAACGGGTTACTTCGCTCATCTCGATACTTTGAGCGCCGAAAACATGATTCCCGACTTGCTAAGTTCTGCAATTTCCATTTATTGGGTCTCTTTTAGGTCCGTCATTGCAGTACATTATTGCGCTCAACTCGTTCACTTTAGCACTGAAAACATCATTTTAAGCTCTAAAACGCACCCTGAGCGATTTAAAACAGCATTTTTTTGTTGGTGATTTGAGCATGTTTTCACGCTCAAATCGTTCTAGAATGGGTAAAACGCAATTTTGATGGTTCTAAGATCGTTTCTGTTAAGTTTACTAGAGAGTTTTCGGTTTCTCATGTCAACGGGTTACTTCGCTCATCTCGATAGTTTGAGCGCCGAAAACATGATTCCCGACTTGCTAAGTTCTGCAATTTCCATTTATTGGGTCTCTTTTAGGTCCGTCATTGCAGTACATCATTGCGCTCAACTCGTTCACTTTAGCACTGAAAACATCATTTTAAGCTTTAAAACGTCACCCTGATTGATTTAAAACGGCAACTTTTAGTTGGTGATTTGAGATTATTTTTACGCTCAAATCGCTTCTAGAACGCTTAAAACGCGATTTTGATGGTTCTAAGATCGTTTCTTCTCATTTCACAAGTAAGCTCTACGTTTCTCATGTCAAGGTGTTATTTTGCTAATCTCGATGGTTTGAGAGCCGAAAATATGATTCCCGACATGCTTAGTTCTGCAATTTCAATTTAGAAGGTCTCTTTTAGGTCCGTGAATGCAGTACATCATTGCGCTCAACTCGTTCACTTTAGCACTGAAAACATCATTTTAAGCTCTAAAACGTCATCCTGATCGATTTAAAACGGCGATTTTAAGTTGGTGATTTGAGCATGTTTTCACGCTCAAATCGTTCTAGAACGGGTAAAACGCAATTTTGATGCTTCTAAGATCGTTTCTTTTCAGTTTACAAGAGAGTTATAGGTTTCTCATGTCAACGGGTTACTTCGCTCATCTCGATAATTTGAGCGCCGAAAACCTGATTCCCGACTTGCTAAGTTCTGCAATTTCCATTTATTAGGTCTCTTTTAGGTCTGTGATTGCATAACATTATTGCGCTCAACTCGTTCACTTTAGCACTGAAAACATCATTTTAAGCTCTAAAACGTCACCCTGATCGATTTAAAACAGCAACTTTTCGTTGGTGATTTCAGCATGTTTTTACGTTCAAATCGCTTCTAGAGCGCTTAAAACGCGATTTTTATAGTTCTAAGATCGTTTCTGTTCAGTGTACAAGCAAGTTATAGGTTTCTCATTTCAACATGTCATTTCGCTTATCCCGATGGTTTGAGCGCCGAAAACGTGATTCTAGACTTGCTAAGTTCTGCAATTTCCATTTAGAAGGTCTCTTTTAGGTCCGTTATTGCAGTACATCATTGCACTCATCTCGTTCACTTTAGCACTGAAAACATCATTTTAAGCTCTAAAACGTCGCCCTGATCGACATAAAATGGCGATTTTTAGTTGGTGATTTGAGCATGTTTTTACGCTCAAATCGCTTATAGAACACTTAAAACGCAATTTTGATGGTTCTAAGATCGTTGCTGTTCAGTTTACTAGAAATTTATAGGTTTCTTATGTCAACGGGTTACTTCGCTCATCTCGATAGTTTGAGCGCCGAAAACATGATTCCCGACTTGCTAAGTTCTGCAATTTCCATTTATTGGGTCTCTTTTAGGTCCGTCATTGCAGTACATTATTGCGCTCAACTCGTTCACTTTAGCACTGAAAACATCATTTTAAGCTCTAAAACGTCACCCTGAGCGATTTAAAACGGCGATTTTAAGTTGGTGATTTGAGCATGTTTTCACGCTCAAATCGTTCTAGAATGGGTAAAACGCAATTTTGATGGTTCTAAGATCGTTTCTGTTAAGTTTACTAGAGAGTTTTCGGTTTCTCATGTCAACGGGTTACTTCGCTCATCTCGATAGTTTGAGCGCCGAAAACCTGATTCCCGACTTGCTAAGTTCTGCAATTTCCATTTATTGTGTCTCTTTTAGGTCCGTCATTGCAATACGTTATTGCGCTCAACTCGTTCACTTTAGCACTGAAAACATCATTTTAAGTTCTAAAACGTCACCCTGATCGATTTAAAACGGCAATTTTAAGTTGGTGATTTGAGCGTATTTTTACGCTCAAATCACTTCTAGAACGCTTAAAACGCGATTTTGATTGTTCTAAGATCGTTTCTTTTCAGTTTACAAGCAAGTTATAGGTTTCTCATTTCAACATGTCATTTCGCTCATCCCGTAGGTTTGAGCGCCAAAAACCTGATTCCCAACTTGCTAAGTTCTGCAATTACCATTTAGAAGGTCTCTTTTAGGTCCGTGATTGCAGTACATCATTGCGTTCAATTGTTCACTTTAGCACTGAAAACATCATTTTAAGCTTTAAAACGTCGCCCTGATCGACATAAAACGGCGATTTTTAGTTGGTGATTTGAGCATGTTTTTACGCTCAAATCGCTTCTAGAACACTTAAAACGCAATTTTGATAGTTCTAAGATCGTTGCTGTTCAGTTTACTAGAAAGTTATAGGTTTCTTATGTCAACGGGTTACTTCGCTCATCTCGATACTTTGAGCGCCGAAAACATGATTCCCGACTTGCTAAGTTCTGCAATTTCCATTTATTGGGTCTCTTTTAGGTCCGTCATTGCAGTACATTATTGCGCTCAACTCGTTCACTTTAGCACTGAAAACATCATTTTAAGCTCTAAAACGCACCCTGAGCGATTTAAAACAGCATTTTTTTGTTGGTGATTTGAGCATGTTTTCACGCTCAAATCGTTCTAGAATGGGTAAAACGCAATTTTGATGGTTCTAAGATCGTTTCTGTTAAGTTTACTAGAGAGTTTTCGGTTTCTCATGTCAACGGGTTACTTCGCTCATCTCGATAGTTTGAGCGCCGAAAACATGATTCCCGACTTGCTAAGTTCTGCAATTTCCATTTATTGGGTCTCTTTTAGGTCCGTCATTGCAGTACATCATTGCGCTCAACTCGTTCACTTTAGCACTGAAAACATCATTTTAAGCTTTAAAACGTCACCCTGATTGATTTAAAACGGCAACTTTTAGTTGGTGATTTGAGATTATTTTTACGCTCAAATCGCTTCTAGAACGCTTAAAACGCGATTTTGATGGTTCTAAGATCGTTTCTTCTCATTTCACAAGTAAGCTCTACGTTTCTCATGTCAAGGTGTTATTTTGCTAATCTCGATGGTTTGAGAGCCGAAAATATGATTCCCGACATGCTTAGTTCTGCAATTTCAATTTAGAAGGTCTCTTTTAGGTCCGTGAATGCAGTACATCATTGCGCTCAACTCGTTCACTTTAGCACTGAAAACATCATTTTAAGCTCTAAAACGTCATCCTGATCGATTTAAAACGGCGATTTTAAGTTGGTGATTTGAGCATGTTTTCACGCTCAAATCGTTCTAGAACGGGTAAAACGCAATTTTGATGCTTCTAAGATCGTTTCTTTTCAGTTTACAAGAGAGTTATAGGTTTCTCATGTCAACGGGTTACTTCGCTCATCTCGATAATTTGAGCGCCGAAAACCTGATTCCCGACTTGCTAAGTTCTGCAATTTCCATTTATTAGGTCTCTTTTAGGTCTGTGATTGCATAACATTATTGCGCTCAACTCGTTCACTTTAGCACTAAAAACATCATTTTAAGCTCTAAAACGTCACCCTGATCGATTTAAAACAGCAACTTTTCGTTGGTGATTTCAGCATGTTTTTACGTTCAAATCGCTTCTAGAGCGCTTAAAACGCGATTTTTATAGTTCTAAGATCGTTTCTGTTCAGTGTACAAGCAAGTTATAGGTTTCTCATTTCAACATGTCATTTCGCTTATCCCGATGGTTTGAGCGCCGAAAACGTGATTCTAGACTTGCTAAGTTCTGCAATTTCCATTTAGAAGGTCTCTTTTAGGTCCGTTATTGCAGTACATCATTGCACTCATCTCGTTCACTTTAGCACTGAAAACATCATTTTAAGCTCTAAAACGTCGCCCTGATCGACATAAAATGGCGATTTTTAGTTGGTGATTTGAGCATGTTTTTACGCTCAAATCGCTTCTAGAACACTTAAAACGCAATTTTGATGGTTCTAAGATCGTTGCTGTTCAGTTTACTAGAAATTTATAGGTTTCTTATGTCAACGGGTTACTTCGCTCATCTCGATAGTTTGAGCGCCGAAAACATGATTCCCGACTTGCTAAGTTCTGCAATTTCCATTTATTGGGTCTCTTTTAGGTCCGTCATTGCAGTACATTATTGCGCTCAACTCGTTCACTTTAGCACTGAAAACATCATTTTAAGCTCTAAAACGTCACCCTGAGCGATTTAAAACGGCGATTTTAAGTTGGTGATTTGAGCATGTTTTCACGCTCAAATCGTTCTAGAATGGGTAAAACGCAATTTTGATGGTTCTAAGATCGTTTCTGTTAAGTTTACTAGAGAGTTTTCGGTTTCTCATGTCAACGGGTTACTTCGCTCATCTCGATAGTTTGAGCGCCGAAAACCTGATTCCCGACTTGCTAAGTTCTGCAATTTCCATTTATTGTGTCTCTTTTAGGTCCGTCATTGCAATACGTTATTGCGCTCAACTCGTTCACTTTAGCACTGAAAACATCATTTTAAGTTCTAAAACGTCACCCTGATCGATTTAAAACGGCAATTTTAAGTTGGTGATTTGAGCGTATTTTTACGCTCAAATCACTTCTAGAACGCTTAAAACGCGATTTTGATTGTTCTAAGATCGTTTCTTTTCAGTTTACAAGCAAGTTATAGGTTTCCCATTTCAACATGTCATTTCGCTCATCCCGTAGGTTTGAGCGCCAAAAACCTGATTCCCAACTTGCTAAGTTCTGCAATTACCATTTAGAAGGTCTCTTTTAGGTCCGTGATTGCAGTACATCATTGCGTTCAACTCGTTCACTTTAGCACTGAAAACATCATTTTAAGCTCTAAAACGTCACCCTGATCGATTTAAAACGGCGATTTTAAGTTAGTGATTTGAGCATGTTTTTACGCTCAAATCGCTTCTAGAACACTTAAAACGCAATTTTGCTGGTTCTAAGATCGTTTCTTTTCAGTTTACAAGAGAGTTATAGGTTTCTCATGTCAACGGGTTACTTCGCTCATCTCGATAGTTTGAGCGCCGAAAACCTGATTCCCGACTTACTAAGTTCTCCAATTTCCATTTATTAGGTCTCTTTTAGGTCCGTGATTGCAGTACATTATTGCGCTCAACTCGTTCACTTTAGCACTGAAAAAATCATTTTAAGCTCTAAAACGTCACCCTGATCGATTTAAAAAAGCAACTTTTCGTTGGTGATTTCAGCATGTTTTTACGTTCAAATCGCTTCTAGAGCGCTTAAAACGCGATTTTTAAAGTTCTAAGATCGTTTCTGTTCAGTGTACAAGCAAGTTATAGGTTTCTCATTTCAACATGTCATTTCACTTATCCCGATGGTTTGAGCGCCGAAAACGTGATTCCCGACTTTCTAAGTTCTGCAATTTCCATTTAGAAGGTCTCTTTTAGGTCCGTTATTGCAGTACATCATTGCACTCAACTCGTTCACTTTAGCACTGAAAACATCATTTTAAGCTCTAAAACGTCGCCCTGATCGACATAAAACGGCGATTTTTAGTTGGTGATTTGAGCATGTTTTTACGCTCAAATCGCTTCTAGAACACTTAAAACGCATATTTGATGGTTCTAAGATCGTTGCTGTTCAGTTTACTAGAAAGTTATAGGTTTCTTTTGTCAACGGGTTACTTCGCTCATCTCGATAGTTTGAGCGCCGAAAACATGATTCCCGACTTGCTAAGTTCTGCAATTTCCATTTATTGGGTCTCTTTTAGGTCCGTCATTGCAGTACATTATTGCGCTCAACTCGTTCACTTTAGCACTGAAAACATCATTTTAACCTCTAAAACGTCACCCTGAGCGATTTAAAACAGCAATTTTTAGTGGGTGATTTGAGCATGTTTTCACGCTCAAATCGTTCTAGAATGGGTAAAACGCAATTTTGATAGTTCTAAGATCGTTTCTGTTAAGTTTACTAGAGAGTTTTCGGTTTCTCATGTCAACGGGTTACTTCGCTCATCTCGATAGTTTGAGCGCCGAAAACCTGATTCCCGACTTGCTAAGTTCTGCAATTTCCATTTATTGTGTCTCTTTCAGGTCCGTCATTGCAGTACGTTATTGCGCTCAACTCGTTCACTTTAGCACTGAAAACATCATTTTAACCTCTAAAACGTCACCCTGAGCGATTTAAAACAGCAATTTTTAGTGGGTGATTTGAGCATGTTTTCACGCTCAAATCGTTCTAGAATGGGTAAAACGCAATTTTGATGGTTCTAAGATCGTTTCTGTTAAGTTTACTAGAGAGTTTTCAGTTTCTCATGTCAACGGGTTACTTCGCTCATCTCGATAGTTTGAGCGCCGAAAACCTGATTCCCGACTTGCTAAGTTCTGCAATTTCCATTTATTGTGTCTCTTTCAGGTCCGTCATTGCAGTACGTTATTGCGCTCAACTCGTTCACTTTAGCACAGAAAACATCATTTTAAGTTCTAAAACGTCACCCTGATCGATTTAAAACGGCAATTTTAAGTTGGTGATTTGAGCATATTTTTACGCTCAAATCACTTCTAGAACGCTTAAAACGCGATTTTGATTGTTCTAAGATCGTTTCTTATCAGTTTACAAGCAAGTTATAGGTTTCTCATTTCAACATGTCATTTCGCTCATCCCGTAGGTTTGAGCGCCGAAAACCTGATTCTCAACTTGCTAAGTTCTGCAATTACCATTTATTAGGTCTCTTTTAGGTCGGTGATTGCAGTACATCATTGCGCTCAACTCGTTCACTTTAGCACTGAAAACATCATTTTAAGTTCTAAAACGTCACCCTGATCGATTTAAAAGGGCAATTTTAAGCTGGTTATTTGAGCATATTTTTACGCTCAAATCACTTCTAGAACGCTTAAAACGCGATTTTGATTGTTCTAAGATCGTTTCTTTTCAGTTTACAAGCAAGTTATAGGTTTCTCATTTCAACATGTCATTTCGCTCATCCCGTTGGTTTGAGCGCCAAAAACCTGATTCCCAACTTGCTAAGTTCTGCAATTACCATTTAGAAGGTCTCTTTTAGGTCCGTGATTGCAGTACATCATTGCGCTGAACTCGTTCACTTTAGCACTGAAAACATCATTTTAAGCTCTAAAACGTCACCCTGATCGATTTAAAACAGCAACTTCTCGTTGGTGATTCAGCATGTTTTTACGTTCAAATCGCTTCCAGAGCGCTTAAAACGCGATTTTTATAGTTCTAAGATCGTTTCTGTTCAGTGTAAAAGCAAGTTATAGGTTTCTCATTTCAACATGTAATTTCGCTTATCCCGATATTTTGAGCGCCGAAAACGTGATTCCCGACTTGCTAAGTTCTGCAATTTCCATTTAGAAGGTCTCTTTTAGGTCCGTTATTGCAGTACATCATTGCACTCAACTCGTTCACTTTAGCACTGAAAATATCATTTTAAGCTCTAAAACGTCGCCCTGATCGACATAAAACGGCGATTTTTAGTTGGTGATTTGAGCATGTTTTTACGCCCAAATCGCTTCTAGAACACTTAAAACGCAATTTTGATGGTTCTAAGATCGTTGCTGTTCAGTTTACTAGAAAGTTATAGGTTTCTCATGTCAACGGGTTACTTCGCTCATCTCGATAGTTTGAGCGCCGAAAACATGATTCCCGACTTGCTAAGTTCTGCAATTTCCATTTATTGGGTCTCTTTTAGGTCCGTCATTGCAGTACATTATTGCGCTCAACTCGTTCACTTTAGCACTGAAAACATCATTTTAGGCTCTAAAACGTCACCCTGAGCGATTTGAAACAGCAATTTTTAGTTGGTGATTTGAGCATGTTTTCACGCTCAAATCGTTCTAGAATGGGTAAAACGCAATTTTGATGGTTCTAAGATCGTTTCTGTTAAGTTTACTAGAGAGTTTTCGGTTTCTCATTTCAACATGTCATTTCGCTTATCCCGATGGTTTGAGCGCCGAAAACGTGATTCCCGACTTGCTAAGTTCTGCAATTTCCATTTAGAAGGTCTCTTTTAGGTTCGTTATTGCAGTACATCATTGCACTCAACTCGTTCACTTTAGCACTGAAAACATCATTTTAAGCTCTAAAACGTCGCCCTGATCGACATAAAACGGCGATTTTTAGTTGGTGATTTGAGCATGTTTTTACGCTCAAATTGCTTCTAGAACACTTAAAACGCGATTTTTACGGTTCTAAGATCGTTTCTGTTCAGTGTACAAGCAAGTTATATGTTTCTCATTTCAACATGTCATTTCACTCATCCCGATGGTTTGAGCGCCGAAAACCTGATTCCCGACTTGCTAAGTTCTGCAATTTCCATTTATTGGGTCTCTTTTAGGTCCGTCATTGCAGTACATTATTGCGCTCAACTCGTTCACTTTAGCACTGAAAACATAATTTTAAGCTCTAAAACGTCACCCTGATCGATTTAAAACAGCAATTTTTCGTTGGTGATTTGAGCATGTTTTTACGTTCAAATCGCTTCTAGAACGCTTAAAACGCGATTTTGATGGTTCTAAGATCGTTTCTGTTCAGTGTACAAGCAAGTTATAGGTTTCTCATTTCAACATGTCATTTCGCTCATCCCGATGGTTTGAGCGACGAAAACCTGATTCCCGACTTGCTAAGTTCTGCAATTTCCATTTAGAAGGTCTCTTTTAGGTCCGTTATTGCAGTACATCATTGCACTCAACTCGTTCACTTTAGCACTGAAAATATCATTTTAAGCTCTAAAACGTCGCCCTGATCGACATAAAACGGCGATTTTTAGTTGGTGATTTGAGCATGTTTTTACGCCCAAATCGCTTCTAGAACACTTAAAACGCAATTTTGATGGTTCTAAGATCGTTGCTGTTCAGTTTACTAGAAAGTTATAGGTTTCTCATGTCAACGGGTTACTTCGCTCATCTCGATAGTTTGAGCGCCGAAAACATGATTCCCGACTTGCTAAGTTCTGCAATTTCCATTTATTGGGTCTCTTTTAGGTCCGTCATTGCAGTACATTATTGCGCTCAACTCGTTCACTTTAGCACTGAAAACATCATTTTAGGCTCTAAAACGTCACCCTGAGCGATTTGAAACAGCAATTTTTAGTTGGTGATTTGAGCATGTTTTCACGCTCAAATCGTTCTAGAATGGGTAAAACGCAATTTTGATGGTTCTAAGATCGTTGCTGTTCAGTTTACTAGAAAGTTATAGGTTTCTTATGTCAACGGGTTACTTCGCTCATCTCGATACTTTGAGCGCCGAAAACATGATTCCCGACTTGCTAAGTTCTGCAATTTCCATTTATTGGGTCTCTTTTAGGTCCGTCATTGCAGTACATTATTGCGCTCAACTCGTTCACTTTAGCACTGAAAACATCATTTTAAGCTCTAAAACGCACCCTGAGCGATTTAAAACAGCATTTTTTTGTTGGTGATTTGAGCATGTTTTCACGCTCAAATCGTTCTAGAATGGGTAAAACGCAATTTTGATGGTTCTAAGATCGTTTCTGTTAAGTTTACTAGAGAGTTTTCGGTTTCTCATGTCAACGGGTTACTTCGCTCATCTCGATAGTTTGAGCGCCGAAAACATGATTCCCGACTTGCTAAGTTCTGCAATTTCCATTTATTGGGTCTCTTTTAGGTCCGTCATTGCAGTACATCATTGCGCTCAACTCGTTCACTTTAGCACTGAAAACATCATTTTAAGCTTTAAAACGTCACCCTGATTGATTTAAAACGGCGATTTTAAGTTGGTGATTTGAGCATGTTTTCACGCTCAAATCGTTCTAGAACGGGTAAAACGCAATTTTGATGCTTCTAAGATCGTTTCTTTTCAGTTTACAAGAGAGTTATAGGTTTCTCATGTCAACGGGTTACTTCGCTCATCTCGATAATTTGAGCGCCGAAAACCTGATTCCCGACTTGCTAAGTTCTGCAATTTCCATTTATTAGGTCTCTTTTAGGTCTGTGATTGCATAACATTATTGCGCTCAACTCGTTCACTTTAGCACTGAAAACATCATTTTAAGCTCTAAAACGTCACCCTGATCGATTTAAAACAGCAACTTTTCGTTGGTGATTTCAGCATGTTTTTACGTTCAAATCGCTTCTAGAGCGCTTAAAACGCGATTTTTATAGTTCTAAGATCGTTTCTGTTCAGTGTACAAGCAAGTTATAGGTTTCTCATTTCAACATGTCATTTCGCTTATCCCGATGGTTTGAGCGCCGAAAACGTGATTCTAGACTTGCTAAGTTCTGCAATTTCCATTTAGAAGGTCTCTTTTAGGTCCGTTATTGCAGTACATCATTGCACTCATCTCGTTCACTTTAGCACTGAAAACATCATTTTAAGCTCTAAAACGTCGCCCTGATCGACATAAAATGGCGATTTTTAGTTGGTGATTTGAGCATGTTTTTACGCTCAAATCGCTTCTAGAACACTTAAAACGCAATTTTGATGGTTCTAAGATCGTTGCTGTTCAGTTTACTAGAAATTTATAGGTTTCTTATGTCAACGGGTTACTTCGCTCATCTCGATAGTTTGAGCGCCGAAAACATGATTCCCGACTTGCTAAGTTCTGCAATTTCCATTTATTGGGTCTCTTTTAGGTCCGTCATTGCAGTACATTATTGCGCTCAACTCGTTCACTTTAGCACTGAAAACATCATTTTAAGCTCTAAAACGTCACCCTGAGCGATTTAAAACGGCGATTTTAAGTTGGTGATTTGAGCATGTTTTCACGCTCAAATCGTTCTAGTATGGGTAAAACGCAATTTTGATGGTTCTAAGATCGTTTCTGTTAAGTTTACTAGAGAGTTTTCGGTTTCTCATGTCAACGGGTTACTTCGCTCATCTCGATAGTTTGAGCGCCGAAAACCTGATTCCCGACTTGCTAAGTTCTGCAATTTCCATTTATTGTGTCTCTTTTAGGTCCGTCATTGCAGTACGTTATTGCACTCAACTCGTTCACTTTAGCACTGAAAACATCATTTTAAGTTCTAAAACGTCACCCTGATCGATTTAAAACGGCAATTTTAAGTTGGTGATTTGAGCGTATTTTTACGCTCAAATCACTTCTAGAACGCTTAAAACGCGATTTTGATTGTTCTAAGATCGTTTCTTTTCAGTTTACAAGCAAGTTATAGGTTTCTCATTTCAACATGTCATTTCGCTCATCCCGTAGGTTTGAGCGCCAAAAACCTGATTCCCAACTTGCTAAGTTCTGCAATTACCATTTAGAAGGTCTCTTTTAGGTCCGTGATTGCAGTACATCATTGCGTTCAACTCGTTCACTTTAGCACTGAAAACATCATTTTAAGCTCTAAAACGTCACCCTGATCGATTTAAAACGGCGATTTTAAGTTAGTGATTTGAGCATGTTTTTACGCTCAAATCGCTTCTAGAACACTTAAAACGCAATTTTGCTGGTTCTAAGATCGTTTCTTTTCAGTTTACAAGAGAGTTATAGGTTTCTCATGTCAACGGGTTACTTCGCTCATCTCGATAGTTTGAGCGCCGAAAACCTGATTCCCGACTTGCTAAGTTCTCCAATTTCCATTTATTAGGTCTCTTTTAGGTCCGTGATTGCAGTACATTATTGCGCTCAACTCGTTCACTTTAGCACTGAAAAAATCATTTTAAGCTCTAAAACGTCACCCTGATCGATTTAAAAAAGCAACTTTTCGTTGGTGATTTCAGCATGTTTTTACGTTCAAATCGCTTCTAGAGCGCTTAAAACGCGATTTTAAAAGTTCTAAGATCGTTTCTGTTCAGTGTACAAGCAAGTTATAGGTTTCTCATTTCAACATGTCATTTCACTTATCCCGATGGTTTGAGCGCCGAAAACGTGATTCCCGACTTTCTAAGTTCTGCAATTTCCATTTAGAAGGTCTCTTTTAGGTCCGTTATTGCAGTACATCATTGCACTCAACTCGTTCACTTTAGCACTGAAAACATCATTTTAAGCTCTAAAACGTCGCCCTGATCGACATAAAACGGCGATTTTTAGTTGGTGATTTGAGCATGTTTTTACGCTCAAATCGCTTCTAGAACACTTAAAACGCATATTTGATGGTTCTAAGATCGTTGCTGTTCAGTTTACTAGAAAGTTATAGGTTTCTTTTGTCAACGGGTTACTTCGCTCATCTCGATAGTTTGAGCGCCGAAAACATGATTCCCGACTTGCTAAGTTCTGCAATTTCCATTTATTGGGTCTCTTTTAGGTCCGTCATTGCAGTACATTATTGCGCTCAACTCGTTCACTTTAGCACTGAAAACATCATTTTAACCTCTAAAACGTCACCCTGAGCGATTTAAAACAGCAATTTTTAGTGGGTGATTTGAGCATGTTTTCACGCTCAAATCGTTCTAGAATGGGTAAAACGCAATTTTGATAGTTCTAAGATCGTTTCTGTTAAGTTTACTAGAGAGTTTTCGGTTTCTCATGTCAACGGGTTACTTCGCTCATCTCGATAGTTTGAGCGCCGAAAACCTGATTCCCGACTTGCTAAGTTCTGCAATTTCCATTTATTGTGTCTCTTTCAGGTCCGTCATTGCAGTACGTTATTGCGCTCAACTCGTTCACTTTAGCACTGAAAACATCATTTTAACCTCTAAAACGTCACCCTGAGCGATTTAAAACAGCAATTTTTAGTGGGTGATTTGAGCATGTTTTCACGCTCAAATCGTTCTAGAATGGGTAAAACGCAATTTTGATGGTTCTAAGATCGTTTCTGTTAAGTTTACTAGAGAGTTTTCGGTTTCTCATGTCAACGGGTTACTTCGCTCATCTCGATAGTTTGAGCGCCGAAAACCTGATTCCCGACTTGCTAAGTTCTGCAATTTCCATTTATTGTGTCTCTTTCAGGTCCGTCATTGCAGTACGTTATTGCGCTCAACTCGTTCACTTTAGCACAGAAAACATCATTTTAAGTTCTAAAACGTCACCCTGATCGATTTAAAACGGCAATTTTAAGTTGGTGATTTGAGCATATTTTTACGCTCAAATCACTTCTAGAACGCTTAAAACGCGATTTTGATTGTTCTAAGATCGTTTCTTTTCAGTTTACAAGCAAGTTATAGGTTTCTCATTTCAACATGTCATTTCGCTCATCCCGTAGGTTTGAGCGCCAAAAACCTGATTCTCAACTTGCTAAGTTCTGCAATTACCATTTATTAGGTCTCTTTTAGGTCGGTGATTGCAGTACATCATTGCGCTCAACTCGTTCACTTTAGCACTGAAAACATCATTTTAAGTTCTAAAACGTCACCCTGATCGATTTAAAAGGGCAATTTTAAGCTGGTTATTTGAGCATATTTTTACGCTCAAATCACTTCTAGAACGCTTAAAACGCGATTTTGATTGTTCTAAGATCGTTTCTTTTCAGTTTACAAGCAAGTTATAGGTTTCTCATTTCAACATGTCATTTCGCTCATCCCGTTGGTTTGAGCGCCAAAAACCTGATTCCCAACTTGCTAAGTTCTGCAATTACCATTTAGAAGGTCTCTTTTAGGTCCGTGATTGCAGTACATCATTGCGCTGAACTCGTTCACTTTAGCACTGAAAACATCATTTTAAGCTCTAAAACGTCACCCTGATCGATTTAAAACAGCAACTTCTCGTTGGTGATTCAGCATGTTTTTACGTTCAAATCGCTTCCAGAGCGCTTAAAACGCGATTTTTATAGTTCTAAGATCGTTTCTGTTCAGTGTAAAAGCAAGTTATAGGTTTCTCATTTCAACATGTAATTTCGCTTATCCCGATATTTTGAGCGCCGAAAACGTGATTCCCGACTTGCTAAGTTCTGCAATTTCCATT
Organism: Muricea muricata; assembly: GCA_963855995.1. Lineage (NCBI taxonomy): Eukaryota > Metazoa > Cnidaria > Anthozoa > Malacalcyonacea > Plexauridae > Muricea > Muricea muricata. The sequence goes on along the minus strand of OY979718.1, from coordinate 30,073,857 downwards.
TAGAAGGTCTCTTTTAGGTCCGTTATTGCAGTACATCATTGCACTCAACTCGTTCACTTTAGCACTGAAAATATCATTTTAAGCTCTAAAACGTCGCCCTGATCGACATAAAACGGCGATTTTTAGTTGGTGATTTGAGCATGTTTTTACGCCCAAATCGCTTCTAGAACACTTAAAACGCAATTTTGATGGTTCTAAGATCGTTGCTGTTCAGTTTACTAGAAAGTTATAGGTTTCTCATGTCAACGGGTTACTTCGCTCATCTCGATAGTTTGAGCGCCGAAAACATGATTCCCGACTTGCTAAGTTCTGCAATTTCCATTTATTGGGTCTCTTTTAGGTCCGTCATTGCAGTACATTATTGCGCTCAACTCGTTCACTTTAGCACTGAAAACATCATTTTAGGCTCTAAAACGTCACCCTGAGCGATTTAAAACAGCAATTTTTAGTTGGTGATTTGAGCATGTTTTCACGCTCAAATCGTTCTAGAATGGGTAAAACGCAATTTTGATGGTTCTAAGATCGTTTCTGTTAAGTTTACTAGAGAGTTTTCGGTTTCTCATTTCAACATGTCATTTCGCTTATCCCGATGGTTTGAGCGCCGAAAACGTGATTCCCGACTTGCTAAGTTCTGCAATTTCCATTTAGAAGGTCTCTTTTAGGTTCGTTATTGCAGTACATCATTGCACTCAACTCGTTCACTTTAGCACTGAAAACATCATTTTAAGCTCTAAAACGTCGCCCTGATCGACATAAAACGGCGATTATTAGTTGGTGATTTGAGCATGTTTTTACGCTCAAATTGCTTCTAGAACACTTAAAACGCGATTTTTACGGTTCTAAGATCGTTTCTGTTCAGTGTACAAGCAAGTTATATGTTTCTCATTTCAACATGTCATTTCACTCATCCCGATGGTTTGAGCGCCGAAAACCTGATTCCCGACTTGCTAAGTTCTGCAATTTCCATTTATTGGGTCTCTTTTAGGTCCGTCATTGCAGTACATTATTGCGCTCAACTCGTTCACTTTAGCACTGAAAACATAATTTTAAGCTCTAAAACGTCACCCTGATCGATTTAAAACAGCAATTTTTCGTTGGTGATTTGAGCATGTTTTTACGTTCAAATCGCTTCTAGAACGCTTAAAACGCGATTTTGATGGTTCTAAGATCGTTTCTGTTCAGTGTACAAGCAAGTTATAGGTTTCTCATTTCAACATGTCATTTCGCTCATCCCGATGGTTTGAGCGACGAAAACCTGATTCCCGACTTGCTAAGTTCTGCAATTTCCATTTAGAAGGTCTCTTTTAGGTCCGTTATTGCAGTACATCATTGCACTCAACTCGTTCACTTTAGCACTGAAAATATCATTTTAAGCTCTAAAACGTCGCCCTGATCGACATAAAACGGCGATTTTTAGTTGGTGATTTGAGCATGTTTTTACGCCCAAATCGCTTCTAGAACACTTAAAACGCAATTTTGATGGTTCTAAGATCGTTGCTGTTCAGTTTACTAGAAAGTTATAGGTTTCTCATGTCAACGGGTTACTTCGCTCATCTCGATAGTTTGAGCGCCGAAAACATGATTCCCGACTTGCTAAGTTCTGCAATTTCCATTTATTGGGTCTCTTTTAGGTCCGTCATTGCAGTACATTATTGCGCTCAACTCGTTCACTTTAGCACTGAAAACATCATTTTAGGCTCTAAAACGTCACCCTGAGCGATTTGAAACAGCAATTTTTAGTTGGTGATTTGAGCATGTTTTCACGCTCAAATCGTTCTAGAATGGGTAAAACGCAATTTTGATGGTTCTAAGATCGTTTCTGTTAAGTTTACTAGAGAGTTTTCGGTTTCTCATTTCAACATGTCATTTCGCTTATCCCGATGGTTTGAGCGCCGAAAACGTGATTCCCGACTTGCTAAGTTCTGCAATTTCCATTTAGAAGGTCTCTTTTAGGTTCGTTATTGCAGTACATCATTGCACTCAACTCGTTCACTTTAGCACTGAAAACATCATTTTAAGCTCTAAAACGTCGCCCTGATCGACATAAAACGGCGATTTTTAGTTGGTGATTTGAGCATGTTTTTACGCTCAAATTGCTTCTAGAATACTTAAAACGCGATTTTTACGGTTCTAAGATCGTTTCTGTTCAGTGTACAAGCAAGTTATATGTTTCTCATTTCAACATGTCATTTCACTCATCCCGATGGTTTGAGCGCCGAAAACCTGATTCCCGACTTGCTAAGTTCTGCAATTTCCATTTATTGGGTCTCTTTTAGGTCCGTCATTGCAGTACATTATTGCGCTCAACTCGTTCACTTTAGCACTGAAAACAAAATTTTAAGCTCTAAAACGTCACCCTGATCGATTTAAAACAGCAATTTTTCGTTGGTGATTTGAGCATGTTTTTACGTTCAAATCGCTTCTAGAACGCTTAAAACGCGATTTTGATGGTTCTAAGATCGTTTCTGTTCAGTGTACAAGCAAGTTATAGGTTTCTCATTTCAACATGTCATTTCGCTCATCCCGATGGTTTGAGCGACGAAAACCTGATTCCCGACTTGCTAAGTTCTGCAATTTCCATTTAGAAGGTCTCTTTTAGGTCCGTGATTGCAGTTTATCATTGCGCTCAACTCGTTCACTTTAGCACTGAAAACATCATTTTAAGCTCTAAAACGTCACCCTGATGGATTTAAAACGACGATTTTAAGTTAGTGATTTGAGCATGTTTTTACACTCAAATCGCTTCTAGAACACTTAAAACGCAATTTTGCTGGTTCTAAGATCGTTTCTTTTCAGTTTACAAAAGAGTTATAGGTTTCTCATGTCAACGGGTTACTTCGCTCATCTCGATAGTTTGAGCGCCGAAAACATGATTCCCGACTTGCTAAGTTCTGCAATTTCCATTTATATGGTCTCTTTTAGGTCCGTCATTGCAGTACATTATTGCGCTCAACTCGTTCACTTTAGCACTGAAAACATCATTTTAAGCTCTAAAACGTCACCCTGAGCGATTTAAAACAGGAATTTTTAGTTGGTGATTTGAGCATGTTTTCACGCTTAAATCGTTCTAGAATGGGTAAAACGCAATTTTGATGGTTCTAAGATCGTTTCTATTAAGTTTACTAGAGAGTTTTCGGTTTCTCATGTCAACGGGTTACTTCGCTCATCTCGATAGTTTGAGCGCCGAAAACCTGATTCCCGACTTGCTAAGTTCTGCAATTTCCATTTATTGTGTCTCTTTCAGGTCCGTCATTGCAGTACGTTATTGCGCTCAACTCGTTCACTTTAGCACAGAAAACATCATTTTAAGTTCTAAAACGTCACCCTGATCGATTTAAAACGGCAATTTTAAGTTGGTGATTTGAGCGTATTTTTACGCTCAAATCACTTCTAGAACGCTTAAAACGCGATTTTGATTGTTCTAAGATCGTTTCTTTTCAGTTTACAAGTAAGTTATAGGTTTCTCATTTAAACATGTCATTTCGCTCATCCCGTAGGTTTGAGCGCCAAAAACCTGATTCCCAACTTGCTAAGTTCTGCAATTACCATTTAGAAGGTCTCTTTTAGGTCCGTGATTGCAGTACATCATTGCGTTCAACTCGTTCACTTTAGCACTGAAAACATCATTTTAAGCTCTAAAACGTCACCCTGATCGATTTAAAACGGCGATTTTAAGTTAGTGATTTGAGCATGTTTTTACGCTCAAATCGCTTCTAGAACACTTAAAACGCAATTTTGCTGGTTCTAAGATCGTTTCTTTTCAGTTTACAAGAGAGTTATAGGTTTCTCATGTCAACGGGTTACTTCGCTCATCTCGATAGTTTGAGCGCCGAAAACCTGATTCCCGACTTGCTAAGTTCTCCAATTTCCATTTATTAGGTCTCTTTTAGGTCCGTGATTGCAGTACATTATTGCGCTCAACTCGTTCACTTTAGCACTGAAAACATCATTTTAAGCTCTAAACGTCACCCTGATCGATTTAAAAAAGCAACTTTTCGTTGGTGATTTCAGCATGTTTTTACGTTCAAATCGCTTCTAGAGCGCTTAAAACGCGATTGTTATAGTTCTAAGATCGTTTCTGTTCAGTGTACAAGCAAGTTATAGGTTTCTCATTTCAACATGTCATTTCGCTTATCCCGATGGTTTGAGCGCCGAAAACGTGATTCCCGACTTGCTAAGTTCTGCAATTTCCATTTAGAAGGTCTCTTTTAGGTCCGTGATTGCAGTACATCATTGCGCTCAACTCGTTCACTTTAGCACTGAAAACATCATTTTAAGCTCTAAAACGTCACCCTGATGGATTTAAAACGACGATTTTAAGTTAGTGATTTGAGCATGTTTTTACGCTCAAATCGCTTCTAGAACACTTAAAACGCAATTTTGCTGGTTCTAAGATCGTTTCTTTTCAGTTTACAAGAGAGTTATAGGTTTCTCATGTCAACGGGTTACTTCGCTCATCTCGATAGTTTGAGCGCCGAAAACATGATTCCCGACTTGCTAAGTTCTGCAATTTCCATTTATATGGTCTCTTTTAGGTCCGTCATTGCAGTACATTATTGCGCTCAACTCGTTCACTTTAGCACTGAAAACATCATTTTAAGCTCTAAAACGTCACCCTGAGCGATTTAAAACAGGAATTTTTAGTTGGTGATTTGAGCATGTTTTCACGCTTAAATCGTTCTAGAATGGGTAAAACGCAATTTTGATGGTTCTAAGATCGTTTCTATTAAGTTTACTAGAGAGTTTTCGGTTTCTCATGTCAACGGGTTACTTCGCTCATCTCGATAGTTTGAGCGCCGAAAACCTGATTCCCGACTTGCTAAGTTCTGCAATTTCCATTTATTGTGTCTCTTTCAGGTCCGTCATTGCAGTACGTTATTGCGCTCAACTCGTTCACTTTAGCACAGAAAACATCATTTTAAGTTCTAAAACGTCACCCTGATCGATTTAAAACGGCAATTTTAAGTTGGTGATTTGAGCGTATTTTTACGCTCAAATCACTTCTAGAACGCTTAAAACGCGATTTTGATTGTTCTAAGATCGTTTCTTTTCAGTTTACAAGCAAGTTATAGGTTTCTCATTTCAACATGTCATTTCGCTCATCCCGATGGTTTGAGCGACGAAAACCTGATTCCCGACTTGCTAAGTTCTGCAATTTCCATTTAGAAGGTCTCTTTTAGGTCCGTTATTGCAGTACATCATTGCACTCAACTCGTTCACTTTAGCACTGAAAATATCATTTTAAGCTCTAAAACGTCGCCCTGATCGACATAAAACGGCGATTTTTAGTTGGTGATTTGAGCATGTTTTTACGCTCAAATCGCTTCTAGAACACTTAAAACGCAATTTTGATAGTTCTAAGATCGTTGCTGTTCAGTTTACTAGAAAGTTATAGGTTTCTCATGTCAACGGGTTACTTCGCTCATCTCGATAGTTTGAGCGCAGAAAACATGATTCCCGACTTGCTAAGTTCTGCAATTTCCATTTATTAGGTCTTCTTTAGGTCCGTGAATGCAGTACATCATTACGCTCAACTCGTTCACTTTAGCACTCAAAACATCATTTTAAGCTTTAAAACGTCACCCTGATGGATTTAAAACGACGATTTTAAGTTAGTGATTTGAGCATGTTTTTACGCTCAAATCGCTTCTAGAACACTTAAAACGCAATTTTGCTGGTTCTAAGATCGTTTCTTTTCAGTTTACAAGAGAGTTATAGGTTTCTCATGTCAACGGGTTACTTCGCTCATCTCGATAGTTTGAGCGCCGAAAACCTGATTCCCGACTTGCTAAGTTCTGCAATTTCCATTTATTAGGTCTCTTTTAGGTCCGTGATTGCAGTACATTATTGCGCTCAACTCGTTCACTTTAGCACTGAAAACATCATTTTAAGCTCTAAAACGTCACCCTGATTGATTTAAAACGGCAACTTTTAGTTGGTGATTTGAGATTATTTTTACGCTCAAATCGCTTCTAGAACGCTTAAAACGCGATTTTGATGGTTCTAAGATCGTTTCTTCTCATTTCACAAGTAAGCTCTACGTTTCTCATGTCAAGGTGTTATTTTGCTAATCTCGATGGTTTGAGAGCCGAATATATGATTCCCGACATGCTTAGTTCTGCAATTTCAATTTAGAAGGTCTCTTTTAGGTCCGTGATTGCAGTACATCATTGCGTTCAACTCGTTCACTTTAGCACTGAAAACATCATTTTAAGCTCTAAAACGTCACCCTGATCGATTTAAAACGGCGATTTTAAGTTGGTGATTTGAGCATGTTTTCACGCTCAAATCGTTCTAGAACGGGTAAAACGCAATTTTGATGCTTCTAAGATCGTTTCTTTTCAGTTTACAAGAGAGTTATAGGTTTCTCATGTCAACGGGTTACTTCGCTCATCTCGATAATTTGAGCGCCGAAAACCTGATTCCCGACTTGCTAAGTTCTGCAATTTCCATTTAGTAGGTCTCTTTTAGGTCCGTGATTGCAGTACATTATTGCGCTCAACTCGTTCACTTTAGCACTGAAAACATAATTTTAAGCTCTAAAACGTCACCCTGATCGATTTAAAACAGCAACTTTTCGTTGGTGATTTCAGCATGTTTTTACGTTCAAATCGCTTCTAGAGCGCTTAAAACGCGATTTTTATAGTTCTAAGATCGTTTCTGTTCAGTGTAGAAGCAAGTTATAGGTTTTTCATTTCAACATGTCATTTCGCTTATCCCGATGGTTTGAGCGCCGAAAACGTGATTCCCGACTTGCTAAGTTCTGCAATTTCCATTTAGAAGGTCTCTTTTAGGTCCGTTATTGCAGTACATCATTGCACTCAACTCGTTCACTTTAGCACTGAAAACATCATTTTAAGCTCTAAAACGTCGCCCTGATCGACATAAAACGGCGATTTTTAGTTGGTGATTTGAGCATGTTTTTACGCTCAAATCGCTTCTAGAACACTTAAAACGCAATTTTGATGGTTCTAAGATCGTTGCTGTTCAGTTTACTAGAAAGTTATAGGTTTCTTATGTCAACGGGTTACTTCGCTCATCTCGATAGTTTGACCGCCGAAAACATGATTCCCGACTTGCTAAGTTCTGCAATTTCCATTTTTTGGGTCTCTTTTAGGTCCGTCATTGCAGTACATTATTGCGCTCAACTCGTTCACTTTAGCACTGAAAACATCACTTTAAGCTCTAAAACGTCACCCTGAGCGATTTAAAACAGCAATTTTTAGTTGGTGATTTGAGCATGTTTTCACGCTCAAATCGTTCTAGAATGGGTAAAACGCAATTTTGATGGTTCTAAGATCGTTTCTGTTAAGTTTACTAGAGAGTTTTCGGTTTCTCATGTCAACGGGTTACTTCGCTCATCTCGATAGTTTGAGCGCCGAAAACATGATTCCCGACTTGCTAAGTTCTGCAATTTCCATTTATTGGGTCTCTTTTAGGTCCGTCGTTGCAGTACATCATTGCGCTCAACTCGTTCACTTTAGCACTGAAAACATCATTTTAAGCTTTAAAACGTCACCCTGATTGATTTAAAACGGCAACTTTTAGTTGGTGATTTGAGATTATTTTTACGCTCAAATCGCTTCTAGAACGCTTAAAACGCGATTTTGATGGTTCTAAGATCGTTTCTTCTCATTTCACAAGTAAGCTCTACGTTTCTCATGTCAAGGTGTTATTTTGCTAATCTCGATGGTTTGAGAGCCGAAAATATGATTCCCGACATGCTTAGTTCTGCAATTTCAATTTAGAAGGTCTCTTTTAGGTCCGTGAATGCAGTACATCATTGCGCTCAACTCGTTCACTTTAGCACTGAAAACATCATTTTAAGCTCTAAAACGTCACCCTGATCGATTTAAAACGGCGATTTTAAGTTGGTGATTTGAGCATGTTTTCACGCTCAAATCGTTCTAGAACGGGTAAAACGCAATTTTGATGCTTCTAAGATCGTTTCTTTTCAGTTTACAAGAGAGTTATAGGTTTCTCATGTCAACGGGTTACTTCGCTCATCTCGATAATTTGAGCGCCTAAAACCTGATTCCCGACTTGCTAAGTTCTGCAATTTCCATTTATTAGGTCTCTTTTAGGTCTGTGATTGCAATACATTATTGCGCTCAACTCGTTCACTTTAGCACTGAAAACATCATTTTAAGCTCTAAAACGTCACCCTGATCGATTTAAAACAGCAACTTTTCGTTGGTGATTTCAGCATGTTTTTACGTTCAAATCGCTTCTAGAGCGCTTAAAACGCGATTTTTATAGTTCTAAGATCGTTTCTGTTCAGTGTACAAGCAAGTTATAGGTTTCTCATTTCAACATGTCATTTCGCTTATCCCGATGGTTTGAGCGCCGAAAACGTGATTCTAGACTTGCTAAGTTCTGCAATTTCCATTTAGAAGGTCTCTTTTAGGTCCGTTATTGCAGTACATCATTGCACTCAACTCGTTCACTTTAGCACTGAAAACATCATTTTAAGCTCTAAAACGTCGCCCTGATCGACATAAAATGGCGATTTTTAGTTGGTGATATGAGCATGTTTTTACGCTCAAATCGCTTCTAGAACACTTAAAACGCAATTTTGATGGTTCTAAGATCGTTGCTGTTCAGTTTACTAGAAAGTTATAGGTTTCTTATGTCAACGGGTTACTTCGCTCATCTCGATAGTTTGAGCGCCGAAAACATGATTTCCGACTTGCTAAGTTCTGCAATTTCCATTTATTGGGTCTCTTTTAGGTCCGTCATTGCAGTACATTATTGCGCTCAACTCGTTCACTTTAGCACTGAAAACATCATTTTAAGCTCTAAAACTTCACCCTGAGCGATTTAAAACAGCAATTTTTAGTTGGTGATTTGAGCATGTTTTCACGCTCAAATCGTTCTAGAATGGGTAAAACGCAATTTTGATGGTTCTAAGATCGTTTCTGTTAAGTTTACTAGAGAGTTTTCGGTTTCTCATGTCAACGGGTTACTTCGCTCATCTCGATAGTTTGAGCGCCGAAAACCTGATTCCCGACTTGCTAAGTTCTGCAATTTCCATTTATTGTGTCTCTTTCAGGTCCGTCATTGCAGTACGTTATTGCGCTCAACTCGTTCACTTTAGCACAGAAAACATCATTTTAAGTTCTAAAACGTCACCCTGATCGATTTAAAACGGCAATTTTAAGTTGGTGATTTGAGCGTATTTTTACGCTCAAATCACTTCTAGAACGCTTAAAACGCGATTTTGATTGTTCTAAGATCGTTTCTTTTCAGTTTACAAGCAAGTTATAGGTTTCTCATTTCAACATGTCATTTCGCTCATCCCGTAGGTTTGAGCGCCAAAAACCTGATTCATAACTTGCTAAGTTCTGCAATTACCATTTAGAAGGTCTCTTTTAGGTCCGTGATTGCAGTACATCATTGCCTTCAACTCGTTCACTTTAGCACTGAAAACATCATTTTAAGTTCTAAAACGTCACCCTGATCGATTTAAAAGGGCAATTTTAAGCTGGTGATTTGAGCATATTTTTACGCTCAAATCACTTCTAGAACGCTTAAAACGCGATTTTGATTGTTCTAAGATCGTTTCTTTTCAGTTTACAAGCAAGTTATAGGTTTCTCATTTCAACATGTCATTTCGCTCATCCCGTTGGTTTGAGCGCCAAAAACCTGATTCCCAACTTGCTAAGTTCTGCAATTACTATTTAGAAGGTCTGTTTTAGGTCCGTGATTGCAGTACATCATTGCGCTGAACTCGTTCACTTTAGCACTGAAAACATCATTTTAAGCTCTAAAACGTCACCCTGATCGATTTAAAACAGCAACTTCTCGTTGGTGATTCAGCATGTTTTTACGTTCAAATCGCTTCTAGAGCGCTTAAAACGCGATTTTTATAGTTCTAAGATCGTTTCTGTTCAGTGTAAAAGCAAGTTATAGGTTTCTCATTTCAACATGTCATTTCGCTTATCGCGATATTTTGAGCGCCGAAAACGTGATTCCCGACTTGCTAAGTTCTGCAATTTCCATTTAGAAGATCTCCTTTAGGTCCGTTATTGCAGTACATCATTGCACTTAACTCGTTCACTTTAGCACTGAAAACATCATTTTAAGCTCTAAAACGTCGCCCTGATCGACATAAAACGGCGATTTTTAGTTGGTGATTTGAGCATGTTTTTACGCTCAAATCGCTTCTAGAACACTTAAAACGCAATTTTGATGGTTCTAAGATCGTTGCTGTTCAGTTTACTAGAAAGTTATAGGTTTCTCATGTCAACCGGTTACTCGCTCATCTCGATAGTTTGAGCGCCGAAAACATGATTCACGACTTGCTAAGTTCTGAAATTTCCATTTATTGGGTCTCTTTTAGGTCCGTCATTGCAGTACATTATTGCGCTCAACTCGTTCACTTTAGCACTGAAAACATCATTTTAAGCTCTAAAACGTCACCCTGAGCGATTTAAAACAGCAATTTTTAGTTGGTGATTTGAGCATGTTTTCACGCTGAAATCGTTCTAGAATGGGTAAAACGCAATTTTGATGGTTCTAAGATCGTTTCTGTTAAGTTTACTAGAGAGTTTTCGGTTTCTCATGTCAACGGGTTACTTCTCTCATCTCGATAGTTTGAGCGCCGAAAACCTGATTCCCGACTTGCTAAGTTCTGCAATTTCCATTTATTAGGTCTCTTTTAGGTCCGTGATTGCAGTACATTATTGTGCTCAACTCGTTCACTTTAGCACTGAAAACATCATTTTAAGTTCTAAAACGTCACCCTGATCGATTTAAAACGGCAATTTTAAGTTGGTGATTTGAGCATATTTTTACGCTCAAATCACTTCTAGAACGCTTAAAACGCGATTTTGATGGTTCTAAGATCGTTTCTTCTCATTTCACAAGTAAGCTCTACGTTTCTCATGTCAAGGTGTCATTTTGCTAATCTCGATGGTTTGAGAGCCGAAAATATGATTCCCGACATGCTTAGTTCTGCAATTTCAATTTAGAAGGTCTCTTTTAGGTCCGTGAATGCAGTACATCATTGCGCTCAACTCGTTCACTTTAGCACTGAAAACATCATTTTAAGCTCTAAAACGTCACCCTGATCGATTTAAAACGGCGATTTTAAGTTGGTGATTTTGAGCATGTTTTCACGCTCAAATCGTTCTAGAACGGGTAAAACGCAATTTTGATGCTTCTAAGATCGTTTCTTTTCAGTTTACAAGAGAGTTATAGGTTTCTCATGTCAACGGGTTACTTCGCTCATCTCGATAATTTGAGCGCCTAAAACTTGATTCCCGACTTGCTAAGTTCTGCAATTTCCATTTATTAGGTCTCTTTTAGGTCCGTTATTGCAGTACATTATTGCGCTCAACTCGTTCACTTTAGCACTGAAAACATCATTTTAAGCTCTAAAACGTCACCCTGATCGATTTAAAACAGCAACTTTTCGTTGGTGATTTCAGCATGTTTTTACGTTCAAATCGCTTCTAGAGCGCTTAAAACACGATTTTTATAGTTCTAAGATCGTTTCTGTTCAGTGTACAAGCAAGTTATAGGTTTCTCATTTCAACATGTCATTTCGCTTATCCCGATGGTTTGAGCGCCGAAAACGTGATTCCCGACTTGCTAAGTTCTGCAATTTCCATTTATTGGGTCTCTTTTAGGTCCGTCATTGCAGTACATCATTGCGCTCAACTCGTTCACTTTAGCACTGAAAACATCATTTTAAGCTTTAAAACGTCACCCTGATTGGTTTAAAACGGCAACTTTTAGTTGGTGATTTGAGATTATTTTTACGCTCAAATCGCTTCTAGAACGCTTAAAACGCGATTTTGATGGTTCTAAGATCGTTTCTTCTCATTTCACAAATAAGCTCTACGTTTCTCATGTCAAGGTGTTATTTTGCTAATCTCGATGGTTTGAGAGCCGAAAATATGATTCCCGACATGCTTAGTTCTGCAATTTCAATTTAGAAGGTCTCTTTTAGGTCCGTGAATGCAGTACATCATTGCGCTCAACTCGTTCACTTTAGCACTGAAAACATCATTTTAAGCTCTAAAACGTCACCCTGATCGATTTAAAACGGCGATTTTAAGTTGGTGATTTGAGCATGTTTTCACGCTCAAATCGTTCTAGAACGGGTAAAACGCAATTTTGATGCTTCTAAGATCGTTTCTTTTCAGTTTACAAGAGAGTTATAGGTTTCTCATGTCAACAGGTTACTTCGCTCATCTCGATAATTTGAGCGCCTAAAACCTGATTCCCGACTTGCTAAGTTCTGCAATTTCCATTTATTAGGTCTCTTTTAGGTCCGTGATTGCACTACATCATTGCGCTCAACTCGTTTACTTTAGCACTGAAAACATAATTTTAAGCTCTAAAACGTCACCTTGATCGATTTAAAACAGCAACTTTTCGTTGGTGATTTCAGCATGTTTTTACGTTCAAATCGCTTCTAGAGCGCTTAAAACACGATTTTTATAGTTCTAAGATCGTTTCTTTTCAGTTTACAAGCAAGTTATAGGTTTCTCATTTCAACATGTCATTTCGCTCATCCCGTAGGTTTGAGCGCCAAAAACCTGATTCCCAACTTGCTAAGTTCTGCAATTACCATTTAGAAGGTCTCTTTTAGGTCCGTGATTGCAGTACATCATTGCGTTCAACTCGTTCACTTTAGCACTGAAAACATCATTTTAAGCTCTAAAACGTCACCCTGATCGATTTAAAACGGCGATTTTAAGTTGGTGATTTGAGCATGTTTTCACGCTCAAATCGTTCTAGAACGGGTAAAACGCAATTTTGATGCTTCTAAGATCGTTTCTTTTCAGTTTACAAGAGAGTTATAGGTTTCTCATTTCAACATGTCATTTCGCTTATCCCGATGGTTTGAGCGCCGAAAACGTAATTCCCGACTTGCTAAGTTCTGCAATTTCCATTTAGAAGGTCTCTTTTAGGTCCGTTATTGCAGTACATCATTGCACTCAACTCGTTCACTTTAGCACTGAAAACATCATTTTAAGCTCTAAAACGTCGCCCTGATCGACATAAAACGGCGATTTTTAGTTGGTGATTTGAGCATGTTTTTACGCTCAAATCGCTTCTAGAACACTTAAAACGCAATTTTGATGGTTCTAAGATCGTTGCTGTTCAGTTTACTAGAAAGTTATAGGTTTTTTATGTCAACGGGTTACTTCGCTCATCTCGATAGTTTGAGCGCCGAAAACATGATTCCCGACTTGCTAAGTTCTGCAATTTCCATTTATTGGGTCTCTTTTAGGTCCGTCATTGCAGTACATTATTGCGCTCAACTCGTTCACTTTAGCACTGAAAACATCATTTTAAGCTCTAAAACGTCACCCTGAGCGATTTAAAACAGCAATTTTTAGTTGGTGATTTGAGCATGTTTTCACGCTCAAATCGTTCTAGAATGGGTAAAACGCAATTTTGATGGTTCTAAGATCGTTTCTGTTAAGTTTACTAGAGAGTTTTCGGTTTCTCATGTCAACGGGTTACTTCGCTCATCTCGATAGTTTGAGCGCCGAAAACCTGATTCCCGACTTGCTAAGTTCTGCAATTTCCATTTATTGTGTCTCTTTCAGGTCCGTCATTGCAGTACGTTATTGCGCTCAACTCGTTCACTTTAGCACAGAAAACATCATTTTAAGTTCTAAAACGTCACCCTGATCGATTTAAAACGGCAATTTTAAGTTGGTGATTTGAGCGTATTTTTACGCTCAAATCACTTCTAGAACGCTTAAAACGCGATTTTGATTGTTCTAAGATCGTTTCTTTTCAGTTTACAAGCAAGTTATAGGTTTCTCATTTCAACATGTCATTTCGCTCATCCCGTAGGTTTGAGCGCCAAAAACCTGATTCCCAACTTGCTAAGTTCTGCAATTACCATTTAGAAGGTCTCTTTTAGGTCCGTGATTGCAGTACATCATTGCGTTCAACTCGTTCACTTTAGCACTGAAAACATCATTTTAAGCTCTAAAACGTCACCCTAATCGATTTAAAACGGCGATTTTAAGTTAGTGATTTGAGCATGTTTTTACGCTCAAATCGCTTCTAGAACACTTAAAACGCAATTTTGCTGGTTCTAAGATCGTTTCTTTTCAGTTTACAAGAGAGTTATAGGTTTCTCATGTCAACGGGTTACTTCGCTCATCTCGATAGTTTGAGCGCCAAAAACCTGATTCCCGACTTGCTAAGTTCTCCAATTTCCATTTATTAGGTCTCTTTTAGGTCCGTGATTGCAGTACATTATTGCGCTCAACTCGTTCACTTTAGCACTGAAAACATCATTTTAAGCTCTAAAACGTCACCCTGATCGATTTAAAAAAGCAACTTTTCGTTGGTGATTTCAGCATGTTTTTACGTTCAAATCGCTTCTAGAGCGCTTAAAACGCGATTTTTATAGTTCTAAGATCGTTTCTGTTCAGTGTACAAGCAAGTTATAGGTTTCTCATTTCAACATGTCATTTCGCTTATCCCGATGGTTTGAGCGCCGAAAACGTGATTCCCGACTTGCTAAGTTCTGCAATTTCCATTTAGAAGGTCTCTTTTAGGTCCGTTATTGCAGTACATCATTGCACTCAACTCGTTCACTTTAGCACTGAAAACATCATTTTAAGCTCTAAAACGTCGCCCTGATCGACATAAAACGGCGATTTTTAGTTGGTGATTTGAGCATGTTTTTACGCTCAAATCGCTTCTAGAACACTTAAAACGCAATTTTGATGGTTCTAAGATCGTTGCTGTTCAGTTTACTAGAAAGTTATAGGTTTCTTATGTCAACGGGTTACTTCGCTCATCTCGATAGTTTGAGCGCCGAAAACATGATTCCCGACTTGCTAAGTTCTGCAATTTCCATTTATTGGGTCTCTTTTAGGTCCGTCATTGCAGTACATTATTGCGCTCAACTCGTTCACTTTAGCACTGAAAACATCATTTTAACCTCTAAAACGTCACCCTGAGCGATTTAAAACAGCAATTTTTAGTGGGTGATTTGAGCATGTTTTCACGCTCAAATCGTTCTAGAATGGGTAAAATGCAATTTTGATGGTTCTAAGATCGTTTCTGTTAAGTTTACTAGAGAGTTTTCGGTTTCTCATGTCAACGGGTTACTTCGCTCATCTCGATAGTTTGAGCGCCGAAAACCTGATTCCCGACTTGCTAAGTTCTGCAATTTCCATTTATTGTGTCTCTTTCAGGTCCGTAATTGCATTACGTTATTGCGCTCAACTCGTTCACTTTAGCACAGAAAACATCATTTTAAGTTCTAAAACGTCACCCTCATCGATTTAAAACGGCAATTTTAAGTTGGTGATTTGAGCATATTTTTACGCTCAAATCACTTCTAGAACGCTTAAAACGCGATTTTGATTGTTCTAAGATCGTTTCTTTTTATTTTACAAGCAAGTTATAGGTTTCTCATTTCAACATGTCATTTCGCTCATCCCGTAGGTTTGAGCGCCAAAAACCTGATTCCCAACTTGCTAAGTTCTGCAATTACCATTTATTAGGTCTCTTTTAGGTCCGTGATTGCAGTACATCATTGCGCTCAACTCGTTCACTTTAGCACTGAAAACATCATTTTAAGCTCTAAAACGTCACCCTGATGGATTTAAAACGGCGATTTTAAGTTAGTGATTTGAGCATGTTTTTACGCTCAAATCGCTTCTAGAACACTTAAAACGCAATTTTGCTGGTTCTAAGATCGTTTCTTTTCAGTTTACAAGAGAGTTATAGGTTTCTCATGTCAACGGGTTACTTCGCTCATCTCGATAGTTTGAGCGCCGAAAACCTGATTCCCGACTTGCTAAGTTCTGCAATTTCCATTTATTGTGTCTCTTTCAGGTCCGTCATTGCAGTACGTTATTGCGCTCAACTCGTTCACTTTAGCACAAAAAACATCATTTTAAGTTCTAAAACGTCACCCTCATCGATTTAAAACGGCAATTTTAAGTTGGTGATTTGAGCATATTTTTACGCTCAAATCACTTCTAGAACGCTTAAAACGCGATTTTGATTGTTCTAAGATCGTTTCTTTTCAGTTTACAAGCAAGTTATAGGTTTCTCATTTCAACATGTCATTTCGCTCATCCCGTAGGTTTGAGCGCCAAAAACCTGATTCCCAACTTGCTAAGTTCTGCAATTACCATTTATTAGGTCTCTTTTAGGTCCGTGATTGCAGTACATCATTGCGCTCAACTCGTTCACTTTAGCACTGAAAACATCATTTTAAGCTCTAAAACGTCACCCTGATGGATTTAAAACGGCGATTTTAAGTTAGTGATTTGAGCATGTTTTCACACTCAAATCGTTCTAGAACGGGTAAAACGCAATTTGATGCTTCTAAGATCGTTTCTTTTCAGTTTACAAGAGAGTTATTGGTTTCTCATGTCAACGGGTTACTTCGCTCATCTCGATAATTTGAGCGCCGAAAACCTGATTCCCGACTTGCTAAGTTCTGCAATTTCCATTTATTAGGTCTCTTTTAGGTCCGTGATTGCAGTACATTATTGCGCTCAACTCGTTCACTTTAGCACTGAAAACATAATTTTAAGCTCTAGAACGTCACCCTGATCGATTTAAAACAGCAACTTTTCGTTGGTGATTTCAGCATGTTTTTACGTTCAAATCGCCTCTGGAGCGCTTAAAACGCGATTTTTATAGTTCTAAGATCGTTTCTGTTCAGTGTACAAGCAAGTTATAGGTTTCTCATTTCAACATGTCATTTCGCTTATCCCGATGGTTTGAGCGCCGAAAACGTGATTCCCGACTTGCTAAGTTCTGCAATTTCCATTTAGAAGGTCTCTTTTAGGTCCGTTATTGCAGTACATCATTGCACTCAACTCGTTCACTTTAGCACTGAAAACATCATTTTAAGCTCTAATACGTCGCCCTGATTGACATAAAACGGCGATTTTAGTTGGTGATTTGAGCATGTTTTTACGCTCAAATCGCTTCTAGAACACTTAAAACGCAATTTTGATGGTTTTAAGATCGTTGCTGTTCAGTTTACAAGAGAGTTATAGGTTTCTCATGTCAACGGGTTACTTCGCTCATCTCGATAGTTTGAGCGCCGAAAACATGATTCCCGACTTGCTAAGTTCTGCAATTTCCATTTATTGGGTCTCTTTTAGGTCCGTCATTGCAGTACATCATTGCGCTCAACTCGTTTACTTTAGCACTGAAAACATCATTTTAAGCTTTAAAACGTCACCCTGATTGATTTAAAACGGCAACTTTTAGTTGGTGATTTGAGATTATTTTTACGCTCAAATCGCTTCTAGAACGCTTAAAACGCGATTTTGATAGTTCTAAGATCGTTTCTTCTCATTTCACAAGTAAGCTCTACGTTTCTCATGTCAAGGTGTTATTTTGCTAATCTCGATGGTTTGTGAGCCGAAAATATGATTCCCGACATGCTTAGTTCTGCAATTTCAATTTAGAAGGTCTCTTTTAGGTCCGTGAATGCAGTACATCATTGCGCTCAACTCGTTCACTTTAGCACTGAAAACATCATTTTAAGCTCTAAAACGTCACCCTGATCGATTTAAAACGGCGATTTTAAGTTGGTGATTTGAGCATGTTTTCACGCTTAAATCGTTCTAGAACGGGTAAAACGCAATTTTGCTGGTTCTAAGATCGTTTCTTTTCAGTTTACAAGAGAGTTATAGGTTTCTCATGTCAACGGGTTACTTCGCTCATCTCGATAGTTTGAGCGCCTAAAACCTGATTCCCGACTTGCTAAGTTCTGCAATTTCCATTTATTAGGTCTCTTTTAGGTACGTGATTGCAGTACATCATTGCGCTCAACTCGTTTACTTTAGCACTGAAAACATAATTTTAAGCTCTAAAACGTCACCCTGATCGATTTAAAACAGCAACTTTTCGTTGGTGATTTCAGCATGTTTTTACGTTCAAATCGCTTCTAGAGCGCTTAAAACGTGATTTTTATAGTTCTAAGATCGTTTCTGTTCAGTGTACAAGCAAGTTATAGGTTTCTCATTTCAACATGTCATTTCGCTTTTCCCGATGGTTTGAGCGCCGAAAACGTAATTCCCGACTTGCTAAGTTCTGCAATTTCCATTTAGAAGGTCTCTTTTAGGTCCGTTATTGCAGTACATCATTGCACTCAACTCGTTCACTTTAGCACTGAAAACATCATTTTAAGCTCTAAAACGTCGCCCTGATCGACATAAAACGGCGATTTTTAGTTGGTGATTTGAGCATGTTTTTACGCTCAAATCGCTTCTAGAACACTTAAAACGCAATTTTGATGGTTCTAAGATCGTTGCTGTTCAGTTTACTAGAAAGTTATAGGTTTCTTATGTCAACGGGTTACTTCGCTCATCTCGATAGTTTGAGCGCCGAAAACATGATTCCCGACTTGCTAAGTTCTGCAATTTCCATTTATTGGGTCTCTTTTAGGTCCGTCATTGCAGTACATTATTGCGCTCAACTCGTTCACTTTAGCACTGAAAACATCATTTTAAGCTCTAAAACGTCACCCTAAGCGATTTAAAACAGCAATTTTTAGTTGGTGATTTGAGCATGTTTTCACGCTCAAATCGTTCTAGAATGGGTAAAACGCAATTTTGATCATTCTAAGATCGTTTCTGTTAAGTTTACTAGAGAGTTTTCGGTTTCTCATGTCAACGGGTTACTTCGCTCATCTCGATAGTTTGAGCGCCGAAAACCTGATTCCCGACTTGCTAAGTTCTGCAATTTCCATTTATTGTGTCTCTTTCAGGTCCGTCATTGCAGTACGTTATTGCGCTCAACTCGTTCACTTTAGCACAGAAAACATCATTTTAAGTTCTAAAACGTCACCCTGATCGATTTAAAACGGCAATTTTAAGTTGGTGATTTGAGCGTATTTTTACGCTCAAATCACTTCTAGAACGCTTAAAACGCGATTTTGATTGTTCTAAGATCGTTTCTTTTCAGTTTACAAGCAAGTTATAGGTTTCTCATTTCAACATGTCATTTCGCTCATCCCGTAGGTTTGAGCGCCAAAAACCTGATTCCCAACTTGCTAAGTTCTGCAATTACCATTTAGAAGGTCTCTTTTAGGTCCGTGATTGCAGTACATCATTGCGTTCAACTCGTTCACTTTAGCACTGAAAACATCATTTTAAGCTCTAAAACGTCACCCTGATCGATTTAAAACGGCGATTTTAAGTTGGTGATTTGAGCATGTTTTCACGCTCAAATCGTTCTAGAACGGGTAAAACGCAATTTTGATGCTTCTAAGATCGTTTCTTTTCAGTTTACAAGAGAGTTATAGGTTTCTCATGTCAACGGGTTACTTCGCTCATCTCGATAATTTGAGCGCCTAAAACTTGATTCCCGACTTGCTAAGTTCTGCAATTTCCATTTATTAGGTCTCTTTTAGGTCCGTTATTGCAGTACATTATTGCGCTCAACTCGTTCACTTTAGCACTGAAAACATCATTTTAAGCTCTAAAACGTCACCCTGATCGATTTAAAACAGCAACTTTTCGTTGGTGATTTCAGCATGTTTTTACGTTCAAATCGCTTCTAGAGCGCTTAAAACACGATTTTTATAGTTCTAAGATCGTTTTTGTTCAGTGTACAAGCAAGTTATAGGTTTCTCATTTCAACATGTCATTTCGCTTATCCCGATGGTTTGAGCGCCGAAAACGTGATTCCCGACTTGCTAAGTTCTGCAATTTCCATTTATTGGGTCTCTTTTAGGTCCGTCATTGCAGTACATCATTGCGCTCAACTCGTTCACTTTAGCACTGAAAACATCATTTTAAGCTTTAAAACGTCACCCTGATTGATTTAAAACGGCAACTTTTAGTTGGTGATTTGAGATTATTTTTACGCTCAAATCGCTTCTAGAACGCTTAAAACGCGATTTTGATGGTTCTAAGATCGTTTCTTCTCATTTCACAAGTAAGCTCTACGTTTCTCATGTCAAGGTGTTATTTTGCTAATCTCGATGGTTTGAGAGCCGAAAATATGATTCCCGACATGCTTAGTTCTGCAATTTCAATTTAGAAGGTCTCTTTTAGGTCCGTGAATGCAGTACATCATTGCGCTCAACTCGTTCACTTTAGCACTGAAAACATCATTTTAAGCTCTAAAACGTCACCCTGATCGATTTTAAAAGGCGATTTTAAGTTGGTGATTTGAGCATGTTTTCACGCTCAAATCGTTCTAGAACGGGTAAAACGCAATTTTGATGCTTCTAAGATCGTTTCTTTTCAGTTTACAAGAGAGTTATAGGTTTCTCATGTCAACGGGTTACTTCGCTCATCTCGATAATTTGAGCGCCTAAAACCTGATTCCCGACTTGCTAAGTTCTGCAATTTCCATTTATTAGGTCTCTTTTAGGTCCGTGATTGCAGTACATCATTGCGCTCAACTCGTTTACTTTAGCACTGAAAACATAATTTTAAGCTCTAAAACGTCACCCTGATCGATTTAAAACAGCAACTTTTCGTTGGTGATTTCAGCATGTTTTTACGTTCAAATCGCTTCTAGAGCGCTTAAAACGTGATTTTTATAGTTCTAAGATCGTTTCTGTTCAGTGTACAAGCAAGTTATAGGTTTCTCATTTCAACATGTCATTTCGCTTATCCCGATGGTTTGAGCGCCGAAAACGTAATTCCCGACTTGCTAAGTTCTGCAATTTCCATTTAGAAGGTCTCTTTTAGGTCCGTTATTGCAGTACATCATTGCACTCAACTCGTTCACTTTAGCACTGAAAACATCATTTTAAGCTCTAAAACGTCGCCCTGATCGACATAAAACGGCGATTTTTAGTTGGTGATTTGAGCATGTTTTTACCCTCAAATCGCTTCTAGAACACTAAAAACGCAATTTTGATGGTTCTAAGATCGTTGCTGTTCAGTTTACTAGAAAGTTATAGGTTTCTTATGTCAACGGGTTACTTCGCTCATCTCGATAGTTTGAGCGCCGAAAACATGATTCCCGACTTGCTAAGTTCTGCAATTTCCATTTATTGGGTCTCTTTTAGGTCCGTCATTGCAGTACATTATTGCGCTCAACTCGTTCACTTTAGCACTGAAAACATCATTTTAAGCTCTAAAACGTCACCCTGAGCGATTTAAAACAGCAATTTTTAGTTGGTGATTTGAGCATGTTTTCACGCTCAAATCGTTCTAGAATGGGTAAAACGCAATTTTGATGGTTCTAAGATCGTTTCTGTTAAGTTTACTAGAGAGTTTTCGGTTTCTCATGTCAACGGGTTACTTCGCTCATCTCGATAGTTTGAGCGCCGAAAACCTGATTCCCGACTTGCTAAGTTCTGCAATTTCCATTTATTGTGTCTCTTTCAGGTCCGTCATTGCAGTACGTTATTGCGCTCAACTCGTTCACTTTAG
The DNA here is from genome assembly GCA_963855995.1 of Muricea muricata. Lineage (NCBI taxonomy): Eukaryota > Metazoa > Cnidaria > Anthozoa > Malacalcyonacea > Plexauridae > Muricea > Muricea muricata. The sequence goes on along the minus strand of OY979718.1, from coordinate 30,052,501 downwards.
CACAGAAAACATCATTTTAAGTTCTAAAACGTCACCCTGATCGATTTAAAACGGCAATTTTAAGTTGGTGATTTGAGCGTATTTTTACGCTCAAATCACTTCTAGAACGCTTAAAACGCGATTTTGATTGTTCTAAGATCGTTTCTTTTCAGTTTACAAGCAAGTTATAGGTTTCTCATTTCAACATGTCATTTCGCTCATCCCGTAGGTTTGAGCGCCAAAAACCTGATTCCCAACTTGCTAAGTTCTGCAATTACCATTTAGAAGATCTCTTTTAGGTCCGTGATTGCAGTACATCATTGCGTTCAACTCGTTTACTTTAGCACTGAAAACATCATTTTAAGCTCTAAAACGTCACCCTAATCGATTTAAAACGGCGATTTTAAGTTAGTGATTTGAGCACGTTTTTACGCTCAAATCGCTTCTAGAACACTTAAAACGCAATTTTGCTGGTTCTAAGATCGTTTCTTTTCAGTTTACAAGAGAGTTATAGGTTTCTCATGTCAACGGGTTACTTCGCTCATCTCGATAGTTTGAGCGCCAAAAACCTGATTCCCGACTTGCTAAGTTCTCCAATTTCCATTTATTAGGTCTCTTTTAGGTCCGTGATTGCAGTACATTATTGCGCTCAACTCGTTCACTTTAGCACTGAAAACATCATTTTAAGCTCTAAAACGTCACCCTGATCGATTTAAAAAAGCAACTTTTCGTTGGTGATTTCAGCATGTTTTTACGTTCAAATCGCTTCTAGAGCGCTTAAAACGCGATTTTTATAGTTCTAAGATCGTTTCTGTTCAGTGTACAAGCAAGTTATAGGTTTCTCATTTCAACATGTCATTTCGCTTATCCCGATGGTTTGAGCGCCGAAAACGTGATTCCCGACTTGCTAAGTTCTGCAATTTCCATTTAGAAGGTCTCTTTTAGGTCCGTTATTGCAGTACATCATTGCACTCAACTCGTTCACTTTAGCACTGAAAACATCATTTTAAGCTCTAAAACGTCGCCCTGATCGACATAAAACGGCGATTTTTAGTTGGTGATTTGAGCATGTTTTTACGCTCAAATCGCTTCTAGAACACTTAAAACGCAATTTTGATGGTTCTAAGATCGTTGCTGTTCAGTTTACTAGAAAGTTATAGGTTTCTTATGTCAACGGGTTACTTCGCTCATCTCGATAGTTTGAGCGCCGAAAACATGATTCCCGACTTGCTAAGTTCTGCAATTTCCATTTATTGGGTCTCTTTTAGGTCCGTCATTGCAGTACATTATTGCGCTCAACTCGTTCACTTTAGCACTGAAAACATCATTTTAAGCTCTAAAACGTCACCCTGATGGATTTAAAACGGCGATTTTAAGTTAGTGATTTGAGCATGTTTTTACGCTCAAATCGCTACTAGAACACTTAAAACGCAATTTTGCTGGTTCTAAGATCGTTTCTTTTCAGTTTACAAGAGAGTTATAGGTTTCTCATGTCAACGGGTTACTTCGCTCATCTCGATAGTTTGAGCGCCAAAAACCTGATTCCCGACTTGCTAAGTTCTCCAATTTCCATTTATTAGGTCTCTTTTAGGTCCGTGATTGCTGTACATTATTGCGCTCAACTCGTTCACTTTAGCACTGAAAACATCATTTTAAGCTCTAAAACGTCACCCTGATCGATTTAAAAAAGCAACTTTTCGTTGGTGATTTCAGCATGTTTTTACGTTCAAATCGCTTCTAGAGCGCTTAAAACGCGATTTTTATAGTTCTAAGATCGTTTCTGTTCAGTGTACAAGCAAGTTATAGGTTTCTCATTTCAACATGTCATTTCGCTTATCCCGATGGTTTGAGCGCCGAAAACGTGATTCCCGACTTGCTAAGTTCTGCAATTTCCATTTAGAAGGTCTCTTTTAGGTCCGTTATTGCAGTACATCATTGCACTCAACTCGTTCACTTTAGCACTGAAAACATCATTTTAAGCTCTAAAACGTCGCCCTGATCGTTATAAAACGGCGATTTTTAGTTGGTGATTTAAGCATGTTTTTACGCTCAAATCGCTTCTAGAACACTTAAAACGCAATTTTGATGGTTCTAAGATCGTTGCTGTTCAGTTTACTAGAAAGTTATAGGTTTCTTATGTCAACGGGTTACTTCGCTCATCTCGATAGTTTGAGCGCCGAAAACATGATTCCCGACTTGCTAAGTTCTGCAATTTCCATTTATTGGGTCTCTTTTAGGTCCGTCATTGCAGTACATTATTGCGCTCAACTCGTTCACTTTAGCACTGAAAACATCATTTTAGGCTCTAAAACGTCACCCTGAGCGATTTGAAACAGCAATTTTTAGTTGGTGATTTGAGCATGTTTTCACGCTCAAATCGTTCTAGAATGGGTAAAACGCAATTTTGATGGTTCTAAGATCGTTTCTGTTAAGTTTACTAGAGAGTTTTCGGTTTCTCATTTCAACATGTCATTTCGCTTATCGCGATATTTTGAGCGCCGAAAACGTGATTCCCGACTTGCTAAGTTCTGCAATTTCCATTTAGAAGATCTCCTTTAGGTCCGTTATTGCAGTACATCATTGCACTTAACTCGTTCACTTTAGCACTGAAAACATCATTTTAAGCTCTAAAACGTCGCCCTGATCGACATAAAACGGCGATTTTTAGTTGGTGATTTGAGCATGTTTTTACGCTCAAATCGCTTCTAGAACACTTAAAACGCAATTTTGATGGTTCTAAGATCGTTGCTGTTCAGTTTACTAGAAAGTTATAGGTTTCTCATGTCAACCGGTTACTTCGCTCATCTCGATAGTTTGAGCGCCGAAAACATGATTCACGACTTGCTAAGTTCTGAAATTTCCATTTATTGGGTCTCTTTTAGGTCCGTCATTGCAGTACATTATTGCGCTCAACTCGTTCACTTTAGCACTGAAAACATCATTTTAAGCTCTAAAACGTCACCCTGAGCGATTTAAAACAGCAATTTTTAGTTGGTGATTTGAGCATGTTTTCACGCTCAAATCGTTCTAGAATGGGTAAAACGCAATTTTGATGGTTCTAAGATCGTTTCTGTTAAGTTTACTAGAGAGTTTTCGGTTTCTCATGTCAACGGGTTACTTCTCTCATCTCGATAGTTTGAGCGCCGAAAACCTGATTCCCGACTTGCTAAGTTCTGCAATTTCCATTTATTAGGTCTCTTTTAGGTCCGTGATTGCAGTACATTATTGTGCTCAACTCGTTCACTTTAGCACTGAAAACATCATTTTAAGTTCTAAAACGTCACCCTGATCGATTTAAAACGGCAATTTTAAGTTGGTGATTTGAGCATATTTTTACGCTCAAATCACTTCTAGAACGCTTAAAACGCGATTTTGATGGTTCTAAGATCGTTTCTTCTCATTTCACAAGTAAGCTCTACGTTTCTCATGTCAAGGTGTTATTTTGCTAATCTCGATGGTTTGAGAGCCGAAAATATGATTCCCGACATGCTTAGTTCTGCAATTTCAATTTAGAAGGTCTCTTTTAGGTCCGTGAATGCAGTACATCATTGCGCTCAACTCGTTCACTTTAGCACTGAAAACATTATTTTAAGCTCTAAAACGTCACCCTGATCGATTTAAAACGGCGATTTTAAGTTGGTGATTTGAGCATGTTTTCACGCTCAAATCGTTCTAGAACGGGTAAAACGCAATTTTGATGCTTCTAAGATCGTTTCTTTTCAGTTTACAAGAGAGTTATAGGTTTCTCATGTCAACGGGTTACTTCGCTCATCTCGATAATTTGAGCGCCTAAAACTTGATTCCCGACTTGCTAAGTTCTGCAATTTCCATTTATTAGGTCTCTTTTAGGTCCGTTATTGCAGTACATTATTGCGCTCAACTCGTTCACTTTAGCACTGAAAACATCATTTTAAGCTCTAAAACGTCACCCTGATCGATTTAAAACAGCAACTTTTCGTTGGTGATTTCAGCATGTTTTTACGTTCAAATCGCTTCTAGAGCGCTTAAAACACGATTTTTATAGTTCTAAGATCGTTTCTGTTCAGTGTACAAGCAAGTTATAGGTTTCTCATTTCAACATGTCATTTCGCTTATCCCGATGGTTTGAGCGCCGAAAACGTGATTCCCGACTTGCTAAGTTCTGCAATTTCCATTTATTGGGTCTCTTTTAGGTCCGTCATTGCAGTACATCATTGCGCTCAACTCGTTCACTTTAGCACTGAAAACATCATTTTAAGCTTTAAAACGTCACCCTGATTGATTTAAAACGGCAACTTTTAGTTGGTGATTTGAGATTATTTTTACGCTCAAATCGCTTCTAGAACGCTTAAAACGCGATTTTGATGGTTCTAAGATCGTTTCTTCTCATTTCACAAGTAAGCTCTACGTTTCTCATGTCAAGGTGTTATTTTGCTAATCTCGATGGTTTGAGAGCCGAAAATATGATTCCCGACATGCTTAGTTCTGCAATTTCAATTTAGAAGGTCTCTTTTAGGTCCGTGAATGCAGTACATCATTGCGCTCAACTCGTTCACTTTATCACTGAAAACATCATTTTAAGCTCTAAAACGTCACCCTGATCGATTTAAAACGGCGATTTTAAGTTGGTGATTTGAGCATGTTTTCACGCTCAAATCGTTCTAGAACGGGTAAAACGCAATTTTGATGCTTCTAAGATCGTTTTTTTTCAGTTTACAAGAGAGTTAAAGGTTTCTCATGTCAACGGGTTACTTCGCTCATCTCGATAATTTGAGCGCCTAAAACCTGATTCCCGACTTGCTAAGTTCTGCAATTTCCATTTATTAGGTCTCTTTTAGGTCCGTGATTGCAGTACATCATTGCGCTCAACTCGTTTACTTTAGCACTGAAAACATAATTTTAAGCTCTAAAATGTCACCCTGATCGATTTAAAACAGCAACTTTTCGTTGGTGATTTCAGCATGTTTTTACGTTCAAATCGCTTCTAGAGCGCTTAAAACGTGATTTTTATAGTTCTAAGATCGTTTCTGTTCAGTGTACAAGCAAGTTATAGGTTTCTCATTTCAACATGTCATTTCGCTTATCCCGATGGTTTGAGCGCCGAAAACGTAATTCCCGACTTGCTAAGTTCTGCAATTTCCATTTAGAAGGTCTCTTTTAGGTCCGTTATTGCAGTACATCATTGCACTCAACTCGTTCACTTTAGCACTGAAAACATCATTTTAAGCTCTAAAACGTCGCCCTGATCGACATAAAACGGCGATTTTTAGTTGGTGATTTGTGCATGTTTTTACGCTCAAATCGCTTCTAGAACACTTAAAACGCAATTTTGATGGTTCTAAGATCGTTGCTGTTCAGTTTACTAGAAAGTTATAGGTTTCTTATGTCAACGGGTTACTTCGCTCATCTCGATAGTTTGAGCGCCGAAAACATGATTCCCGACTTGCTAAGTTCTGCAATTTCCATTTATTGGGTCTCTTTTAGGTCCGTCATTGCAGTACATTATTGCGCTCAACTCGTTCACTTTAGCACTGAAAACATCATTTTAAGCTCTAAAACGTCACCCTGAGCGATTTAAAACAGCAATTTTTAGTTGGTGATTTGAGCATGTTTTCACGCTCAAATCGTTCTAGAATGGGTAAAACGCAATTTTGATGGTTCTAAGATCGTTTCTGTTAAGTTTACTAGAGAGTTTTCGGTTTCTCATGTCAACGGGTTACTTCGCTCATCTCGATAGTTTGAGCGCCGAAAACCTGATTCCCGACTTGCTAAGTTCTGCAATTTCCATTTATTGTGTCTCTTTCAGGTCCGTCATTGCAGTACGTTATTGCGCTCAACTCGTTCACTTTAGCACAGAAAACATCATTTTAAGTTCTAAAACGTCACCCTGATCGATTTAAAACGGCAATTTTAAGTTGGTGATTTGAGCGTATTTTTACGCTCAAATCACTTCTAGAACGCTTAAAACGCGATTTTGATTGTTCTAAGATCGTTTCTTTTCAGTTTACAAGCAAGTTATAGGTTTCTCATTTCAACATGTCATTTCGCTCATCCCGTAGGTTTGAGCGCCAAAAACCTGATTCCCAACTTGCTAAGTTCTGCAATTACCATTTAGAAGGTCTCTTTTAGGTCCGTGATTGCAGTACATCATTGCGTTCAACTCGTTCACTTTAGCACTGAAAACATCACTTTAAGCTCTAAAACGTCACCCTAATCGATTTAAAACGGCGATTTTAAGTTAGTGATTTGAGCATGTTTTTACGCTCAAATCGCTTCTAGAACACTTAAAACGCAATTTTGCTGGTTCTAAGATCGTTTCTTTTCAGTTTACAAGAGAGTTATAGGTTTCTCATGTAAACGGGTTACTTCGCTCATCTCGATAGTTTGAGCGCCAAAAACCTGATTCCCGACTTGCTAAGTTCTCCAATTTCCATTTATTAGGTCTCTTTTAGGTCCGTGATTGCAGTACATTATTGCGCTCAACTCGTTCACTTTAGCACTGAAAACATCATTTTAAGCTCTAAAACGTCACCCTGATCGATTTAAAAAAGCAACTTTTCGTTGGTGATTTCAGCATGTTTTTACGTTCAAATCGCTTCTAGAGCGCTTAAAACGCGATTTTTATAGTTCTAAGATCGTTTCTGTTCAGTGTACAAGCAACTTATAGGTTTCTCATTTCAACATGTCATTTCGCTTATCCCGATGGTTTGAGCGCCGAAAACGTGATTCCCGACTTGCTAAGTTCTGCAATTTCCATTTAGAAGGTCTCTTTTAGGTCCGTTATTGCAGTACATCATTGCACTCAACTCGTTCACTTTAGCACTGAAAACATCATTTTAAGCTCTAAAACGTCGCCCTGATCGACATAAAACGGCGATTTTTAGTTGGTGATTTGAGCATGTTTTTACGCTCAAATCGCTTCTAGAACACTTAAAACGCAATTTTGATGGTTCTAAGATCGTTGCTGTTCAGTTTACTAGAAAGTTATAGGTTTCTTATGTCAACGGGTTACTTCGCTCATCTCGATAGTTTGAGCGCCGAAAACATGATTCCCGACTTGCTAAGTTCTGCAATTTCCATTTATTGGGTCTCTTTTAGGTCCGTCATTACAGTACATTATTGCGCTCAACTCGTTCACTTTAGCACTGAAAACATCATTTTAACCTCTAAAACGTCACCCTGAGCGATTTAAAACAGCAATTTTTAGTGGGTGATTTGAGCATGTTTTCACGCTCAAATCGTTCTAGAATGGGTAAAACGCAATTTTGATGGTTCTAAGATCGTTTCTGTTAAGTTTACTAGAGAGTTTTCGGTTTCTCATGTCAACGGGTTACTTCGCTCATCTCGATAGTTTGAGCGCCGAAAACCTGATTCCCGACTTGCTAAGTTCTGCAATTTCCATTTATTGTGTCTCTTTCAGGTCCGTAATTGCATTACGTTATTGCGCTCAACTCGTTCACTTTAGCACAGAAAACATCATTTTAAGTTCTAAAACGTCACCTTCATCGATTTAAAACGGCAATTTTAAGTTGGTGATTTGAGCATATTTTTACGCTCAAATCACTTCTAGAACGCTTAAAACGCGATTTTGATTGTTCTAAGATCGTTTCTTTTTAGTTTACAAGCAAGTTATAGGTTTCTCATTTCAACATGTCATTTCGCTCATCCCGTAGGTTTGAGCGCCAAAAACCTGATTCCCAACTTGCTAAGTTCTGCAATTACCATTTATTAGGTCTCTTTTAGGTCCGTGATTGCAGTACATCATTGCGCTCAACTCGTTCACTTTAGCACTGAAAACATCATTTTAAGCTCTAAAACGTCACCCTGATGGATTTAAAACGGCGATTTTAAGTTAGTGATTTGAGCATGTTTTTACGCTCAAATCGCTTCTAGAACACTTAAAACGCAATTTTGCTGGTTCTAAGATCGTTTCTTTTCAGTTTACAAGAGAGTTATAGGTTTCTCATGTCAACGGGTTACTTCGCTCATCTCGATAGTTTGGGCGCCGAAAACCTGATTCCCGACTTGCTAAGTTCTGCAATTTCCATTTATTGTGTCTCTTTCAGGTCCGTCATTGCAGTACGTTATTGCGCTCAACTCGTTCACTTTAGCACAGAAAACATCATTTTAAGTTCTAAAACGTCACCCTCATCGATTTAAAACGGCAATTTTAAGTTGGTGATTTGAGCATATTTTTACGCTCAAATCACTTCTAGAACGCTTAAAACGCGATTTTGATTGTTCTAAGATCGTTTCTTTTCAGTTTACAAGCAAGTTATAGGTTTCTCATTTCAACATGTCATTTCGCTCATCCCGTAGGTTTGAGCGCCAAAAACCAGATTCCCAACTTGCTAAGTTCTGCAATTACCATTTATTAGGTCTCTTTTAGGTCCGTGATTGCAGTACATCATTGCGCTCAACTCGTTCACTTTAGCACTGAAAACATCATTTTAAGCTCTAAAACGTCACCCTGATGGATTTAAAACGTCGATTTTAAGTTAGTGATTTGAGCATGTTTTTACGCTCAAATCGCTTCTAGAACACTTAAAACGCAATTTTGCTGGTTCTAAGATCGTTTCTTTTCAGTTTACAAGAGAGTTATAGGTTTCTCATGTCAACGGGTTACTTCGCTCATCTCGATAGTTTGAGCGCCGAAAACCTGATTCCCGACTTCCTAAGTTCTCCAATTTCCATTTATTAGGTCTCTTTTAGGTCCGTGATTGCAGTACATTATTGCGCTCAACTCGTTCACTTTAGCACTGAAAACATCATTTTAAGCTCTAAAACGTCACCCTGATCGATTTAAAACAGCAACTTTTCGTTGGTGATTTCAGCATGTTTTTACGTTCAAATCGCTTCTAGAGCGCTTAAAACGCGATTTTTATAGTTCTAAGATCGTTTCTGTTCAGTGTACAAGCAAGTTATAGGTTTCTCATTTCAACATGTCATTTCGCTTATCCCGATAATTTGAGCGCCGAAAACGTGATTCCCGACTTGCTAAGTTCTGCAATTTCCATTTAGAAGGTCTCTTTTAGGTCCGTTATTGCAGTACATCATTGCACTCAACTCGTTCACTTTAGCACTGAAAATATCATTTTAAGCTCTAAAACGTCGCCCTGATCGACATAAAACGGCGATTTTTAGTTGTTGATTTGAGCATGTTTTTACGCTCAAATCGCTTCTAGAACACTTAAAACGCAATTTTGATAGTTCTAAGATCGTTGCTGTTCAGTTTACTAGAAAGTTATAGGTTTCTTATGTCAACGGGTTACTTCGCTCATCTCGATACTTTGAGCGCCGAAAACATGATTCCCGACTTGCTAAGTTCTGCAATTTCCATTTATTGGGTCTCTTTTAGGTCCGTCATTGCAGTACATTATTGCGCTCAACTCGTTCACTTTAGCACTGAAAACATCATTTTAAGCTCTAAAACGCACCCTGAGCGATTTAAAACAGCAATTTTTAGTTGGTGATTTGAGCATGTTTTCACGCTCAAATCGTTCTAGAATGGGTAAAACGCAATTTTGATGGTTCTAAGATCGTTTCTGTTAAGTTTACTAGAGAGTTTTCGGTTTCTCATGTCAACGGGTTACTTCGCACATCTCGATAGTTTGAGCGCCGAAAACATGATTCCCGACTTGCTAAGTTCTGCAATTTCCATTTATTGGGTCTCTTTTAGGTCCGTCATTGCAGTACATCATTGCGCTCAACTCGTTCACTTTAGCACTGAAAACATCATTTTAAGCTTTAAAACGTCACCCTGATTGATTTAAAACGGCAACTTTTAGTTGGTGATTTGAGATTATTTTTACGCTCAAATCGCTTCTAGAACGCTTAAAACGCGATTTTGATGGTTCTAAGATCGTTTCTTCTCATTTCACAAGTAAGCTCTACGTTTCTCATGTCAAGGTGTTATTTTGCTAATCTCGATGGTTTGAGAGCCGAAAATATGATTCCCGACATGCTTAGTTTTGCAATTTCAATTTAGAAGGTCTCTTTTAGGTCCGTGAATGCAGTACATCATTGCGCTCAACTCGTTCACTTTAGCACTGAAAACATCATTTTAAGCTCTAAAACGTCACCCTGATCGATTTAAAACGGCGATTTTAAGTTGGTGATTTGAGCATGTTTTCACGCTCAAATCGTTCTAGAACGGGTAAAACGCAATTTTGATGCTTCTAAGATCGTTTCTTTTCAGTTTACAAGAGAGTTATAGGTTTCTCATGTCAACGGGTTACTTCGCTCATCTCGATAATTTGAGCGCCGAAAACCTGATTCCCGACTTGCTAAGTTCTGCAATTTCCATTTATTAGGTCTCTTTTAGGTCTGTGATTGCAGTACATTATTGCGCTCAACTCGTTCACTTTAGCACTGAAAACATCATTTTAAGCTCTAAAACGTCACCCTGATCGATTTAAAACAGCAACTTTTCGTTGGTGATTTCAGCATGTTTTTACGTTCAAATCGCTTCTAGAGCGCTTAAAACGCGATTTTTATAGTTCTAAGATCGTTTCTGTTCAGTGTACAAGCAAGTTATAGGTTTCTCATTTCAACATGTCATTTCGCTTATCCCGATGGTTTGAGCGCCGAAAACGTGATTCTAGACTTGCTAAGTTCTGCAATTTCCATTTAGAAGGTCTCTTTTAGGTCCGTTATTGCAGTACATCATTGCACTCATCTCGTTCACTTTAGCACTGAAAACATCATTTTAAGCTCTAAAACGTCGCCCTGATCGACATAAAATGGCGATTTTTAGTTGGTGATTTGAGCATGTTTTTACGCTCAAATCGCATCTAGAACACTTAAAACGCAATTTTGATGGTTCTAAGATCGTTGCTGTTCAGTTTACTAGAAAGTTATAGGTTTCTTATGTCAACGGGTTACTTCGCTCATCTCGATAGTTTGAGCGCCGAAAACATGATTCCCGACTTGCTAAGTTCTGCAATTTCCATTTATTGGGTCTCTTTTAGGTCCGTCATTGCAGTACATTATTGCGCTCAACTCGTTCACTTTAGCACTGAAAACATCATTTTAAGCTCTAAAACGTCACCCTGAGCGATTTAAAACGGCGATTTTAAGTTGGTGATTTGAGCATGTTTTCACGCTCAAATCGTTCTAGAATGGGTAAAACGCAATTTTGATGGTTCTAAGATCGTTTCTGTTAAGTTTACTAGAGAGTTTTCGGTTTCTCATGTCAACGGGTTACTTCGCTCATCTCGATAGTTTGAGCGCCGAAAACCTGATTCCCGACTTGCTAAGTTCTGCAATTTCCATTTATTGTGTCTCTTTTAGGTCCGTCATTGCAGTACGTTATTGCGCTCAACTCGTTCACTTTAGCACTGAAAACATCATTTTAAGTTCTAAAACGTCACCCTGATCGATTTAAAACGGCAATTTTAAGTTGGTGATTTGAGCGTATTTTTACGCTTAAATCACTTCTAGAACGCTTAAAACCCGATTTTGATTGTTCTAAGATCGTTTCTTTTCAGTTTACAAGCAAGTTATAGGTTTCTCATTTCAACATGTCATTTCGCTCATCCCGTAGGTTTGAGCGCCAAAAACCTGATTCCCAACTTGCTAAGTTCTGCAATTACCATTTAGAAGGTCTCTTTTAGGTCCGTGATTGCAGTACATCATTGCGTTCAACTCGTTCACTTTAGCACTGAAAACATCATTTTAAGCTCTAAAACGTCACCCTGATCGATTTAAAACGGCGATTTTAAGTTAGTGATTTGAGCATGTTTTTACGCTCAAATCGCTTCTAGAACACTTAAAACGCAATTTTGCTGGTTCTAAGATCGTTTCTTTTCAGTTTACAAGAGAGTTATAGGTTTCTCATGTCAACGGGTTACTTCGCTCATCTCGATAGTTTGAGCGCCGAAAACCTGATTCCCGACTTGCTAAGTTCTCCAATTTCCATTTATTAGGTCTCTTTTAGGTCCGTGATTGCAGTACATTATTGCGCTCAACTCGTTCACTTTAGCACTGAAAACATCATTTTAAGCTCTAAAACGTCACCCTGATCGATTTAAAAAAGCAACTTTTCGTTGGTGATTTCAGCATGTTTTTACGTTCAAATCGCTTCTAGAGCGCTTAAAACGCGATTTTTATAGTTCTAAGATCGTTTCTGTTCAGTGTACAAGCAAGTTATAGGTTTCTCATTTCAACATGTCATTTCACTTATCCCGATGGTTTGAGCGCCGAAAACGTGATTCCCGACTTTCTAAGTTCTGCAATTTCCATTTAGAAGGTCTCTTTTAGGTCCGTTATTGCAGTACATCATTGCACTCAACTCGTTCACTTTAGCACTGAAAACATCATTTTAAGCTCTAAAACGTCGCCCTGATCGACATAAAACGGCGATTTTTAGTTGGTGATTTGAGCATGTTTTTACGCTCAAATCGCTTCTAGAACACTTAAAACGCAATTTTGATGGTTCTAAGATCGTTGCTGTTCAGTTTACTAGAAAGTTATAGGTTTCTTTTGTCAACGGGTTACTTCGCTCATCTCGATAGTTTGAGCGCCGAAAACATGATTCCCGACTTGCTAAGTTCTGCAATTTCCATTTATTGGGTCTCTTTTAGGTCCGTCATTGCAGTACATTATTGCGCTCAACTCGTTCACTTTAGCACTGAAAACATCATTTTAACCTCTAAAACGTCACCCTGAGCGATTTAAAACAGCAATTTTTAGTGGGTGATTTGAGCATGTTTTCACGCTCAAATCGTTCTAGAATGGGTAAAACGCAATTTTGATGGTTCTAAGATCGTTTCTGTTAAGTTTACTAGAGAGTTTTCGGTTTCTCATGTCAACGGGTTACTTCGCTCATCTCGATAGTTTGAGCGCCGAAAACCTGATTCCCGACTTGCTAAATTCTGCAATTTCCATTTATTGTGTCTCTTTCAGGTCCGTCATTGCAGTACGTTATTGCGCTCAACTCGTTCACTTTAGCACTGAAAACATCATTTTAACCTCTAAAACGTCACCCTGAGCGATTTAAAACAGCAATTTTTAGTGGGTGATTTGAGCATGTTTTCACGCTCAAATCGTTCTAGAATGGGTAAAACGCAATTTTGATGGTTCTAAGATCGTTTCTGTTAAGTTTACTAGAGAGTTTTCGGTTTCTCATGTCAACGGGTTACTTCGCTCATCTCGATAGTTTGAGCGCCGAAAACCTGATTCCCGACTTGCTAAGTTCTGCAATTTCCATTTATTGTGTCTCTTTCAGGTCCGTCATTGCAGTACGTTATTGCGCTCAACTCGTTCACTTTAGCACAGAAAACATCATTTTAAGTTCTAAAACGTCACCCTGATCGATTTAAAACGGCAATTTTAAGTTGGTGATTTGAGCATATTTTTACGCTCAAATCACTTCTAGAACGCTTAAAACGCGATTTTGATTGTTCTAAGATCGTTTTTTTTCAGTTTACAAGCAAGTTATAGGTTTCTCATTTCAACATGTCATTTCGCTCATCCCGTAGGTTTGAGCGCCAAAAACCTGATTCTCAACTTGCTAAGTTCTGCAATTACCATTTATTAGGTCTCTTTTAGGTCGGTGATTGCAGTACATCATTGCGCTCAACTCGTTCACTTTAGCACTGAAAACATCATTTTAAGTTCTAAAACGTCACCCTGATCGATTTAAAAGGGCAATTTTAAGCTGGTTATTTGAGCATATTTTTACGCTCAAATCACTTCTAGAACGCTTAAAACGCGATTTTGATTGTTCTAAGATCGTTTCTTTTCAGTTTACAAGCAAGTTATAGGTTTCTCATTTCAACATGTCATTTCGCTCATCCCGTTGGTTTGAGCGCCAAAAACCTGATTCCCAACTTGCTAAGTTTTGCAATTACCATTTAGAAGGTCTCTTTTAGGTCCGTGATTGCAGTACATCATTGCGCTGAACTCGTTCACTTTAGCACTGAAAACATCATTTTAAGCTCTAAAACGTCACCCTGATCGATTTAAAAAAGCAACTTCTCGTTGGTGATTCAGCATGTTTTTACGTTCAAATCGCTTCCAGAGCGCTTAAAACGCGATTTTTATAGTTCTAAGATCGTTTCTGTTCAGTGTAAAAGCAAGTTATAGGTTTCTCATTTCAACATGTAATTTCGCTTATCCCGATATTTTGAGCGCCGAAAACGTGATTCCCGACTTGCTAAGTTCTGCAATTTCCATTTAGAAGGTCTCTTTTAGGTCCGTTATTGCAGTACATCATTGCACTCAACTCGTTCACTTTAGCACTGAAAATATCATTTTAAGCTCTAAAACGTCACCCTGATGGATTTAAAACGGCGATTTTAAGTTAGTGATTTGAGCATGTTTTTACGCTCAAATCGCTTCTAGAACACTTAAAACGCAATTTTGCTGGTTCTAAGATCGTTTCTTTTCAGTTTACAAGAGAGTTATAGGTTTCTCATGTCAACGGGTTACTTCGCTCATCTCGATAGTTTGAGCGCCGAAAACCTGATTCCCGACTTCCTAAGTTCTCCAATTTCCATTTATTAGGTCTCTTTTAGGTCCGTGATTGCAGTACATTATTGCGCTCAACTCGTTCACTTTAGCACTGAAAACATCATTTTAAGCTCTAAAACGTCACCCTGATCGATTTAAAACAGCAACTTTTCGTTGGTGATTTCAGCATGTTTTTACGTTCAAATCGCTTCTAGAGCGCTTAAAACGCGATTTTTATAGTTCTAAGATCGTTTCTGTTCAGTGTACAAGCAAGTTATAGGTTTCTCATTTCAACATGTCATTTCGCTTATCCCGATAATTTGAGCGCCGAAAACGTGATTCCCGACTTGCTAAGTTCTGCAATTTCCATTTAGAAGGTCTCTTTTAGGTCCGTTATTGCAGTACATCATTGCACTCAACTCGTTCACTTTAGCACTGAAAATATCATTTTAAGCTCTAAAACGTCGCCCTGATCGACATAAAACGGCGATTTTTAGTTGGTGATTTGAGCATGTTTTTACGCTCAAATCGCTTCTAGAACACTTAAAACGCAATTTTGATAGTTCTAAGATCGTTGCTGTTCAGTTTACTAGAAAGTTATAGGTTTCTTATGTCAACGGGTTACTTCGCTCATCTCGATACTTTGAGCGCCGAAAACATGATTCCCGACTTGCTAAGTTCTGCAATTTCCATTTATTGGGTCTCTTTTAGGTCCGTCATTGCAGTACATTATTGCGCTCAACTCGTTCACTTTAGCACTGAAAACATCATTTTAAGCTCTAAAACGCACCCTGAGCGATTTAAAACAGCAATTTTTAGTTGGTGATTTGAGCATGTTTTCACGCTCAAATCGTTCTAGAATGGGTAAAACGCAATTTTGATGGTTCTAAGATCGTTTCTGTTAAGTTTACTAGAGAGTTTTCGGTTTCTCATGTCAACGGGTTACTTCGCTCATCTCGATAGTTTGAGCGCCGAAAACATGATTCCCGACTTGCTAAGTTCTGCAATTTCCATTTATTGGGTCTCTTTTAGGTCCGTCATTGCAGTACATCATTGCGCTCAACTCGTTCACTTTAGCACTGAAAACATCATTTTAAGCTTTAAAACGTCACCCTGATTGATTTAAAACGGCAACTTTTAGTTGGTGATTTGAGATTATTTTTACGCTCAAATCGCTTCTAGAACGCTTAAAACGCGATTTTGATGGTTCTAAGATCGTTTCTTCTCATTTCACAAGTAAGCTCTACGTTTCTCATGTCAAGGTGTTATTTTGCTAATCTCGATGGTTTGAGAGCCGAAAATATGATTCCCGACATGCTTAGTTCTGCAATTTCAATTTAGAAGGTCTCTTTTAGGTCCGTGAATGCAGTACATCATTGCGCTCAACTCGTTCACTTTAGCACTGAAAACATCATTTTAAGCTCTAAAACGTCACCCTGATCGATTTAAAACGGCGATTTTAAGTTGGTGATTTGAGCATGTTTTCACGCTCAAATCGTTCTAGAACGGGTAAAACGCAATTTTGATGCTTCTAAGATCGTTTCTTTTCAGTTTACAAGAGAGTTATAGGTTTCTCATGTCAACGGGTTACTTCGCTCATCTCGATAATTTGAGCGCCGAAAACCTGATTCCCGACTTGCTAAGTTCTGCAATTTCCATTTATTAGGTCTCTTTTAGGTCTGTGATTGCAGTACATTATTGCGCTCAACTCGTTCACTTTAGCACTGAAAACATAATTTTAAGCTCTAAAACGTCACCCTGATCGATTTAAAACAGCAACTTTTCGTTGGTGATTTCAGCATGTTTTTACGTTCAAATCGCTTCTAGAGCGCTTAAAACGCGATTTTTATAGTTCTAAGATCGTTTCTGTTCAGTGTACAAGCAAGTTATAGGTTTCTCATTTCAACATGTCATTTCGCTTATCCCGATGGTTTGAGCGCCGAAAACGTGATTCTAGACTTGCTAAGTTCTGCAATTTCCATTTAGAAGGTCTCTTTTAGGTCCGTTATTGCAGTACATCATTGCACTCATCTCGTTCACTTTAGCACTGAAAACATCATTTTAAGCTCTAAAACGTCGCCCTGATCGACATAAAATGGCGATTTTTAGTTGGTGATTTGAGCATGTTTTTACGCTCAAATCGCTTCTAGAACACTTAAAACGCAATTTTGATGGTTCTAAGATCGTTGCTGTTCAGTTTACTAGAAAGTTATAGGTTTCTTATGTCAACGGGTTACTTCGCTCATCTCGATAGTTTGAGCGCCGAAAACATGATTCCCGACTTGCTAAGTTCTGCAATTTCCATTTATTGGGTCTCTTTTAGGTCCGTCATTGCAGTACATTATTGCGCTCAACTCGTTCACTTTAGCACTGAAAACATCATTTTAAGCTCTAAAACGTCACCCTGAGCGATTTAAAACGGCGATTTTAAGTTGGTGATTTGAGCATGTTTTCACGCTCAAATCGTTCTAGAATGGGTAAAACGCAATTTTGATGGTTCTAAGATCGTTTCTGTTAAGTTTACTAGAGAGTTTTCGGTTTCTCATGTCAACGGGTTACTTCGCTCATCTCGATAGTTTGAGCGCCGAAAACCTGATTCCCGACTTGCTAAGTTCTGCAATTTCCATTTATTGTGTCTCTTTTAGGTCCGTCATTGCAGTACGTTATTGCGCTCAACTCGTTCACTTTAGCACTGAAAACATCATTTTAAGTTCTAAAACGTCACCCTGATCGATTTAAAACGGCAATTTTAAGTTGGTGATTTGAGCGTATTTTTACGCTCAAATCACTTCTAGAACGCTTAAAACGCGATTTTGATTGTTCTAAGATCGTTTCTTTTCAGTTTACAAGCAAGTTATAGGTTTCTCATTTCAACATGTCATTTCGCTCATCCCGTAGGTTTGAGCGCCAAAAACCTGATTCCCAACTTGCTAAGTTCTGCAATTACCATTTAGAAGGTCTCTTTTAGGTCCGTGATTGCAGTACATCATTGCGTTCAACTCGTTCACTTTAGCACTGAAAACATCATTTTAAGCTCTAAAACGTCACCCTGATCGATTTAAAACGGCGATTTTAAGTTAGTGATTTGAGCATGTTTTTACGCTCAAATCGCTTCTAGAACACTTAAAACGCAATTTTGCTGGTTCTAAGATCGTTTCTTTTCAGTTTACAAGAGAGTTATAGGTTTCTCATGTCAACGGGTTACTTCGCTCATCTCGATAGTTTGAGCGCCGAAAACCTGATTCCCGACTTGCTAAGTTCTCCAATTTCCATTTATTAGGTCTCTTTTAGGTCCGTGATTGCAGTACATTATTGCGCTCAACTCGTTCACTTTAGCACTAAAAACATCATTTTAAGCTCTAAAACGTCACCCTGATCGATTTAAAAAAGCAACTTTTCGTTGGTGATTTCAGCATGTTTTTACGTTCAAATCGCTTCTAGAGCGCTTAAAACGCGATTTTTATAGTTCTAAGATCGTTTCTGTTCAGTGTACAAGCAAGTTATAGGTTTCTCATTTCAACATGTCATTTCACTTATCCCGATGGTTTGAGCGCCGAAAACGTGATTCCCGACTTTCTAAGTTCTGCAATTTCCATTTAGAAGGTCTCTTTTAGGTCCGTTATTGCAGTACATCATTGCACTCAACTCGTTCACTTTAGCACTGAAAACATCATTTTAAGCTCTAAAACGTCGCCCAGATCGACATAAAACGGCGATTTTTAGTTGGTGATTTGAGCATGTTTTTACGCTCAAATCGCTTCTAGAACACTTAAAACGCAATTTTGATGGTTCTAAGATCGTTGCTGTTCAGTTTACTAGAAAGTTATAGGTTTCTTTTGTCAACGGGTTACTTCGCTCATCTCGATAGTTTGAGCGCCGAAAACATGATTCCCGACTTGCTAAGTTCTGCAATTTCCATTTATTGGGTCTCTTTTAGGTCCGTCATTGCAGTACATTATTGCGCTCAACTCGTTCACTTTAGCACTGAAAACATCATTTTAACCTCTAAAACGTCACCCTGAGCGATTTAAAACAGCAATTTTTAGTGGGTGATTTGAGCATGTTTTCACGCTCAAATCGTTCTAGAATGGGTAAAACGCAATTTTGATGGTTCTAAGATCGTTTCTGTTAAGTTTACTAGAGAGTTTTCGGTTTCTCATGTCAACGGGTTACTTCGCTCATCTCCATAGTTTGAGCGCCGAAAACCTGATTCCCGACTTGCTAAGTTCTGCAATTTCCATTTATTGTGTCTCTTTCAGGTCCGTCATTGCAGTACGTTATTGCGCTCAACTCGTTCACTTTAGCACTGAAAACATCATTTTAACCTCTAAAACGTCACCCTGAGCGATTTAAAACAGCAATTTTTAGTGGGTGATTTGAGCATGTTTTCACGCTCAAATCGTTCTTGAATGGGTAAAACGCAATTTTGATGGTTCTAAGATCGTTTCTGTTAAGTTTACTAGAGAGTTTTCGGTTTCTCATGTCAACGGGTTACTTCGCTCATCTCGATAGTTTGAGCGCCGAAAACCTGATTCCCGACTTGCTAAGTTCTGCAATTTCCATTTATTGTGTCTCTTTCAGGTCCGTCATTGCAGTACGTTATTGCGCTCAACTCGTTCACTTTAGCACAGAAAACATCATTTTAAGTTCTAAAACGTCACCCTGATCGATTTAAAACGGCAATTTTAAGTTGGTGATTTGAGCATATTTTTACGCTCAAATCACTTCTAGAACGCTTAAAACGCGATTTTGATTGTTCTAAGATCGTTTCTTTTCAGTTTACAAGCAAGTTATAGGTTTCTCATTTCAACATGTCATTTCGCTCATCCCGTAGGTTTGAGCGCCAAAAACCTGATTCTCAACTTGCTAAGTTCTGCAATTACCATTTATTAGGTCTCTTTTAGGTCGGTGATTGCAGTACATCATTGCGCTCAACTCGTTCACTTTAGCACTGAAAACATCATTTTAAGTTCTAAAACGTCACCCTGATCGATTTAAAAGGGCAATTTTAAGCTGGTTATTTGAGCATATTTTTACGCTCAAATCACTTCTAGAACGCTTAAAACGCGATTTTGATTGTTCTAAGATCGTTTCTTTTCAGTTTACAAGCAAGTTATAGGTTTCTCATTTCAACATGTCATTTCGCTCATCCCGTTGGTTTGAGCGCCAAAAACCTGATTCCCAACTTGCTAAGTTCTGCAATTACCATTTAGAAGGTCTCTTTTAGGTCCGTGATTGCAGTACATCATTGCGCTGAACACGTTCACTTTAGCACTGAAAACATCATTTTAAGCTCTAAAACGTCACCCTGATCGATTTAAAACAGCAACTTCTCGTTGGTGATTCAGCATGTTTTTACGTTCAAATCGCTTCCAGAGCGCTTAAAACGCGATTTTTATAGTTCTAAGATCGTTTCTGTTCAGTGTAAAAGCAAGTTATAGGTTTCTCATTTCAACATGTAATTTCGCTTATCCCGATATTTTGAGCGCCGAAAACGTGATTCCCGACTTGCTAAGTTCTGCAATTTCCATTTAGAAGGTCTCTTTTAGGTCCGTTATTGCAGTACATCATTGCACTCAACTCGTTCACTTTAGCACTGAAAATATCATTTTAAGCTCTAAAACGTCGCCCTGATCGACATAAAACGGCGATTTTTAGTTGGTGATTTGAGCATGTTTTTACGCCCAAATCGCTTCTAGAACACTTAAAACGCAATTTTGATGGTTCTAAGATCGTTGCTGTTCAGTTTACTAGAAAGTTATAGGTTTCTCATGTCAACCGGTTACTTCGCTCATCTCGATAGTTTGAGCGCCGAAAACATGATTCCCGACTTGCTAAGTTCTGCAATTTCCATTTATTGGGTCTCTTTTAGGTCCGTCATTGCAGTACATTATTGCGCTCAACTCGTTCACTTTAGCACTGAAAACATAATTTTAAGCTCTAAAACGTCACCCTGATCGATTTAAAACAGCAATTTTTCGTTAGTGATTTGAGCATGTTTTTACGTTCAAATCGCTTCTAGAACGCTTAAAACGCGATTTTGATGGTTCTAAGATCGTTTCTGTTCAGTGTACAAGCAAGTTATAGGTTTCTCATTTCAACATGTCATTTCGCTCATCCCGATGGTTTGAGCGACGAAAACCTGATTCCCGACTTGCTAAGTTCTGCAATATCCATTTAGAAGGTCTCTTTTAGGTCCGTTATTGCAGTACATCATTGCACTCAACTCGTTCACTTTAGCACTGAAAATATCATTTTAAGCTCTAAAACGTCGCCCTGATCGACATAAAACGGCGATTTTTAGTTGGTGATTTGAGCATGTTTTTACGCTCAAATCGCTTCTAGAACACTTAAAACGCAATTTTGATAGTTCTAAGATCGTTGCTGTTCAGTTTACTAGAAAGTTATAGGTTTCTCATGTCAACGGGTTACTTCGCTCATCTCGATAGTTTGAGCGCAGAAAACATGATTCCTGACTTGCTAAGTTCTGCAATTTCTATTTATTAGGTCTTCTTTAGGTCCGTGAATGCAGTACATCATTACGCTCAACTCGTTCACTTTAGCACTCAAAACATCATTTTAAGCTTTAAAACGTCACCCTGATGGATTTAAAACGACGATTTTAAGTTAGTGATTTGAGCATGTTTTTACGCTCAAATCGCTTCTAGAACACTTAAAACGCAATTTTGCTGGTTCTAAGATCGTTTCTTTTCAGTTTACAAGAGAGTTATAGGTTTCTCATGTCAACGGGTTACTTCGCTCATCTCGATAGTTTGAGCGCCGAAAACCTGATTCCCGACTTGCTAAGTTCTGCAATTTCCATTTATTAGGTCTCTTTTAGGTCCGTGATTGCAGTACATTATTGCGCTCAACTCGTTCACTTTAGCACTGAAAACATCATTTTAAGCTCTAAAACGTCACCCTGATCGATTTAAAACAGCAACTTCTCGTTGGTGATTCAGCATGTTTTTATGTTCAAATCGCTTCTAGAGCGCTTAAAACGCGATTTTTATAGTTCTAAGATAGTTTCTGTTCAGTGTACAAGCAAGTTATAGGTTTCTCATTTCAACATGTCATTTCGCTTATCCCGATGGTTTGAGCGCCGAAAACGTGATTCCCGACTTGCTAAGTGCTGCAATTTCCATTTAGAAGGTCTCTTTTAGGTCCGTTATTGCAGTACATCATTGCACTCAACTCGTTCACTTTAGCACTGAAAACATCATTTTAAGCTCTAAAACGTCGCCCTGATCGACATAAAACGGCGATTTTTAGTTGGTGATTTGAGCATGTTTTTACGCTCAAATCGCTTCTAGAACACTTAAAACGCAATTTTGATGGTTCTAAGATCGTTGCTGTTCAGTTTACTAGAAAGTTATAGGTTTCTCATGTCAACCGGTTACTTCGCTCATCTCGATAGTTTGAGCGCCGAAAACATGATTCATGACTTGCTAAGTTCTGCAATTTCCATTTATTGGGTCTCTTTTAGGTCCGTCATTGCAGTACATTATTGCGCTCAACTCGTTCACTTTAGCACTGAAAACATCATTTTAAGCTCTAAAACGTCACCCTGAGCGATTTAAAACAGCAATTTTTAGTTGGTGATTTGAGCATGTTTTCACGCTCAAATCGTTCTAGAATGGGTAAAACGCAATTTTGATGGTTCTAAGATCGTTTCTGTTAAGTTTACTAGAGAGTTTTCGGTTTCTCATGTCAACGGGTTACTTCGCTCATCTCGATAGTTTGAGCGCCAAAAACCTGATTCCCGACTTCCTAAGTTCTGCAATTTCCATTTATTGTGTCTCTTTCAGGTCCGTCATTGCAGTACGTTATTGCGCTCAACTCGTTCACTTTAGCACAGAAAACATCTTAAGTTCTAAAACGTCACCCTGATCAATTTAAAACGGCAATTTTAAGTTGGTGATTTGAGCATATTTTTACGCTCAAATCACTTCTAGAACGCTTAAAACGCGATTTTGATTGTTCTAAGATCGTTTCTTTTCAGTTTACAAGCAAGTTATAGGTTTCTCATTTCAACATGTCATTTCGCTCATCCCGTTGGTTTGAGCGCCAAAAACCTGATTCCCAACTTGCTAAGTTCTGCAATTACCATTTAGAAGGTCTCTTTTAGGTCCGTGATTGCAGTTTATCATTGCGCTCAACTCGTTCACTTTAGCACTGAAAACATCATTTTAAGCTCTAAAACGTCACCCTGATGGATTTAAAACGACGATTTTAAGTTAGTGATTTGAGCATGTTTTTACACTCAAATCGCTTCTAGAACACTTAAAACGCAATTTTGCTGGTTCTAAGATCGTTTCTTTTCAGTTTACAAGAGAGTTATAGGTTTCTCATGTCAACGGGTTACTTCGCTCATCTCGATAGTTTGAGCGCCGAAAACATGATTCCCGACTTGCTAAGTTCTGCAATTTCCATTTATATGGTCTCTTTTAGGTCCGTCATTGCAGTACATTATTGCGCTCAACTCGTTCACTTTAGCACTGAAAACATCATTTTAAGCTCTAAAACGTCACCCTGAGCGATTTAAAACAGGAATTTTTAGTTGGTGATTTGAGCATGTTTTCACGCTTAAATCGTTCTAGAATGGGTAAAACGCAATTTTGATGGTTCTAAGATCGTTTCTATTAAGTTTACTAGAGAGTTTTCGGTTTCTCATGTCAACGGGTTACTTCGCTCATCTCGATAGTTTGAGCGCCGAAAACCTGATTCCCGACTTGCTAAGTTCTGCAATTTCCATTTATTGTGTCTCTTTCAGGTCCGTCATTGCAGTACGTTATTGCGCTCAACTCGTTCACTTTAGCACAGAAAACATCATTTTAAGTTCTAAAACGTCACCCTGATCGATTTAAAACGGCAATTTTAAGTTGGTGATTTGAGCGTATTTTTACGCTCAAATCACTTCTAGAACGCTTAAAACGCGATTTTGATTGTTCTAAGATCGTTTCTTTTCAGTTTACAAGCAAGTTATAGGTTTCTCATTTAAACATGTCATTTCGCTCATCCCGTAGGTTTGAGCGCCAAAAACCTGATTCCCAACTTGCTAAGTTCTGCAATTACCATTTAGAAGGTCTCTTTTAGGTCCGTGATTGCAGTACATCATTGCGTTCAACTCGTTCACTTTAGCACTGAAAACATCATTTTAAGCTCTAAAACGTCACCCTGATCGATTTAAAACGACGATTTTAAGTTAGTGATTTGAGCATGTTTTTACGCTCAAATCGCTTCTAGAACACTTAAAACGCAATTTTGCTGGTTCTAAGATCGTTTCTTTTCAGTTTACAAGAGAGTTATAGGTTTCTCATGTCAACGGGTTACTTCGCTCATCTCGATAGTTTGAGCGCCGAAAACATGATTCCCGACTTGCTAAGTTCTGCAATTTCCATTTATATGGTCTCTTTTAGGTCCGTCATTGCAGTACATTATTGCGCTCAACTCGTTCACTTTAGCACTGAAAACATCATTTTAAGCTCTAAAACGTCACCCTGAGCGATTTAAAACAGGAATTTTTAGTTGGTGATTTGAGCATGTTTTCACGCTTAAATCGTTCTAGAATGGGTAAAACGCAATTTTGATGGTTCTAAGATCGTTTCTATTAAGTTTACTAGAGAGTTTTCGGTTTCTCATGTCAACGGGTTACTTCGCTCATCTCGATAGTTTGAGCGCCGAAAACCTGATTCCCGACTTGCTAAGTTCTGCAATTTCCATTTATTGTGTCTCTTTCAGGTCCGTCATTGCAGTACGTTATTGCGCTCAACTCGTTCACTTTAGCACAGAAAACATCATTTTAAGTTCTAAAACGTCACCCTGATCGATTTAAAACGGCAATTTTAAGTTGGTGATTTGAGCGTATTTTTACGCTCAAATCACTTCTAGAACGCTTAAAACGCGATTTTGATTGTTCTAAGATCGTTTCTTTTCAGTTTACAAGCAAGTTATAGGTTTCTCATTTAAACATGTCATTTCGCTCATCCCGTAGGTTTGAGCGCCAAAAACCTGATTCCCAACTTGCTAAGTTCTGCAATTACCATTTAGAAGGTCTCTTTTAGGTCCGTGATTGCAGTACATCATTGCGCTGAACTCGTTCACTTTAGCACTGAAAACATCATTTTAAGCTCTAAAACGTCACCCTGATGGATTTAATCGGCGATTTTAAGTTAGTGATTTGAGCATGTTTTTACGCTCAAATCGCTTCTAGAACACTTAAAACGCAATTTTGCTGGTTCTAAGATCGTTTCTTTTCAGTTTACAAGAGAGTTATAGGTTTCTCATGTTAACGGGTTACTTCGCTCATCTCGATAGTTTGAGCGCAGAAAACATGATTCCCGATTTGCTAAGTTCTGCAATTTCCATTTATTAGGTCTTTTTTAGGTCCGTGAATGCAGTACATCATTACGCTAAACTCGTTTACTTTAGCACTGAAAACATAATTTAAGCTTTAAAACGTCACCCTGATTGATTTAAAACGGCAACTTTTAGTTGGTGATTTGAGCATATTTTTACGCTCAAATCGCTTCTAGAACGCTTAAAACGCGATTTTGATAGTTCTAAGATCGTTTCTTCTCATTTCACAAGTAAGCTCTACGTTTCTCATGTCAAGGTGTTATTTTGCTAATCTCGATGGTTTGAGAGCCGAAAATATGATTCCCGACATGCTTAGTTCTGCAATTTCAATTTAGAAGGTTTCTTTTAGGTCCGTGAATGCAGTACATCATTGCACTCAACTCGTTCACTTTAGCACTGAAAACATCATTTTAAGCTCTAAAACGTCGCCCTGATTGACATAAAACGGCGATTTTTAGTTGGTGATTTGAGCATGTTTTTACGCTCAAATCGCTTCTAGAACACTTAAAACGCAATTTTGATGGTTCTAAGATCGTTGCTGTTCAGTTTACAAGAGAGTTATAGGTTTCTCATGTCAACGGGTTACTTCGCTCATCTCGATAGTTTGAGCGCCGAAAACATGATTCCCGACTTGCTAAGTTCTGCAATTTCCATTTACTGGGTCTCTTTTAAGTCCGTCATTGCAGTACATCATTGCGCTCAACTCGTTCACTTTAGCACTGAAAAGATCATTTTAAGCTTTAAAACGTCACCCTGATTGATTTAAAACGGCAACTTTTAGTTGGTGATTTGAGATTATTTTTACGCTCAAATCGCTTCTAGAACGCTTAAAACACGATTTTGATGGTTCTAAGATCGTTCCTTCTCATTTCACAAGTAAGCTCTACGTTTCTCATGTCAAGGTGTTATTTTGCTAATCTCGATGGTTTGAGAGCCGAAAATATGATTCCCGACATGCTTAGTTCTGAAATTTCAATTTAGAAGGTCTCTTTTAGGTCCGTGAATGCAGTACATCATTGCGCTCAACTCGTTCACTTTAGCACTGAAAACATCATTTTAAGCTCTAAAACGTCACCCTGATCGATTTAAAACGGCGATTTTAAGTTTGTGATTTGAGCATGTTTTCACGCTCAAATCGTTCTAGAACGGGTAAAACGAAATTTTGATGCTTCTAAGATCGTTTCTTTTCAGTTTACAAGAGAGTTATAGGTTTCTCATGTCAACGGGTTACTTCGCTCATCTTGATAATTTGAGCGCCGAAAACCTGATTCCCGACTTGCTAAGTTCTGCAATTTCCATTTATATGGTCTCTTTTAGGTCCGTCATTGCAGTACATTATTGCGCTCAACTCGTTCACTTTAGCACTGAAAACATCATTTTAAGCTCTAAAACGTCACCCTGAGCGATTTAAAACAGGAATTTTTAGTTGGTGATTTGAGCATGTTTTCACGCTTAAATCGTTCTAGAATGGGTAAAACGCAATTTTGATGGTTCTAAGATCGTTTCTATTAAGTTTACTAGAGAGTTTTCGGTTTCTCATGTCAACGGGTTACTTCGCTCATCTCGATAGTTTGAGCGCCGAAAACCTGATTCCCGACTTGCTAAGTTCTGCAATTTCCATTTATTGTGTCTCTTTCAGGTCCGTCATTGCAGTACGTTATTGCGCTCAACTCGTTCACTTTAGCACAGAAAACATCATTTTAAGTTCTAAAACGTCACCCTGATCGATTTAAAACGGCAATTTTAAGTTGGTGATTTGAGCGTATTTTTACGCTCAAATCACTTCTAGAACGCTTAAAACGCGATTTTGATTGTTCTAAGATCGTTTCTTTTCAGTTTACAAGCAAGTTATAGGTTTCTCATTTAAACATGTCATTTCGCTCATCCCGTAGGTTTGAGCGCCAAAAACCTGATTCCCAACTTGCTAAGTTCTGCAATTACCATTTAGAAGGTCTCTTTTAGGTCCGTGATTGCAGTACATCATTGCGTTCAACTCGTTCACTTTAGCACTGAAAACATCATTTTAAGCTCTAAAACGTCACCCTGATCGATTTAAAACGGCGATTTTAAGTTAGTGATTTGAGCATGTTTTTACGCTCAAATCGCTTCTAGAACACTTAAAACGCAATTTTGCTGGTTCTAAGATCGTTTCTTCTCATTTCACAAGTAAGCTCTACGTTTCTCATGTCAAGGTGTTATTTTGCTAATCTCGATGGTTTGAGAGCCGAAAATATGATTCCCGACATGCTTAGTTCTGCAATTTCCATTTAGAAGGTCTCTTTTAGGTCCGTGAATGCAGTACATCATTGCGCTCAACTCGTTCACTTTAGCACTGAAAACATCTTTTTAAGCTCTAAAACGTCACCCTGATCGATTTAAAACGGCGATTTTAAGTTGGTGATTTGAGCATGTTTTCACGCTAAAATCGTTCTAGAACGGGTAAAACGCAATTTTGCTGGTTCTAAGATCGTTTCTTTTCAGTTTACAAGAGAGTTATAGGTTTCTCATGTCAACGGGTTACTTCGCTCATCTCGATAGTTTGAGCGCCGAAAACCTGAATCCCGACTTGCTAAGTTCTGCAATTTCCATTTATTAGGTCTCTTTTAGGTCCGTGATTGCAGTACATTATTGCGCTCAACTCGTTCACTTTAGCACTGAAAACATCATTTTAAGCTCTAAAACGTCACCCTGATCGATTTAAAACAGCAACTTTTCGTTGGTGATTTCAGCATGTTTTTACGTTCAAATCGCTTCTAGAGGGCTTAAAACGCGATTTTTATAGTTTTAAGATCGTTTCTGTTCAGTGTACAAGCAAGTTATAGGTTTCTCATTTCAACATGTCATCTTGCTCATCCCGATGGTTTGAGCGACGAAAACGTGATTCCCGACTTGCTAAGTTCTGCAATTTCCATTTAGAAGGTCTCTTTTAGGTCCGTTATTGCAGTACATCATTGCACTCAACTCGTTCACTTTAGCACTGAAAATATCATTTTAAGCTCTAAAACGTTGCCCTGATCGACATAAAACGGCGACTTTTAGTTGGTGATTTGAGCATGTTTTTACGCTCAAATCGCTTCTAGAACGCTTAAAACGCAATTTTGATAGTTCTAAGATCGTTGCTGTTCAGTTTACTAGAAAGTTATAGGTTTCTCATGTCAACGGGTTACTTCGCTCATCTCGATAGTTTGTACGCCGAAAACATGATTCCCGACTTGCTAAGTTCTGCAATTTCCATTTATTGGGTCTCTTTTAGGTCCGTCATTGCAGTACATTATTGCGCTCAACTCGTTCACTTTAGCACTGAAAACATCATTTTAAGCTCAAAAACGTCACCCTGATCGATTTAAAACGGCGATTTTAAGTTGGTGATTTGAGCATGTTTTCACGCTCAAATCGTTCTAGAACGGGTAAAACGCAATTTTGCTGGTTCTAAGATCGTTTCTTTTCAGTTTACAAGAGAGTTATAGGTTTCTCATGTCAACGGGTTACTTCGCTCATCTCGATAGTTTGAGCGCCGAAAACCTGATTCCCGACTTGCTAAGTTCTGCAATTTCCATTTATTAGGTCTCTTTTAGGTCCGTGATTGCAGTACATTATTGCGCTCAACTCGTTCACTTTAGCACTGAAAACATAATTTTAAGCTCTAAAACGTCACCCAGATCGATTTAAAACAGCAACTTTTCGTTGGTGATTTCAGCATGTTTTTACGTTCAAATCTTTTCTAGAGCGCTTAAAACGCGATTTTTATAGTTCTAAGATCGTTTCTGTTCAGTGTACAAGCAAGTTATAGGTTTCTCATTTCAACATGTCATTTCGCTTATCCCGATGGTTTGAGCGCCGAAAACGTGATTCCCGACTTGCTAAGTTCTGCAATTTCCATTTAGAAGGTCTCTTTTAGGTCCGTTATTGCAGTACATCATTGCACTCAACTCGTTCACTTTAGCACTGAAAACATCATTTTAAGCTCTAAAACGTCGCCCTGATTGACATAAAACGGCGATTTTTAGTTGGTGATTTGAGCATGTTTTTACGCTCAAATCGCTTCTAGAACACTTAAAACGCAATTTTGATGGTTCTAAGATCGTTGCTGTTCAGTTTACAAGAGAGTTATAGGTTTCTCATGTCAACGGGTTACTTCGCTCATCTCGATAGTTTGAGCGCCGAAAACATGATTCCCGACTTGCTAAGTTCTGCAATTTCGATTTATTGGGTCTCTTTTACGTCCGTCATTGCAGTACATCATTGCGCTCAACTCGTTCACTTTAGCACTGAAAACATCATTTTAAGCTCTAAAACGTCGCCCTGATTGATTTAAAACGGCAACTTTTAGTTGGTGATTTGAGAATATTTTTACGCTCAAATCGCTTCTAGAACGCTTAAAACGCGATTTTGATGGTTCTAAGATCGTTTCTTCTCATTTCACAAGTAAGCTCTACGTTTCTCATGTCAAGGTGTTATTTTGCTAATCTCGATGGTTTGAGAGCCGAAAATATGATTCCCGACAAGCTTAGTTCTGCAATTTCAATTTAGAAGGTCTCTTTTAGGTCCGTTATTGCATAACATCATTGCACTCAACTCGTTCACTTTAGCACTGAAAACTTCATTTTAAGCTCTAAAACGTCGCCCTGATCGACATAAAACGGCGATTTTTAGTTGGTGATTTTAGCATGTTTTTACGCTCAAATCGCTTCTAGAACACTTAAAACGCAATTTTGATGGTTCTAAGATCGTTGCTGTTCAGTTTACTAGAAAGTTATAGGTTTCTCATGTCAACGGGTTACTTCGCTCATCTCGATAGTTTGAGCGCCGAAAACATGATTCCCGACTTGCTAAGTTCTACAATTTCCATTTATTGGGTCTCTTTTAGGTCCGTCATTGCAGTACATTATTGCGCTCAACTCGTTCACTTTAGCACTGAAAACATCATTTTAAGCTCTAAAACGTCACCCTGAGCGATTTAAAACAGCAATTTTTAGTTGGTGATTTGAGCATGTTTTCACGCTCAAATCGTTCTAGAATGGGTAAAACGCAATTTTGATGGTTCTAAAATCGTTTCTGTTAAGTTTACTAGAGAGTTTTCGGTTTCTCATGGCAACGGGTTACTTCGCTCATCTCGATAGTTTGAGCGCCGAAAACCTGATTCCCGACTTGCTAAGTTCTGCAATCTCCATTTATTGTCTCTCTTTCAGGTCCGTCATTGCAGTACGTTATTGCGCTCAACTCGTTCACTTTAGCACAGAAAACATCATTTTAAGTTCTAAAACGTCACCCTGATCGATTTAAAACGGCAATTTTAAGTTGGTGATTTGAGCATATTTTTACGCTCAAATCGCTTCTAGAACACTTAAAACGCAATTTTGATGGTTCTAAGATCGTTGCTGTTCAGTGTACAAGAAAGTTATAGGTTTCTCATGTCAACGGGTTACTTCGCTCATCTCGATAGTTTGAGCGCCGAAAACATGATTCCCGACTTGTTAAGTTCTGCAATTTCAATTTATTAGGTCTTTTTTAGGTCCGTGAATACAGTACATCATTGCGCTCAACTCGTTCACTTTAGCACTGAAAACATCATTTTAAGCTTTAAAACGTCACCCTGATTGATTTAAAACGGCAACTTTTAGTTGGTGATTTGAGCATATTTTTACGCTCAAATCGCTTCTAGAACGCTTAAAACGCGATTTTGTTGGTTCTAAGATCGTTTCTGTTCTGTTTACAAGCAAGTTATAGGTTTCTGATTTCAACATGTCATTTCGCTCATCCCGATGGTTTGAGCATCGAAAACCAGATTCCCGACTTGCTAAGTTCTGCAATTTACATTTAGAATGTCTCTTTTAGGTCCCTGATTGCAGTACATCATTGCGCTCAACTCATTCACTTTAGCACTGAAAACATCATTTTAAGCTCTAAAACGTCACCCTGAGCGATTTAAAACAGGAATTTTTAGTTGGTGATTTGAGCATGTTTTCACGCTTAAATCGTTCTAGAATGGGTAAAACGCAATTTTGATGGTTCTAAGATCGTTTCTATTAAGTTTACTAGAGAGTTTTCGGTTTCTCATGTCAACGGGTTACTTCGCTCATCTCGATAGTTTGAGCGCCGAAAACCTGATTCCCGACTTGCTAAGTTCTGCAATTTCCATTTATTGTGTCTCTTTCAGGTCCGTCATTGCAGTACGTTATTGCGCTCAACTCGTTCACTTTAGCACAGAAAACATCATTTTAAGTTCTAAAACGTCACCCTGATCGATTTAAAACGGCAATTTTAAGTTGGTGATTTGAGCGTATTTTTACGCTCAAATCACTTCTAGAACGCTTAAAACGCGATTTTGATTGTTCTAAGATCGTTTCTTTTCAGTTTACAAGCAAGTTATAGGTTTCTCATTTAAACATGTCATTTCGCTCATCCCGTAGGTTTGAGCGCCAAAAACCTGATTCCCAACTTGCTAAGTTCTGCAATTACCATTTAGAAGGTCTCTTTTAGGTCCGTGATTGCAGTACATCATTGCGCTCAACTCGTTCACTTTAGCACTGAAAACATCATTTTAAGCTCTAAAACGTCACCCTGATGGATTTAATCGGCGATTTTAAGTTAGTGATTTGAGCATGTTTTTACGCTCAAATCGCTTCTAGAACACTTAAAACGCAATTTTGCTGGTTCTAAGATCGTTTCTTTTCAGTTTACAAGAGAGTTATAGGTTTCTCATGTTAACGGGTTACTTCGCTCATCTCGATAGTTTGAGCGCAGAAAACATGATTCCCGATTTGCTAAGTTCTGCAATTTCCATTTATTAGGTCTTTTTTAGGTCCGTGAATGCAGTACATCATTACGCTAAACTCGTTTACTTTAGCACTGAAAACATAATTTAAGCTTTAAAACGTCACCCTGATTGATTTAAAACGGCAACTTTTAGTTGGTGATTTGAGCATATTTTTACGCTCAAATCGCTTCTAGAACGCTTAAAACGCGATTTTGATAGTTCTAAGATCGTTTCTTCTCATTTCACAAGTAAGCTCTACGTTTCTCATGTCAAGGTGTTATTTTGCTAATCTCGATGGTTTGAGAGCCGAAAATATGATTCCCGACATGCTTAGTTCTGCAATTTCAATTTAGAAGGTTTCTTTTAGGTCCGTGAATGCAGTACATCATTGCACTCAACTCGTTCACTTTAGCACTGAAAACATCATTTTAAGCTCTAAAACGTCGCCCTGATTGACATAAAACGGCGATTTTTAGTTGGTGATTTGAGCATGTTTTTACGCTCAAATCGCTTCTAGAACACTTAAAACGCAATTTTGATGGTTCTAAGATCGTTGCTGTTCAGTTTACAAGAGAGTTATAGGTTTCTCATGTCAACGGGTTACTTCGCTCATCTCGATAGTTTGAGCGCCGAAAACATGATTCCCGACTTGCTAAGTTCTGCAATTTCCATTTACTGGGTCTCTTTTAAGTCCGTCATTGCAGTACATCATTGCGCTCAACTCGTTCACTTTAGCACTGAAAAGATCATTTTAAGCTTTAAAACGTCACCCTGATTGATTTAAAACGGCAACTTTTAGTTGGTGATTTGAGATTATTTTTACGCTCAAATCGCTTCTAGAACGCTTAAAACGCGATTTTGATGGTTCTAAGATCGTTCCTTCTCATTTCACAAGTAAGCTCTACGTTTCTCATGTCAAGGTGTTATTTTGCTAATCTCGATGGTTTGAGAGCCGAAAATATGATTCCCGACATGCTTAGTTCTGAAATTTCAATTTAGAAGGTCTCTTTTAGGTCCGTGAATGCAGTACATCATTGCGCTCAACTCGTTCACTTTAGCACTGAAAACATCATTTTAAGCTCTAAAACGTCACCCTGATCGATTTAAAACGGCGATTTTAAGTTTGTGATTTGAGCATGTTTTCACGCTCAAATCGTTCTAGAACGGGTAAAACGAAATTTTGATGCTTCTAAGATCGTTTCTTTTCAGTTTACAAGAGAGTTATAGGTTTCTCATGTCAACGGGTTACTTCGCTCATCTTGATAATTTGAGCGCCGAAAACCTGATTCCCGACTTGCTAAGTTCTGCAATTTCCATTTATATGGTCTCTTTTAGGTCCGTCATTGCAGTACATTATTGCGCTCAACTCGTTCACTTTAGCACTGAAAACATCATTTTAAGCTCTAAAACGTCACCCTGAGCGATTTAAAACAGGAATTTTTAGTTGGTGATTTGAGCATGTTTTCACGCTTAAATCGTTCTAGAATGGGTAAAACGCAATTTTGATGGTTCTAAGATCGTTTCTATTAAGTTTACTAGAGAGTTTTCGGTTTCTCATGTCAACGGGTTACTTCGCTCATCTCGATAGTTTGAGCGCCGAAAACCTGATTCCCGACTTGCTAAGTTCTGCAATTTCCATTTATTGTGTCTCTTTCAGGTCCGTCATTGCAGTACGTTATTGCGCTCAACTCGTTCACTTTAGCACAGAAAACATCATTTTAAGTTCTAAAACGTCACCCTGATCGATTTAAAACGGCAATTTTAAGTTGGTGATTTGAGCGTATTTTTACGCTCAAATCACTTCTAGAACGCTTAAAACGCGATTTTGATTGTTCTAAGATCGTTTCTTTTCAGTTTACAAGCAAGTTATAGGTTTCTCATTTAAACATGTCATTTTGCTCATCCCGTAGGTTTGAGCGCCAAAAACCTGATTCCCAACTTGCTAAGTTCTGCAATTACCATTTAGAAGGTCTCTTTTAGGTCCGTGATTGCAGTACATCATTGCGTTCAACTCGTTCACTTTAGCACTGAAAACATCATTTTAAGCTCTAAAACGTCACCCTGATCGATTTAAAACGGCGATTTTAAGTTAGTGATTTGAGCATGTTTTTACGCTCAAATCGCTTCTAGAACACTTAAAACGCAATTTTGCTGGTTCTAAGATCGTTTCTTTTCAGTTTACAAGAGAGTTATAGGTTTCTCATGTCAACGGGTTACTTCGCTCATCTCGATAGTTTGAGCGCCGAAAACCTGATTCCCGACTTGCTAAGTTCTCCAATTTCCATTTATTAGGTCTCTTTTAGGTCCGTGATTGCAGTACATTATTGCGCTCAACTCGTTCACTTTAGCACTGAAAACATCATTTTAAGCTCTAAAACGTCACCCTGATCGATTTAAAAAAGCAACTTTTCGTTGGTGATTTCAGCATGTTTTTACGTTCAAATCGCTTCTAGAGCGCTTAAAACGCGATTTTTATAGTTCTAAGATCGTTTCTGTTCAGTGTACAAGCAAGTTATAGGTTTCTCATTTCAACATGTCATTTCGCTTATCCCGATGGTTTGAGCGCCGAAAACGTGATTCCCGACTTGCTAAGTTCTGCAATTTCCATTTAGAAGGTCTCTTTTAGGTCCGTGATTGCAGTACATCATTGCGCTCAACTCGTTCACTTTAGCACTGAAAACATCATTTTAAGCTGTAAAACGTCACCCTGATGGATTTAAAACGACGATTTTAAGTTAGTGATTTGAGCATGTTTTTACGCTCAAATCGCTTCTAGAACACTTAAAACGCAATTTTGCTGGTTCTAAGATCGTTTCTTTTCAGTTTACAAGAGAGTTATAGGTTTCTCATGTCAACGGGTTACTTCGCTCATCTCGATAGTTTGAGCGCCGAAAACATGATTCCCGACTTGCTAAGTTCTGCAATTTCCATTTATATGGTCTCTTTTAGGTCCGTCATTGCAGTACATTATTGCGCTCAACTCGTTCACTTTAGCACTGAAAACATCATTTTAAGCTCTAAAACGTCACCCTGAGCGATTTAAAACAGGAATTTTTAGTTGGTGATTTGAGCATGTTTTCACGCTTAAATCGTTCTAGAATGGGTAAAACGCAATTTTGATGGTTCTAAGATCGTTTCTATTAAGTTTACTAGAGAGTTTTCGGTTTCTCATGTCAACGGGTTACTTCGCTCATCTCGATAGTTTGAGCGCCGAAAACCTGATTCCCGACTTGCTAAGTTCTGCAATTTCCATTTATTGTGTCTCTTTCAGGTCCGTCATTGCAGTACGTTATTGCGCTCAACTCGTTCACTTTAGCACAGAAAACATCATTTTAAGTTCTAAAACGTCACCCTGATCGATTTAAAACGGCAATTTTAAGTTGGTGATTTGAGCGTATTTTTACGCTCAAATCACTTCTAGAACGCTTAAAACGCGATTTTGATTGTTCTAAGATCGTTTCTTTTCAGTTTACAAGCAAGTTATAGGTTTCTCATTTAAACATGTCATTTCGCTCATCCCGTAGGTTTGAGCGCCAAAAACCTGATTCCCAACTTGCTAAGTTCTGCAATTACCATTTAGAAGGTCTCTTTTAGGTCCGTGATTGCAGTACATCATTGCGCTCAACTCGTTCACTTTAGCACTGAAAACATCATTTTAAGCTCTAAAACGTCACCCTGATGGATTTAATCGGCGATTTTAAGTTAGTGATTTGAGCATGTTTTTACGCTCAAATCGCTTCTAGAACACTTAAAACGCAATTTTGCTGGTTCTAAGATCGTTTCTTTTCAGTTTACAAGAGAGTTATAGGTTTCTCATGTTAACGGGTTACTTCGCTCATCTCGATAGTTTGGGCGCCGAAAACCTGATTCCCGACTTGCTAAGTTCTGCAATTTCCATTTATTAGGTCTCTTTTAGGTCCGTGATTGCAGTACATTATTGCGCTCAACTCGTTCACTTTAGCACTGAAAACATAATTTTAAGCTCTAAAACGTCACCCTGATCGATTTAAAACAGCAACTTTTCGTTGGTGATTTCAGCATGTTTTTACGTTCAAGTCGCTTCTAGAGCGCTTAAAACGCGATTTTTATACTTCTAAGATCGTTTCTGTTCAGTGTAGAAGCAAGTTATAGGTTTCTCATTTCAACATGTCATTTCGCTTATCCCGATGGTTTGAGCGCCGAAAACGTGATTCCCGACTTGCTAAGTTCTGCAATTTCCACTTAGAAGGTCTCTTTTAGGTCCGTTATTGCAGTACATCATTGCACTCAACTCGTTCACTTTAGCACTGAAAACATCATTTTAAGCTCTAAAACGTCGCCCTGATTGACATAAAACGGCGATTTTTAGTTGGTGATTTGAGCATATTTTTACGCTCAAATCGCTTCTAGAACACTTAAAACGCAATTTTGATGGTTCTAAGATCGTTGCTTTTCAGTTTACAAGAGAGTTATAGGTTTCTCATGTCAACGGGTTACTTCGCTCATCTCGATAGTTTGAGCGCAGAAAACATGATTCCCGATTTGCTAAGTTCTGCAATTTCCATTTATTAGGTCTTTTTTAGGTCCGTGAATGCAGTACATCATTACGCTCAACTCGTTTACTTTAGCACTGAAAACATAATTTAAGCTTTAAAACGTCACCCTGATTGATTTAAAACGGCAACTTTTAGTTGGTGATTTGAGCATATTTTTACGCTCAAATCGCTTCTAGAACGCTTAAAACGCGATTTTGATAGTTCTAAGATCGTTTCTTCTCATTTCACAAGTAAGCTCTACGTTTCTCATGTCAAGGTGTTATTTTGCTAATCTCGATGGTTTGAGAGCCGAAAATATGATTCCCGACATGCTTAGTTCTGCAATTTCAATTTAGAAGGTTTCTTTTAGGTCCGTGAATGCAGTACATCATTGCACTCAACTCGTTCACTTTAGCACTGAAAACATCATTTTAAGCTCTAAAACGTCGCCCTGATTGACATAAAACGGCGATTTTTAGTTGGTGATTTGAGCATGTTTTTACGTTCAAATCGCTTCTAGAACACTTAAAACGCAATTTTGATGGTTCTAAGATCGTTGCTGTTCAGTTTACAAGAGAGTTATAGGTTTCTCATGTCAACGGGTTACTTCGCTCATCTCGATAGTTTGAGCGCCGAAAACATGATTCCCGACTTGCTAAGTTCTGCAATTTCCATTTACTGGGTCTCTTTTAAGTCCGTCATTGCAGTACATCATTGCGCTCAACTCGTTCACTTTAGCACTGAAAAGATCATTTTAAGCTTTAAAACGTCACCCTGATTGATTTAAAACGGCAACTTTTAGTTGGTGATTTGAGATTATTTTTACGCTCAAATCGCTTCTAGAACGCTTAAAACGCGATTTTGATGGTTCTAAGATCGTTCCTTCTCATTTCACAAGTAAGCTCTACGTTTCTCATGTCAAGGTGTTATTTTGCTAATCTCGATGGTTTGAGAGCCGAAAATATGATTCCCGACATGCTTAGTTCTAAATTTCAATTTAGAAGGTCTCTTTTAGGTCCGTGAATGCAGTACATCATTGCGCTCAACTCGTTCACTTTAGCACTGAAAACATCATTTTAAGCTCTAAAACGTCACCCTGATCGATTTAAAACGGCGATTTTAAGTTTGTGATTTGAGCATGTTTTCACGCTCAAATCGTTCTAGAACGGGTAAAACGAAATTTTGATGCTTCTAAGATCGTTTCTTTTCAGTTTACAAGAGAGTTATAGGTTTCTCATGTCAACGGGTTACTTCGCTCATCTTGATAATTTGAGCGCCGAAAACCTGATTCCCGACTTGCTAAGTTCTGCAATTTCCATTTATATGGTCTCTTTTAGGTCCGTCATTGCAGTACATTATTGCGCTCAACTCGTTCACTTTAGCACTGAAAACATCATTTTAAGCTCTAAAACGTCACCCTGAGCGATTTAAAACAGGAATTTTTAGTTGGTGATTTGAGCATGTTTTCACGCTTAAATCGTTCTAGAATGGGTAAAACGCAATTTTGATGGTTCTAAGATCGTTTCTATTAAGTTTACTAGAGAGTTTTCGGTTTCTCATGTCAACGGGTTACTTCGCTCATCTCGATAGTTTGAGCGCCGAAAACCTGATTCCCGACTTGCTAAGTTCTGCAATTTCCATTTATTGTGTCTCTTTCAGGTCCGTCATTGCAGTACGTTATTGCGCTCAACTCGTTCACTTTAGCACAGAAAACATCATTTTAAGTTCTAAAACGTCACCCTGATCGATTTAAAACGGCAATTTTAAGTTGGTGATTTGAGCGTATTTTTACGCTCAAATCACTTCTAGAACGCTTAAAACGCGATTTTGATTGTTCTAAGATCGTTTCTTTTCAGTTTACAAGCAAGTTATAGGTTTCTCATTTAAACATGTCATTTCGCTCATCCCGTAGGTTTGAGCGCCAAAAACCTGATTCCCAACTTGCTAAGTTCTGCAATTACCATTTAGAAGGTCTCTTTTAGGTCCGTGATTGCAGTACATCATTGCGTTCAACTCGTTCACTTTAGCACTGAAAACATCATTTTAAGCTCTAAAACGTCACCCTGATCGATTTAAAACGGCGATTTTAAGTTAGTGATTTGAGCATGTTTTTACGCTCAAATCGCTTCTAGAACACTTAAAACGCAATTTTGCTGGTTCTAAGATCGTTTCTTTTCAGTTTACAAGAGAGTTATAGGTTTCTCATGTCAACGGGTTACTTCGCTCATCTCGATAGTTTGAGCGCCGAAAACCTGATTCCCGACTTGCTAAGTTCTCCAATTTCCATTTATTAGGTCTCTTTTAGGTCCGTGATTGCAGTACATTATTGCGCTCAACTCGTTCACTTTAGCACTGAAAACATCATTTTAAGCTCTAAAACGTCACCCTGATCGATTTAAAAAAGCAACTTTTCGTTGGTGATTTCAGCATGTTTTTACGTTCAAATCGCTTCTAGAGCGCTTAAAACGCGATTTTTATAGTTCTAAGATCGTTTCTGTTCAGTGTACAAGCAAGTTATAGGTTTCTCATTTCAACATGTCATTTCGCTTATCCCGATGGTTTGAGCGCCGAAAACGTGATTCCCGACTTGCTAAGTTCTGCAATTTCCATTTAGAAGGTCTCTTTTAGGTCCGTGATTGCAGTACATCATTGCGCTCAACTCGTTCACTTTAGCACTGAAAACATCATTTTAAGCTCTAAAACGTCACCCTGATGGATTTAAAACGACGATTTTAAGTTAGTGATTTGAGCATGTTTTTACGCTCAAATCGCTTCTAGAACACTTAAAACGCAATTTTGCTGGTTCTAAGATCGTTTCTTTTCAGTTTACAAGAGAGTTATAGGTTTCTCATGTCAACGGGTTACTTCGCTCATCTCGATAGTTTGAGCGCCGAAAACATGATTCCCGACTTGCTAAGTTCTGCAATTTCCATTTATATGGTCTCTTTTAGGTCCGTCATTGCAGTACATTATTGCGCTCAACTCGTTCACTTTAGCACTGAAAACATCATTTTAAGCTCTAAAACGTCACCCTGAGCGATTTAAAACAGGAATTTTTAGTTGGTGATTTGAGCATGTTTTCACGCTTAAATCGTTCTAGAATGGGTAAAACGCAATTTTGATGGTTCTAAGATCGTTTCTATTAAGTTTACTAGAGAGTTTTCGGTTTCTCATGTCAACGGGTTACTTCGCTCATCTCGATAGTTTGAGCGCCGAAAACCTGATT
The DNA here is from genome assembly GCA_963855995.1 of Muricea muricata. Taxonomy (NCBI): domain Eukaryota; kingdom Metazoa; phylum Cnidaria; class Anthozoa; order Malacalcyonacea; family Plexauridae; genus Muricea; species Muricea muricata. The sequence continues at coordinate 30,013,233 of OY979718.1, read as the reverse complement.
CCCGACTTGCTAAGTTCTGCAATTTCCATTTATTGTGTCTCTTTCAGGTCCGTCATTGCAGTACGTTATTGCGCTCAACTCGTTCACTTTAGCACAGAAAACATCATTTTAAGTTCTAAAACGTCACCCTGATCGATTTAAAACGGCAATTTTAAGTTGGTGATTTGAGCGTATTTTTACGCTCAAATCACTTCTAGAACGCTTAAAACGCGATTTTGATTGTTCTAAGATCGTTTCTTTTCAGTTTACAAGAGAGTTATAGGTTTCTCATGTCAACGGGTTACTTCGCTCATCTCGATAGTTTGAGCGCAGAAAACATGATTCCCGATTTGCTAAGTTCTGCAATTTCCATTTATTAGGTCTTTTTTAGGTCCGTGAATGCAGTACATCATTACGCTGAACTCGTTTACTTTAGCACTGAAAACATAATTTTAAGCTTTAAAACGTCACCCTGATTGATTTAAAACGGCAACTTTTAGTTGGTGATTTGAGCATATTTTTACGCTCAAATCGCTTCTAGAACGCTTAAAACGCGATTTTGATAGTTCTAAGATCGCTTCCTCTCATTTCACAAGTAAGCTCTACGTTTCTCATGTCAAGGTGTTATTTTGCTAATCTCGATGGTTTGAGAGCCGAAAATATGATTCCCGACATGCTTAGTTCTGCAATTTCAATTTAGAAGGTCTCTTTTAGGTCCGTGAATGCAGTACATCATTCCACTCAACTCGTTCACTTTAGCACTGAAAACATCATTTTAAGCTCTAAAACGTCGCCCTGATTGACATAAAACGGCGATTTTTAGTTGGTGATTTGAGCATGTTTTTACGCTCAAATCGCTTCTAGAACACTTAAAACGCAATTTTGATGGTTCTAAGATCGTTGCTGTTCAGTTTACAAGAGAGTTATAGGTTTCTCATGTCAACGGGTTACTTCGCTCATCTCAATAGTTTGAGCGCCGAAAACATGATTCCCGACTTGCTAAGTTCTGCAATTTCCATTTACTGGGTCTCTTTTAAGTCCGTCATTGCAGTACATCATTGCGCTCAACTCGTTCACTTTAGCACTGAAAACATCATTTTAAGCTTTAAAACGTCACCCTGATTGATTTAAAACGGCAACTTTTAGTTGGTGATTTGAGATTATTTTTACGCTCAAATCGCTTCTAGAACGCTTAAAACGCGATTTTGATGGTTCTAAGATCGTTTCTTCTCATTTCACAAGTAAGCTCTACGTTTCTCATGTCAAGGTGTTATTTTGCTAATCTCGATGGTTTGAGAGCCGAATATATGATTCCCGACATGCTTAGTTCTGCAATTTCAATTTAGAAGGTCTCTTTTAGGTCCGTGAATGCAGTACATCATTGCGCTCAACTCGTTCACTTTAGCACTGAAAACATCATTTTAAGCTCTAAAACGTCACCCTGATCGATTTAAAACGGCGATTTTAAGTTTGTGATTTGAGCATGTTTTCACGCTCAAATCGTTCTAGAACGGGTAAAACGAAATTTTGATGCTTCTAAGATCGTTTCTTTTCAGTTTACAAGAGAGTTATAGGTTTCTCATGTCAACGGGTTACTTCGCTCATCTCGATAATTTGAGCGCCGAAAACCTGATTCCCGACTTGCTAAGTTCTGCAATTTCCATTTATTAGGTCTCTTTTAGGTCCGTGATTGCAGTACATTATTGCGCTCAACTCGTTCACTTTAGCACTGAAAACATCATTTTAAGCTCTAAAACGTCACCCTGATCGATTTAAAACAGCAACTTTTCGTTGGTGATTTCAGCATGTTTTTACGTTCAAATCGCTTCTAGAGCGCTTAAAACGCGATTTTTATAGTTCTAAGATCGTTTCTGTTCAGTGTACAAGCAAGTTATAGGTTTTTCATTTCAACATGTCATTTCGCTTATCCCGATGGTTTGAGCGCCGAAAACGTGATTCCCGACTTGCTAAGTTCTGCAATTTCCATTTAGAAGGTCTCTTTTAGGTCCGTTATTGCAGTACATCATTGCACTCAACTCGTTCACTTTAGCACTGAAAACATCATTTTAAGCTCTAAAACGTCGCCCTGATCGACATAAAACGGCGATTTTTAGTTGGTGATTTGAGCATGTTTTTACGCTCAAATCGCTTCTAGAACACTTAAAACGCAATTTTGATGGTTCTAAGATCGTTGCTGTTCAGTTTACTAGAAAGTTATAGGTTTCTTATGTCAACGGGTTACTTCGCTCATCTCGATAGTTTGAGCGCCGAAAACATGATTCCCGACTTGCTAAGTTCTGCAATTTCCATTTATTGGGTCTCTTTTAGGTCCGTCATTGCAGTACATTATTGCGCTCAACTCGTTCACTTTACCACTGAAAACATCATTTTAAGCTCTAAAACGTCACCCTGAGCGATTTAAAACAGCAATTTTTAGTTGGTGATTTGAGCATGTTTTCACGCTCAAATCGTTCTAGAATGGGTAAAACGCAATTTTGATGGTTCTAAGATCGTTTCTGTTAAGTTTACTAGAGAGTTTTCGGTTTCTCATGTCAACGGGTTACTTCGCTCATCTCGATAGTTTGAGCGCCGAAAACCTGATTCCCGACTTGCTAAGTTCTGCAATTTCCATTTATTGTGTCTCTTTCAGGTCCGTCATTGCAGTACGTTATTGCGCTCAACTCGTTCACTTTAGCACAGAAAACATCATTTTAAGTTCTAAAACGTCACCCTGATCGATTTAAAACGGCAATTTTAAGTTGGTGATTTGAGCGTATTTTTACGCTCAAATCACTTCTAGAACGCTTAAAACGCGATTTTGATTGTTCTAAGATCGTTTCTTTTCAGTTTACAAGCAAGTTATAGGTTTCTCATTTCAACATGTCATTTCGCTCATCCCGTAGGTTTGAGCGCCAAAAACCTGATTCCCAACTTGCTAAGTTCTGCAATTACCATTTAGAAGGTCTCTTTTAGGTCCGTGATTGCAGTACATCATTGCGTTCAACTCGTTCACTTTAGCACTGAAAACATCATTTTAAGCTCTAAAACGTCACCCTGATCGATTTAAAACGGCGATTTTAAGTTGGTGATTTGAGCATGTTTTCACGCTCAAATCGTTCTAGAACGGGTAAAACGCAATTTTGATGCTTCTAAGATCGTTTCTTTTCAGTTTACAAGAGAGTTATAGGTTTCTCATGTCAACGGGTTACTTCGCTCATCTCGATAATTTGAGCGCCGAAAACCTGATTCCCGACTTGCTAAGTTCTGCAATTTCCATTTATTAGGTCTCTTTTAGGTCCGTGATTGCAGTACATTATTGCGCTCAACTCGTTCACTTTAGCACTGAAAACATAATTTTAAGCTCTAAAACGTCACCCTGATCGATTTAAAACAGCAACTTTTCGTTGGTGATTTCAGCATGTTTTTACGTTCAAATCGCTTCTAGAGCGCTTAAAACGCGATTTTTATAGTTCTAAGATCGTTTCTGTTCAGTGTACAAGCAAGTTATAGGTTTTTCATTTCAACATGTCATTTCGCTTATCCCGATGGTTTGAGCGCCGAAAACGTGATTCCCGACTTGCTAAGTTCTGCAATTTCCATTTAGAAGGTCTCTTTTAGGTCCGTTATTGCAGTACATCATTGCACTCAACTCGTTCACTTTAGCACTGAAAACATCATTTTAAGCTCTAAAACGTCGCCCTGATCGACATAAAACGGCGATTTTTAGTTGGTGATTTGAGCATGTTTTTACGCTCAAATCGCTTCTAGAACACTTAAAACGCAATTTTGGTGGTTCTAAGATCGTTGCTGTTCAGTTTACTAGAAAGTTATAGGTTTCTTATGTCAACGGGTTACTTCGCTCATCTCGATAGTTTGACCGCCGAAAACATGATTCCCGACTTGCTAAGTTCTGCAATTTCCATTTATTGGGTCTCTTTTAGGTCCGTCATTGCAGTACATTATTGCGCTCAACTCGTTCACTTTAGCACTGAAAACATCACTTTAAGCTCTAAAACGTCACCCTGAGCGATTTAAAACAGCAATTTTTAGTTGGTGATTTGAGCATGTTTTCACGCTCAAATCGTTCTAGAATGGGTAAAACGCAATTTTGATGGTTCTAAGATCGTTTCTGTTAAGTTTACTAGAGAGTTTTCGGTTTCTCATGTCAACGGGTTACTTCGCTCATCTCGATAGTTTGAGCGCCGAAAACATGATTCCCGACTTGCTAAGTTCTGCAATTTCCATTTATTGGGTCTCTTTTAGGTCCGTCATTGCAGTACATCATTGCGCTCAACTCGTTCACTTTAGCACTGAAAACATCATTTTAAGCTTTAAAACGTCACCCTGATTGATTTAAAACGGCAACTTTTAGTTGGTGATTTGAGATTATTTTTACGCTCAAATCGCTTCTAGAACGCTTAAAACGCGATTTTGATGGTTCTAAGATCGTTTCTTCTCATTTCACAAGTAAGCTCTACGTTTCTCATGTCAAGGTGTTATTTTGCTAATCTCGATGGTTTGAGAGCCGAAAATATGATTCCCGACATGCTTAGTTCTGCAATTTCAATTTAGAAGGTCTCTTTTAGGTCCGTGAATGCAGTACATCATTGCGCTCAACTCGTTCACTTTAGCACTGAAAACATCATTTTAAGCTCTAAAACGTCACCCTGATCGATTTAAAACGGCGATTTTAAGTTGGTGATTTGAGCATGTTTTCACGCTCAAATCGTTCTAGAACGGGTAAAACGCAATTTTGATGCTTCTAAGATCGTTTCTTTTCAGTTTACAAGAGAGTTATAGGTTTCTCATGTCAACGGGTTACTTCGCTCATCTCGATAATTTGAGCGCCTAAAACCTGATTCCCGACTTGCTAAGTTCTGCAATTTCCATTTATTACGTCTCTTTTAGGTCTGTGATTGCAGTACATTATTGCGCTCAACTCGTTCACTTTAGCACTGAAAACATCATTTTAAGCTCTAAAACGTCACCCTGATCGATTTAAAACAGCAACTTTTCGTTGGTGATTTCAGCATGTTTTTACGTTCAAATCGCTTCTAGAGCGCTTAAAACGCGATTTTTATAGTTCTAAGATCGTTTCTGTTCAGTGTACAAGCAAGTTATAGGTTTCTCATTTCAACATGTCATTTCGCTTATCCCGATGGTTTGAGCGCCGAAAACGTGATTCTAGACTTGCTAAGTTCTGCAATTTCCATTTAGAAGGTCTCTTTTAGGTCCGTTATTGCAGTACATCATTGCACTCAACTCGTTCACTTTAGCACTGAAAACATCATTTTAAGCTCTAAAACGTCGCCCTGATCGACATAAAATGGCGATTTTTAGTTGGTGATTTGAGCATGTTTTTACGCTCAAATCGCTTCTAGAACACTTAAAACGCAATTTTGATGGTTCTAAGATCGTTGCTGTTCAGTTTACTAGAAAGTTTTAGGTTTCTTATGTCAACGGGTTACTTCGCTCATCTCGATAGTTTGAGCGCCGAAAACATGATTCCCGACTTGCTAAGTTCTGCAATTTCCATTTATTGGGTCTCTTTTAGGTCCGTCATTGCAGTACATTATTGCGCTCAACTCGTTCACTTTAGCACTGAAAACATCATTTTAAGCTCTAAAACTTCACCCTGAGCGATTTAAAACAGCAATTTTTAGTTGGTGATTTGAGCATGTTTTCACGCTCAAATCGTTCTAGAATGGGTAAAACGCAATTTTGATGGTTCTAAGATCGTTTCTGTTAAGTTTACTAGAGAGTTTTCGGTTTCTCATGTCAACGGGTTACTTCGCTCATCTCGATAGTTTGAGCGCCGAAAACCTGATTCCCGACTTCCTAAGTTCTGCAATTTCCATTTATTGTGTCTCTTTCAGGTCCGTCATTGCAGTACGTTATTGCGCTCAACTCGTTCACTTTAGCACAGAAAACATCATTTTAAGTTCTAAAACGTCACCCTGATCGATTTAAAACGGCAATTTTAAGTTGGTGATTTGAGCGTATTTTTACGCTCAAATCACTTCTAGAACGCTTAAAACGCGATTTTGATTGTTCTAAGATCGTTTCTTTTCACTTTACAAGCAAGTTAAAGGTTTCTCATTTCAACATGTCATTTCGCTCATCCCGTAGGTTTGAGCGCCAAAAACCTGATTCATAACTTGCTAAGTTCTGCAATTACCATTTAGAAGGTCTCTTTTAGGTCCGTGATTGCAGTACATCATTGCCTTCAACTCGTTCACTTTAGCATTGAAAACATCATTTTAAGCTCTAAAACGTCACCCTGATCGATTTAAATCGGCGATTTTAAGTTAGTGATTTGAGCATGTTTTTACGCTCAAATCGCTTCTAGAACACTTAAAACGCAATTTTGCTAGTTCTAAGATCGTTTCTTTTCAGTTTACAAGAGAGTTATAGGTTTCTCATGTCAACGGGTTACTTCGCTCATCTCGATAGTTTGAGCGCCGAAAACCTGATTCCCGACTTGCTAAGTTCTCCAATTTCCATTTATTAGGTCTCTTTTAGGTCCGTGATTGCAGTACATTATTGCGCTCAACTCGTTCACTTTAGCACTGAAAACATCACTTTAAGCTCTAAAACGTAACCCTGATCGATTTAAAAAAGCAACTTTTCGTTGGTGATTTCAGCAGGTTTTTACGTTCAAATCGCTTCTAGAGCGCTTAAAACGCGATTTTTATAGTTCTAAGATCGTTTCTGTTCAGTGTACAAGCAAGTTATAGGTTTCTCATTTCAACATGTCATTTCACTTATCCCGATGGTTTGAGCGCCGAAAACGTGATTCCCGACTTGCTAAGTTCTGCAATTTCCATTTAGAAGGTCTCTTTTAGGTCCGTTATTGCAGTACATCATTGCACTCAACTCGTTCACTTTAGCACTGAAAACATCATTTTAAGCTCTAAAACGTCGCCCTGATCGACATAAAACGGCGATTTTTAGTTGGTGATTTGAGCATGTTTTTACGCTCAAATCGCTTCTAGAACACTTAAAACGCAATTTTGATGGTTCTAAGATCGTTGCTGTTCAGTTTACTAGAAAGTTATAGGTTTCTTTTGTCAACGGGTTACTTCGCTCATCTCGATAGTTTGAGCGCCGAAAACATGATTCCCGACTTGCTAAGTTCTGCAATTTCCATTTATTGGGTCTCTTTTAGGTCCGTCATTGCAGTACATTATTGCGCTCAACTCGTTCACTTTAGCACTGAAAACATCATTTTAACCTCTAAAACGTCACCCTGAGCGATTTAAAACAGCAATTTTTAGTGGGTGATTTGAGCATGTTTTCACGCTCAAATCGTTCTAGAATGGGTAAAACGCAATTTTGATGGTTCTAAGATCGTTTCTGTTAAGTTTACTAGAGAGTTTTCGGTTTCTCATGTCAACGGGTTACTTCGCTCATCTCGATAGTTTGAGCGCCGAAAACCTGATTCCCGACTTGCTAAGTTCTGCAATTTCCATTTATTGTGTCTCTTTCAGGTCCGTCATTGCAGTACGTTATTGCGCTCAACTCGTTCACTTTAGCACAGAAAACATCATTTTAAGTTCTAAAACGTCACCCTGATCGATTTAAAACGGCAATTTTAAGTTGGTGATTTGAGCATATTTTTACGCTCAAATCACTTCTAGAACGCTTAAAACGCGATTTTGATTGTTCTAAGATCGTTTCTTTTCAGTTTACAAGCAAGTTATAGGTTTCTCATTTCAACATGTCATTTCGCTCATCCCGTAGGTTTGAGCGCCTAAAACATGATTCTCAACTTGCTAAGTTCTGCAATTACCATTTATTAGGTCTCTTTTAGGTCCGTGATTGCAGTACATCATTGCGCTCAACTCGTTCACTTTAGCACTGAAAACATCATTTTAAGTTCTAAAACGTCACCCTGATCGATTTGAAAGGGCAATTTTAAGTTGGTGATTTGAGCGTATTTTTACGCTCAAATCACTTCTAGAACGCTTAAAACGCGATTTTGATTGTTCTAAGATCGTTTCTTTTCAGTTTACAAGCAAGTTATAGGTTTCTCATTTCAACATGTCATTTCGCTCATCCCGTTGGTTTGAGCGCCAAAAACCTGATTCCCAACTTGCTAAGTTCTGCAATTACCATTTAGAAGGTCTCTTTTAGGTCCGTGATTGCAGTACATCATTGCGCTGAACTCGTTCACTTTAGCACTGAAAACATCATTTTAAGCTCTAAAACGTCACCCTGATCGATTTAAAACAGCAACTTCTCGTTGGTGATTCAGCATGTTTTTACGTTCAAATCGCTTCTAGAGCGCTTAAAACGCGATTTTTATAGTTCTAAGATCGTTTCTGTTCAGTGTAAAAGCAAGTTATAGGTTTCTCATTTCAACATGTAATTTCGCTTATCCCGATATTTTGAGCGCCGAAAACGTGATTCCCGACTTGCTAAGTTCTGCAATTTCCATTTAGAAGGTCTCTTTTAGGTCCGTTATTGCAGTACATCATTGCACTCAACTCGTTCACTTTAGCACTGAAAATATCATTTTAAGCTCTAAAACGTCGCCCTGATCGACATAAAACGGCGATTTTTAGTTGGTGATTTGAGCATGTTTTTACGCTCAAATCGCTTCTAGAACACTTAAAACGCAATTTTGATGGTTCTAAGATCGTTGCTGTTCAGTTTACTAGAAAGTTATAGGTTTCTCATGTCAACGGGTTACTTCGCTCATCTCGATAGTTTGAGCGCCGAAAACATGATTCCCGACTTGCTAAGTTCTGCAATTTCCATTTATTGGGTCTCTTTTAGGTCCGTCATTGCAGTACATTATTGCGCTCAACTCGTTCACTTTAGCACTGAAAACATCATTTTAGGCTCTAAAACGTCACCCTGAGCGATTTGAAACAGCAATTTTTAGTTGGTGATTTGAGCATGTTTTCACGCTCAAATCGTTCTAAAATGGGTAAAACGCAATTTTGATGGTTCTAAGATCGTTTCTGTTAAGTTTACTAGAGAGTTTTCGGTTTCTCATTTCAACATGTCATTTCGCTTATCGCGATATTTTGAGCGCCGAAAACGTGATTCCCGACTTGCTAAGTTCTGCAATTTCCATTTAGAAGATCTCCTTTAGGTCCGTTATTGCAGTACATCATTGCACTTAACTCGTTCACTTTAGCACTGAAAACATCATTTTAAGCTCTAAAACGTCGCCCTGATCGACATAAAACGGCGATTTTTAGTTGGTGATTTGAGCATGTTTTTACGCTCAAATCGCTTCTAGAAGACTTAAAACGCAATTTTGATGGTTCTAAGATCGTTGCTGTTCAGTTTACTAGAAAGTTATAGGTTTCTCATGTCAACGGGTTACTTCGCTCATCTCGATAGTTTGAGCGCCGAAAACATGATTCCCGACTTGCTAAGTTCTGCAATTTCCATTTATTGGGTCTCTTTTAGGTCCGTCATTGCAGTACATTATTGCGCTCAACTCGTTCACTTTAGCACTGAAAACATCATTTTAGGCTCTAAAACGTCACCCTGAGCGATTTGAAACAGCAATTTTTAGTTGGTGATTTGAGCATGTTTTCACGCTCAAATCGTTCTAAAATGGGTAAAACGCAATTTTGATGGTTCTAAGATCGTTTCTGTTAAGTTTACTAGAGAGTTTTCGGTTTCTCATTTCAACATGTCATTTCGCTTATCGCGATATTTTGAGCGCCGAAAACGTGATTCCCGACTTGCTAAGTTCTGCAATTTCCATTTAGAAGATCTCCTTTAGGTCCGTTATTGCAGTACATCATTGCACTTAACTCGTTCACTTTAGCACTGAAAACATCATTTTAAGCTCTAAAACGTCGCCCTGATCGACATAAAACGGCGATTTTTAGTTGGTGATTTGAGCATGTTTTTACGCTCAAATCGCTTCTAGAACACTTAAAACGCAATTTTGATGGTTCTAAGATCGTTGCTGTTCAGTTTACTAGAAAGTTATAGGTTTCTAATGCCAACCGGTTACTTCGCTCATCTCGATAGTTTGAGCGCCGAAAACATGATTCACGACTTGCTAAGTTCTGAAATTTCCATTTATTGGGTCTCTTTTAGGTCCGTCATTGCAGTACATTATTGCGCTCAACTCGTTCACTTTAGCACTGAAAACATCATTTTAAGCTCTAAAACGTCACCCTGAGCGATTTAAAACAGCAATTTTTAGTTGGTGATTTGAGCATGTTTTCACGCTCAAATCGTTCTAGAATGGGTAAAACGCAATTTTGATGGTTCTAAGATCGTTTCTGTTAAGTTTACTAGAGAGTTTTCGGTTTCTCATGTCAACGGGTTACTTCTCTCATCTCGATAGTTTGAGCGCCGAAAACCTGATTCCCGACTTGCTAAGTTCTGCAATTTCCATTTATTAGGTCTCTTTTAGGTCCGTGATTGCAGTACATTATTGTGCTCAACTCGTTCACTTTAGCACTGAAAACATCATTTTAAGTTCTAAAACGTCACCATGATCGATTTAAAACGGCAATTTTAAGTTGGTGATTTGAGCATATTTTTACGCTCAAATCACTTCTAGAACGCTTAAAACGCGATTTTGATTGTTCTAAGATCGTTTGTGTTCAGTGTACAAGCAAGTTATAGGTTTCTCATTTCAACATGTCATTTCGCTTATCCCGATGGTTTGAGCGCCGAAAACGTGATTCCCGACTTGCTAAGTTCTGCAATTTCCATTTAGAAGGTCTCTTTTAGGTTCGTTATTGCAGTACATCATTGCACTCAACTCGTTCACTTTAGCACTGAAAACATCATTTTAAGCTCTAAAACGTCGCCCTGATCGACATAAAACGGCGATTTTTAGTTGGTGATTTGAGCATGTTTTTACGCTCAAATTGCTTCTAGAACACTTAAAACGCGATTTTTACGGTTCTAAGATCGTTTCTGTTCAGTGTACAAGCAAGTTATATGTTTCTCATTTCAACATGTCATTTCACTCATCCCGATGGTTTGAGCGCCGAAAACCTGATTCCCGACTTGCTAAGTTCTGCAATTTCCATTTATTGGGTCTCTTTTAGGTCCGTCATTGCAGTACATTATTGCGCTCAACTCGTTCACTTTAGCACTGAAAACATAATTTTAAGCTCTAAAACGTCACCCTGATCGATTTAAAACAGCAATTTTTCGTTGGTGATTTGAGCATGTTTTTACGTTCAAATCGCTTCTAGAACGCTTAAAACGCGATTTTGATGGTTCTAAGATCGTTTCTGTTCAGTGTACAAGCAAGTTATAGGTTTCTCATTTCAACATGTCATTTCGCTCATCCCGATGGTTTGAGCGACGAAAACCTGATTCCCGACTTGCTAAGTTCTGCAATTTCCATTTAGAAGGTCTCTTTTAGGTCCGTTATTGCAGTACATCATTGCACTCAACTCGTTCACTTTAGCACTGAAAATATCATTTTAAGCTCTAAAACGTCGCCCTGATCGACATAAAACGGCGATTTTTAGTTGGTGATTTGAGCATGTTTTTACGCTCAAATCGCTTCTAGAACACTTAAAACGCAATTTTGATAGTTCTAAGATCGTTGCTGTTCAGTTTACTAGAAAGTTATAGGTTTCTCATGTCAACGGGTTACTTCGCTCATCTCGATAGTTTGAGCGCAGAAAACATGATTCCCGACTTGCTAAGTTCTGCAATTTCCATTTATTAGGTCTTCTTTAGGTCCGTGAATGCAGTACATCATTACGCTCAACTCGTTCACTTTAGCACTCAAAACATCATTTTAAGCTTTAAAACGTCACCCTGATGGATTTAAAACGACGATTTTAAGTTAGTGATTTGAGCATGTTTTTACGCTCAAATCGCTTCTAGAACACTTAAAACGCAATTTTGCTGGTTCTAAGATCGTTTCTTTTCAGTTTACAAGAGAGTTATAGGTTTCTCATGTCAACGGGTTACTTCGCTCATCTCGATAGTTTGAGCGCCGAAAACCTGATTCCCGACTTGCTAAGTTCTGCAATTTCCATTTATTAGGTCTCTTTTAGGTCCGTGATTGCAGTACATTATTGCGCTCAACTCGTTCACTTTAGCACTGAAAACATCATTTTAAGCTCTAAAACGTCACCCTGATCGATTTAAAACAGCAACTTCTCGTTGATGATTCAGCATGTTTTTATGTTCAAATCGCTTCTAGAGCGCTTAAAACGCGATTTTTATAGTTCTAAGATCGTTTCTGTTCAGTGTACAAGCAAGTTATAGGTTTCTCATTTCAACATGTCATTTCGCTTATCCCGATGGTTTGAGCGCCGAAAACGTGATTCCCGACTTGCTAAGTGCTGCAATTTCCATTTAGAAGGTCTCTTTTAGGTCCGTTATTGCAGTACATCATTGCACTCAACTCGTTCACTTTAGCACTGAAAACATCATTTTAAGCTCTAAAACGTCGCCCTGATCGACATAAAACGGCGATTTTTAGTTGGTGATTTGAGCATGTTTTTACGCTCAAATCGCTTCTAGAACACTTAAAACGCAATTTTGATGGTTCTAAGATCGTTGCTGTTCAGTTTACTAGAAAGTTATAGGTTTCTCATGTCAACCGGTTACTTCGCTCATCTCGATCGTTTGAGCGCCGAAAACATGATTCCCGACTTGCTAAGTTCTGCAATTTCCATTTATTGGGTCTCTTTTAGGTCCGTCATTGCAGTACATTATTGCGCTCAACTCGTTCACTTTAGCACTGAAAACATCATTTTAAGCTCTAAAACGTCACCCTGAGCGATTTAAAACAGCAATTTTTAGTTGGTGATTTGAGCATGTTTTCACGCTTAAATCGTTCTAGAATGGGTAAAACGCAATTTTGATGGTTCTAAGATCGTTTCTGTTAAGTTTACTAGAGAGTTTTCGGTTTCTCATGTCAACGGGTTACTTCGCTCATCTCGATAGTTTGAGCGCCAAAAACCTGATTCCCGACTTCCTAAGTTCTGCAATTTCCATTTATTGTGTCTCTTTCAGGTCCGTCATTGCAGTACGTTATTGCGCTCAACTCGTTCACTTTAGCACAGAAAAAATCTTAAGTTCTAAAACGTCACCCTGATCAATTTAAAACGGCAATTTTAAGTTGGTGATTTGAGCATATTTTTACGCTCAAATCACTTCTAGAACGCTTAAAACGCGATTTTTATTGTTCTAAGATCGTTTCTTTTCAGTTTACAAGCAAGTTATAGGTTTCTCATTTCAACATGTCATTTCGCTCATCCCGTTGGTTTGAGCGCCAAAAACCTGATCCCCAACTTGCTAAGTTCTGCAATTACCATTTAGAAGGTATCTTTTAGGTCCGTGATTGCAGTACATCATTGCGCTCAACTCGTTCACTTTAGCACTGAAAACATCATTTTAAGCTCTAAAACGTCACTCTGATGGATTTAAAACGACGATTTTAAGTTAGTGATTTGAGCATGTTTTTACGCTCAAATCGCTTCTAGAACACTTAAAACGCAATTTTGCTGGTTCTAAGATCGTTTCTTTTAAGTTTACAAGAGAGTTATAGGTTTCTCATGTCAACGGGTTACTTCGCTCATCTCGATAGTTTGAGCGCCGAAAACATGATTCCCGACTTGCTAAGTTCTGCAATTTCCATTTATATGGTCTCTTTTAGGTCCGTGATTGCAGTACATTATTGCGCTCAACTCGTTCACTTTAGCACTGAAAACATCATTTTAAGCTCTAAAACGTCACCCTGATCGATTTAAAACAGCAACTTTTCGTTGGTGATTTCAGCATGTTTTTACGTTCAAATCGCTTCTAGAGCGCTTAAAACGCGATTTTTATAGTTCTAAGATCGTTTCTGTTCAGTGTACAAGCAAGTTATAGGTTTCTCATTTCAACATGTCATTTCGCTTATCCCGATGGTTTGAGCGCCGAAAACGTGATTCTAGACTTGCTAAGTTCTGCAATTTCCATTTAGAAGGTCTCTTTTAGGTCCGTTATTGCAGTACATCATTGCACTCAACTCGTTCACTTTAGCACTGAAAACATCATTTTAAGCTCTAAAACGTCGCCCTGATCGACATAAAATGGCGATTTTTAGTTGGTGATTTGAGCATGTTTTTACGCTCAAATCGCTTCTAGAACACTTAAAACGCAATTTTGATGGTTCTAAGATCGTTGCTGTTCAGTTTACTAGAAAGTTATAGGTTTCTTATGTCAACGGGTTACTTCGCTCATCTCGATAGTTTGAGCGCCGAAAACATGATTCCCGACTTGCTAAGTTCTGCAATTTCCATTTATTGGGTCTCTTTTAGGTCCGTCATTGCAGTACATTATTGCGCTCAACTCGTTCACTTTAGCACTGAAAACATCATTTTAAGCTCTAAAACTTCACCCTGAGCGATTTAAAACAGCAATTTTTAGTTGGTGATTTGAGCATGTTTTCACGCTCAAATCGTTCTAGAATGGGTAAAACGCAATTTTGATGGTTCTAAGATCGTTTCTGTTAAGTTTACTAGAGAGTTTTCGGTTTCTCATGTCAACGGGTTACTTCGCTCATCTCGATAGTTTGAGCGCCGAAAACCTGATTCCCGACTTCCTAAGTTCTGCAATTTCCATTTATTGTGTCTCTTTCAGGTCCGTCATTGCAGTACGTTATTGCGCTCAACTCGTTCACTTTAGCACAGAAAACATCATTTTAAGTTCTAAAACGTCACCCTGATCGATTTAAAACGGCAATTTTAAGTTGGTGATTTGAGCGTATTTTTACGCTCAAATCACTTCTAGAACGCTTAAAACGCGATTTTGATTGTTCTAAGATCGTTTCTTTTCACTTTACAAGCAAGTTATAGGTTTCTCATTTCAACATGTCATTTCGCTCATCCCGTAGGTTTGAGCGCCAAAAACCTGATTCATAACTTGCTAAGTTCTGCAATTACCATTTAGAAGGTCTCTTTTAGGTCCGTGATTGCAGTACATCATTGCCTTCAACTCGTTCACTTTAGCATTGAAAACATCATTTTAAGCTCTAAAACGTCACCCTGATCGATTTAAATCGGCGATTTTAAGTTAGTGATTTGAGCATGTTTTTACGCTCAAATCGCTTCTAGAACACTTAAAACGCAATTTTGCTAGTTCTAAGATCGTTTCTTTTCAGTTTACAAGAGAGTTATAGGTTTCTCATGTCAACGGGTTACTTCGCTCATCTCGATAGTTTGAGCGCCGAAAACCTGATTCCCGACTTGCTAAGTTCTCCAATTTCCATTTATTAGGTCTCTTTTAGGTCCGTGATTGCAGTACATTATTGCGCTCAACTCGTTCACTTTAGCACTGAAAACATCACTTTAAGCTCTAAAACGTCACCCTGATCGATTTAAAAAAGCAACTTTTCGTTGGTGATTTCAGCAGGTTTTTACGTTCAAATCGCTTCTAGAGCGCTTAAAACGCGATTTTTATAGTTCTAAGATCGTTTCTGTTCAGTGTACAAGCAAGTTATAGGTTTCTCATTTCAACATGTCATTTCACTTATCCCGATGGTTTGAGCGCCGAAAACGTGATTCCCGACTTGCTAAGTTCTGCAATTTCCATTTAGAAGGTCTCTTTTAGGTCCGTTATTGCAGTACATCATTGCACTCAACTCGTTCACTTTAGCACTGAAAACATCATTTTAAGCTCTAAAACGTCGCCCTGATCGACATAAAATGGCGATTTTTAGTTGGTGATTTGAGCATGTTTTTACGCTCAAATCGCTTCTAGAACACTTAAAACGCAATTTTGATGGTTCTAAGATCGTTGCTGTTCAGTTTACTAGAAAGTTATAGGTTTCTTATGTCAACGGGTTACTTCGCTCATCTCGATAGTTTGAGCGCCGAAAACATGATTCCCGACTTGCTAAGTTCTGCAATTTCCATTTATTGGGTCTCTTTTAGGTCCGTCATTGCAGTACATTATTGCGCTCAACTCGTTCACTTTAGCACTGAAAACATCATTTTAAGCTCTAAAACTTCACCCTGAGCGATTTAAAACAGCAATTTTTAGTTGGTGATTTGAGCATGTTTTCACGCTCAAATCGTTCTAGAATGGGTAAAACGCAATTTTGATGGTTCTAAGATCGTTTCTGTTAAGTTTACTAGAGAGTTTTCGGTTTCTCATGTCAACGGGTTACTTCGCTCATCTCGATAGTTTGAGCGCCGAAAACCTGATTCCCGACTTCCTAAGTTCTGCAATTTCCATTTATTGTGTCTCTTTCAGGTCCGTCATTGCAGTACGTTATTGCGCTCAACTCGTTCACTTTAGCACAGAAAACATCATTTTAAGTTCTAAAACGTCACCCTGATCGATTTAAAACGGCAATTTTAAGTTGGTGATTTGAGCGTATTTTTACGCTCAAATCACTTCTAGAACGCTTAAAACGCGATTTTGATTGTTCTAAGATCGTTTCTTTTCACTTTACAAGCAAGTTAAAGGTTTCTCATTTCAACATGTCATTTCGCTCATCCCGTAGGTTTGAGCGCCAAAAACCTGATTCATAACTTGCTAAGTTCTGCAATTACCATTTAGAAGGTCTCTTTTAGGTCCGTGATTGCAGTACATCATTGCCTTCAACTCGTTCACTTTAGCATTGAAAACATCATTTTAAGCTCTAAAACGTCACCCTGATCGATTTAAATCGGCGATTTTAAGTTAGTGATTTGAGCATGTTTTTACGCTCAAATCGCTTCTAGAACACTTAAAACGCAATTTTGCTAGTTCTAAGATCGTTTCTTTTCAGTTTACAAGAGAGTTATAGGTTTCTCATGTCAACGGGTTACTTCGCTCATCTCGATAGTTTGAGCGCCGAAAACCTGATTCCCGACTTGCTAAGTTCTCCAATTTCCATTTATTAGGTCTCTTTTAGGTCCGTGATTGCAGTACATTATTGCGCTCAACTCGTTCACTTTAGCACTGAAAACATCACTTTAAGCTCTAAAACGTCACCCTGATCGATTTAAAAAAGCAACTTTTCGTTGGTGATTTCAGCAGGTTTTTACGTTCAAATCGCTTCTAGAGCGCTTAAAACGCGATTTTTATAGTTCTAAGATCGTTTCTGTTCAGTGTACAAGCAAGTTATAGGTTTCTCATTTCAACATGTCATTTCACTTATCCCGATGGTTTGAGCGCCGAAAACGTGATTCCCGACTTGCTAAGTTCTGCAATTTCCATTTAGAAGGTCTCTTTTAGGTCCGTTATTGCAGTACATCATTGCACTCAACTCGTTCACTTTAGCACTGAAAACATCATTTTAAGCTCTAAAACGTCGCCCTGATCGACATAAAACGGCGATTTTTAGTTGGTGATTTGAGCATGTTTTTACGCTCAAATCGCTTCTAGAACACTTAAAACGCAATTTTGATGGTTCTAAGATCGTTGCTGTTCAGTTTACTAGAAAGTTATAGGTTTCTTTTGTCAACGGGTTACTTCGCTCATCTCGATAGTTTGAGCGCCGAAAACATGATTCCCGACTTGCTAAGTTCTGCAATTTCCATTTATTGGGTCTCTTTTAGGTCCGTCATTGCAGTACATTATTGCGCTCAACTCGTTCACTTTAGCACTGAAAACATCATTTTAACCTCTAAAACGTCACCCTGAGCGATTTAAAACAGCAATTTTTAGTGGGTGATTTGAGCATGTTTTCACGCTCAAATCGTTCTAGAATGGGTAAAACGCAATTTTGATGGTTCTAAGATCGTTTCTGTTAAGTTTACTAGAGAGTTTTCGGTTTCTCATGTCAACGGGTTACTTCGCTCATCTCGATAGTTTGAGCGCCGAAAACCTGATTCCCGACTTGCTAAGTTCTGCAATTTCCATTTATTGTGTCTCTTTCAGGTCCGTCATTGCAGTACGTTATTGCGCTCAACTCGTTCACTTTAGCACAGAAAACATCATTTTAAGTTCTAAAACGTCACCCTGATCGATTTAAAACGGCAATTTTAAGTTGGTGATTTGAGCATATTTTTACGCTCAAATCACTTCTAGAACGCTTAAAACGCGATTTTGATTGTTCTAAGATCGTTTCTTTTCAGTTTACAAGCAAGTTATAGGTTTCTCATTTCAACATGTCATTTCGCTCATCCCGTAGGTTTGAGCGCCTAAAACATGATTCTCAACTTGCTAAGTTCTGCAATTACCATTTATTAGGTCTCTTTTAGGTCCGTGATTGCAGTACATCATTGCGCTCAACTCGTTCACTTTAGCACTGAAAACATCATTTTAAGTTCTAAAACGTCACCCTGATCGATTTAAAAGGGCAATTTTAAGCTGGTGATTTGAGCATATTTTTACGCTCAAATCACTTCTAGAACGCTTAAAACGCGATTTTGATTGTTCTAAGATCGTTTCTTTTCAGTTTACAAGCAAGTTATAGGTTTCTCATTTCAACATGTCATTTCGCTCATCCCGTTGGTTTGAGCGCCAAAAACCTGATTCCCAACTTGCTAAGTTCTGCAATTACCATTTAGAAGGTCTCTTTTAGGTCCGTGATTGCAGTACATCATTGCGCTGAACTCGTTCACTTTAGCACTGAAAACATCATTTTAAGCTCTAAAACGTCACCCTGATCGATTTAAAACAGCAACTTCTCGTTGGTGATTCAGCATGTTTTTACGTTCAAATCGCTTCTAGAGCGCTTAAAACGCGATTTTTATAGTTCTAAGATCGTTTCTGTTCAGTGTAAAAGCAAGTTATAGGTTTCTCATTTCAACATGTAATTTCGCTTATCCCGATATTTTGAGCGCCGAAAACGTGATTCCCGACTTGCTAAGTTCTGCAATTTCCATTTAGAAGGTCTCTTTTAGGTCCGTTATTGCAGTACATCATTGCACTCAACTCGTTCACTTTAGCACTGAAAATATCATTTTAAGCTCTAAAACGTCGCCCTGATCGACATAAAACGGCGATTTTTAGTTGGTGATTTGAGCATGTTTTTACGCTCAAATCGCTTCTAGAAGACTTAAAACGCAATTTTGATGGTTCTAAGATCGTTGCTGTTCAGTTTACTAGAAAGTTATAGGTTTCTCATGTCAACGGGTTACTTCGCTCATCTCGATAGTTTGAGCGCCGAAAACATGATTCCCGACTTGCTAAGTTCTGCAATTTCCATTTATTGGGTCTCTTTTAGGTCCGTCATTGCAGTACATTATTGCGCTCAACTCGTTCACTTTAGCACTGAAAACATCATTTTAGGCTCTAAAACGTCACCCTGAGCGATTTGAAACAGCAATTTTTAGTTGGTGATTTGAGCATGTTTTCACGCTCAAATCGTTCTAAAATGGGTAAAACGCAATTTTGATGGTTCTAAGATCGTTTCTGTTAAGTTTACTAGAGAGTTTTCGGTTTCTCATTTCAACATGTCATTTCGCTTATCGCGATATTTTGAGCGCCGAAAACGTGATTCCCGACTTGCTAAGTTCTGCAATTTCCATTTAGAAGATCTCCTTTAGGTCCGTTATTGCAGTACATCATTGCACTTAACTCGTTCACTTTAGCACTGAAAACATCATTTTAAGCTCTAAAACGTCGCCCTGATCGACATAAAACGGCGATTTTTAGTTGGTGATTTGAGCATGTTTTTACGCTCAAATCGCTTCTAGAACACTTAAAACGCAATTTTGATGGTTCTAAGATCGTTGCTGTTCAGTTTACTAGAAAGTTATAGGTTTCTAATGTCAACCGGTTACTTCGCTCATCTCGATAGTTTGAGCGCCGAAAACATGATTCACGACTTGCTAAGTTCTGAAATTTCCATTTATTGGGTCTCTTTTAGGTCCGTCATTGCAGTACATTATTGCGCTCAACTCGTTCACTTTAGCACTGAAAACATCATTTTAAGCTCTAAAACGTCACCCTGAGCGATTTAAAACAGCAATTTTTAGTTGGTGATTTGAGCATGTTTTCACGCTCAAATCGTTCTAGAATGGGTAAAACGCAATTTTGATGGTTCTAAGATCGTTTCTGTTAAGTTTACTAGAGAGTTTTCGGTTTCTCATGTCAACGGGTTACTTCTCTCATCTCGATAGTTTGAGCGCCGAAAACCTGATTCCCGACTTGCTAAGTTCTGCAATTTCCATTTATTAGGTCTCTTTTAGGTCCGTGATTGCAGTACATTATTGTGCTCAACTCGTTCACTTTAGCACTGAAAACATCATTTTAAGTTCTAAAACGTCACCATGATCGATTTAAAACGGCAATTTTAAGTTGGTGATTTGAGCATATTTTTACGCTCAAATCACTTCTAGAACGCTTAAAACGCGATTTTGATTGTTCTAAGATCGTTTGTGTTCAGTGTACAAGCAAGTTATAGGTTTCTCATTTCAACATGTCATTTCGCTTATCCCGATGGTTTGAGCGCCGAAAACGTGATTCCCGACTTGCTAAGTTCTGCAATTTCCATTTAGAAGGTCTCTTTTAGGTTCGTTATTGCAGTACATCATTGCACTCAACTCGTTCACTTTAGCACTGAAAACATCATTTTAAGCTCTAAAACGTCGCCCTGATCGACATAAAACGGCGATTTTTAGTTGGTGATTTGAGCATGTTTTTACGCTCAAATTGCTTCTAGAACACTTAAAACGCGATTTTTACGGTTCTAAGATCGTTTCTGTTCAGTGTACAAGCAAGTTATATGTTTCTCATTTCAACATGTCATTTCACTCATCCCGATGGTTTGAGCGCCGAAAACCTGATTCCCGACTTGCTAAGTTCTGCAATTTCCATTTATTGGGTCTCTTTTAGGTCCGTCATTGCAGTACATTATTGCGCTCAACTCGTTCACTTTAGCACTGAAAACATAATTTTAAGCTCTAAAACGTCACCCTGATCGATTTAAAACAGCAATTTTTCGTTGGTGATTTGAGCATGTTTTTACGTTCAAATCGCTTCTAGAACGCTTAAAACGCGATTTTGATGGTTCTAAGATCGTTTCTGTTCAGTGTACAAGCAAGTTATAGGTTTCTCATTTCAACATGTCATTTCGCTCATCCCGATGGTTTGAGCGACGAAAACCTGATTCCCGACTTGCTAAGTTCTGCAATTTCCATTTAGAAGGTCTCTTTTAGGTCCGTTATTGCAGTACATCATTGCACTCAACTCGTTCACTTTAGCACTGAAAATATCATTTTAAGCTCTAAAACGTCGCCCTGATCGACATAAAACGGCGATTTTTAGTTGGTGATTTGAGCATGTTTTTACGCTCAAATCGCTTCTAGAACACTTAAAACGCAATTTTGATAGTTCTAAGATCGTTGCTGTTCAGTTTACTAGAAAGTTATAGGTTTCTCATGTCAACGGGTTACTTCGCTCATCTCGATAGTTTGAGCGCAGAAAACATGATTCCCGACTTGCTAAGTTCTGCAATTTCCATTTATTAGGTCTTCTTTAGGTCCGTGAATGCAGTACATCATTACGCTCAACTCGTTCACTTTAGCACTCAAAACATCATTTTAAGCTTTAAAACGTCACCCTGATGGATTTAAAACGACGATTTTAAGTTAGTGATTTGAGCATGTTTTTACGCTCAAATCGCTTCTAGAACACTTAAAACGCAATTTTGCTGGTTCTAAGATCGTTTCTTTTCAGTTTACAAGAGAGTTATAGGTTTCTCATGTCAACGGGTTACTTCGCTCATCTCGATAGTTTGAGCGCCGAAAACCTGATTCCCGACTTGCTAAGTTCTGCAATTTCCATTTATTAGGTCTCTTTTAGGTCCGTGATTGCAGTACATTATTGCGCTCAACTCGTTCACTTTAGCACTGAAAACATCATTTTAAGCTCTAAAACGTCACCCTGATCGATTTAAAACAGCAACTTCTCGTTGGTGATTCAGCATGTTTTTATGTTCAAATCGCTTCTAGAGCGCTTAAAACGCGATTTTTATAGTTCTAAGATCGTTTCTGTTCAGTGTACAAGCAAGTTATAGGTTTCTCATTTCAACATGTCATTTCGCTTATCCCGATGGTTTGAGCGCCGAAAACGTGATTCCCGACTTGCTAAGTGCTGCAATTTCCATTTAGAAGGTCTCTTTTAGGTCCGTTATTGCAGTACATCATTGCACTCAACTCGTTCACTTTAGCACTGAAAACATCATTTTAAGCTCTAAAACGTCGCCCTGATCGACATAAAACGGCGATTTTTAGTTGGTGATTTGAGCATGTTTTTACGCTCAAATCGCTTCTAGAACACTTAAAACGCAATTTTGATGGTTCTAAGATCGTTGCTGTTCAGTTTACTAGAAAGTTATAGGTTTCTCATGTCAACCGGTTACTTCGCTCATCTCGATCGTTTGAGCGCCGAAAACATGATTCCCGACTTGCTAAGTTCTGCAATTTCCATTTATTGGGTCTCTTTTAGGTCCGTCATTGCAGTACATTATTGCGCTCAACTCGTTCACTTTAGCACTGAAAACATCATTTTAAGCTCTAAAACGTCACCCTGAGCGATTTAAAACAGCAATTTTTAATTGGTGATTTGAGCATGTTTTCACGCTTAAATCGTTCTAGAATGGGTAAAACGCAATTTTGATGGTTCTAAGATCGTTTCTGTTAAGTTTACTAGAGAGTTTTCGGTTTCTCATGTCAACGGGTTACTTCGCTCATCTCGATAGTTTGAGCGCCAAAAACCTGATTCCCGACTTCCTAAGTTCTGCAATTTCCATTTATTGTGTCTCTTTCAGGTCCGTCATTGCAGTACGTTATTGCGCTCAACTCGTTCACTTTAGCACAGAAAAAATCTTAAGTTCTAAAACGTCACCCTGATCAATTTAAAACGGCAATTTTAAGTTGGTGATTTGAGCATATTTTTACGCTCAAATCACTTCTAGAACGCTTAAAACGCGATTTTTATTGTTCTAAGATCGTTTCTTTTCAGTTTACAAGCAAGTTATAGGTTTCTCATTTCAACATGTCATTTCGCTCATCCCGTTGGTTTGAGCGCCAAAAACCTGATCCCCAACTTGCTAAGTTCTGCAATTACCATTTAGAAGGTATCTTTTAGGTCCGTGATTGCAGTACATCATTGCGCTCAACTCGTTCACTTTAGCACTGAAAACATCATTTTAAGCTCTAAAACGTCACTCTGATGGATTTAAAACGACGATTTTAAGTTAGTGATTTGAGCATGTTTTTACGCTCAAATCGCTTCTAGAACACTTAAAACGCAATTTTGCTGGTTCTAAGATCGTTTCTTTTAAGTTTACAAGAGAGTTATAGGTTTCTCATGTCAACGGGTTACTTCGCTCATCTCGATAGTTTGAGCGCCGAAAACATGATTCCCGACTTGCTAAGTTCTGCAATTTCCATTTATATGGTCTCTTTTAGGTCCGTGATTGCAGTACATTATTGCGCTCAACTCGTTCACTTTAGCACTGAAAACATAATTTTAAGCTCTAAAACGTCACCCTGATCGATTTAAAACAGCAACTTTTCGTTGGTGATTTCAGCATGTTTTTACGTTCAAGTCGCTTCTAGAGCGCTTAAAACGCGATTTTTATACTTCTAAGATCGTTTCTGTTCAGTGTAGAAGCAAGTTATAGGTTTCTCATTTCAACATGTCATTTCGCTTATCCCGATGGTTTGAGCGCCGAAAACGTGATTCCCGACTTGCTAAGTTCTGCAATTTCCATTTAGAAGGTCTCTTTTAGGTCCGTTATTGCAGTACATCATTGCACTCAACTCGTTCACTTTAGCACTGAAAACATCATTTTAAGCTCTAAAACGTCGCCCTGATTGACATAAACGGCGATTTTTAGTTGGTGATTTGAGCATATTTTTACGCTCAAATCGCTTCTAGAACACTTAAAACGCAATTTTGATGGTTCTAAGATCGTTGCTGTTCAGTTTACAAGAGAGTTATAGGTTTCTCATGTCAACGGGTTACTTCGCTCATCTCGATAGTTTGAGCGCAGAAAACATGATTCCCGATTTGCTAAGTTCTGCAATTTCCATTTATTAGGTCTTTTTTAGGTCCGTGAATGCAGTACATCATTACGCTCAACTCGTTTACTTTATTACTGAAAACATAACTTTAAGCTTTAAAACGTCACCCTGATTGATTTAAAACGGCAACTTTTAGTTGGTGATTTGAGCATATTTTTACGCTCAAATCATTTCTAGAACGCTTAAAACGCGATTTTGATGGTTCTAAGATCGTTTCTTCTCATTTCACAAGTAAACTCTACGTTTCTCATGTCAAGGTGTTATTTTGCTAATCTCGATGGTTTGAGAGCCGAAAATATGATTCCCGACATGCTTAGTTCTGCAATTTCAATTTAGAAGGTCTCTTTTAGGTCCGTGAATGCAGTACATCATTGCACTCAACTCGTTCACTTTAGCACTGAAAACATCATTTTAAGCTCTAAAACGTCGCCCTGATTGACATAAAACGGCGATTTTTAGTTGGTGATTTGAGCATGTTTTTACGCTCAAATCGCTTCTAGAACACTTAAAACGCAATTTTGATGGTTCTAAGATCGTTGCTGTTCAGTTTACAAGAGAGTTATAGGTTTCTCATGTCAACGGGTTACTTCGCTCATCTCGATAGTTTGAGCGCCGAAAACATGATTCCCGACTTGCTAAGTTCTGCAATTTCCATTTACTGGGTCTCTTTTAGGTCCGTCATTGCAGTACATCATTGCGCTCAACTCGTTCACTTTAGCACTGAAAACATCATTTTAAGCTTTAAAACGTCACCCTGATTGATTTAAAACGGCAACTTTTAGTTGGTGATTTGAGATTATTTTTACGCTCAAATCGCTTCTAGAACGCTTAAAACGCGATTTTGATGGTTCTAAGATCGTTTCTTCTCATTTCACAAGTAAGCTCTACGTTTCTCATGTCAAGGTGTTATTTTGCTAATCTCGATGGTTTGAGAGCCGAAAATATGATTCCCGACATGCTTAGTTCTGCAATTTCAATTTAGAAGGTCTCTTTTAGGTCCGTGAATGCAGTACATCATTGCGCTCAACTCGTTCACTTTAGCACTGAAAACATCATTTTAAGCTCTAAAACGTCACCCTGATCGATTTAAAACGGCGATTTTAAGTTGGTGATTTGAGCATGTTTTCACGCTCAAATCGTTCTAGAACGGGTAAAACGCAATTTTGATGCTTCTAAGATCGTTTCTTTTCAGTTTACAAGAGAGTCATAGGTTTCTCATGTCAACGGGTTACTTCGCTCATCTCGATAATTTGAGCGCCGAAAACCTGATTCCCGACTTGCTAAGTTCTGCAATTTCCATTTATTAGGTCTCTTTTAGGTCCGTGATTGCAGTACATTATTGCGCTCAACTCGTTCACTTTAGCACTGAAAACATCATTTTAAGCTCTAAAACGTCACCCTGATCGATTTAAAACAGCAACTTTTCGTTGGTGATTTCAGCATGTTTTTACGTTCAAATCGCTTCTAGAGCGCTTAAAACGCGATTTTTTTAGTTCTAAGATCGTTTCTGTTCAGTGTACAAGCAAGTTATAGGTTTTTCATTTCAACATGTCATTTCGCTTATCCCGATGGTTTGAGCGCCGAAAACGTGATTCCCGTTTTGCTAAGTTCTGCAATTTCCATTTAGAAGGTCTCTTTTAGGTCCGTTATTGCAGTACATCATTGCACTCAACTCGTTCACTTTAGCACTGAAAACATCATTTTAAGCTCTAAAACGTCGCCCTGATCGACATAAAACGGCGATTTTTAGTTTGTGATTTGAGCATGTTTTTACGCTCAAATCGCTTCTAGAACACTTAAAACGCAATTTTGATGGTTCTAAGATCGTTGCTGTTCAGTTTACTAGAAAGTTATAGGTTTCTTATGTCAACGGGTTACTTCGCTCATCTCGATAGTTTGAGCGCCGAAAACATGATTCCCGACTTGCTAAGTTCTGCAATTTCCATTTATTGGGTCTCTTTTAGGTCCGTCATTGCAGTACATTATTGCGCTCAACTCGTTCACTTTAGCACTGAAAACATCATTTTAAGCTCTAAAACGTCACCCTGAGCGATTTAAAACAGCAATTTTTAGTTGGTGATTTGAGCATGTTTTCACGCTCAAATCGTTCTAGAATGGGTAAAACGCAATTTTGATGGTTCTAAGATCGTTTCTGTTAAGTTTACTAGAGAGTTTTCGGTTTCTCATGTCAACGGGTTACTTCGCTCATCTCGATAGTTTGAGCGCCGAAAACCTGATTCCCGACTTGCTAATTTCTGCAATTTCCATTTATTGTGTCTCTTTCAGGTCCGTCATTGCAGTACGTTATTGCGCTCAACTCGTTCACTTTAGCACAGAAAACATCATTTTAAGTTCTAAAACGTCACCCTGATCGATTTAAAACGGCAATTTTAAGTTGGTGATTTGAGCGTATTTTTACGCTCAAATCACTTCTAGAACGCTTAAAACGCTATTTTGATTGTTCTAAGATCGTTTCTTTACAGTTTACAAGCAAGTTATAGGTTTCTCATTTCAACATGTCATTTCGCTCATCCCGTAGGTTTGAGCGCCAAAAACCTGATTCCCAACTTGCTAAGTTCTGCAATTACCATTTAGAAGGTCTCTTTTAGGTCCGTGATTGCAGTACATCATTCCGTTCAACTCGTTCACTTTAGCACTGAAAACATCATTTTAAGCTCTAAAACGTCACCCTGATCGATTTAAAACGGCGATTTTAAGTTGGTGATTTGAGCGTGTTTTCACGCTCAAATCGTTCTAGAACGGGTAAAACGCAATTTTGATGCTTCTAAGATCGTTTCTTTTCAGTTTACAAGAGAGTTATAGGTTTCTCATGTCAACGGGTTACTTCGCTCATCTCGATAATTTGAGCGCCGAAAACCTGATTCCCGACTTGCTAAGTTCTGCAATTTCCATTTATTAGGTCTCTTTTAGGTCCGTGATTGCAGTACATTATTGCGCTCAACTCATTCACTTTAGCACTGAAAACATAATTTTAAGCTCTAAAACGTCACCCTGATCGATTTAAAACAGCAACTTTTCGTTGGTGATTTCAGCATGTTTTTACGTTTAAATCGCCTCTAGAGCGCTTAAAACGCGATTTTTATAGTTCTAAGATCGTTTCTGTTCAGTGTACAAGCAAGTTATAGGTTTCTCATTTCAACATGTCATTTCGCTTATCCCGATTGTTTGAGCGCCGAAAACGTGATTCCCGACTTGCTAAGTTCTGCAATTTCCATTTAGAAGGTCTCTTTTAGCTCCGTTATTGCAGTACATCATTGCACTCAACTCGTTCACTTTAGCACTGAAAACATCATTTTAAGCTCTAAAACGTCGCCCTGATTGACATAAAACGGCGATTTTTAGTTGGTGATTTGAGCATGTTTTTACGCTCAAATCGCTTCTAGAACACTTAAAACGCAATTTTGATGGTTCTAAGATCGTTGCTGTTCAGTTTACTAGAAAGTTATAGGTTTCTTATGTCAACGGGTTACTTCGCTCATCTCGATAGTTTGAGCGCCGAAAACCTGATTCCCGACTTGCTAAGTTCTGCAATTTCCATTTATTGGGTCTCTTTTAGGTCCGTCATTGCAGTACATTATTGCGCTCGACTCGTTCACTTTAGCACTGAAAACATAATTTTAAGCTCTAAAACGTCACCCTGATCGACTTAAAACAGCAATTTTTCGTTGCTGATTTGAGCATGTTTTTACGTTCAAATCGCTTCTAGAACGCTTAAAACGCGATTTTGATGGTTCTAAGATCGTTTCTGTTCAGTGTACAAGCAAGTTATAGGTTTCTCATTTCAACATGTCATTTCGCTCATCCCGATGGTTTGAGCGACGAAAACCTGATTCCCGACTTGCTAAGTTCTGCAATTTCCATTTAGAAGGTCTCTTTTAGGTCCGTTATTGCAGTACATCATTGCACTCAACTCGTTCACTTTAGCACTGAAAATATCATTTTAAGCTCTAAAACGTCGCCCTGATCGACATAAAACGGCGATTTTTAGTTGGTGATTTGAGCATGTTTTTACAATCAAATCGCTTCTAGAACACTTAAAACGCAATTTTGATAGTTCTAAGATCGTTGCTGTTCAGTTTACTAGAAAGTTATAGGTTTCTCATGTCAACGGGTTACTTCGCTCATCTCGATAGTTTGAGCGCAGAAAACATGATTCCCGACTTGCTAAGTTCTGCAATTTCCATTTATTAGGTCTTCTTTAGGTCCGTGAATGCAGTACATCATTACGCTCAACTCGTTCACTTTAGCACTCAAAACATCATTTTAAGCTTTAAAACGTCACCCTGATGGATTTAAAACGACGATTTTAAGTTAGTGATTTGAGCATGTTTTTACGCTCAAATCGCTTCTAGAACACTTAAAACGCAATTTTGCTGGTTCTAAGATCGTTTCTTTTCAGTTTACAAGAGAGTTATAGGTTTCTCATGTCAACGGGTTACTTCGCTCATCTCGATAGTTTGAGCGCCGAAAACCTGATTCCCGACTTGCTAAGTTCTGCAATTTCCATTTATTAGGTCTCTTTTAGGTCCGTGATTGCAGTACATTATTGCGCTCAACTCGTTCACTTTAGCACTGAAAACATCATTTTAAGCTCTAAAACGTCACCCTGATCGATTTAAAACAGCAACTTCTCGTTGGTGATTCAGCATGTTTTTATGTTCAAATCGCTTCTAGAGCGCTTAAAACGCGATTTTTATAGTTCTAAGATCGTTTCTGTTCAGTGTACAAGCAAGTTATAGGTTTCTCATTTCAACATGTCATTTCGCTTATCCCGATGGTTTGAGCGCCGAAAACGTGATTCCCGACTTGCTAAGTGCTGCAATTTCCATTTAGAAGGTCTCTTTTAGGTCCGTTATTGCAGTACATCATTGCACTCAACTCGTTCACTTTAGCACTGAAAACATCATTTTGAGCTCTAAAACGTCGCCCTGATCGACATAAAACGGCGATTTTTAGTTGGTGATTTGAGCATGTTTTTACGCTCAAATCGCTTCTAGAACACTTAAAACGCAATTTTGATGGTTCTAAGATCGTTGCTGTTCAGTTTACTAGAAAGTTATAGGTTTCTCATGTCAACCGGTTACTTCGCTCATCTCGATAGTTTGAGCGCCGAAAACATGATTCCCGACTTGCTAAGTTCTGCAATTTCCATTTATATGGTCTCTTTTAGGTCCGTCATTGCAGTACATTATTGCGCTCAACTTGTTCACTTTAGCACTGAAAACATCATTTTAAGCTCAAAAACGTCACCCTGATCGATTTAAAACGGCGATTTTAAGTTGGTGATTTGAGCATGTTTTCACGCTCAAATCGTTCTAGAACGGGTAAAACGCAATTTTGCTGGTTCTAAGATCGTTTCTGTTAAGTTTACTAGAGAGTTTTCGGTTTCTCATGTCAACGGGTTACTTCGCTCATCTCGATAGTTTAAGCGCCGAAAACCTGATTCCCGACTTGCTAATTTCTGCAATTTCCATTTATTGTGTCTCTTTCAGGTCCGTCATTGCAGTACGTTATTGCGCTCAACTCGTTCACTTTAGCACAGAAAACATCATTTTAAGTTCTAAAACGTCACCCTGATCGATTTAAAACGGCAATTTTAAGTTGGTGATTTGAGCGTATTTTTACGCTCAAATCACTTCTAGAACGCTTAAAACGCTATTTTGATTGTTCTAAGATCGTTTCTTTACAGTTTACAAGCAAGTTATAGGTTTCTCATTTCAACATGTCATTTCGCTCATCCCGTAGGTTTGAGCGCCAAAAACCTGATTCCCAACTTGCTAAGTTCTGCAATTACCATTTAGAAGGTCTCTTTTAGGTCCGTGATTGCAGTACATCATTCCGTTCAACTCGTTCACTTTAGCACTGAAAACATCATTTTAAGCTCTAAAACGTCACCCTGATCGATTTAAAACGGCGATTTTAAGTTGGTGATTTGAGCGTGTTTTCACGCTCAAATCGTTCTAGAACGGGTAAAACGCAATTTTGATGCTTCTAAGATCGTTTCTTTTCAGTTTACAAGAGAGTTATAGGTTTCTCATGTCAACGGGTTACTTCGCTCATCTCGATAATTTGAGCGCCGAAAACCTGATTCCCGACTTGCTAAGTTCTGCAATTTCCATTTATTAGGTCTCTTTTAGGTCCGTGATTGCAGTACATTATTGCGCTCAACTCATTCACTTTAGCACTGAAAACATAATTTTAAGCTCTAAAACGTCACCCTCATCGATTTAAAACAGCAACTTTTCGTTGGTGATTTCAGCATGTTTTTACGTTTAAATCGCCTCTAGAGCGCTTAAAACGCGATTTTTATAGTTCTAAGATCGTTTCTGTTCAGTGTACAAGCAAGTTATAGGTTTCTCATTTCAACATGTCATTTCGCTTATCCCGATTGTTTGAGCGCCGAAAACGTGATTCCCGACTTGCTAAGTTCTGCAATTTCCATTTAGAAGGTCTCTTTTAGCTCCGTTATTGCAGTACATCATTGCACTCAACTCGTTCACTTTAGCACTGAAAACATCATTTTAAGCTCTAAAACGTCGCCCTGATTGACATAAAACGGCGATTTTTAGTTGGTGATTTGAGCATGTTTTTACGCTCAAATCGCTTCTAGAACACTTAAAACGCAATTTTGATGGTTCTAAGATCGTTGCTGTTCAGTTTACTAGAAAGTTATAGGTTTCTTATGTCAACGGGTTACTTCGCTCATCTCGATAGTTTGAGCGCCGAAAACCTGATTCCCGACTTGCTAAGTTCTGCAATTTCCATTTATTGGGTCTCTTTTAGGTCCGTCATTGCAGTACATTATTGCGCTCAACTCGTTCACTTTAGCACTGAAAACATCATTTTAAGCTCTAAAACGTCACAATGAGTGATTTAAAACAGCAATTTTTAGTTGGTGATTTGAGCATGTTTTCACGCTCAAATCGTTCTAGAATGGGTAAAACGCAATTTTGATGGTTCTAAGATCGTTTCTGTTAAGTTTACTAGAGAGTTTTCGGTTTCTCATGTCAACGGGTTACTTCGCTCATCTCGATAGTTTGAGCGCCGAAAACCTGATTCCCGACTTGCTAAGTTCTGCAATTTCCATTTATTAGGTCTCTTTTAGGTCCGTGATTGCAGTACATTATTGTGCTCAACTCGTTCACTTTAGCACTGAAACATTCATTTTAAGTTCTAAAACGTCACCCTGATCGATTTAAAACGGCAATTTTAAGTTGGTGATTTGAGCGTATTTTTACGCTCAAATCACTTCTAGAACGCTTAAAACGCTATTTTGATTGTTCTAAGATCGTTTCTTTACAGTTTACAAGCAAGTTATAGGTTTCTCATTTCAACATGTCATTTCGCTCATCCCGTAGGTTTGAGCGCCAAAAACCTGATTCCCAACTTGCTAAGTTCTGCAATTACCATTTAGAAGGTCTCTTTTAGGTCCGTGATTGCAGTACATCATTCCGTTCAACTCGTTCACTTTAGCACTGAAAACATCATTTTAAGCTCTAAAACGTCACCCTGATCGATTTAAAACGGCGATTTTAAGTTGGTGATTTGAGCGTGTTTTCACGCTCAAATCGTTCTAGAACGGGTAAAACGCAATTTTGATGCTTCTAAGATCGTTTCTTTTCAGTTTACAAGAGAGTTATAGGTTTCTCATGTCAACGGGTTACTTCGCTCATCTCGATAATTTGAGCGCCGAAAACCTGATTCCCGACTTGCTAAGTTCTGCAATTTCCATTTATTAGGTCTCTTTTAGGTCCGTGATTGCAGTACATTATTGCGCTCAACTCATTCACTTTAGCACTGAAAACATAATTTTAAGCTCTAAAACGTCACCCTGATCGATTTAAAACAGCAACTTTTCGTTGGTGATTTCAGCATGTTTTTACGTTTAAATCGCCTCTAGATTGCTTAAAACGCGATTTTTATAGTTCTAAGATCGTTTCTGTTCAGTGTACAAGCAAGTTATAGGTTTCTCATTTCAACATGTCATTTCGCTTATCCCGATTGTTTGAGCGCCGAAAACGTGATTCCCGACTTGCTAAGTTCTGCAATTTCCATTTAGAAGGTCTCTTTTAGCTCCGTTATTGCAGTACATCATTGCACTCAACTCGTTCACTTTAGCACTGAAAACATCATTTTAAGCTCTAAAACGTCGCCCTGATTGACATAAAACGGCGATTTTTAGTTGGTGATTTGAGCATGTTTTTACGCTCAAATCGCTTCTAGAACACTTAAAACGCAATTTTGATGGTTCTAAGATCGTTGCTGTTCAGTTTACTAGAAAGTTATAGGTTTCTTATGTCAACGGGTTACTTCGCTCATCTCGATAGTTTGAGCGCCGAAAACCTGATTCCCGACTTGCTAAGTTCTGCAATTTCCATTTATTGGGTCTCTTTTAGGTCCGTCATTGCAGTACATTATTGCGCTCAACTCGTTCACTTTAGCACTGAAAACATCATTTTAAGCTCTAAAACGTCACAATGAGTGATTTAAAACAGCAATTTTTAGTTGGTGATTTGAGCATGTTTTCACGCTCAAATCGTTCTAGAATGGGTAAAACGCAATTTTGATGGTTCTAAGATCGTTTCTGTTAAGTTTACTAGAGAGTTTTCGGTTTCTCATGTCAACGGGTTACTTCGCTCATCTCGATAGTTTGAGCGCCGAAAACCTGATTCCCGACTTGCTAAGTTCTGCAATTTCCATTTATTAGGTCTCTTTTAGGTCCGTGATTGCAGTACATTATTGTGCTCAACTCGTTCACTTTAGCACTGAAACATTCATTTTAAGTTCTAAAACGTCACCCTGATCGATTTAAAACGGCAATTTTAAGTTGGTGATTTGAGCATATTTTTACGCTCAAATCACTTCTAGAACGCTTAAAACGCGATTTTGATTGTTTTAAGATCGTTTTTGTTCAGTGTACAAGCAAGTTATAGGTTTCTCATTTCAACATGTCATTTCGCTTATCCCGATGGTTTGAGCGCCGAAAACGTGATTCCCGACTTGCTAAGTTCTGCAATTTCCATTTAGAAGGTCTCTTTTAGGTTCGTTATTGCAGTACATCTTTGCACTCAACTCGTTCACTTTAGCACTGAAAACATCATTTTAAGCTCTAAAACGTCGCCCTGATCGACATAAAACGGCGATTTTTAGTTGGTGATTTAAGCATGTTTTTACGCTCAAATCGCTTCTAGAACACTTAAAACGCGATTTTTACGGTTCTAAGATCGTTTCTGTTCAGTGTACAAGCAAGTTATATGTTTCTCATTTCAACATGTCATTTCACTCATCCCGATGGTTTGAGCGCCGAAAACCTGATTCCCGACTTGCTAAGTTCTGCAATTTCCATTTAGAAGGTCTCTTTTAGGTCCGTTATTGCAGTACATCATTGCACTCAACTCGTTCACTTTAGCACTGAAAATATCATTTTAAGCTCTAAAACGTCGCGCTGATCGACATAAAACGGCGATTTTTAGTTGGTGATTTGAGCATGTTTTTACAATCAAATCGCTTCTAGAACACTTAAAACGCAATTTTGATAGTTCTAAGATCGTTGCTGTTCAGTTTACTAGAAAGTTATAGGTTTCTCATGTCAACGGGTTACTTCGCTCATCTCGATAGTTTGAGCGCAGAAAACATGATTCCCGACTTGCTAAGTTCTGCAATTTCCATTTATTAGGTCTTCTTTAGGTCCGTGAATGCAGTACATCATTACGCTCAACTCGTTCACTTTAGCACTCAAAACATCATTTTAAGCTTTAAAACGTCACCCTGATGGATTTAAAACGACGATTTTAAGTTAGTGATTTGAGCATGTTTTTACGCTCAAATCGCTTCTAGAACACTTAAAACGCAATTTTGCTGGTTCTAAGATCGTTTCTTTTCAGTTTACAAGAGAGTTATAGGTTTCTCATGTCAACGGGTTACTTCGCTCATCTCGATAGTTTGAGCGCCGAAAACCTGATTCCCGACTTGCTAAGTTCTGCAATTTCCATTTATTAGGTCTCTTTTAGGTCCGTGATTGCAGTACATTATTGCGCTCAACTCGTTCACTTTAGCACTGAAAACATCATTTTAAGCTCTAAAACGTCACCCTGATCGATTTAAAACAGCAACTTCTCGTTGGTGATTCAGCATGTTTTTATGTTCAAATCGCTTCTAGAGCGCTTAAAACGCGATTTTTATAGTTCTAAGATCGTTTCTGTTCAGTGTACAAGCAAGTTATAGGTTTCTCATTTCAACATGTCATTTCGCTTATCCCGATGGTTTGAGCGCCGAAAACGTGATTCCCGACTTGCTAAGTGCTGCAATTTCCATTTAGAAGGTCTCTTTTAGGTCCGTTATTGCAGTACATCATTGCACTCAACTCGTTCACTTTAGCACTGAAAACATCATTTTGAGCTCTAAAACGTCGCCCTGATCGACATAAAACGGCGATTTTTAGTTGGTGATTTGAGCATGTTTTTACGCTCAAATCGCTTCTAGAACACTTAAAACGCAATTTTGATGGTTCTAAGATCGTTGCTGTTCAGTTTACTAGAAAGTTATAGGTTTCTCATGTCAACCGGTTACTTCGCTCATCTCGATAGTTTGAGCGCCGAAAACATGATTCCCGACTTGCTAAGTTCTGCAATTTCCATTTATATGGTCTCTTTTAGGTCCGTCATTGCAGTACATTATTGCGCTCAACTTGTTCACTTTAGCACTGAAAACATCATTTTAAGCTCAAAAACGTCACCCTGATCGATTTAAAACGGCGATTTTAAGTTGGTGATTTGAGCATGTTTTCACGCTCAAATCGTTCTAGAACGGGTAAAACGCAATTTTGCTGGTTCTAAGATCGTTTCTTTTCAGTTTACAAGAGAGTTATAGGTTTCTCATGTCAACGGGTTACTTCGCTCATCTCGATAGTTTGGGCGCCGAAAACCTGATTCCCGACTTGCTAAGTTCTGCAATTTCCATTTATTAGGTCTCTTTTAGGTCCGTGATTGCAGTACATTATTGCGCTCAACTCGTTCACTTTAGCACTGAAAACATAATTTTAAGCTCTAAAACGTCACCCTGATCGATTTAAAACAGCAACTTTTCGTTGGTGATTTCAGCATGTTTTTACGTTCAAGTCGCTTCTAGAGCGCTTAAAACGCGATTTTTATACTTCTAAGATCGTTTCTGTTCAGTGTAGAAGCAAGTTATAGGTTTCTCATTTCAACATGTCATTTCGCTTATCCCGATGATTTGAGCGCCGAAAACGTGATTCACGACTTGCTAAGTTCTGCAATTTCCATTTAGAAGGTCTCTTTTAGGTCCGTTATTGCAGTACATCATTGCACTCAACTCGTTCACTTTAGCACTGAAAACATCATTTTAAGCTCTAAAACGTCGCCCTGATTGACATAAAACGGCGATTTTTAGTTGGTGATTTGAGCATATTTTTACGCTCAAATCGCTTCTAGAACACTTAAAACGCAATTTTGATGGTTCTAAGATCGTTGCTGTTCAGTTTACAAGAGAGTTATAGGTTTCTCATGTCAACGGGTTACTTCGCTCATCTCGATAGTTTGAGCGCAGAAAACATGATTCCCGATTTGCTAAGTTCTGCAATTTCCATTTATTAGGTCTTTTTTAGGTCCGTGAATGCAGTACATCATTACGCTCAACTCGTTTACTTTATTACTGAAAACATAATTTTAAGCTTTAAAACGTCACTCTGATTGATTTAAAACGGCAACTTTTAGTTGGTGATTTGAGCATATTTTTACGCTCAAATCATTTCTAGAACGCTTAAAACGCGATTTTGATGGTTCTAAGATCGTTTCTTCTCATTTCACAAGTAAGCGCTACGTTTCTCATGTCAAGGTGTTATTTTGCTAATCTCGATGGTTTGAGAGCCGAAAATATGATTCCCGACATGCTTAGTTCTGCAATTTCAATTTAGAAGGTCTCTTTTAGGTCCGTGAATGCAGTACATCATTGCACTCAACTCGTTCACTTTAGCACTGAAAACATCATTTTAAGCTCTAAAACGTCGCCCTGATTGACATAAAACGGCGATTTTTAGTTGGTGATTTGAGCATGTTTTTACGCTCAAATCGCTTCTAGAACACTTAAAACGCAGTTTTGATGGTTCTAAGATCGTTGCTGTTCAGTTTACAAGAGAGTTATAGGTTTCTCATGTCAACGGGTTACTTCGCTCATCTCGATAGTTTGAGCGCCGAAAACATGATTCCCGACTTGCTAAGTTCTGCAATTTCCATTTACTGGGTCTCTTTTAGGTCCGTCATTGCAGTACATCATTGCGCTCAACTCGTTCACTTTAGCACTGAAAACATCATTTTAAGCTTTAAAACGTCACCCTGATTGATTTAAAACGGCAACTTTTAGTTGGTGATTTGAGATTATTTTTACGCTCAAATCGCTTCTAGAACGCTTAAAACGCGATTTTGATGGTTCTAAGATCGTTTCTTCTCATTTCACAAGTAAGCTCTACGTTTCTCATGTCAAGGTGTTATTTTGCTAATCTCGATGGTTTGAGAGCCGAAAATATGATTCCCGACATGCTTAGTTCTGCAATTTCAATTTAGAAGGTCT
The DNA here is from genome assembly GCA_963855995.1 of Muricea muricata. Lineage (NCBI taxonomy): Eukaryota > Metazoa > Cnidaria > Anthozoa > Malacalcyonacea > Plexauridae > Muricea > Muricea muricata. Next base: position 29,976,733 of record OY979718.1, on the reverse strand, counting down.
CTTTTAGGTCCGTGAATGCAGTACATCATTGCGCTCAACTCGTTCACTTTAGCACTGAAAACATCATTTTAAGCTCTAAAACGTCACCCTGATCGATTTAAAACGGCGATTTTAAGTTGGTGATTTGAGCATGTTTTCACGCTCAAATCGTTCTAGAACGGGTAAAACGCAATTTTGATGCTTCTAAGATCGTTTCTTTTCAGTTTACAAGAGAGTTATAGGTTTCTCATGTCAACGGGTTACTTCGCTCATCTCGATAATTTGAGCGCCGAAAACCTGATTCCCGACTTGCTAAGTTCTGCAATTTCCATTTATTAGGTCTCTTTTAGGTCCGTGATTGCAGTACATTATTGCGCTCAACTCGTTCACTTTAGCACTGAAAACATCATTTTAAGCTCTAAAACGTCACCCTGATCGATTTAAAACAGCAACTTTTCGTTGGTGATTTCAGCATGTTTTTACGTTCAAATCGCTTCTAGAGCGCTTAAAACGCGATTTTTTTAGTTCTAAGATCGTTTCTGTTCAGTGTACAAGCAAGTTATAGGTTTTTCATTTCAACATGTCATTTCGCTTATCCCGATGGTTTGAGCGCCGAAAACGTGATTCCCGACTTGCTAAGTTCTGCAATTTCCATTTAGAAGGTCTCTTTTAGGTCCGTTATTGCAGTACATCATTGCACTCAACTCGTTCACTTTAGCACAGAAAACATCATTTTAAGCTCTAAAACGTCGCCCTGATCGACATAAAACGGCGATTTTTAGTTTGTGATTTGAGCATGTTTTTACGCTCAAATCGCTTCTAGAACACTTAAAACGCAATTTTGATGGTTCTAAGATCGTTGCTGTTCAGTTTACTAGAAAGTTATAGGTTTCTTATGTCAACGGGTTACTTCGCTCATCTCGATAGTTTGAGCGCCGAAAACATGATTCCCGACTTGCTAAGTTCTGCAATTTCCATTTATTGGGTCTCTTTTAGGTCCGTCATTGCAGTACATTATTGCGCTCAACTCGTTCACTTTAGCACTGAAAACATCATTTTAAGCTCTAAAACGTCACCCTGAGCGATTTAAAACAGCAATTTTTAGTTGGTGATTTGAGCATGTTTTCACGCTCAAATCGTTCTAGAATGGGTAAAACGCAATTTTGATGGTTCTAAGATCGTTTCTGTTAAGTTTACTAGAGAGTTTTCGGTTTCTCATGTCAACGGGTTACTTCGCTCATCTCGATAGTTTGAGCGCCGAAAACCTGATTCCCGACTTGCTAATTTCTGCAATTTCCATTTATTGTGTCTCTTTCAGGTCCGTCATTGCAGTACGTTATTGCGCTCAACTCGTTCACTTTAGCACAGAAAACATCATTTTAAGTTCTAAAACGTCACCCTGATCGATTTAAAACGGCAATTTTAAGTTGGTGATTTGAGCGTATTTTTACGCTCAAATCACTTCTAGAACGCTTAAAACGCTATTTTGATTGTTCTAAGATCGTTTCTTTACAGTTTACAAGCAAGTTATAGGTTTCTCATTTCAACATGTCATTTCGCTCATCCCGTAGGTTTGAGCGCCAAAAACCTGATTCCCAACTTGCTAAGTTCTGCAATTACCATTTAGAAGGTCTCTTTTAGGTCCGTGATTGCAGTACATCATTCCGTTCAACTCGTTCACTTTAGCACTGAAAACATCATTTTAAGCTCTAAAACGTCGCCCTGATCGACATAAAACGGCGATTTTTAGTTGGTGATTTAAGCATGTTTTTACGCTCAAATCGCTTCTAGAACACTTAAAACGCGATTTTTACGGTTCTAAGATCGTTTCTGTTCAGTGTACAAGCAAGTTATATGTTTCTCATTTCAACATGTCATTTCACTCATCCCGATGGTTTGAGCGCCGAAAACCTGATTCCCGACTTGCTAAGTTCTGCAATTTCCATTTATTGCGTCTCTTTTAGGTCCGTCATTGCAGTACATTATTGCGCTCAACTCGTTCACTTTAGCACTGAAAACATAATTTTAAGCTCTAAAACGTCACCCTGATCGACTTAAAACAGCAATTTTTCGTTGCTGATTTGAGCATGTTTTTACGTTCAAATCGCTTCTAGAACGCTTAAAACGCGATTTTGATGGTTCTAAGATCGTTTCTGTTCAGTGTACAAGCAAGTTATAGGTTTCTCATTTCAACATGTCATTTCGCTCATCCCGATGGTTTGAGCGACGAAAACCTGATTCCCGACTTGCTAAGTTCTGCAATTTCCATTTAGAAGGTCTCTTTTAGGTCCGTTATTGCAGTACATCATTGCACTCAACTCGTTCACTTTAGCACTGAAAATATCATTTTAAGCTCTAAAACGTCGCCCTGATCGACATAAAACGGCGATTTTTAGTTGGTGATTTGAGCATGTTTTTACAATCAAATCGCTTCTAGAACACTTAAAACGCAATTTTGATAGTTCTAAGATCGTTGCTGTTCAGTTTACTAGAAAGTTATAGGTTTCTCATGTCAACGGGTTACTTCGCTCATCTCGATAGTTTGAGCGCAGAAAACATGATTCCCGACTTGCTAAGTTCTGCAATTTCCATTTATTAGGTCTTCTTTAGGTCCGTGAATGCAGTACATCATTACGCTCAACTCGTTCACTTTAGCACTCAAAACATCATTTTAAGCTTTAAAACGTCACCCTGATGGATTTAAAACGACGATTTTAAGTTAGTGATTTGAGCATGTTTTTACGCTCAAATCGCTTCTAGAACACTTAAAACGCAATTTTGCTGGTTCTAAGATCGTTTCTTTTCAGTTTACAAGAGAGTTATAGGTTTCTCATGTCAACGGGTTACTTCGCTCATCTCGATAGTTTGAGCGCCGAAAACCTGATTCCCGACTTGCTAATTTCTGCAATTTCCATTTATTAGGTCTCTTTTAGGTCCGTGATTGCAGTACATTATTGCGCTCAACTCGTTCACTTTAGCACTGAAAACATCATTTTAAGCTCTAAAACGTCACCCTGATCGATTTAAAACAGCAACTTCTCGTTGGTGATTCAGCATGTTTTTATGTTCAAATCGCTTCTAGAGCGCTTAAAACGCGATTTTTATAGTTCTAAGATCGTTTCTGTTCAGTGTACAAGCAAGTTATAGGTTTCTCATTTCAACATGTCATTTCGCTTATCCCGATGGTTTGAGCGCCGAAAACGTGATTCCCGACTTGCTAAGTGCTGCAATTTCCATTTAGAAGGTCTCTTTTAGGTCCGTTATTGCAGTACATCATTGCACTCAACTCGTTCACTTTAGCACTGAAAACATCATTTTAAGCTCTAAAACGTCGCCCTGATCGACATAAAACGGCGATTTTTAGTTGGTGATTTGAGCATGTTTTTACGCTCAAATCGCTTCTAGAACACTTAAAACGCAATTTTGATGGTTCTAAGATCGTTGCTGTTCAGTTTACTAGAAAGTTATAGGTTTCTCATGTCAACCGGTTACTTCGCTCATCTCGATAGTTTGAGCGCCGAAAACATGATTCCCGACTTGCTAAGTTCTGCAATTTCCATTTATTGGGTCTCTTTTAGGTCCGTCTTTGTAGTACATTATTGCGCTCAACTTGTTCACTTTAGCACTCAAAACATCATTTTAAGCTTTAAAACGTCACCCTGATGGATTTAAAACGACGATTTTAAGTTAGTGATTTGAGCATGTTTTTACGCTCAAATCGCTTCTAGAACACTTAAAACGCAATTTTGCTGGTTCTAAGATCGTTTCTTTTCAGTTTACAAGAGAGTTATAGGTTTCTCATGTCAACGGGTTACTTCGCTCATCTCGATAGTTTGAGCGCCGAAAACCTGATTCCCGACTTGCTAAGTTCTGCAATTTCCATTTATTAGGTCTCTTTTAGGTCCGTGATTGCAGTACATTATTGCGCTCAACTCGTTCACTTTAGCACTGAAAACATCATTTTAAGTTCTAAAACGTCACCCTGATCGATTTAAAACGGCAATTTTAAGTTGGTAATTTGAGCATATTTTTACGCTCAAATCACTTCTAGAACGCATAAAACGCGATTTTGATTGTTCTAAGATCGTTTCTTTTCAGTTTACAAGCAAGTTATAAGTTTCTCATTTCAACATGTCATTTCGCTCATCCCGTTGGTTTGAGCGCCAAAAACCTGATTCCCAACTTGCTAAGTTCTGCAATTACCATTTAGAAGGTCTCTTTTAGGTCCGTGATTGCAGTACATCATTGCGCTCAACTCGTTCACTTTAGCACTGAAAACATCATTTTAAGCTCTAAAACGTCGCCCTGATCGACATAAAACGGCGATTTTTAGTTGGTGATTTGAGCATGTTTTTACGCTCAAATCGCTTCTAGAACATATAAAACGCAATTTTGATGGTTCTAAGATCGTTGCTGTTCAGTTTACTAGAAAGTTATAGGTTTCTCATGTCAACCGGTTACTTCGCTCATCTCGATAGTTTGAGCGCCGAAAACATGATTCCCGACTTGCTAAGTTCTGCAATTTCCATTTATTGGGTCTCTTTTAGGTCCGTCTTTGCAGTACATTATTGCGCTCAACTCGTTCACTTTAGCACTGAAAACATCATTTTAAGCTCTAAAACGTCACCCTGAGCGATTTAAAACAGCAATTTTTAGTTGGTGATTTGAGCATGTTTTCACGCTCAAATCGTTCTAGAATGGGTAAAACGCAATTTTGATGGTTCTACACAGCAAAATTGAAAATTCTTAACAAGAATAAAATTCTTGTAAAATTCTTATTTCAAGCAAACTTTTGCTTAAAATGAGAAAATTCAAGAAAATTCTTCTTGGCAAGAATTGATTTTACTTGAAACAAGAAAAGATATTCTTACCAAGAACTATATGTTTCTTAGAATAAGAAATACATTCTTACCAAAAATATCTTTGAAACTAAATATTCTTGAAATAAGAAAATTTGTTCTTGCAATGAGAATTGCTATTATAATACTACTTCATAAGAAAAGCTATTCTCAGAAGGATTTGGCTTATTATAAAGTTATATTCTTAGAAAAAGTAATATTCTACAATATATTTGTAAGTTTAAAAAATAATTGAATTTAAAATTATGTTGTTGTATGGGGCCTAATAAGGTCGGTACACACTAGACAGCAAGTCGTTACAAAATGTCCAACAACAAACCGCTTTGTGTGTAAAGTCAGGTCATAAGTGAGGCGACAAGTCTCAAGCTTCTAGTTCTGTCGCTGCGATCCGGATATCTCACACAAAATCAAACCATTCCAATCAAACAAATATGGTAGCACGCAGCAACAAAATTGTCACTAAAATTCTCCTGTTCACACGAAACATATTCGTGGTTAAATAAAGTGTTCCATACCATACCAAACAGGCGCAGCAGCGATTTGTCGCCTAGTGGGTACAGACCTTCATTGTAATATTGTTGTGGATCGCCCGACTGTTGCAGCATTCGTAAAGAAAGTGTGAATTGAGATCAGTTGCCATGCTTTACCATTTATGGAATGCCAATGAGACTTTGCGCGCTCAGTGCGAAGCGCGTTATCAGTTAAATTTTGAAAATAGAACTCTGTTTTGAATGAAATTATTGACTAAATTTCGAGAAAAGAAAGGAGAAATGGTACCAATCCGCCCCGATTTACACGATATTTTGTTAGGTAAGTGTTCTACAATTTTAATAATTTGAATTTTATGCGAATTTATACGGTAATAAAGCGTTTTATATTTACATGGTTGGCAGTTGCCTATGTATCAACATTGACAACATAAAATATCAGCTTCGAAAGTTAAGTTATGTAAATTTTAGCACACTATTTTAAATCACAAAGCTATATTTATACTGCTTAGTATTCTTTTGTATTTACAAACTGTTTTTGTCTGAAGGAAAATGGTCTTTCCATGTGATAAATCGTATGCATTGGCCGATTTGATATAAATTATATGGTGGATCGGCGTCTGGTCGAAGCGAGTCAGACTGTCAGATGATGTCACAGGTCAAAGTACGGGTAAGTCAATATTTTGTTTGTAGTGAGTGGTGTATTTATTAAGAAATTGTAGAATACCAGGCAATCAAAAGCTTCCATTAGCTAGAATATTAATACTACAATATACAATCACAGGCTGCTTGGCAGAGGTAATTTAATGTAAACCACATGTTACTCGATATGGTTTACATTTAAATAAAAGGCTTGCCAGTTGCCACAACCAAGGTAGCCCAGTAATTGATGGTATATTTTTGGTTCAGAAAATGTGTATTTATTCTTCTGTAATGATTATTACAACTGTATTGATTACACGCAGTGCAGTTCAATGGCATGGTCAGCTTGTGATGCATCATGTTTACATCATTGAACTGGACCGTGCGTAATCAATACAGTTGTAATAATCATTACAGAAGAATAAATACACATTTTGTGAACCAAAAATATACCATCAATTATTGGGCTACCTAGGGCCACAGAATAGATAACATTAAGCCAAAGACCTGTAACTGCTGTCATGCATGCCGTGTATTCCTTAGCCAACATACCACTGTAATTCCAAATACCTGACATAGCAGCAGTTCCATAACTGTCTATTATTGTTGTGACTGTGTTCTAGCTACTTTTACTTTGCAATGTACACTTATTCTATTTATTTAGCTTCGCCACAATTAAGGCAGGGTGACCACAACTGCATATGCCAATTACTGTGGGCTTATTACCTATCCTACCCTGTGAAACTTGCCTGTGGGTGAAAACCGTAGCACCCACAGTAAACCCACACTTTCAGAAAATCATTAATTTATCCACTGGATGAAAAATCAGATTTGCACAAGGCAAACTTTGTCTAAATTTGATTTTTCATCCAGTGGTACCCTTTTCATATGAGGACAGGGCTTGAGTCACATTGAGAATGTCCCTACTGAGAATCAAAACCACAATCTTAGAGATGAAAGGCAAGTGATCTAAGCTCCCTATGTAGGCTATGTGGCCACTTTTTGTTACAAAACACTAATATAATTGCTTATGGCAATGTAATAATGACATTGTGCTATAGTATACTGACCCATACCAATGATACATATATTTTATCATCTCAGAGTTGTATCAAAGATTTAATCAAACCTACTACATTTAATTATAATGGTATTTTGGAATTGAGATCATTTGATCCTATCAATATGATTGTTTTTGTAAAATATTTTTAGAATTACATGATTCAAGAAACTCTGGATGGAATAGTCACTCACTGACACATGGATTCATTATTTGCATATGAGGATCTGAATATGAGCAAACCACACAGTCCAGTAAGAACAGTTATATTCTTCAATGAAAGAACATGCAATAATAAACTTCATCACTTTTGTAATGACCAGTTTTATCAAATTCAGGAATTTTTCATTGATTAACCTTATGTGGCTTATACGACAATGTAAAATGAGCATTAGAGACAAGGTTATCTAGATACTGTGATTATTAATAGAATTTGGGTTAATTAAGGTTGAAGTGTACACTTTATATGAAGGTTAAGTTTGTGATGAGTTGATATTTTATGCCTTTATTTCAAGTGTTGTTACTATTAATTTACCTTTAGCCACAACAGGGTACTCCAGTTTTGGTATTAATTACTCATTTTGCTATCACAAAGTTTGTGTGCTTTGTGCTTAGTATATTGGTTTTCTTGTTTTAAGCAAATTAATTCTAGTTAAAATTCTAATCTAGAATACCCTCACTATAAAGTTCTAATTTAGAATAATATTCTTAGTTTCTTACTAAAGTTCTTATCTAGAATAATATTCTTACTATACTGACAAGAATCTTTTTGCTTATTTTAAGAAATTTCTTTAACTCATTTCAAGAAATTTCTTACTTATTTTAAGCATAATTATTCTTCCTAAGAAAGAATTTTTTTACTTGTTTCAAACACAATTATTCTTGGTCAGAATTTAATTCTTGCCTAAAATTCTAGCCTAGAAAAATATTCTCAGTATACTGACAAGAACAATCTTACTTGTTTCAAGCAATTTTCTGCTTGAAACAAGCATTTTTTTTCTTAAAATAAGAATTCAAATTTTGCTGTGTAAGATCGTTTCTGTTAAGTTTACAAGAGAGTTTTCGGTTTCTCATGTCAACGGGTTACTTCGCTCATCTCGATAGTTTGAGCGCCAAAAACCTGATTCCCGACTTTCTAAGTTCTGCAATTTCCATTTATTGTGTCTCTTTCAGGTCCGTCATTGCAGTACGTTATTGCGCTCAACTCGTTCACTTTAGCACAGAAAACATCATTTTAAGTTCTAAAACGTCACCCTGATCAATTTAAAACGGCAATTTTAAGTTGGTGATTTGAGCATATTTTTACGCTCAAATCACTTATAGAACGGTTAAAACGCGATTTTGATTGTTCTAAGATCGTTTCTTTTCAGTTTACAAGCAAGTTATAGGTTTCTCATTTCAACATGTCATTTCGCTCATCCCGTTGGTTTGAGCGCCAAAAACCTGATTCCCAACTTGCTAAGTTCTGCAATTACCATTTAGAAGGTCTCTTTTAGGTCCGTGATTGCAGTACATCATTGCGCTCAACTCGTTCACTTTAGCACTGAAAACATCATTTTAAGCTCTAAAACGTCACCCTGATGGATTTAAAACGACGATTTTAAGTTAGTGATTTGAGCATGTTTTTACGCTCAAATCGCTTCTAGAACACTTAAAACGCAATTTTGCTGGTTCTAAGATCGTTTCTTTTCAGTTTACAAGAGAGTTATAGGTTTCTCATGTCAACGGGTTACTTCGCTCATCTCGATAGTTTGAGCGCCGAAAACCTGATTCCCGACTTGCTAAGTTCTGCAATTTCTATTTATTAGGTCTCTTTTAGGTCCGTGATTGCAGTACATTATTGCGCTCAACTCGTTCACTTTAGCACTGAAAACATCATTTTAAGCTCTAAAACGTCACCCTGATCGATTTAAAACAGCAACTTCTCGTTGGTGATTCAGCATGTTTTTATGTTCAAATCGCTTCTAGAGTCCTTAAAACGCGATTTTTATAGTTCTAAGATCGTTTCTGTTCAGTGTACAAGCAAGTTATAGGTTTCTCATTTCAACATGTCATTTCGCTTATCCCGATGGTTTGAGCGCCGAAAACCTGATTCCCGACTTGCTAAGTTCTGCAATTTCCATTTATTGGGTCTCTTTTAGGTCCGTCATTGCAGTACATTATTGCGCTCAACTCGTTCACTTTAGCACTGAAAACATAATTTTAAGCTCTAAAACGTCACCCTGATCGATTTAAAACAGCAATTTTTCGTTGGTGATTTGAGCATGTTTTTACGTTCAAATCGCTTCTAGAACGCTTAAAACGCGATTTTGATGGTTCTAAGATCGTTTCTGTTCAGTGTACAAGCAAGTTATAGGTTTCTCATTTCAACATGTCATTTCGCTCATCCCGATGGTTTGAGCGACGAAAACCTGATTCCCGACTTGCTAAGTTCTGCAATTTCCATTTAGAAGGTCTCTTTTAGGTCCGTTATTGCAGTACATCATTGCACTCAACTCGTTCACTTTAGCACTGAAAATATCATTTTAAGCTCTAAAACGTCGCCCTGATCGACATAAAACGGCGATTTTTAGTTGGTGATTTGAGCATGTTTTTACGCTCAAATCGCTTCTAGAACACTTAAAACGCAATTTTGATAGTTCTAAGATCGTTGCTGTTCAGTTTACTAGAAAGTTATAGGTTTCTCATGTCAACGGGTTACTTCGCTCATCTCGATAGTTTGAGCGCAGAAAACATGATTCCCGACTTGCTAAGTTCTGCAATTTCCATTTATTAGGTCTTCTTTAGGTCCGTGAATGCAGTACATCATTACGCTCAACTCGTTCACTTTAGCACTGAAAACATCATTTTAAGCTCTAAAACGTCACCCTGATCAATTTAAAACGGCAATTTTAAGTTGGTGATTTGAGCATATTTTTACGCTCAAATCACTTCTAGAACGCTTAAAACGCGATTTTGATTGTTCTAAGATCGTTTCTTTTCAGTTTACAAGCAAGTTATAGGTTTCTCATTTCAACATGTCATTTCGCTCATCCCGTTGGTTTGAGCGCCAAAAACCTGATTCCCAACTTGCTAAGTTCTGCAATTACCATTTAGAAGGTCTCTTTTAGGTCCGTGATTGCAGTACATCATTGCGCTCAACTCGTTCACTTTAGCACTGAAAACATCATTTTAAGCTCTAAAACGTCACCCTGATGGATTTAAAACGACGATTTTAAGTTAGTGATTTGAGCATGTTTTTACGCTCAAATCGCTTCTAGAACACTTAAAACGCAATTTTGCTGGTTCTAAGATCGTTTCTTTTCAGTTTACAAGAGAGTTATAGGTTTCTCATGTCAACGGGTTACTTCGCTCATCTCGATAGTTTGAGCGCCGAAAACCTGATTCCCGACTTGCTAAGTTCTGCAATTTCTATTTATTAGGTCTCTTTTAGGTCCGTGATTGCAGTACATTATTGCGCTCAACTCGTTCACTTTAGCACTGAAAACATCATTTTAAGCTCTAAAACGTCACCCTGATCGATTTAAAACAGCAACTTCTCGTTGGTGATTCAGCATGTTTTTATGTTCAAATCGCTTCTAGAGCGCTTAAAACGCGATTTTTATAGTTCTAAGATCGTTTCTGTTCAGTGTACAAGCAAGTTATAGGTTTCTCATTTCAACATGTCATTTCGCTTATCCCGATGGTTTGAGCGCCGAAAACGTGATTCCCGACTTGCTAAGTGCTGCAATTTCCATTTAGAAGGTCTCTTTTAGGTCCGTTATTGAAGTACATCATTGCACTCAACTCGTTCACTTTAGCACTGAAAACATCATTTTAAGCTCTAAAACGTCGCCCTGATCGACATAAAACGGCGATTTTTAGTTGGTGATTTGAGCATGTTTTTACGCTCAAATCGCTTCTAGAACACTTAAAACGCAATTTTGATGGTTCTAAGATCGTTGCTGTTCAGTTTACTAGAAAGTTATAGGTTTCTCATGTCAACCGGTTACTTCGCTCATCTCGATAGTTTGAGCGCCGAAAACATGATTCCCGACTTGCTAAGTTCTGCAATTTCCATTTATTGGGTCTCTTTTAGGTCCGTCTTTGCAGTACATTATTGCGCTCAACTCGTTCACTTTAGCACTGAAAACATCATTTTAAGCTCTAAAACGTCACCCTGAGCGATTTAAAACAGCAATTTTTAGTTGGTGATTTGAGCATGTTTTCACGCTCAAATCGTTCTAGAATGGGTAAAACGCAATTTTGATGGTTCTAAGATCGTTTCTGTTAAGTTTACAAGAGAGTTTTCGGTTTCTCATGTCAACGGGTTACTTCGCTCATCTCGATAGTTTGAGCGCCAAAAACCTGATTCCCGACTTTCTAAGTTCTGCAATTTCCATTTATTGTGTCTCTTTCAGGTCCGTCATTGCAGTACGTTATTGCGCTCAACTCGTTCACTTTAGCACAGAAAACATCATTTTAAGTTCTAAAACGTCACCCTGATCAATTTAAAACGGCAATTTTAAGTTGGTGATTTGAGCATATTTTTACGCTCAAATCACTTATAGAACGGTTAAAACGCGATTTTGATTGTTCTAAGATCGTTTCTTTTCAGTTTACAAGCAAGTTATAGGTTTCTCATTTCAACATGTCATTTCGCTCATCCCGTTGGTTTGAGCGCCAAAAACCTGATTCCCAACTTGCTAAGTTCTGCAATTACCATTTAGAAGGTCTCTTTTAGGTCCGTGATTGCAGTACATCATTGCGCTCAACTCGTTCACTTTAGCACTGAAAACATCATTTTAAGCTCTAAAACGTCACCCTGATGGATTTAAAACGACGATTTTAAGTTAGTGATTTGAGCATGTTTTTACGCTCAAATCGCTTCTAGAACACTTAAAACGCAATTTTGCTGGTTCTAAGATCGTTTCTTTTCAGTTTACAAGAGAGTTATAGGTTTCTCATGTCAACGGGTTACTTCGCTCATCTCGATAGTTTGAGCGCCGAAAACCTGATTCCCGACTTGCTAAGTTCTGCAATTTCTATTTATTAGGTCTCTTTTAGGTCCGTGATTGCAGTACATTATTGCGCTCAACTCGTTCACTTTAGCACTGAAAACATCATTTTAAGCTCTAAAACGTCACCCTGATCGATTTAAAACAGCAACTTCTCGTTGGTGATTCAGCATGTTTTTATGTTCAAATCGCTTCTAGAGTCCTTAAAACGCGATTTTTATAGTTCTAAGATCGTTTCTGTTCAGTGTACAAGCAAGTTATAGGTTTCTCATTTCAACATGTCATTTCGCTTATCCCGATGGTTTGAGCGCCGAAAACCTGATTACCGACTTGCTAAGTTCTGCAATTTCCATTTATTGGGTCTCTTTTAGGTCCGTCATTGCAGTACATTATTGCGCTCAACTCGTTCACTTTAGCACTGAAAACATAATTTTAAGCTCTAAAACGTCACCCTGATCGATTTAAAACAGCAATTTTTCGTTGGTGATTTGAGCATGTTTTTACGTTCAAATCGCTTCTAGAACGCTTAAAACGCGATTTTGATGGTTCTAAGATCGTTTCTGTTCAGTGTACAAGCAAGTTATAGGTTTCTCATTTCAACATGTCATTTCGCTCATCCCGATGGTTTGAGCGACGAAAACCTGATTCCCGACTTGCTAAGTTCTGCAATTTCCATTTAGAAGGTCTCTTTTAGGTCCGTTATTGCAGTACATCATTGCACTCAACTCGTTCACTTTAGCACTGAAAATATCATTTTAAGCTCTAAAACGTCGCCCTGATCGAGATAAAACGGCGATTTTTAGTTGGTGATTTGAGCATGTTTTTACGCTCAAATCGCTTCTAGAACACTTAAAACGCAATTTTGATAGTTCTAAGATCGTTGCTGTTCAGTTTACTAGAAAGTTATAGGTTTCTCATGTCAACGGGTTACTTCGCTCATCTCGATAGTTTGAGCGCAGAAAACATGATTCCCGACTTGCTAAGTTCTGCAATTTCCATTTATTAGGTCTTCTTTAGGTCCGTGAATGCAGTACATCATTACGCTCAACTCGTTCACTTTAGCACTGAAAACATCATTTTAAGCTTTAAAACGTCACCCTGATTGATTTAAAACGGCAACTTTTAGTTGGTGATTTGAGCATATTTTTACGCTCAAATCGCTTCTAGAACGCTTAAAACGCGATTTTGATGGTTCTAAGATCGTTTCTTCTCATTTCACAAGTAAGCTCTACGTTTCTCATGTCAAGGTGTTATTTTGCTAATCTCGATGGTTTGAGAGCCGAAAATATGATTCCCGACATGCTTAGTTCTGCAATTTCAATTTAGAAGGACTCTTTTAGGTCCGTGAATGCAGTACATTATTGCGCTCAACTCGTTCACTTTAGCACTGGAAACATCATTTTAAGCTCTAAAACGTCACCCTGATCGATTTAAAACAGCAACTTCTCGTTGGTGATTCAGCATGTTTTTATGTTCAAATCGCTTCTAGAGCGCTTAAAACGCGATTTTTATAGTTCTAAGATCGTTTCTGTTCAGTGTACAAGCAAGTTATAGGTTTCTCATTTCAACATGTCATTTCGCTTATCCCGATGGTTTGAGCCCCGAAAACCTGATTCCCGACTTGCTAAGTTCTGCAATTTCCATTTATTGGGTCTCTTTTAGGTCCGTCATTGCAGTACATTATTGCGCTCAACTCGTTCACTTTAGCACTGAAAACATAATTTTAAGCTCTAAAACGTCACCCTGATCGATTTAAAACAGCAATTTTTCGTTGGTGATTTGAGCATGTTTTTACGTTCAAATCGCTTCTAGAACGCTTAAAACGCGATTTTGATGGTTCTAAGATCGTTTCTGTTCAGTGTACAAGCAACTTATAGGTTTCTCATTTCAACATGTCATTTCGCTCATCCCGATGGTTTGAGCGACGAAAACCTGTTTCCCGACTTGCTAAGTTCTGCAATTTCCATTTAGAAGGTCTCTTTTAGGTCCGTTATTGCAGTACATCATTGCACTCAACTCGTTCACTTTAGCACTGAAAATATCATTTTAAGCTCTAAAACGTCGCCCTGATCGACATAAAACGGCGATTTTTAGTTGGTGATTTGAGCATGTTTTTACGCTCAAATCGCTTCTAGAACACTTAAAACGCAATTTTGATAGTTCTAAGATCGTTGCTGTTCAGTTTACTAGAAAGTTATAGGTTTCTCATGTCAACGGGTTACTTCGCTCATCTCGATAGTTTGAGCGCAGAAAACATGATTCCCGACTTGCTAAGTTCTGCAATTTCCATTTATTAGGTCTTCTTTAGGTCCGTGAATGCAGTACATCATTACGCTCAACTCGTTCACTTTAGCACTGAAAACATCATTTTAAGCTTTAAAACGTCACCCTGATTGATTTAAAACGGCAACTTTTAGTTGGTGATTTGAGCATATTTTTACGCTCAAATCGCTTCTAGAACGCTTAAAACGCAATTTTGATAGTTCTAAGATCGTTTCTTCTCATTTCACAAGTAAGCTCTACGTTTCTCATGTTAAGGTGTTATTTTGCTAATCTCGATGGTTTGAGAGCCGAAAATATGATTCACGACATGCTTAGTTCTGCAATTTCAATTTAGAAGGTCTCTTTTAGGTCCGTGAATGCAGTACATCATTGCGCTCAACTCGTTCACTTTAGCACTGAAAACATCATTTTAAGCTCTAAAACGTCACCCTGATCGATTTAAAACGGCGATTTTAAGTTGGTGAGTTGAGCATGTTTTCACGCTAAAATCGTTCTAGAACGGGTAAAACGCAATTTTGCTGGTTCTAAGATCGTTTCTTTTCAGTTTACAAGAGAGTTATAGGTTTCTCATGTCAACGGGTTACTTCGCTCATCTCGATAGTTTGAGCGCCGAAAACCTGATTCCCGACTTGCTAAGTTCTGCAATTTCCATTTATTAGGTCTCTTTTAGGTCCGTGATTGCAGTACATTATTGCGCTCAACTCGTTCACTTTAGCACTGAAAACATCATTTTAAGCTCTAAAACGTCACCCTGATCGATTTAAAACAGCAACTTTTCGTTGGTGATTTCAGCATGTTTTTACGTTCAAATGGCTTCTAGAGCGCTTAAAACGCGATTTTTATAGTTCTAAGATCGTTTGTGTTCAGTGTACAAGCAAGTTATAGGTTTCTCATTTCAACATGTCATTTCGCTTATCCCGATGGTTTGAGCGCCGAAAACGTGATTCCCGACTTGCTAAGTTCTGCAATTTCCATTTAGAAGGTCTCTTTTAGGTCCGTTATTGCAGTACATCATTGCACTCAACTCGTTCACTTTAGCACTGAAAACATCATTTTAAGCTCTAAAACGTCGCCCTAATCGACAGAAAACGGCGATTTTTAGTTGTGATTTGAGCATGTTTTTACGCTCAAATCGCTTCTAGAACACTTAAAACGCAATATTGATGGTTCTAAGATCGTTGCTGTTCAGTTTACTAGAAAGTTATAGGTTTCTCATGTCAACGGGTTACTTCGCTCATCTCGATAGTTTGAGCGCCGAAAACATGATTCCCGACTTGCTAAGTTCTGCAATTTCCAATTATTAGGTCTCTTTTAGGTCCGTCATTGCAGTACATTATTGCGCTCAACTCGTTCACTTTAGCACTGAAAACATCATTTTAAGCTCTAAAACGTCACCCTGATGGATTTAAAACGACGATTTTAAGTTAGTGATTTGAGCATGTTTTTACGCTCAAATCGCTTCTAGAACACTTAAAACGCAATTTTGCTGGTTCTAAGATCGTTTCTTTTCAGTTTACAAGAGAGTTATAGGTTTCTCATGTCAATGGGTTACTTCGCTCATCTCGATAGTTTGAGCGCCGAAAACCTGATTCCCGACTTGCTAAGTTCTGCAATTTCCATTTATTAGGTCTCTTTTAGGTCCGTGATTGCAGTACATTATTGCGCTCAACTCGTTCACTTTAGCACTGAAAACATCATTTTAAGCTCTAAAACGTCACCCTGATCGATTTAAAACAGCAACTTCTCGTTGGTGATTCAGCATGTTTTTATGTTCAAATCGCTTCTAGAGCGCTTAAAACGCGATTTTTATAGTTCTAAGATCGTTTCTGTTCAGTGTACAAGCAAGTTATAGGTTTCTCATTTCAACATGTCATTTCGCTTATCCCGATGGTTTGAGCGCCGAAAACGTGATTCCCGAGTTGCTAAGTTCTGCAATTTCCATTTAGAAGGTCTCGTTTAGGTCCGTTATTGCAGTACATCATTGCACTCAACTCGTTCACTTTAGCACTGAAAACATCATTTTAAGCTCTAAAACGTCACCCTGAGCGATTTAAAACAGCAATTTTTAGTTGGTGATTTGAGCATGTTTTCACGCTCAAATCGTTCTAGAATGGGTAAAACGCAATTTTGATGGTTCTAAGATCGTTTCTGTTAAGTTTACTAGAGAGTTTTCGGTTTCTCATGTCAACGGGTTACTTCGCTCATCTCGATAGTTTGAGCGCCAAAAACCTGATTCCCGACTTCCTAAGTTCTGCAATTTCCATTTATTGGGTCTCTTTTAGGTCCGTCATTGCAGTACATTATTGCGCTCAACTCGTTCACTTTAGCACTGAAAACATCATTTTAAGCTTTAAAACGTCACCCTGATTGATTTAAAACGGCAACTTTTAGTTGGTGATTTGAGCATATTTTTACGCTCAAATCGCTTCTAGAACGCTTAACACGCGATTTTGTTTGTTCTAAGATCGTTTCTGTTCTGTTTACAAGCAAGTTATAGGTTTCTGATTTCAACATGTCAATTCGCTCATCCCGATGGTTTGAGCGCCGAAAACCTGATTCCCGACTTGCTAAGTTCTGCAATTTACATTTAGAATGTCTCTTTTAGGTCCCTGATTGCAGTACATCATTGCGCTCAACTCGTTCACTTTAGCACTGAAAACATCATTTTATGCTTTAAAACGTCACCCTGATCGATTTTAAACGGCAACTTTTAGTTGGTGATTTGAGCATGTTTTTACGATCAAATCGCTTCTAGAATGCTTAAAACGCGATTTTGATGGTTCTAAGATCGTTTTTTCTCAGTTCACAATTAAGCTCTACGTTTCTCATGTCAAGGTGTTATTTTGCCAATTATCGATAGTTTGAGAACCGAAAATATGATTCCCGACATGCTTAGTTCTGCAATTTCACTTTAGAAGGTCTCATTTAGGTCCGTGAATGCAGTACATCATTGCGCTCAACTCGTTCACTTTAGCACTAAAAACATCATTTTAAGCTCAAAAACGTCACCCTGATCGATTTAAAAAGGGCGATTCTAAGTTGGTGATTTGAGCATTTTTTCACTTTCAAATCGTTCTAGAACGGGTAAAACGCAATTTTGCTGGTTCTAAGATCGTTTCTTTTCAGTTTACAAGAGAGTTATAGGTTTCTCATGTCAACGGGTTACTTCGCTCATCTCGATAGTTTGAGCGCCGAAAACCTGATTCCCGACTTGCTAAGTTCTGCAATTTCCATTTATTAGGTCTCTTTTAGGTCCGTGATTGCAGTACATTATTGCGCTCAACTCGTTCACTTTAGCACTGAAAACATCATTTTAAGCTCTAAAACGTAACCCTGATCGATTTAAAATAGCAACTTTTCGTTGGTGATTTCAGCATGTTTTTACGTTCAAATCGCTTCTAGAGCGCTTAAAACGCGATTTTTGTAGTTCTAAGATCGTTTCTGTTCAGTGTACAAGCAAGTTATAGGTTTCTCATTTCAACATGTCATTTCGCTTATCCCGATGGTTTGAGCGCCGAAAACGTGATTCCCGACTTCCTAAGTTCTGCAATTTCCATTTAGAAGATCTCTTTTAGGTCCGTGATTGCAGTACATCATTGCGCTCAACTGGTTCACTTTAGCACTGAAAACATCATTTTAAGCTCTAAAACGTCACCCTGATCGATTTAAAACGGCGATTTTAAGTTAGTGATTTGAGCATGTTTTTACGCTCAAATCGCTTCTAGAACACTTAAAACGCAATTTTGCTGGTTCTAAGATCGTTTCTTTTCAGTTTACAAGAGAGTTAGAGGTTTCTCATGTCAATGGGTTACTTCGCTCATCTCGATAGTTTGAGCGCCGAAAACCTGATTCCCAACTTGCTTAGTTCTGCAATTTCCATTTATTAGGTCTCTGTTAGGTCCGTGATTGCAGTACATTATTGCGCTCAACTTGTTCACTTTAGCACTGAAAACATCATTTTAAGCTCTAAAACGTCACCCTGATCGATTTAAAACAGCAACTTTTCGTTGGTGATTTCAGCATGTTTTTACGTTCAAATCGCTTCTAGAGCGCTTAAAACGCGATTTTTATAGTTCTAAGATCGTTTCTGTTCAGTGTACAAGCAAGTTATAGGTTTCTCATTTCAACATGTCATTTCGCTTATCCCGATGGTTTGAGCGCCGAAAACGTGATTCCCGACTTGCTAAGTTCTGCAATTTCATTTTAGAAGGTCTCTTTTAGGTCCGTTATTGCATAACATCATTGCACTCAACTCGTTCACTTTAGCACTGAAAACATCATTTTAAGCTCTAAAACGTCGCCCTGATCGACATAAAACGGCGATTTTTAGTTGGTGATTTGAGCATGTTTTTACGCTCAAATCGCTTCTAGAACACTTAAAACGCAATTTTGATGGTTCTAAGATCGTTGCTGTTCAGTTTACTAGAAAGTTATAGGTTTCTCATGTCAACGGGTTACTTCGCTCATCTCGATAGTTTGAGCGCCGAAAACATGATTCCCGACTTGCTAAGTTCTACAATTTCCATTTATTGGGTCTCTTTTAGGTCCGTCATTGCAGTACATTATTGCGCTCAACTCGTTCACTTTAGCACTGAAAACATCATTTTAAGCTCTAAAACGTCACCCTGAGCGATTTAAAACAGCAATTTTTAGTTGTTGATTTGAGCATGTTTTCACGCTCAAATCGTTCTAGAATGGGTAAAACGCAATTTTGATGGTTCAAAGATCGTTTCTGTTAAGTTTACTAGAGAGTTTTCGGTTTCTCATGTCAACGGGTTACTTCGCTCATCTCGATAGTTTGAGCGCCGAAAACCTGATTCCCGACTTGCTAAGTTCTGCAATCTCCATTTATTGTGTCTCTTTCAGGTCCGTCATTGCAGTACGTTATTGCGCTCAACTCGTTCACTTTAGCACAGAAAACATCATTTTAAGTTCTAAAACGTCACCCTGATCGATTTAAAACGGCAATTTTAAGTTGGTGATTTGAGCATATTTTTACGCTCAAATCGCTTCTAGAACACTTAAAACGCAATTTTGATGGTTCTAAGATCGTTGCTGTTCAGTGTACAAGAAAGTTATAGGTTTCTCATGTCAACGGGTTACTTCGCTCATCTCGATAGTTTGAGCGCCGAAAACATGATTCCCGACTTGCTAAGTTCTGCAATTTCCATTTATTAGGTCTTTTTTAGGTCCGTGAATCCAGTACATCATTGCGCTCAACTCGTTCACTTTAGCACTGAAAACATCATTTTAAGCTTTAAAACGTCACCCTGATTGATTTAAAACGGCAACTTTTAGTTGGTGATTTGAGCATATTTTTACGCTCAAATCGCTTCTAGAACGCTTAAAACGCGATTTTGTTGGTTCTAAGATCGTTTCTGTTCTGTTTACAAGAAGTTATAGGTTTCTGATTTCAACATGTCATTTCGCTCATCCCGATGGTTTGAGCGCCGAAAACCTGATTCCCGACTTGCTAAGTTCTGCAATTTACATTTAGAATGTCTCTTTTAGGTCCCTGATTGCAGTACATCATTGCGCTCAACTCGTTCACTTTAGCACTGAAAACATCATTTTATGCTTTAAAACGTCACCCTGATCGATTTTAAACGGCAACTTTTAGTTGGTGATTTGAGCATGTTTTTACGTTCAAATCGCTTCTAGAATGCTTAAAACGCGATTTTGATGGTTCTAAGATCGTTTTTTCTCAGTTCGCAAGTAAGCTCTACGTTTCTCATGTCAAGGTGTTATTTTGCCAATTATCGATGGTTTGAGAGCCGAAAATATGATTCCCGACATGCTTAGTTCTGCAATTTCAATTTAGAAGGTCTCTTTTAGGTGCGTGAATGCAGTACATCATTGCGCTCAACTCGTTCACTTTAGCACTGAAAACATCATTTTAAGCTCAAAAACGTCACCCTGATCGATTTAAAACGGCGATTTTAAGTTGGTGATTTGAGCATGTTTTCACGCTCAAATCGTTCTAGAACGGGTAAAACGCAATTTTGCTGGTTCTAAGATCGTTTCTTTTCAGTTTACAAGAGAGTTATAGGTTTCTCATGTCAACGGGTTACTTCGCTCATCTCGATAG
Organism: Muricea muricata; assembly: GCA_963855995.1. Taxonomy (NCBI): domain Eukaryota; kingdom Metazoa; phylum Cnidaria; class Anthozoa; order Malacalcyonacea; family Plexauridae; genus Muricea; species Muricea muricata. The sequence continues at coordinate 29,956,337 of OY979718.1, read as the reverse complement.
TTTGAGCGCCGAAAACATGATTCCCGACTTGCTAAGTTCTACTATTTCCATTTATTGGGTCTCTTTTAGGTCCGTCATTGCAGTACATTATTGCGCTCAACTCGTTCACTTTAGCACTGAAAACATCATTTTAAGCTCTAAAACGTCACCCTGAGCGATTTAAAACAGCAATTTTTAGTTGGTGATTTGAGCATGTTTTCACGCTCAAATCGTTCTAGAATGGGTAAAACGCAATTTTGATGGTTCTAAGATCGTTTCTGTTAAGTTTACTAGAGAGTTTTCGGTTTCTCATGTCAACGGGTTACTTCGCTCATCTCGATAGTTTGAGCGCCGAAAACCTGATTCCCGACTTGCTAAGTTCTGCAATTTCCATTTATTGTGTCTCTTTCAGGTCCGTCATTGCAGTACGTTATTGCGCTCAACTCGTTCACTTTAGCACAGAAAACATCATTTTAAGTTCTAAAACGTCACCCTGATCGATTTAAAACGGCAATTTTAAGTTGGTGATTTGAGCATATTTTTACGCTCAAATCGCTTCTAGAACACTTAAAACGCAATTTTGATGGTTCTAAGATCGTTGCTGTTCAGTGTACAAGAAAGTTATAGGTTTCTCATGTCAACGGGTTACTTCGCTCATCTCGATAGTTTGAGCGCCGAAAACATGATTCCCGACTTGCTAAGTTCTGCAATTTCCATTTATTAGGTCTTTTTTAGGTCCGTGAATCCAGTACATCACTGCGCTCAACTCGTTCACTTTAGCACTGAAAACATCATTTTAAGCTTTAAAACGTCACCCTGATTGATTTAAAACGGCAACTTTTAGTTGGTGATTTGAGCATATTTTTACGCTCAAATCGCTTCTAGAACGCTTAAAACGCGATTTTGTTGGTTCTAAGATCGTTTCTGTTCTGTTTACAAGAAGTTATAGGTTTCTGATTTCAACATGTCATTTCGCTCATCCCGATGGTTTAGCGCCGAAAACCTGATTCCCGACTTGCTAAGTTCTGCAATTTACATTTAGAATGTCTCTTTTAGGTCCCTGATTGCAGTACATCATTGCGCTCAACTCGTTCACTTTAGCACTGAAAACATCATTTTAAGCTCTAAAACGTCACCCTGATCGATTTAAAACAGCAATTTTTCGTTGGTGATTTGAGCATGTTTTTACGTTCAAATCGCTTCTAGAACGCTTAAAACGCGATTTTTATGGTTCTAAGATCGTTTCTGTTCAGTGTACAAGAAAGTTATAGGTTTCTCATTTCAACATGTCATTTCGCTCATCCCGATGGTTTGAGCGCCGAAAACCTGATTCCCGACTTGCTTAGTTCTGCAATTTCCATTTATTAGGTCTTTTTTAGGTCCGTGAATGCAGTACATCATTGCGCTCAACTCGTTCACTTTAGCACTGAAAACATCATTTATTGCTTTAAAACGTCACCCTGATCGATTTTAAACGGCAACTTTTAGTTGGTGATTTGAGCATGTTTTTACGTTCAAATCGCTTCTAGAATGCTTAAAACGCGATTTTGATGGTTCTAAGATCGTTTTTTCTCAGTTCACAAGTAAGCTCTACGTTTCTCATGTCAAGGTGTTATTTTGCCAATTATCGATAGTTTGAGAGCCGAAAATATGATTCCCGACATGCTTAGTTCTGCAATTTCAATTTAGAAGGTCTCATTTAGGTCGGTGAATGCAGTACATCATTGCGCTCAACTCGTTCACTTTAGCACTAAAAACATCATTTTAAGCTCAAAAACGTCACCCTGATCGATTTAAAAAGGGCGATTCTAAGTTGGTGATTTGAGCATTTTTTCACGCTCAAATCGTTCTAGAACGGGTAAAACGCAATTTTGCTGGTTCTAAGATCGTTTCTTTTCAGTTTACAAGAGAGTTATAGGTTTCTCATGTCAACGGGTTACTTCGCTCATCTCGATAGTTTGAGCGCCGAAAACCTGATTCCCGACTTGCTAAGTTCTGCAATTTCCATTTATTAGGTCTCTTTTAGGTCCGTGATTGCAGTACATTATTGCGCTCAACTCGTTCACTTTAGCACTGAAAACATCATTTTAAGCTCTAAAACGTCACCCTGATCGATTTAAAATAGCAACTTTTCGTTGGTGATTTCAGCATGTTTTTACGTTCAAATCGCTTCTAGAGCGCTTAAAACGCGATTTTTATAGTTCTAAGATCGTTTCTGTTCAGTGTACAAGCAAGTTATAGGTTTCTCATTTCAACATGTCATTTCGCTTATCCCGATGGTTTGAGCGCCGAAAACGTGATTCCCGACTTGCTAAGTTCTGCAATTTCCATTTAGAAGGTCTCTTTTAGGTCCGTGATTGCAGTACATCATTGCGCTCAACTCGTTCACTTTAGCACTGAAAACATCATTTTAAGCTCTAAAACGTCGCCCTGATCGACATAAAACGGCGATTTTAAGTTGGTGATTTGAGCATGTTTTTACGCTCAAATCGCTTCTAGAACACTTAAAACGAAATTTTGATGCTTCTAAGATCGTTGCTGTTCAGTTTACTAGAAAGTTATAGGTTTCTCATGTCAACGGGTTACTTCGCTCATCTCGATAGTTTGAGCGCCGAAAACATGATTCCCGACTTGCTAAGTTCTACAATTTCCATTTATTGGGTCTCTTTTAGGTCCGTCATTGCAGTACATTATTGCGCTCAACTCGTTCACTTTAGCACTGAAAACATCATTTTAAGCTCTAAAACGTCACCCTGAGCGATTTAAAACAGCAATTTTTAGTTGTTGATTTGAGCATGTTTTCACGCTCAAATCGTTCTAGAATGGGTAAAACGCAATTTTGATGGTTCAAAGATCGTTTCTGTTAAGTTTACTAGAGAGTTTTCGGTTTCTCATGTCAACGGGTTACTTCGCTCATCTCGATAGTTTGAGCGCCGAAAACCTGATTCCCGACTTGCTAAGTTCTGCAATCTCCATTTATTGTGTCTCTTTCAGGTCCGTCATTGCAGTACGTTATTGCGCTCAACTCGTTCACTTTAGCACAGAAAACATCATTTTAAGTTCTAAAACGTCACCCTGATCGATTTAAAACGGCAATTTTAAGTTGGTGATTTGAGCATATTTTTACGCTCAAATCGCTTCTAGAACACTTAAAACGCAATTTTGATGGTTCTAAGATCGTTGCTGTTCAGTGTACAAGAAAGTTATAGGTTTCTCATGTCAACGGGTTACTTCGCTCATCTCGATAGTTTGAGCGCCGAAAACATGATTCCCGACTTGCTAAGTTCTGCAATTTCCATTTATTAGGTCTTTTTTAGGTCCGTGAATCCAGTACATCATTGCGCTCAACTCGTTCACTTTAGCACTGAAAACATCATTTTAAGCTTTAAAACGTCACCCTGATTGATTTAAAACGGCAACTTTTAGTTGGTGATTTGAGCATATTTTTACGCTCAAATCGCTTCTAGAACGCTTAAAACGCGATTTTGTTGGTTCTAAGATCGTTTCTGTTCTGTTTACAAGAAGTTATAGGTTTCTGATTTCAACATGTCATTTCGCTCATCCCGATGGTTTGAGCGCCGAAAACCTGATTCCCGACTTGCTAAGTTCTGCAATTTACATTTAGAATGTCTCTTTTAGGTCCCTGATTGCAGTACATCATTGCGCTCAACTCGTTCACTTTAGCACTGAAAACATCATTTTATGCTTTAAAACGTCACCCTGATCGATTTTAAACGGCAACTTTTAGTTGGTGATTTGAGCATGTTTTTACGTTCAAATCGCTTCTAGAATGCTTAAAACGCGATTTTGATGGTTCTAAGATCGTTTTTTCTCAGTTCGCAAGTAAGCTCTACGTTTCTCATGTCAAGGTGTTATTTTGCCAATTATCGATGGTTTGAGAGCCGAAAATATGATTCCCGACATGCTTAGTTCTGCAATTTCAATTTAGAAGGTCTCTTTTAGGTGCGTGAATGCAGTACATCATTGCGCTCAACTCGTTCACTTTAGCACTGAAAACATCATTTTAAGCTCAAAAACGTCACCCTGATCGATTTAAAACGGCGATTTTAAGTTGGTGATTTGAGCATGTTTTCACGCTCAAATCGTTCTAGAACGGGTAAAACGCAATTTTGCTGGTTCTAAGATCGTTTCTTTTCAGTTTACAAGAGAGTTATAGGTTTCTCATGTCAACGGGTTACTTCGCTCATCTCGATAGTTTGAGCGCCGAAAACATGATTCCCGACTTGCTAAGTTCTACTATTTCCATTTATTGGGTCTCTTTTAGGTCCGTCATTGCAGTACATTATTGCGCTCAACTCGTTCACTTTAGCACTGAAAACATCATTTTAAGCTCTAAAACGTCACCCTGAGCGATTTAAAACAGCAATTTTTAGTTGGTGATTTGAGCATGTTTTCACGCTCAAATCGTTCTAGAATGGGTAAAACGCAATTTTGATGGTTCTAAGATCGTTTCTGTTAAGTTTACTAGAGAGTTTTCGGTTTCTCATGTCAACGGGTTACTTCGCTCATCTCGATAGTTTGAGCGCCGAAAACCTGATTCCCGACTTGCTAAGTTCTGCAATTTCCATTTATTGTGTCTCTTTCAGGTCCGTCATTGCAGTACGTTATTGCGCTCAACTCGTTCACTTTAGCACAGAAAACATCATTTTAAGTTCTAAAACGTCACCCTGATCGATTTAAAACGGCAATTTTAAGTTGGTGATTTGAGCATATTTTTACGCTCAAATCGCTTCTAGAACACTTAAAACGCAATTTTGATGGTTCTAAGATCGTTGCTGTTCAGTGTACAAGAAAGTTATAGGTTTCTCATGTCAACGGGTTACTTCGCTCATCTCGATAGTTTGAGCGCCGAAAACATGATTCCCGACTTGCTAAGTTCTGCAATTTCCATTTATTAGGTCTTTTTTAGGTCCGTGAATCCAGTACATCACTGCGCTCAACTCGTTCACTTTAGCACTGAAAACATCATTTTAAGCTTTAAAACGTCACCCTGATTGATTTAAAACGGCAACTTTTAGTTGGTGATTTGAGCATATTTTTACGCTCAAATCGCTTCTAGAACGCTTAAAACGCGATTTTGTTGGTTCTAAGATCGTTTCTGTTCTGTTTACAAGAAGTTATAGGTTTCTGATTTCAACATGTCATTTCGCTCATCCCGATGGTTTAGCGCCGAAAACCTGATTCCCGACTTGCTAAGTTCTGCAATTTACATTTAGAATGTCTCTTTTAGGTCCCTGATTGCAGTACATCATTGCGCTCAACTCGTTCACTTTAGCACTGAAAACATCATTTTAAGCTCTAAAACGTCACCCTGATCGATTTAAAACAGCAATTTTTCGTTGGTGATTTGAGCATGTTTTTACGTTCAAATCGCTTCTAGAACGCTTAAAACGCGATTTTTATGGTTCTAAGATCGTTTCTGTTCAGTGTACAAGAAAGTTATAGGTTTCTCATTTCAACATGTCATTTCGCTCATCCCGATGGTTTGAGCGCCGAAAACCTGATTCCCGACTTGCTTAGTTCTGCAATTTCCATTTATTAGGTCTTTTTTAGGTCCGTGAATGCAGTACATCATTGCGCTCAACTCGTTCACTTTAGCACTGAAAACATCATTTATTGCTTTAAAACGTCACCCTGATCGATTTTAAACGGCAACTTTTAGTTGGTGATTTGAGCATGTTTTTACGTTCAAATCGCTTCTAGAATGCTTAAAACGCGATTTTGATGGTTCTAAGATCGTTTTTTCTCAGTTCACAAGTAAGCTCTACGTTTCTCATGTCAAGGTGTTATTTTGCCAATTATCGATAGTTTGAGAGCCGAAAATATGATTCCCGACATGCTTAGTTCTGCAATTTCAATTTAGAAGGTCTCATTTAGGTCGGTGAATGCAGTACATCATTGCGCTCAACTCGTTCACTTTAGCACTAAAAACATCATTTTAAGCTCAAAAACGTCACCCTGATCGATTTAAAAAGGGCGATTCTAAGTTGGTGATTTGAGCATTTTTTCACGCTCAAATCGTTCTAGAACGGGTAAAACGCAATTTTGCTGGTTCTAAGATCGTTTCTTTTCAGTTTACAAGAGAGTTATAGGTTTCTCATGTCAACGGGTTACTTCGCTCATCTCGATAGTTTGAGCGCCGAAAACCTGATTCCCGACTTGCTAAGTTCTGCAATTTCCATTTATTAGGTCTCTTTTAGGTCCGTGATTGCAGTACATTATTGCGCTCAACTCGTTCACTTTAGCACTGAAAACATCATTTTAAGCTCTAAAACGTCACCCTGATCGATTTAAAATAGCAACTTTTCGTTGGTGATTTCAGCATGTTTTTACGTTCAAATCGCTTCTAGAGCGCTTAAAACGCGATTTTTATAGTTCTAAGATCGTTTCTGTTCAGTGTACAAGCAAGTTATAGGTTTCTCATTTCAACATGTCATTTCGCTTATCCCGATGGTTTGAGCGCCGAAAACGTGATTCCCGACTTGCTAAGTTCTGCAATTTCCATTTAGAAGGTCTCTTTTAGGTCCGTGATTGCAGTACATCATTGCGCTCAACTCGTTCACTTTAGCACTGAAAACATCATTTTAAGCTCTAAAACGTCGCCCTGATCGACATAAAACGGCGATTTTAAGTTGGTGATTTGAGCATGTTTTTACGCTCAAATCGCTTCTAGAACACTTAAAACGAAATTTTGATGCTTCTAAGATCGTTGCTGTTCAGTTTACTAGAAAGTTATAGGTTTCTCATGTCAACGGGTTACTTCGCTCATCTCGATAGTTTGAGCGCCGAAAACATGATTCCCGACTTGCTAAGTTCTACAATTTCCATTTATTGGGTCTCTTTTAGGTCCGTCATTGCAGTACATTATTGCGCTCAACTCGTTCACTTTAGCACTGAAAACATCATTTTAAGCTCTAAAACGTCACCCTGAGCGATTTAAAACAGCAATTTTTAGTTGGTGATTTGAGCATGTTTTCACGCTCAAATCGTTCTAGAATGGGTAAAACGCAATTTTGATGGTTCTAAGATCGTTTCTGTTAAGTTTACAAGAAAGTTTTAGGTTTCTCATGTCAACTGGTTACTTCGCTCATCTCGATAGTTTGAGCGCCGAAAACATGATTCCCGACTTGCTAAGTTCTGCAATTTCCATTTATTAGGTCTTTTTTAGGTCCGTGAATCCAGTACATCATTGCGCTCAACTCGTTCACTTTAGCACTGAAAACATCATTTTAAGCTTTAAAACGTCACCCTGATTGATTTAAAACGGCAACTTTTAGTTGGTGATTTGAGCATATTTTTACGCTCAAATCGCTTCTAGAACGCTTAAAACGCGATTTTGTTGGTTCTAAGATCGTTTCTGTTCTGTTTACAAGCAAGTTATAGGTTTCTGATTTCAACATGTCATTTCGCTCATCCCGATGGTTTGAGCGCCGAAAACCTGATTCCCGACTTGCTAAGTTCTGCAATTTACATTTAGAATGTCTCTTTTAGGTCCCTGATTGCAGTACCTCATTGCGCTCAACTCGTTCACTTTAGCACTGAAAACATCATTTTATGCTTTAAAACGTCACCCTGATCAATTTTAAACGGCAACTTTTAGTTGGTGATTTGAGCATGTTTTTACGTTCAAATCGCTTCTAGAATGCTTAAAACGCGATTTTGATGGTTCTAAGATCGTTTTTTCTCAGTTCGCAAGTAAGCTATACGTTTCTCATGTCAAGGTGTTATTTTGCCAATTATCGATGGTTTGAGAGCCGAAAATATGATTCCCGACATGCTTAGTTCTGCAATTTCAATTTAGAAGGTCTCTTTTAGGTGCGTGAATGCAGTACATCATTGCGCTCAACTCGTTCACTTTAGCACTGAAAACATCATTTTAAGCTCAAAAACGTCACCCTGATCGATTTAAAACGGCGATTTTAAGTTGGTGATTTGAGCATGTTTTCACGCTCAAATCGTTCTAGAACGGGTAAAACGCAATTTTGCTGGTTCTAAGATCGTTTCTTTTCAGTTTACAAGAGAGTTATAGGTTTCTCATGTCAACGGGTTACTTCGCTCATCTCGATAGTTTGAGCGCCGAAAACATGATTCCCGATTTGCTAAGTTCTACAATTTCCATTTATTGGGTCTCTTTTAGGTCCGTCATTGCAGTACATTATTGCGCTCAACTCGTTCACTTTAGCACTGAAAACATCATTCTAAGCTCTAAAACGTCACCCTGAGCGATTTAAAACAGCAATTTTTAGTTGGTGATTTGAGCATGTTTTCACGCTCAAATCGTTCTAGAATGGGTAAAACGCAATTTTGATGGTTCTAAGATCGTTTCTGTTAAGTTTACTAGAGAGTTTTCGGTTTCTCATGTCAACGGGTTACTTCGCTCATCTCGATAGTTTGAGCGCCGAAAACCTGATTCCCGACTTGCTAAGTTCTGCAATTTCCATTTATTGTGTCTCTTTCAGGTCCGTCATTGCAGTACGTTATTGCGCTCAACTCGTTCACTTTAGCACAGAAAACATCATTTTAAGTTCTAAAACGTCACCCTGATCGATTTAAAACGGCAATTTTAAGTTGGTGATTTGAGCATATTTTTACGCTCAAATCACTTCTAGAACGCTTAAAACGCGATTTTGATTGTTCTAAGATCGTTTCTTTTCAGTTTACAAGTAAGTTATAGGTTTCTCATTTCAACATGTCATTTCGCTCATCCCGTTGGTTTGAGCGCCAAAAACCTGATTCCCAACTTGCTAAGTTCTGCAGTTACCATTTAGAAGGTCTCTTTTAGGTCCGTGATTGCAGTACATCATTGCGCTCAACTCGTTCACTTTAGCACTGAAAACATCATTTTAAGCTCTAAAATGTCACCCTGATGGATTTAAAACGACGATTTTAAGTTAGTGATTTGAGCATGTTTTTACGCTCAAATCGCTTCTAGAACACTTAAAACGCAATTTTGCTGGTTCTAAGATCGTTTCTTTTCAGTTTACAAGAGAGTTATAGGTTTCTCATGTCAACGGGTCTTCGCTCATCTCGATAGTTTGAGCGCCTAAAACCTGATTCTTGACTTGCTAAGTTCTGCAATTTCCATTTATTAGGTCTCTTTTAGGTCCGTGATTGCAGTACATTATTGCGCTCAACTCGTTCACTTTAGCACTGAAAACATCATTTTAAGCTCTAAAACGTCTCCCTGATCGATTTAAAACAGCAACTTTTCGTTGGTGATTTCAGCATGTTTTTACGTTCAAATCGCTTCTAGAGCGCTTAAAACGCGATTTTTATAGATCTAAGATCGTTTCTGTTCAATGTACAAGCAAGTTATAGGTTTCTCATTTCAACATCTCATTTCGCTTATCCCGATGGTTTGAGCGCCGAAAACATGATTCCCGACTTGCTAAGTTCTGCAATTTCCATTAAGAAGGTCTTTTTTAGGTCCGTGAATGCAGTACATCATTGCGCTCAACTCGTTCACTTTAGCACTGAAAACATCATTTTAAGCTTTAAAACGTCACCCTGATTGATTTAAAACGGCAACTTTTAGTTGGTGATTTGAGCATATTTTTACGCTCAAATCGCTTCTAGAGCGCTTAAAACGCGATTTTTATAGATCTAAGATCGTTTCTGTTCAATGTACAAGCAAGTTATAGGTTTCTCATTTCAACATGTCATTTCGCTTATCCCGATGGTTTGAGCGCCGAAAACATGATTCCCGACTTGCTAAGTTCTGCAATTTCCATTTAGAAGGTCTTTTTTAGGTCCGTGAATGCAGTACATCATTGCGCTCAACTCGTTCACTTTAGCACTGAAAACATCATTTTAAGCTTTAAAACGTCACCCTGATTGATTTAAAACGGCAACTTTTAGTTGGTGATTTGAGCATATTTTTACGCTCAAATCGCTTCTAGAACGCTTAAAACGCGATTTTGTTGGTTCTAAGATCGTTTCTGTTCTGTTTACAAGCAAGTTATAGGTTTCTGATTTCAACATGTCATTTCGCTCATCCCGTTGGTTTCAGCGCCAAAAACCTGATTCCCAACTTGCAAAGTTGTGCAATTACCATTTAGAAGGTCTCTTTTAGGTCCGTGATTGCAGTACATCATTGCGCTCAACTCGTTCACTTTAGCACTGAAAACATCATTTTAAGCTCTAAAACGTCACCCTGATGGATTTAAAACGGCGATTTTAAGTTAGTGATTTGAGCATGTTTTTAGCTCAAATCGCTTCTAGAACACTTAAAACGCAATTTTGCTGGTTCTAAGATCGTTTCTTTTCAGTTTACAAGAGAGTTATAGGTTTCTCATGTCAACGGGTTACTTCGCTCATCTCGATAGTTTGAGCGCCGAAAACCTGATTCCCGACTTGCTAACTTCTGCAATTTGCATTTATTAGGTCCCCTTTAGGTCCGTGATTGCAGTACATTATTGCGCTCAACTTGTTCACTTTAGCACTGAAAACATCATTTTAAGCTCTAAAACGTCACCCTGATCGATTTAAAACAGCAACTTTTCGTTGGTGATTTCAGCATGTTTTTACGTTCAAATCGCTTCTAGAGCGCTTAAAACGCGATTTTTATAGTTCTAAGATCGTTTCTGTTCAGTGTACAAGCAAGTTATAGGTTTCTCATTTCAACATGTCATTTCGCTTATCCCGATGGTTTGAGCGCCGAAAACGTGATTCCCGACTTGCTAAGTTCTGCAATTTCCATTTAGAAGGTCTCTTTTAGGTCCGTTATTGCAGTACATCATTGCACTCAACTCGTTCACTTTAGCACTGAAAACATCATTTTAAGCTCTAAAACGTCGCCCTGATCGACATAAAACGGCGATTTTTAGTTGGTGATTTGAGCATGTTTTTACGCTCAAATCGCTTCTAGAACACTTAAAACGCAATTTTGATGGTTCTAAGATCGTTTCTGTTCAGTGTACAAGCAAGTTATAGGTTTCTCATTTCAACATGTCATTTCGCTTATCCCGATGGTTTGAGCGCCGAAAACATGATTCCCGACTTGCTAAGTTCTGCAATTTCCATTTAGAAGGTCTTTTTTAGGTCCGTGAATGCAGTACATCATTGCGCTCAACTCGTTCACTTTAGCACTGAAAACATCATTTTAAGCTTTAAAACGTCACCCTGATTGATTTAAAACGGCAACTTTTAGTTGGTGATTTGAGCATATTTTTACGCTCAAATCGCTTCTAGAACGCTTAAAACGCGATTTTGTTGGTTCTAAGATCGTTTCTGTTCTGTTTACAAGCAAGTTATAGGTTTCTGATTTCAACATGTCATTTCGCTCATCCCGTTGGTTTCAGTGCCAAAAACCTGATTCCCAACTTGCAAAGTTGTGCAATTACCATTTAGAAGGTCTCTTTTAGGTCCGTGATTGCAGTACATCATTGCGCTCAACTCGTTCACTTTAGCACTGAAAACATCATTTTAAGCTCTAAAACGTCACCCTGATGGATTTAAAACGGCGATTTTAAGTTAGTGATTTGAGCATGTTTTTACGCTCAAATCGCTTCTAGAACACTTAAAACGCAATTTTGCTGGTTCTAAGATCGTTTCTTTTCAGTTTACAAGAGAGTTATAGGTTTCTCATGTCAACGGGTTACTTCGCTCATCTCGATAGTTTGAGCGCCGAAAACCTGATTCCCGACTTGCTAACTTCTGCAATTTCCATTTATTAGGTCCCCTTTAGGTCCGTGATTGCAGTACATTATTGCGCTCAACTTGTTCACTTTAGCACTGAAAACATCATTTTAAGCTCTAAAACGTCACCCTGATCGATTTAAAACAGCAACTTTTCGTTGGTGATTTCAGCATGTTTTTACGTTCAAATCGCTTCTAGAGCGCTTAAAACGCGATTTTTATAGTTCTAAGATCGTTTCTGTTCAGTGTACAAGCAAGTTATAGGTTTCTCATTTCAACATGTCATTTCGCTTATCCCGATGGTTTGAGCGCCGAAAACGTGATTCCCGACTTGCTAAGTTCTGCAATTTCCATTTAGAAGGTCTCTTTTAGGTCCGTTATTGCAGTACATCATTGCACTCAACTCGTTCACTTTAGCACTGAAAACATCATTTTAAGCTCTAAAACGTCGCCCTGATCGACATAAAACGGCGATTTTTAGTTGGTGATTTGAGCATGTTTTTACGCTCAAATCGCTTCTAGAACACTTAAAACGCAATTTTGATGGTTCTAAGATCGTTGCTGTTCAGTTTACTAGAAAGTTATAGGTTTCTCATGTAAACGGGTTACTTCGCTCATCTCGATAGTTTGAGCGCCGAAAACATGATTCCCGACTTGCTAAGTTCTGCAATTTCCATTTATTAGGTCTCTTTTAGGTCCGTGATTGCAGTACATTATTGCGCTCAACTCGTTCACTTTAGCACTGAAAACATCATTTTAAGCTCTAAAACGTCTCCCTGATCGATTTAAAACAGCAACTTTTCGTTGGTGATTTCAGCATGTTTTTACGTTCAAATCGCTTCTAGAGCGCTTAAAACGCGATTTTTATAGATCTAAGATCGTTTCTGTTCAGTGTACAAGCAAGTTATAGGTTTCTCATTTCAACATGTCATTTTGCTTATCCCGATGGTTTGAGCGCCGAGAACATGATTCCCGACTTGCTAAGTTCTTTAATTTCCATTTAGAAGGTCTTTTTTAGGTCCGTGAATGCAGTACATCATTGCGCTCAACTCGTTCACTTTAGCACTGAAAACATCATTTTAAGCTTTAAAACGTCACCCTGATTGATTTAAAACGGCAACTTTTAGTTTGTGATTTGAGCATATTTTTACGCTCAAATCGCTTCTAGAACGCTTAAAACGCGATTTTGTTGGTTCTAAGATCGTTTCTGTTCTGTTTACAAGCAAGTTATAGGTTTCTGATTTCAACATGTCATTTCGCTCATCCCGTTGGTTTCAGCGCCAAAAACCTGATTCCCAACTTGCTAAGTTCTGCAATTACCATTTAGAAGGTCTCTTTTAGGTCCTTGATTGCAGTACATCATTGCGCTCAACTCGTTCACTTTAGCACTGAAAACATCATTTTAAGCTCTAAAACGTCACCCTGATCGATTTAAAACGGCGATTTTAAGTTAGTGATTTGAGCATGTTTTTACGCTCAAATCGCTTCTAGAACACTTAAAACGATATTTTGCTGGTTCTAAGATCGTTTCTTTTCAGTTTACAAGAGAGTTATAGGTTTCTCATGTCAACGGGTTACTTCGCTCATCTCGATAGTTTGAGCGCCGAAAACCTGATTCCCAACTTGCTAAGTTCTGCAATTTCCATTTATTAGGTCTCTGTTAGGTCCGTCATTGCAGTACATTATTGCGCTCAACTTGTTCACTTTAGCACTGAAAACATCATTTTAAGCTCTAAAACGTCACCCTGATCGATTTAAAACAGCAACTTTTCGTTGGTGATTTCAGCATGTTTTTACGTTCAAATCGCTTCTAGAGCGCTTAAAACGCGATTTTTATAGTTCTAAGATCGTTTCTGTTCAGTGTACAAGCAAGTTATAGGTTTCTCATTTCAACATGTCATTTCGCTTATCCCGATGGTTTGAGCGCCGAAAACGTGATTCCCGACTTGCTAAGTTCTGCAATTTCATTTTAGAAGGTCTCTTTTAGGTCCGTTATTGCATAACATCATTGCACTCAACTCATTCACTTTAGCACTGAAAACATCATTTTAAGCTCTAAAACGTCGCCCTGATCGACATAAAACGGCGATTTTTAGTTGTTGATTTGAGCATGTTTTTACGCTCAAATCGCTTCTAGAACACTTAAAACGCAATTTTGATGGTTCTAAGATCGTTTCTTTTCAGTTTACAAGAGAGTTATAGGTTTCTCATGTCAACGGGTTACTTCGCTCATCTCGATAGTTTGAGCGCCGAAAACCTGATTCCCGACTTGCTATGTTCTGCAATTTCCATTTATTAAGTCTCTTTTAGGTCCGTCATTGCAGTACATTATTGCGCTCAACTTGTTCACTTTAGCACTGAAAACATCATTTTAAGCTCTAAAACGTCGCCCTGATCGACATAAAACGGCGATTTTTAGTTGGTGATTTGAGCATGTTTTTACGCTCAAATCGCTTCTAGAACACTTAAAACGCAATTTTGATGGTTCTAAGATCGTTGCTGTTCAGTTTACTAGAAAGTTATAGGTTTCTCATGTCAACGGGTTACTTCGCTCATCTCGATAGTTTGAGCGCCGAAAACGTGATTCCCGACTTTCTAAGTTCTGCAATTTCCATTTATTGGGTCTCTTTTAGGTCCGTCATTGCAGTACATTATTGCGCTCAACTCGTTCACTTTAGCACTGAAAACATCATTTTAAGCTCTAAAACGTCACCCTGATCGATTTAAAACAGCAATTTTTCGTTGGTGATTTGAGCATGTTTTTACGTTCAAATCGCTTCTAGAACGCTTAAAACGCGATTTTTATGGTTCTAAGATCGTTTCTGTTCAGTGTACAAGAAAGTTATAGGTTTCTCATTTCAACATGTCATTTCGCTCATCCCGATGGTTTGAGCGCCGAAAACCTGATTCCCGACTTGCTAAGTTCTGCAATTTCCATTTATTAGGTCTTTTTTAGGTCCGTGAATGCAGTACATCATTGCGCTCAACTCGTTCACTTTAGCACTGAAAACATCATTTTCTGCTTTAAAACGTCACCCTGATCGATTTTAAATGGCAACTTTAAGTTTGTGATTTGAGCATGTTTTTACGTTCAAATCGCTTCTAGAATGCTTAAAACGCGATTTTGATGGTTCTAAGATCGTTTTTTCTCAGTTCAAAAGTAAGCTCTACGTTTTTCATGTCAAGGTGTTATTTTGCCAATTATCGATAGTTTGAGAGCCGAAAATATGATTCCCGACATGCTTAGTTCTGCAATTTCAATTTAGAAGGTCTCATTTAGGTCCGTGAATGCAGTACATCATTGCGCTCAACTCGTTCACTTTAGCACTAAAAACATCATTTTAAGCTCAAAAACGTCACTCTGATCGATTTAAAAAGGGCGATTCTAAGTTGGTGATTTGAGCATTTTTTCACGCTCAAATCGTTCTAGAACAGGTAAAACGCAATTTTGCTGGTTCTAAGATCGTTTCTTTTCAGTTTACAAGAGAGTTATGGGTTTCTCATGTCAACGGGTTACTTCGCTCATCTCGATAGTTTGAGCGCCGAAAACCTGATTCCCGACTTGCTAAGTTCTGCAATTTCCTTTTATTAGGTCTCTTTTAGGTCCGTGATTGCAGTACATTATTGCGCTCAACTCGTTCACTTTAACACTGAAAACATCATTTTAAGCTCTAAAACGTCACCCTGATCGATTTAAAATAGCAACTTTTCGTTGGTGATTTCAGCATGTTTTTACGTTCAAATCGCTTCTAGAGCTTTTAAAACGCGATTTTTATAGTTCTAAGATCGTTTCTGTTCAGTGTACAAGCAAATTATAGGTTTCTCATTTCAACATGTCATTTCGCTTATCCCGATGGTTTGAGCGCCGAAAACGTGATTCCCGACTTGCTAAGTTCTGCAATTTCCATTTAGAAGGTCTCTTTTAGGTCCGTGATTGCAGTACATCATTGCGCTCAACTCGTTCACTTTAGCACTGAAAACATCATTTTAAGCTCTAAAACGTCACCCTGATCGATTTAAAACGTCGATTTTAAGTTAGTGATTTGAGCATGTTTTTACGCTCAAATCGCTTCTAGAACACTTAAAACGCAATTTTGCTGGTTCTAAGATCGTTTCTTTTCAGTTTACAAGAGAGTTATAGGTTTCTCATGTCAACGGGTTACTTCGCTCATCTCGATAGTTTGAGCGCCGAAAACATGATTCCCGACTTGCTAAGTTCTACAATTTCCATTTATTGGGTCTCTTTTAGGTCCGTCATTGCAGTACATTATTGCGCTCAACTCGTTCACTTTAGCACTGAAAACATCATTTTAAGCTCTAAAACGTCACCCTGAGCGATTTAAAACAGCAATTTTTAGTTGGTGATTTGAGCATGTTTTCACGCTCAAATCGTTCTAGAATGGGTAAAACGCAATTTTGATGGTTCTAAGATCGTTTCTGTTAAGTTTACTAGAGAGTTTTCGGTTTCTCATGTCAACGGGTTACTTCGCTCATCTCGATAGTTTGAGCGCCGAAAACCTGATTCCCGACTTGCTAAGTTCTGCAATCTCCATTTATTGTGTCTCTTTCAGGTCCGTCATTGCAGTACGTTATTGCGCTCAACTCGTTCACTTTAGCACAGAAAACATCATTTTAAGTTCTAAAACGTCACCCTGATCGATTTAAAACGGCAATTTTAAGTTGGTGATTTGAGCATATTTTTACGCTCAAATCGCTTCTAGAATACTTAAAACGCAATTTTGATGGTTCTAAGATCGTTGCTGTTCAGTGTACAAGAAAGTTATAGGTTTCTCATGTCAACGGGTTACTTCGCTCATCTCCATAGTTTGAGCGCCGAAAACATGATTCCAGACTTGCTAAGTTCTGCAATTTCCATTTATTAGGTCTTTTTTAGGTCCGTGAATCCAGTACATCATTGCGCTCAACTCGTTCACTTTAGCACTGAAAACATCATTTTAAGCTTTAAAACGTCACCCTGGTTGATTTAAAACGGCAACTTTTAGTTGGTGATTTGAGCATATTTTTACGCTCAAATCGCTTTTAGAACGCTTAAAACGCGATTTTGTTGGTTCTAAGATCGTTTCTGTTCTGTTTACAAGCAAGTTATAGGTTTCTGATTTCAACATGTCATTTCGCTCATCCCGATGGTTTGAGCGCCGAGAACCTGATTCCCGACTTGCTAAGTTCTGCAATTTACATTTACAATGTCTCTTTTAGGTCCCTGATTGCAGTACATCATTGCGCTCAACTCGTTCACTTTAGCACTGAAAACATCATTTTATGCTTTAAAACGTCACCCTGATCGATTTTAAACGGCAACTTTTAGTTGGTGATTTGAGCATGTTTTTACGTTCAAATCGCTTCTAGAATGCTTAAAACGCGATTTTGATGGTTCTAAGATCGTTTTTTCTCAGTTCGCCAGTAAGCTCTACGTTTCTCATGTCAAGGTGTTATTTTGCCAATTATCGATGGTTTGAGAGCCGAAAATATGATTCCCGACATGCTTAGTTCTGCAATTTCAATTTAGAAGGTCTCTTTTAGGTCCGTTATTGCAGTACATCATTGCACTCAACTCATTCACTTTAGCACTGAAAACATCATTTTAAGCTCTAAAACGTCGCCCTGATCGACATAAAACGGCGATTTTTAGTTGTTGATTTGAGCATGTTTTTACGCTCAAATCGCTTCTAGAACACTTAAAACGCAATTTTGCTGGTTCTAAGATCGTTTCTTTTCAGTTTACAAGAGAGTTATAGGTTTCTCATGTCAACGGGTTACTTCGCTCATCTCGATAGTTTGAGCGCCGAAAACCTGATTCCCGACTTGCAAACTTCTGCAATTTCCATTTATTAGGTCCCCTTTAGGTCCGTGATTGCAGTACATTATTGCGCTCAACTTGTTCACTTTAGCACTGAAAACATCATTTTAAGCTCTAAAACGTCACCCTGATCGATTTAAAACAGCAACTTTTCGTTGGTGATTTCAGCATGTTTTTACGTTCAAATCGCTTCTAGAGCGCTTAAAACGCGATTTTTATTGTTCTAAGATCGTTTCTGTTCAGTGTACAAGCAAGTTATAGGTTTCTCATTTCAACATGTCATTTCGCTCATCCCGATGGTTTGAGCGCCGAAAACCTGATTCCCGACTTTCTAAGTTCTGCAATTTACATTTAGAATGTCTCTTTTAGGTCCCTGATTGCAGTACATCATTGCACTCAACTCGTTCACTTTAGCACTGAAAACATCATTTTATGCTTTAAAACGTCACCCTGATCGATTTTAAACGGCAACTTTTAGTTGGTGATTTGAGCATGTTTTTACGTTCAAATCGCTTCTAGAACGCTTAAAACGCGATTTTTATGGTTCTAAGATCGTTTCTGTTCAGTGTACAAGCAAGTTATAGGTTTCTCATTTCAACATGTCATTTCGCTTATCCCGATGGTTTGAGCGCCGAAAACGTGATTCCCGACTTGCTAAGTTCTGCAATTTCCATTTATTAGGTCTTTTTTAGGTCCGTGAATGCAGTACATCATTGCGCTCAACTCGTTCACTTTAGCACTGAAAACATCATTTTATGCTTTAAAACGTCACCCTGATCGATTTTAAACGGCAACTTTTAGTTGGTGATTTGAGCATGTTTTTACGTTCAAATCGCTTCTAGAATGCTTAAAACGCGATTTTGATGGTTCTAAGATCGTTTCTTCTCAGTTCACAAGTAAGCTCTACGTTTCTCATGTCAAGGTGTTATTTTGCCAATTATCGATGGTTTGAGAGCCGAAAACCTGATTCCCGACTTGCTAAGTTCTGCAATTTCCATTTATTAGGTCTTTTTTAGGTCCGTGAATGCAGTACATCATTGCGCTCAACTCGTTCACTTTAGCACTGAAAACATCATTTTATGCTTTAAAACGTCACCCTGATCGATTTTAAACGGCAACTTTTAGTTGGTGATTTGAGCATGTTTTTACGTTCAAATCGCTTCTAGAACGGGTAAAACGCAATTTTGCTGGTTCTAAGATCGTTTCTTTTCAGTTTACAAGAGTGTTATAATTTTCTCATGTCAACGGGTTACTTCGCTCATCTCGATAGTTTGAGCGCCGAAAACCTGATTCCCGACTTGCTAAGTTCTGCAATTTCGATTTATTAGGTCTCTTTTAGGTCCGTGATTGCAGTATATTATTGCGCTCAACTCGTTCACTTTAGCACTGAAAACATCATTTTAAGCTCTAAAACGTCACCCTGATCGATTTAAAACAGCAACTTTTCGTTGGTGATTTGAGCATGTTTTTACGTTCAAATCGCTTCTAGAGCGCTTAAAACGCGATTTTTATAGTTCTAAGATCGTTTCTGTTCAGTGTACAAGCAAGTTATAGGTTTCTCATTTCAACATGTCATTTCGCTTATCCCGATGGTTTGAGCGCCTAAAACGTGATTCCCGACTTGCTAAGTTCTGCAATTTCCATTTAGAAGGTCTCTTTTAGGTCCGTCATTGCAGTACATTATTGCGCTCAACTCGTTCACTTTAGCACTGAAAACATCATTTTAAGCTCTAAAACGTCACCCTGATCGATTTAAAACAGCAATTTTTAGTTGGTGATTTGAGCATGTTTTTACGTTCAAATCGCTTCTAGAACGCTTAAAACGCGATTTTTATGGTTCTAAGATCGTTTCTGTTCAGTGTACAAGAAAGTTATAGGTTTCTCATTTCAACATGTCATTTCGCTCATCTCGATGGTTTAAGCGCCGAAAACCTGATTCCCGACTTGCTAAGTTCTGCAATTTCCATTTATTAGGTCATTTTTAGGTCCGTGAATGCAGTACATCATTGCGCTCAACTCGTTCACTTTAGCACTGAAAACATCATTTTTTGCTTGAAAACGTCACCCTGATCGATTTTACACGGCAACTTTTAGTTGGTGATTTGAGCATGTTTTTACGTTCAAATCGCTTCTAGAATGCTTAAAACGCGATTTTGATGGTTCTAAGATCGTTTCTTCTCAGTTCAAAAGTAAGCTCTACGTTTCTCATGTCAAGGTGTTATTTTGCCAATTATCGATGGTTTGAGAGCCGAAAATATGATTCCCGACATGCTTAGTTCTGCAATTTCAATTTAGAAGGTCTCTTTTAGGTCCGTGAATGCAGTACATCATTGCGCTCAACTCGTTCACTTTAGCACTGAAAACATCCTTTTAAGCTTAAAAACGTCACCCTGATTGATTTAAAACGGCAACTTTTAGTTGGTGATTTGAGCATATTTTTACGCTCAAATCGCTTCTAGAACGCTTAAAACGCGATTTTGTTGGTTCTAAGATCGTTTCTGTTCTGTTTACAAGCAAGTTATAGGTTTCTGATTTCAACATGTCATTTCGCTAATCCCGATGGTTTGAGCGCCGAAAACCTGATTCCCGACTTTCTAAGTTCTGCAATTTACATTTATTAGGTCTCTTTTAGGTCCGTGATTGCAGTACATTATTGCGCTCAACTCGTTCACTTTAGCACTGAAAACATCATTTTAAGCTCTAAAACGTCACCCTGATCGATTTTAAACGGCAACTTTTAGTTGGTGATTTGAGCATGTTTTTACGTTCAAATCGCTTCTAGAACGCTTAAAACGCGATTTTTATGGTTCTAAGATCGTTTCTGTTCAGTGTACAAGCAAGTTATAGGTTTCTCATTTCAACATGTCATTTCGCTTATCCCGATGGTTTGAGCGCCGAAAACGTGATTCCCGACTTGCTAAGTTCTGCAATTTCCATTTATTAGGTCTTTTTTAGGTCCGTGAATGCAGTACATCATTGCGCTCAACTCGTTCACTTTAGCACTGAAAACATCATTTTATGCTTTAAAACGTCACCCTGATCGATTTTAAACGGCAACTTTTAGTTGGTGATTTGAGCATGTTTTTACGTTCAAATCGCTTCTAGAATGCTTAAAACGCGATTTTGATGGTTCTAAGATCGTTTCTTCTCAGTTCACAAGTAAGCTCTACGTTTCTCATGTCAAGGTGTTATTTTGCCA
The DNA here is from genome assembly GCA_963855995.1 of Muricea muricata. Taxonomy (NCBI): domain Eukaryota; kingdom Metazoa; phylum Cnidaria; class Anthozoa; order Malacalcyonacea; family Plexauridae; genus Muricea; species Muricea muricata. Next base: position 29,935,683 of record OY979718.1, on the reverse strand, counting down.
ATTATCGATGGTTTGAGAGCCGAAAACCTGATTCCCGACTTGCTAAGTTCTGCAATTTCCATTTATTAGGTCTTTTTTAGGTCCGTGAATGCAGTACATCATTGCGCTCAACTCGTTCACTTTAGCACTGAAAACATCATTTTATGCTTTAAAACGTCACCCTGATCGATTTTAAACGGCAACTTTTAGTTGGTGATTTGAGCATGTTTTTACGTTCAAATCGCTTCTAGAACGGGTAAAACGCAATTTTGCTGGTTCTAAGATCGTTTCTTTTCAGTTTACAAGAGTGTTATAATTTTCTCATGTCAACGGGTTACTTCGCTCATCTCGATAGTTTGAGCGCCGAAAACCTGATTCCCGACTTGCTAAGTTCTGCAATTTCGATTTATTAGGTCTCTTTTAGGTCCGTGATTGCAGTATATTATTGCGCTCAACTCGTTCACTTTAGCACTGAAAACATCATTTTAAGCTCTAAAACGTCACCCTGATCGATTTAAAACAGCAACTTTTCGTTGGTGATTTGAGCATGTTTTTACGTTCAAATCGCTTCTAGAGCGCTTAAAACGCGATTTTTATAGTTCTAAGATCGTTTCTGTTCAGTGTACAAGCAAGTTATAGGTTTCTCATTTCAACATGTCATTTCGCTTATCCCGATGGTTTGAGCGCCTAAAACGTGATTCCCGACTTGCTAAGTTCTGCAATTTCCATTTAGAAGGTCTCTTTTAGGTCCGTCATTGCAGTACATTATTGCGCTCAACTCGTTCACTTTAGCACTGAAAACATCATTTTAAGCTCTAAAACGTCACCCTGATCGATTTAAAACAGCAATTTTTAGTTGGTGATTTGAGCATGTTTTTACGTTCAAATCGCTTCTAGAACGCTTAAAACGCGATTTTTATGGTTCTAAGATCGTTTCTGTTCAGTGTACAAGAAAGTTATAGGTTTCTCATTTCAACATGTCATTTCGCTCATCTCGATGGTTTAAGCGCCGAAAACCTGATTCCCGACTTGCTAAGTTCTGCAATTTCCATTTATTAGGTCATTTTTAGGTCCGTGAATGCAGTACATCATTGCGCTCAACTCGTTCACTTTAGCACTGAAAACATCATTTTTTGCTTGAAAACGTCACCCTGATCGATTTTACACGGCAACTTTTAGTTGGTGATTTGAGCATGTTTTTACGTTCAAATCGCTTCTAGAATGCTTAAAACGCGATTTTGATGGTTCTAAGATCGTTTCTTCTCAGTTCAAAAGTAAGCTCTACGTTTCTCATGTCAAGGTGTTATTTTGCCAATTATCGATGGTTTGAGAGCCGAAAATATGATTCCCGACATGCTTAGTTCTGCAATTTCAATTTAGAAGGTCTCTTTTAGGTCCGTGAATGCAGTACATCATTGCGCTCAACTCGTTCACTTTAGCACTGAAAACATCCTTTTAAGCTTAAAAACGTCACCCTGATTGATTTAAAACGGCAACTTTTAGTTGGTGATTTGAGCATATTTTTACGCTCAAATCGCTTCTAGAACGCTTAAAACGCGATTTTGTTGGTTCTAAGATCGTTTCTGTTCTGTTTACAAGCAAGTTATAGGTTTCTGATTTCAACATGTCATTTCGCTAATCCCGATGGTTTGAGCGCCGAAAACCTGATTCCCGACTTTCTAAGTTCTGCAATTTACATTTATTAGGTCTCTTTTAGGTCCGTGATTGCAGTACATTATTGCGCTCAACTCGTTCACTTTAGCACTGAAAACATCATTTTAACCTCTAAAACGTCACCCTGATCGATTTAAAACAGCAACTTTTCGTTGGTGATTTGAGCATGTTTTTACGTTCAAATCGCTTCTAGAGCGCTTAAAACGCGATTTTTATAGTTCTAAGATCGTTTCTGTTCAGTGTACAAGCAAGTTATAGGTTTCTCATTTCAACATGTCATTTCGCTTATCCCGATGGTTTGAGCGCCTAAAACGTGATTCCCGACTTGCTAAGTTCTGCAATTTCCATTTAGAAGGTCTCTTTTAGGTCCGTCATTGCAGTACATTATTGCGCTCAACTCGTTTACTTTAGCACTGAAAACATCATTTTAAGCTCTAAAACGTCACCCTGATCGATTTAAAACAGCAATTTTTCGTTGGTGATTTGAGCATGTTTTTACGTTCAAATCGCTTCTAGAACGCTTAAAACGCGATTTTTATGGTTCTAAGATCGTTTCTGTTCAGTGTACAAGAAAGTTATAGGTTTCTCATTTCAACATGTCATTTCGCTCATCTCGATGGTTTGAGCGCCGAAAACCTGATTCCCGACTTGCTAAGTTCTGCAATTTCCATTTATTAGGTCTTTTTTAGGTCCGTAAATGCAGTACATCATTGCGCTCAACTCGTTCACTTTAGCACTGAAAACATCATTTTAAGCTTTAAAACGTCACCCTGATTGATTTAAAACGGCAACTTTTAGTTGGTGATTTGAGCATATTTTTACGCTCAAATCGCTTCTAGAACGCTTAAAACGCGATTTTGTTGGTTCTAAGATCTTTTCTGTTCTGTTTACAAGCAAGTTATAGGTTTCTGATTTCAACATGTCATTTCGCTCATCCCGATGGTTTGAGCGCCGAAAACCTGATTCCCGACTTTCTAAGTTCTGCAATTTACATTTAGAATGTCTCTTTTAGGTCCCTGATTGCAGTACATCATTGCGCTCAACTCGTTCACTTTAGCACTGAAAACATCATTTTATGCTTTAAAACGTCACCATGATCGATTTTAAACGGCAACTTTTAGTTGGTGATTTGAGCATGTTTTTACGTTCAAATCGCTTCTAGAATGCTTAAAACGCGATTTTGATGGTTCTAAGATCGTTTCTTCTCAGTTCACAAGTAAGCTCTACGTTTCTCATGTCAAGGTGTTATTTTGCCAATTATCGATGGTTTGAGAGCCGAAAATATGATTCCCGACATGCTTAGTTCTGCAATTTCAATTTAGAAGGTCTCTTTTAGGTCCGTGAATGCAGTACATCAATGCGCTCAACTCGTTCACTTTAGCACTGAAAACATCATTTTAAGCTCAAAAACGTCACCCTGATCGATTTAAAACGGCGATTTTAAGTTGGTGATTTGAGCATGTTTTAACGCTCAATACGTTCTAGAACGGGTAAAACGCAATTTTGCTGGTTCTAAGATCGTTTCTTTTCAGTTTACAAGAGAGTTATAATTTTCTCATGTCAACGGGTTACTTCGCTCATCTCGATAGTTTGAGCGCCGAAAACCTGATTCCCGACTTGCTAAGTTCTGCAATTTCCATTTATTAGGTCTCTTTTAGGTCCGTGATTGCAGTATATTATTGCGCTCAACTCGTTCACTTTAGCACTGAAAACATCATTTTAAGCTCTAAAACGTCACCCTGATCGATTTAAAACAGCAACTTTTCGTTGGTGATTTGAGCATGTTTTTACGTTCAAATCGCTTCTAGAGCGCTTAAAACGCGATTTTTATAGTTCTAAGATCGTTTCTGTTCAGTGTACAAGCAAGTTATAGGTTTCTCAATTCAACATGTCATTTCGCTTATCCCGATGGTTTGAGCGCCTAAAACGTGATTCCCGACTTGCTAAGTTCTGCAATTTCCATTTAGAAGGTCTCTTTTAGGTCCGTCATTGCAGTACATTATTGCGCTCAACTCGTTCACTTTAGCACTGAAAACATCATTTTAAGCTCTAAAACGTCACCCTGATCGATTTAAAACAGCAATTTTTCGTTGGTGATTTGAGCATGTTTTTACGTTCAAATCGCTTCTAGAACGCTTAAAACGCGATTTTTATGGTTCTAAGATCGTTTCTGTTCAGTGTACAAGAAAGTTATAGGTTTCTCATTTCAACATGTCATTTCGCTCATCTCGATGGTTTGAGCGCCGAAAACCTGATTCCCGACTTGCTAAGTTCTGCAATTTCCATTTATTAGGTCTTTTTTAGGTCCGTGAATGCAGTACATCATTGCGCTCAACTCGTTCACTTTAGCACTGAAAACATCATTTTTTGCTTTAAAACGTCACCCTGATCGATTTTAAACGGCAACTTTTAGTTGGTGATTTGAGCATGTTTTTACGTTCAAATCGCTTCTAGAATTCTTAAAACGCGATTTTGATGGTTCTAAGATCGTTTCTTCTCAGTTCAAAAGTAAGGTCTACGTTTCTCATGTCAAGGTGTTATTTTGCCAATTATCGATGGTTTGAGAGCCGAAAATATGATTCCCGACATGCTTAGTTCTGCAATTTCAATTTAGAAGGTCTCTTTTAGGTCCGTGAATGCAGTACATCATTGCGCTCAACTCGTTCACTTTAGCACTGAAAACATCATTTTAAGCTTAAAAACGTCACCCTGATGGATTTAAAACGGCAACTTTTAGTTGGTGATTTGAGCATATTTTTACGCTCAAATCGCTTCTAGAACGCTTAAAACGCGATTTTGTTGGTTCTAAGATCGTTTCTGTTCTGTTTACAAGCAAGTTATAGGTTTCTGATTTCAACATGTCATTTCGCTAATCCCGATGGTTTGAGCGCCGAAAACCTGATTCCCGACTTTCTAAGTTCTGCAATTTCCATTTAGAAGGTCTCTTTTAGGTCCGTCATTGCAGTACATTATTGCGCTCAACTCGTTCACTTTAGCACTGAAAACATCATTTTAAGCTCTAAAACGTCACCCTGATCGATTTAAAACAGCAATTTTTCGTTGGTGATATGAGCATGTTTTTACGTTCAAATCGCTTCTAGAACGCTTAAAACGCGATTTTTATGGTTCTAAGATCGTTTCTTTTCAGTGTACAAGAAAGTTATAGGTTTCTCATTTCAACATGTCATTTCGCTCATCTCGATGGTTTGAGCGCCGAAAACCTGATTCCCGACTTGCTAAGTTCTGCAATTTCCATTTATTAGGTCTTTTTTAGGTCCGTGAATGCAGTACATCATTGCGCTCAACTCGTTCACTTTAGCACTGAAAACATCATTTTTTGCTTTAAAACGTCACCCTGATCGATTTTAAACGGCAACTTTTAGTTGGTGATTTGAGCATGTTTTTACGTTCAAATCGCTTCTAGAATTCTTAAAACGCGATTTTGATGGTTCTAAGATCGTTTCATCTCAGTTCAAAAGTAAGCTCTACGTTTCTCATGTCAAGGTGTTATTTTGCCAATTATCGATGGTTTGAGAGCCGAAAATATGATTCCCGACATGCTTAGTTCTGCAATTTCAATTTAGAAGGTCTCTTTTAGGTCCGTGAATGCAGTACATCATTGCGCTCAACTCGTTCACTTTAGCACTGAAAACATCATTTTAAGCTTAAAAACGTCACCCTGATTGATTTAAAACGGCAACTTTTAGTTGGTGATTTGAGCATATTTTTACGCTCAAATCGCTTCTAGAACGCTTAAAACGCGATTTTGTTGGTTCTAAGATCGTTTCTGTTCTGTTTACAAGCAAGTTATAGGTTTCTGATTTCAACATGTCATTTCGCTAATCCCGATGGTTTGAGCGCCGAAAACCTGATTCCCGACTTTCTAAGTTCTGCAATTTACATTTATTAGGTCTCTTTTAGGTCCGTGATTGCAGTACATTATTGCGCTCAACTCGTTCACTTTAGCACTGAAAACATCATTTTAAGCTCTAAAACGTCACCCTGATCGATTTAAAACAGCAACTTTTCGTTGGTGATTTGAGCATGTTTTTACGTTCAAATCGCTTCTAGAGCGCTTAAAACGCGATTTTTATAGTTCTAAGATCGTTTCTGTTCAGTGTACAAGCAAGTTATAGGTTTCTCATTTCAACATGTCATTTCGCTTATCCCGATGGTTTGAGCGCCTAAAACGTGATTCCCGACTTGCTAAGTTCTGCAATTTCCATTTAGAAGGTCTCTTTTAGGTCCGTCATTGCAGTACATTATTGCGCTCAACTCGTTTACTTTAGCACTGAAAACATCATTTTAAGCTCTAAAACGTCACCCTGATCGATTTAAAACAGCAATTTTTCGTTGGTGATTTGAGCATGTTTTTACGTTCAAATCGCTTCTAGAACGCTTAAAACGCGATTTTTATGGTTCTAAGATCGTTTCTGTTCAGTGTACAAGAAAGTTATAGGTTTCTCATTTCAACATGTCATTTCGCTCATCTCGATGGTTTGAGTGCCGAAAACCTGATTCCCGACTTGCTAAGTTCTGCAATTTCCATTTATTAGGTCTTTTTTAGGTCCGTAAATGCAGTACATCATTGCGCTCAACTCGTTCACTTTAGCACTGAAAACATCATTTTAAGCTCTAAAACGTCACCCTGATCGATTTAAAACAGCAACTTTTCGTTGGTGATTTGAGCATGTTTTTACGTTCAAATCGCTTCTAGAGCGCTTAAAACGCGATTTTTATAGTTCTAAGATCGTTTCTGTTCAGTGTACAAGCAAGTTATAGGTTTCTCATTTCAACATGTCATTTCGCTTATCCCGATGGTTTGAGCGCCTAAAACGTGATTCCCGACTTGCTAAGTTCTGCAATTTCCATTTAGAAGGTCTCTTTTAGGTCCGTCATTGCAGTACATTATTGCGCTCAACTCGTTTACTTTAGCACTGAAAACATCATTTTAAGCTCTAAAACGTCACCCTGATCGATTTAAAACAGCAACTTTTCGTTGGTGATTTGAGCATGTTTTTACGTTCAAATCGCTTCTAGAGCGCTTAAAACGCGATTTTTATAGTTCTAAGATCGTTTCTGTTCAGTGTACAAGCAAGTTATAGGTTTCTCATTTCAACATGTCATTTCGCTTATCCCGATGGTTTGAGCGCCTAAAACGTGATTCCCGACTTGCTAAGTTCTGCAATTTCCATTTAGAAGGTCTCTTTTAGGTCCGTCATTGCAGTACATTATTGCGCTCAACTCGTTTATTTTAGCACTGAAAACATCATTTTAAGCTCTAAAACGTCACCCTGATCGATTTAAAACAGCAATTTTTCGTTGGTGATTTGAGCATGTTTTTACATTCAAATCGCTTCTAGAACGCTTAAAACGCGATTTTTATGGTTCTAAGATCGTTTCTGTTCAGTGTACAAGAAAGTTATAGGTTTCTCATTTCAACATGTCATTTCGCTCATCTCGATGGTTTGAGCGCCGAAAACCTGATTCCCGACTTGCTAAGTTCTGCAATTTCCATTTATTAGGTCTTTTTTAGGTCCGTAAATGCAGTACATCATTGCACTCAACTCGTTCACTTTAGCACTGAAAACATCATTTTATGCTTTAAAACGTCATCCTGATCGATTTTAAACGGCAACTTTTAGTTGGTGATTTGAGCATGTTTTTACGTTCAAATCGCTTCTAGAATGCTTAAAACGCAATTTTGATGGTTCTAAGATCGTTTCTTCTCAGTTCACAAGTAAGTTCTACGTTTCTCATGTCAAGGTGTTATTTTGCCAATTATCGATGGTTTGAGAGCCGAAAATATGATTCCCGACATGCTTAGTTCTGCAATTTCAATTTAGAAGGTCTCTTTTAGGTCCGTGAATGCAGTACATCAATGCGCTCAACTCGTTCACTTTAGCACTGAAAACATCATTAAAAGCTCAAAAACGTCACCCTGATCGATTTAAAACGGCGATTTTAAGTTGGTGATTTGAGCATGTTTTAACGCTCAATACGTTCTAGAACGGGTAAAACGCAATTTTGCTGGTTCTAAGATCGTTTCTTTTCAGTTTACAAGAGAGTTATAATTTTCTCATGTCAACGGGTTACTTCGCTCATCTCGATAGTTTGAGCGCCGAAAACCTGATTCCCGACTTGCTAAGTTCTGCAATTTCCATTTATTAGGTCTCTTTTAGGTCCGTGATTGCAGTATATTATTGCGCTCAACTCGTTCACTTTAGCACTGAAAACATCATTTTAAGCTCTAAAACGTCACCCTGATCGATTTAAAACAGCAACTTTTCGTTGGTGATTTGAGCATGTTTTTACGTTCAAATCGCTTCTAGAGCGCTTAAAACGCGAGTTTTATAGTTCTAAGATCGTTTCTGTTCAGTGTACAAGCAAGTTATAGGTTTCTCATTTCAACATGTCATTTCGCTTATCCCGATGGTTTGAGCGCCTAAAACGTGATTCCCGACTTGCTAAGTTCTGCAATTTCCATTTAGAAGGTCTCTTTTAGGTCCGTCATTGCAGTACATTATTGCGCTCAACTCGTTCACTTTA